>JAWZYU010000009.1:22016400-23266400 GCA_038380435.1 Ryuthela nishihirai | reverse complement strand
GCTTTGAAATACCACACAAGTGCGAAAGAAAAGTTGCGAGAAAAAGTTGCGAGAAAAAGTTGCTAGGAAAAGTCAAAATGAATGGTTGCACGTGCGTGCTAACTTTCTTTCTCGCTCAATCACATCATACACATGTACATAACGTAAAGTTACGAGCGTGGGCGAGAAGCGTACGCCGGTGCCGGGGATCGTCTAAATCTTCTTCTCGGCGGAAATGCACCCGGAGAATTAAAATTGAAACCATTGTTGATTTATCAATCAGAAACTCCTCGTGCCATGAAAGGTTATTCTAAAAACAATTTACCAGTTTTTTGGCGAAATAACCCTAAGGCTTGGATGACACAAAATTTATTTATGGACTGGTTTAAAACTTGTTTCTGCCCAGCCAAAAAAAAATATTGCGAGGATATTGGAGTTGAACCTCGAGCTCTTTTGGTGTTGGACAATGCGCCGGGACATCCTGTGGAACTTGAGACTCTGTGCACTGATTTTCCCGTTGAAGTGGTTTTTTTTACCTCCGAATACCACTTCTATCTTACAGCCTATGGATCAAGGCGCAATAGCAGCATTCAAAGCCTATTATTTAAGAAAAAACGATGCACCAACTCGTTGAAGAAACTGATGGAGGTGGTAGAGATGCCATGCGGGTTTGGTGGAAACAATTTAATATTATGAAAGCTATCAGAAACATCGACGAAGCGTGGAATTAAGTCACCCAGTCGTGTATGAAGGGTGTTTGGAAATGGTTGCTCAGAGATATTGTTGAAGATCACATCAATTATGGAAATGATATTCAAAATATCATCGAAGAGATTAGTCTTATAGCCACTTCCGGAGGCATCGAAGGTGTTGATGTAGATGATATTCAGACTTTGTTAAAATCACACCGCGAACCCTTAACTAATGAAGAGTTGCAGGAAATGGACTGCCATACTATGTCCCAAGAAAATGATGTCTCCGAACCTGTTCCCGTGCAAAAGTTGTGTCAAAACCATTGAAAAGGCCCTTTCTCTTCACAATCAATGCATGGAGTTGTTAGAAGAAAACGACGAAGATTACGAGCGAGTGAGTGCTGTAAAGCATGGTTGTAACGGATTTTTTGACAGTTATCGGCAAATTTTGCATAATAAACGTATAGAGGCCAAACAAGGGAATCTAGATTCCTTTTTGCAACGCGGAACAAAATGAATGAATTATGAATTATGTTATGTATGACATTTTTTGTTATTAATAATATTTATTTTATTAATAAAGTGTTTTTTCGAATTTTAAAATTATTTTTTTTAAATCCCCCGTTGATCGCGAAATTTCGCTTATCGCGACCATGTCCAGAACGTATCATTCGTGATGAACGAAGGTTACCTGTACTCATTATCTACAGGGGGCGAAATGTGCTGGGGGCGAAATATGGGAGGCGAATTGTGAGAGGCGAAATGCGAGGGGCCACTTTTCCGGATCCCGGTCCATGGTCTCCTTTGGGGTCCCCACCCCTTTGATCCGCCCTGGTTGTATACATGTATGGTGCGCAAATAACTTCGTTTCACTAACAACTGTATGGAAATATATAATACCCGTTTTGGGAAATGGTTCTTTGAGCATTTTTGCTTCTTCTCATCTCGCAGTGACTTATAAAATGCAAGTAAAGTCCTACTAAAGAAATATCTTGGAAATCCAGTGAATCAAGATCAATTTTCTTTATTATACCAACATGGCGGACCGTTCGCCATGTTGGTATAATAAAGAAATTTTGTGACACACTGAGAATGTATAAAAAATGCATAAGGAAATCGAAAAACGTTTTCGTCAACGCAAAGGAAGTTTAAAAAAAAGTTTAAAAAAATGCAAAAAGTTTGTGTTAATGTAATTAGTGAGAATTTTATTTTTTGTCTCCCTCTAGCCGAAATTTTCTCTCGCAAAAAGATACAGAATTAACAAGTAAAACTTTTTACTTGAAAATGTACCACTAGAAGTTAAAATTTTTAATTTATTTTTATTTCAGACTTTTGCTAATTTTACATAAATTTCTTAGGAAGACAAACACTGATCTTAAACATTCCATCATTTATAACTCTTGAAATCTGGACGAATATTGCTAAAATTCGGGATTTAGTTTTTAATTTAAAAAAACAAATTTCATGTGCGGCGACACACACCTCCAAGTTGTGTAAATGGAAGGCCGAATTGAAATACTCCTAACTTTGAAAATAAATTTTTATCGAAAGTGTCACCAGAAATAAAATAAAGACTAGCTTAAATCTCCGTAAATTTCGATTTCCATCAGGAGATTTTTTTAAATATTTAGAGATTTATTGAAGAACATTTGATTGCAAACGCTGCTAGATACATTCCTCCTAAACTATTTTTTTTAATATAAAGAAAACGGAATGAATGTTTGCATAATTGCTAAAATACAGTTATTTTAGCAAATGATTTGTTATTACAGTTATTATTTGCGTTTTAAATACCTTTTGAAATATTAATTACTGTAAGTTTAATAACTCTTTGAATATTAAACACATATTGTTGAAAACCGAGATATAGAGAAAATTCAATGAGGTCATTAATTTATCTGCATTTTTCTTTTCAGCTAAAAGCTTATTTTCTAAGTTAAAAAGCTTTAAATAATGTTTTCCATTCACTCATGAAAGTAACCCAGTTTATTCTGGAGGATAATGAAACGTCGAAACGTGCATGGAAACAATTGAGATAATGAGACTACCCTGTTGCCGTGATATCATTGGTTGATTGATAAGTTATTGATAGCTCGCTGAACTAATTAATGACTTTCGTTTTTTCCCCAACTGTGCAGTCTCATTGTCTCAATTGCTTCGATATTGGGACAATGTATTTATATTGTTGTCTACCTTTTAATTCGAATGTTCATGCTGAATTACCAGATATATTTAGTAATGATACAGAGTAGAAATATGAATCAGAAAAAGACAAAGAGATGTTTTTCATAAAAACATAATAATCACTAGCAATTCTATTATTCTTTGAATATGTATAATACTCAGTTAATACACTTTACATTCTTTTCTATTGAATACGATGCATAAGATCTGTTTTATTTGAATAATATAAGTCATCTATTCACAGAATTTAAGTACAGCAATAAATAATATCTGTACCATTTAAAGTACTTAATAAGGTCATTAGGTAAGTTTCGATCGAAATTATATGACCATTGAGAGACAATATCCTAAATTTGTTGAACTGAATTTTTTCGTTATTTATTGTGTTGGTTTAAATATTTCATATCAATATTAATAAGTTCTAACAAGAAGGAATATGCCCAGACAATATAAAATTTCTTGTCTTTGAAATACTTCTTTTATGTTCATCGATTTGTTATGATAAAAAATCCATCAACCGTATTATTCTTTATTAACATAAAGATAAATCTTAAAAGGAAGCGTCAGGCAACTGATCATAAAAGAAAAAAAAACATTTTTTAGCACTGGGATAGTTTCAAGTTAAACGAATAAAAAAAAAACTCCACAACTTCGGAAAGAAACTTTTAAAGAGAAATGCCACTGATCCATGATATTTTTGAAGATATTTTAAATATTATACTCCAACCTGTCACAATCTCGACTTTCAACAATATTGGTTGAATATTTAAAGAATAAGGAATTTCAATTTATTTATTATTATTAATTTAATTAATAATAGGAATTTTCCTCAAGAGGTAATTAAAACAAAGCACCTTTTTACAATAAATCATTTTGCTAATATAAATTCAATATTAGACTTTTGGATAATGATTCAGTTTTCATCCGTTTTGTATAATAGTGTCAGGATGAGCATAACAGTTAGCTTCTACTTATAAATGTTCCAGCTTCAATAACACTTTAAATGCGAAAATAATGTTTTTGAAAATATAAATTTGAAGAGATGATTGAGATCTTGAATTCATCTCTAGTGAGAGTTTCAGAAAAAGTTTATTTTTAAAGTTAAAGGTCTTTTAATGTACTTTTCTATTCATTCCAATGCTTTGATAATCCAGTGTAGAATAAAATAATTCGAAAAGTACGCGATGTTAAAAGTGTAATTTATAAAAAAGCGGGAGTAAAATAAAAACACAGAAAATACCACACAGACTTTAATAGGTCAGACAACAAGTTCAATAAATAAATTTCATAAGGGTGCTTCGTGACACAACTAAAGTTCGTAGAGCATTGCAAAGAAGCTATTCCTGAATTGTATCGACTCTATTGTGCAAGAAAAAAAAAGGACCATTCGTTTATTCGTCCCCCCCAACTTCTTCTTTCTCTTTCGATTCAACCCTCGTCGAAAGCATCGGCGAAATCCATTCAACGTAAAAATCACAGGTCAGGAGGCTTCGTACGACAGGTGCTTCGTCTCACGGCATTATCAGAAAGACGACCCTAGTGGCGTGACCGAGTCAGATGTCATCCCTGGTTGAAGTGATGGACGGCACCGAAGCCCCCTACTCCCGAGTTGAAGATGAAACGTTTTCCGATCCGAATATTTGGGGGTACTTCTTTTCCTTTCCTTAAAAATTGAGGAATAAATCTTAATGCCTGCCGTTTATGAGGCTTTGTCCGGTTTGTTTCGGTCTTCATTCTATTCGTAATATGGATGTTGTTCCTAGGCAACAATTCCGAGAGAAATCGCCACCGTTAGTATTCCGAAATGATGGCAAGGAGAACGATTCGAGTGATGGGTTTCGTGTCTGATGTTTGAATCTCCTCGAAGCGCAATAATTAAAGGGAGGACAATGTTTGTCTCCACTAGTCAATAAGAAGGATGGGATGATTTGGCTTCTCCTGAGCTGAACTTCTCTTTCACTAACAGACAATATCTGTGTGTCGTTGTCCCGAAGTAGCACTCGAGATGTTGGATGGAGAGTTTCTGTTTTTAAAATATAAAATTGTCCTGATATACTGAGGATTTCGGGTTCGAAAAAAGAATAATTTCACATTTTTGAATAAAATTGCTTAGGGTAAATATTCTCTTAAAACGACAAACAATTGGGAAGGGTGGGGATGGGGGCTCAACTACAGAGCGTCAGGCTTGTAACCTGATGCCCCAGTTTCGTGTCCCTAATGAGTGTCGTGTCCTCTGTGAGGACTTTTTGCCCTAAACGTCGCTCTGCTCTCGTTGGAAAAGACGATACCTATAGGCTTGGGAAGACCGAAGTCAGTCGAATGGAACTTTAAGTTCTAACGCCGTGTGTAGGAGGGCAATAACCTATGCATGTTAAAGAACCCACTAGTGGGCTTTGATGGAAGACTTCCATTTGTCTTTTAACAACTGTCCATTGATATCTTTATCCAATTCTGAGCTCATGGGGTCTTTGTGATCTAGCCGTGTAATCCATTGTGTGGAAAAAGTACTAGTCAGAGATAAAACAACGCAACGCAACACAACATCAACAAAAAGTAAGTAGCGGATAATTATGACCAAAATTTGCTGATCGCAAAATTTTCTCGCTATTATTTTGTTGCATTTTGTAGGCATTTTGTTCAATTATCAATTTCATTGAATGCTGTCAATTAGTTGGTGAAGCCATAATAGCACTCCAAGACATCAAAATTAAGGAGTATTTGCATAAATAAATTTCGAAAGGATTATTGATACGAAACCCACTAGTGTACAATGGCTAAATGACTAGGTTAAAAAGATCCCAATGGTCAGAACAGAGTTCATGAAGACAGTCCACAGGACAGGTATTACGAGATAAACTGGTTGTATCTTATTACCTATGTTTTGGCCATTTTTTGCCTTGTATTTATTATCTGGTATATGCCTTTATATAAGTGCGATTATTATAACTTCCATAAATACCAACTAGAATGTTCCTACCATACAAGAGTCAAGACTCCTCTGCCTAAAGTGCCACATCATTAAAGTTTAATCCAACTGAAGAAATGCTTTCTAAGACTGTCTCTTGTGTTCCTTTTCATCAAAGACAGGGAGTTGACAACTTGGAGAATTTGACCTAGTTGGGACTCAAATCTGTGAACAGTATGCTAAGTTTGCTATGCTGCCCATCTGTCCCCTACGGTGGCAAGAATTAGAGTTTATGTGAGTAGCAGTAAATAATGATTAAAACTATCATAAAACTCTTTCTTCAGGTGTTTCCAGCGTAGAGGTACTGAAAGTTTACTCTCGACCATGAAAGAATTATCATCGTATTTCACAGTGATGTTCTTGAAAAGGTCAAAGTCCCTTGGAGGATAAGCTAAACTGTGAGCTCGTAAAAAATAGATGAGATGCATGAAGTGACATTAATGGTCAGTCAGATACCATTTGGGGCTGGGCTGGCTCAGTCGGTAGCGCGCCAGGCTCGTAATCTGGAGCTCCCAGGTCAGAGCCCCAGCTGGGTCAGCGTTGAGATTTATCTCCGCAAATTTCCCCGCCCTGCCCATGATCAGTAGGGGACACCGATGGGTTCGGAAATGCCGCCGTCCGTTCGATGGGACGTTAAGCCGTGGCCCCGTGTGTGGGAGTGCAATACCCTGTGCACGTTAAAGAACACGCTGGATGGCCTTGACGGGAGGCTACCATCTGTCTCCCAACAGCTGTTCCAGTGGGTCCCTCCCCCAACCTTCTCTGAGCCTTCGGGATCATTGTGACCTGGCCGTTTAGCCCATTGTGTGCAAAAAAGTGCCGCTCAGAGGTAAACCAACCAACCAACCAGTCAGATACCAGGCAAGTATCAAAAATTCGCCAAAGTCGCCGTCTTAGCTCAATCAATTCTTAATCGGAAGATCTTTGTTATCCGGGAGCTTCTGGATGAAATCTTTCCATTTTCTTCTATCTTCCCGACAACGAATGTCGCATTTCATTCTATCCAAATGAGTGCGAATTATTATTTATTCAATTAATTTGCTAGAACGATTGGTGAATAATCAGATCTAATATTCAAGCCCAAGTGGTGACAAGATTTTTTATCTCACACTTATTTAACGTCTGTTTAATATAACTTAAACGAATTGCAATTTAATTTAGTAAGTCAACATGGCGAAATATAAAATTTCAGAAGAAAATTATCGCAAGAATTATTAGAATTTCAGCGTATAGTTTCTGGTAGTTCATCACTATAATAGTATTTGCAGTTTAACATAAGATAGTAGTAACACGACAAACCCTGACTGTTTGTTAATCGTATTTCTTATTAAAAACAGCACACCAGATGTAAAGAATGTTTTCGCTTCTTCTTTAACATCATTTTTACTTTTCCAGAGTTCTGATGGTTATCTAAATAACGCGAGGAAATTGAACAAGAAACCGATTTTACTTTCTCTTGTAAATACAAGCCGAGTGACTAGTTAAGTTTTGGGTTTTCATTAAAGTCAACGGCCAAAAGATTGTTTAAGCAAACGCATCCATTGATAAAACTGCCAGATAAACGTGTCAGATGAGCGTGAAGCTGTTTCGCATATTTGTCATTTAATTTTCTCTTGTGGAAAACGCGGCAAATTACATAATTGTGTACAATAAAGGATATTAATGAATATTAATGCCTTTAATTATATGTCTGCACTCGAAGTAATCGTTAAGTCCTTTTGTGGTGGAAGCGCAACTACGAAAGGTTGAGGTTTACGGTTGCTTTTTAATGTTCTTTTATGCGATAGTGAATGATAAATACAGAGTAATATATTTTCACATCTAATGTTTCGGAAGTATGCAGCAGCATGGTACTCTATGAATGGAAAGAAGCGACACATATGATGTATATAAGAGTATGATTTACTTAATACGTTATACATACGTTTTAAATTTTGACTTAATGTAATGGTTTTTCGTAGTGAAAGGCACTTTCTTGCATTTTTGTAGAAAAGAGAAAAACAGGGAAGAGTGATTTATTAGTTGTTTCGGAAGATGTATTTTTGGCTTTCATATCATGCAGATATTATATTTCAGTTCATATTGTTTAAAATTAAAGTTGTTCTTAATGTGATTTACAGACCTGAAATTTGGCTTTAAAAAAAAACAAGAACGACAATTGGAAAATAAAAGCAGATATCAGACTTATTACTTTGAACAGAAATTATTTCCCATATATTTTCTCTAAAAGTCTTTGCAAATGTATTTTCACCCAAGAAGAAATTAAATTTCACGAACAATAAATTAATTTTAATGGAGGCCATTTTTAATTTTCCTGATCAAAATATTTCAATTATAAAGTTTAATATACGAGGAGAAATCAGAAAGTAAGGTTCCCTATTTGTTCTCTGCCAAACTACGAAACATATGAAGCTGTTCTAACATGGCATGTGATGACTACATGATACATACTCAAATAGTGTCACTATTTGATATATTAATTTTTGCTGTATTAATTTTTCAATATTGACTGAAATTAATTATATATATTTTTATGAATATATTTTTCAATATATATTTATAATATTTGCTGCATTAATTTTTCATAGTTGACTGAAAGGTAATATATTTATTATAGCGTAACCCTTCTTAATATTAAGGAGAATTATATATATACTACATACCCAAATAGTGTCACTATTTGAGTCAGTAGTCATCACTATTACATACCCATTCTGTGAGGCACAGAGTATAAGCAAACATGGCAAAAGTACTGTACGTGAATGCGAAATTCAGGAAAAGGGTTGCTATTGAACCATATTAGTTCTTTTTTTTATTCACGCTTTTATTTATTTTCCATAACTTTTTTAGTATAAAATCAAGTCCCACGAAGCTGAAACTTTTAAAGTCCACAGGTATAAAAATAGACAATAAAACAGTCATATTATTATAAAATTAAACTCAATATTTACATTTAAATCGTACTACAGAGGTAACAAATTTTTAATATTTTTTAGAAGTCATATCTTGAAATTTTTTAACATCTCTTTTTAAAAAAATTAAATAACTCCTATGGGATGCTGTTGAACACATTTCTGCGTTTCATAATTTCTGCAATTTTTCCCATTATTGACTTTAAAATGGGGTAATTTGTATTTACCTTTAGATTTATAGCTATTATTTTTATTATGATTATCTTGAATTCATAAATATTAACAAAATAATACCTAAGTATTAATTTTTCATAGTTGACTGAAAGGTAATATATTTATTATAGCGTAACCCTTCTTAATATTAAGGAGAATTATTTTTGTTTTGGTTGGTGCAATGTCTAGCAATTGTATGTTGAATGTTTCTTATTTTAGCTAGACGGGAGCCGTAAGTTTTACCATAATCATTTAACCATAACTTATGACTTATTCTCCAATTGCATGATAAACTCTTTGATAGATATTTGATGGTAAGATAGCATGGAGTCTGGACAAAATTACAGAGCAATATCTTAATTTACCACAAACATAATTTATATGTTTCTTTCACCTGAATAAATCATCAACAATCATACCTAAATACTTCACTGATGAAACTCTTTTAATAATATCATTACACTTGCAATTACTTGAAATGTTAGTGACCACATTTGTTAGACAACAAAGTGAATGGTGCAAAATTTGATTGGTATCAGTAATTGAGATATTAGGTAGATGGAAGTACATGCCCTTAGACTTGTCTGTGTTTAAATGAATGCATTTGTTTTGTAACCATATTGAAATACACCGAAGAGCCAAAACATTATCATCGTATTTCACAGTGATGCCTAAACCACCTGCCTAATATAATGTTGGCCACCACTTGTAACCAAAACAGCTCTTACCCTGCGAGACATGGGTGCTACAAGATTTCTAAAGGAGTCTTGTGACATCTGGTACAAACACATTTACCAGTAGATCCTTTTAACTCTTGTAAGTTACGTAGTTGAGCGGCCGCAGATCGGATATGCTGTTCCAACACAAACTACAGATGCTCAATTGGATTGATATCTGGGGAATTTGGTGGCTAGAGAAATACCTGGAAGTCTTCCTCATGTTCTGCGAACCATTCTCGAACAATCCGGGCAGTGTGGCATGGCGCATTATCCTGCTGAAAGAGGCCACTACTAGAGGGGAATACCGTTGCCAGGAAAGGATGTACCTGGTTTGCAATGATGTTTAGGTAGGTGATAGGCATCATAATTTCCTTCACATGAATTACTGGACCCAGGGTTTTCCAGCAGAACATTGCCCAAAGCATCACACTTCCTCCACCGGCTTGTTTTCGGCCCATAGTGCATCCTGGTTCCAACACTTCCCCAGGTAAACGACGCACACGCCCGGCCGTCCATAAGGTGCAACAAGAAACGAGATTCATCGGACCAGACGACCTTTTCCCAATCATTCAAAGTCTAGTTTTGATGCTCACGTGCCCATTGCAGTCGCTTTCGATGGTGAACCGAGGTTAACATCGGCACTCAGAGCGATCTGCGGCTATGCAGCCCCATTCTCAGCAGGGTTCGATGTACTGTGTGTTGTGACACATTACTCCCGTCACAAGCATTCAAATTACTGGCGATTTGCGCCACAGTATCTCTTCTGTCGGCTTGTACAATAAGGGATAGCCTTCGCTCACCTCTAGCATCGATGAGTGTGGCCGACTCACACCTTGCCGGCGTTTCGTGTTTTTTCTCTCCTCGGACCACTTTTTGAACCACGGGTGACCATGAGCACCCCACAAGCCTTGCCATTTCGTAAATGCTCTGACCCAGTCATCTGGCCGTTACAATGTGTCCTTTGTCAAACTCATGTAAGTCCGCTGTCTTTCCCGTCTGAAGAACAAGACTAACACTGATAAACAGAGATCAGTATCAGGTATTATTTATATCGTTTCATAACCTTCACACGGGCCGTCGTTTACCTGCAGTTGCTTAGCTTTGCATAAAGGCGTGCTGGTCATAAGGTTTTGGCTCTTCGGTATATGTCGAATTCTTTTTGAAGGTTCTATTATTTTTTCAAAAATTTTACCACTGTTTAAAATCACAGTGTCGTCAGCATATAAGTAGATAGAAGAATTAATCTTTAGTTTTTTGATATCATTAATATATATAAGGAAAAGTAATGGCCTTGGTGGGATCCGTAGCAAACTTGTTTGACTTCAGTAGTGACGTTACTAATTTTTGTTACAATAAATCTATCTTTTAAGTAATTTTTGATTAACGTCAAATAGATGTCCGCTAATTCCTATATTATGCAGTTTATTAAGTAAGATCTTATGGTCTAATGTGCAGAATGTTTTTTGGAAATCAAGGAATAATGCTCCAATAATGTTTTCTTGTTTAAACTTGCATTGATTTAATCAGAAAAATGCTCCGTGGCCGAGTGGTTAGCGCGCTTGGCTACTGATCTACGGGACCTGGGTTCGAGCCCCGGGTAAAGCATGGATGTATGTGTCATTTTTCTGCTGAGGTCCTGCCATCCTCTCAGACCTTCTACTATGGCATATAAATTGACAGGCTCCTGTCAGACATCTGTGGCAAGCAACTGCTTGAGGGGGTATTTATTTTTTAACAATGTAGAAATAAGTCTATAAATATCAAATTTTTTCTGTGATCCTGACTTGTAAATTAGTCTGATGACAGAAGTTTTATGGTCAATAAGAATTATGTGGTTATTGTAAATTCCATTTAGTAATTTAGAGAGCTGCTTTAAGAGGGTAAATAAACGAAGTTGGAGATCTGAGTACCTAATATTATCAAACCCAGGAGATGTTTTACAATCAAAACTCATAATAATATTGTGTACATCTAAATTGTTTATGGGCAAGTGCTAAATGTGTGAGGAGATCTAATAAAGGAGTTTAAATTATTAGACTGTAGGCCAAGTATTTCCTGAAGCTTTGGCACACATTTGAAAAATAATCGTTAAAGCCGTTAGTAATATCTTCCTTGCTAGTTGGGTTGTTTTACCTCTGAGTGGCACTTTTTTGCACACCATAGGCTAAATGGCCAGGTCACAATGATCCCGAAGGCTCAGAGAAGGTTGGAAGAGGGGACCCACCGGAACAGCTGTTGGGAGACAGATGGTAGCCTCCCGTCAAGGCCATCAAGCGTGTTCTTTAATGTGCACAGAGTATGGCTCTCCCGCACACGGAGCCACGGTTTTACGTCCCATCCGACGGACGGCGGCCTTTCCAAGCCCATCGGTGTCCCCTACTGACCGTGGGCAGGGCGGGGAGTTTTGCGGAGATAAATCTCAAAGCTGACTCAGCTGGGACTCGAACCTGGGAACTGCAGATTACAAGCCTGGCGCGCTACTGACTGAGCCACCACCTCCCCTTTCCGTGCTAGTGCTTAATATTCTGCATAATTATATCATCAGCAGATAACTTCTGTTTGCTAACAATGATTTCATTAAAATTTTCCATGTTGAATTCATAAAGTTATTGCATTGAATAATTTATTTTAATAAAAGTTTTTCTTTGCTATGTGAATCTCATTTGTGACTCATTTCTTAATGTTGTGTAAGTTGTTCTGTATTGGACATTAATTTTGCTGGTCTTAACATTTATCCTTGCTTTATCTCTTAGTTCGATTAGGTCCTTTATTTCTGTTGTAATCCATTCTTTGTTGCATCTGTTATTTCTTTTCTGTCAGTGGGAATAATGATTGAATTTTTGACCCTTGATTAATTTTATTTAGTTTTCTTACAATTGCATTATAAATCTCAAATGGACAATTTAAATGTCCACTAATTGCATTACAATTAATATTTTGCAATTTAATTTTTATTTTCATTATAGTAATAGGTAGTACTCTGCCTATTAGGGGCCGGGGTGGCTCAGTCGGTAGCTTGCCAGGCTCGTAATCTGTAGTTTCTCAGGTTCGAGTCCCAGCTGAGTCAGCGTTGAGATTTATCTCCGCAAAACTCCCCGCCCTGCCCACGGTCAGTAGGGGACACCGATGGGCTTGGAAAGGCCGCCGTCCGTAGGATGGGACGTAAAGCCGTGGCTCCGTGTGTGGGAGAGTCATATCTTATGCAAGTTAAAGAACACGCTGGATAGCCTTGACGGGAGACTACTATCTGTCTCCCAACAGCTGTTCCAGTGGGTCTCCTCCCCCAATCTTCTCTGAGCCTTCGGGGTCCATGTGACCTGGCCATTTAGCCCATGGTGTGCAAAAAGTGCAGCTCAAATGTAAAACAACCGAATTCTGCCTATTATTATAATTAGGATTATTAATATTAGGATTATTATAATTAGGAATAAGGGTCACGCTTAACGTAGCTCTCTTTGAGACTCAAAGGAAAGGATCATTGTTGGAATATTTCTGTTATAAGTGTTGTTTGAATGTTTGTTTTGAGTCTTAACGGAAAGGTTGCTTTCAACGCATTTCTGCTTTGGGATTTGAAGTAAAAGTCGCAGTTAATGAATTTCTGTTTTGAAATTGGGAAAAAGAGTTGCGCAACGAAAACGTTTGGGAAACCTTCTCTAAAAGAGTAAGGAATTTGTTCAAAGCAGAACACTTAACAGAAATAAAGTTAGAGCTGCTGAATACATTACGGAGATCACGGTTTCTTACAATTCCTTGTAGAGCTTTCTTCACGAAGCACTCTTTCTTGTTTCATGCACACCAATAGATGCAAATTTCTTTGACAGATAGTTGCATGAGAGTCACCATGTGCATGCGTTGATCAAAAAACGAAAAATGAACATTTCCCAATTCCCACTAGGAAGTTTAGGAAGAAGCGAAACATCAAACGCACATCTAAATATTTTCAACAATATTGTTTTAAATAAAACATCGTTATGTTTCCTATCAGTTCACAGAGGAGGCAACCTTTCAATCTGACCTCTCTGTCTATCACGGTTTCTTCGAGTGAATATATACAAGAACAACAAAATAAGCAGTTTTGTTTGCATGCAATTAGTAACAGGCATTCTTAATATATACCGCATTAAATTAAGTTACAGTCTCTTATAAAAACCTCCTTAATTAAAGGTAATGGGATAGCATACATATTTATAAGAACAAATACCTCTTTAACACGTAATTAATTTGAGTGAGATGAACTTTAATTACCTCCAATACACACCGAAATCGTTCGTTATTTTCAACTGATGTTTATTAATGAGGATGTCATGAAAAACAGACTCATTCCTACTTGGCTCTCTTATACAAGCTCTCTCGAGTTTTGTCTTCTTATTGCCGTCAGCAGTTTCATCAAGATGCTTTATTTATACTTTCTTTTCTCTCTTCAGCATTTCTGTTTTATGTTTTGTGTTTTCGTTAGCACATCAGATCTAATAAACGTAGGAAAGGCACTTCTTTTAGATGTTTCTCACTCTAAAAGTTAAATGAAGTAGTTTTTTAAAGAGCCAACTCGACAAGTGTCATCCAGTGGCAGTTAAGGAAACAAATCTTTTTAACAAGATGTAGTCTTTCCTTTGCAAAACAATTTTTTTCCTTAAAAAGAAGGATTTTTACAAGTTGGAAGTAAAACTCTCTTTAACAAGAGGATTCTGATTTAAATGCAACATATTCTAAACAATGCCTCTCTATAGTAATTTTGACGGTTTGCAGAGGCGTAGAAATTCCACTTTTTTGGAGTTGAAAGAGCAAGTTCTCTATATTCATCGATCACAGATATTATGAGAAGATTATTTTAAAAATTGTTTGAAAAGTTAAGAGCAAAATCATTTAGTTAAGAGTATTTAGAGTTCGGTATTCTGAACGTAAGGAAAAAGGAACACTGTTGCGAAAATAATTTGTCTGGTTGCTTCTGAATAGAAGAAATCTTTTGCAGAAAGAGTTTGTGGTTTTTTGGACATGATGTTCGCCTTCGAAATTACCGAAATGCGAATAGTCACCTAACTTGTATATTGAAGAGTATGCTTAAAGGATCAATAAAAAGTGGCAGACCTAGAATGAGCATCAAAAAGGATCTTTTCAGAATTGGTTTGTAATGGTCAAATGCGCATGCAATTGTGACTAGAACCGATTCTATATCGTCGCAAAAATTTTTTTGCGACGATATAGAATCGGTTATATCGTCACAAAATATTTGCGCGTTAATATATGCGCATGCAATTGTACACTAGCTGTTGCTCACGATAGATGTGAGAATTAAACTACACTGTATATATGTTTTGTTGGGTTGGGCTGTTTACCTCTGAGCAGCAATTTATTTGCACACAATGGGATAAATAGCCAGGTCAAAAAGACTCCGAGGGCTAAGATAAGGTTGAGGGAAAAGAACTCACTGGACAGCTATTAGGAGATAGATGGAAGTTTTCCATCTGTCTTTCATGCTGGATGGCCATTCCTTCAAGGTCATCCATCATGTTCTTTAACGTGCACAGGGTTGTTCTCTCACACACGGTCCCACGGTTAACGTCCCATTCGACGAATGGCTGCCTTTCCAAGCCCATTGATATCCCCTACTGATCGAGGGCAGGGTGCGGGTTTTCAGTAGGGCAGGGCAGGGTGCGGGATCATTTATCGCATCCCTGCCCATTATAATAGCCATGCTTGACCATGTATGCATGCATTACAAAATAAATAAATTACGATATAAATAAATTTCAACATTAAACATATGGATTTTTCTTGATGGCAATACAGATCTTAGCGTTTTTTTATGTTCTTGATCAGCGCTTTCAATAGACACTTCCCGTTCCTTAAGAAGTCATATATGATCCCTACTTTGGATTACATTTCGTGTAGTCCAAAGATGTATAATTTCATGTAATCCTTTCGACATCTGTAAACATCACCCGACAATGCGTTTCAAGCACGTCTTATTTGTATTATATACAAATAACATAAAACCAGTAATGAGTGGGGCGGAGGTGCCTCAGTCGGTAGCACACCAGGATTATAATCTGCAGTTACCAGGTTCGAATACCAGTATGAAACTCCAGGTTCGAATGCCAGTTTCAGCAACTGCAGTTACCAGTTGCTGAAATAAATCTCAGTGCTGGCCCAGCACTGAGATTTATTTCAGCAAAACGTCCCGCCCTGCCCTTGGCCGTAAGGGGACACCGATGGGCTTGGAAAGTCCGCCGTCTATCAGATGGGACGTTAAGCCATGTCCCCGTATGCGGAAGAGCCATACCCTGTGTACGTTAAAGAACACGCTGGATGACGGAGGGGCTACATTCTGTTTCCCAACAGCAGTCTGGTGGGTCCTACCCATTTAGTCCATTGTAGGCAAAAAAACTGCCGTTCAGAAATAAAACAGCTCAACCTAGCAATGGGTTTGGTTTCGCAGTCATCCTTTAAGAGTAGGGTGTTACACGACCCGGTTTTTAGAGAAGTGCCCAATGTCCCGAAAATATTTTCGGCACGTCCAAATATCCCGGTTTTTTGTGACGATATAGAATCGGCTCTTGATTGACGTGGATTTAATTAAAGCGTTTGGAATAACTCAGTCGCTGCATTTGCGCCTTTTTTAATTTACGTGGGCGTTTCATTCTTTTTTTTTTGTTGAATGTGTTGCACTGAGCACCAAACAATCAGTGCGCGCTGGCAACTACGAACTTCACTGCAAGCATCGCAAGTGAGGACTTCCAATTAGCCGTGCTGCGAGAAAAGTCACACCTTTGTGAGATGTAGTCTTGCCTTCAATCTATACAGAGCATAACTATGTAATCTGCACTAGATCAACACTTCCTATAACAAAAAGCAAGTGGAGCAGTTATGACGTCCCCATAGGTAGTCCTAACAGCTAGATACTTCTTATATTTTAGTTTCTGTTATTATTACTGGTGTATTCTTTTGATAATCTTCTTAGTAACGTATGGAAAATATATTTATTTAGAAAGAAAATTATTCATATTTATTTTCAAATATCATAATGGTAATTAATAAAAAAATGTTCTTCTAAATAAAGTGTAATAGATAAATATTAGTATAAAAATTAGTACAAGAGTCCACCAGTATTAATATTAGAATAAAAAATATAAGGATTCTCTACATGGTACAGTCGCTCAAAAAAGTATCCGAACGCTATGGTTGATTAAAAAATTTCAGAAAAAATATCTGGCAACGATTTTTTCAGAATTTAATGATCTGGCATCCTTCGTGTGCAGTACACGAAGAATGTCAGATCACTAATTTCTGAAAAAATCCTTGCCAGATATTTTATTTGAATGTTGTAGTCAACCATGGCGTTCGGATACTTTTTTGAGCGACTGTACGTCTACTTATGCTGACAACATAAATTTGGCCCATTGTCCTTCTGTTATAGAAGGTGTTGACTAGACGCGTTTAGCTAATTAATACTCTTCTCATCTACTGAGAATTGTCTGTCATGCAGGCATCATATATAATAATATCCTATTGTCCAGCTGCTTTAGTCGATTTTGGTTACTTTTCTGTTGGTTGCAAGAAATGTCCCTGTTTCAGTAAACTGAAATCGGAACCACAACTAAACTGTCCCAGTTTTTGATTTCTGAAAACCGGGACATTTGCTGAAATATCCGGATTTTATCCGTCAAAATCTGGACATCCTATTCAAGAGCTGTGCCTTGCGAGGTTCAGGATTATCTCAGAATTCAGAAAGGTAAAATGTTTACTAATTTAACTGTAAAAGGCCTAGCTTAATATTACCACCAACGACAAACGCACAGAGTTCTGTCATCTACTGAGAGTAACATCTGACCGAACCATAATATAGCTATTGCTTCAGCGTGAATAATTTTTTGTGTTAGCTATACCTGGTACAGTATTAAAAGAACCACATTACTCTTTCAGTGTTAATCTCCCACAACCTAGGAAGTAGTTAAAAAAATTCTCCTTCACGTACATTCCAAATAACGAAGAGATTTCTTACATTGTTCAGCGAAGGAGTCATTTTTTCCCATCTTAATCTTGTTGCAAGCATGCGATCGATCAAAGATCCCATTTATCTAGATATAACAATAAATTTATTTACAACTGGAGATTTCTAAATAATATTTACGCAATTTTTCATATCGAAATTTTTTGAAGCACTCAATTGAAGATTTTCTGTTACGCAGATTGTCAACGCTAATTTTCAAACAAATTCTAAATTTGAATGCACGGAATTTAAATACTAAGAACTGTTGCTTTTTCAAAAAATAATTTTATCAATCAATAATAAAGATACATATTATCTGTTGATATAGGATTCGAGAAAAGATTTTGCTGACAAAATTAGTTTCGCCGTAAATTTAAAATTAGTTTTTCCCAGACCTGCGTTCGAGTCCCACTTGCTGCGAAACTCATTTTTTTTCAGCCAAATTAAGCCTCTTGTTTTATTGTTAGATGACAGGCCATCCAGGATCACTTTTCAAACTAAAACAACATTCATAAGAGAAAATGGACCGAGACTGTTGAAGTGACTTTTTTCTCACACCGTTATAGATGTCTTCTTGATTGATTCGTGTCAATGGTAATGATTTCATTGTGTGTCATGCATAAAAGTCATCCTCACGATACCGATTCCTTGCTAAGGACACTGTAATAAAATTCTCTGTCTCATGGTAAAGTGTTAAATAGGATTTCCTGTTTTATAAAGTCAGCTATGTTCTGCCCCGGCTGGGACAGAAAATAGGAGACATAATTTGAGCTATATTAAATTTGTTTCCCAGCAAATTTCCTCAACGTTGTTCTTGTTTTAAAAGTTTTTTTTTTCTACTTTAAAAAAAAAAGAATACAGTGTATAATATATACACACCCAATTCTGTTTTTACACGGTAGATAGGTTCCCGAAAAAACCGTGCAAAAAAAAATACAGTGCATATGAAAAAATAGAAGAATGGTTCCAGATGGTGAAACCCAGTACAAATAATAATAATAAGTTGTTTTCAAACAAATCATATCAAAATCTTTAATTAAATCTTTATTTGATTTTTATCCTTTTAAATACATTTTTTATTTTATAAACTTATAAAGATAAATATATGTATATATATAAAGTATATTATCCTTCATGAAGAAAATACTATGTCACTAATTCAAGAATACAAAAGTGAAAAAAAAATACTTACATATGCTTATTAACTAGATTTTATTCGTTGTCACTTTCTGACATTAGACGCATTCGTTTGCGTAAAGACTGGAATTAAATCACTTTCATCGCTTGAAACATTTTGGCCGTCGTGTTCATACTCCAATGATGAAATGCTCTCTGTGGCATGAGGAACCAAATTATCACTTGTTTCCAGTGATTCTGAAGTTTGATTAGTTTTCACAATGAACTCTGTAATCAATCGTTGAGATCCTGCTTTGACTAGATCTTTGTATAATTCTTGATAACGCGCCATACATGACTTCAGTTCACGTTTAAACTGCTCAGCTCCTTCGACAAT
This sequence comes from Ryuthela nishihirai, assembly GCA_038380435.1. Lineage (NCBI taxonomy): Eukaryota > Metazoa > Arthropoda > Arachnida > Araneae > Heptathelidae > Ryuthela > Ryuthela nishihirai. Next base: position 23,247,236 of record JAWZYU010000009.1, on the reverse strand, counting down.
GGGATCATGTGTAAGAAAATGACTTTCCAATTTACTAGCCATTTGAAGCCCTTCTTTAATTAAACCTGCAGTGAGTGGAACCTCTTCATCACCATCACTTTTTCTTCTTCTTCACGAGTCTCAAGGACAACTTCTATTATTTCATCTTCGCTAAGAGCTATGTCAACAAGCAATTCATCAATATCTGCAAACGATAAATCATCGAATCGTTCTCCACCAACTGCATGTGCTAAAGTGATGATATTAAGATATTCAGTCGTATTTGGGGTACAGGATCTTTGCTTTTTACACATTCTAGCCAAATAGCTTTCCAGTATGCGTTTAAAGTGATGGTTTTAATTCTGATAACGTCAATCCAGCATGTCTGATATAATCTAAAATCGAAAATTTCTTCCACACATCAATAAATGTTAGTGTTTTATCCTTATCTAGTTTATCCAAAATGTATTGGAATGTTCGTCTTACGTAGTAAGTTTTAAATGTGGCAATTATACCCTGATCTAGTGGTTGTATTAAGGATGTCGTATTAGGCGGCAGAAAACAAAATTGCACATTGTCTATAATCAATAGAACTTTAAATTCGAGATTTTTTTCCTACAAATAGCGTTTATCTTCTGGAACAAAACATTCATGGAATCATTTTTTGAAAATTACTTTCGTAGCCCAGGCTTTTTTGTTTGCCATCCAATACATTGGTAATTTATTGAAATCTACACCTTTCATTGACCGTGATTTTAGGGATCGATTGATGAGCAGCGGTTTTAACATAGATCTCCTGAAGCGTTGCTGCAGAATAGGAAGGTCACACGATCCTTAGCTGTTTTAAAGCCACCAGCAATTTTTTGTGATTTGCTAAGTAGGTTCTACTCGGCATTTTTTTTTCAGAAAAGACCAGTTTCCTCTGCATTCCAAACTTGATCAGGAGTGTATTCACCATCTTCAATGATTTGGGCCAATTTTGGACAAAATTCTTTAGCAGCCGGCTCATCTACAGATGCAACTTCACATTTAAGGATGTCGTATCAGATGTTTTATCTTTACATTACGAAACGCGTGCTTTTGAAGAAATCCTGCAAGCCAACCTGTACTTGCAGAAAATTAATAATTTTTTTTAACTCAGCTGATATGGTTGGTTCCATTTCTTGTATCTGCTTATATATTCGTAATACCATCTGTTTGATGGTATTTCCATCTAGTGGCATTCTTTTTTGCGAGTTATCTTCTATCCACATTACTAGTGCCTTTTCCATCTTCATTTTTACAATATCTCGTGTACGATGACGACTTAGCGCTCAATTTTCTTCCAAAAAGCACAGATTTTCTAATAGCATCTTCATTTCTCTTGATGATTCTTACAGTAGCTTCATTCAAGCCAAAATATTTACCTATGGATGTTGAACCTCCACAAAAATTATACCTGAATGAGTCTGCATTGTTTTAACTCTTTGCAGGAATATTCAAAGTTTGATGTGTATTGATGATGATGATGATGTTGAACCTTCTCCAATTGTAAGATTATCTAAAATTTGGATCTTAGTATCCAAAGAGAAAGCTTTCCTTTTCTGCTTTTGTATAGTTGAATTATCCGACATCGTGGTAAGGCTTACGAAAAATATTTGAATTGTAGTTAATAACTCAGGTGATGAAAAATTTTAAATTACCTATCAGCAAAATTTAATAAATTTATATTACGCACACAAAACTTCAAACCACAAAACAAAATATTTTTCGATTTCTTCTATTAAATATCTTAACACTTCTAACTTTAAACACGAAATGTGAGACCAAGACTAACGTATGTATTGAAGATAAAATTGAGGGGAATTCCCGGAACTCAATGTTGCCAAGTTTTCCGAATTAAGTAGGTTTTTGTACAATATTTTCGTAAAATAGAGAAAAACTTGCTGTGTACTTATGTTAGTGCAGTTTTAATTTTGGAGATTTTAGTGCACAAAATGTGTATCTATAGTACATTTTCAAAGTTAAAACTACTTCGAAAAATGTGACCATAAAAGCGGCATCTTTGTTATAAATGTAAATTCTAGGAATTTTTTCCTCGAAAGGAATTTTATTTTCAGAATTAAATTCAAATGGAGATTTTTAAAAAGACGACGCTTGAACCGTGTTAGATCAAAATAACGTGTAAAAAGAGAATTGGAATTTTTTCCTAAACCGTGTTAAATCAAAATCGTGTAAAAAAAAAAATCCGTGTAAAAACAGAATTGGGTATATGTTTAATTAAAACTATTTTTATACCGCGTAGAATTTCGTAGGCTGGACAATATTTTGGATTACAGAATCGTTGCTTAGGGCGTTTCTGCGTAAAATCCAACGGTGAACTGAAATTGTATTTAAATACTAGGCTATGCCACTAGCGATACGCGTTCTTTGAAAGATCTTTAAAGTAATGCAACATAATCTTCTGAAACCATATTATTTTATTTTTCCTAATGGCCAACTGTAAGTACTAACAGGTATCCATTTCTAAAAGAACAGTAATTTTGAATCAGTCGAATCAAATCGTACTTCCTAATGGAGATGCTAACATGATATGGGAATAAGTATTACATCATCATACATCGCTAGTAAAATTTATCCAGAAATAATTTATGTTAAAGTGATGATATACTCATATATGTATCTAAATTATCGTTTTTTAACTAACTATTCAACCTATAAAATAAATATTTGGTATCTCACATTCTCATGCTACTCTTAAGCTCCTATCAAATTTCCAGTATCCTAGTCGTATTATTTGCAAAGTTATGCGACCACATCTATCTTCTTGTTTTCTTATAGACTGATATATGTACATTTATATGTGTACATGAACTTGAGTTTAACGGTGACAGATTGTTTACAATAAATAATGCCCCCCCCCCCAGACAGACATCGTGAATATCTCTTATAATATGATTATTTCGAAATGTTGTCGCTATTCAAATTGTAAGAGAAAAACGATGAAATATGTCTTTTTTCATAATTTAAAATTTGCTGTATATTGCGAATAGCTTTATGGAATATTTCATTTTTCTTGATATTTGTAGACTGCATGCAAATACACATAACAACTCATTATTCTTAATAAATTTCATGCCATTGAGAAAATACTTTAGATTTTGTTTGTTGTCCATTAATTTTTTGATAGTATTCTTTCCTAAAACATTACTGAAGTGAATCGTAAAACGAAAATGGCGTGACATATTTTATTTATTGGGAATTTGGAAGTAGATTTATTATTTTAATCATTTACTAGTTGAAGTGATTAATTTCACCTCAGACAGTTAGGAGTCATCAGACTCAGAGGTCTGAAAGGAGCCGGCTATTTTCAATGTTCATAAAGAAGACCTGTGGATGAAGTAAGACATAAAAAAAATAAGTCTGTATTCGTATGTTTTTTAAGGTTCTAACCCGGATTAGTTTGATTCAAAACCGAGCTTTAAATGCATTTGAATGCTAGATAAAGGGACCTGGGTTCAGTTCATTATCTTGAAAATAAAGAAGTATTAATAAATAAATTTTAACGCATAAAGAAAAATAATATATTCATAAATGATTCATACAAAGGATGAACCGTAAAATTGTGTTGCCTTTCTCCTGAGTTTTCTCTAGCCTCATAGACATCTTTCTACTGGTATGTTGTATTATGCTGACAACATTATATTGACACACTTGCAGTCTCTTGTCAAAAATATTTCGCTAATAGGTTGTCGGAAGAGAATTTGGTCTTCGTCTATTATTATTCTCTAACAGAAGCAGGACTTTCATACATGTTCTGGCAAACAGATCATCAATCTGGGATGTTTTATTTTCTTCTCCTTTATCTTCCTCTTGAGCTTCTTGATGTCTCCTTAGTTCGACATCAAGTGCCGAGAAGCCACGACAGATGGACACTCGCCAATGGAATGCGTGGGGGTCAAATCCCTCCTGCAGACCGACAAGGCCCCGAGAGGTGATCTGATGAGTCGGTCTTGACTGCTGAGAACGAAAATCATTCTCTGACATGACCCAAGCGGCAAGGTGTTGAGAATGTAAGCAGAAAAACGAAATGGAACGATAGATAAATAGACTGTGTGCACGCGGCACAATAAGTAAGAGAACGACAGAGAGAGAAAGGTAAAGGTCTGTGGGACAGAGAGAGCGAAAGATGTGCGAGGGAAAGAGGGAAAGGGTGTCGGGAGGGAGTAAGCTCGAGAATGGGATGGAGGAGAAAGTATCTCCCGTCTCTTCTCCAAATCGGAGTAGGTCTCGGGGGTTCCTGCTTTTGAGTGCATTCAAGTGTGCCCGCTAAGCAGAATGGATGGTGTGGAAAAGAGAAGAAAGCCGCCGGAGAGAGGAAGCGAGAGGATGCGCGAGAGTATGAAACATTTACAGTGATTTGTTGCCGTTAATAATTTGAGGCGCTCACTGGTAAATCTCTGGTGGCATTGTTGTTTCATGCGCCGCTACCGCTTGAGCTGAATGAGGGCGCGTGTGTTGGTATCACTGAACTTGGTTGGTCTCCGTCTTTGTCTGGTGGCAGAAGTTCGTGACACACTTTACAGTGAAAATCCCTTTATCATACTAGACGTCATAAATTAAAGAGAACATGGCCTAATGCTTCTGGGTGATGTTTGCCATGGATTATTGTGCATTTGATACTGTGGGAAAGGAAATGTGTAGGTGTGCGATTTTGTTCCAATGTATTTTATTTTGGGGAATTATTATAGTAGGATACTTTCAATATTTTAGCAGGTACAGAACTGTTTAAGGTAAGCTTGGTTTATAGGATTTAATATGAATAGCCGTAGTTAATTATCTATTGAGAAACGGGCCCTGAATAACCTACAGGATATTTTAAACGTTAAGTAATCTATTTGTGTTCGGTGCAATTGATTTAAATAAAACAAAAGAGCAGCAGAACACTTTCTTAGTCGTGTTTGTTAAAACTTTATGCATGTAGTGTGAAACTATAGATTTAAAGCGTGGTAGCTTAGCATAAAAGAAACTGCAGGCTTTTGAACTGTGGATCTGAAGATAAATGATGAAAATTCTTGAAAATAAAGAAATATCATTAAATAAATTTTAAAAGCATAAAGAAAAATAACGCAAATTCACAAATAAATAATATTATTTGTCGATTATATAAAACGTTTTGCAATTAAAAAGCATCATAATAATGCTATTTTATTAAATATTAAGTATAAAAGAACAAATGGCCATAAGTAACATTCTCTAACAAATATCGTATTAGTAAGAGCTCCAATATTATAATCGTTCTAAAAATATTTTCTGCTTCTTTATATTATTTGTTGTATAATATATATTTTCAGGGCTTTTTCTCCGCCGGATGAGTGTATCGGTTACAATATGTGTGTAGGTAAATATCTTATGTTTCACACTATAACAGGTACCCTTATTTCAACTCTGTTGACTACTTTCGCTTCTGTAGTATAAATTAAAAAAAAAATGAATAAATAAACTCCAAAAACCTCTGCTTATATGAGTGGAAACACCCATTCTTAATGAGGCTTGTCATACTACTATGTAGTGTTGACCGGATATTTTCGCAATACATACAAATTATTATTTAATGCATTTTGTTTAAAGCTTTAATTACAATATACCAAAATATACTTAAATAAGTCACATCGAAATACATAAATCACACAATTCATTGCTTTTTGCCTGTATAAGTTATGGTTCAAATTTGTTATTGAAGTATTTAACGCTGAAACCATCTGATTAGGATACGCACAATTTAAGAGACGCAAAGAGGCAAAACGCGAAAATGATAAAATATTAACTTAATGAATAAAACTCTAAAGCAAGAAACATTAATTTGAAAACTTAATCCAACCACACGTAATCCTTGTTAACCAATTTACGGAAGGCATAAATTCTAGCCTTTACTCCACAAACGTAAGACAATGGAATGTAAAAGATTAGAACGAAAACTAAACAACTAGCAAGGGTTAAAGTATACGTCTTGCAACTTTATAGGAATAGATCTCTGTTATACAGTATAAGCAGTTACAATTATAATTATAATACAAATCCTCCTCTTCGGATAATCAGAAAATAAAACTAAATCCTTCTGTCTCATCAAGGAAATTTAGACAGAAATCATAAAGTTTTTATTATACACATTTCATTCTTTCACATAAATTACATTTATATATTACATTAAAAAATTTTGAAAGTAATCTAGGACATTTATTTTTTTAGAATTTTCTTTTCAGTTTCCAAAACTGAGTTTATGTCGAATTCCTGTATTCCAAAAATGTTTTAAAATGTTTTTAAAAAACGTTTTTCTTTCTATCTCAAATTTTGGACAGTTCGATAAAATAAGGTTTATGTATTCTTTTGGACTGCAATGGTGGAATAAATTGCCTGCTTTCTTTATTTTAAAGACTTTATCCTTTAATTACAATATCCAGATCTGAACCTGTTCATTTTAATGATGTCAATTTCTTGGGAAAGAGAAAATGACTGATATAAATTATTTTTGGGTTTGTAAGAAGTTATTTTTCTTCTTTATATTGCATATTTGATATGATAATGCAACTTTAAAAGCATAATTCTTAATATTTATGGATTGGCACATTATTCTTAATAATTACTAATCAGTTATCAGCGAAAAATGCATAAATAGAAATTACAGTTGACTTTGCAAATATGAAACATTAATTCAGAAATCAGCAGTTTTTGGTTTTTGGTACTCACTACTGTAAGGCAGCCTGTAAGATAAAAGTATTCCTGCTTTAAGAAAGCGAAAAAAATAGTGTTTCGTTAAATAACTGCTAAATATTTAAGTAAAAATTAAACTTTAATAAAAGTAAAAAAAAAGAAAAAGAAAAAAGATTCTCTTGTGTCTGACTTCTCAGTGTAAATCAGTTTTTCTTGTCATTTGCCAAACAACTTCAGGTCTTTGAAATATGCCAGTTCATATCATTTTCATTAAAGCAAAGCTTGAAAGAACACAGCAGTATCGTGGTCGAGTGGTTAGCGCGCTTGGCTACTGATCTAAGGGACCTGGTTCGAGCCCCGGGTTAAGGTATGGACCTTGGCTACTGATCTGAGGGACATGGGTTCGAGCCCCGGGTTAAGGTATGGACCTTGGCTACTGATCTAAGGGACATGGGTTCGAGCCCCGGGTTAAGGCATGGACCTTTGTGTTGTTTTTATGTTGAGGTCCTGCCATCTTAACAGACCTACTATGGCGTATAAACTGACAGGCTCCTGTCAGACTTCTGTGGCAAGCAGCTGCTTGAGGGGATATTTATTTATGAACGCAGACTTCAGTAACTAGAACAATTAAAAAAGCCTGAAAAAAAAGGATAACAAGAAATCTTAAAAAATAAAGCAAAATCAATATAAAGACATTTCGTTAATAGTAAACGTAAACCTCAGATAAATAAAACTACTCGAGATCTCGTTTAAAAATAAAGAAGAAAAAGAAAAGTGTCATGTAGTTTTTCCCTTCTACCAAGAGAGTATCTTAAAGCGATGCCAAGAGACTTCCCCGGAGAGAGTACATTATGTGCACGGATGCCGCCTCGAAACGTTTTTGGCTAGACGCATAGAAGAGGTCGAAGGGAATAGAACTGCTCTCAAGACGGCATCTCTACAGGCAACAGCGTTGGAAGAGGCAGGCGCTGGGCATCCAAGTGTTTCTGCTATCTGCGCGATCGCCAACGACCTCTATAACTGGCGCTGCATCGCCTCGAAGCCACGGGCTATTTTCCCACTGATGGGAGAGCTAGGTTAGCGCTGACCGTACGCTAACATGGCCGGGAACGTGTTTCCGCACTTAGTAAGTATTTCCTCTTTGGTTGGCCTGCGCGTGTCGTCTCTATTGTTGACCGTGCAGGACAGCGCCTGTGAGTTCCGCTTCTCTGCACATTGGCTCTACATGAGGGAAAGCACGATTTACAAGGGATAACGAGTTTAGCTAGTTCTGTTTTTTTATGTTGTTTTGTTGCTCTATGGGATAAGAAGGCAGTGCTGCCTCTCAGCAAAAATGATAGTAAACGACAATCTTTTTTATCCCCCCCGCAAAGAAATCTTTTTCGCTTAAGGAGATTCCGTGGAATAAAACGATACCGTAAGGTGAGGTGAAGATTATGGAAAAGCTTTTTAATAACAGAGGGGAAGAAAGTTTTCCTTATTTTGGTGCTGTTATTGTCAAAAAACATTGAAATGCTTGCTTTGAAATAAGGAAGTAACATATTTTGCTGTGTTTCGTAACAATTACTTTCGCATGCTTACTTTCCAGGAAACTGTATTTTTCTACAAAGAGATTAAAAAAAATGTATATTTACATTTGAAACATTTTTTTTTATCCAGATCAATATTTTTTTTTATATTTTTTAATTAGAGCACAGTAAATCTACTGAAGCATTTGGAGGTCAATGAGGTAGACATAATTTTCTATAGTGTAACAAAGAAATCATAATGTAATCAGCTGTAGATTTTAATATAAAAATAGAAGTTGTTTTAATTAGCTTTTACTAATTTATAAATCGTTCACGAAATTTAAAACCTTTTAGGATGGGCAAAAAAAAATATTTCGGGATTATCTTCAACTACGCTTGTAACATCGATTGCAAACACTACCTTCTTCATTGCATTGAGGTATCAAGAAATCGTGTTTAATGATGGAAAATCTTCCCAAACATGGCCAATATATTTATTCCCTTAAGCAAAATGTTAAAAAATATAAAAGATTTCAGAAAGATCAATCATGGATTAAAGAAAATTATCGTAAATTACGTTAAGAAAATAATAATTTGCGAATAAGCTTAAATAAGGATATATATATATATTAGTGAATGTTTTGTGAGATATAAACCGAATTCTCTTATTTTTCCGACAGTAAAGCTCTTATACTAATGGATAAAGATTTAATAGTGTGTGACGAGATGTGTATAGATTGGTCGCAAATTGTGACTTCGTTGAAAGTATGCACAGTTGTCACAAGGCATATACAGAAGCTGAACATAGAAAGGAAAACATTTCCATGTTAAATCAGTGGAAAGTCAAATTCAAAAATCGTAATTTCTTCAATAAGTTTTTTACAGGAAAATTGGACTAGTCAAATTTAAATGTCTATTTTTCAACAATACTTTTTGGGAATTTAAAGAATTATGAAAGCTCGAATACTTAACAGCACCAAAGACAAGCCTAAAAACCTGTGTAAAACTGGTAATTATTGAAAACAATTTGCACATAATTCTAAACATACATTTATTTTATTAAATTATTTGAAATAATACTTTTTTTAAGTTCTAAATAACTTATGAGATGAATTCTTATGATTGATATTTCTGTTATTCGATATTTAAACGTCTATAACTCTTTAAGTACTGAACGGATATTGTTCAAAATCGAAATTTAGACAGTTTAATTGACATCTTATATTTATCTTCATCATATGTTTCCATAAAAAATTATTTTACCAGTTACGTAGCATCAAATTGATTTTCCATCAACATAAGATGAGGCTGTTTCCATTTTACTGTGTGTACTGCGTGTTCCACGGTTTGTCGCTAGGTACATACCTATCCCAAGTTTGATTACAGGATGCCTAACTAATATAAATTTAGCTGCATAATGTATGGACAAGCTACGTTTTATTGAAAGATATGTAGATAGTACAGATGTGTCGAAAGATATGTGAATAGTACAAGTTTCATAGAAACATATAGAGATTTTTCTGCAATATATATATGGATGGAATGTCTTATTGCAAGATACGTGGACAATGAAAATTTAGTTATCAAATGTCTGAATATCACTGATTTTGTTCTTAGATATGTGAATAGTCTTGGTATCTTTCTAGCTATGTTGGTAGTACAAGTGTTGTTAGGAAATATACACTTTAAATGAAAACACAAGTTTTATTGGAAAGTATTTGAATAAGGATTTAATTTCAAAATGTAATGGAAAGAAAATTCAACTTCAGAAAAATGAACGGGAAATCATTTTACGACGGAATTGGCACTAATAAAAAATATTACTATTTGTATTTTATGAATGATCCATTAGCTCGAATTTTCGCTGTTAAATTTATGTTTGTCAGACGCTCCATCTGTTTGGTGTTGTTCTTTCCAGAGTAAAATGCGGAGGATAAAGACAACTTCAAATTTTTGAAATAGCTGTGAAACTAGATTATCTAACTCAAACCAGATTGGGTCGGATAATCGAGATGTTTAACGAAATACATTATGCAATAATAATCAATATAATACGGAATATTAAATTCCATAAGATTATACGTAATACAATAGACATTAAATATTAATTTTAATTGGTTTTTAATTTTTCAATTTAACTCCACAAGGATATCGTGGAAGTATTACTCTTTAACAGGGATGCAAACCTTTCCAATCAACGGGTCGGGTCGCACATGAAATATTTTCTGAGCCTGCGGGCGGCAGTAACAAAAATTAATAATTTAGAACACAATTAAGGCATAACGTGACACATAAACATAATACTTCACTGAGAAATTTGCAGAAATTATTACGCTACTTACAAATTTGTAACAATAAGAATGGGAAATTATGTCGAATATCGTTGTATTTTTGATATCAACATAAGCTGTCGAAGACTCCAGTGCTCTAACATAAATAGAGTTAACTTTGAAAATTTAGTTTCAGCGGGAGTAGGACTAAACACCCACCTCCTGAAAACCTGTAAAATCTTGGATAACTTCCTGAAAACATGAAAAATCGTGGATAACTTTCTGAAATCGTGGAGAATCTCGGATAATCTCTTGTAAATCTGGAGAATCCTGGATAAGTTTCTGAAAACCTGGAAAATCGTGGAACCTCTTAAAAACTTTGAAAATTCTGGATAAACTCCTGAAAAGCTAGAAATTCTTATAAAAAATATATTCGGGATCCTTCCCAATGAAATAAAGTTTTTTAAAGCAAATTCTTTAATTCCAACTGTAGACATTTTATTACATGGTTACAAATACCAATACTGCTCAAAGTGGAAATCTCAGCACCAAGAAGGAAGGAAGTAGAGATATGTAAATCGCAGGAAGCAATCGGCTAATGGAGATATGCAAATGATTTAAAATTCCACAGCGAATGGACACGTGACACCCAGCCGAGCTGTAGAAATATACCGGGTGCCCACGAACTCATATCATAGCAAGACCGATAGAGAGGACTTGCTATGAGCGATCGATGCAACATTCGAGCGATCGCTGCACACATGGGATGCAATGTGAGCAGAGTGCAATGGGGCGTCTCATGCGACATCATGGTGCACCAAATGACACAGAGAATAGGTACTGGACAAGCACGCCGCACCACAGGAGTTTCACCACAGTGATTGTGCGTAAAGTGATTTGCAGACTGCTACAGATACCGTGGTCTCCACGCAAACCATTAGACAACGTTTGCATGATGTAGGAATGAGGGCGAGACATCCAATCTGGCAACTGCGGTTGCAGCGACATCACCGTTTACCCTGTCTCCACTGGTGTCGAGTGAGGCAACATTGGATTACAGAATGGAAGAGAGTGTTGTTCAAGATGAGTCCCAATTCTGTTTCGGCATGCCAAACTCCCATTTGTCTTCATGGCGTCGGCGTCGTCAACGACCTGAGGAAGTCTATTATATTAGCCACTCTATGGTAAAATCACCATGGTAAAAATGATATGGGATGGCATCACATATGACGGCCGGACACTTCTGCCCCATGTTTCGGTGCACTAACGGCGAGACGTTACATCGATGACATCGCTAATCCTGTGGCATGACCCTTCCTTACCACCATGCCTGGACTGATTCTGCAGCAGGACACCGCAGAACCATCCCAGGCATGGCCGCCATCATACTCCCCAGACTTGCCACCCATTGTGGGGACTTTATGGCTCGCCGCCTCGTCACCTCCTCCAGCAGCGAACCTGTATAGTTGCGTGATCACTTGGATCCTGCTTGGAACGCCATACCTCAGGACACCATTAACCATTGATTGATGGAATGCCGAGACGTCTAAAGGATTGTTTAACCGCCCGAGTGGGCCTACTATGTACTGATGAATCTGCAATAAACGCACATACCTTGCGCTCTCACGTTCCGTTTTTTGATCATTTGCCAATCTACCCCCATAGCTTTCATCCTGTCAGTTTCGGGAGTATACATCACTTCCTTCACGGTGTTGCGATTTTCTTCTTTTTACCTTGAGCAGGGTATATGGGAAAAACGTTTTGTAAATAAATTGTTTGCTGAAAACATTTAAATGGTCAAATCATACCCGTTGACAAATAACACTCGACAACAAATTGAAACTTTTTTTATAACATTGGTCAAATAGGATGTTTTTAATTAATTTTGAAGTGTTGAATTCAAACATGACTGTAGAAAATCTGCAGCACGTATAGTTTTGTTTTAAATTACGGATTGATTATTTCAAATTTCAATGAATACGCATATCTGGGAAATGAAAATAAATGTGACTATTTTATTAAATCCCAATTTAAAACTCATTAATCAATTTCGTGATTACGGTGAAAAAAAATTAGAAACATCATAATTATAGCCCATTGAATATAAAGTAACAAATGAAATAATATTGAAACGCAAAATAATAAAACATGGGAAAGGATCTTTTATACTTTCAAGAAGTTCATTTTTGTCTTTTATGTGCTGAGGTATCTTCCTTCTGCGAGAACCATCAGCAGTCACCCATCATTTCTGGTCCCATCTGCCTTGGTATCTCTCCTCAATGTTTCGGATATCCTGGTGAAATCTTTCCCCTTGCTCATCCCTGACAGTTCCTAAATTCATGGGAAAGACGTCGAGATGCGAGTGCAACAAATGGATCTTCAAAGACATTCGGCAGATATGATTTTCATAGTTTTTGAGAAGATCTTGAATGAGCTGATGGTAGTTTTCCTCTTTGCGATTACCCAGAAAACTTTGGACCACAGAAGTGAAACATTTTCATACAGCGCGCTCCATTATATTCAGTTTATCTTCGAAGACAGTATCATTCTGTAGCTCCCTGATCTGAGGACCAACAAAGATCCCTTCTTTGAGTTTGGAATTACTTATTTTTGGAAATTTTTCCTTCAAATTCAAAAACCCTTTTCCATTTTTGCCCATAGCCTTTAAAAGGTTTTTCATAAGTCCCAGTTTGATGTGTAGTAGTGGGAGCAGACACCAGAGGGGTCAACTAGAGTCTTATACCTCACATTATTCTTTCCGGGAAAAAACTTATCTTTTGGGCCAGTCTTTGGTAGTGTTTCTTTCTGGCCCTACTGTCCCATAAATGCAGAAACAGCAAGCTTTTGTGAAGCCTCCTTGAAGCCCGAGAAAGAGAAACATGACTTTTAGGTCACCACATATTGTCCACTTAAACTGGTCGTATTTTATAGCAGTGAGTATTCTTTCTATGATTTCATAAGTTTTCCTCATTACCACAGCATGTGTCACTGGAATGAAAGGTTTTTGGTTTCCTTATGCAAAAGGACAGCTTTTAAACTGAATTTTGACGAATCCATAAATAGACACCATTCCTGAGTGCCGTGAGGTGTTCCAATTTCTTCCATCAGCCCTGAAATATCTGTACAGAGACACAAACCATCTTGCATCTCGTAATAAGCAGATAAAGCCAAATTTCTCTTTCTGAACAGAGAAACTCTGGTACCCTTGGCCAGAAGATTCCACTCTTGAAGTCTTGAACCTAAAACCTCAGCTTATTGTTTGGAAAGTCCTAGGTCTCGAACAAGATCATTTAGTTCATTTTGTGGAATCAGATGAGACTCGTCTAACTTTTTAGGGGTATATGTAGAATCAGGATCTGTATGTGCCTCAAAGTCTTCTCCTGTTGAATGTGAATCACCTCTTCCCAGGTGGCTGGAGGTGTTGGTATAAGATTTTCGCCATGAGGATCTAATCAAAGGATAACCATCATTATACTGTACATTTATTTTAAATTATAAAATTCCCTTCAAAGATTACTTAACCTAAATATAACATAAATTTTTGGCTTAGAAGAAAGGATATTAAAAAAATTCTAAAACTAGTTAATAAAAGTTTATGCACATTTAGAAAAGTGCCCACTAATGTGGAAATTTTCTTCAAAGAAACCCCAATCAACTTTTCCTGAAACCTTGCAATTTAAGAAAAGCTGTTACATGCATATATCTACACACTTGGTAAATAGTATTGTTTTCACAGGCTAAGCTCCAACTTTCTTTATGCTACAGTCGCTGTATAACCGACGTGAGAAAAGCGTGTTTTGCATCACGATATTTTCGATTCATATGCCAGGCTTGAAACATGCAATTATCTTAGAGGAACAGTGCAAAAACTAAAATAATGAAAAACAACAGAACTCTTTTGCCTAGGTTTACACGTTTCAAAAAATAACACGAAAATAATTAGGAATAGAGCCTTTAATCCAAATATTTGCATCAAAAAGTAATTTTTTATGACTTATACCTGGCCTAGTTAAATTTTAGACTGCATTTGCAGCTAGAAGGTTTTATAAAATTGTGTTTGAATTTTTTTTCTATCAGTTAATTTCTTTAAAACGCAGGAATAAATAGTTAAATTAAATTTATAAGCAAATGAGTTGCATCATAACAGATTGCTTAGAGCCACGGTTGTAACGATTAATACAGCAGACGCCCGCTACGCGCCAATTAGATTTACACATTTCAAAGAGACACTTAATTCACTTTAACTCAATTTATAGTGAAGAAATGACATTTAATTGTAAATGATGCCAACTAATCATTACTACTAATTATTCTGCCCAAATTATGTAGAAAAACATGCACAATAGTTGGGGATGAAATATGTTGTTAATATTTCCGGAAAGACAAAAGAACTGATTAATAATGTGAGGTGGGAAGTTTATTCACTTCATTAAATTCAATTCACATCTCAAATGAATATTTCCTACATAGAACCTGAGGCTTACTATGCAGACTCTTTCAGTCACTTTTTTATTTTATTGGTAATGTTTTTTTAAATATATTATTAAGAGTTGTTAATATATTAATAAGAGGTTTTTATATTTATTGATAAGAGTTTTTTTATAATCTGTCTAGAATTTTTATATATTTTAGAAAAGAAATTAAAAATTTATAAAAAATTGGTTTAAGATGTTTCTCTGGAAGTTCCAGTAAATTTTTTAAGTTATATGTTGTTAAATTATATTTTTGTAAATTTTTAAAGTACAAATTTCTTTTTTTATTATATTTTTGACAGTGAAAAATTATATGATCTATTGTATGAATATTATCACAGAAGTTACAATTTGGTGAATCAATTTTTTTCGTTTTATAATGTGTTGTTTGTTAGAGGTGTATTTGATTTTAATCTCATAATAGTAGTGATTTCTTTTTTTTAAGCCATAATCTGAGAATTTATTAATTTTAGAAAGTATCTTATAACGATGAGTTTGATTTGCTCTCTTCATTAAAAAGCTCATGTCTGAGCCTATTAGAAACTTATCGATAAGGGACGAGGACGCGGTTTTCAAACACTTGTTGACAAAAAGCGATCCTTGACTACAAAAATTCAAATCGTTAGAACAACGCGAAATAACGATGGCAGCATATCATGTCTTTAAATGCTATAAGTAACTTTATATTGAGAAAAGGAGTGCATTAATTCAATATACCATAAAAAATTCTTAAAGAAGCCTTCAGCTTGCATCTCACCCGAATCTTCAACATCAAGTAGAGAAGCTGCCAAACCCCAGCCAGCCTTAAAAGAACTCCAACCCAATCTTTATAAAATTTTAAGTATAGTTTACACTATTTAAAGTGAATTATTAAATTAATTTGTTTGAAAATTATAAAAAAACATCATTACTAGAAAATTCTGCAGATATAATTTATCTTAGAATTTCCTTAAGCTACAAGTATTTTGTGAAAAAAATTCTTTCGATTTCAACCGCAACGCATCTGGGGCGTATCGAGAGTTTTTTTACACATAATTTTTTTCCAGGTGGATTTCAGCTTTATCACCGAGGTATTTTCTTGTAATGAATTTTACTATTCCCTGATCAGGTGTTTCTTATCTCTAATTTAGACACGAAATTATATCATGTGATGAGAGGACCATAAAAGCTTAGCAATGTAAGTTAATACTTATTAACTTACATTGCTAAGCTTTCATTGAAAACTTTTCACATATTCACAATAACCCAAAATACAATATATTCAGTTAAATGTATTTTGATAACTATGATTTTTAGATTATGTAACAAGCATAGTTATATACCTGGTAAATTCGTACGTGCCAAATAAGAATTGTCTTATAATTACGATGAAATTCGATTATCTGGATTAATTGGCGATATAGGTAGTTCGGATAAGTGAAAAATCTGAATAATCGATTTCAAATAAAATGATATGTATATATATATATAAATTTTGTGTATGGAATTTTTCATTTTGTTCTAAAGTAAGCTTTGCTAAGAAAAAACTTTTAATAAATAAATTTTGGGTAATTATAAAAACAATACATACAAAATTAACGGCCAATTTCACAGGGAAACATTTTCCAAAACGTTCTATGCAGTCCAGGTGATCGTATATTCGGATAAACTGATTTCTACTCTAATATTATTATATAGTAAATCTAATGTAAAATAACAAATATTAGAATTACTCAATAAAACATTCTAAAAACTGAAACTATCTAATGTATTTCCAATAAGTTTGAGTTAATTCATGGTTTAAATGAAAACAACAAGATGGACATCAAGTTTAAAAGATATAATTTTTAATGTGGTATTACCTAATGATTGCAAAATATTGCATTTTGAAATGATTGGAATATTATAAATGAATATCAAAACGTTGCAGAGGAGACAGAAAAGTTGCCTTTTTAAAACTTCTTTTGAAAACACCTTTTCAAGTTAGCTTTTGTTTGCTAAGTTATGATATCCTTCACACTATAAGTCGCTCTTTCTACTTTCCTTTTATTCAACTTCTTCACCAATGACGAATTCTTACAGTGAAGGGTATTTATATAAATCAAAAGACTCGAAGACTCTCTGTCCTAGGGCGGAATATAAAAAGCAAAAATATTATCTTGCCTAGAAAGACAAACCTAGGAATAGCAGAAAACTATTTTTAAATGATCTTCAAGAATTTATTCTAAAAAATATTAACTCAATAACTATGGAGTTGAATATCTAGTCTTTTATATTTAAATCACAGGAAAAAGATTGAACAAGAAAAAAAGTGCAGGTTTTGATTCAAACGAATTATCTCGGATACAATTTATTCTTCACCTTTTAGCATATCATTTCTAAACGTTTTGGGACAACAAGCAATCTAATAAAGAAACATTACTCAAGTGCTGTTTAAACATCGGTTTCTCCCCCGTAAAGTTTTTCTTACTCGCTGGAGAGGAATAAATAGGAGGAGAAACAGTTCCCATTTCCTCCAGCAAAATATTTCTCCCTCCTTCAACAGATAAAGAAGAACAGAAACCTTCCGCCATTCAACACATTTCCACAGGGTGTGGGTGGCAGTGCACGTCGACGTGGAGTAGATCTTCCAGAACACCCATTTACCTCTGTATACCGGATTGAGTGAATCCCATTTGGTGCTCCCTCAGAGCGTTCTCACTTGTTTCTTTGTAAAGTATCCTCTATGGATGCGGCACACGGCGATAAGCCGTGGACAGAGTTGTTGCGCAGAGACTGGAAGTGTGCGGTAGAGGATCAGGTTATTTTTATTTCGTTTAACGTCTTTTTTTTATCTTTTGCACACTTTACCCTCTTTCAATAACTATCATGGGATATTTAATTTATATTTTAAAGACTTAGTTAAGTAGTGTAAACGTACATGCCGTTTCTGTATTGAATTTTGTGTTTAACAATTTGTAGGTAAATAAAAGGTAACTAAAATATATTAGGGCTTTACTAAAGAGAGAAGTGAAATAAAGGGAACTGTTTTACGAAGAACTTGTGCTACAAAAACGATGTAGAATTCTAATAATAATAATACACAGTTGGTAATCACTTTTAATAAAAAAAAATAAATACCCCTCAAGCAGCTGCTTGCCACAGAGGTCTGACAGGAGCCTGTCAGTTTATATGCCATAGTAGAAGGTCTGAGAGGATGGCAGGCCCTCAGCAGAATAACCACACAAACAACCATGCCTTACCCGGGGCTCGAACCCAGGTCCCTTAGATCAGTAGCCAAGCGCGAATTCCTAAAATGGCAGAAATCTTAAAGAATATAAAGACTGCAAAAACTGATATTTCATGTCAAGCTTATTTATATCCATTGCGATTACACTCGGTGTGAACAGGTTGCAATCAAAAGCTAAAAATCATTTCGTTTTTAATAAACCTTGAAATTTGACATGCCAACCAAAAACAATACTTCGTTTTGAAGGAAGCAATTCTTTAGTTTCGTTGATGGTTATAATAAAGCACCTGGTGAAGTGTGGTTGTAAGCAATTGAGACAATGACATTGAGTAGTTGGTAGATCAATAGTTCTCGTGGATCAATGCTGTTGGGTTGTCAACAACAGAGGAATCAATAATTGATCTCATAGATCAAATATCATTGGTTGATATTTCAGTGATTGGTAAGTAATTGATGGCTCAGTGAAACAAATGACCTGTGAGAAACACGGCGACTTCTGGGAATCGATTAGTGTCACTGTCTCAATTGTTTCTAAACAAGTTTTCTAAACTATAGTTATCCTAAAGCTAATTCAAAAAGCTTTATACCACTGCGCTGACTCCGTGGCATAGTACGTTTGCTCATCTGACTCCGCAACTGATGGTACGTAGAGATAAGATCTAATCATTAAAAAAACTATGAAAATTCGAACCTTTCAATAGTTTTCGGTGTGCATAAAATGTTACACTAACTTTTAGTACATTTTCAAAAATTGAACTAATGTTTTAACTTTGTCGTCCGCCAGTTTGTTTGTCTGTAGACATTTAACGTTTTTGGTTTTAGGATAAAAACCCTTTTGGGTTTTATAGTCTTTGATGAAATATTAGGTTTCACTCTAACGATGGAGAAAGTTGAAAATTGCAAATTTCCCAGATAATATTGCAAACGATATACAGGCACTACGCAGAAAAATGGCAACAGTTGCATGTTATTTTAATGGAAAATCACATTCAGAGATCAATAATTTCTTCAATATGATTTTTAACGAAAAATATGTCTAAAAATAAATTAGAGATCTCAATCAAATTTTTCTAAATCTTGATCTTAAACAATATTTTTTCAGTTTTTAAAAAGTTCTGAACTCTGGAATGCAAAAAAATTGACCCCATAATTTAATTAAAATATTAAAACAGGAAATGATTTTGTGGCCGAAATATTTCCACTTGGGTGGGATTTGAACCCGATACTCGGAGTTATATGCCAGATAAATCTAACCACTAAGCTAGCACTAGTTCTGTTATTTTTCCTCTTAGCTGGAACTTTTAAATCTCACTGACCTTGTTTGTCATGGCGCCATCTATGATCAGGAAAGACAACTTATCCAATATTACTCAATATATAGATGTTAAATAAGAAATTCACTCAAGCTTAAGCGTTATTAATGCAAGGATCAATCAATAACAAATTCACAGATTACCTGTTGACATATAATTCAGGAAATAATTTTGTGGAAAAAAAAAGAGTTTCGCCAATGAGTAGGATTCGAACCCAGCTGGTGGATGGATGGGTATGATGTAGAAGTTTTTTTGGAAATAACCACTGAAATTCCTTTACAGACATAGATATAACTGAAGCACCTAAATCCAGTTCAAAATTAACAATTATGCTGTCTACTAATCTACATTACAGATAAACAATGGAGCCGAAAATCTGAAGATTACGAAAAGCAATCAACCAATGAAAAGAGACCACACCCATATGAGTTCTTGCAAGAACAAGTGGCGAATGTAATTCCGCAACAGCAAATAGTTCCTCGCTTTATGCTAGAAATAAGCACTTTTTATAGTAGTTAATGGTTGATAATAGGAAGTAAATCGTCTATGGAGAAGTTTCGAAATATTTGGTTGCAAGAAATGTTGTTTTCACTGTAGTTAACGAAGCAAACTTAAAAAAAATGGAACTGAGGTTGCGGAATTTAATTTTGCTTCTGCTGTGCAAGGTCCATACACGGTGATCAGTAGCAATGGCTTCGCGTGACCAAAAATATGTGTTCTAGTTGTGTTTATGCCAGAACTCAAGGAAAGTCCATAAACATAATGACAATAGAAGGATCGTATAGTTTTCGTTGAGGAGTCAGGTATTTTCACAGCATTATAGTAGTAATTAAATAACGAGGTTTGATAAGTAGGTTATAAGACGAAAAAAGGTGATGGAAGAATGACAATTTTGAAATTTATATTGAAAATATGTCGAAAAACGATGATTATTACAAATGAAACAAGATATATTTTATCTGGATCTTCTCTTGATTATTAATAATTCTGAATAGTAAACAATAAAATTAACATGATTTATAGATAAAGAAAAAGGAACTAATTTTCCTAATTGGTGTATCACAGCAATTGTCGCAAAGCCATGCGATTCTGCGTTGAAATTCAGCACACTTTCTGGATGAATTTTTTACACAATGTCGGATTGAAAAAAAAAACATTTTAACTTTATATCAGTCATTTGAAACTGATATGCACAAAATTCCAAAATAAAAAACAAAACAACAGTTTTATCTCCTTTCTGCTTGAATTCTGTTTGGCAAACGTCCACTCGAACAAAGCCTTTTGACAAAGATAACTTCAAAGGTTCGTTATAGTTTTCAACATCAAAATGTCTTGTACACATTTCAGATAGTAGCTATATGGACCAGAACTATGTTCGACTTCCATTAGATTATTCGCATATTGTGCGCAGTACAATACCTACGCCTCTTCGGATTATTATTCACATAGAATGCATCTGTAGTCGAATAACTCACCAGTAGGCAATTACATAGAGTCGCATGTGTGTGATTAACAGCGTCGATAGTTTCCCATAGTTGAACAATATATATATCGTCCTAGCTTGATGCTTCAGGTGGATTGCTGTCTGTGAGCTTCCCTATTATTGTCGGACAATGTTGCTAATAATGTTGCCGGCTTTCGGTAGAATCCTGCGCTGACGAATTGATGCCCGTGATAGATAGTGTAGTGACAAAACTTTATGCGTCCTATCCAATCAGTCTTACAATAGCACTTTGACTCTATTATTTTCGACAACAGCACTGAAGTAATTGTACGTAGTAAAAGCACGCCGAAAAGTGAATAATGCTCCGTGGATATATCATGCAAGTCAAATACTGAGGCAATGATCCGTATGGTGCCTTAGGTTGATTAACTGGATGGATGAGAAAATTAATAACCAAAACGGAAAATTGCAGAAGAGTATGGACACTAATTCACTCGAGGTTTGTTCGCTGTTTGGTTAAAACTTTATGATCCACAATCTACTGAATGACGCAACTACAATGGACAGATCACAACAACCTGAAGATCTAAGTTATTGCGAAGAAAGAAGACAGCTAAAGAACTGTTAAGGACAGGCGGAGATTTATGATCAAGGTAATCCTGCATGCTATTTAATGGGATGTTATCACTTTTTGTTTATGTGATCTCGGCTTAATATAACATCGATAACGATATAATGCTCGTGGTAAGCCATATATATTACGCCTATCGGTGACTTAGCACAATGCAAAGAAAGGACTAGTTCATATACATCGTCTCACGTTTCATATACACTATACGATCAAAAGTATCCGAACATTCGTTCATCCACAATCTCCAGGTAATAGGAAAAGAATTAATATTACGCTGGTCCACCCTTTGCTGTTATCACAGCCTCCTCTCTGCGGGGAAGGCTTTCCACTAGATTTTGGTATGCTGCTTAGGGAATTGCCTGCCATTCTGGCACAAGAGTATTGATGAGACTAATCACTAATGCTGGGCGGTTTGGCCTGGCTCGCAGTCGGTTTTCCAATTCATCCCAAAGGTGTTCCATGGGGTTGAAATCAAGACTCTGTGCAGGCAAGTCAAGTTATTCCACACCCATCTCATCAAACCATTCCTGCACGGTCCTCGCTTTGTGGACGGGGGAATTGTCATGTTAGTACAGGAAAGGGTCTTCACTGAACTGTTGCCATAAAGTTAGGAGCACATTATTGTCGAGAATGTCATTATAGGTCACGGTGTTCAGAGTCTTGTTAACTGGAACTTAGGAGCCTACCCGAAATATGGAAAACAACCCAAGAGCAGTTGCACCAAACTTTATAATTGGTACAACACTGTGTGGCATCTACCACACCCAGACTCGTCCGTCGGACTGCCAGATGGTGAAGCGCGATTCATCACTCCAGAGAACGCAGTTCCACTGCTCAAGAGTCACAGTTCCAGTGGACTCAAGAGTCCCAGTGAGTTCCAGTGGACTCAAGAGTCCCAGTGAGTTCCAGTGGACTCAAGAGTGGACTCACTCTTGAGTCACAGTTCCAGTGGACTCAAGAGTCCACTGGCGCCGTGCTTCACACCACTCGAACCGACGCTTGGCGTTTATCTAGTTGACGTTAGGTTTGTGTGCGGCTTCTCGGCCATGGAAACCATTTTCTGCAGCCCGTAACGAACTGTTATGATGCTGGCGTTGTTTCCAGAGGCATTTTGGAACTCAATGGTGGATGTTACAACCGAGGACAGGCGATTTTGTCGCACCACCCGCTTCAACACTCTGCGGTCTTTACACAAACTTCTAAAATGCACACTTATTTTATTAAGCCCTTTGATACAATACTTATTATTAGGTAAGTTTTAATTTACTTCTGAAGTAAATTTTATGACTGGCATTGTTATTGTTAAATATTCAAATTTTCATAATTCATTAAATATTTAAACGAATATTGTTGAAAATAGAAATATTTATATATTTGATTGAGATCTTTGTCTGTTATAACATTTTTCAAAGCAAAAAAAACTGTTTTTAGAAGTTTGATGAACGAGCAATAATGGAACCGTGATGTGATGTATCGTCTTGTGCTCGCGTGAAGTACAACATGCTTCACGCGAGCATCAAGACGGCATTCACGCGACATAAGTTCACTTCGAACGAACTTAACTTAGAAAGAAGTAAAGAACAAGAGGGTTGTAATTAAGAGGAATTGTGGTGTGAAGGAAAACGTAGTTTGATTTATTCTGTACATGATGGTCTAAAGAATTTTGGGTTGTTGGGTTGTTTTACCTCTGAGTGGCACTTTTTTGCACACCATGGGCTAAATGGCTAGGTCATATGGACCCCGAAGGCTCAGAGAAGGTTGGGGGAGGGGACCCACTGGAACAGCTGTTGGGAGACAGATGGTAGCCTCCCGTCAAGGCCATCCAGCGTGTTCTTTAACGTGCACAGGGTATGGCTCTCCCGCACTCGGCCACGGCTTAACGTCCCATCCGACGGACGGCGGCCTTTCCAAGCCCATCGGTGTCCCTTACTGACCGTGGGCAGAGCGGGGAATTTTGCGGAGATAAATCTCAACGCTGACCCAGCTGGGACTCGAACCTGGGAACTACAGAAGACGAGCCTGGCGCGCTACCTACTGAGCAACCCCCGCCCCTTATCTAAAGAAGAAATGATTTTATTTGGTGCGTGCGCGATAGGTAAAATCAGTTTATTAGTGTTGATTCTGTTAGTGGACTTATAAGGAAAACAAGGATGCTTAGGACATTTAAAGATGTGGCTGAGGAGGTTATAGGTTAGTCGAACAAGCAGAGCTGATCTCAACTTTTCTATAGGGAGGATTCATCGTTTGATGTATAGTTATATTTAGTTTGTTTAGAAATTGGTAAGGCTATTCTTTATAGATTGCAGGTTTGTTCAGAAATATGATTGTGCCACTTATCGACTGTTGTAAAAAAGCCTTATTTTATGCTTTGAGTAGAGGTAGTAAGAATTGTAGAGGAAACATCTCTTTATAGGAATAGTAAAAAGGTTCTATGTTCTTCTGAAGGTTTATTTTTATATTGATGAAGATTTGTGTTGGTTCAATTAAGTTTTATATAAATGTTTTCATTCACACTGTTGTAATAAATTACATTATTTTAGAATTATAATTGTTAAATACTATTTTTCATTTCACGCTCAGTTTCCATCCTTTTGATTCATAACAATAACATAGGGTTGCTCCTCAATTTATGCAAACCAGTGTATAACAATGAAAAGGACATTTTCAATTTGTTGAAAGGGTAGCAAATGTTTCAATTTTTACCAATTTGATGATGAGATTTACATCCGAAAATCTCCACGCCCTTACCCTCGGTCAGTATGGGACACCGATGGGCTTGGAAAGGCCGTCGTCCGTCGGATGTAAAGTTAAGCCGTGATTCCGTGTACCATACACTGTGCACGTTAAAGAACACGCTGGATGGCCTTGATGGGAGATTATCATCTGTCTCGAAACAGCTGTCCAGTGGGTCCCTTCCCCCAATCTTCTCTGAGCCCTTAGGGTCTTGGTGACCATTATGAAAATGTGCCGCTCAGAGATTAAACAATCCAGCCCAATTTGATGATGAAGATGATTAAAAGAAAAATGGTGGAATTGCTGATTGACTCTTGCGGGAATAGCTATGACTAAAACAGTAAATGAATGAAAAAGGCAAGAAAAATGAACATAATAGGAATAACAATATCAAACGTTTCGTATGATAATTAGTAATTCTTCATTTGACACCGATTTCTGAATTTATATCATTGAGTGTCTAGAACATTAATGAATAAAAATCAAGGTGGTGAAATGATTTCATGTTATATGTGAATAGGAAGATACATTCAAAGCTTCCTATCTTTAAAAATAAGCAGAAAAAATAAGCAGAAAAATGTAACTGAATGGAAATCTGACTAAAATCTCTCTTAATCTCGGTTTTCAATAATATTCATTTAACGTTTAAAGAGTTATTGTAGCTGGCATATCTAAAAGCAGAACTGTTGTTATACTCGTTCTTAACATTGTTTCAATATTAATGGAAACTTAACAACTATTACCCAAACTTCTAATATTACATTTAATCCAACAAAAATGTTAATTTCGTAAACGATTTCTTATAACAGTTAATACATACGTTTCAATTAATTTTTGAGGTTAAATTCTTATTTAACGACCCTGCTTTTTTTAACTTTCACAATTCTTTTTTAAACGAATATTGTTTGAGGATTGGGTTGTTTTAGCTCTGAGCGGCAATTTTTTTTGCACACAATGGGATAAATGGGCAGGTCACAAGGACCCTGAGGACTTAGGGAAAGTTGGGGAGGGGACCCACTGGACAGCTGTAAAACGACAGATGATAGTTTTCCGTCAATGCATCCAGCCTGTTCTTTAACGTTCACAGGATATGGCTTTCGCGCACACGGAGCCACGGCTTTACTTCCCATCCGATGGACGGCGGCATTTCCGTCGCCCTATTTAAGGTTGGGATTTGAATAGATGATTGATTGACTTAGATTGATTTAGATTTTCGATATATTCCCAGTGACATTTTTCCGTAAATCCATTTAACGTCCGTTTAACATCAGGAACCTATAAATATGGTTTTTCATTCCCATAGCATGGCAGTGATGTATTTCTTTTGAAAATGTAGTGTTCTCTTCACGAAATCACTTCTTCCATGTTCATATTTTTTTTATTTGGTGAAAGTTTTATCTGTTCTGCAATGCTCACTCATCCTTGCCAACTATTTGCCAAGTACATATGACCTTAATCCCATTCATTCTCTCAATTGCGACCGAACAATTTATAATCTCACATTTCTAGATTTTGTCAACTGCAAATTTTTTGTTTTATATTTTTTATTAAGAGTTGTAAGTTTACTAAAGCAGCTCTCTTACTTTAATATAAATATCTCAACCAAAGTGTTATCCCTTTTGTAGTAGTTCTCGACCTTTTATGCTTCACGCACCTCCTGGAAATGTGTATGTAACTGGAGTACGCCTTATATAAATAGATAAAACTATAGTTATAGTATAACAATGGGAATAAAATAAAACATATGTATTATTACTAGATCTAGCCACTTTTGAGCTCTCACGGCTTACCCCAAAAAATTTTAACGCGTACCCCACGTTGAGAACCTCTGCCGTATTGTAATAACACACGGTTATACTCATTCGGGATATCAGACAGAGTATTCCTACATCTGAGTCAATATTAACAGCTGAAATTTGAAGCCTGAATTCACAAGTCGTTTGATTTTGCTATCTATTTTATCACCCTTTCATATATACTCCCTTGATTTCTTTCTGTATTTTGTTGTTTTCTTTAGCTGTCTTTTAAATTGAAATCCGTTTCTAGCAACAGCTAAGATGGCATCATTCCAACAACCTGTAGTGGCAATATGTATGGATAGAGCTTTAGCAAACATGAATTCCAAATCGCACGAAGGTTTTTTTCATCTTTCCGAATGAATGATCATAGAGGCTTGAAAAACAGTTGATGTGCTATAGAGAATACAAACTATCATACGAGAAGAGCTGATTCTTTGGAAAAGGATTGTTTTTATACCTTAAAGTTTCAAAGACACCGGATTGTGCTTCTACTCAAAGACAAAAAAAAGGAGTCTTTTTTATTCTACTCTTTCATCTCTGCAGTACGAACTTCTCATAGAGCCTTTCGACGAAATCAGAACTTATAATACAATAAAAAATATGCCTTCTACAGAAATATTTAAGATACATTTTCTGAGAAATATTTTCAAAGAGCTAATGCTACGATGAATAATTATTCCATAGAACACTTTGCTTTTTCGAGACCGAAAACTAGGCTTGTTTTTAAAGATTTGTTTACGATTCTAGTTGACTGTTTTGCATAACATCTAAATTTATATAACGTCACCCTTTTTTTTTGTCTTTTTAAGTGTTGCGAAGGATCTTTCTTTTTTCATGTGTCGCTGAAGTTCCAGTTCCATTGAACTGCTCTCAAAAGTATTTTCAAATTCAAATGCACAAAATCTTTGCTTCCTGTAGAATGAGTGGTTGTTCACAGAAAGCTTGATATTTGCGTTAGCATTAAATGGTAGCATTCAGCCATATTTATTGAAATTCGAAGGTTCGAATCTGAACTCTCTTAGCATTTCATTATCATCACTCAAGATTCGAAACCCCGAATGGGGACCATTAGGGGTTTCGAATCTCGAGAGAGAATGTGAAACGTTTCACTTACAGTTCATGAGATTCGAAGATTCGAGGGTTTTAACTTATTTGAACCTTGGGTGTTACGAAAACTAGTAATCCTATTTAAACTTTAGGTGTTCCTCTTTAAACTTAACTTGACTGTTATGTGATATTTTCTAATCATGTTTTGAATTTTGGTCCCCTTTGCAATACTATTTTGAGCCTTTGACGTCCTTTTTTAATTTGTAACCTTGAATGTCCGTTCTTAATTCTATTCTGAGCTTTGGGTATCCCATCGTAAAACTATTTTGAACAATGGTTCCCTGCCTTAACCTTACTACACATTTTGGTTGTTTCTTTGCATCCTATTTTGAATCTTGGTAAACCCTTCTTAAATATATTTTGTACCATGGATGCCTCTTCTTAACCCTATTTCAAACCTTGGATTTATTTCCTTTTTAACCTTATTCTGAACCACGATAAAGTCCCTTCTTAACTTCATTCTTAACCTGGGTGCACTATCGTAATTTAATTTGAAAATCTTGGGTGCCTTATCCCAGGGCTTTTCAAACTAGGGGTCGCGTAATTACTATTAGAGGTCGCGGAAACATTTGAAAATATTATTTTTTTTAATAAATACTGTAATTAGGTGACTAGTTTATATCTCTATACAAAAATCTACTCCTTATGGTGCTTATATATTGTAAAATGTCTCAATGACATTCAATATTTTTTTTTACGTTTTTACAATATATTTTCAATAAATAAAATCACATTTCTTCATTTTTCCGTAATAAATACTATAAAACTTAGAATGGATTATAAATACGTTGCAATTTTTAACACATACATCGTTACGAAGACTCGAGATTATTTATCACTGGAAACTAGAAAATTGCGTCAGAATGAGTAATGAATTGTATTTTATTATAACCGCAACATTTTAAAAGGGTTGTATAGGCTAAAAAGGTTAGTAATATGTTTCGTTCTATTGAATATTAGCTTTAAAAGAAATATTTGTTACGTTTTGAAAAAAATCTATTGTTGTTTAAATTGAATTTCTAACTTTGTTAAAAGCAAAACTTTTCTCTCACGGCTTTTGGCAACACTGCTGCCTCAACACATTCGCGAACGTTTTAGAACATTTAGACTAGTTGCATCACGCGTGTTTGTGTAACAGAAGTGTCTTTATGATATTTCAATATTATTTAATTATAAATAGCGATTTGGGTCAAGATATGTATAGTTATTTTAATTTTTTTATTTATATGAAATCAAAAGGATCTTACCCATGGATAAGTGGCTAAATTTGTCAAAGACTAAGACCGTAGATAATGCGAAACTATAGATCCTGCAGTACCGGGATCATCCAGCAGTAACACGAATTTGCAGATAGATAAAACTGCAGATATTACGCATTCGCACGCAAAAAAGAGGAAATACAATGAAACCTTTTTGCAATACAGATTTATTTTATTCCCAGAAATAATGAAAACCGATCTATCTACTTGATTTGTAATGAAATATTTGGCTGAAAAATTAAAGAGACATGCTTCCTATGCCAATCAGCCTGTAAAGTGTTTTGAAAGGCTATTGGAATCATCGAAAAAGCAAAATCTTGAAACACATGTACTGGTGCATAAAAAGTACTTAAGAGCATCTTATGAAGCCTTTTACTTAATTGCAAATGCTAACAAACCATACACCATTGGCGAAGAACTTGTGTTACCAGTGGCAATTAGAATGAATGAAATTAGAATGAAAAAAATATGCAGACGAATTAAGAAAAATTCCACTGTCAAATGATACTGTGGGTAGACGAATTTTGGAAATTAGCAATGACCAGTGTGAGCAACTTATTGGAAGTATTAAAGAAAGTTCGAAATTTGCAATTCAGCTGGATTAAACTAGTGACATTACAAACTTTGCATAGCTATTGGCACATGTCAGGTATTGTTACAATAACTCGGTCGTTAGATGGACGTACAACGGGTTCAAAAAGTGGATGAATTTTTCAAGGAAGTAGGGCTAGAATGGAATAACTGTGTTGGAGTATATACCGACGGTGCAACGGCAATGACAGGAAGAATAGCTGAATTTCAAGTAAAGTTAAATCTGCAATCAATGGACCTACTACTTTCACTCATTTGCGTGATTCATCGAGAGGCATTAGTGGCTAAGAAAATTTCTGCAGATCTGAAAGCGTTAAAGTTATCAACTTTATTAAAAGTCGTGCACTTAATAGTCGCCTCTTTGCAAATTTATGTGATGAGATGGAATCTAATTTCAGCACACTTTTAGTGCATATAGAAGTGCGATGGCTGTGAAAGGGACGAGCTTTAAGACGGCTATTAGTGTTAAAAAATGAAGTAATGCCATTTCTGTCCGAAAATAACTCAGTCAAATGTTTTTCACAATGAAAATTGGCTGTGCAAATTATGCTCTTTTTCAGATTTGTTTGAGAAACTCAACAAACTTAATATGCCTCTCCAAGGAGAAAACACGAATATTTTTACATTGAAATCTAAAATTCAGGCGTTCATGAAAAAATTAAACATATGGAAACATAAAGTGAAAAATGACTCATTTGAAATATTTTCATATACAGTGAATTTTATTTTTGATAATATGTTGAGTTTTGATTTGATTAAGCAGATCATAACTGATCATTTGGTATGATGGAAAAAAATTTCCAGAAATATTTCCTACCGGAATTAGACAATAATCAATTAGATTGGATCCAAAAACCATTCATCGTGGAAGTGGAAAAATGTGAAACATCTCTCGTTGAAAGCTCAAGAATAATTTGCATAACTTTTGAATGTGATTCAAATCTCGAACTTGAATTTTCAAGAAAGAACTTGAACACTTTTTGACTTGGTGTTAAAGCAGAATTTCCAATACTGTCAGAGTTAGCGTTGGCAGCTCTTCTCTCATTTGTTACCACCTATTTGTGCGAATCGGCATTTTCAACATTGACGGCAATTAAAACAAAGTACAGCTCAAATGTTAAGAACATTGAAATTGCTATGAGACCAGCAGTGACGAATATTAAGCCACGATTTGAGTTATTATGTCAAAATAAGCAATCATATCCATCCCATTAAAGGTAATCTTATTCTTATCTTTTTCAATCTTCAATAAACATTTCTTTGGTATTTACTTGTTTCCACTTTTAGTTACTGTTTGATTACGACTAAGGACTATTTATATACAGTGTTAGTATCTATTGCTTTTATGACATTGAATGAAGGGTCGTGAAAAAATTTGTCTGATTCAAAGGGGTCGCAAGTGAAAAAAGTTTGAGAAACCCTACCCTATTCCAATTCTTTTTGAAACTTGAGTTCTCCTTCTTAGACCTAA
Organism: Ryuthela nishihirai; assembly: GCA_038380435.1. Lineage (NCBI taxonomy): Eukaryota > Metazoa > Arthropoda > Arachnida > Araneae > Heptathelidae > Ryuthela > Ryuthela nishihirai. The sequence goes on along the minus strand of JAWZYU010000009.1, from coordinate 23,216,761 downwards.
TCTGAACCATTTGCATCTCTTTTTATCTATTCTGAACCTTGAGAGAGATCTTTACCCTATTCTGAACCTATTTAGATCTGTATCGTATTTTGAACCTATTCCAAAACTTGGGTCATTCTGAATTTCTGAACTCAATTTGCAACCTTTGGTGTCAATCCTTCCTATGTCAATTTGAATTTTGAGTGTATCATCTCAACCCTATTTTGAACTTTAGTTGTTCCTTCTTACCTCTAATTTGAACCCTGTGTCTTCCTTTTTAATCGTATTTTGATCCTAGAATATATTTTCTTAATCCTATTTTAACATTTGGTGCTTCTTCCTAACTCTATTTTGTCTCTTCTTAACCTTATTTTCAACATGTATTATCACATCAGCTCTATTTGGAATTTTGGGAATTTCTACTTAATTCTATTTTGAATCTCTGATTGTCTCGTTTCAGCCTTTTTTCATTTATGGGTATCCAACTTAACACGATTATGAACTGCGGATGTTCTTTACTATATGATACCTTAGTTGTTCCCATCTTAAGCCTATTTTGAAATTTGGGTGTTTCTTCTTAATATTATTTTGAATCTTGAATGTCCTTTTATTCTATTTTTAAGCATGAATGTTCCTACTGAATCTTATTTTGAAGAGAGGAGTTGAGGTGGGGGTCCTGTCTTATCACTGTTTTGAACTTTGAGTGTCCCATTTAATGTGGTTGTAATTTGGGTGTCTCAACGTAACCATTTTTAAACCTGAGTTCATCTTCTTTGAGTTTATCTTTTTAATTTTATTTTGAATCGTGACATCACGGTTTTACTAAACAATTTATAAATTCTTTTAACAAACCCTATACAGTAGTGACAAACTTAACATAGCCACTTTCAGGTTAATTGTTTGCGTACTTCCATTTCCCCTTATTAAAAATGAAATATCATCTCTTAAAAATTGGGTCTCTGCAAAAAGAACTTCTTCGACTTATTCAAATTTCTAGGAAGACATTTCTTATATAGTGTATTACTTGTGATCTGGTTAGCTCTTTGGAAGACAATAAATGTTTCTCTTTAAAACAAACTAATAAGTTCAGACCATAAGCATGAACTATCATAATATAAATATATTTGTAACATATATGGTCAGAATAAGAAAGACTACTAACGAAATTTCTTTGCTATAACAAAATGTTAGACTAATCACAATTATGTCAATTTACTCTAATCCAATGTCATATTAAAAAAACTTCAAACAGCTGCTTACTACAGATGCCTGACCGTTTTGCACACTATAGAGTAGATCTGTGAGGAAAGCCTCAGTAGAAAGCCAACACAAACATTTATGCTTTATCCGGAGTGCGAACTCAGGTCCTGTTTGATTAGCAGACAAGCACACTAACCACTTGGCCACGGACGGCTTTATCTTGTAGGAAAAAAAAAAACACGTATGCGATTTGTGAAACATATTCTACGAACTATATAGAGTCAAACTTATTGCTCTTTGTACCGCCATTAAACTTCCGAAAAATTTAGCACAACTCAAAGTATTAGATTAAAACGGCGATATTTCTGAAACATTAAGTTGCATTCAGTTTTGATTTAACCACCGATGGTTTATAACAAGTTGTACAGTTTCGGCAGCACAAATATGTGATGGATTGGAAAGTGCCATGCAATAGTTTCAAAGTTAAAGTATCTCTGAAACGGGATAGGCCACCAATTATCTTCTAGCATTTTGTGAACGAGGTCGTTTAACGGAATGCAATTAGACGAATGCTTTTAATGAGCTTGTAGGAGGTTCTCGCTACGCTGCGTTAATTAGCCGTATTTTAATTTTCTATTTCCTACATCCATATGAATCGCACCATCTCTGCTCTTACCTATTATATGTTAATTTTGGTATATTTCTATTTTCTTTGGAACATCTCTGTAGACTCTTTCGTTGCGGTGAATTCGATGTGCGGTAATTCAACATTTAATCTCAATGGTACATTACATTGTGAAATGGTTGCGAGTTCAGTAGATTCTTCAAAGCATGATAGAGATGTTTTGAATATAACTATTCATTTAACTAAAGCGATTAGTGACATCTGTATTCATCTCGAACCACTCCAGCAGTCAAACGTTTTGCGATGTGATTGCTTTGTATAATTTATTCTGGCGTCTATTTTGGTCCTTGCAGAAAATTAACGGTTTGCTATCTAAACGCAATATTCAGGCAGAGATTGTTCCAAAGTATTTGTCTGTTTGGCAAATTCGTAGTTTGATATACACTGTCCTGCAAAAATATTACTTAAGTTCCTTGTTATGGCAATGGGAATCTGACGTCGAAGTTCTATAACTTCTGAAATGTGCATTTAATGGAAAAATGACTGAAGATAAAGAGCATAATCAAATCTACGTAAATCTCGATTTTCAATAATATTCGTTCAGTACTTAAAGAGTTATGAAACTGGAATATTAAACTGAATTATTTTGTTTTACAAAAATCATTCATGATTGTCTAGTATTGAAATAATATTTATTCAAACTTCTAAATTATACATTTATTTTATTAAATGGTTTGAAACATTATTTAGGTTTTAATTAAATTATGAGGTAAATTCTTACGACACATTACTGTTGTGAAACATTCCAGCTTCCAATATTCTTTCAATACTGAACGAATATTGTTGAAAAACGTGATTTAAATAGATTTGATTATGATCTTTAATTTATCTTCAGTCACATTTTTCCATTAAATGCACATTATGGAAATTTTAGAGCTTCGAATTTAATTTCCCATTAACATACATGGAAATTCTTCATTTCAGGAGAGCAGTGTATATATACGTTTAAAAGTGAAAGAAAAGAATGAAAAAAAAGGAGTAAAAAATCTTGGAAACGAATTTGATTTGAAACCATTACGAAAAATTGAAGCGAAAAAAATTATCTTTGAAATCAGTGCATCCATATTTGATAGGAGCGTGGGCGCGTGGAGAGAAGGTAAAGATGCGGATGGATACGGAAAGGTGGAATGTTGACAGCGACTCTGACATCGATCCATATGCTGACGCTGATGACCGAGGAAGCAGATGCTCGTGCTCCTTCTCCTCCTCCTTTCTCTTCTTCTACCACACGTGACTGACACGCGCGCGATTACCACCGTTAGAGATAAAGGGCGAGATGGTACCGACTTAGTTGCCGTCCGTCCGTTAATGGGAGTGGCTAAGACGGCCGTAGCTGGCTGCCGAGGGCCTCCCAGTCACGCGACTTCGCGGCCGTCGAACTAGGAGGGATCCACTATCGTACTGAATCAGTTCGGGCACCTATTGTGTCTAGGATATATTTCCAATTTCATATTTATACGGAATTTTATGTACTCATTTTCTTTTTCATTGACTGAATGGAGGTGTGTACAATAGTGATTAATGATTCTTTACAAAGTTCGATGATGATTTTTTTATCTCTAAAAGCGCAAAAAGGATTTAAATTTTGGAGGATTAATTGAAATTGAGTATTTTTACCCTTGTAACAGAAATTATAAATGTTCATTTTCATTAAAATCACAGACTGAACTGTCGGTAGCGCGCCAGGCTCGTAATCAATAGTTTCCAGGTTCGAGTCCCGCCTGGACCAGCATTGAGAATTACATCCACAAACTCCTGCCTTGCCCTCGGTGAGAAAGGCGATGGACTGGGAAAGGCTGCTCGGATGGGACGTAAAGCCATGGTCCAGTGTGCAAGAGAGGTATATCCTGTGTACGTTAAAGGACACGCTGTATGGCCTCGATGGGAGGCTTCCATCTGTCTCTTATCAGCCATCCAGCGGGAACCCTTCCCCAACCGTCTCTAAGCCTTTGGGTATTCTTGTCATCTGACCATTTAGCCCATTGTGTGCAAAAACGTGTCGTTCAGAGGTAAAACAACCCACCATAAATATCCTTGTGACCTGGCCATTTATCCCATTGTGTGCACAAAAATGCTCTCCTCTGAGGTAAATGAATCTAACTCCGATCCTGAAAGTTAGGAACTTATCTGCAGGTTATGAAAAATATTAAAATTATGCCATTAAACCAGAGTACGTGGTACTTATTTGCTCTTTACTTAATTAATAAAGAGTAATTGCAATTATTGTGTCCTACTGTAAAAAAAAACACCCCCTCAAGCAGCTGCTTGCCACAGAGATCTGACAGGAGCCTGTCAGTTTATATGCCATAGTAGAAGGTCTGTGAGGATGGCAGGACCTCAGCTGAAAAACAACACACACATACATGTCTTATCCGGGGCTCGAACCCAGGTCCCTTAGATCAGTAGCCAAGCGCGTTAACCACTCGGCTACGGGACGGCTGTCCTAGTGTAACTGAGATAAAACGATAATTTTCATTGGCTTATAATGCATTCAAAATGAAATAAAGTCCATATAATTTATTATGTTCTTCTTCAGTATAATTAAGAAAGATTGATTCATTAGTTCGTAGAATTCCTAAGATAGAGACAAGCGCAACTGAATATTGCAATCGTCTCTTCAATTAAAAATATTAAGCAAATTTGAATATCAAGGTTGACTTGAGTCAGGTACAGATTTTACAGAATAAGGAGGTGCTTTGATAACGTCAGATGCAGCAAATTTAACATTAAAGAGTATAAGACCTATCAAAATTCGTTTGATGAAAAATGGTAATTTGAAATGGCGAACCAAGGAGAACGGAGGAAAAAAAAATCAAACGTGATTTCAAAAACAGTTCTGTTGCCGGTTGGGACCATAATCAGCAGTTTCTAGTTTCCATTCTGAATTTTTAAAGCATCGGGGATGGAAAAGCGGAAGCTCTGGGGATAAATTTGGGAAGGGTAATTTGAAGTAGTGGTAGTGTGTGGAATTACATGGTGCCTAAATCTGTTAAAAATGATCATTTTGTTTTAAGAGTTTGTATGATTATGAAGTTTTCGCCAGCAACTACAACTCTTCACATGTTTCTATCTGCTAAGAGCTCAACTGATAACAACAGTTGAAGAACTACCAAGAATTATGTCAATAGGTTGTGGAAGAAAGACACATTATTGACTGGTGCCCAGGTCTCCAGGTTCCAACTATGGTTCTCCTGTGGCCCATTTCAACGCGATTAGTATTTATATTAGATTTGAGAGTATCTATAATTAATTTGTTGATGCCTCTTATTTTTTGACCATCCTTCATATAAAATGTCTTTTCATTTTTTTTGCTCTTTCAAGTAATAAATTATTACGAAACATTTTGCGATCGGCATGTCATATAGTGTTAAACGGCGAGAAATTTGCAATTTTTTTTCGATAACTGAAATCGAAAACAGGTTCACCAGAATTAATCTCACATATAAAACAATCTCAGATTTTGACCCGGGTAAATTGGGTTGTTTTACTTCTGAGCGGCATTTTTTTTGCACCCATTGAGTTAAAATGGCCAGGTCACAAGGACCGCAAGAGATCAGAGATGGCTGGAATAAGGGAATCCACAGAGAAGCTGTTCTGAGACAGATGGATTTTTTTTCAAGGGCATCCACCGTGCTTTTAAACGTGCACAGGGTATAGTTATCTTTTACACGGAGACATGGCTTAACGTTCCTTTCGATAGACGTCAGCTTTTCTAAACCCATCGGTGTCCCCTTTCTGACCGAGAGCAAGATAAAGATTAGAGGAGATCAATCTCATCGTTGGTACAATTGGTACTCGAACCTGGGACCTGCAGATTACGAACCTGGCTGCTACCGACTAAGCAAACTCCAGTCCCAGATTTAGACCCTTTCATTATTAATCTCAGAGTTTCTTATCTACTCAATATAGCTTAACGAAACAAAATCTTCATAAAATATCATGTCATCGTTACAATATAAATTTGAATTCTCATTATTGTGAATATTGCGCTTCTATGTGCTACGAACAGTGATTGTACAGCCGTTCAAAAAGTATCCGAACGCTATAGTTGATTAGAGAATTCAGAAAAAATATCTGGCAAAGTTTTTTTTTCAGAAATTAGCGATCTGGCAACCTTCGTGTCACGTGACACGAAGGTTGCCAGATCGCTAATTTCTAAAAAAAAAACTTTGGCAGATATTTTTTCTGCATACTGTAATCAACCATAGCGTTCGGATACTTTTTTGAGCGACTGTGGATGTCTTTCGATAATTTATCCTTTTTTGATGACTTTATAAATAATAACCGCACGATCGACAATGGAAGAAAACACAGAGGTTGTATTACATTATTTATTTATCTGCTGTTCTTTCTACATATATGAATCGTTTACTCTATATATTTTTCAGCGATGAATACCAAAATCATTGTTTGAATATCTTTTATCACGCCCATTCGCCTTAGGATTCGACGGTCACGGCGGTAGATCGTTAGAAGAGAAACGCTAATTTTGAACGCGTTACCGTCCATTTTATTGTATTTCCGATAAGAAGCTGCGAACAAGTCAGGTGGCACGGTTAAAGAGAAACACCGTTTCGGTATAAAAGTTATATTGGCAATCGTTGGCTCTTTAATGCGATGGCTTTTGCGTGTTGTTCTCTTCCTCTCTGTTGGAGAAAGAGGAACTGATGAATGCATTTTCGGCGAGAAAGTTCTGAATCATTGCCAGCTACATCCCCAAAAACGCAGTTAAAGTCGCCTTTAAAAAGAAACAACATGTAATTTTCGTATTAAATTTCTCTATTAAGATTTCGTATTAGCAGTTAGGAAGGGACCATTCTGAGTAGTTTTAGTAGTACTAGGACGCTAACACAGCGGGTATTGACAATCCTAAATAGTTTTTGCTACGCTTTGGAGAGTGTAAACCGATAACAAAAGACCTTTCTGATTAAGTGTCTGGTACAGCTTTGGTACAAGTCAGCGAAGGTGAATAAAGCGAAACTGTATAATGTAATTCATTGATCCGAATGGTTGAAAATAAGCTAATAGGATTCTCTCTCTGATACCGGACAGTTGTTATTGCGGTACATTGAATGATGGAGATTAATGTGTAAACGGAACATTGATGAGGAAAAAAAGTTATTACACTTTGTGTTAGAGTGCAGAAAATCAAAGATGCGATTGCTTTAAAATGCCGAAACACTTTTTTTTAGTTTAACGTCTTTTCACACATGTGATAGATATCGTGATCCACACCTCTCTTTTAATATATTAAGAAACTGTAAACTGAAAGTATTATGGGAACAAGTGATTCAGTGTGAGTGAAATTACATACACTATCGAATCCAGTGGTGTAGATGAGTGGCAACTGGTGAGACTATGGAATCTATTGTTGTAGTGTTAGTGGCAACTAAAGAGGCTATGGAATTCAGTGATGCGGTGTGGGTGGAAACTAACAAGACTGTGGAATCAAATGGTGAAGTGTGTGCGATATGTAGGAAACTATGGCATCCAGTGGTGAAGTGTGAGTGACAACTAGCGAGACGATAGGATCTAGTGGTGAAGTGTGAGTGGAAATTAGGGTAATTATGGGATTCAGTGACTACATCGCAGTGTGAGAGTGGAAACTAGGGCGATTATGGGATTCAGTGACTACAGCGCAGTGTGAGAGTGGAAAATAGGGCAATTATGGGATTCAGTGACTACAGCGCAGTATGAGAGTGGAAACTAGGGTGATTATGGGACTCAGTGACTACAGCTCAGTGTGACAGTGACAACAGAAAAAACTCCGCAATCTGGTAATGTGAGATTCTGTAATGTGAGTGGATACAAGAGTGATTATTAGGCTTTAGTGGTATAATGTGAATGGCGACTAAGGAAACAGTCGAATACAGTGATAAAGTGTGAGTTACAACTATGGAGACTATGGGATCCCGTGATTATGGTGAAGTGAGATTACCAAACAGAAAACATTAAGGGATCTAGTAGTGTAGTGTGAGTGGAAACTAGAGAGAATATTGAGATTTAGTGGTGCATCGTGATTGGCAACTATGGGATCAAGTGGTGTAGTGTGAGTGAAAACTGGAAAGACTGGGATCCAGAGGTGTAATGTGAATGGTAATTGGAGAGATTATGTGGGAACTATGAAACATCACAGTTAACGTTTGAACAGTTCTCATAAGTCATAACATCAATAACCTATCAAGCACTTGTCAGGCAATCTATGATTCTCGATAACTTTCAAGGTGTCAACTGCACAGTCTCATAGTCTGCTTCCAATCTTCCTAGTTGCCACTCAGATAGAATCGAACTTAGTAATATTTCGTATCAGGAATGTATATGTGTGTGTGGTGAGAGGAAATTACTAAAATGTGAAGCAAATAAGAAATTATTGTCAGTGGTTGAAAATCTCGAGTTCTCGGGAGTTGGGAAATAAAATGATTGGTATCGAAAGATCCCTAGATGTGATATTAAGAAATGTGATTGGTTCTAAGGCATGTATCACAAGCATTTTTCTTCCATCACATTCTTTCAGTGATGAGATTTTTTTGAATAGATGAAACACGTGAAGATGCAGATAATCAATAATGAAAGACTCGATGACTGTTGCCATCGAGTCTTTCATTATTGTTGAAGAAATTTTCATTATTGTCACGAAATCTAATAAAGAGAGATGAACAAATTGTTCAACGGTCAGCGATATTTATTTTAGGAAGTTTTCTTCAATATTTCGCTTCAATATTTTTCTTCAATATTTCGCTTCACTTAGGTTAGATTTGTGCGAATTGAATTGCGGATTCTTTCCCTACTAAAACACAAATTATATCATGCCAATAACTAATCTTTTAATAGTTTTAGAAATGGCGACAAAGGAGAATTTACTAACCTTCCATTGGTAATGAAAAAAATATTCAAATATACCTCAACTCAAAATAGGATTTGGATTTTAAAGTGATTAAATGATATAACGTACTATATTGACGTATAATATATTAAAATTAATGCTAAGTGTGGAATAAATAGATGGAATTAAAATATACGCCAAGTAAGTGTCAATGTATGGCCTCATGTTATGTCAATGGAAAGTAAAATTGAAATCTGTGTAACTTCATAAATAATTTGTTTATTGAGGATAAATTGAAGAATTAATTTAATTCTCTATTCTGATTTCCATTTTCAGCAATATTTGTTCAATTTTTAAATAGTTACCTAGGATTGAATATATCACAGCAATGCTAATCATAAGTATGCACCTCTGAAGTTTATTAAACTTTTAATTAAAAGTATTATTTCAAACAGTTAAATAAAATGCTTGTTTAAAAGATTGTCAATAATTCTTTGAGTATTCTTAATTTTTGTATAATTTTCTTTGGATAAACATTTTGCTGTTAATATTCCAGTATGAATAAGTCATTAGATATCAAACGAGTATTACTGAAAATCGTGATTTAGATAGATTTGACTAAAATCTTTGCTTGACCTTCGGTTACAGTTTTACATAAAAAGATGCGATTGTTTTAGAGTTTCGAAGTTAATATTTCATTGACGTAACATGGAGGTTTTGCTTTGTTTTCTAAACAACAGTATATACATATACCTTAGTGGCCACTTGGTTAGGTACAGTTCCATGTTCAGATACAGAACTCAGTAACTTCTTAAATAAGCTACGAAAAATGTGACTGAATATAATTCAAAGATTTCAATCAAATTTCTTTATATCTAGATTTCCAACAATATGCGTTCAATATTTAAAGTATTATAGAAACTAAAACATTAGCAAGTTATCTCGTTCGGCAAAAAAAATCATTCAAAATTGGCCAAAAATTAACATATTATTGCTAGAAGTGCTAAAAATAGTCTTACACGTTAATAAAGTTAGTTTAGTATAACGATTATTGATATCATTTTAATTTGTTTTTATTAACCTTTCGGAAAAAGTATTGAAACTGGCGTTATTGCTGTTAAATATTCCAATTTTCACAGCTCTCTAAATATCGAACCATATTGTTAAAAATCGATTTGATCGAAATCTTTAACATATTTTTTATGAAAACAAAAAAAAGTGATTATTTAAGAAGTTATGTTGTGCAACCAGTTACTATTAATATAACAAGGAACTGTAACTGATAAAGTGCCATCTGAGTGTATTCTAATATATAGATTTATATTTTTCATATTGTTCATGATATTTCCTATTGCCCAAAATCTTAAGTAAATGTCTGCTAGGTATACTGTGCATGTTATGATATACTCAATTGATGCATATCGATATATAATAATACTGAAGAGTTTATAGTTTGAAAATGGATCGTAAAGGCACAATATTTTATACTAAAAATAACCTCCTGTTGGTTTCTCAAAGTAGCCCATCTACTGCATTCTCCCTAATGATGCTAGCTAGTGGGTAAATAAATAAATCTCTTCGCCAGAGATCCGTTAAAATGATGGTTTCATCTCTTTTGTTTTTCCACGGAGAGGTAAAGAAAACAGAAAAAGAAAACCTCATGTTATTTGATTCTCAATAAAACATCTTAGGACAGAGTCAGAAGAGAAAAGAAGAGAATGGAGAGGAGAAAAGCAGAACGTGTTATCGGGATATTCTGATAAAAATGGGAGTCTGAAGAGTTGAAAAATTGCCCGCAACATTAGCCCTCAGGCAAACAGCCTCAGTTTTATCTCGTGTTGTTGCTTTGATCCATCCATCAACAGTCTGCTACAAGAAACTGACAAACTCACTTGAAGAAACAAGGGACGCGATTTCTCTTTGGAAACCGCTCCAACGGAATTGAAAACGAAAGTTACAATTTGCCTGACAGCGGCTGGTTTTGAGGGGAAAAGAAAGAAGAAACAAAAATAAAAGAATGGAAGTATTGAAAGAAAGAATATTGCGAAATATATTATAAAGGACGTTGAAAAAAAAAGACAAGAAAAATATACGTGAAAGATAAAGTATTTCGAAACTTGAAGGAGAATTTCGATGTTCTGCGTGTGCAAGTTAAAATTGAGAAATTTTTACGTATCATAGCTTTTTCTCTAGAATTCATAGTTGGTATATATCAAGACTGTCAAGAAGAGCCATCGTGAAATCGTTTCGGGTCGATCGCAAATGTAAAAGGAATAATAAAATCCTTTTAAAAATTTAACTTCTATTCTATTGTTTTTGCTTTCAAAATATTGAAGTTCTGTCTCAGAATCAGAAAATGTCCATCTGTGAGATTTATGCATTTCTTTTGCAAACGTATCAAACATGTTAGTTTCCAAAGTAAAATATCGGTTAACGAACGTCAGAATAACGAAATATTCAGTATAAAATTTTTTTTCCGACCCTGGCCAGTTTATTATATATCTCTATGTAAAACATATTTCGTTTTAACGAATACCAATATAACAAAAACATGAGTTTAACGAAAAAATATTTATCGCGATACGAAAAATAATGTGATCAGTACAAAAAAATTGCAAGAAGAAAATGTTTAAACAATATTGCAAGATTCATTAATAAATAATAAAAACGTTAATTCGCTTTTATAAAATTTTTATTGTTTCGTATAACTTTTTTTATTATGTAAAGTTGAGTCTCAGAATTGCCAAAATTATGTTCTTAACAAACTTGTATGTTACCTACATGAACTTAGATGACCTTGTGTTAACAAGTGTATTACAAAGATGTGATGTATGCATGGGGAAGATTTTGGGCTTAAATGATCTAGAAATCTGAAAATTTCTGATTTAGATTACGCTGAAGATTTGGTCCGTTAGGGAAATGATGCTGATGAGATGAACTCTTTTATTAGAGCTGTTGATGAGACTGGTAGTAGAGTAGGTATGATGATAATCAGAGAGAAAATTAGTGATGAAAATTGGTCAGTCAGGTTGTGGTTCACTTAATCTAAATGGTTGCGCCCTTGAGCAAGTGTCTCAGTTTAATTATCTTGGGAGCTATGTAACAGATTCTGGTGATGTGCGGCCTGAGATAAAGAGAAGAGTAGAGATTGCTGCTGGAACGTTCAAAAATCTATAGAGAGTGTGGAGTAATAGGAGTATACACCTAAAGACTGAAATTACGCTATACAACAGTTGGGTCCTCTCTAGAGTTAGTTATGGAAGTGAAATGTGGACTATATATAAATAAGATAACAGAAATCTTGATGTCTTTGATTCTAGATACTTACGCAGTATTTTGGGCATTAGGTGGTTCAGCTTTGTAACTAATGATGAGGTTTGCCAACTACCTCCTTTAAGCATCGTATTATGAAGAGAGAGAGTCTGCTTGTTTGGCCATTTTGCCCATATGCATAATATAGATTAGCGAATAGAATTATAAACAGTGTGTCTGAAGATCTCAGAAAGAGGGGGAGACATAAGATGCGGTGGGCAGACAATATTAAACAGGACCTTGTTAGAATTGGTCTATAGTGGCGAGATGCAGCAGATGTAGCTCAGGAGAGATGTGTTTGGAGAACTAAATTGCACAATCTGGTTGAACCTCCGTAGCCCATAGCAACTTGATGATGATGATGATGATGATATGTACAATGTATATTTCTCCATCTTTAGGTGCTTTTTTTAGGATTTGGCATCATTGCAATGATTTAAATGCTGTGAAATATCTGATCCCTTACATCGCTTTGAACCACGAGCTGTTGTATGTCGCTCACACGCATCTTAGCCGATCTCACTGCTTGCCATAGATGCTCGCTACACGCGCCGTCATAATACTTAAAGTGTCGTTGTTACATTTTCATAACATAAAAGGGGATTTTTGAAACTTTGGATATCTACCCGATTATGATTATGTTGCATTGCAAGTAACTGTAGCGTCAGCGAAAGCTCTTTCAAAGCAGTTGCGATCCATGAGTTCTATCATTCGTTAAATTTAAGTTATCGTTATTTTGTTCGTTATTATTATCGTTTTAGTTAAGTTCGTTAATTAGTTTCGTTTCGTTATTAACAACCAATATGGCACGAAGTTTTCGCCGTTTCGTAAGGAGACGGAAAGCAATTCTAAACTATGTATTGCCGAGTTGCGACATCATTTAAGAATTCACAGAGATGTGCTTGTTGGAACAAACAGTTTAAAAAATTTACAGACTTTTTAAAGAACTTTTAATACATGATAAATACTTTTCATAATGATTATTTTGTAGCAGTACACCTTTTATTTTGCATTTCAGTATAACGAATATATTTTGATCATCCTCTCGATTTTGTTATTTTGATTATTCGCTTTTTTACGCTACGAGTGATGTTTGTTATAGCGACAAATGATCCTGAGCAGTGAGTGAAATGTACAATATCTAGAATGAGAGGATTGAATCCACGGCTTATAGGTTGTACAACCTCGGATTAATCGTTAATCAACGTAAAATATCTTTAGACTCATAGACCAAGGGATCTATAATGACTGAACCCATTGTGCGATCCTCTAAAGCAGTGGTTTTCAACCTTTTTCCTTTCACCTCGATACCCATGACGGATGACGTTCGCAATGCCGACATTGGCTTCTCACACTATAAAGAAGCCCATTCAGCTATTTTAAATGATGCCAAAGTGCTATGATGCAAGCGAAACTCAATGCAAGGGAGTGAGAGTGATGTTATTATAGGAATAACTTGAATCTGCTCTAATTTATATAAAAATAAGTGAACCATTTATAGTTTCAGGTGTCTCGGTATCCAAAAAAGTAGCTTTCATAATGCTGTCTGTCTGACCGGGTGTCTAGTGCTGAATGCTTCAAAATATTGGAGGTTTTTGTATGGGCATTCATTTGTTCAGATATGAAGCCTCGTGACGGATAATCAGTGCCACTTGTCATGAAGCAATTTTGGGAAAAAAATCGCCTCAATTTTTTTGAAGTTTTACCTATTTACAAGGCGTTAAATGGCAAACACTACTGTGTTAGTCATATGGTCCAGAATACACCTGCAATGTTCCACTAATAGATAGTTTATTTTTCCCTATTCCACTAACTCTCTCTCTGCTACTTTGAGAAAGATAACATAGCGGTAATCTCTGAAAGACTACTGCTATGGGATGGGATATTAAGTTCATCTTATTGCGAATGAGATAGAGGTAAGACAGTCTTTACACATTAAAGAACATGTTGGATGGACTTGACTGGAGGATTCCATCTGTCTCCTGAGAGATACCCAGTGTATAACTTCGCCTTCGAGATTTTATATAGTGTCGCTGAACGTTTTTCTCTTTGCGACACATTTCTGAAATAGTTACAGCGACACACTTCTGAAAGATTCCATTTGTCGCAACAAACCTAGGGTAAAAAGTCAGTTATTTGTTTTATTATATATCTTAAAATTCAATTTATTTGAAGAAAAACGCATATTAAACTCAACATTTGACAAAAAAAATAAAAAATTGTAGAAAATACTGAAGTGCAAATTGTTATATAGTGTGCCGAGTGGTTAGCACGCTTGGCTTGTGATCTACGGGACCTGGGTTCGAGCCCCGGGTAAGGCATGGATGTGTGTGTGGTTTTTCTGCTGAGGTCCTGCCATCCTCTCAGACCTTCTACTATGGCATATAAACTGACAAGCTCCTGTCAGACCTCTGTGGCAAGCAGCTGCTTGAGGGGGTATTTATTTTTATTATTTTATTTTATTGTTATGCGGACGTCCCGTGGCCGAGTGGTTAGCGTGATTGGCCTCCTTTAAGCAGCGTATCCATTGGTCTAAAGATCCAATGGATCTAAAATTACGCATCTTATGTCTCCCCCTCTTTCTGAGATCTTTAGACACACGGAAACCAATGGATCTAAGGAACCTGGGCTCGAGCCCCGGGTAAGACATGGACGTTTGTGATGTTTTTCTGTTGAAGTCCAGCCATCCTCACAGACCTTCTACTGTGACTTATAAACTGACAGGCTCTTGTCAGACCTCTGTGGGAAACAGTTGCTTGAGGGGATTATTATTTATTTATTAGGCTCATAAACTTTCGCGACATACGTGGACCTTGGACGCGACACACCGTTTGTGAACAACCTGTGTTATTGCTTTAGATCTTTGTGACACGGCCATTTAAGCTATTTTGCGCACAAAACGTTTCTCTGAGGTATGACACATTCCATCTGAACTTCGTAAACGTCTGCTTTAGCATATTTTAAGTTACATTAACTATAAACTTACGAAAAACTTTGTGTAACGTAAGTTGAATCTTAGTAGTTGAAGAGGAATAATATTTTAATAAATGAGAACATCATCTTGTTTACACCAACATATTGTACGTAATGGTAGACTTTGTATTCCTTAACTCATCCAACTGTTACCTCGTCAAGGAACAAATGAATCACACTTTTTTTCGCGGAACAAAAAGGAAAGTGGAGGGGCAGCAGAACCCGATCTCCGTTCTGATTTGTGGCAGCTGAGCTCCCCTTAGAAGTCATCCTCCCTTAATCTGCCTTGACAAGCTTTTAATCAGGTTCGTGACCCCAGCTTATGAAATATTACATTAGTATCGCTCCTAAGTCCCTCCACGTGGGAGAGAACGTCTCGCTGGGCTGATCAATGGAGTTTGTGGCGATTCTCGCCGAGGCTGAGTCGCGGGCCTCATTTGATAAAGATAAAGGAGAATGTGAGTCTGATGTATCAATAGCCTAGCAGCAGGGTTACAGGGTTTCTTTTCGTGGCTGGAGAAGTGGTTTGATAGATGCCACGGAAGAAAGAAAGCTTTATTCTCTAGAAGGAGAGCAAGGAGCGTTACCGGGAGTATTTATCAGCGTCTCTTATATAATGGTCAAAAAATAAGTATATGTTACTGTTTCTTCGTCTTCCTTGATTTTAAAATGATGACAGAAACATTTCTCAAATTTTATTGTAATCTGATAGCTTTTTCTCACTTTTTTTTCCAAATGTAATAACACGGTTAAATGTGCATTATTCAATGACGAAAAGTCCATGACAACAAAACAAAGCAATCAGAGTTGCAAAAGAAATAAAGCTTCTCTTATAAGTATGATAATCAAACAAACATTAAAGTGGAATGAGTTCACTAAATCCTATGAAACCATTTACCACAAAAGGCTCCAAAACCAGGTGTAATGGGGAAACAAAAACGCTAATTGGCTTCTCTAATAGTTTGCAGAATTTAGGGGGTTGATTCATTTTATCACTCACAATCTTAAAATGACACTTTGGGTTGGAGTGTTGCTTGGATTTGCGTCACTTTGTTTTGTCCGTTAGTTCTAAGCAGTACTTTTTTCACACAGTGTCTACATCACAAAAACCCCAACGACTCAGAGAAAGTATGAAACCTCCTAGACAGCTGTTAGGAGACAAATTGACGCCTCCCAAGTTCATAAAGCACGTTCTTTAAGTCGCGCAGTATATGGATATCCCGCACACGAAACCACTGCTTAACGTCCCATTCGAAGGATGGTTGCCTTTTCAAGCCATCGTGTCTCCTTTCTCACCCAGAGCAGAGCAGGGCTTTGCGGAAAAAAACACAAATCAGCACAATATTGCTGTTTGTGTACAAATAGTTTGTATTGAAATATGCTAAATACCTAAGCATAAGTCTGAAAGTTGTGCAATGATTATTTCCATATTCGCCAATTCTGAATGATATTTGCAAAGATTTTGTTAAATGTTTTAGCATCCGTAATTCTTTAAATATTTAATAATATTTTTGGAAACACGAGATTAATTATCTTCTGTTAAATTTTCCCACGAAAATCATGTTTAAGAAATTATTGAGCCTGTATCTGATCTCTATTGATATAACATGGGTCTGTTCATATGAAGTGGCAAGTGAATATGGGTATTACATTTATTATTCATGTATTAAACAATGCATAAAAATTATCCTTTCGTTTGTTAGTTCTAAAGTTGAAACTTTTTTTCATGTTCTTAGTTTGCAAGAAGGTATTATCACAGCAAGATAAAGTTTACGTTTATAAAGTTGCCGTCCAGTAAAGATATTTTTGTTTGCTACTACGTATGGTGGAACACCAATCATTCCCCAAAGCCAAACACGAACCCAATACCGGTTACGGGAAACCTCTTGATGCATAGCATGCAATCAAGTTCGAATATTAAGGAAGTGCTTAGGAGAAAGTAATTAACTGAGAGTTCTCTTTGTGGACTGTTTTTCCACCAGAATTTCCTCAACTTCTGCACAGATGCTCTTTTTTTCAAAAGCATGGCGATCTTTATATTTCAGGTTATTATATTCGAGTCCTTATTACTTAATGGACTATCGAATGGAGAGCGATAGGACTCTATTACACGGATGTAGATTAGTAAATTGTAATTTTTTTAGATATGTTTCTGTTGATCATCATCGAAACACGAAAATTCGTGCCCATTCTTCCTCAAACAATTAAATTAGTTTTTTAAATGCATTTTACCCTTTATATAAATGTCACAGAAAATCGTTAATTTGTGTCCCTCAGTTGAAAATTCTGTTATTCAAAGAACAATAGCTACTGGTCAGCAGATAAACCGCCGTCCCATGGCGGAGTGATTAGTGAGCTTGGCTACTGATCTAAGAGACCTGGGTTCGAGCCTCGGGTAATGGATGCTTGTGTTGTTTTTCTGCTGAGGTCCTGTCATCCTCACAGACCTTATACTATGGCATATAAACTGATAGGCTCCTGTCAGACCTCTGTGGCAAGTAGCTGCTTGAGGGGGTTATTTTTTTTATTATTGGGGCATTTGTTTCCGAAGTAGCCATCAATTAGTAGGGCTGAATCAACCTGATTGTTGAAGAATTTATTCATCAGCTGGATGACGAAAAGCTGACGCTAAGTTATTTTCAACAGTATGGAGCAACTGCTTATAAAGTTAACGAGCACCGGAATATTAGCGTGAATATTTTGATGATTGATCTCTAAAGAACTGTTGTCGCCCAGATCAACTGATTTAACTCTTTGTGAGTTTTATTTAAGGGGATTATTGAAAGAAAATAATTGAAGGTATGATCCTTCGAAGACTGTGACTGCCTCGGTCATCTCATTTTATTCTTTGTGATCTTTAGTAAAGGAGATTCTTAAACGAAATTTTCGAAGACATGATCTCTAAAGAACTCTGGTCAACTGGATTATCTGATTTCACTCCTTGTGATCTTTAGTTAAGAGGATTCTTGAAGGAAACTTTTGAAGGCATATTTAATTAAACATTTCGAAAGCCTCTTGTAGAGTATTATGTAGTATTTTGATAATGTGATAGGCTAAATACTTTATTTCTTTAATAAATTGCATTAATTAGCTCAGGTTCCATCTTATTCCGGTCACTCTATATTTATAACTTCTTTTAAACGTTCATAATAAATTAATCTCCTATCCGATAAAATTTTTAAGCTTTTAAATTATTTGTAAATATATTGTGAGTAGCTGCGAGACGCGTGTAACTAGTAGAATTTGATTGGTCCTTTTTGTTCCTGTGGGCAAATTATTTGCATTCATTATTTCCATTGTCCAGTGCAATTAATAAGCGAAGAGAATGAGAACGAAAAGATTTAATAGAATTCCGGATTTGAATAATTTCTGAAAAGATTTGTTGCAAATAAATGAAAGCTGAAAAACATTTTTAAATAAATTTATATCTCAATTCAAAATCGTTAAAATATATAAAGAACGAAGAAGTCGGAAGATGTAGAACTAAGTTTTTAGTATTAAGATATTTCAGAGTTAATTGTAACAAGCACTCTATAAAACAAACGCATAAAAATCATAAGTGTTGTAAGCTTTTAGTTGTAGAATTTGGAGTAAAATCATTAGGAAGTCCACATTTTATTTGTTACTTATCTATTTATAACTGTCCACAGTTATTTTTATTTATTTTTTATTAACATAGCAATCAGCTGCTTCAAATATCAGGAAGTGACATACAGGGAAAGAAGATTTATCGATACAAAATGGTGATTTTTGTGGCTCCTTTCACTGGAAATGTTGTCAGTTATTTTTATTAGTGATTTAAAAGGAGCGTCGATGTGGAGCCTCTGATTGCGAAAATCTGCATTTGAAAGATAGGAATGTGTCTGTAGCCGGATTGCGTACAGGAAAAATGATGAAAAGAGTCTTCCGAAAGTGGAAGTTCATTACTTTTAAATTTATATAGATGCCTTTCATTTTTGTCTAAGTTAATATTAGAAAACCTGAATACGAGGTGAATACTTAATAACAAAATATCTCAAGTGACTTTTGAGGTCTTGTTTCATGTACTTCATGATGTCACACTTCGCATATATTTTTCTAGCAATGTCGAGAGAATTCCTCGATACATTTCAGCTCATTGTATCACGCATCGGGTATCTCCTGTTGTACATTTCAGTAATTTATTTCATTGCATCCGGTGTCGGGAAGAATCACTTGCCAAACTTCTATGGCAGATGTCGGCAATGCCGCGGCATTCTTTAGTCGCTTTATGGAATTTAGTTGACGTAAAAAAGCTCTCTTATTAAGAAAATGCGCCCTAAAATATATTCTTACTGTGCTTCAACGTATTCTTACCAGTTTTCAGACATGAAATATTTTAAAACGGAAAACTTATTCAGACTCATAGATTCCAATTAGATAACAGGCTAAGATCAGAAACTCAAATTATGTGCCAAATTATAATAATGGCTCAATATCTGCAGTGTGAAATGTCACATTGGTCAAATTTTGATTTATTTTTTATATAATCTGCAGATATAATTGCTTAATGTATACTTTAATAAAAACCATTTCTTGTATAATATATATAATTTTTAAATAAAAATTGGTAACTATGTACTCTTGTTTTATATGGACTTCACGCTCGCGGTAATTTAAAGTGAGTCTCAAATTAAGAGATAAACACAATACACACAAGAAAATAAAAGAAACCGGCACTACTCGGGAAATACCTTCTCAGCAAGCAATTGTCAATAAAGATACTTTCAGTGGTAAGAAGTCCAAAAGATCTGAAGCCTTCCAAGAAATCAAATTATATTGATTACTCCAGTTGCATATAAAAATTAAATTATCTCTTTGTAGCAGAATTCTGTTCCTGAGTAGTCTTTCTTTCCCAATAGATTTTAAGAGTCAATTACTTAACTTCAAATTCTTGCAAGTTTTCAAACATTGTAAGTCTCTCATTACCATAGGATGTATAATTCAACAAAACATGTGTAACTATTTATTTAGTGTGACAAGAAGCACAATTTGGAGAATCTACCTTACTCATTTTGTGCAAATAATCCTTTAAGAATGCTACCCCCTTGCCCTGAACATTATAATATAAAGAATCCCTCAAGAGTGTTAACCATGCTCTGAGCCTTATTTATAATACAAAGAATCCCTCAAGAGTGTTACCCTTGCTCTGAGCCTTATTTATAATATAAAGAATCCCTCAATAGTGTTACACTTGCTCTGAGCCTTATGTATAATATAAAGAATCCCTCAAGAGTGTTACCCTTGCTCTGAGCCTTATTTATAATATAAAGAATCCCTCAAGAGTGTTACCCCTGCTCTGGGTCTTAAAATATAAAGAATCCCTCAAAAGTGTTACCCCTGCTCTGAGTCTTGTAATATAAAGGATCCCTCAATAGTGTTACCCCTGTTCTGAGCCTTATAATATAAAGGATCCATCAAGAGTGTTACCCCTGTTCTGAGCCTTATAATATAAAGAATCCCTCAAGAGTGTTACCCCTGCTCTGAGCCGTATAATAAGTTTGACGAAATGTTGACAATTTTGAGTTTAAGATATCTAAAAATTTTTCATCAACAATTTTTCTGTGGGGAAAGCTTAGTAACATTGAAATGACATTGAAAAATAATCCTTAAATTTCCCTTTTTTAGTTTATCATAAAATTTAAATCTTCATTCCAGCTTATATACACTTCTTAATCATAAAGTTTCCTTTGCTAACATATCAACAACTGATGTTTTTCAGGTACTAGTAAAATGCTAATATTCAAATATTTCAAATAAAAAAGATTAATGGCTTTATTCTAGCGAAATAGCAATGTTGCATAAAGTGTTAAATGCCAATCTCTCTTCAGAGCGATATTTAAGGAAGATTCTAAATAAGCATAATTATCATCGTCTAGTTGAAGAGAAATAAAAAATATTTTTAGACTTCCGTAATTAATAGCCAGATAATATCAGAGACTAACTGCTGAGATTCAAAGCTATTGGCTTTTGGGTCTGTTGTATATCATGGTTATGCTTTGTACAATAAACATTAATCTTAAATAATATTGCTTTTGTGTTTTCATCTTTTTTTTTGCTATTAACCGTATCCGCTGCACGGCGGTCTACGCAAGACTGCACATTAGCAGATGTCTAAAATGGATCGATACTTCTCGTATGAAAGACGTGTTTTAATCGCACATGTCGTTAGCAAAAATAACGTATCGAAAAACTGCCTTTACTTAAAATCGCAAAAAAAAAAAATCACAGCACAATAAAAACTAGTTTGCGAGCTTCTCTGGATCGTTTACCGTGAAAGGGGGACAAGCTAAAATTTCGTCATCGGAACTTTTGCGGAAAATCCTGCGTGAGAGTTCACGCTAGCCGGCTGCATTACGGCGAGACGTCGGCGGGCTGGCTTTCATCCAAAAGAGCAGTCTATCAAATAGATATTATTTCATTCTCTCCCGATCCTAATGTCACGTGATAGCAGTCAGTTGCTCCGGCGAAGTCGAAGCTCCGACGATGTTTTCGCAAATGCACAAAAGCATTTGCGAAAACATCGCCGGCACAATTTGAAGATTGACATATTAATGCAATTCTTAGCATGTCGCAGCCATTCATACCCGCTGCATTTTTTTTCTTTCAGAAGCAGATTTTTTTCTTTTTTTTTTCGCGGGATCACGAAGTCTACGTGACCGTGATTCCGCGTGCGATGACTACAGGACGTGCACGCTTGTAGATCAAGCTACTTCTGTCTGTTCCTTGCTCTTCTCTGGCAACAATAAACTTCAAGTTATGAAGAATATCAGAACGCGTGTTCCATAAGGAATTACCTCTATTTTCTAATAAGTTGTTCGCTTCTTATTTATATCCTTTTGCTTTTGATTCATTTTGTAGCTTAGTTAAAAAGAATATGGAGTAAAAAGTAAAATAAATAAATGCCCTCTCAAGCAGCTGCTTGCCACAGAGGTCTGACAGGAGCCTATCAGTGTATATGCCATAGTGGAAGGTCTGTGAGGATGGCAGGACCTCAGCAGAAAAACGACACATACATCCATGTTTTACCTGAGGTTCGAACCCAGGTCCCTTAGAGCAGTAACTAAGCGTGCTAACCACTCGGCCACGGGACGGCTATCATGCAGTAAACAAGACTGAAATATTAAACAGAAATATTGAAGTTCGAGCGTAAATGTATATAATAATCTTTATTAATTACTGCTACATTTACAACTTACATTTTTAGTCACAAGGATAATGAATCCGCGAAACTAAGAGTAGCTTATCCGCAGAAAGTACAATTGTAAAATATAGTAGACGCTGAATATTAAAGATGAAAGTTAGTTCCAATCAGAGTATAAGTCAGTACATAGGAATGTTTTTTAAACAAAATAAATATGTATATAGCAGAACTTATTAAACTTTGACAATAAGCATAACTTATAACTAAGCATTTCATAATAAAATATGCACAAATTTAGTGTAGGGCATTAAATATTTGGAATACACATCAGTATCAAACAGCCGATATTTCAATTCGATTTTTAAAGTCGAAAATCTTTCCAAACTGATGCGCTCTTTGGAAATTTGATTGATGATATTTGGGATTTCGTAATTTTTACATTTTGTTCCCTAATTATTTATAAATTTTTACTCGTAAAACTTGAATTTATGAAGCACCAAACAATTTGAAGGTACTGAGGAAAATCAATTAAAATAATTGTAAACTGGAAAAATATCATAGCGCTTAGCAAATATAGGCTGTTCATTTTCAAAGAGAATGAAGTTTTTCCCCACATTTGACATCGTCTAATAGTGGAAATTCGAACTTATTGCTGATTGGGAAAATAGAAATACAGCAGAGTCTCAAAGCACGCTTGGGTTAGGTTCTTGGTACAGCTGTTCATATGCGAATTCGCGTAAGTTGGAATTCCTTTATATAGAACTATCGTATCTGTACTTAGGCAAATCTACGTGAACTTCTATAAGCCATGTATGCGTGTATGTAAACGTCATTTGGTAAATTAAATATACATAATTGTGAAATAAAATATAAATTTTATAAAATACTGTACCTGAACATTATAACATTTTATTCTTGATCATCATTCTTGGCATGCTCAATAAAAGGATTGTCGGAATCGATTTCAGCTGGAGTTTTGACAGCGTTTTGGTCGGTAATTTCGCTACCTTTTTTCATGCAAGTGACGAAACGGAGTGTACGAGGAAGCTTTCTGCAGTAATGTGGTGGTCGACTGCGTGATGGCAGAGGATGGAGATGGCATTCTTTGCAACGTTTTTTTGGGGAACTTGGGGATAGGAAGATGATTCTTCTTGTACAGGAGTTCCCTGAATATCTCTCTTAAAGGGTAAGAAACACCTGTTCTCTTCCCGAGTGAGCTTTAACCTAATTTCTATTGAAGAATCGTACTCCTGCTCCTGTCAGTTAGCTGTTTAAGCATTTGAAAGACTTCGCAAAACTTATGGAAGTTCCATGATGAGTGTTCGATCTCTTCTAATTCGTCCTCCCGCACTCTTCTGTTAGCATCATCATCTTTCAGTAACTCGTCTATATCTCCTTCACTATGTCGTTAAATCCTTTGCCGTCTAAACTGATGAGAAGCGTTAACAATCCTCTTGGAGATCAGTTTCGTATGAGAAGATTCGCGTACTCCGAGTTTGGCGCGTTTCGAGACTCTACTGCATTAGTATTTGATTATAGGGCAGGGTGTAATGAAGGGCATTATAAGGCAGTGTGGTTACAAAGGGCAGGGTGGAATGAATTATTATAGGTTAGAGTGGTTATGAAGGGCAGAGTGAGGATTTGTTGCATAGGTATACGCTATGCAACAAATCCCCACCCTGCCTTTCGAAAGAAAGGGAACACGGATGGGCTTGGAAAGGCCGCCGTCCGTCGTAGGGAACGTAAAGCTGTGGCTCCGTGTGCGGGAGAGACATACCTGTAATTGAACATTGATACGAACGTTCAGATACGAATTCGAGATCGAGATGCCTAAAGAACAAGCTGGTTGGCCTTAACGGGAGGCACCCTGGCATCAAAATTTTAAATTTCTTGCATAAATACATCGTTTGCAATATTCGTTAAAAGATATGTATTTTCGAAATTGTTCCTACCGTTAGTGGTCCTTTTGGATTTTTATTTTCCAGTAAGGTAGTAATGTATAAAAATTATAATGCATTAACTGAGTAGTTTCATTGTCTCAATTGTTTCCACAATTGTTTCCATCTGAACGGCTGTACCATCGCCATTGAGAATGAGTTGAAGATACATTTGCATGCAAAATTTAAAAAAATCAGTTACTCTTTCTGTAACCATCCAAATATTGAAGGATTTTTTTAAAGGTACAAAAATAAATGCTCTAAAATCCATATCAGGAACTTGGTTTCTGCTAGGTTGTTCAGTAATTGAGTCATTTTAGTAATTGGTATAAGCTTATTTCAGAATTGGTTTTCCGTCTAAGCGGAATTCATCGATTTTTCTGGGCACACAGAAGTAGGAGTAAAAGCATGTGCCAGTTTCCTCAACGATTTCTATTGCGAAAGTGTTCTGAGAAGAATATCTGTTATATCGAAGTCGGGAATAATTAACTGAAAGACGTTTATCGTTTAGAGCAAAAAAAAAAACCTTGAACTCAGAACCTCTTGAAATTGTTCATAAGTGAGTTAAATTATTTCCCTTTCCCCCCATTAATCTTGAAATTTCCAAAGTTAGCAGTTTATCAGCAGCTTCAGCATAAATGACTGAAAATTGTTGGCATATACTACTCTAAACACAAAGCATGAAAGAAATCGTCGATAACTGAGTCGCATCAATCGTAATTTTGCAATCGTATTCTTCATATGAATCTTGATAAATTGATACCTAAAAGTTAGGTACAGAGTTATTTTGCGGGAAATGGAAACAAACGTCGATGATATATAACATCTAAAAGAGTTTTTAAATTGGAAACAATGTAATGTAACTGAAGATAAATTAAAGATCTCATTCATATATATATATCAACATCTCGATTTTAAACAAATTCGTTCAGTGTTTAGAGTTGCAGAAACTGAAATATTTAAAGCATCAATGGTACTAAGAAACAAAAAAATTGACGTTTATTGAAATAATTATTTACATAACTTCCTAAAATATGCAATTGCAGTTATATATTACCCAATATATACAATTGCAGTTATATATTACGCAATGCAGATTATAGGTAAATAAACAGCTATGCTAAATGAAGTAGGGCCCGAACCAGAACCTCAGGAGTTTAATGTATGCAGTTGTGAAAATATTTGCATTTAAAATATATTTGGCTTCCTTTTAACATGACATAGGGTCGTACATTAAATATCGCTCACAGTGTATATTCAAATCAATTTGCAATGCTTTTCGTATATAATTTCATCAGAAAAGTGCTGTTCTCTATTAAGGGATATTATTTACATAAAGAAGGAGTACATCTGTAATTTAGGGTTAAAAATATATAGTTATGGCAATGCCTTTAAAAGACCATTATTTTGCTGTGTAAATATTCACACAATACATCATTGAAAAATCCGTTTTAATTGCGAGTCTCTTAAAAAAACTAATGGAAAATAAAGAAACGCTACATAAAGTGCGATTTGTGATATACAAGACTTCATTAAAAAAAAGTCTTGATGAAAAAAAACTCTAAGGAGAAAAAAAAATTAACAAAATAAATGATTCCGTAATGTAAACAAACATCAAACAAAAATCTACTCATCAAAGGCCTTAAAGCAGTAAATTAAAGAGAAAAATATTTAAAGCGAGGATATTAAAAGAGTATCAGTTACGACAAAAAGGCAAAAACATCGTATCAACAAAATTATTTTAAAAGAGACCCAAAAAGTAGTATTTTCAGCCCTTGTCTGTACTCATTAGCATAAAAAAAAATTGAACGGGTTTCTGTGGAAGTTGAAGAAGGGACTAAGATAAAGCGCAAACCTAGCAAAGAGAAGAGGAACGTTTCGTTTGAATGGGAAATAATAGGAGCCAAGTAAAAAATTAAAAGAACAAAATGAACATCGAACTAGACAAAAGAAAGAAAGAAAGAATAAATAAATAAATAAATAAATAAACACGAGGTAGGTGAAGAGTAAGGAATCTCATACCTTATAACATCGCACGCTAATTATTTTATATAACTTTTTTCAAAAACCCGAAAAAAAAAGCATAACAAAAAAGAAAAAAAAGCATCGAGAAGTTCACTCTTAAAGAGAGAAAGAAAATAGCTTTAAAGGGCGGCGGCGAAATTCGTAAGAAATTAACATATCTTCGGTATATTTTCTCGTTTTTCCATTCCAAAAATGATCGTGATAGAGTAACACTTTTTGACAATGCATTTTGTACAACATTTATCTTTAAGAGTTTTCGATTCTGAGGGTATTTCGTATATAAGTTTAAGCTAAAGTGAAGAATATGAGTGGTGAAAAATTGGCGATTTTATCTGAGTGCGAAAGAGATCAAGATTTCTAGTTTCGCAATTTTTTTTTTCTGGTTCAGAGATTGCTTCTTGAGAAGTCTTGAGAAGCTTTGCTCTATAGATGGCAAATTTCCCCAAATATTTTTTTACCTTTTATTCTTTTGCACTGATTCAATTTCTGATTACAGATTTGCTTGATAATTTTAAATGATCGTGGCCAGCGAGTTCCCAAAACTTTTTCACATACCACCAAATACTTAGCAATTTTTTTATACAAATACCAGATAAATATGAACTTACAAAATATCGTTTTGGTAACGGAAAAAGCATTTTCAAACAAACTATAAGAATACAGTAGGTAGTACAGAAAAATATTTTTCTTCCTGAATTTATCTTGCTACAATGTTGTTTAAAATCATGTATGAATTAATGCTGGGACTAAACTCGCGTACAATTGAGAGAAGTTTCGTGTACCACAGTTTGGGAATTACTGATCTATGCTATAGTTGTATACCGGTTATATGCACACTATCTGGATTTAAAAAAGGTGGTACATTCCAAAGATGTTTGGAAACCTCTGGTCTAAAGCACTAGCTGTGGAAGTGTTTGATGAACATGAATGTGGTTTCAGGAATAATGTCTTTCATTGAATTGAGATGAATGTGCATCTATAGGTAAAGGAAGTTTCCAAAACGGCAATTCGTATGATTTAAGTGGTAAGTGAGGCGAACTAGGGTGCATTTGCTCCTAAATATATAGAAGGTTTGTCAAATAGAGTTACTGGCTCCTAGCTATTGTATACTATTTACTGTATATTGAACACGAAGTTTGCCAAATTGAGATACGGATTGATATATCTAAATAAGGTTTGTGAACCTGCAATATGTATTCCTAGACATATTATGAAGGGTTTGTTAGATTGGGGTACATACCATATCCTAGAAATATTTCAGGTTTATAGAAGTAAAAGTAGATGTACTCCTGAGGTACTCAGATTCATCAGCTACGATACATAGGACTATGATAAACTATGAACACATCTATCATAGTTGATGAATCTGAATCTGAGATACCTAAGGAGTGTATCTGTTATCAGTTTCATAAACCAGAAATAATTCTAGGAGTGTATGGACTCCAATATGGCAAACTATTTATAATATTTCTGGAACACATATTCACAAACCTTGTTTAAAAATCTCATTCCTTATCTCAATTTGACACACTTCGCGTACAATGTACAGTACATGAAGTTTGCCATATAGATGTGTTCCTAGAGGAAAACATAGTGTAGCAGACTGGGGTACATGGGATCTTTGAGACAAACATTTGTCAAACTGAATTGCATATCCTCCTAAAGGTACATATTTTGTCACATCTGGGTACACATGCTCCCAAAAATCATGAGGTTTGTCAGACTGAGGCACAAATTCCGTCTCTGAAAGATTAAAATATTATACCAAAATTATAAGAGAATTAAATAAAGAAAATATTTTGTTGCAGTTATTTGAAAAATTATGATCAGTTAAGAAGACCATGGCGTTTCAGCAATCATGTAACCTAATATATTGTCACACTGAATGAAATATGCTAATGCTCAAAAGGCAAGCTTCTTTTCTGTTATGTGACATTTTATCATTGCTTTCCAAATTTCAACCGCAAAAAAAGATAAAATCAGAATTTAGCATATATTCATTTAAGCTAAAATCGGCTCCTTTATGATCTCAAATAATTGAAAAATAAAAGCTGTTACAAACATGGATATTTTGATTCTAACGAAGAAATTAACAACAATAAAGCAAAATAGGAAAGGAAATCTTATGTTTAAAACAGATATCATTAATTAAAATACTTATCGAGATACGCGTTTGTACGTTCCTAGACATATTATGATTAGCTTTTTAAATGATTCTGATATTAAGGAAAATACAAATTATGTTAATCGAGTTATTCATGGATGTGTAACTGCTCCGAAAGAAAGAATGTTAAGGAATGAAACGTTTATCCAGTATATTGATAGGAATTAAAAGGAGAATCTAGAAAAAAAAAATCCTTCTTTCAGTTCTTCCAAATCGACAGTTTTATGTTGCTTTCATTGAATTTTAAGGATGATAGGTTTTTAATAAAGAAACAGATATAATATTTCTGTTTACATTACAAGTTGGGACTGGAATGCTTCGCTGATATGTAGACAGGTATTAAATATTAGAACTTGATTAAATACTAGATAACAAAATTATTAGAGATCATTGTTTGTTTATTACAGGAAGTAAAAAATATTATTTATGCTTACAAAAAAAGAACTTTTTTCTAATTTCATTACACAGTGGATGAAAAATTTATTTCTACAAAACAATATTTTCTTTTTTTTATCCTGAAATTTATTTTATACAGTAATTCATGAATTATTATGCTCCTTGTGTAGACATTAGTTCAACTAGAAACAAAAGAAGGTCTACTTAAAATTTGTTTACTACGGAAATAATCTATTTAAAATGCAAAAATAAAAATGAAGCAGAAAATTAAAAATGTGATAAAAACAAAAACTTACTTATTTTAAACAACTAACCAAGGAAGAAAAATATATGCATAAGTAAAATTAATCAGTAAGATAACGAAAAGTTATAAATATATTTTGTAAATGTTTACATTGAAAAAAATATGTAAAATAATAGCGAAATCAGCATCTTTTTAATATTTCTGAGCTCATGACTGAAACGGAAAAAAATTCTTTTTATAAAACAATTTGGAAAACAACAGTTTAATACACCAAAAGCAAATCCTTTACAGAAAAAGGGAACATCTTCGGAAACAAATTAAATATAATTTAGCAAGTATTAAGTCGGAATAAAAAAAAAGCCTCCTACCCTAGGAATAAAAAACCAGCACAAAAAATGCAAACAAACCAGAGAAGTAAAATAAACACAAACTAATTTGAAAATAAAACTGAAGCAAAACAGATAAAATAAGCATTAATATCGTGGCGTGCCTTAAGATGATGATGGAGGATCAAACTTTGGAAGTATGAACTGACTCGCTAATTATTTTCCTCTTGAAACTTGATCTTTGTGATGCGAAAACAAAGGCAGTAGTTGGAATAAGCAAGCATGGGAACATTAAAAAGAATATAAGAAACTTAACGAAAGAGAGGAATTGAAAAAAAACTTTCCTTATTAAGGAGTAAAAGAAACAAATGCATCAATAAATTCCAGATGGTTGATAGACTTAATGAGAAAATTATGAGTATATTTGTAGCCACAAACTTCGTAATGAGGACATGCACAGAAGGTGGCCAGAATATTTCTTCAGCCCACACACACTTAAGCTTAGCCTCATAGGCTTCAAAAATATGCAAAAGAGGAAGAGGCCAATGAGTCCCCATTTTAAAGCAACTTGGTTAATGTTAGAAGCTGAAAAGATGGGCAGTAGTAACGTAGACTTTCTGGCGCTGATTCAAACACCCAAAGATGCTCAACTGAGAATTAAGCTCGGCAATGTGCGGCGATGTAATTTGAATAACAAAATCTCTTTTGTGTGGTGTTTTTCTTTTGTGCCAGACGGAATAAAAATAGAATAGATGGTTATTGCTTTATCTATCTCATGAGTAAAAGACAAGCAAGATAGAGCAGAGTAATGCATTCACTCTCTCTTACTCTTGGGTTATCTTTTTTTCTTCCTTCTTTTTCGACTTATTCCAATGACTGAGCTTTGTGTTTTATTCTCTTCGTGGTCCTTGATTGGTTGCAAATAATAATAATAATAAAACCAACATTTGATAGATTTTATTACTCCATTTATTACTACAATAACGAAGCGACATTAAGATTAACGTACATATTAAATGTTGAGATTTGTCTTTGGATGATAGATCATCCAAATTGCTGCGCTGCGTTCTCTCGGCTGAAATTTTCCTTTTAGAAAGAGTGTGAGATAAGCAATGAAGCTTATTTCCAGTTGTAAGAAGGCCAAATTATACATTTCGTCTGAAGCGGAAGCAGAGTTAGTCGAATTTACATTACTTTCCGTCTTTTTAGACCTTGAATATTCGAACAAAAGTATTCACATTTTGTGTTACGGAGGACGTTCAAAAATGCTCTTCACAAGTGTCAGTAGATTTGCAGTCATTCCTCCCAAGTTAACAAGCTACGATTTATTTAAATATTTGTCTAAACTTGTCAGTATGGGTTAAAAACAAAGGCCGTATAATCATTTCTCTCTTCGGCTGGTGGCGCTTAAAGCTCGGTCTGCGAAATCTGTGCGTTGTTGCTATGGAGCCTACTAAAGACGAGCAAATATTTTACATTTTCACGAGGATGCACCTTGGAACGCGGAAAGAATTCACGCCGATTTATCATAAGTATGTGGGGATCATGTCGATTTATCAAAAGCATATGGTAATCATCCCTTCTCATATGGCACTGTTACAGGATGGATGCGCAAATTCGAAGAAGGTTGGTAGAACTTTGAAAACCTCTCTGGTGCAGGAAGAGTGAAGGAGGTCGTGAACGAGAGAACCATCGCTGCTATTGTCGCGCCCCCAGTAAATCTGGTTCGTTTAAATCTGGTTCGTTTAACTAATGAGGTAGGGGGTGCATTTTGTTTGAATCTGGTTCGTTTAACTGAGGTAGGGGTGCATTTTGTTTGAATATGGTCCGTTTAACTAATGAGGTAGGGGTGCATTTTGTTTGAATCTGGTTCGTTTAACTGAGGTAAGGGTACATTTTGTTTGAATCTGGTTCGTTTAACTAATGAGGTAGGGGGTGCATTTTGTTTGAATCTGGTTCGTTTAACTAATGACGTAGGGGGTGAATTTTGTTTGAATCTGGTTCGTTTAACTAATGAGGTAGCGGGTGCATTTTGTTTGAATCTGGTTCGTTTTTCCCACTCGAATGTGCTTTGTGTATCGCCGTCACATTGTCCCGAATGGGACCATAAACTATTTGATGTCTGTTAGCCTCTTAAGTAAGTTGATGTCTATTAGCCTCTCAAGAAGCCTCTTAAACCTTCTTGAGTAGTTCGTTCATAAAGAACTTTTACTGAACTGACCTCCATTACTCCTAAAGTTTCCCTTGATGCAAAGGGCCGCTCCAGGGGCGCTTGTTGAAATCGTCCCAAAAGTGGGAACTAGTTGTTGTAATGTGTTAAACTGATCTGTTAATAAATGTTGTGTTTTTTTTACCTGTGAAATTATCTTAGTTTTCGATTATTGCTAAATGTCTGTTAATTTTAATGTTGGGTCCGGGAACGGGTTTAGCTTGACAAACGTAAAGAAATCACGGCCTCTAATGTGTGTGCAGCCTTAAAATATACTCAGGGGTGGTCACAACACTATTCGTAAAACTTATTAAAGAAAACCCACATATTACCGTTCAGAAAATAAGTTTAAAAGTTAATGTATCAATCGATAGTGTGGAAACAATTGTTCATCAACATTTAAATCTCCGAAAGATCTGTGCGAAATGAGTACACACAAACTGACAGAACAGCAAAAAAAGGACTAGAGTTGACTCGTGCAAGGAAATGCTGGCAATGTTTGAACCTAGTGGCTCCAAACTTTTTAACACATACTATACTCCTGCTCTCTAAGTCATCTCCCGCGACCCAAACATCTCCCGATCTCTAGTTCATCTCCAGCAACCCAAACATCTCCTGAACTCTAGTTCAACCCAAACATAATTGTCGACCAAAAAGCAACATAGTCCTAAGCAACATAATCATAGAAAAAGCAACATAATCCCGCAACCCAAACATAGTTGTCGACCAAAAAGGTCGACAACTACGTTTGGGTTGCGGGAGATGAACCGCATTCCCAAATCCTCCGACAAGGCTTTGGCTCAAGGAAGAGGATGTTCACATTTTTTTGCAGTTCCCAAGGAATGATAGCCGTGGACACCTTAACAGAAAAAATTGCTATAAATGGCCAATACTACACTAACATTGTTTTGCCCAAAATGGTTAAGGAGATGAAGGAACAGTGTTCAACAACAGGCGTGTCAAGGGTTCTCCTTCTTCATGGCAATGCCAGTGCTCACAAAACTTGGCGAGTTACTGCCTATGTGGAGCAGGAGAAAATCAAACAGCTACCCCATCCTGCGTATTCACCTGATCTTGCACTATGCTATTTTTGGATGTTTCCAAATATTAAAAAGAAACTTGCTGGGAAGCCTTTTTCAAGGGTGCAAGACCTAACGAAATGTGTTCAATCAGAGTTGCGGAATATTCCCTAAGAGGAGTACCACCAAGCGTTCCAGAATTGACGTAGATGTCTGTAACATGGTCTAAATGCTGGAGGAGAGTACGTTGAAGAACACCGAAAGTTTTGTTAAGGTAAATGCAATGGGTTTTGCTCTGCAGATGCACTTCAAAACTTTTGAACTCCCCTCGTATGTATTGTTACTGTACATTAAAAATGAATTTCTTTTTGAGTTTCAAAGATGTGTACTTTAACTATAAAAAGTGTAAGACGTCTAGAATCAAATTCCGCTATATCAATTTTTAAAATTTTGGAAAAAAAGCCTCAAAATCTTGTAGTAGACACAAAATTTTAAAAAATCGTAACTTTTGACTTACAAAAATGTTTTTTAATACATTCGATAAAACAATTTCTACATTGTGAAAGATCTTTAGGAACTGCAAAAGTTACATACCCATCTCAGATTCCCTAAAATAAGTTTTAAAGTTTTTTGAATTGAATTTTAAATTTTAGCTATGTACATACGAGTGTAAGTCAGAAAGTAAGATTCCCAGTTTGTTCCTCGCCAAACTAAGAAACATTTGGGGCTGTGCCGTCACCACGTATTATTACCAAAGAGTGTCACTAAGTGGCAACAATCATCACTGTTATACACCCTTTCTGTGAGGTGTAGAGTCGGATCGAATATGGTTCGTGTATATGAAGGTGGAGAACTCACCAGAAATTAGATATTTAGCACAGAAGATTCAAGCGATGGAAATCCATCGACAGCTTGTGGTTGTTGTATGGCACAGATGCACTGTCAGTACAATATTTACTCTTATTGCAGGATACTGCCCACACACTTCGTCTTTTGTTTCGAAAGCTGTTGAAGCATCTCCAAGGACGAAGCATCAGATGACGCCATCGAAGAGGAAGTCTTAAAAATGGCTTCGGGAACTGGACGCATCTTTCAATCTTTATGACTTCGATAAACTGATCTACCATTACGACAAGTGTTCTTCAAATTTGATGATTATAGAAAAATAATGCATACATGTGGAAACATTTCCTGTATAATTTCTTCGATGTTGTCGGTTATGGGGGTTGTCGAATTTAATGTTTCCACATCGCTCCACAGGTAAGGAAATACGTTTTCGGTTCGTTTTGATATTTAGCTTTCGGCGTTGAAGGATAGACTTCGCATTGAAGAGTAACTGATGATAAATTCAAAGTTATAACAATAACAATGGTTTAATGAAGATATTCACAAAGCTGTCTCTGTGAGAACAGGCGTTGGCTACTGGCTTATGCCTTTTTTTTGCAAACAGTGTGTGTTTGTACGCCCTAACAGAGGAAAACCCCTAAACTCGTGAAACTGATATTCAGAGAGTACAACTTAAGAAGTAATAATGATGAATATTAGAGAAAAAAATACAGAACTGAATTAAAAATTCTATTAGTACATATTTATAGCGTAAACTCTTATGAAAAAATTCTATAAGGGTTATATTAAAAAATAAATTTAAATAACAATAATTAATATTTGCATTTTATGGCTTGAGAAGTTGGCGTCCTTGGCAAATTCCAAACTTGGACAAAATACAAAAGCAAATATCCAACACCCCAGCACCTTGTTCAGCTTCTAGCTGAATTCTCTATTGAGATGTTGTAGAAGAAAAGCTGTCCCGATTCTTTGAACAGTTTTTTTCTTTTCTATAAATTGTAAATTTTCAATATACGGGACATTCAGCTTCAATATGACATATAATTTACAAAAGTTTTATTTTCGACTTTTCTCTTGATACTTTTTCGATTTGCAACGTAATGTTACAGGGCCCAGAACATGAGGCACATATGATGCTGACTTGCTATTGAGGTTGGATTTGTCGCCTAAGAAACGACTCAACTACGAATTTTTAGCTATGCAAAATTTGAAATCTGGTACACGTTTATTATACCGAATCGGAAGGAGACTAATGATTTTTTTTTATATTGAAAAAAAAATGAAGAAAATTGGAAAGCCAGTTTTATTGAAATTCGTCGAATGATTCTGAAACTTTGACCATTATACAAAGTAAGATAGCTTTAAGTGAGTAAAATTAATATTTTTTCACTACTGAATTTGAACTCAGTTGTAAATTAGGCCTTCGTTGAATGTTCGTTGCAGAAGTTTAAAATTGATATCTTTCAATTCACTGGCAGTGAGGTTCATCCCATTTCCAGTAATTGCTGCTTGGTTGATTTGTTTTATCTTTGAGAAACTGTCCTTTCTACATATAATGAGTAAAATTCAGAAAACTCATAGTAGATAAAGGGATCCACTGCAGAAATATTAGGTGACAAACTGAAGCTGCTGGTCAAGGTTCACCACCGAGTTCTTTAACATAAGCAGGCTATGACTCTCAGTGTCCAGGAGAGTTCGACATTTGATGGACAGTTTGCTACCTTTCGAACACCACTGATGTCCCACTTTCTCACCAAGGGTAGAGTGGGAATTAATGAGAAAATATCAACTCAAGCACGATGGAGGACTCGAATCTGAAAACATCTTGTTATCATTCCTAGTGCTCCAAAGAGTGAGTCAACTTACACCCAGACATTGTCTCCAATATTGAGATTAGGCAATGATCTAATTGGCGTAAACATCAAATTAACATAGTTGGCATATGCAGACAAATATATCTTTTTCGACATCCGTTTATTGCTCAAAAATGTGTCGTGTACTATTGAATGTTACTATTTACTATTTGTAGGTCTATATCAGATTGATCGTAGAGATTTAATTGCAATGGAACACCATTTACTACGGTTTGCGTCATGTTTGACAAATGAATCAAAGAGCAAATTTTTATCCATTATCCAATAAGGGACAAAAATTATCCATTATCCAAGCATGTTACCTCTTCATCAACTCCAGGACTGAAAACGAGTCATGCACGTACAATAACAACTCTTTGTCTTCATCCGCGCCTCCAACACTCCTTCGCACAACAGCCAATGAAAAGACAGAATTTGAACTTCCCACGCTGAACAAATAAACTTCATTAATGAGCTCCAGATGTGATCGGCTGGAGACAAGGAACAGGAACTTTAATTAGTTGTCCAAGAGACTTGTAGGGTTAGACAAGGATGTTTTTTCACCTATGATAGTTTTTTCACCTATGAATTATATACTAATTCTAGTTTTTTGATTCATTACATTTCATTAACAACAATATCAATAACAAAGAACGGCCATTAATATATCGGTAATACATCAAGAGAAAATATGGAACCATTTAAACCAAATGAATAAATAAAGAGACAAAAAAATCAGATTCAGAGTTCACTAACTTTTTATATAAGCTTTCGTACAAAAAGTAATTCAATATAATTTTTAGGATTTTTAATACTAAACCATGATTTAATTTGCCTTGACAAAACCATTCCAAATTGGAAAATATTAAAACAATAATTTTAAAACTTCAAAAAATAAGCCTAAACGTGTTCAAGCTCAAACAAAGCTCAAAGTAATCGTTATTATTTTCGATTTAATATATTTCAATTAAGTTTACAAATCAGAATTTGCTGGATTCAAATATTTCAGCTTCCGTAACATTTCTTAAATACCAAATGAATATTATTGAAAATCGCCATTTAGGTAGAACGGATTTAGATCTTTATATTCACTCGCAGTTTCGTAAAAAAAGTTTATTTAAAAACTATAATGTGAATGTGACACCTTATTAAAATGTGTGCTCCTAAGAAAGCTGCCAGTTAGTGTCCATGCTATCATTTGTGGTAATACCTTCTTGTTTTGAAGTTTATGTTTTGTTACAAAGCCGAAATGATGCAATGTGATCATATATCGGATTCGTACCATTATTATGTCGGTATATATATAAAAAATTAAATTAATATTAATTGCTAGGGGGCAAGGTATTTCAATAACCTAGCTAATATATCCGTAAATTCTTCGTATAGATAACGTTGGAAAATTCTAACCCTAATGAAGTTGCAAAAGACTTAGCTGCAGCAAGTGTTATCAGTGCGAAAAGGACTGCAGAATACAAAATTTCGCTTCACTTCTAATTTTGGCTTTCAAAAAATAAGAAAAAAAAGTGTTTAATTTGGTTTATGCCTTCACATCTTCGTCACACACGAGTTTACAACGCCGGCTTAATCTTGTTATCCAAGAGTATTATTATAATTCATCTTTAGAGGCGCATTCCTTTTTCAACTGATTTGGGGGAACTCTGTTGAGCGATAACAAAGCACACTATTCTCGCATGTGATAAACCTCTCTTGCTTGTGTGGAAAAGGCGTGGAAAAGATGGGAGCAGCAGCGGACTCGTAAGGACAGAGACGGGAGTTCATCAGCTCCCTAGTCCTCTGCTCCAACTTCCGGCGTATTCTGTCCTGAGTGTAAGGCCGATCGATGGATCTTTGTTGTTGTTTCCGTGTTGTGTTCGTGACAAAACTTCTGCTTCGGGAATCCGTCGACGTTTGAGAAGAAACTGATAGAAGGGATATGGTTCTAAGGCAAAAGGAAATTGTTTCCGAATCTCTGCAATTTGCCGTGGAAGCAGATAGTAAGAGACTTGGGGAACGGCTTTAAAGCTGTTATGGTTAGCCGTGTTTAAGTGTAACAAGAACATGGTGCACGGGTTTATGTTATGTTTTATATGCAAACGAGGTAATGAGTGTACTTTGTGAAATTATTGTTTGATTTTTCGACTATGTGGAATATATATCTGTATTTGATTTAGTTTAGACTGATTTTCCTGTTGGTAGAAATATTCAAGTTGCATCACTGAAAAATGCATGTATTGTATAGTTGTTGTATTATTTTGGCTTTAAGTTCCGCTTTTTTGCGCACAATGGGATAAATGGACAGGTTACAAGAACCCCAGTCTCAGATCTGGGTAAAAGGGAACCCACTAAATATTTAAAAAGAGACAGATGGAAACTTCCTGCCTGAGAATATTAGATAACAAACCTACCTCGATACCGACTGAATCAATTCTAGACCCCCAAAAGTAGGGGCAGGGGTCGCTCCAGGCTCGTAATCTGCAGTTCCCAGGTTCGAGTCCCAGCTGGTTCAGCACTGAGATTTATCTCCGTAAAATTCCATGCCCTGCCCACGGTCAGTAGGGGACACCGATGGGCTTGGAAAGGCCGCCGTCCGTCGGATGGTACGTTAAGATGTGGCCCCGTGTGCGGGAAAGCCATACCCTGTGCACGTTAAAGAACATGTTGGATGGCCTTGTCGAGAGGATACCATCTGTCTCCCAACAGCTTTTCCAGTGGGTCCCCTCCCCCAACCTTCTCTGAGCCTTCGTGGTCCATGTGACCTGCCCATTTAGCCCATGGTGCGCAAAAAAGTGCCGCTCAGAGGTAAAACAACTCAACAACCCACCCCCAAAAGTACATAAGATATCTAAGAAAAGCAGCTTTCTATCGATGACAATTACTAACTAGAAGGATGCATTTCGCCTCTGGCGCATATGAGAATCTCATTTTCAAAGAGAAAGAAGTTTTTCTTTTACCTACTGTTTCATTCCTTAAAAGTTTTACTCTGAGCTAGCGGATGCTGAGAAAAATGCAAATAGTGTTTCATTAGTAATTATACAACATAAACGTATTCGTCTTTTAATTCTTAAATCTGAAACCTTGCATTTCCCACATCTCTTTCAGAAAAGTGAATAAATATTGCTGTCAGTCGTCTGTAATATCTCTTAAAAGCTACCACTAATTTTTCAAATTTCTATTTTATAAATGTTATTTGTAAAACTCGATAACAGCTGTGCTGTTTCATCATTCCAGTGAGCTGTAAAGATATTATATAATAAAACTACTACTAAGTACACCTATCCCTCGATTTACACTGAAGATAGGTTCCGCACAAAACCGTGTAAATCGAAATCCGTGTAATCGAAATCAAAACCGTGTAAATCGAAACTGAATTATGCACATTTTACCGTTTTTTTCGTTTTACACGGTTTTACATAGCAAAATCCAAGATTTCGATTTACAAGGTTTTGTGCGGAACCTACCTTCAGTGTAAATCGAGGGATAGGTGCATTTGAAAACTGCGAATTATAATATTTCATTAGTACCAATCAAATTAAAAAAAGAGTTTTCTAATTATCATTTTCATTGTTTCTAATAGAAACTTCATGACATTCACATTCCACTACCAAATTTTCATATTTCTATCATTAATGTATTGTTGCAATATTCGTTTGAAATTTTAGAATTTTTAATCTTTTTCATCGTTAGGGTGCACAATTATAGTACAGTGGACCCCCGATATAACGCGCATGTCGGGCGGGAAACAACACCCGCGTTATAAGGTGAACCGCGTTATAGCGACAAAATAAATTTACTCAGAACGATTTGAGCTATATACTGAAACATTCCATCAACTATATATATATACAATACATCAACTATATATATTACTCAATACGCAGTAACAATAAAATGCGATACTCACTAACGCCACACGGACCTGTATAAACATGTTTGAACTTATCGCGAACATCGCCCGCGCTATAACCGAGTGCGCGGTATAGCGAGCAGCGCTATAACGAAGGTCCACTGTATTCCGAAAGTGCGAATCATAATATTTTGTCAATTCCTATCTAACCATAAAAAAGGGAATTTTTCCTTTATCCCTAAATACAAACAATAATCTGCTAAAAAATTATCTTTTCCCACCCACCCTGGGTCTAAGAGGTCAATTCATTGTTACCAATGAAAATATAATGGCGTTTAGATTCCACCACCAAAATTAAAAATTTCTAATTTAAATACGTCGTTTGCAATATTTGTTTGAAATTTTGAAATTTGAAATTTTTCCACCGTTAGAGGGCACAATTATAGTTTTCGGAAGATTTAAAAAATCTGAAACGTAATATTTTATCAATTCCTATCTAACCCAAAAAGAATTTTTCATTTATCTCTAAAAGCAAACAATTATCTGCTAAAGCTAAAAAGATGTTTTTTTTCACCCCTCTGAATTTAAGGGGTCAACTCATTATTGGCAATGGACACTTCGTGACCGTAGCATTTCCACCACCAAAATATCGAATTTCTAGTATAAATACATCGTTTGTAATATATAGGCAGTTGCCATTTATAGACAGTGTGAAATTAAATTTTTAGTCGGACGGAATACGAAACCACGAGAACTCGATAACATGACACTCATTCTAACAGCTGATCTACCGATCGAATCACCACTAATGGAGGACAAGAAAGGAGTAAGATCGACAGAGTCAAACATTAGTGCCTTGTATTTATCCTTTTGGAAGAAAAACATCAAAAGCTAACATTTTGGAAGCAAATATTTTTTTAATAAATCTATGGTATAAAATTTTTGATTTTATAATTCTGTTTATGTCTGTGTGTATGTATGTGTGTGTGTGTATATATATGTATGCAGGGCCGGATTTAGGGGGTGGACTCTTTCAGAATGCTAGTAAGGGTAATAGAGGCAAAAATGATTAAACTTATTTATATTTCATGCATTTTTTTGGGGGGGTGACTCAGTCGGTAGCGCGCCAGGCTTGTAATCTGTAGTTCCCAGGTTCGAGTCCCAGCTGGGTCAGCGTTGAGATTTATATCCGCAAAATTCCCCGCCATCCCCACGGTCAGTAGGGGACACCGATGGGCTTGGAAAGGCCGCCGTCCGTCGGATGGGACGTTAAGCCGTGGCCCCGTGTGCGTGAGAGACATACCCTGTGCACGTTAAAGAACACGCTGGATGGCCTTGACGGGGGGGGGCTATCCATCTGTCTCCCAACAGATGTTCCAGTGGGTCCCCTCTCCCAACCTTCTCTGAGCCTTCGGGGTCCCTGTGACCTGGCCATTTAGCCCATGGTGTGCAAAAAAGTGCCGCTCAGAGGTAAAACAACCCAAACTCATGCATTTTTTAATAATTGTTTTAAAAAAATCTGTAAAAAGGAGGGGAAATGTTATATTTTTAAAACACTTTTCAAAACCCTGTAACTCCCCAAATATTTAATTTTGCTCTTCTAAATTTCTCATACAGGTTTCCCTTTGCACCTGTGTTTTGTGAAAAATTCGAATTTTTGCTTAAAACAGAACTAGGGTTCGACTGCATTGGAAATCCAGTCTTTATGTCCCCCACCCCCCTTTTTACATTTTTCAGGCTCGATTGTGTTTCTTACCCCTCCGTTCGATTGTTTCTAGATCCGGCCATGTATGTAGGCATGTATTTGCACATCATTTATAGTGCAAGATCTCGTAAAATATTGGCGGTAGAAAAATAATTCTTCCAACAATCATTTAGTAATTTTGCATAGTCGGATGATTGTTTTTTGATTTTAAAAAAAGGTTTACACTTTTTTTTTTCAGTAGTTTCTTTTATTCAGGAATATTATGTTTGCAACGATGCTTTTTCCTGGCAAAGTCCACGATAATACATATTGACGTAGCGCTAGAGTTCAAATAAGACAACGGAGAAGAAGAGAGTGCCACGTCAGTGAATGTTGAAGAGTTGCTGCTCTATTAAAAGATTCGTATACCCAGTAAATTCCCAAATGATTGGTCTATAGATCCCAAATTTCATACACTGGTTTCACCTGGGGGAGG
The DNA here is from genome assembly GCA_038380435.1 of Ryuthela nishihirai. Taxonomy (NCBI): domain Eukaryota; kingdom Metazoa; phylum Arthropoda; class Arachnida; order Araneae; family Heptathelidae; genus Ryuthela; species Ryuthela nishihirai. Next base: position 23,175,584 of record JAWZYU010000009.1, on the reverse strand, counting down.
CAGTGTGTTAAACATCACCGTGTTATAAAAATTAAAGTTCTTATCTATAATAGAATACGGCTTGGAACCTCGAATATCTTCTCCCTATTGGAGTCTTAAAAGACTTTTCAAAACCCTGTAACTCCCCAAATATTTAATCTTGCTCTTCTAAATTTCTCATACAGGTTTCCCTTTGCACCTGTGTTTTGCGAAAAATTCGAATTTTTACTGAAAACAGAACTAGGGTTCGAGTTAAAATAACTTTTATTTTTACATTTCTCTATTGGGAGATGAAGGTTTCAAGGGATCCTTTCAACAGTAAATTTGTTGTATTAAAACTCAAAGTTCATGTCTTTAATAGAACCCGATTTCGGAACTGCCACTAATTTTCTCCCCGTTTTCTTTCATTTGCTATTTCGAGTTCAAAGCAATATGAGCCATTCGATGCAATATATAAACTACACACACACACACGTATACATGTACTCACAATACAAGGGATGATGCAAAAGTTCTTACACTGTGATGAGAAAATGGAACAGGGTGAACCCACCTCTTACTTAATTTACTTCGAAGAAATAGTTGCCTTGCCCATGCTTACAGTGATTCTAGCCAGGCCCGGATCTAGAAAAATATTAAGGGGAAAGGGCGGGCGGGCGGGCGGGTGGGGAGATCGATAATGGCGCAATCGAGACAGGAAAATGGGGGCGGGAAAACAAGAGAATGGACTTACATTTCAGTATAACATTTTCTCCTCCGTTTTAGAGGTGTTTTAAAAATTCTTGAAAAATATAATAAGTTTAATAATTTTTCCCTACATTACCTTTATTAGCATTCTCAAGGGGGTGGGGAGGCATGGCCCTTTCACAAAGACAGACATAATAGTTTAACAGAGCAGATAACAAAGACCCTAATTGTTAGGTAGTCTTAGGATCTTAATGATCTTGCCTATTAAACTATTATGCTTTAAAGATGTCGCCAAGTAATGAAATAACCGAACTGTATCTAAAACGAAAAAAATCAATAGTTGAAATTTTAAGATTATTACTTAGAATTCTCAGAATGCTTATTCAACATGTTGATTAGTAATAAACCGTAATAAGAATTTATAAATCATCCTTTTTGAATTGTGATAAAATTCACTGCCTTTGAAAAACGTTTTTACAGACACAAGTTTGTCTTAAAGGTTCACATCATTCATATATACTTCATATTAGGTTTTCATGCCTTTTAAACTGATATACGTATGTAAGCCTTATTGTAGAAAAAAATAAAGGGGGTGGAAGTGATCCGAGTTAAAGTGTTTGGAAGGGGAAAGGGGAAGTGGAAGCCTTCGTGAGCTAACCTTATACATGAAAGTTTCGAGAAAATAGGCAAGTGTGAAAAATTCTACCCTGCCACCTCCCGGAATCATGATCTTCTGAATTGGCGCCAGTTGGTCTATCATTTGAGCTAAGGCGGGGATAATTCACAGTTGTTGAAGAAAAGTTTTGATGGTTGTGGTATGAAGCCTTCCCATGTGATTCTAAGTTGTTTTAATGCTTGCTTAATTCCTATAAATGATTATCACTGTAGTGAAATTCCTTCCTACCTATGTAATTTTCTGACCTCACAAATACAGAAGGAAAATCTAATCACAGTGGCTTGAATCTAATCATAGCGTAAAACCCAAAAAATGGATAAAACTCTGTAACTACACGCTACAACTCATATTTATAATTAATATCTTCACAAATAAAATTAGCTGCAATCTCATGCATCATAGTGAATAGTGAATACATTAAAAAGGTTTAAAGAACACCACTAAATCCCAGACGTACAAAGGAAAAAACTGTCAAAAAGAGTTCATCACAGATGACGTATTGAATCAACGCTGTCTAGTTTATTTTATGTTCTTCCAATCGATAGCACAAAGCCACTTTTTTCTTTGTCAGAAATCTTTCGCAAATAACAACAACGCCACATTCAATAGGCTGCGTGAACGATCTGAAAATAGGATTTGACGGGGTGAGTTTTCGTGAACAGATTCTGAATCTGGGATATTATCTAGTAGGTTTTTATGACCCTATTCATTTTCATCCTTTTTTTTTCCTGCAAGTTTTACACTATCTATAGCTTCACGAGAAGTCTTCCAAAGAGTTTCCACTGAACACATATGCTGCTACTCGACTTCTTTTTATGGTCTACTTACAAAGGACTTCAACTCTCTCACCGTGAAATACACCCCTGTCTTGGCGCCAATAAAACTAAAAAATGATATTTTTAGAGGAAAGAGAAAAAAATATAATTTTGCTGTCTACAGAAGCAGAAAATGGCGCTACTTGCAAGAACTTGTCTACTTTCGCTGGAGAAGAATTTTAAAATGGAGACAACAGATTTTTATGATACGTAAAATGTTTTAACATATTCTCGAGGGAAACACACAACGAAGCAGATGCGAATTATGTTGTTCGCTCGTTGGAGAAGAAACAGGAAAATAAAAATGTTTAGAGAGTCATATAAAGAGTTGTGGTGTGTTTGCATACGCATGCGGCATAATTACATGTTACAGCTGGGATAGCTGAACTAGTGGAACCTGAAGTTATTCGAAAAAGCTTTCTTCGACATTGAACGCAGGGGAATTATTGCTAAGTTATTCAAACTCTACATCTAGTATTAATGGAGGTTTCTACAAGGCTTTTTAGATGTTATACATGAATATTTACAATGGTTTGGAAGACATGCTCCATTGAATTCAGGAAAGTGATATATGACATTGACGGATCCACGAGATGTGAAGATCTTCCCATTAAAAAAAATAACTTTGTAAGCATCATACGAAAACATTCTTTTGTAAAGCATCAGAGGGATTTAAAGATATCATTTTAAGATTATGGGATTCGGGTTTTGAACATTTTCCTTGTAGACGTAGATCGTAAACTCTTGAACTATGATACTTGCATTTGTTGCAGGGATGTCTGCTTTGCATTTGTTCCTTTCGTTTTTAATTTCTTTCGCTGTCTATCTCCTCGTTTATTTACCTGTTTATTTCTATCGCTGGTTCATTTGTGACTCTAGGAGTGACGAATGGGATGGTGGTCTCATGACACTTGCTTAAGCAGTCTCGGTGTATTAAATTTTTTTAAGCGATCTAATTTCAATGAAAGGGATATAAAGAAAACAAACAATAACATAAACCAAATAAAAAAAACTAGAATTTCAATCTCTTGCTCCCAAGTTAAAAAAATTATTTACAAGAGCTAAAAATTTTATTGACCAATGACAAGATCATTTAGTGTAAAATACTCAAAATTAAAATAACTACGGAAAGAAATCATTAAGTTCTATGACTCCATATCTCTTTATTCAACTACAGTCACTCAAAAAATATCCGAACACTCTGGTTGATTACAGAATTCAGAAAAAATATCTGACAACGATTTTTTTAGAAATTAGTGATCTGGCAACCTTCGTGTACTGTACACGAAGGTTGCCAGATCACTAATTTCTAAAAAAATCGTTGTCAGATATTTTTTCTGAATTCTGTAATCAATCAGAGGGTTCGATATTTTTTTGAGCGACTGTACATACATACATACATACATAATACTCAAGCAGCCGTAGGCTGGGGGGCAGCGCGCCAGGCACGTAATCTTAAGATCTCAGGTTCGAGTCCCATCTGGGCCAGCGTAGAGATTTATCTCTGCAAAACCCCTACCCAGCCCTCAGTCAGTAGAGAACACCGACGGGCTTGTAAAGGCCGTCGTCCGTCGGTTGGGACGTAAAGGCGTGGCACTGTGTACGGAGAGTCATACCCTGTGCACTTTAAAGAACACACTGGATGGACTTGAAGGTAGTTTTCCATCTCTCTCCTAACAGCTGTCCAGTGGGTTCCCCTCCCCCCAATTTTCTCTGAGCCCTCGGGGTCCTTGTGACCTGGCCATTTAGCTCATTGTTTGCAAAATTGGTCACGAAAATTACTCATCGTTAGTATAGATGAATGTTTTAGGGGATTTGTTAAGAATACAAAAATATGGCTTTTAAACATAGTAAATATTAATATAATATTCTAAATGCATTTGGATAGTCTCCTATGATTAAGTTGCGATATCTATTAGTAAAAAATATATCAAATTTTAAGCGTTTTAGAATATAAGTACTTTTTTTACATATGATATTTTGTTTGTGTTTAAATCATTATATATTTATAATATTTTTTTACGCTGCCAAAATAAAATTGTTATTATGTAGGCTAATTATTTCCAGGTTGGGTTGTTTTACCTCTGAGCGGCACTTTTTTGCACACTATGGGCTAAATGGCCAGGTCACATGGACCCCGAAGACTCAGAGAAGGTTGGGGGAGGGGACCCACTGGAACAGCTGTTGGAAGACAGATGGTAGCCTCCCGTCAAGGCCATCCAGCGTGTTCTTTAACGTGCACAGGGTATGGCTCTCCCGCACAGGGAGCCACGGCTTAACGTCCCATCCGACGGACGGCGGCCTTTCCAAGCCCATCGGTGTCCCCTACTGACCGTGGGCTGGGGGGGGGGGAGGAATATTGCGGAGATAAATCTCAACGCTGATCCAGCTGGGACTCGAACCTGGGAACTACAGATTACGAGCCTGGCGCGCTACCGACTGAGCCACCCCCGCCCCCAATTATGTCCAGAATACGGGTTTTTACTCTATAGTATGGGTTCTCAACGTGGGGTACGCCGTAAAATTTTTTGGGGTACGCCGTGAGAGTTCAAAAGTGCCGCTCAGAGATTCACTAATTTGTGAATAAATATCCTAATATTTCGATCCCTGACTCGGGTCGTCATCCGAAGAGGTTGCAGCTCTATTGGAACTTTTTTCTTTTTTGTATTAGTGAGTACCAGGTTTTGAATAACAGGTTTAATAAAATAAGTGTACATTTTAAAAGTTTGTGAAAATGATTATTTCAAATAGCGTCAGTTTTGTATAAATTTCTTACGAAGCTTTCCTGCTCTTGAATATACGTTTTCCCTTAATCTTTAAATGGTGAACGAATGTGGTTTAGAATCAAGATTTAGATAGATTTGACTGAGATTTTTGATTTATCTAAAATGACATTTTCGCATAAAAAGTGGGCGAGTGTTAACTCAGTCGTTAGCGCGTCAGACTTGCATCCTACAGTTGCAACGTTCGAGTCCCAAATGCATCTTTGAGATTTACCTGAAATTATCACGAATCCTATTAATCTCGAATCACATTCACCAGAGGCGCTATATGTGATCCTCTAGTTAAAAAAAAATCAGATAGAACTGCTCTCTCATGAATGTGCTGAGTTAATTTCAGTCGAAAGTTTTTTAATGTCTCTTCATCAATACCACACGTAAATTACTGTTGAGTAATATTCACTCTCACTTATTGGGATTACGATGTTGCATTGGATATGAAGAAAAGTATGCAAATTACGGTCAATTCTCGGAAACTACAATTATACCCATTCCTCGATTTAAATAGTAGAGAGATTCCGGTAAATCACCGTGTAAATCGAAAACAATAACTTACGGAGAAAAAAAGATAGGTTCCGAAAAAAATTCTTGTTATGAATATAATGTACATTGATAATTTTATTTATACACCAGCAGATTTATCCGGCGTTGCTCGGGTCTAAAACTCTTTAGAATATAGAGTAAATGACACTCTCCACGTTGTAAGCGTTCATTTGGCATAAATATCATTAGATCAATCCTCTCTGGTAAAAGTTTTCTCCCTCTCTTTAAGGGGGGGGGAAGAAATGGACACAGTTCGAGGTACTAATTATCCTCCCCCCGGCAGAAGTTTCTAAACCAACACTGGAATTCCCTCACCCAGACAGGTTCGAGTCCCAGCTGGGTCAGCATTGAGATTTATCTCCGCAAAATTCCCCGTCCTGCCCGCGGTCAGTAGGGGACACCGATGGGCATTTTAAAGGTCGCCGTCCGTCGAATGGGACGTTAAGCCATGGACCCGTGTGTGGGAGAGTCATATCTTATGCACGTTAAATAACATGCTGGATGGCCTTGACGGGAGGCTACCATATGTCTCCCAACAGCTGTTCTAGTGGGTCCCCTTCCCCAACCTTCTCTGAGTCATCGGGGTCCTTGTGGCCTGGGCATTTAGGCCAAGGTGTGCAAAAAAGTGCCGCTCAGAGGTAAAACAACCCAACCTCACTCAGATAATCGAACTTTTCAAATCACTTCGTACACCCCAGAGTTCCTCGGATACAATTTGCCAGACATATGCAATTTTATAACAAATGAAAATTAACTATGGTCTGAGGTGCATAGAAAAATATATAGTTACTAAAAATTATTGTCATTAAACAAAATTAATTATTACTTAACATTATATTTAAAACATATTATTAATTATCTCTATATACTTTTATTAGCTTTTGCATATTTTTCAAATTAGGTTAATGATTTTAACTTCCGATACGAATTTAGTTTTTGAGGCTTTCATTTCAACAAGAATCTCGTGTTCCGCTCATGCTTAATTAGAAAGACTTAAATATCTACGAATGCTCGCGCTCGTGAACCAACAAACTGAACAATGAATTTATCACGCGAAATCAGAAAGTAATTAGTTTGATGCATTCATTATTTCAAATTTATTGGTGGCAAAAGTTATTTTGAATAACTTTTAACCGTTAATGTTTAATCACACAAAATCAGATATTAGAGTAATTTGATGTATTCCTTTTTTCTAATTTATTGGTGGCAACAGTCATTTTGAAAAACTTTCAACAGTTAACGTTAAGTCTATGGGGATTTTGAAAAATTGAAACCCTCCACTCCAATTTTGGTTTACCCCAGGGGTTCGCAAATAACCTATATTCTTCCCTTGGGTGAAGGGAACGTTCATGCAAAGTTTGGAGCCTCTAGCTCTTCTGGGGGCCGAGTGCATAAGCGAACAGACACACAAACACACGAACAAACTTATTTCTTTTTAAATTAGATATTTATCTCAAACTTCAGTTCAGCAGTAATAATAAGCTTAATGTAACAATATTTTGTACTTTATTTGCCCTAATTCAGATATGCTTAGATTAATTTCTCATATATAATTTGTTGAATGAATTGGTTGTCCTGAGTGGGATTCGAACCCAAACATCCCAAAAGCATGCCGGGCATCCTAACCGCTAGACCACCAGAAGTTAACCATTTGGTGGTCGAGCGGTTAGGAAGCCCGGCATGCTTCTGGGATACTTGGGTTCGAATTCCACTAAGGACAACCATTTTTTTTTTCAACCAAGTATTTCAAATATTTCTTGTCTGTAGGACGCTTTCCTGTGATACCTTATTACTAATTTCTCATGCATTCTTTTTCGTTCACGAAAAGTACTCATCGTTAGTATAGATGCATGTTTTAGGGAATTTGTTAAGAATACAAAAATATGGCTTTTAAACATGGTAAATATTAATATACTATTCTAAACGTATTTGGATAGTTTCCTATAAATAAATTGCAAAATCTATTAGTATAAAATATATTAAATTTTAATAGTTTTTAGAATATAAGTACATTTTTTTTGTAAATGATATCCTGTTTGAGTTCAAATCATTATATATTTATATTTTTTTACGCTACCAAAATAAAATTGGCATTATGTAGGCTAATTATTTCCAAAATGCGAATTTTTACTCTATAGTATGGGTTCTCAACGTGGAGTACGCGGTAAATTTTTTTGGGGTACACCGTGAGAGCTCAAAAGTCGCTAGATCTAGTAACAAAGTAAAAATAATATACTATAACTATAGTTTTTTTCTATCTATACAAGGGGTATGCCAGTTACATACACATTTCTAGGGGCTACGTGAAGCATGAAAAGTTGAGAACCACTCACTGCTCTATAGAAATCATTAATTGTTTTCTCAATTGTATGCTACTAAGTTCGTAATTTTAAATACTATGCTATTAATTATAATGCATTCATATATAAATTGAATAGCATCCCAATGTCATGTCAATTATACATTGTACATTTCGGAAATAATAAAACTATCTATCTATCTATATACAACATCGAATTTGAAGACGAAATTTGGATGAAGGATATTTATGAACTGAATATGAGAAACTGGGCATTTGTACCAAGACTTAGTGCTTTATTTTGTAAAATAAAATTTATATCATATTATATGAAACAGTGTACTTACAAATCAGCTGTACTTAGCCTATATAATAGTCTACAAGGTTAAACTTTTTGTTGAAAATGAGATAAAACATGGTTTTTACTAGTCTGAAAAATTTAGTCCAGAAGAAAGCCAAATCTCGCTGCCGATTCAAAACAGACTTCATTTCATTTAAGTTGTCGAGAGACAGATTTCCTTACAATGCCAAGAATATAATTGTAACGAAATAATATAAATATAACTTGTTATAGATGACGATTTTATTAATATAGGAATTTAATATTTCCTATTTATTCTCTAAAATAAATGATATCGACTTAAAACATTTAGTGGATGTTTACTTTAGAATGACAGTCTAATAATCTCTCTTGACGCTATACCACTGCTACTTCATAATATGTGTTTTAGCTACAAAAAAACAACAACAAAACAATCCGTACTATATATAACAGAGTCTATAATCGTGTGAAACGAAGTACCGTAAGTCAACTAAATACAGTACTCAGTACCGTGTAAAAATAAATGTTGTTAAGAACATTGCTAAGAAGAAGATATAAAACCGAGTCTATTACCGCGTAAATCGAAATTGGTTTCATTTTTTCTGACCTTGTAAAACCGAAACCATGTGTACTAAGTATAGTCGCTCAAAAAGTATCCGAACGCTATGGTTGATTACAGAATTCAGAAAAAATATCTGGCAACGATTTTTTTAGAAATTAGTGATCTGGCAACCTTCGTGTCACGTGATACAAAGGTTGCCAGATCACTAATTTCTAAAAAAATCGTTGCCAGATATTTTTTCTGAATTCTGTAATCAACCATGGTGTTAGGATATTTATTTGAGCGACTGTACGTATTTATGCTAGAAATTTTGGAATTTCGGATTCAACACTGACACTAACTTTTTATCCCCTTTTCCCAGAGGGGCTGGGAAAATGCAAATTTTTCATTTTAAGGGATAATTGAGAAATTCTTTGAGAAGAGAGAAATCGGAAAGAAGGGTTCGTTTTATTTTTGTCATTAAAAAATGAAACGCTCTATTAAATATCGTATGTTGCATAAGGGACAAATCAGAAAACTATTATTCGTATTATCGAAACTGTACTTCATGAAATTATCTTCATATCCAGGACCTGATCTAGAAAACGTTCAAACGGAGTAGGAGGAGGGAGTGGAAGTGACTCGATCGAACCGGAAATGACTGAAAGTGGGGCAAAGAGGATGGAATCCCATTAAAGAGTAATATTTCCACTTCCGCTTTAGGTGTTTAATATTTATTGAAAAATGCAAAATATACCAAGTCTAGTAATTTTTGCCTCCAATAAGCTTACTAGCATTCTCAAAAAGGCAAGGAAAGGCAAAGAAAGGCTCCCTCATCACCCACTCCCCCTGGTCCCTCCCTGTTCATATCAGATATGCAACGACAGGAGTTGGCGAAAGCTAACATAGAACAATACGAATGCAGAAATAAAAACGGAGTTGTTAAGATTTGAAGTGTAATTTATTCAATGAATGCTGAAGACAAATCTTTCAATCTCAGTCTGTGGATTGTGAAGGGTAAAAAAAAAACTACAATAAACGCACAATCGAGAGACGATATCAGCGAATAGATGTAAAAATGTAATAAACAACGAGCTGAACCATTAAGCCATTCTTTGCTCCTACTGACTTTGGCGTTTGCACCAAGTACCACAGTTTGTTCCAACCATTATGGCTCGTTCACTCGTTTTTTGGATCATGTTTTTGTTTCTTTCCCGGGTTTTTCTTCCCTTCACTCTTTTTGCACAATCGATTATACCATTACGGACGTCACTGTCGACAAAGAGGCAAAAAGAAGACGTGTCCAAACAACGCGGTGAAAAGTTAAGCAAAGCAATCAGTCATCACGTTGCCGAAAGCAGCGAACTTGCAGACAGCGCAGCCGATCACCTCTAACACAATCGATCCCCCGGCTGACTTAACGAAGCAAAGGTTTTGGCAAATTGACTAAACCGATCTGAAAGACCGAATGCCGACGGAGAAAGAAGAGGGGAGATGTTGACATGTTCCCTGTAAAAGGTGATAGCGAACAGGGTTTTCGGGCTGCTCGAGCAAGTGTAAGGAACACTTTTAAATGCTGACTTGTCTAATCGTTAAATGTCAAGACGAGTTCGAAGCTTTTTATTTTTTCCAAAGTGTGCGTATAGGTTGGCAAGCATTTGTATGCTGTACCAACGTAATAGCTGCAGTTGATCGTTGCCTCTGTTATGTTGGTGTAAGTGAAGAGATATGTTACGTCTAGCAAACGTCCTTTTCCTACTTCGATTTCCTACATTTGTAGTTAATTTCAGAGTTACATCGATGGACGACTCCTTAGGTAATCTGGGTTGGGTTCCTTTACCTCTGAGCGGCACTTTTGTGCACACAATGGGCTAAATGGCCAGGTTACGAGGACTACAAGAGCACCTAACCCTGAACATCTGTTTTCTTAACTAAAGCCTGAACGGCTGTTAGGAGAAATAAGTCTCTCTCAAAGCCATCCAGTTTTAACATGCTCAATTATGGTTCTCCTGAATACGGCGCCACGGCTTTATGTCCATCCAACAGGTCCAAACCACAGGTATACACCTTTCTAAGCCCATCGGTATATCCTTTTTGGCAGCGAGCAAGGTGGAGGCTTGACGGGGATAAATCGCAACGCTGACACAGTTGGGACTCAAACTTAGGAACTACAGATTACGAGCCTAGCACGTTACCGATAACCCAACCTCCGGCCATACAGGTAGTTTGAACTTACTGTTTTTAATATGATGACTAATAGCTTTGATTAATTTTTAACCACATTGTGTGAACACATCTTCATCTTGTCTTTTTGTTGACAGTGATGTACGTAAATCAATTGCTAAAAAGTAATTGGACTTTTGAAAAAAAATGCTCAAAAGTGATTGGACTTTTGAAAAAAAATAAACAATTGCTCAAAAGTAATTGGACATTTGAAAAAAAACATCAATTGCTCAAAAAGTAATTGGACTTTTAAAAAAAAAATCAATGGTTCAAAAGTAATTGGACTTTTGTAAAAAAATCAACCGCATTTTGTATGTGAAGAACTGTTTGATGTGCAACATATTTTTTTTTTGCTCTTCGCACGTTGTTTTCCCCATTTTTACATTTGTAAGTAGTAAATTTAATTCATAGAGAAAATGTGGGAGAGAGTTAGAAGAAGGAAAATCTAGAGCCGTGATTCTCAATTGGGATGCCGTGGCGATCTTCGAAGGATGCGCACCCAAAATTTTATCTCAGCTTAAATACTATTATCATACAAAAGAAAACTCGAAGTAATGTGATAATGAAAAGATTTTGTATGAAGCACAATTTTAATATTAATACTTTTGAAATTTTAAGTACTGGGTGTCGCCTTTTTTTTACCGTTGTTGGGGTATCATGATCATACAAAGTTCGGAAGCAGTGATCTAAAGCAATCAATTCAACATCTTTGGAAGATGTTCTAATTTGTCTGATTTCGTGACACCATTTTCCTAAATAAAATAAAAATTTTAAAGGGTTATGAAACTAAGTAAAACCTTTTTAACAACAATCATAATTATTTCAGTTCTTAATAATATATTGTTTCAAATTCGAATTTGGTTTTCCTTAATTAAACGATAAGAATTTAGTGATAATCTTAAGATAATTGGCAACACACTGAACTGTCAACACATAAGAGTTGGGAATCACTGATAAACGTTCCCGAAATTAACCGGCAGTGTATCTCAGACTGCAAAGATAAACTGGTACTATTCATTTAATCGCGAGAGTACAATGTCACTACACATATATCGGATCGTGAAAGTACACGCACTATACACAGATTGTGAAAGTAACAGCACTATACACAGATTGTGAAAGTACATTTGTGCAACACCGGAGCGCACAAGTACACTGGCACCACTATATCCGGATCGAGAGCGAGAGTACATTGTCACTATGCATATATCGGATCGTGAAAGTACACGCACTATACACAGGTTGTGAAAGTACATTTGTGCAACACCGGAGCGCACAAGTACACTGGCACCACTATATCCGGATCGAGAACGAGAGTACATTGTCACTATGCATATATCGGATCGTGAAAGTACACGCACTATACACAGGTTGTGAAAGTACATTTGTGCAACATCGGAGTGCAAAAGTACACTGGCACCACTATACCCGGATCGAGAATGTTCACTGGTAATTCACGAAATCGCAAAAATACAACTGCTTTATACTCTGGATCGTAAAGGTATACTGGCATCATTCCCTGAATCAGCGTTTAATTCCAAACTTCCATAATAAGTGGGTTGACTAGGGAAAATGTTCATTTTATGTTGACTGAAATAGATAACATTTCACATAAAATTCAATATAAAAATTGTATCATTCACGCTTGTTACAAATATTTACCGAAAGGTAAATATTTGTAACAATTTAAATTTAACCTTTTCGGTAAGGGGGAGGGAGAAAGTGGGTTAGTTGCTTAATATCATCTGTAAGAATATAATACGCGTTCAACCAGGAATAATCTGTTATACATTAGTAACTCATAGTGTTTCAGTACAATAACAGTATTCATAAGAGTAGAGAAAAATAAGTTTGATCCAGATAAAGTTAGTTTGTTTAACCTCTGAGCTGCACAATTTTGCACAAAATGGGCTCAATGCCCGGTCGCAAGGATTCCAAGAGCTTAGAGGAAGTTGGAAGGAGACTCAGTAGACAGCTGTTACCAGACAAATTGAAACCTCCCGTCAAGGCCATTCAATGTGTTCTTTAACGTGTGCAGGATATGGATCTCCTGCCCACGTGGCCATGGTTTTACGTTTCATCTGACGGAGGGTGGCCTTTCCAAGCCCATACTCATATATAAACAAAGGACAAACAATTGTAAAAATTCTATTAATATAGTGTCTATCATAAAGTATTAATATATTTTATTTTCTCAAAGGACTTTTTTACGGATATTTTGTTTAATATATAATTACATTTCTTCTTCTCTCTAAATATTAATTTTCTTTAGCTTTGGATCTTAGAGTAGGAGGTAGTTCAGTGAGTAGCGCGCCAGGCTCGTAATCTGCAATTCCCAGGCTCGAGTCCTAACTGTTCTTGCTTTGAAATTTATATCGGCTAATATCCGTTCTCCCCTCGGAAAGAAAGCGGATACTCAATGACTTGGGAAGGCTGCCGTTATTCGGATATGACGTTAAGTAGTGGACCCATGTGCAGGAGACTCATACCCTGTTCACGTTAAAAAATACGCTGGATGGCCTTGAAGGGAAGGTTACTATATGTCTCATAACAGCTGTCCAGTGGGCCTCCTTCTCCTAACCTTCTTGGGGTCCTTGTGACCTATCCATTTAGCCCATTGTGGTCGCAAAAGTGCCACTCATCGGTAAACCAACCTTCTGGATCTGCCATTAAAACTCAGGCGAATTTCACGTTTAAAATCCCGTAAACTTATACTGATAAAAACCACTTTAAAAATTTATTAAAACTTTTTTGAAACATATATTCCTTTTTCATTAAAGATAACAACTATCAATATATAACACTACCTTTGGGAAAGCAAGCAGCAATTCTCTCATCTGACTTTCCTCCGTATTCTGAGTGATATTGAATTTTTAAAAGCACCTAATAGAAACAAATTATTGTTTTTATTCTGGAGATAAATTAATGTTAAAAACACTTTTGATACTCGCGAACAAGATTTGTCAGCGTAATCAGATCTTTTTCGTGTCTCTGCCGAGAGAGAATTCTTAATTCATAGCATGCATTTTCACTTATCGAATTATGCATGCTTTCCTTGCACAGTTGCAGCATCATTTGAATCAGTGTCGCGGGAAGATTTGGTCCCCATCTATTCGTTCCCCTCCCCCACCTCCTAGTTCATGAATTCTAATTAAATTTTTGTTTCATGCGAATGAGATTTACGGCAATAGAGATTCGTAACTAATAAAGTTTTTTCTATAGATTTTTATATTTTTCCACATTATTAAGGAATTATGCGACTCTGTTCTTCTCCATCACAACTCTCCGTCCATATTCTAACGTTTTATCTTAGTTGCCTTTTACTATTTAAATAAAACTGTGGTCTGCGAAAGAGGGAAGACTTTTAATATTTCACAAAAAAAATTCTAAAATGCATATCATATTTCACGAATTATCTTTCAGCTATTGTAGTGGTTTCTAAAGTGTGAGGGAGCAACTATTTGGTTCAGGAGGCGAAGGATTTCTAGGGAGGTTTTATGATAAAACTGAATTGATTATAAATCTTAAAAATTCGAGTGCTTAGTTTCGTGCATTGCCTTTTCAAACACAACCGTTCCAGGTACAAGATCGCTCCTTTCAATTCAAATATTTCTTCAATCATTGCGTCTCTTGCACGATTTGAAGCTGTAACATCCCAATGAGTAGCTCTGCCCGTCTCGTAATCTGCAGGTCTCGGTTTTTGAGTCCCAACTGCGCCACTGTTGAAGTTGATCTTCTATAACCCCCACCATGCCCTCGGTCAGAAAAGGGACACCAATGCGCTTGAAATGCCGCCGTGCGTCGAAAGGGAAGTTAAGCCGTGTCTCAGTGTGCAGAAGAACCATACACCGTACACGTTAAAGAACACGCTGAATGACCGTTACAGGAAGTTCCATGTTTCTCGTAACAACTGTCTAATGAGTCCCCTACCTCTCTACATTTCTGAGCCCTTGGGGTCCTTGTGATCTGCTATTTAGCGCATTTTGTGAAAAGAAAAACCCGTCTCCCAGAGGTAAAACTACCAACCAACTGTAGTTGTTGGTTCTTAACATTTGGCAACATTGCTACGTGCATTTTTTATTTGTTTTTTAAGCACGACACATTTCAACAATTGCATTCCTTGACACTGCACATACATTTTTGTGGGGCGTGATGATACCGAAGGAAGTGCAATAAGATCCTTGCCAAGCTAAGGGGAAGCCATTATAGATAGTTTACAAACCTCTGAATTATAGTAATACAACATAGAATTCACATCCCTCATATACCCCGCAACTATGAATGAAATTGAATTAACACCATTTTTGATTGCCAAAAGTTATAGTCAGACCAATCCACACGGTAAATGTAGAGGATGTGGTAATTGCGACATTTACCTGACATTCTGTTTTTCGTTTACCTAATTAAAATAAAGTCATTACTCTAGTTCTCCACCATTTCCAGATGTTTATTGTTACTTGAAATATAAATGATTATTGAATATAAAAGTAGATATCTTACTAAAAACATCTGGAAAAAAAAATTATCGCTAACGCGGCGGGAATCGAACCCGTAACTCTAGATACATGCCAGAGCCCTCTACCTGTTAAACCACGCATCAGACGCTAAAATCTTCCAGAGTTTTTTTTTTCAGATGTTTTTAATAATTGTTGAAGACTATTTCTACAGGTAATCTGTGTATTTACATTTAATAGTAAACTTACATTTAATTAGTCGTTAATTTTATTATAAAAAAAAATACCCCCTCAAGCAGCTGCTTGCCACAGAGGTCTGACAGGAGCCTGCCAGTTTATGTGCCATAGTAGAAGGTTTGAGAGGATGGCAGGATTTCAGCAGAAAAACGACACATACATCCATGCCTTAATCCGGGGCTCGAACCCAGGTACAGTAAATCAGTAGCCAAGCGTGCTAACCACTCGACCACAGGACGGAATAAATTTAATATTTATTTAAATAAACTGCACATTTTTTTTCTGCACTCATTTAATGGTCTTTAAAAACTTAGTTTTTATATTAAAAAAAAATGCTTTTTTCAAACCAAATAAAGAAAGAATGAGACAAACTTCTTAAAACTTCACATCTTAATGTAAATGGTTCTTTATGAAAGTTAATGTGTTTTAATTAACATTTGTGATGTCATATCTTCATCAAAGAATAAAAGTTGAAGTACTATCACATCTTCATCAAAGAATAAATAAGTTGAGGTAATATCACATCTTCATAAAAGAATAAATAAGTTGAGGTAATATCACATCTTCATCAAATAATAAATAAGTTGAGGTAATGTCACATTTTCATCAAAAGCCAGATATTGGCTTTGTTCTTTAGCGCGTCAGGATCGTAATCTGGACGTATACAGGTTCGACTCCCAACTAATCCTGCGTTGAGACTTTCTTTCTACAGCCGCTACCCTCGGCAAGAAGAGGACAACGATGCACTTCAAAAGAAAACCATGGCTCTATGTGCAGGACAGTCATCATGACCTGTTTACGTTATAAATAGCACCCTAGGTACTTAATTGGAGATTTTCACCTTGCTCTTAACAGTCTCTCCAGTACAGTCTTCATCGGCTATCCAAGTTCTAAGCCCTTGAAATACAGTCGCTCAAAAAAAGCATCCGAACGCTATGGTTGATTTTAGAATTCAGAAAAAATATCGGGCAACGATTCTTTTAAAATTAGTGATCTGGCAACCTTCGTGTACGTACACGAAGGTTGTCAGATCACTAACTTCTTAAAAAAAAGTTGCCAGGTATTTTTTCTGAATTCTGTAATCAACCATATTGTTCGGATACTTTTTTGAGCGACTGTACGTGTGACCTAGCCTTTCAACTCACTATAAGCAATAAAAAAAAGAGCCTCTCACTGGTAAAACAACACACTATATCAAAGACATCGTCTGATAGTATCAGGAAGCAGGTAACGCTTAATTTTCCTTCTGAAATACAGTAAAAAAGGATTCGAGGAATGCATTAATGATTAATCGTTTGTAACTGCTTTGGGTGTGGCCTGTTCGGAAAAAGTAATAACAATTAGGTGATTTGAATCTCGCTTAAATGCACTTTCAATAATTTGTAATTTCAACATAAAAATGGCAATGAAATGAAAGAAAATCGTATAAAATTGTGTTGTCCCAATTACCCGCGTATTTCTCGGTTCCTGTTAAAATCGACCATCGAGAGTTTACTATAGTAAGTTGTACTTCGTTTCCGTAGCAACAAAGAAATATGTAATCACGAGTTACGCAAATAAATCGATATTAACATTGAGAATCGGTTTAGGACAGAAAAAAAATCTAAAACTGAAACAATAATTAGATTATCATTATCTTTCTTCATTTTTTAAAGTATTTACAGTATCACGAATAATTATTATTAATTTTATTTCTGTTTTTTTTTTGCTTTGGTTATTATCATATTTGTTTTCCAGCAATAAAATTTGCATTTTATATAGTTGTAGCTCCATATCTAAATCTACTTCGGAACATTTTATTGCTTCTAGTCCACTTCGATTGAAATTAGATTTCGAATTTCTCTGCGACATACAATAAGTTTTTGACGGAAATATAAATGAAATAACTCAAGTCGGAAAAATATTTAATGAATCGTAACGAAAGTTCGGACGTATGCATGTAGTATCTTTTATTTTCTTACAACTATCGGTAAGTAACATTTATTTTCGATGTACTAAGTAAATTAACAGATACTTAATGATCTACATATATAATCATATAAATATAAGAAATAAAGTTGAATACATGCATGACCCCTATTTAAGCTCCGCTGAACTCCATTCTGAGTTTGGTGAGAACTGGAGCAGCTATTCTGGAAAATTGGAAAGGCAGCCATTACTGGGATAGGACGTTAAAGTGACTCGTAAACGTACGAGTTACGTACGTTTCAAAACGTACGTAACTCGTAATTGCGTGTACAGTCCTTCTTATTTTACAGAATACGATTGAGGAGAGACTTCTATCTGTCTCCTAACAGCTGTCCAGTGGATTCCATTTTCCAAGTTCTCTGAGTAGTTAGGGTCTTTATAACCTGGTAATTTATCCCATTGTTTACACAAAAATGTCGGTCAGAGGTAAAGCAACAGCCAATTCCTTTTTCTGCATGAAAATTTATCTGTATCCTGACACGGAAAATTATAACATGATATAAAATATATATTTAACAAAAAATGTGACTTCTTAATTTGATTTTGAAATCCTTCGGCATCATTATAACTACATTGCAATGTTTTCCGATTTCTACTTTTAACTTATTTCCTTTCTCTGTAATTAGTGTAGTATTCAGTTCGTATTTATGGATTCATTAGTTTCTATTTACCACTTAATGAGAAATTCCAGTACCAAAAAGTTAAACATTTCATTAAACTATAGCAACATTTAAATTGGTTTATATTAACAGCACACTTTAATTACATAACATTTACTTAAATATGTGCATTTGTTTTGACTTTTGGAAAGTAGTTTAGTTACACCAATGATGTTTAATGCAATTTTTGCGTAAGTTTCGTTTTTGTAAATCTGCTGAAAGATAATCGCCCAGTCGTAATGAGCTACAATTAATTATTATTTTTTTTCATCATTATTTAATGGAAAGAATTACACTTAGCGGAAAAAATAAAATGGAAGTAATTCGACGCTTAATATTTCTTTTATTTTAATTTAGAGATATTCCAGGTTCTTATTTTATTCGTGAAAGAAGAAGTGTTAAAAATTTACTTTCTCAGTTATTTTAGGTTAATGATTAATGAAATTAATTATTTCTTAAGTTGATTCATTTAAAATTTTGATCAAGATTTTAACTCAAAGTTGCTTTAGTGATTATTCAAGTCGTGTTGCGAGTTAATTCCTGCAATTTTAGTACAAACACAAAAAAATTAGTCTTAAACGGGAAATTATGACTACCACAGTTTTGTAAGTGATATAATAACTCTTCAGTGTGAGGTCCATTACTACACTCAGACTTGTGCTTATATGATATGGAATTAAGTTCTACTCCCTTCTTAATGACGCCTAATATCATTTCTAAACGTTACGGGAAGCTAATGATAATTAACTCTAATTTTAAAACCACCAAGCACTAAAAAACGAGAGATTATCAAACTGACATGTCTATGAAGAAGACATCTTGATATGAAAAAATAATTGAACCAAAAGTAAAAAAGCATTTCTCTTATATCGAGCAACATTAAAATATCCTACAATATCCTCATTAATTCTACAAAAAGGAAAAATAATTAATGCCTATTCAATATACAATGTTACGCTTTGTAGTTGTTTATTTTAGGTTCTTGTTTAGTAATCCGGTAGTCCCCTACTTTAAAAGCAAATGGAGAAAGAGAGCGATCCAGTTCTTTTTACCAGTAAATGCAACGAATTCATCCAAGTGGCTAAGAAGAAGATTCACGTTACGAAAAAGAAGCAGAGTCACTGAGAATTCTTCCTGGGAGTGATGTGCCTAGCTTATGCCCAGCATCGTTAAAAAGAACATCACGTACATGGACTTTACTCTTCGGGCCTTCTTTCCATCTGTAGTGGTTGGTTACAGGTCCTCCTTCGTTACCACAGGAGAATGCGTTTATTGCCTTACGGAGTTTTCCGAGTGGTTCTTTTGATAAACGCAATTTGTTGTATATAAGGAAGGGAAGTCTGTGCGTTACTAGAAGTGCATTTTTAAGTGTATGTTTGAAGTTCTCTTTCTGATTAAGTACTCGAGTCTTTCATTGGATATAATTAAATATTAGTCATTTGAGACAAAATGCCCACTTCACTGCATTCTATCACCTGTAATAAAGATGTCTTACGATGATTAGGCAGTTTAGCTTTTCTTATTGGCCGGGGAAGTGCCTGGTTTTCAGCAATAGAGTATTGAAGAAAGGAGGTATTGTTCTGCTCGTTTCTTAAAGCTCTTTTTTCTCCTTTAACCTGGTTAATAACTGGAAGATGATTTGACTTTCTTTTGAACTAGTGTTAAAAACTGTGTCACTGTTCTGGGGATTAAACGAACTTCTTTTTATTTTGGGTACACTGAATACATTGCAGATAAAAAAATTACCCTTGAAGCATATACTTGACACAAACATCTGACAGGAGAGGATTAAAAAGAAAACCTTGATTGGAAGTTTTTTTGATTTTCAAACGTAAAAAGAATTTTTACTTAACTTTGAAGTGTCATGAAGCAATCGATTACATTTCTGAGATTTATTTTCCAATTATTGCATTTATTACATTTATTATTATGCATTTATTGCATTTATTATTTATTGTGCCAATAAATAGGTTGCTTTTTTAATCTGTAAACTGCAGTTTATTTTTAGGTTGAGATAATTTTAAAATAAATGTAATGAAGTAATTCATACCACCATGAGCATCGGCAAGGATTTTTCTCTTTTTTTTTGGGAGGGGGGGGGGCAAAAAAACTGTTTACAGATAGCAATATTTAGGTCGAGCGGTTCATTATCATGTGTATGTATCATACAATCATGCATATATTATATATATAATGCAATTATCTAATATATGTATATATATATATAATATATAATCATATAATTCAATTAAGGATGCCCGAAAACTAAACGAAAAAGGAAAATTAATATTGAAAATATATGCAAAAGAATAATTTTTCGTATTAATGAATAAATATAAATATTATGATTCCGAAAACAAAAGAACCCCCCCCCCCAAAAAAAAAAAGATTACATTTCGTTAAGTATAAAACATTAATTTTTAGTACACCTGATATTATTCAACAAAAAGTAAGTTTTAGATAAATGTTTCCTTGGAGGGGGAATTTCTTTCCCCTGACGACTCCCAGGCACACTATTATAAAAACGTTTTCAATTCAAAATGTAAATTACGGATCAAATATGTTTTCAAGAAAAATTTAAAATAACTTTAAACATCGAAAGATCAAGTGGAGAATTCCGATTTGGGAAGGGTTTTAACGAAGTTTAACCATTTCAGAATATCCCATTAATTTCTGTTTACGAGTTGAGATGTAGGAAACTGATTGAATAGATCAGGAATAAATATTTCGTGATGTATTTTTAATTTATATCTCTAGTCAAAGAAGTATTTGAATAAGATATCGTATTCGTTGAGGTTACAAATCAAAAGAATGCCAATAAATACAGTATAGACGTAGGACAGGGATTTTCAAAAAGATGTGGATAATTGTAGATTTGAAGTTCGCATTGATAATTTGAGTTATAAATACGAGCTATCTGAATGTTACAAGTTTTCAGGTGTTTTACAGGCAAAATGATCATGTTTTGTTTTTAATAAGAGAAATTATAATTAGTGTTAAATATTATTATTATAATTACATATTAAATTATAATAATAAGATATGATATTTTAAATGTGACTTTTACATCAAAGCTTCATATAGAAGGAATTATTAAGCTCTTATAGAATTTTTGCTTATTTTATCCCAAGGAAGGTTTTCAATTTCCTCCCCCCCTCAAAAAAAGTATTATGCAGTATTTTTAGGGATTATTTTTTACTTCTGAATAGTCTACTATAATTGCTGCAGTTTTGTAGCAAATATGTAGAGTATTAGCTGATTTTAAGTGACTGATGTTTAAAAATAAGGTAAAGGTAGAATTGGAGTCTAATGTCGTTTTAGAGAAATGAAACGTGTTGCAATTCCCAAAGGTCCACTTTACTTTTTTCGACTAATATTTTCTGGGCGATTAATGGATTTTTGATTATCTGTAGGTTTGGTCGAAATCAGATCTGTAGTTTTGAAAATTGTTACTATATATACTATACAAAAACACAAAAAAATAAAAAAAACAGAAAACAAGGACAGAAAATTTAAGTGTACAAATAAAAATATGTAGATATATAACTGAATAAAAGTAATAATTTGAAAAAAATTCATGATTTCAGAGCAATATATAAAACACATGAGAACATGCAAGTGTAAGATCCCTTCAAAATTTTTTAACCGCTAAATCAGTAGTTCTCAACCTTTTATGCTTCACGTACCCCTTGGAAGTGTGTATGTAACTGGCGTACCCATTGTATAGATAGATAAAACTGTAATCATAGTATAACAATGGTTATTTTTACTTTGTTACTAGATCTAGCGACTTTTGTGCTCTCACGGCGTACCCCCAAAAAAATTTACCGCGTATCCCACGTTGAGAACCCCTACGCTAAATCATATTACTATCCTAATCAGAAACTAGGCAGGCAGGTAGGTAGGTATTAACCAATTTATCGGCACATTTAAAGTAGGCTAAGATGATATAACGGAAAAAATGTAAAAGAAAAACACTTATTGAAATTAAACCTCGTTCGCATTTTCTTAACCGAAAACTCAATCATATTAAGTAAAACGATATTACCGATAAAAACAATTAAAACGAAGCCGATTAAAACCGATTAAAGCAACCTTAAACATGACTCTAAAACTGATTTGATATATTTCCTTTCATGAATTCAAGGAAACGTATTATTTACTGAAAATAAAAGTGAAATTCCATTAGATGTAATACGGTAGGTACTCTGTGAATATCATGATAAGCCAAACATCTCACACCCGCTGTGATGTCCACTGTTTCTCTTCACCGTAAATACTGTAACCCGTAGCAACCCCAATATATCGAAAGGCTATCAGCAGTATTCCGTCGGGGAATGAAGTCTCGCGGGGAAGATAAAATAGGAGTTTTATTCCTGGACTCTCTGTCTCAGTGTAATAGCTTCTCCCGTTTTTGTGGCTTTACCTTTGGGAAAGGTGCTGTTTTGTACTTGATTAATTACAATAATGGATTTGGCCTCCATTTTTGTTCATTTTTTACACGCATATGTCGAGAGTAATTCAGTCGGGAAAAATCTTGTTTCCGGCATATGCGATATGAGCATGTCCACAACAGAGAGTTTCATCGAAGCCCTTCAGCCTGAAGGGAAAGGAAATTTCTATGGAACCACGCGTAGAGATCCGTTTGCATTCTTCTGATTTAATGCTGCGTGAAAAGGAGAGGATAAGTTTGACGTTCAGTATTTTATGCTATCTTTTCGCAGGTTTCATGGTAACAGAATTTGCGAACTGATGTTTCTAATTTTCTGATAGTAATCGGACATTTTGCTGATACCGTTTCATGATGATAATCTAATAGCATGATTTAAATTACTCTCGACATTCAAGTGTATTTGGTGCATCTGCTTAAAGTGTGTTTACTTTATTCTGTTTATCGTCGAGCTCTAATTCAGTTTAAATTCATTCACAGAAGGAAAAGGGGAACCTTATAGTCGTCTGTAACACAATGATTGAATACAAAGATTATTTTTAGTATCGTAACAGAGGGACGGAAAGAAAACCGTCACTACTCGTTATTATTCTTTAGTAGGAAACTACTCGTTATTATTCTTTAGTTGAAATTATATCCAAAAGAAAATAAATTATAATTTCCATCAAAATAGTATATTTTAAAGTTATTAATATATATATATACGCATATGTAAAGTTGTTAAAATATTATAATATTAAAGGTATTAGGGCAGTTCCCAGCAAACTCGGATCTAGAAAAAGGTAAAAGTGAGAAGGGACAAGATCGCGCTGGAATGTCGTTTTAGTAAAGAAATATTTCTCCCAGTTTGAGTGGTTTTTAAAAACTTTATTTAAAAATACAATACTTGATATGTATATTAATATTTTTCGCCTTCGTTTCATCTACTAGTATTCTCAAACGGGGAAGGAAGGCATGGGTTCCTTGCCCACCCCAGATCTGGTCCTAGTTCCAAGTTATGTAAATAGAAAACCATGTTTAAAGTCCCCTAATTTCAAATAAAATTTATTAAGGGAAAATGTCACTGAAGATAACTTGATCTCAGTCAAATTTATCCACATCTCGATTTTTCACACAACTTTCGTATTTCAAAAGTGATGGATGTTAAAATACTTAACAGCAATCTCCCTATTCATGGGAAGTTAAAAGTTAATAAAATGAAAATAATAATTTATAAGGAATCTGTGATTATATTACATATAATTTTAGCAGTTTGTGTGTTTCATTTGGCTTTCGATAGCTTTGAAGCAAAGTTCTATGACGAGTGTAACAGCAACGTCTGGTGTAAAATGTTCCAGCTTCAATAATTCTTTAAATTGCAAATTTAAATTGCATTCATAAATTTAAATAGCAAATATTTTGAAAAGCCGATATTCACAGGGATTTGAGTGAAATCGTCGATTTATTTCTACAGTTTCCTATAAAAAGTTATTTCCAAAGTTTGGAAAATTTGAATGTGGCCTTCAATTCACGTGCCCTAATACTTTTGGTAATATTATAAAGCGTGTCGCAGAAAAACAAGTCGCGTTAGAAACATAATTTGCCTCAGACTTAAATAAGATAAACGACAAATGATTCATATTATAGAGGAAGTGGAACATTATTTGACAGTATTGAGTGTTTTATTCAAAATAGTTCAGCTTCTGGACACTACTCTTAATTTAATATACGAATTGGCTTAGTGTCCTGAGGACAGTAGCTTTTGTCTCTACAGTGTTGACTGATGTTGAAGAACCAGATCCGGAGACAAGCAGCACCTATCAGTCTTATTACGTTTTGCTACCAACGTACGAATTTTCCACTAACGCTGAACTTCTGCAGCGTTTTCGTACTTGTGGTTCAACTTATCAACTTCAGTTCGCTCCTTAATTTTGGATGGCATTTAGTCTATCACGACCATTTAATAGCGGAAATTTTATCACGATATTTTTTGTCGCAGACAAATTAGAGTCATTCAAAGGATTTTTCTAAGCAACCGTGTAGAATGATTAATTAGCATAACCTCAGTGTTTATTGTAGTGTATGTATAAAACAGACATGATCAATATTTTAAATTTCTTCTTAAGCCTGAAGAATTCACTTTCCTTTTTCATTTAAGATGACTTTCTTACTAGGGACCAAACTCAAATTGAGTACAAATATTTTCAAATCATAGTAAGTCATCGAAAGAGTAAAAGTATATTGGATCGTAATGGTTGGCACCGTATAATATTCTAGCCGAATTCATAACATTTGTAAATCGAAATCCTGATTCATTTCATGTATGTATTTAAAAAGATTGCTCGAAACGTTTTTTGTACAACACTGATTTAAAGCTGTCTGCTCACTTGGATCTATTTCTGTTAAGTTTCCTCTTATATAAAAGAAGCATTAATAGCCACTACATAAATCACCATCAGGTCTGACTCAGTATTATGAAAAGTTCCAAGAAGTTCCCCTTTATGTCCTTTACAAGTGCAGAGATGGTTTTTCAAACTGCCCGTTGATCTTCAGGAATGTCAATATCTGTTGACCCAGAGAGACGTTGAAAGATCGCAGAGGGAAAGAGAGAGAGAGAGCGTGGCAGAAATATGGTAGGAAGAGGCTATTGGATAAAAGAGAGAAAGAGTGGTCGAGATAGAAAATGAATGGATGAGTGAAAGAGCGACAGAATAGAATCTGGTTTGGAAAGCTTTGGTGCGGTCGAAAGTTCGAAAATTGGTTTGGGAGCTTAGATTGCCGGGGGGTGCAACCAGCGGGTGCAGTATGGAGTGGAAGCAGGAGGAGGTTGTCACATGGAGACAGATGATGTGGAGAGGAGGTGGGCTAGTGATGCGACACCGGATAAGGATGTGCAGGCATTAATATTACTCTGGATAGAAGAGAGAGGGAGAGCTGTTACCGGAATGCTCTTCCTCTCGCCTAAGTCGATCATCACGAACTGCAGGTCAATAGAGCAACATCATCTGTCACTTGATTCACACATTCATTCATTTTCCGCGCTTCGTCGCTTCTCCTTGAAGAATTCGTTTCTGCCATTTACTTTGAATGCTCGTTTGAGATTTCTCTGAGCTGAAAAATAGTTAGGAGGTTTGATTTTTTCTCTCTCTCTCTCTGGTTATAATCCTTCCTTCGCGAAAGAATGATCAGAACACAGATATAATCCCCTAAGTCGTAGTCGAAATGATGTAGAAGAGTTTTCAATTTCTGTCTGGCGTTGATGAGGGTTGTTGAATAATTTGACTTCCAGTTTATGTCGCGTTAGTTCAAATTTAATTGGCGATCGAAACAGTCGTTGCTGGTTTAGAGTGTTTATCACAAATGTTAGAAGATTGGATAGAGAAAATAAAATGATCTGTGAGTTGTGTTGGCTGTGAGTTGTGTTGTGAGTTTATTGCGTTCTGACGTTTTGATATTGAAAAGCCTGTTTCAGTTGGGATGGTGGGTTGTTTTCACACTGAGCAGCGTTTTTCGCACAAAATAGGTGAATGGGCTAAATTACTGCTTACAAGGAGTTCAAATCTGGCTAGGAGAAGGGAATCCACTGGACAGCAGATAGGAGACCGAAGGAAGCTCACATGAAGGCCATCCAGATTGTTCTTTAATTTATAGGTGGCTGTACTGGACAAGAAATAATAGCTTAAAGTTTATTAAACGGATGCTTTTCCGATCCTTTCAGTGCCTCCTTTCTGATCTCAAATATAGCTGGGTTAGCTGAAAAGATTTCAGCTCCACCACAGTGAGGATTCGAACCTGGTAACACTAGATCACAAGTCTGGCCTGTCACCGATTCAGCCATTACCAGTCCCAATTTGTCAGCCATTGATGGTGTAGTGGTTAGCATAACAGGCATGTTTACTGGAGACGTGGGTTCGAATCCCACACTGGCAAAACAAATTTGGGGCGGGTTGGCTCAGGCGGTAGCGCGCCAGGCTCGTAATCTGTAGTTCCCAGGTTCCAGTCCCAGCTGGGTCAGCGTTGAGATTTATCTCCGCAAAATTCCCTGCCCCGCCCACGGTCAGTAGGGGACACCGATGGGCTTGGAAAGGCCACCGTCCGTCGGATGGGACGTTAAGCCGTGGCCCCGTGTGCGGAAGAGTCATACCCTGTGCACGTTAAAGAACACGCTGGATGGCCTTGACGAGGCTACCATCTGTCTCCCAACAGCTGTTCCAGTGGGTCCCCTTCCCCAACCTTCTCTGAGCCTTCGGGGTCCATGTGACCTGGCCATTTAACCCATGGTGTGCAAAAAAGTGCCGCCAAAAAAGTGCTTGCTAAAACAACCAAACCCAATTTGTCTCGGTTGTCAAGCAATGTGACGTTTTTATGGTGCGTACTATATAGCGCACCATAAAATTTTGATTCAACAGGGCTGTTTGGCATCCAACGTTATTTTGTTTTGACACAGTTCTCCAACTTGCACGACAATTTTTGTTTTTCAGCTCAATTTAATAAACGAGAGAAACGAGTTTTGTTTTCTGCTCGTCTGTAGACATTCCGCATTTTTAGTTTTAGAGATCATTCAAAAATTCTTTCCGGGTTAGACAAGTATTGATGAAATATTACATTTTGCGTTTATTGACTCTCCCAATAGTTCTAATAACGCCGTCTAACAGTGGAAAAATTCTAAAAAATTTAATGGATATTGCAAACGATCCTTTTATGCTAGAAATTTGAACTTTTGGTAGTAGAGTGTGAAGGCGTAGAGGCTTACACTGGTAACGGTGATTTACCATCTTTTATCCTGAATGCGGGGAGGGATGCAGCTTTTTGTTTTAACAGATAAAATGAAAAGTTGGTTTTGTATTGTTAGGTACTAATAAAAATATTCGCATTTTTCCAATCATCAATTCGTTCCAATTTCCGCTGTTTGCTGAAGACGGGTGCTACAGACAGAAAATAGAAAAACTTTATACTCTTTGAAAACGAGAATCCTATATACACCAGAAGCAATGCCTTGTTATTCTCCCAGCTAATAATTATTTTCTTCGTATAAAACTACGTCACTAATTCAAAGTTGCATTTAACCCGATTAATTGAACACAAATAGCGACTACAACACCAAATCGAGACAAATAAAATTTGTCAATAACGAAAAACATTAAATTTATCTCAGACTGCATTTTTACAGCCTTCGTTTGCTCTGTTAAACTAACGTTTGTTGTAAAAATCAATTTTTTAAATAAATGCAAAACTTTTAAGCGAGCTCGCGACGTCAAAAACCAGTAAAATGAATGATTTATTATGCAGCTATGTAGTAAATATTTACTGTGAAATTAATTATATAAAATACCTCCAGAAACAGTGATTATCCGAGCGCATTCTACTGTCTGAAACAATCGTCACGCAAAAGGAAGAAGGTTCCTTGATGAGAAATTGATCTGAACAAATGTGTGTTTTGTTTTGATCACTTTTCAATTGAGAGAACTTATCCATTAAAGGAATCTTTTTCTTCGTTTCCCTTGATGATGACTGCTTCGAACAGACGAAATCACTCGGATGGTGAAAATGCTTCTGAAGGTATTTTTAAACGATTTAACATTAAATGTTCAGCATATAACGGCATTAAAAAGAGTTCAATTTATTTATATTTTACCAGAATTCCCAAGGTTTTAAAATTAGGATATTTGCGTTAAAAATTAAATATTATCCGATTTTTTTGCTTTCTATAATAGAATTTATTTCCGAAAATTTTCTGCAAAGAATATTTTTTACAATGTTCTTGTTAGTTCTGGTATATCATATGATTTGTAAGGCTTTTAATACTTTTCGAGTTTTGAGCTTTTTGTTGTTTACGGTTTTCTTTTGTTGATTTAATTTTGTTTTCCTATTTGTGCTTTTTGTTGTTTTTGTATTTATTTGCGCAGCCAGAGGAAAAGTAGATTTTAGTTTTTTTTGCTTCTGAGAATGACCTATTCTTTCTGCTTATGGTGATTGTTTAGTAAATATACAGTTCTTGAGTTAGTAAATTAAGTGTGAAATTTAATGCTAAAAGTACGTAGAAACAAAATGCAGAAGATTTGGTGTAAAAATAATCCAACATTCAGGATGAAACAGATGAAACAACAAAATGAAATTCTTTTCTCCAAAGATAACGACCAATAAACGAGCTATAAAACGTATCGTAACGAGTTATAAAAAATAAATTTTACGCATTCAACTTAAGTTCGTAAAATATTTATGAACAAATTATCATTGGAAGAAATATTCTACTTACATTATTTTCATATGTCAAGTCGCATTTGTTTTGCAGGACCAGGGAAGAAAATAAAAGATAATAATATTTTCGCATTTCTGAAAGAAAGTTCATATATTTTATTAAATGCATGCCACATATATGTATTTTAATAAATACAGATTCATATAGGAATTTCACTAAATAAATAAATGAATATCCCCTCAAGCAGCTTCTTGTCATAGAGGTCAGACAGAAGCCTGTCTGTTTAATACGCCATAGTAGAAGGTCTATGAGAAAGGCGAGACCTCAGCAAAAAAACGGCACAAACATCCATGCCTTATCTGGTGCTCGAACCTAAGTGCATTTAATCAGTTGCAAAGCGCGCTAACAACTCGACCACGGGACGGCTCATTTCACTAAATGCATGTTTCGTATACGTATTTTACAAAATGCAGGTTTTATATATGAAGGTTGGTTTACCTCTGAGCGGCACTTTTTTTGCCCACAATGGGCTAAATGCCCAGTTACAACGACCCCGAAGGCTCAGAGAAGGTTGAGGGAGGGGACCCACTGGAACGGCTGTTGGGAGACAGATGGTAGCCTCCCGTCAAGGCCATCTAGCGTGTTCTTTAACGTGCACAGGGTTTGGCTCTCTCGCACATAGGGCACGGCTTAACGTCCCATCCGACGGACGGCGGCCTTTCCAAGCCCGTCGGTGTCCTCTACTGATCGTGGCCAGGACGGGGGAGGCTGAGCCAGTTTGGAACTCGAACTAGGGAACTGCAGATTACGAGCCTGGCGTGCAACTGACTGAGCCACCCCTGCCCATATGTGAATGTATTTTAAAATCGCTATATAAGCATTTTTAGTAAGCTATACAGCAACTTGAAAAAATCTTGTAGCACCTTTACAATTGAGCTGTTTTTGTATTTCAGAGATTCGTGAGTTATAAAAACATATTCTAATACACAAAACTATACGTACATATTCTGAATGGATATTTACGTGCGAAAATGTTTTTAACATATTCAAAATATGAGCGAATCTTGAGTATAGGGACAGGGGTTGTCTCATCCGGAAGCATGCCAAGCTCGCAATCTGCAATTACTAGGTGCGAGTCCCAACTCTCTTCGTTGATATTTATCTCTGCTAACCTCAACTCTGTGCTCAAGAAGCAAGTGGATATAGGTTTGTAAACCTAGCCGTCCCTCGGATGGGATTTCAAATGTTGTATATAGAAAAGTCATGCATTTCGCACTGTAAATAACAAGTTGGATGACCTTAACGGGAAGCTTCCATCTCTCTTGTTAGAAGATTTTACAAGTTTTGTTAGAAGACACTAAGAGTAACACTATACATGATCATCCCCAATCTTCTCTGAGTCCTTGGAGTTCTCATGACCTAGCCATTTAGACCACTGTAGGCACAAAAGTGCCGCTCACAGATCGTAGAATGCCCTCCGTATTCGAGCGGCTTCCTTGTTAGGAAAACTATCAGTTTAGACAGCCGGTTTTCTTTGGTTAGCGTTACTAGCAGTTTGATTGCATGGCATTGCTTCCAAGACATCCTACGTCTTGTTACGTTCCTGTTAGTGCAATGGTCGTCAATGTTTCAGCATACCACTGCAATCTTCAGGGAATGTCTACAACACATCTAGAGTGTGCCGCGACCAGACAGTCCCCTGACATGTCGCCTATCGATCGTGTTTTGGATAGAATAGTAGAACATCGTCTTGCAAGCCCATCCTTGACCAGATAACAGTTTAACCTCCTAAGGGACAAGTGCACAAGTTATGTGGGACAAGCTACAGTTGATATCAGACATTTGTTTGACTCTACAGCTCGATATGTCGCTGATCGCCAACCTAGGCGATTGCAAAATTTATCATTAATAGTGAGTCCGTTGAACTTCTTATGAACGAATCATTGTATTTCTCTATAACTAGCATCACTTCATGGCCATTTAACCTTTGTACCTCGCTCTGTTTACATAGGTATCAGTCCACTTCTTCTAGGTGAAACAATTGTCACAAAGTTTATCTTATTAAAATTTAGAATGATCCACTTAGTTCGCCTAGAATTATCGCATAATAGA
Source organism: Ryuthela nishihirai (assembly GCA_038380435.1). Classification (NCBI taxonomy): domain Eukaryota; kingdom Metazoa; phylum Arthropoda; class Arachnida; order Araneae; family Heptathelidae; genus Ryuthela; species Ryuthela nishihirai. The sequence continues at coordinate 23,144,661 of JAWZYU010000009.1, read as the reverse complement.
AAAACAACGTACAAACAAATCTAAATATAAGAAGCGGTTATTCTCATTTCCAGCAATGCCAAAGCAACCACTGAAAATAGTTTTTTTCCAAAGTTTTTAAAGTGTAATAATTTCTAAAAACCTTTGTTCATAAATGTTTAATTTCCTTTAAAATTAAACATTTATAAATAAAAAAAATTAAAGGAAATTTTTTTATTTTTTTATTTTAAATTGTTTAATTTCCTTTGCAAGAAAATTTTATAATTTGTTGCGAAACGAATTACAACTGATTGTTACGAGAAAACGTATTTCGATTGTTTGGGTTGTTTTACCTCTGAGCGGCACTTTTTTGCCCACCATGGGCTAAATGGCCAGGTCACATGCACCTCGAGGGCTCAGAGAAGGTTGGGGGAGGAGACCCACTGGAACGGCTGTTGGGAGACAGATGGTAGCCTCCCGTCAGGCCATCCAGCGTGTTCTTTAACGTGCACAGGGTATGGCTCTCCCGCACACGGGGCCGCGGCTTAACGTCCCATCCGACGGACGACGGTCTTTCCAAGCCCATCGATGTCCCCTACTGACCGTGGGCAGGGCGGGGAATTTTTGCGGAGATAAATCTCAACGCTGACCCAGCTGGGTTGGGTTGTTTTACCTCTGAGCGGCACTTTTTTGCACACCATGGGCTAAATGGCCCGAAGGCTCAGAGAAAGTTGGGGGAGGGGACCCACTGGAACAGCTGTTGGGAGACAGATGGTAGCCTCCCGTCAAGGCCATCCAGCGTGTTCTTTAACGTGCACAGGGTATGGCTCTCCCGCACACGGGCCACGGCTTAACGTCCCATCCGACGGACGACGGCCTTTCCAAGCCCATCGATGTTCCCTACTGACCGTGGGCAGGGCGGGGAATTTTTACGGAGATAAATCTCAACGCTGACCCAGCTGGGTTGGGTTGGGTTGTTTTACCTCTGAGCGGCACTTTTTTGCACACCATGGGCTAAATGGCCCGAAGGCTCAGAGAAGGTTGGGGGAGGGGACCCACTGGAACAGCTGTTGGGAGACAGATGTTAGCCTCCCGTCAAGGCCATCCAGCGTGTTCTTTAACGTACACAAGAGTATGGCTCTCCCGCACACGGGGCCAAAGCTTAACGTCCCATCCGACGGACGGCGGCCTTTCCAAGCCCATCGGTGTCCCCTACTGATCGTGGGCAGGGTGGGGGAATTTTGCGGAGATAAATCTCAACGCTGACCCAGCTGGGACTGGAGCTTGGGAACTACAGATTACGAGCCTGGCGCGCTACCGACTGAGATACCCCGCCCCCCACCCACCTGGGACTCGAACCTGGGAATACGAGCCTGGCGCGCTACCGACTGAGCCCCCCCCCCCCAACGTATTTCGAAAAGTTAAAATTATGTTTGTTGAAACAAACTAGAATTGAATGAATACACATTGATCGTCAAAATTTAAGCACGCGTCAATAAAATGTGTACATCAAGAAATATATTTGTACAAATTGAATAAAATTTCACAAGAAGATACGAAGATAATGGGATAAGTCATGAAAATATTAGCCAAAATGATTTTCCTATACCCTAAAAAAATACGAATGGAGGAATATATGTGAAAAAAACTGGCGGGATTGGTTGAATACAAAATGTACAGCCAAAAAGTGATATGGCACATTAATGCACGCCTGATAATAGGTTCATGCCCTCAATAAAATAATCCAGAGAATGGGAGGATAACAAAGTAACTGAGGAATAGGAGCCATCATATGGTCCTGGAGGGTTTAAAGAGAGTGTTGAAAAGGAGAAAATACATTTCCCCAGGATATCCCATAAGATTCTATCGGGTTGAGATCCTGAGAAAATACAATCGCTCAAAAAATATCCGAACAGTATGATTGATTACAGAATCCAACACGAAGTCGTACACGAAGGTTGCCAGATCGCTAATTTCTAAAAAAATCGTTGCCAGATATTTTTTTTTTTTTGAATTCTGTAATCAACCATACTGTTCGGATATTTTTTGAGCGACTGTACAGGCCACTCCATTCAATGAATACCTTCTTCCTCAAGATATTTGCAGGTCAGTTTGTCCTCTCTGTGGGCGGGCATTATCGTCTATTAGCAGGAAATCGTCACCTAGTACATATACAGTTAAGTTTTCCTAATATGTGAATTAATTGTGATTATTTTCTTCTGTTTACCGATGCATGAGGGAAATTACCCTACTGGAGGATTGTATTTATATATTTTAAGGAATTTAGTACTATATATTGTATAAATATTAAATTTTTGATTTTAAAATTGTAAATGATGACAATTCAAGTTGTTTGTATTGAAATGCGAAGAAATAGATGCAATTTCGATACGAAAAAATCTTCAGTTTTTTTGACACCCGTTGACGAATTTTCTGAGATATAAAAACAAGGAATTTATTTTCCTTTTCAATGATCTTCTCCCACAAACGAATTCTAATCTAATTAAGAATAGCAATAAATATGGCTGCTTAGCTAATTATTTATCAGCCTTTGTGAAAATGTTATTTTGTCTTATTATTTCCTGTTTGCGTTGTTGAATTATCGGTTGAGAAATATTTGTTTTGTTTACGATTTCAGAATTATGCATCAAAGATTCCTGAACTTCAGGTACTAACATTGAATATGTTTCCTTCATTAATCAATGAACATGAATCACTATCTCTTTGATTCCTATGAATTTGACGGGATTTATACAGGCATTGACCCACATCTTCGAAGAACTGGTCACAAATGCCAACTAAAAGAAAATTGCAAAATATACGCAAACTAGAATGGAGGAACACCTGAGATGAAATACACATATACATTCCGCTCAGGGATGCATGGAACTTGATCAAGCAAATTGGTCAACCCACCGAATTTTTCAAACCTTGGCAATCCATCATCCTCAAACATAACATATCGGGAAAAAATAATTAGCTGAATCCTTTGCCTAACACTTCATTATCACCCCCCTTCCACCTAATGACTCATTCCCTACAACAAAGTAAAAACATACATATTGATTCCTGGAATAAGAAACACATAATCACCAAAGACATAGAAAACCTTACCTCAACTTAGATTTTACTCCAGAAGAACTACATAGAGCCATACATTCCTCCAATGCTAAATCAGCTGCAAGAGACTGATCAAATAACCTACAAAACACTAAAAAAGTTACCTCCCACTTTTACACAGCCCCTGCTTGATATCACAGACTATCACTGGCAAACAGGAACTTTTCCTGATGATGGAAGCACAGTTATATTACCCCGCTTCTGAAACCGGACAAAGTTAAAACCAACATCAACTCATACAGACCCATCACACTGGCCAACACCACATTAAAACTGACAGAAAAGATGATCAAAACTATATTAGACTGGCACATCGAAATTACTCTCAAAATACATCGATCGCATATCGTCAAAGAGTTCGTCACAACTGTCGTAATTACTCTCAAAATATATCGATCGCATATCGTCGAAGAGTTGGTTACAACTGTCGTAATTGCTCTAAAAATATATCGGTCGCATATCGCTGAAGAGTTGGTTACAACTGTCGTATTACTCTCAAAATATATCGATCGCATATCGTCGAAGAGTTGATCAAAAATGTCGAAATTACTCTCAAAATATATCGATCGCATATCGTCGAAGAGTTGGTCAAAAATGTCGAAATTATTCTCAAAATATATCGATCGCATATCGTCGAAGAGTTCGTCACAACTGTCGTAATTACTCTCAAAATATATCGATCGCATATCGTCGAAGAGTTGGTTACAACTGTCGTAATTGCTCTAAAAATATATCGATCGCATATCGCTGAAGAGTTGGTTACAACTGTCGTATTACTCTCAAAATATATCGATCGCATATCGTCGAAGAGTTGATCAAAAATGTCGAAATTACTCTCAAAATATATCGATCGCATATCGTCGAAGAGTTGGTCAAAAATGTCGAAATTATTCTCAAAATATATCGATCGCATATCGCCGAAGAGTTGGTCACAACTGTCGGAATTATTCGCAATGTATATCGATATAAAATAATTGCTTTAGTTATAAATCCTTCGCATTCATCATTTCTGGAATTGACGGCAAAATGTCCTGTTCACCATTCAGTTCTAGCCATTCAAAAAATAATAATAATGCCGCGAAATATTAAAGAAGTGATTTTCTTCTATTCTTGAAAACTAAACTTGAAAAATCTTCTTTCAGTCTCATGTGAAACGTCAAAATCACGAAACAACAAGAAATAATTATTTTTTGTTTCATTTCTTATTTTCTTCAAATCGGTAACAACGATTGAAATACATTTATAGAAATTGTCTAGCTCCCTTTACCCCATCGAAGTGTATTACTCGAAAAAGAGCGGAAGCTTATTAGTAGAGAAAGAGGAGAAGCTTTAATTCAGCCGGCATTAATCATCTCCTTCAGAAACAAACCTAACTTCCACAGCTTGTGACCTCAACCAATCTGCCGGCTATTCGCAATCTCTACACTCTACTCGGGAGCTCACGTCGTCGTCATCGTCGTTCTGTCCCTTTGGAACTTGAACAGCGGTTAAAGTAGTTATTAAGTCTTACAGATGATGCTAATCCTTCAAAGCTGTAACAAGGAGAACGCGACACACAGAGAGAGACACAAGGACTACAAAGGCCTCTACTCCGGTGAGTGAGAGAGAGAAATGGACAATTGCAGGGATATGGGAAATGGAATGGAGAGTATGTATAGGTTGAGAAGGGAGGGTGGCAGATGGGCGGGTGGGGGAGAGAGAGAGAGGGGAGTGGGGAAGGAAGAGAGGGGGGACGAAGTGGCATTATAACTGAACCACTTTCCTCAGAGGAAAGATGGAGAAAGGGAATTCCACAGATGCAATTATGATGGATCGGAAGACGCACGTGCGGGCAGAGTGCTCCTCTGACCGTCAGCTGTTGCTATGGATACCTCCTGCCGAGACCCGCTATCACGCCAGGAATGTGAAAGTTAGTTTGGTAATTTCAGGTATTATCCAACGATACACTAGCGTGTACGTTGGTTTAGAATGACGTAGGCAAGGTAGTTTGACTGGCGAAAGCTACCTGGAGTTATACTCCAGGGCCTTAGTTATATCTCTATGTATTATATAGGCGTATATGTTTAAGGAGCATACTGTATGTTAATAATTTCTAAGTTTAACTTATAGAGAAGGAACTGGAAAGAAAAAGGCACTTTTTGAGAAATTATTTATTTAGTATAATAAGTCATTGCTTATATATATATATGGATAATTATGGATAGATATATGTGGCATTATATTTAAATGATGATTTGTTGAAATAATTTTCTATATGTCCTTGCTATAAAAAATTCATATCATCATCTTAATAAAGATATATTCTTTATTAAACATACTTTATAATGAATGTGATAAATCATAAGAATGATTTAGACAACGCAGCGATGAAAGGAAGGCAGATTTAGCCTTCCTTTGGGGAAAATTTTATTTTTCAAACTTCGTTACTTCCTAATTTGCATTGAGAAAAATATTAACGTTTCTTTTATGACATATTAAAATCCGCGTCCTAAATAGTAGCTGTGCTTAAGTTGTAGCTGAATAATGGAGCAGAATTTGTTAATATTAGCCTAGTTTTAGACAGGGATGCGCCAATATTTGTTTGGCATCCCTGTATGAAACTAGGCTAATATTAACAAATTCTGCGCCAAATTCTTCTTACCTAATTTTGGTCTGCGCCCAAATTCTTACCCTATTTTGGCTAATATTTTCATGAATTCTGCTTATTAAATATTTGTTTAGATGTCCGAATTCCCTTTTCGTCAAAATGAAATTGTGCAGTTACTTTAGGAAAAATTGATTTTACATGAAAAAATTTCTGATTTTTTTATGTAATAAAACTGGAATTTTTTTATGAAATCAAGTGTTTATAAATTAATTAAAAAACTCTTTGCAATAATTCTGATGGTCTTAATTAGTTTTCATTTAATTTGTACCCGGATACAAACAAGAAATTGTAAATTCTCTTCTGGGCTGCTATTTAAATATTTACGGTACTTCTTTTTTCCGAAAAATCATGACTATGTTACTAAAGAAAACGTGATATAATAAGTGTGTTTTTTACGCAGCCACGCTTGAGAATTACTTTTATTTCCAAACCCTTATACCAACATCCTTCCGTTGTCTTCCTAAAGTACTGTCGCTCAAAAAAGTATCCGAACACTACGGTTGATTACAAAATTCAGAAAAAATATCTGGCAACAATTTTTTTAGAAATTAGTGATCTGGCAACCTTCGTGTCACGTGACACGAAGGTTGCCAGATCATAATTTCTAAAAAAATCGTTGTCAGATATTTTTTCTGAATTTTGTAATCAACCGTAGTGTTCGGATACTTTTTTGAGCGACTGTACCAGGTATAGGTTGCCCTCATCCTGTTTCATTTTAAAAGATTTTTTTGGAGAAATTGTAAATGTTATGAATTTACGAAACATCAAACAGAAATTCACCATATATTAAAAATAATATTGCTAGTTTTATTCTAATAGTTTAGTATAAGTGTTTCCATCTAAAATAGGCATGGCTAAAAGCAACTGCAGATGCAATTATTCAGAGAAATGAATGAAAAAACGCATTTTCTTTTTTAATCATCTGATCTATGAATTTGTGAAACACTCACAGCAGAAAAATCAGGAGCCTAATCAAAATATTAAAATTATTTCGCAAGATGTATCAAAATATATAATGCACATTATTTTAGCATATATTATGTATTTATCATTTGTTAATATTATGATTATTTTTTAATTTTGAAAGCTTGAAAATAAAAAAAAAATGGTAATATGTCAAAATGGCTCGCCCTTACTTTGGTAATGAAAGAGTTAATAAATGAATTTTTCATATCAAAAGTACGCTTCATATATATGAACGCTAGTAAATCTTCTCCTCAGAATAGAAATAACGACGGTAATCAATGGCGCTACAGACAACAACCAATTCAGAATTTGGAGAAATTTGCCAACGTCTGAAATTTAGAAATATTATACCTTTCTGCTTCGTAGGTGCTTTATCGAGGCGTTATTACCTCGACAGCTTCGTAATCTGAAGTTCTCAGGATCGAGTCCCAAGTATACCTGTGTTGAGACTGATCTATGCTAACACCCGTTATTCCCTCGGTGAGAAAGAAGACACCGATGGGCTTGGAAAACCAATCGACATTTTTTCAACGGTTCGGATTAAGCCGTGGTGCCGTGCGCAGGAGAGCCATAGCAAGTGCACTTTAAACAACACACTGGATGGTCTTGAAGGGAAGCTTTCGTCTGTCTCCTGTCCAGTGTATCACCTTCACCAACTTTCTCTGAGACCTTGGGTCCTTGTGACCTGACCGTTTAACTCATTTTGTGCACAGAAGCGCCGCTCAAAGGGAAAAGGGAAAGCGCCGCTCATACAGCCATCTTATCTATTAACAATAGACTCGGTAGTTTGATACAACAATGATGGCAATCCAAGGGAGTCAAAGAAATAATTTTTTATGTAAAGAAATTGAATCGCATGCAGTAGTATTAATCCGCGACACAGTAGTTTTAATTTCATTTAAACTCTTTCTGTTGAAATTATCTCTGTTATCAGCGCCACCGCGATAGCTGCTGAGACGGATATTCTATACTTGAATCCCAAGTTGACATAATTGAGAATGGGAGCACCAATGGTTTGGAAAGGCCGCCAGTCGGATGAAACCTTAAAATATGGTACTGTGTGCAAGAGAGTCATTACTCTGTGCAAGTTAAATAACACGTTGAATAAAATTAATGGGAAACTTCTACTCTCTCCTAATAGCTGCACATAGTATCTTATTTTCATATCCAGCTCTGAGACTTTAGAGTATTTGTGACATGGTAATGTAGTACATTGTGTACAAAAACGACTGTTCAGAGAAAAACCAAGAGCCCAATCAAATCTTTTTTGATACAATAAAAATAATTACACGGCAAATAAAATTCTTTTATATAAGAAGTAAATGAAGTGAAAAAGTTTTGAGAGGAAAGAAAAATAGTCTTAAATCTTGACAATGATGACGACTGTCAGTATATGCGTTTGTGCTCTCACTCGTGTTTTTCCATCCTTTAATAATTACGCTATCACTCCGCCTTGCCATCAAATCTAATTTTTTAAATACTACCTTCAACGCAAAGAAATGCCGATCACGCCTTTCTAAATAACGATGAGAGATTAGCAACTTCCTCTCTCAAGCATTTCAGTACAGAGATTTTTCAGATGGTCTCGTCCAACGGAATCACAAACAAGAGGAAATAAACGTTCACAGAAGTAATAATTATTCAACCCGAATACAAATTTAGCATCATAATAACTCACACCTAGAACGATCTTTCTTAATTGACAATACATTTACCGCCTATAGTTTCCCGAAGAGATAAATTTAAGTACTGCTTATAACACTGCAACCAACTACAGCAGGCATACAATAACTCAAGAGTAAAAATGCAGTCGAAACGAAGGGCACAAGCGCAAAAAAAAAAAACACCATTGAGTCTTCCGTCTAAAGAGCATAAAATGCATCCTATCTGTAATTAGCGACACTCCCAATAAATTATACTTCTATCTTTGCTTTTCTCTGTCACTTATAAGCGAAGAGCAGCTTACCACAGTTCATCACGCGTGCACCTAATTGCCACCTTCTAATCCTCCACCTCTAACAGTCAACTCCGACACGGAACTGCAATTTCTCTAATAATTCGGTTCTAGCTGCTGGAAATGGAAGAGAGGTGAGGAGATGATGCTGAAGGGTATACGTTTCGTAACGTGTGTCGTTGCGTGAATTAGGGAGCAGGTGAGTGAGTTGAGGGGTGAATGTTGGCGTGAGTATGTGTGTATTGTGTCACGATGGGTGGTAAGAGATCATTATGGAGAAGTACGACCCGGTGAATTATGATAGTAGTTGCAAAAAGAAGACCTTGTTATCTATCAGTGTCAGAACATGTGCAGTCGTTTATCAATATTCTAGATGCTTTTTCTTTTTTCTTTTTGTCACCGATAGATATTTGGTGTAATGGAATTTTCTGTTTTTTTTTTTTATAAACTGAGTATTTTATATAAGTTGTTACGTTTCTCGCCTACAAGGGGAAAAGAAAGTTCACATTAATTCTAATTTCGGATAAGGTGTAGAAGTTTTCTCTTTGTGTTAAAATCTCCATTTGGCGTCTTAACCGTGTAAGCGCTTACAGTGCAGAAGAGCGATTGCTATGCAGAAGCAAGCTGAGATCTGGGTTAAAATCTTGGGTTGAGGCATGATGTGTGACCGATGTGACAATTCAATTACTAAAAATGTTGCAAACTGTACAAAAAACAACAACAATAATATTAATTTTTTTTGGTGTAAAAAAGCATACAATAGGTTTAAGTCCCATTATCGATTATACATTGCCATAGAGAAAATCTGAGTATAAGGCGGGACTTCAGCAGAAAGACAACGCCAACAAAATATTTTTTCAGAGTTCTAACCATGTTTCCTGCAGCAAAACATGTCAAATACTCGGACAACAAGAAAAATAACGAAACGGTAATTGCAGATCCGACGTAAGACAAGAGAGTAAGATTTCTTTGACCATTCGCACAGTGGGATACCGAAATCCAACATAATGGTAAAAGAAGTATGTTATGCATCGCATATTTAATTTTTAGGGGACAGCGGGAAGGGTGATTTGCCTCAGGTCCGAAACCACCTGGGGAAGGAAAAATTATTCGGTTAAATTATTGAGCAGAATTAGACCAATTTTATGAAGCATTTGGCATGAATTATAAACAAAAATTCGTTTGGTGTTTTAAATTTCAAGATTGGTTCACTATTGATTCAAAATAAAAAACTTTCGAGAAATGATTACTACAATATTTTGAGTACAATCTTTTGAGATATTGCTGGACATTAATACGAAGTCTAAATTATTTTTATTCATTCGTTTTTAATGTTTTGTTTTGAATACGAAAACGGAAGTTTATGTTCAAGCCGCTATTTCTGCTGTATTCTGCTAATAATAGATATAGATGAAAAATTGTCTGTAGGGTGAGATCCGAACTCATGACTGTGACTTAACAACAACAACAGGCGAAATTTCATCAGCGACAGGTAGCTCAGCGGTTAGAGCACCTGGCACGCTATCAGGAAGTCATGGGTTCGGATCCCATCCTTCTCAAGATAATTTTGCCGTATACCCAGGATTAGCCGAATGCAGCGATTATAGGGGCTTGAATGTAAACCAATGGATCGCTGTGAATACAAAGAATTTGAAAATGAAAGATTCTGCAGCTTCTATGTATTAGTAGGTCTACAGCACACTTTCTTCTCGAGTAAACTTACATTTGAACTAAAACATATGATAAATGATACGAATAAGTTGTTCATTTAATGAACTGTACTGACAAAGATTCCAATTGAACCTCAACTGCACTGACAAAGATTCCAATTGAACCTCACCTGCATTGACAAAGATTCCGATTGAACCTCAACTGCACTGACAAAGATTCCGATTCAACCTCAATTAACTATGCAAATAACTCGGATTCATACGAGGGAAAACATTAAGGAGAATCTTCCCTTAGAAGAAAGAGAGGAAATTTGAAATTATATCAAAAACACACAATTAGCTCAAACAATGTTTAATCCAAATAGAACTAAGAAATGCAATGTAATTAAGCATTATTGTTGGGGTGTATTACCTCTAAACATAAACAGATTTATAACTACTCACAGTATGCGCATAAGTAGGGCACGTGCAACCGAGGGGACTCCAAATTCCAAATTTTCAAGCATAGGCACGTTTATTTAGGTTAATGAATATGGCTTTCAAAAATGGGATGTGTGCAGGGCCCGCTGGCGATAAAATCACCTCTTTCACTAAGCAGCACTTTATTACATACAATAGTATATATATATAATATAATTATGCGCAATATGAGAGCAGGTCACAAGTATCCCCAAGGGCTGAGAGCTGGATAAAGGTAGGAGGATCCATTAGATAAGTTAGGAAGCAAATGGAAGCTTACCGTGGGACCATCCAGGGTGTTCTTAATATACATAAGCCATGCTTACATCTATCCAATAAATGGCGACCTTTACAAGCCATCGCGTATCCTTTATATCACCTGAGCAGAGCGAGAGTAGGCAAAGAAATGCAAACGAACATAATGCAAATATAAAGTCTAAAACTAAAATAGTGGTTATGAAAGTATTATGCACCAAAGTGATTAGGAAGTGCAGGTGTGGTGGAGATGGGGGTGGCGTAGTCGATAGGGCTCCAGGTTTGTGATCTGCAGTTCCTAGGTTCGAGCCCCAGATGGCCCAGCGATCAGATTTATCTTCTCAAAACTTCTTGCACTGACCTCGGTCAGTAGGGGACATCTATGGGCTTTCAAAATCCACCGTCCGTCGGATGGGACGTTAAGCCATGTCCGTGTGAGCTGGAGAGCCATACCTGGCACGTTAAAACACACTGGATGGCCTTAACGGGAGTCTATTATCTGTCTCCTAACAGTTGTTCAGTGGGTCCCGGTCCCCAACCTTCTTCGAGTCCTCTGGGTTCTTGTGACCTGGTCATTTGTGATGTGACCTTGTGGTCTGGCCACAATGAACTTAGCCCATTGTGAGCAGAAAAGTGCCCTCCAAAGGTAAAACAACAGAACCCAACCCGACCAAAATGTATTGAATTTGTGAGAATTGAATTAAAAAATTCATTCGACAGCCCAAAAAACAGGTTCTAAAAATCATATCTACAGCAGAAGACATAACTATATTGAAAATTAAGAGCCAATATATCAGTAATGTTGAATAGAATTGACAAGAAAAAGAGGAAACAAAAGCATAAAAAGAATATGCTTCCTCTTTTTCCGGTCAATTTTATGTCTCTATTGGCTCTTAATTTTCAATACAGTTCTTTCTTCTGCTGTAGAATGGTTAGAATTATAAAAAGAATACACGAGCATTCAGAGAAAAGATAAAGGGAAATCGAAATGTAGAAAATGGTTTTGCTGACGAGGAAAGCAAGGAAACAAAGTCTAGACAATTCCATTTGTTGGGTCCATGTCCAGTGAAATGTGATAATGAACTCAGTGATGCTGGTCGAAGAAACTGCTGGATGAATATTGACTTGATATCGATATTAGATATCAAAGATAGCATAACGTGGAAAACTGATTCCCATCGAAACTAAGAATAGAATTTTCAGGAAAGGAAGGGAAACAACTGACGTCCTAACTAATTTGCATGAGATTAACTCGTACCACTTGCAAATTAGGGCTGTAAAGCATAAAATCTGTAATTGTTGTTTCTTAAATATTTTTTGCCGGAACCTAGTTCGTTGAAAACCTGTTACCAATCAAATTAATGAGTTCTTCTGACAGGACCAGATCTACGACAAGGTGGAGGGGGGGGGGTAAGATATTTATCACCAAATTTAAATTTTTGTTGTTTTAAAAAAATGCATGACTATTGTAAACAAATCTATAAAAAATTTATTTGGTTTCGAGGATGTTTACATAGGAATATCGCACATAAACCGAGCCATTTGTTTTCATTCAAATATAAATATAAGGTCGTCCAAATGAAAAGTGGATAGCTCCTATATCTGGGAAATGGACTGAGTCTATTTTTTACCCTCATACAGGAAAACGGGCAGATATAGAAGGAACACCAGAATCTGTGTCAAGTATCGGCTTGATAGATGTTGTGTGGATTCCATCTAAACTCCGCTTGGAAGCACTCAAAGTTGAACAATGTGTAGTATGCTGCTATTTTTCTTTGATTATCACTGTCCCCTGTTGATTGAGTTTCTGTACCGTGGTGACACTTTCAAATCGCAACGACATTGCGAAACTTTGGGATGTTTAAGGCAGGCCATAAAATCAAAACGCCTAGGACTTTTGCGCAGGAAAGTTGATTTGTTGAATGACAACGCACGCCACCATTCTGCCCATTTACCAATAACAGCATTGAACAAGTACTCCTATCGTAAGAATTGCCCTGAACATCCTCCTTACAGTCCGCACCACACCCCATGTGATTTTCACATTTTCGGTCGTCTAAAAAAAGCCATGAAAGGAAGGAATTTCGAGTTGGATGGAGAGGTGCAGCTAAGATTTCAGAATTCCTCACAACAGCCAAAGTCGTTCTACGAACAGGGATTTTGCAGCTGACTTTACTTTGGGATAAATGTCTCAACAGGCATAGACAAGATCTATAGATTAATAAATTCTTTATGCTTTATTTCCAGTTTCTCTTCCTTTCATATGAAACACTTCTATATTGTCTCTTCTAACTCCTTTATGAAGAGGAAATAACCATTTTTCTTTTCTAAACTGGGTGAGGTATGTTTCTGTCCTTCTTTCGGATATGTGTGTGTTTGTATCTTTTACCGATATATCATTATTATCAACGTTTCTCGCCGTTAAGAAAATGGCATTTTAACAGAAAAGATTCAGTTATTATAAACAAATGCAAACAAACTTAAAACTGATATTATGGATGTAATCAAGCATGGTAATGTGTTAGTTAAATACGATGACGATTCACTTGTTTTTGAGATTTTATTTAATAATTATTACAGTGTATTATTAAAACATTTGATTGAAAATTTGATTCAATATAATGTTGATTGAAAGGGAATTGAAGAAACCAAGTCATTAACCAAATCTTCCTTCCTAACACCTGCAAATACAACTTATGTTGAGACTCAAATTAGATTGTAACTTAAAAACAAATTTTCGGATTTGATGGTTTAACAGAAGAGCTAATTAAGTATTGGGGTAAAATGTTGTTCAAATACTCGTAAAACCTTTTAATTTCTCAATCGAGCAAGCAATTTTTTTGGATATTTTAAAACAGACCATTATTGTCCCCATTTTTAACGATGGAGATGCAAAAGAATTAAGTAATTATAGACTTATTGCTCTAATGCTGGTATGTCTAAAAATTTCGAAAAGGTTGTTTAAGCTTAAACTAAACGAATACGTAGCAAAGAAATTATTTTTAGCCCGAATCAATTTGGCTTTAGAAAACACTTGGGAACGGATGATGCATTGCTGAACTTAATAAATAAAATTTACGTGGCGATCAATGAATGCTAATACGCACTTACAATATTTTTAGACATAGAGAAGGCATTGAATACTGCTGATCAGAGAATTTTATTACAAACGCTACAGAGGGCTGGAGTTAGAGGCTTTATTTTCAAATGATTTAAAAGTTACTTAAATAATAGAAAACAGAAAGTTAAAATAATTAATGCTTATAGTAATTGGAATAAAGTTAGTTATGGCGTACTGTAAGGATCAGTTCTTGGACCTTTATTATTCGCTATTTATATTAATGACTTATATATAATTTGCTTAAATGGAAAACTAACTATATTTGCAAATCATACTTGTTTGACATATACTGGTCTAAATCCTCAAACTATTGTCTCTCAGGCAAACTCTGACTTGTTACTAATTCGAAATTAGTTTACAGCTAATTTATTAACTTCAAATTTAAAAAGACCAATGCTCTTTTTTCCCCATTTAGGGCAAAATACTTCAGTTTCGACGATTTTTCATAATAACTTATTTATCATAATTTTAAATGCAATTTTCTAAATCAGTGCCAATGCCCAAAAATTCACAGTTTCTTCAGTTAAATATCTTAGAATCTGACTTGATGCTCGCCTAACTTCAAATGTTGCAACATTATGTTGGAAAGGTAAAAGAAAAAGGTAAAGAAAAGGCACTCCCACCATTATACTTGGTACAGAATGTAGAATCGATAAAATTTATGCATACTTTATATTAAGCATTTCTTCATTCACAATTGACATAGGTATTAAATCTTGGGGGAAGGGGTATGAACTTTAACAATTTTAAACGAATTTTAGTACTTCAGAAAATATGCTTATTATTTAAGTTTGAAATAATTTCTGAGGTAAATTCTTATGCTGTATTAGTGTCATGAAATATTCTATTTTCTATAACACTTTAAATATTACACGAAAATCGGGATTTACATAGATTAGATTATAATCTTTCAATTATCTTTAATCAAACTTTTTCCAATAAAAACTGTTTTAAAATTAATTTATAGAGTTTCAAAGCTAGATTCCTTATGATATAACATGGAAATTCTCTAATGTTTTGTAGGGCAGGGTATTAATATCAATCTACATTCCTTAGCATCCTAAGTTGCATGTCCCTAGCTTAGATATTTGAACATTTTGACATGTTTTAGCTGTATTTTGATACATGAAAAAGAATGTTTCCCTGTTTTTAATACCCACTGCAAAGTTAAAAGCTAGATAACTCGAATAAAATTTAAACTGATATTTCTAAAGATAACCTTATAGCTCCGACTTAAATTATTTGATGTTAAAAATAGAACTTTAATATTTATTTCTATACCTAAACATTAATCTCCATTTTTTATAAATTAAAAAACACTCTTTTTTCCTAGTTTAGAAAATTTACTTTTTGTTATTTGTCCTTTTTTGCCGCTGAACATCAAATTTAGCTCTACGTACTTTCCTAGTGACATTTCCATAAACTAACAAGAAATTGCAACGCGAAAGATTCAGAGTAAATAGAAGTAACAGGATGTCTTTGATTAATTCTGGTTATTCAGATTCCAGTTGAAGCCTAGGGCATTGCTTCAGTTTACTGTTAGGGAATGGGTGACCCAGATAGAAACGGAGATCAAATAAAAAAAAGAGTCTTTGGTAAAACCATTCTAGTGGTGAGGATCAATATCCAAGACAGAAATCAAATCCCAAGTGAATTTGATTTAAATGGTTATTTATGAGTCTCGTGATTTAGATTCATTTCAGGATGGTAGAAACGAAATAAGTTACAGATGAAAACTATTAGGTTATCGCTGGTATCATCCAATTTCCCATTCCTGTTAGGTTCCTATCATGGAAAAAGAATCTCAAAATCCGGGGCATTAGAAGATTAATTTCGCGAAGTTTATTTTGTTGCTGTGAGGATTGAAAGAGATATCACGTTTTGCTGTTTCGGTTCGGTTGAATTTCAATCTCGATAAGGAGTATTCTATCCAGTTCTACTATAAAATCAGCGAATGTTTTTGGTTTGATGTTGTGATCACAGTGTTTAGGAAAAACTCTCTATTTCTTCATTCGCCTGATTAGATGTTTATTTCTTCAAGGGATATTTGGACAGCTGTAATTATCGAGCTCATAGTCTAAAATCGATATTTTGTCGGTAGTAGAGGGATTTGCTCTAAAGCATTTTTAATTGAATTTTATGTCAGTAATTAAAATAGATGGACTGAAAGTTTCACTTCGAAAATTAAATTTTCGGTTAGTGCGATTTGTGCGTTATAATCATATTGGCTCAAAATCAATTTTGCTTTCCAAATACTCGATTTAGAAGAGGAAAATTTACGGTTTCCCCTATAACCTATGCATTTGTGGGTATTTTGACAGTCGCTCAAAAAAGTCGCAAAAAAGTCGCAAATGTACAGTCGCTCAAAAAAGTATCCGAACACTATGGTTGATTACAGAATTCAGAAAAAATATCTGGCAACGATTTTTTTTAGAAATTAGTGATCTGGCAACCTTCGTGTCACGTGACACGAAGGTTGCCAGATCACTAATTAAGTGTAATTAAGTTAAAATTAATTAAGTATTCGAAGGTACCCAACGAATGTAGTATCCTGCATTCTCTTTGGATCTCAATCCTATAGAACATCTGTGAGATATCCTGAAGAGACTTATTGCTGTCCTTCCCTTCTACTCTTTGCACAAACCTTCCAGAACCTCAAGACTGTTTCATTTCTCAATGGACTTTATTTCTCCCCATTCTGTAGATTATTATATTGAGGGCATGAATAGATATTTTCAGGCTTGCATCAGTGCCAACGGGCCGCATTCCCTGTTTACTATATTTGATCTGTCGACCCTATTTTTCATTAAACCCATCCCCTGTTTTTTAAGAGTAATTTATTCCTATTTTTTGGGTGTATATGAATTATTTTGGTCCAAGTTTTCATGATTTATCACAACATAATCTTAATTTTTTATCTTCGATTCATATTTGACTAAATGTGTCCACATCGATTTCTAGATGTGTTTATTTTATTGAGTAGTGATTTGCTTTTGACGAGTAGGGTATAACACGTAGATCACTTTCCGTTCGTTAAAATATCTTCGTGGTCTGCTCTAGATCTAGTAGGGAATGTGCAAAAAAACAATAAATCCATTTGGAGACTTCAATCAGAACCGGCGAAAAAATCAGTATATATATATATACGATTATGTGTGACTGAGTGACTTAAGTAGCAGGGTGTCACAATAATTCTACGATGATGCATAAATAGTAGAGCTCTGAAAAGTTTCACCTAGGGACAATTAAGTTCGTAGATCTTGAGAAAACTACGAAAATTGATCTCTGACTGTCTTTCAGAGTCAAATAGGGGTCACATCGTGATCTACGAGTTTAGGATGCGTGGAAACTAGTCTGGTGATGTTTCGGGTTATAGATCTCGGAAAAATTATAAAATTTCGGTCAAAGTTGAAATTTAAGTCTTTATAATAATAATAAAAACTGGAGTAAGCCGGTGAAGACTCTTGTTTAATCTAGTCACCTTTGTAGTTGCATATACAGAGTACAACACCCTACACATACACACCCTACAACACAGTGAAGCTCTGAGAGCTTCACTGTAGTTGTAGGGCTCAGAAATGTGACATTTGGGATAGTAGAATACTTCGAGGTCAAAGGTCAAATACCTGTCTATCGATGCTAGAGAGATAAATATTGGTGCCTGGGGTATTTCGGAAAGTAAACCTCATTAATGTTAGGAAAGTTTGGATGCGATGGGACCTTCGGAGTTCAAAGGTCAAATTCTGATATTCCGTTGATAGAGAGCTTGATGCACAGGACGTTTTTGGCAATAGATCTCAGAAATGTCAAGAAAGTGCAAATCCGTAACAATGTAAATGCAAAGATGCTCTAGAAAAGATGGATCCGGCGTCGCATTCAAAGTCAAATCGGGGTCATAATGAAGGTCTACAAATCATGAGGCGCCGGAAGCGCTGATTGACTTCTAGTATAGATATCTATACAGTACAGAGTATAGATATCTATACATGTTTTGCAAGAATATATTTTAAAAGACTTATTGGATGTAGGTGAAACTACATATAATGCACTATTTGATGAGTAAAAAAATTAGAGACATGGTTTTGGTTGACTCTGGTTTAATTCAGTTATTTGCTCTTTCCCTCCTCATTTAAAGTTTTTTTTAAATCCAAACCTATTGACAGTCTACCCTTATTTAAAGGTTAAATGACAGAGATAACTCATATAGCAAGAGCGCATTAGCAGTTTTTTTAAGTTAAATCTTTATTTTCTTTTAAAAACAAATGAACCTTTATGAAGTGACGAATATCATAAACTGTATTAAAATTTCACATCCTTTTTTCCCCCTCCTAAAGTTTGGAAGGGTTTTCAAATTGTTGTTATATCACATCTCCTGCAAATCATAAAAAGTTATATACCAAATAAAAGCTTATGGCGTGACAAAAAAATCTTTAAAGAAATGTTCATGATACGAAATGCCCTTGATATGAAGATCCATTGCATTGGGGTGTAATGACACTCTATGAAAGACGGAAGCATATGTAGCAGATGGTATTCATACGGCAAACGGTCTTCTTGTGAAGGCCATCTTGGGATAAAACTCACCTGTCGTGTACTATGTGTATACCTGTGTGTACTGAGAAGTCAAATTTTGACCAGTGCATAGGAATATCAACAATGTGGGGAAGATTATAAGATTGACGCTTTGACTGCTCAACGTGGGGAAGACTATGAGCTGATGCTTTGACTTTTATCATAGATCA
This sequence comes from Ryuthela nishihirai, assembly GCA_038380435.1. Classification (NCBI taxonomy): domain Eukaryota; kingdom Metazoa; phylum Arthropoda; class Arachnida; order Araneae; family Heptathelidae; genus Ryuthela; species Ryuthela nishihirai. The sequence goes on along the minus strand of JAWZYU010000009.1, from coordinate 23,125,769 downwards.
TACACCAAAGACCTAAAAATCCTCTTCCAGTCAACGTATGATCTGTGAAAATATCGAAGCTTCAACTGCGCCGTCTCATAATCTCATGCTACGCTAGGGGCAGAAGTGTGTTAGTTGGCAGCGCGCTAGGATCGTAATCTGCCGTTCTCAGTTTCGAGTATCAACTGAGTCAGAGTTGAGATTTATTTCATCTAACCCCCACCATGCCTTCGTCCATAAAGAGGACACCGATTGGGTTGGAAAGGCCGTCGTCAGTCGGATGGAATCTTAAGCCGTGGTTCCGGGTGCAGGAGCGCCATACACTGTACACGTTAAAGAATACTCTGGATAGCCTTAACATGATGCTTCTATATGTCTTCTAATAGCTGTCCAGTGGGCTCCCTTCACACAAGCTTCTCTGAGCAATTGGGATTCTTTTGACCTGATCCTTTAGCCCATTTGTGTGAAAAAAATTGTGCTCAGAGATAAAATAACACAACTCAATAATGATACGCTAGTGGTCTTAGTATTACATTACACAGCCGCATATTTAAGCAGCTTGTGATCACCTTTCTCACCGAGGGACGAACTAAAAAGGGGGAGAATCTCAATGCTGGTACAGACTTTATGCGGAAGCGAATAGCATTAAGCTTAAAGCGTACATCGAATGTAGTTTGTAATGGAAGAGAAAATTAGCTATTTATCTTTCACAGGTTCAAACTTGTAATCAGGACTTTGACATCTCTTTTCCTATGAAATCAAACCTGAAACCCGAACGTGTAAATGCAAAGAAAGCTTCACTTTTCCGGACATTTGATTTCCAGTTTATCGGACACCATGGATGTTAAGTGAGCTTTGAACAGCAATCGCATGTTTATTAGATGTGCGTGCATATAGGCTCTCGCGAGTGAAATTCTCTCGGCGTTGGTGGGGCGTGGGGAAATGTGCAGCGCAGCAGATCGTGTTTTACTACCCCCTTGTGTCCATAAAACATTTATCGCTCTCATAGATTCAGTCACGGGATGTGTTACGTCCTCTCGAGCCAGGGGTGGATTGCATCGCGAGAAACAAGCTCTGGACGGGACCTGGTGTATAGAGTGTACACGGTTGAACGCCGAGGTTGAGGAAACAGGAGTGGTAGTTCGTGTTAATTAAAAATGTTGCAGGAACTTTCTGCCTCGAATTAATGTTGCTGCGACAGCCATGGGGAATTGAGAAATATTGAAGAAAAGTCTGATTTGCTTTTCTTATTCTGTGGTAAGCAGTTCGAGTGCTGGAAATTATTCCTGAAGGAATCGAGATCAGATATTGTGGTATTTTATGTCATAATCCAAACTGAAATAAAAAGTATGTTTCATCTCTTTACTTATACCTGCAGAATGCGAATGAAATCATTTTTTTCACTGGGGAATGTATATTAGAGATAGAGTGGTATGCAGAAATATAGAGTGAATGAATTGCAGATGGAACGACTGGAAATAAACAGAACTGCATTACAGTATTCTTGTTTTTGGTTCTGATCTGTCTGCCCGTCTGTAAATATTGAACTCCTTTTATAGAGATAGATTAAAAAATATATAATTTTTGGCTGGATAGGTGCCAATGAAATATTAGAATTTCCATCTTCCGAATTTTCCAACTAAGTAGAAAAAATACAAAATTTCGATGTTATGAATAGGGTAAAAAACGCCCTAGTTTTTAAAGAAACTGTACATGGGTCATGAATATTTTTTGGGGACCAGGGACGAAATTATTCCTCAAATTTGTTTCGAGACCTTGCACTTATACAATTACCTTCCACAATCTTGTGGAGGCGATTTTATGAAGTGAAATAAAATTTATGCAATCGTCTTTCACAACTTTGTGGAAGCTGCGGCTATAGTTCAACTATTATATCTCATTCTTTTTCGAAAGTGGCATGCTGCTTAAGAATGGAATTCAACTTGTTTACGCCGAAAAGAACTGCATTTTATTAAGAGCAAAGGTTTTTTTCTTCCTTATGGAATATAAACAAAAGGAACCCGTGCATTGTACAGTTCCAGAGTCATTTAGACTTCCTGCATTTTTTGTTGAATTCATTTGCCAACCGTAATAAAACGGAACCATCTTTTTTTCCAAAGAAAAACACTTTTGTGGTAACTGTCTTAGTTCAACAAGAGTATGGCAAGACATTTTAATGGCTTAGCTCTTCGTAGCTCTTTCTCTGCACAAACAAGAGTTTGAAAACCTCGCCTCTCTGTTATTTATTCTGGCCTTCGAAGCAGAGCAAGAGCGCTCTACGGGGTTATAAGATGCATTTTCAAAGAGCTTTCTCAAACAGTCTGTTTCACGATGGTATGCGATGCCGCCGCAACGCAGTGGGTCACTGAGTCCATGCAATCTACACTGTCACTGCGGAGTCCAGATGAGTCGGGATGAGCAGCCAGAGACTCCCAGTGTGCGTGTAGGGTGGAAGGAAAGCAGAGAGGGGGGGGGGGAGAGGAGAGATGCCAGAAACGAGAGAGAAAGCACAAACTCCTAGCTACGTGCGCGGATCCCTCACTGACTCCTGCAATTGCTTGTTTCGCTCCGCTGCGCACGCTAAATCTGTAGCGGCTTGGTAGATGCTTCATGAAGCTCGGAAAACTTACAGGGCATTTTCTTTTCTAGTTCTTCTTATATCTAGATTCTTCTTTCCCCCCTTTAACCTTTGCTTTTTATTTTCCTCTTCTACTGTTGCTATGTATTTGGAAAACTTAAAGTTTTATCTAACCAGCTTCTAGGCTATTTGCATCGAGTCTTGCGTTCAATATTTAGTTGTAGCTATTGAGCAGTGGCATCTTTTCTGTGTGTTCGGTCGGTTGTTGCTAATCCGGAATATAGATGCATAGCTTGTTTGCTGCTGGATCTATGGTGCATAGCATGATTAGATAGAGCAAACAAATGGCAGACATTTCTTCCGAAAGAAAAGGAGTTGTTATTTTTCATCTGTTTATTTGTATTTGTTATCGTTTTTATAGATTAAAGTTAGAATGAAACAGCAACAGAAAACAGTTTGGAAGTTTGTTATCGTACTACTATGAAACCAAATATCAATAAACATCTCATAGCTTGATGTGTTCATACACATAGCCCAATTCTGAGATTTTAGTATGAGAGTATTGCCTTAGCAATCAATAAAATAGGGTGTATTGAGTCAGGCACGGACCCAAGATTTAGAGTCGTAGAGGTTGACTAATTTCGTAGGTTTTTTCCCCCTAAGTTCCTAATTAGGGAAGTATTCTACCGGACAGGAAAGGTTAAATTTAGATTCTGTGCGCAATAAAAATTATAGTTGTATTTTAAATCTGTTCTTAGTTTGGGCATATACTATGGGGCTAAAATAAAATTATACAATGATACCTCCTTTGGATTCCGAAGCTGGTAGACAACTTCAATATCTTAATGACAAATTCGTATAAAACAACCGGACTTTCAAGGCGAAGGGAGTCCGACCCTTTGTTCCCCCTGGATCCTCCCCGGTATTGAGTAAAACTGGTGTTGAACGACTGGGTTGTGCTGGTTTTACATCCAGGCGGCATTTTTGAGACCACAATGAGCTAAATGACCAGGTCGCATAAACCCCAATAGCTCAGAACCGGGTAGAGTGGAAAGAGATCCCCTGAACAGCAGTTTGGAGGTAGATAGAAGCTTTCAATCAGAGATATCCAGCGTGTTTTTTAACTTACATTAAACGGAATATGCAGAAGGATAGTTAAAACAATTATCGAAGAAGTTTGCTTGTTAATTATTGCCTGATAATAATGTTCTCTTGGAGCTATTGTCACTGACAGTTTTCGTTGTAAGAAGCGAAATTAATCTTGTTTTTCGAATTGAGACGTAATTTTATGTAAAGATTTATTTTCTAAAAAAAGAGAATGTCCATGCAAGAATTCTAGAGATAGCGCTGAGAAAAATATTTGTAGTTGATTGGCTGAGAGAGCTAAAACGCCCTCTCAGCCAATCAATTTTCCACTAGTGGGAATTGAAACCATGGATATATCCGAGGATAATCTGATGTTTCAACTTAAAAATCAAGTATGATTTTATAACATAATGGAATAATAGAAATGTTAGGATTTAATACAGTTTGCAGTGTGAACTCGGTTATTTTCATTTCTGCTGAAGTGCTTCAAAAAGCTTATCTCTTTCATCTGCATATCTTGTGCAGTTCAGGGAAATATGAGGAATTGTATTTTCTTACTTTCCAAAATCGTGCAAGGTACTTTGGCGATTTTTTTTATTTTGAAATGGTAGTTATTGACAGAAGTTGTTCCTGTGCGGAGTCTTGAAACTTTAATTACATTTTATCTTGAGAATCATATTGTTAAAATATGTGACATTTTCATCTAATGACCATCTGAAGTTATTATTTATAGAGCCATGTAGCTTGAAGTATCTATTCAGCACTTACCTCTCATCTTCTTTATTTAATCTTTTTATGCAAATATGAAAAATACCGTTTTAATGCTTTCTAGTCCAGACATGTTTAACATAAGTCACAGTTTGGAACCCCTGTTTTATAAGTTTTCCTTTTCGTTAGTTAGGTAAAAACAATTCAAGTTAGAAAGTTAAAACTCCCTTTAAATTCTTCACCTCTGAAGCATTTTTTATTTTATTTGCACACATTGGGCTAAAGAGCCGGTTTAAAAGGACTCCAAGGGATAAGGGAACCCGTTGGACAGCTATCTGGATAAAAGTGGAAGACCCTCTTCAGAGTTCCCTAGCATGTTCTTTAATCTACAAAGAATATGGGGTTTCCCTCCGTATTATGCAATTGAGATTCCATCCGAGGGACGGTAGCCTTTCCGAAACTATCGGTATCCCCTTTCTCACCGAGGGTAGACCAGGGTTTAGCGGAGGAACATCTCAAAGGGGCAGAGGTGAGACTCGAATCTTGGAACAATAGATTACGAGCCTTGAGGATCTTCCGACTGAGTCAAACCTCTCTTTTCTGCAAGTATTTCTAATAACGTAAATTAAACAATGACATAATAAAGTGATTCATAATAAAAAAAAAGTTTATATCACAAAATCTCTCTAAATGTGATATATTTTTCACAGGAGGAAAGATACATAAAGGTTTCTGAAATTTTTTACAAATGAATCTTATTTTTATCCTTGTGTTTCCTCTTAATGAGTGACTGATGAATCACCAAGAACACCTCCTCCACTTGAAAGCATAAACGAGGAATAAGAACTCATTCACTGATGAGCTGATTGGAGATTCCAAGTTCCTAGCTCCAAGTGAGCGTTAAGTCATGATGATCACTTTTGTCAGCGGACTGGAAACGCAAAAAATATTTACTAACTCTGGAGCAGAACCGGACTTTGACCTTCTGAGACCCTAAGTTATGACAAATGTGAGGCCCTAACTAAACTTTTGTAAGTTTTAAAGGTCTCAAGATTTCGAAAGTCGAAATAATATTTATTATACTGATTGAAGGGAACATCTCTAAAATAAACACAAATTTGATATGGTGAAAATATTATACTAGAATTTGCACAATATTGTGCAGTATTTGCAAAATAGATTAATTTTAAAATATTCGTGACACAGTAAACTTCAAACTCACTTTTTTTAGGCCCTCATAATCGTGAGGCCCTAAGCTGCAGCTTAGTTAGCTTATGCGTAAGTCCGGTGCTCTGGAGATTAAAACTTTAAAAGCTAGATTTAAGGCTTGAGGTCTACTCATCTTGTCTATTATTTCCTTCTCAAATTGCAATTAGCTTGTTCAATTTTTTTGACTCAACATTTGAGGTATTTCGTGAATCTAATGAAACGACGATGACTGATACTTATGGACGTCGACAGAAATGTTTTCAGGGGAAGGTTGACAAAATGAAAATCCGTGTTTCCAGATGAAATATTAAGGTCGAGACTTCATTAATGAGAGCAGATGCGGAAATAAAAGTCATGTATATAGCATACCATAATACATCTAAGAATGTCAGTAAACAAAAGTAAATACGGGAAACTTATCTCGAATTTTTTTACATATTAGTAAATAAATATGATTGATTTGTTCACCCCTCCCCCCAAGAAAAGGAAACTTAAAAAAATTAGGAAAATAATCAGTATTTCATTTCGTTAAGGAAATGACATTTTACCTTATTATTCGTCATATATTAAATTTTAGAATAATGTTTTCCACGGTGGGAGAAAACTGCCCTTCTTTTCCCCCCTATCGACGCCCATGCTGATGCCATTCAGATAGTTTAGACATTATACGATCACGTGTTTGTACACTGTGGATTTGTTCCGGAATGCTCGATAGCTTGCAGGAATTATTCTGATTTTTAAGTACTAATATATTTACACAAAAATATTTCTGAGGTTTAAAGATGAATTGAATTCGCTTCTCAGAATGCAAATGTGAACAAGAATCGGGATAATTACCAGCAACAAATTTAGCATAAGCATCTATTATTTACATATGTAATTCAAATTTAACGAGGTCTGATTGCTAGCAATTTACAAATTTATACTATGTAGATAAAATATTAAAGAACATCCGTGAAATGTTTAATAGAAACAGCTTTAAAGCTTTGAAACTCCTAAAATATGCGTTATATGGCGACATTTCAATGATGAAAAATTAAAGATCTGGATCTAGTCTGTTTAAATCTTGAATTTCAACAACATTCGTTAAATATTGAAATAATTATAGAAGTTGGATGTTAACAACTTGAATACTTCTTAAAAAATTGACGAATATTAAAAGAATTATTTTTACAAATTTCTAATTTACACTCCGCAGCAACGTTTTAAGATTCGGTACATGTTATGTTAATAGCAACTAGCCTCAGACAAGTTTTAATTAAGTTTTTCAGAAAATAAATGTGACTGAATATAATTTACAGATTTAAATCAAATCTGTTTAAATCTCTATTTCCAACAATGTGCCTTCAGTATTTAAAGATTTATAGAAACTGAAAAAAATTAGAAAGTTAACTCATTCTCCAAAACAATCATTCAAATTTGGAGAAAATTATCATAACTATGACGTAAACTGCTAAAAAACACTCTTACATGCGTTAATAAAGTTTTTTTATAACGATTATTGTTTAGTTTTGTTTTTATTAACTTCTCAGAGCAATTACTTAAACTGTCATTACTGCTCTTAAATATTATTTCATTCTATAAATCCCAACGATTATTGTTGAAAATTGAGCTTGAAATACATTTGATTCAAACTTTAAATCATCTTCAGACACATTTTTTCATAAAAAGCTTATGCAAGAAGTTACTGCTTTTTGTATCTTACTATTGACAACATGAATACATACCCAATGAAATGGCTGCTGAGAGTATGCATATTTTTTTTAAATGGTGTGATTTATACTTATCATTTAAGTGTTTATTAGTTTTTGTGGTTAATTCTTATAATGAGCGTTGCTGTTGTTGAACATTCTAAGTTCAATAACTCAAACACTGAACGAAGTTTGCTGAAAATCAAGATTTAGGTAAATTTGAGATAGATAAAATTTGAGAAAGAAAAGCTACGAATTTATAAATATTCGAAGTTAACTTTTCATTGATAGCCTGACTATTCTCTAGTTTTTTGCTTAGACATTAGTTTAAAACGGAATTATTATTATCCAGATTAATGCGGTAAAAAGTGGCCTGATGGTAAATTCCTGATTATCGGATAAAATGTAAAATTTCAAATACTATAAACATATTAATATTAATTAATTATAATACTGTAAATATAATATTATTAATTATATTATATTCTTGCTTGTTAGATTATATATATATTTAAACATTTATTTTGAAATTCGTACTAAAATGCAATGATCAATAAAAATGCATAATATTAATTCAATAATCAAGAAAAATGTATAATGTGTATTAATTCTATAGTCCAAAAAATAATAAATTTAAAATACGGGAATGCACGTAACACTAAATGGTGTCGAAATATAAAAATGAAAATTAAGAAGAAGGAAAACTGACTGATTGTTAACAGACTGTTGTGACTATCTTATTCTCCTTTTCCACGTCTGTTCAACTGCATTGTTTGAAGACAGCATGAATTAGTGGAAAAAGAAAGTTTAAATCATCTTTAAAACCGGAAGGGATGGTCACTCATAACCTTTATCATCATCACTCATATATCACTCATAATCTTTATCATCATCACTCATATATCACTCATAACCTTTATCATCATCACTAATATATCACTGATAACTTTTATCATCATCACTAATATATCACTCATAACCTTTATCATCATCACTCATATATCACTCATAACCTCTCTTTTATTTTCTTCTTGAAAAAAAAATCCTCTTTCTATTGTACACCATATATAGATATTTTCCACTTCTTGTGCCTTAAACTCCCATTCTTCTAAACTCCAAACGTACAGGACCTCCTCTTCTTCTTTATACCAAACGCAAAGGATCCCCTCTTCTTGTTCATAATACCTGGAGGAGCTTTCCTTCTTGTTGTCCATCATATATAAAGGATCTCCCTTTTCTGCACCATACATCGATAATTCCTTTTCCTCTTTTCCATCTTACAGTTTCATTCTTCATTTCTTCTTTCTTGAGAACACTAAGCCCTTCCCTTGTGATTTGAATTATGGGGAGAAAAACATCTGTTCACATTAAAAAAATACTACGGATGATCATGAAATAATAAGCTGAAAATATTGATTTTTCCGTGAGTGGGATTCGAACCCACGTCTCCTGGAAACATGCCAGTTAGGCTAACAACTACACCATCATCGGCTAAAGTTTTCTTCCGCTGGTGTGACATAAACTTTCCAGCATTTTTTACTTGTTTTGCACAGGGGCGGGAGTGGCTCAGTTGGTAGCGTGCCAGACTCGTAATCTGTAGTTCCCAGGTTCGAGTCCCAGCTGGATCAGCATTGAGATTTTTCTTCGCAAAATTTTCCGCCCTGCCCACAATCAGTAGGGAACACCGATGGGCTTGGAATAGGCCGCCGTCCGTCGGATGGGACGTTAAGCCGTTGTCCGTGTGCGGAAGAGCCACACACTGTACACGTCAAAGAACACGCTGGATGGCCTTGACGGGAGGTTACCATCTGTCTCCCACACAGCTGTTCCAGTGGCTCCCCTCCCCCAACCTTCTCTGCGCCTTTGGGGTCCATCTGACCTGGCCATTTAGCCCATGGTGTACAAAAAGTGCCTCTCAGAGGTAAAACAATCCAACCTTGTTTCGCACAGTGGCGCCATTTGTTGAGAATTGAACAACTATGTTGTCACAGAGAGATGGAATTTAATATTTTTCACTCACACTCATGGGGTTAAATCAACAATTCAGTAGTAAAGAATCACAGGATGTGTCCTTTAGACATGGAACTGGTTCCAGGCGACTTGGGTTCGAATCCCACTCACGGCAAAATCAACCTTTTTTCAGCTTATTATTTTATGAGTTTCATGTCTACAGGACACATCCTGTGATTCTTTAATACTGTACTATGGATGATTTCAACTGGTAGCGCTCATTCGACAAAATGATTTTTCTTTGGTAGAAAATATCTTTACTGACCCAGTTCTACGGCTTCGGATCCTTCTGACATAACCTCATTGCATAACGAAAGAATGCCGCTATACATATTAGTCTGGTGACAAACGTAAGTAAATTGTTTTGTTATTACGTCACTGCAAAAGTCGAAGTTATGTTGCTTTTAAATTAAGTTTCTTATCGGAAAATAGAGTAAAATTTAAAATCAGAATTTATCCGATTTTAATCTTAAATTTCGACAACATTCGCTCAGTATTTAAAGAGTCAGGGAAACATACCTTGTGGTTTTTAAGACATTCTCATGAGATATCATTTCTTCTTTTATGCATTTGGTACCATGACTGCAACAGAATATCTCGCAGTTCCCTAGAATTCACGTCCGGCGAATTTGGGGGCCATGGCAATAAATGGAATTCCTCATCATGTTCTAGGAACCATACCTAAACCTTCTTCGCAATGTGACATGAGGCATTGTCTTGTTGAAAAACGTCATTTCCGTCAGGGAATACAGTCGCCATAAAGAGGTGTACTTGGTCAGCCACGATGTTCAGGTAGGTAACAGCTCTCAGAGTTTGCTCTACAGGAATAATGTGTTTCTCAAGAAAATATTGCCCAGACCATCACACTCCCTCCAGCCGCCTGGAACCGTCCCAGAGTGTATCCAGATGAGAAGGCTTCCGTGGGTAAACGTCGCACACGAGCTCGTCCGTCCACATGCTGTAACAGAAAACGGGATTCGTCTGACCATGCGACTCTCTTCCAGTCTTCTATGGTCCAATTTCGATGATTACGCGCCTACTATAAGTGTTGATGGCGGTAAACGGCTGTGAGCATAGGCACACGAATGGGTCTGCGGCTACGGAGACCCATATCGAAGAGCTTACGATGAACTGTGTATTCGGACACATTGGGCCTTTTACCACAATTGAAATTATTGGTAATGTCAGCCACTGTAGACCTGCTGTTGATGCAGACAAGACGAGATAGCATGTGCTGACCTCTGGCACCAATGAGGCGTGGCCAGCCCACGCCTTATCGACGGCTTGAAGTGTCATCTGTTTCGGACCATCTTTGTTAGGTACTAACTACTGCATAGCTCGAGCAGCCTACCAGCGTCGCTGTTTCGGAGATGCTCTTGCCAAGGCGTCTTGCCATAACGATCTGGCCTTTGTCGAAATCAGGTAAATCTTTTGTTTTTCCCACGTTGAGACGAAACGAAATACTACCTGCTAGAACTCTGACCCAGGTATTATATATATATATATCATTCGCGTTTTTGGCTCGTGACACTGATTGGCTGCACGTGCGCTTCTTTGCATAACGCAGAAGGGATTTTAATGTATTGGCTGATCGGTGTATATACATATATTAATATAGGCAATTGTTTTAAGTTTTAATTTGTTAAGGTTTGCAATGCTTAAGTATCATCTATGAATCTGATTATCTGAGTATAATCCAGATCTGTTGAACATTAATAAGCAAGAATGAAAGACTTTATTCTCGTAATCAAATTAAATATTCCTTATTTTGAACAAATTTCATATTGTGCTCAAACGAACTTTACATTTCTTCTTTATCTATACGATCAATTAAAAAAAACGATCTTTATAAAACCAATAAACCTATTTACGAGTCATATATCAAATATAAAACTTCTTATATTTTCTGTAGGCTTAACCTTCTAGCACCAGTCGATATTTAAGCATTGAAGATTCTTCAAGGGAAAGCCTCTATGACTGTCCCAACGGAAAGTGTTGCCCATTTCCTATTTATTTTTAGACTCGTACAATCTGGTTTCATCCTCGGACATGGAACGAAGCACATTTCGACACAGGAAGATGACACAAATATGAGCGACCAAAATGTCCAGCGTTATCCTCCAAAAGGCAAGGAACCGCTTCAACTAAGCTCGGGGAAGTGGTCTTGACGCGTCCTATCATTCTGGCTAGTAAGTGCAGCAATAAATAACTGCTCTTTCCTGCGCTATACCGTTCGCATCGGGTGATAGTTGTACGTTTTGTAAGAAGAAATAGAGAAAGAACAGAAACTGAGGGTGAAAGTGAATCGATACTATTCGGATCGATGACGCTAACTCGTTAAAACCAAAGAGCTAAAAGTTTATTTATGATTTTATTCATTAAAATTATCTACACTTTATATTGGAAAAGTGTTCTGCCTTTCTCTTTTTTTGTTTTAAAGCATAGTACAGAGTATTCTTAACATTTTATGGTAGATGATCAGGGTCGTGATGTTAAATAAATGAATCTAATTTATCTAAATCTTGATTTTCTACATTATCTATCAATTTTTTGTGAATTATGGGGAACGGAATTTAACAGTTGTCCCCTCATTAATTTTATTATACAAAAAAAATACTGAACGACTTAGATCTCAGTTCAAAAAATTGCGTTTATTTTATACGAATGAAACAATTTGATACAATGATTGTTATTAAATTGTAACAGTTCTAGTATTAACTACAATTATGTTATTGACTTCACAAACATTCTTTAATTAATTAGACAAATATTCTACTACTTCACAACTCCTCGATTAACTGCACTAGGGATTCTCAACGTGGGGTACGAGATAAATGTTTTTGGGTACGCCGTGAGAGCTCAAAAGTCGCTAGATATATGTTAACAAAAATATTTAATGTGTACATATATATATATGTTTTATTTCATTCCCATTGTTATACTATAACTATAGTTTTATCTATCTATACAAGGGGTACGCCAGTTACATACACATTTCCAGGGGGTACGTGAAACATAAAAGGTTGAGAACCACTGATATATATGTTTTATTTTATTCCTATTGTTATACTATAACTATAGTTTTATCTATCTATACAAGGGGTACGCCAGTTACATACACATTTCCAGGGGGTACGTGAAGCATAAAAGGCTGAGAACCACTGATCTACACAATAGAGCGTATATTAATTTTACTTTTCGCACTTTTATTGACTTCACTGTACTTCTTTTAACTTGACTAAACCTCTTTTACTAATGCCAGAAAGCTCTTCTATTAATTTTACTAATTTCAGAATAGTTCTTCTGTTATTATTCATGATAAGGTGCACTTGGATTGATGCCGTAAGTACTCGTTAGTAGCGCTTTTTCCAAAGTAACATTAGATGGTGCTGTGCGTGACCGCTGGGAAGGAGCTCCACGTGCCAAGGTCATGTGTTAAGATTGTGTGTGTTGTGTTAAAACACATGTGTTGTGTTAAGATTGTGATTCGAGTGTGACACATGTGATTGTGACACATGTGTTGTGTTAAGATTGTGATTCGAGTTGGGTGTCAAAGACATTCGTTTAGAATGTCGGAAATTCAGACGGAACAGCGGTATGTCATTCGTTATTGTGTTTGGCGAGGCCTAAGTGCTGCTGCGACTGTTGAAGAGGTGAGTGAAGCCTATGGTAATGACTGTTTTCGTATGTCTGCCATTTTTAAGTGGCATAAGCGATTCAAAGAAGAACGCGAATCTGTTGCCGATGACCCAAGACCTGGCCACACTTCTTCCTCAATAACTCCTGAGCAAATCGAAAAAGCCCTGACAATCCTGAATGAAGACAGACGAATAACACTTCGTGATATGGCTGTGAAAATGTCAGTTTCATACGGAAGCGCTCACGCGATTGTGAAAACCCATCTGAAAATGTCACGAATCTGTGCTCAATGGATTCCACACAGTTTGACTCCAGAACAAAAACAAAAAAGGGTACAGCTGTGCAAGGAGATTGCTTAATCGTTTTGTAAGCCAGGGTCCAACCTTCATGAATTGAATTGCGATTTGCGATGTAACTTGGATCTTTCACTGTGATCTCGAAACAAAACAACAGGCGAGTCAATGGAAGCATCCTGATTCACCGAGACCCAAGAAAATTCGGGTTTCTCATTCAGCTAGGAAACAAATGTCTCTTGTGTTTTTTTACATCAAAGGTGTTCTCGTTACTCACTTTATGCCTCGTGGAACAACCATGAATAAGGAAGCCTGCTCGAAGGTTCTCAGAACCAAACTTCGGCATGTCATTCTTGAAAAACGTCCGGAACTTTCTGGTGTGACTTAGTTTCTCCATCACGACAACCCCAGGCCCCATACGGCTAATATTTTGCAGTCGATGATCACTGCCATAAGTGCTAAGGTTCTGCCACATCCTCCATATTCCCCAGACTTAGCACCCTGCGATTTTTTCCTCTTTCCGCGACTGAAGAAAACTTTGAAAGGGAAACATTCGCATCCGACGACGAAGCTTGCAGAGTCACAACGACTACACTTCGCACACTTTCGAAAAATGGCTTCAAAGACGCTTTTAATGCATGGGTACAATGATAGCAAAAATATGCAAACTTCAAGGGAGAGTATTTTGAGAAAGATGAATGCCAAGAAGTTTCAGAGGAAGATATTTAATGTAATTTTGTGCTTCTGTCCATGAATTAAATGATCACGCTATGTAACTTCATAAAAGCTCTTTTTCAACGGACGTTAAAATTCATAAAAGTCCTTCTATTTATCTCATGAAAGTTTTTTTATTAATAATCCTTGTTTTTCCTTTAACTTCACTGCAATTTCTATATTAAATTCATTAAAACTGTTTATTGACATCATTATAGCTCTTAGGGGCGGGGATGGCTCAATCGGTAGCGCGCCAGGCTCGTAATCTGTAGTTCTCAGGTTCGAGTCCCAGCTGGGTCAGCGTTGAGATTTATCTTCGCAAAATTCCCCGCCTTGCCCAAGGTCAGTAGGGGACACCGATGGGCTTGGAAAGGCCGCCGTCCGTCGGATGGGACGTTAAGCCATGGTGCCGTGTGCGGGAGAGCCATACTCTGTGCACGTTAAAGAACACGCTGGATGGCCTTGACGGGAGGCTACCATCAGCTGTTCCAGTGGGTCCTCTCCCCCAACCTTTTCTGAGCCTTCGGGGTCCTTGTGACCTGGCCATTTAGCCCATTGTGTGCAAAATAAGTGCCGCTCAGAGGTAAAACAACCCAACCCATTATAGCTCTTTTCTACACTACAATTGTCCTGATAAGTAAGTTATAGTTTTGTTTATGGGTGTGTATTCAACTTTAAACCTCGCATTGTTAAGTTGGAGACAGAGGAAGGGCTCAGTAGGTAGCATGCAGGCTTGTAATCTAATGTTTTGAGGTTCCAGTGCGAAAAATGCCAGCGTTGAGAATTTTCTCCACTGACCCCCTCCACCTTCCTTGGTGAGAAATAGGATACATTGGGCTTTGGGAAGGCCACGGTTCGTCGGTTGGTACGTTGAATCGTGGTACGGTCTAGAGGAGAGTTATACTCTGTGTACGTTAAAGAACACATTGGATGGCCTTGACCGAAGGCTTCCATCTATCTGCTAATAGCTATCCAGTGGATTCCCTTCGACTTTCTCAGAGCCTTTAGGGCCTTGGGACCTTGGGGCCTGGGCTTTTAGCTTATTCTGTGCAGAAAAATGCCGCATAGAGGTACAGCAATCCGACAACTGCTCAGGTTATCCAGGTTCACCTAGTGGTCCTATATAGGGAGAGGTTGGCAAACGGCGATGTCGATTTCTATTGGCTGCCGCTGTCACGTGTCTCATGGGCGTCATTTCTGGGCTTCGATTGTTGGATTGTTCCTTAGCTCTGTGATAGTTACTGGTAAAGTTTACACTATACTTGATTTTATATTGAAACTTGCATTTATACTGAATTCGATGCGTTTTAATGTAAATTACCTATTATAATTCTCATTCGTTTTCTTCTATAGACGTAAGGTTTATAAGTTGTTAAAATGCCACATTGTGCTGCTTTCGGCTGCATTAATTTTGCAAAGAAAAGGAAATCGATGAAAGCGTTCCCAAAAGATCGGGTTGAATTCAATTATATCTTTAAAAACTCGGGAAATATAATTATTCTCAAAATTCGAATCTGTCTCTACTACTGAAGTATTGCTAATAATTTCTGAATAGTTTCCCAACGCTCTGGCTGTACCAAATCATCTGGAATTTTCTTCTTTAGTCAGTAGAAAGCGAAACTTGTAACTTCATAGTGTTGAATATAGTCTTTTTTTTTACGGATAATGTCCTTTAAGATAAATGGAACGTCACTGAAATCACATTTTCGTCACATTCGTTGGTGTTTAAAACGTGGAAGCTGGCTTAGCAGAGCAAACACGTTCCATATGAATTAATCTCAAAAGCTAATTAAACCGTTGAGCCTTTTATGTTGTGCTGAAATAAATAAATCTAATTTTAAAGGTTTAATAATGATTTTTTTTTCGCGTATTTTGAAGAAAAAATGTTCCTGTGATAAACATTTGAAACTGACTTCACTATTAAATGTCCTAGCTTCACTAGATTATTGAAGAAATGTTTTTGCAAATCGAAATTCCCATGAAAATTTCAGTTGTTCAGAAATATGCCACTGGAGGTAATCAGTGGCATTATTTGTTGTAAAAAGCTATTTTTAAATTTCGCTTACTAAAATAAATGCTGCGTTAGAAGTTTTTAAAATAATGGGGTACGCCGTGAGAGCTCAAAAATCGGTAGATCTAGTAACAAAGTAAAAATAACCATTGTTATACTATAACTATAGTTTTTTCTATCTATACAAGGGGTACGTCAGTTACAAACACATTTTTAGGAGGTACGTGAAGCATAAAATGTTGAGAACCACTGAGCTAGATTAACTGACGCACTCGCAAAGCCCAGACATGGCGCCCATGAACGCCGTTTGCCAGCCTCTCCTTATATATAGGACCACTAGGTTCACTCATACGATGGCCCGCCTATTGAAACAATAATTAAAATCTAATAATTCAAATAATAGTTTTCTTTATTGTTGAATACAAAAAGCTTTTATTTTTCAACAAATTTTTATATTTATTTGTTTTTTACTAATTACTCTTTTGTTTCCTAAGTTTTTTCCATGTCTTTATATTTTTATGTTTTTTTTGTAGAATTTTATTTGAGCATTGAAATATTAACTGCTTTTAAATGATAATGATATACGTTTACGGTACTATTTGTTCAGTAAAAGGCAACCACGCAAGAAACAACAATTTTTTTAGAGAGAAACAGTATTGCTAATTTTCACTCTTTTTAACGTTGAATATTCGCCTAATAGCTCTTTGTTCAAAGGTAGAAACATCTGGTGAGCTTTCTAACTGGCAGAGAAAAATTGTGCATTTCTCAGCCATCTGTATTTTATCTGTCTGAGTTGACGTGTCCGGAACATGTAATGCTCTTTTGCAGTCAAAATTTACGCCGCCCCCAGAGAATATTGTATTCGCGAAAGAAATGTAGAGCTGTGGTTGCCGCACGTTTCAGCATTCCTATAAGACAGGGTGGAAGCAAAAAGCTAACTAGGCAAAAAAGAGCAGCGTAAAAACTAAGTTAAAATTCGTAATGTTCAGATAAAAATGTGTGAAAAAATATCGAAAAACAAATAAACAGACAAGGAAAAAAAATCCAGGAATTTAGCACTGCCATGTAAAGTTGAAGAGAGAGCAGTTTACATATGTAGAGAATACACAAAAGGGAAAAATCTACTGCGCGGAAGAGATACGACATATGAAAACTGGGGGAGTTTTATGGGTTGTTCCTCAAAATGTAAGCTAGGAAATGTGTGCGAAGGGCAAAGAAAATGAAACGCGGTTTTCCCAATTGTTTTTGTTTGCACATATAGATCTACTTTAAACAAACGCATACCATCCATAACTAAGTAGGCTGTTGGTCTATTCGTTTATGGGGGAAAAAAGACAATATGCGATTTTAGTTGCTTTTCGCATGGTGTTGATGAAAAGGGATTCTTTAAGGCTGACTGATATATCAGAGAAAAAAACATGCAGTCTTGCTTTGTGTTTTTTGTTTTAGCTGGGCTTTGTTCGTTTCCTTCTGTTGAAAGGTGTAAAAGGTGAGGAGAAAAAGGAGATCGTCAAAGTGTTTTGGGATCAATTGGTTGACTTGATCGGGTGAAAAATAATTTAAAAAAGAGGTTATAAACCGTAACTGATTAAAAATAGGCTACCTAAAATTAATAAAAGGTTTTCCTAAAAAAAGATAAGAGGGAAGGTAATGAATAAGGTACAAATCTTGAACAACAGAATTCTCAGTAAAGTGAATTCCACACATACACGGAAAAAAGTATTCTTCCTAGTGTATGTAATTTTGCTAGTTCAATAAATAAGCAGTGGGTGGATCAGATATCTTTCCGTTTGTTAGCGTATTAGTTTTCAATCCTGTTTATCTTGTCACAATGTCTAGTCTTCGTTCTGTCTGTTTATTTACCTGTTCCTGTGTGCACTTTCTATCACGTCTGTTTGCAAGTAACTGTATCTGCTCTCTGCGCTGTCTATCTGTCAATTACTGTAACTTCTTTTTTCCTCATCATCATGAATTTCTCCTCATCTATCTGACTATCATTTCGTTTACTCTTTACACAGTCAGTTATTTGTTTACTTCCTGCCCAGTCTGTTCGTCTGTCAGTCGTTTTGTTTACCTCCTGTCTAATCTGTCTGTCCGTCATTTCGTTTATCTTCTGCTCAGTCTATCACTGTATCTACTTGCTGCGCTTCTGTCCATCTGTTGCTTAACCATACTCTAATTTTGACATTCATTTTCCTCACAAAACAGCTAGTTAAACATTTAGGAGAACCTTTATTAACTTTAACTCAACACATTCCCTAGTGTTGGCTAGGGATAACAAATACAAATGAATCTTCTCGTTACTCCTAAACAAAATACATCGGATGCTACAGCGACCCTCTCTAATTTCAGAGCATTCTGACATCCTTCAACAATTTCATAATCCAAATAAATGAAACATCCTAACTGGGATAATTTTGCGGCTGGAACGTTCACTGTGTCTTTTCCCGAATAGTTTAAGCTCCACTAATGAAATTAGATGCTGAGTTGAGTTACTTATGTGAAATATGTTGTGAGAAACAGATTCCTGTTATTATTAACGCCGTTAAATATACGTTTCTAGCAATCTTGTTCAGCCACGCTGTTTCCGATATAAACGTTTTGAATGAACCATTACAAAAGCCAGTTTAGATACTTACATAGACTCTCCGCTGCAGAGGAATCTAGAATTATTATCTTGCAATCTAATGGCTATGTGTGAATGAGCAACTAAGACATCTCACTCTAAGCGATGGGACTTACGGGCATTAGTGAGTGTACTAATCACGCTATATACAGGCAATTAAATGTACCTGAAAGTAGCTGTCGTAAAAGGAAAGATGTAATAATATGTAGCTACATCTGAGAGATTATTATGCACCCAAGTTTGAGTAATTTAAGTTCTCACATGGTGCAGAATGCTGGTAGGCAGAATGCTGGTAGGCAGTCTTTATCCTCCAATGTTGATGATGATGTACATATCCAAAGCAACGTGAGCTGGAGTATAAGGATTGCAAAGCATGTACTGGCTTATAATAGGCATGCATTATTAAATTATTCGGTTTTAAAGTTTGGAATGCGCAGAAAGCTAAATGTGTATTGAATCAAGAAATTGACTTATATTTCAATGAATTTATTGGTTAAAATAAAAAATAGATTCATGCTAGAAAACGTTTAAAAACTATATTTTCTTCTGTAGATTTTAACGACGAATTATCAGCATAATGTTATATGCTTCCTATGTGATGCAGTCATATCGGGGTTGCCTCGCGATATCTCGATATCGGTTGCCGCAGCAGCTGGGGTCCAGGTTCGAATCCAAGGTGGTAGCATAGCTGTTTGTTCAGTGCTCGCCTTGCATGAGAAGGCCTGTACAAGCTAGGAATAGCTTCTAAGCCTCTTCTCTGTCCTCTATGTAACATATTAAAAAATACTGTGGTACTTCAAAGGCTTTTATTAAACAGGCATTAAATTGCTTTTAGATGTATAAATAAATCAAATAATTTAAATGAATTCTAACATTCAAATATTCGGCCCTGGTGTTTGAAATGCCTGGTCTCTAAATTAATTTATTTTTCAAAAATCTGAAAATTATTTCACTTGTTATTTATTTATTTATTTATTTATTTATTTATTTATTTATTTATTTATGTATTATCACATAAGAGATCAAGGATATAATAACAGTTGGCACATACCTACAAAAGCAAAAAATGCAAACTTTATATGCAAAAAAGACAAAAATGAAACAAATCACACGTATAAAAATGAAAAACAGATAACTGTCATGTCCCCCGAATATTATATTTATTTATTTATTGCTGTATTTTTGTTGTGTTTTATTACTGTATATATTTTTATGTGTTCTTGGGAATGCTTATGCTGGGATGACTCACTGTTGTTGTTTTCGTGTCAGAAGCGGGCTGCTTGCAAGTAATGAAACCAGCTCCAGAAGTTGCTGATGGCTGTAAATGACTAGCCTATGGCGCTTGTGCAGCGACGAGGCTAGGCGGTAGATTTGAAGCATTAGTCTTGATGTGAGCTATCGAACGAGAACGAGAAGGAGCCGTTTCGATACGCGTCAGAAGGAAGCAGTCATACTCAAAGGAAACCCTTGAAGTGAGGGTGCGATTCCAAAGGGAAATTGAGATTCTTGGATAATCTGTTTTTATTCTCGTGGTTCAGAAGGAACCAGAGTGTAGGCAAAGATTGGTTATCCTTTCGCCGAGTTTGAGGTCTGTAAAGTGAGAACTTGCAGAGTGTGCGATTCTCCACCTCATTATTAATATTTGCAGCAGCAAAGGCTCACGGAGTTGAGTGGTGAATCTGATAGCAGTTTTGTGAATTCAGAGTGAACCACAGTGTAGTCAAAGGTTGATTATCCTTTCGTCGAGTTTGAGGTCTGTAAAGTGAGAATTTGCAGAGTGTGCGATTCTCCACCTCATCATATTAATGTTTGCAGCAGCAAGGCAGCAAAGGCCCACGGAGTTGAGCGCATTCCCATCACGTAGCTGCATATATTATAAATAAAACTGTGCCGTCCCTATCTAACTCTCGTGCAGTAATTGATGGACTGTTGTTACTCATCATTCAACGCAGCGAACATCAGGCATACAGTGCCACGGGCATAAAAACCCGCGAACCTGTCTTTTCACCGAAGTGAGGGTGAAGTAATTATTAAGCAACAATCACTGGCGGCCACGACGTTTGGCTCAGTCTCCAAAGGTATGAGAAGGGAGGACATCACATCTGTCCCAGTCGGACAGGATTCGAACCCAGGTCATCACATCTGACTTAGTCCTACAGGATATGATTTTTTGGGTCACGACAATAACCCCTCAAGCAGCTTCTCGAAGCGAATACCCAGGAATTGCGACCTGCTGAAGGTCAGTAAACAATTTTCTGATATTTGCATTAACTCAAAAAAAAACGAATCAACAATTAAAGTTTTGTGGAAAAGAAAGCCAAGCTAAAACATTCGTAATATAAAAGCACAATATTTAGATATCCTGCAATTTTTTTTATTGTGCTGAATTAATAGTTTTGATTTTATTGCATATTTAATTATGTGCTTCGTATTAAATGAAATAACATTCCCTGAAGCCAGTTGCAAGACACAGAGGTCTGACATGAAACAGTCTGTTGAATACGCCATAGAGAAGACCTGTGAGACAGGTGTGACCTTAATAGAGAGACAATAACAAATATCCATGCTTTGTCCGGGATCAAACCCAGATCCCTTTGATTAGTAGCCAAGCACGCTAACCACTCGGACACGGGACCGCTTCATATTAAAACATTTTAACTTTCTAAGGAAGATGTAAAAGTTAATAAACGTGTATCTCATAAAATATTTTAATTAATAAATGTTTTAAATAATAGACTAAGCATTATTCATTACTTATTATATTATTTAAAACATTTATTAATTAACATATTTTATGAGATATACGTTTATTAGCTTTTACATATTTTTCAAATAAAATTTAAAATGGCTTTCAGTACCGTTTTTTGAAGGATGTTACAAAGTATTTGATCCAAAAATTCCGCTTCCCGATTTGCATTCAAAAATGTATCAAAAATAGGGAACCATGAAAAATTACTTATAGTTATTAAAAAATTAAAGAACTGTTTTCTTTGAACACAAATCCTTTTACAAAGGGACCTAGGATCGAGCCCCGGGTAAAGCATGGCTGTTGTGTTGTTTTTCTGCTGAGGACCCGCCATCATCACAGACCATCTACTGTGGTGTATTAAACTGACAGTCTGCTAGACCTCTGTGGCAAGCAGCTGCTTGAGGAAATATACTCTTTGTGACTTGTTCTAATGTACCCACAACAAACTAATCCTACCAGCATCGTTATTTCACATACGGAAATATTTTAAATTTACTTCTGGGGTGAATTATGTTAATTTTTTTATTCTGCTACTCTATTACTAAATTTCGTGAATCAATATGAGTTTCGAACGCATGATAATTTTTTACGGCATCGCCATAAATCGCTTCCAATTTTTTAATAATATGATTTTTAATAAATTTACTAAATACGGTAAATTATATAGTATTCGATACCATATTAGTAATCGTATTATATCAATTATTGAATCAGACTTAAACAATATTCTGGAACATTTTCAATGCAACATATTTAAAAATCTTCCCGCTTTCAAATGATGTTATTCATTTTGCAGTTATTATTGTACTTTTTTGTAAAATATAGTAGAATATTTCGGCTAAAATTATTTTTGGTCCCGCATGAGCATTTAGAAAACCTGGCTACCTTACTCAATATACTAGCGCATAGTAAATAGCCACAGCTGCTAATGCGTCATAAAATCCCACACAAATTTACACAATATGCATATATTAGCTATAACACGCCAAAAGTATGCGGGAAATATATCTCTGCGAATATATCCCGCTGAAAATTTACAATTTCTCGGATACAATTTACCACGCATATGCTACTTTAGAGCAAGAGGAATTTTAATATGGTCTATGGCAGTGGTTCTCAACCTTTTATGCTTCAGGTTCCCCCTGGAAATGTGTATGTAACTGGTGTACCCCTTGTACAGATAGATAAAACTATAGTTATAGTCAGGGGCGTAGTCATGGGGGGATGGGGGGGGGGTCCCCCCAAAGTTACTCCGAGTTGGCAAAATTCGAAGCGACTTCGTAAAATCTAGATGAGTTGTGAAAAAATATTTTGTTTTTGCCAAATTAAGGGAAGTTGTCCAGTTTGGAAAATGGAGAGAGGGCAAAATTTAGAGCAGTTGGCAAAATTCGAAGCCACTTAGTAAAATACAGGTGAGTTGGCAAAATTGGGACAACTTGACAAAATTTGGAGTGACTTGGCAAAATAGTGGGGTTTTGGCAAAATTCAGGTGAGATGTAAAAATTGGGATTTTTTTTCTGTAAAATTATGGCGAGTTGGCCAAACTTAGGGAGTTGGCAAAATTCGGAGTGACTTGGCAAAATCGTGGGGAGTTGGCAAAATTTAGGGAGTTGCGAAAATCTAGGGGCAGTTGGCAAAATTCAGATGAGATGTAAAAATTGGGATTTTTTCTGTAAAATTATGGCGAGTTGGCAAAATCGAGGCAACTTCGCAATATTTAGGAGAGTTGGCAAATCTTGGGGAAGCTGGCAAAATTCAGAATGACTTTACAAAAATCAAGTGAGATGTAAAAATTTGGATTTTTTTTCTGTAAAATTGTGGCGAGATGGCAAAATCGAGGAAACGGCAAAATCTAGGGCAGTTGACAAAATTCGAACCCACTTGGTAAAATACGGGCGAGTTGTGAAAATTGTGATTGTTTTTGTGAAATTAATGAGAATTGACAAAATCGAGAAAACTTGGTAAAATTTGAATCCACTTGGTAAAATATAGGCGATTTGTGAAAATTGGGATTTATTTTGTGAAATTAAGGAGTGTTGGACAAATCGAGCAAACTTAACAAAATGTAGGGCAATTGGCAAAATTCGAAGCCACTTGGTAAAATGCAGGGGAATTGTGAAAATTGTGCCTTTCTTGTGCAATTAAGGAGAGCAGGAAAGATGTAAAAATTGCGATATTTTCTGTAAAATTATGGCGAGTTGGCAAAATGTAGGTGAGTTGGCGAAATTCGAATTCACTTGGTGAAATATAGGCGAGGTGTGATAATTGGGATTTGGTTTGTTAAATTAAGGAGAGTTGACAAAATCGAGAAAACATGGCAAAGTATTGGGGAGTTTGATAATTTTAAGTGACTTAGCAAATTTAGGAGAGAGGTAAAGATTGCGGATTGCGATTGGTTTTGCGAAATTAAGGATAGTTGGCCAAATCAAGGGAAAATTAACACTTACTTGCTATTATTTGCTCAGTTGGCAAAATTTGAATTCCGAGTTGGAAAATTTTCGATTTCCACCCCTCCAACCATAGTACTTTGCTATGCCCCTTGTGTTATAGTATAACAATGGTTATTTTTACTTTGTTAC
Organism: Ryuthela nishihirai; assembly: GCA_038380435.1. NCBI lineage: Eukaryota > Metazoa > Arthropoda > Arachnida > Araneae > Heptathelidae > Ryuthela > Ryuthela nishihirai. The sequence goes on along the minus strand of JAWZYU010000009.1, from coordinate 23,101,897 downwards.
TAGATATGTTCTTTATCACGCGAAAGCAGAGAATGTTAATTATGTCTATGAGAAACGCCGGTATTTAAACGTTAACCCTTTCACGACTAAGGGAAACATTTTTCCCATTTTAAAATTGGTGATTGTCGTATTTAATTATAACCTTATCTGCATTTTTTATACAGAATGTCAAAATAGAACGTATGCCGAGCGCAATTACGTAAACAGGAACGTTTAGAAAATAAAAACAGAACTGTCAGGACGCATAATATATGTACTATGTGCAATGTCCATCTTTGCCTCACAACCAAAAGAAATTGCTTCGCCGAATATCATAATTAGCACATCAATTTGTATAGTAATTTTATTTCATAATTTTGTATTATTTTAGTTAACATTTTGTTCTAATAAACCAATAAATAAAAGACATTGCATAATAAGCCTAACTATAATTTGTGTTACCTTTATAGTCCATTGGGAAAAATATTTCCCATTAAATTCCAAAAAAACTACACATTGTTATGTATTTTTCTTATGATTTTTATTTATTTTACGTCTAAACAAACTAAAATAAACAGTTACATACTAATATTTACTCTTAGAAACCTTATGGTCCTGAAAGGGTTAAATGTTAAGTCTGGGGATTTCAAGAAATTGAAAACTGATGAAATGCCACTCCTGCTTTCGGTGATTCCTGGGAATTCGCACGTAGCCTATACTCTTCCCCAGGACGAAGAGAAAGCTCTTTTGGGGGCCGAGTGCATAAGCTGACTGATACCCAAATACCAACCTGTCTTTTTGATAAATTAGATAATATAGGTATGACAAAATTTGTCACGGATAAGAAAATCAGTATAAAGATTTCATTTTCCAAAATACTTCATCTGTGTAAAATCTTAGATCTTTGGTTTTGTTTTCTCGAACAAAAATGTAGATTTTTCACAAATCCATATCTTCTTTGCTCTAATAGTGAAAGATTAAAGCATATTTGCCGCATTCATAACTATAGATTAGCAAAACAGTTATGAAGAGTGTACAGTCGCTCAAAAAAGTATCCAAACACTATGGTTGATTACAGAATTCAGAAAAAATATCTGGCAACTATTTTTTTAGAAATTAGTGATCTGGCAACCTTCGTGTCACGTGACACGAAGGTTGCCAGATAACTAATTTCTAAAAAAATCGTTGCCAGATATTTTTTCTGAATTCTGTAATCAACCATAGTGTTCGGATACTTTTTTGAGCGACTGTACATAAGGGACTAGAAAAAGAAGCAGTCCTAGAATGCGGTGAGTAGACAATGCTAAATAGAGTAAACTCACGTTTATCCGGTATTCAAGCATCCGGAATTCTTATGCAACTGGCTTAAATTTCAAATTGAATATTTGAACTTGGTATGACAAATTTCAATATACATGGCAGTTCTCTCCGAATGCCAGAAGACCTAATTTTACGTCTTCTCGCCATCAGCTACTGCTCAAGAATCAAATGCTACTTCAGTGGATGACCTTTTGATGAAATGTCATTCGAGTTTCTAGAACCTAGCCAGCAAACTACACTGCGCATACATATGCATAGGTAATTGTTTCGTTTTTTTTAATTAAAGTTTAGCTGAATTTCACTATTCTCGTGTCTCGGATAGATTTTGTTTTGTATATGCTTTTGTACCAACTTTACCTTTCAAAATTATCTTTTCCATTTATTTAGGAAAATAAGATAAGATGAGTAGTCAGCGCCATTCGACGGCCAAATTTATAACTGTTTCTATGTTGACTTTCAGTGAAGACGCTCGCGAAGTTTTTGTTAAGTGCGCGGATTTCGACATTCATTAGTGCGAAATAGGTATAAAAACAATTATATTTTAAATATTTACATTTGAGTTAAGGTATTATGTTTCATTTTTATTTTCAACGTTTTAAAATGCATTTTTATTTCAGCTACGGCTTGAATATAAGATTGCACCTACTGCGTTTGGTTTCTACACAAATATTTCTCATGCAGCCGGCAAATTCATATAACCGACAACCCCTGTTACCCACAAATACTGGATAACCAGGAAATTACTGTAGTGCTTTTTTTTTAGAATTGGTCTGCAGTGGCGAAATGAAATAGCTGATCAGGTTTGATATGTTTAGAGAACTAAATTCCACAGTCGAGAGGGAACTCCGCAGCTCATGGTTGCTTGAGGATTATGTTTTTTGTATATTTGTTTATTAAATCATTAAATTATTATATTGTTTCTTTCTCAGAAACAATATAATAATTTAATAATTAATTTTACAGGCATATGCAACTTTATCGCAAAAGAAATTTAAATATGGTCTTAGTTGCACAAAATAATGTGTACATACTACGAATGTAATGTATAACGAAAATTTTTTTATTACTTATCATATTGTTTAAAACATTTAATTCTCTCTCTGAAAACATTTCTTCCGGCGCTAGTGACATACCTATATTTGATATTAAACCACAAAAAATGCATCTTCCATCTATTGCAACAATAAAATCAGATTATTTAGTAGTTGATAATTTATTGTGGTATCACGGATATCCATCTCGCTTCCTTTTATCACTCTCTTCTCACTTCTTTTTATCTCTTTCTGTCTCCCTCTTATTTTTATATAATTGAAATATAATATATTTTAAATATTTTTAAGCATCGAGAGCTGGTAACAAATAAATAAAGTTGAAACTTTTCTTATTTTTTGCATTTAACGTTAAATTGAGCATTATAATTTTTACTACTCCCTAAAATTTGAAAGTCGGTGTGCGAAAGTCTTCCGGAGTCGGAAGTTTTCTGAAATAACTTTCCAATGATTTCATCAGTAATTTTCAATTTATATAAATAAATTCATTATGGAAAATTACGTCTTACTTACGAAGAACAAGAGTTGTGTTTTTTAGCAGAAATTGAAACGATAATTACCTGAGATAGAAATGAGAACAGTTTATAATTAAAAACGAGATTGTTACAGAAATATTTTGCTGGAGTTAGTTCTGTTTTGTGTAGAGTGCTTGGCAGTACGTCAGTTACATATTGAATCATCTACCTGATTCTTACATTTTTAGCAATAAGCTTAAAAAGAAATTTAAAGTCTCGTGTTGGGAGGTAAACTTATATATAGGCTGACAGAAACCACGTGTGAGGAAAAACGGGGACGGTGCCAGAATTTATGGCTTCCAGGTGTAGCAGGCTCTTGCCTTGAACGTTGAAGATACAAATGTAACCGCTTTATTTCTGGTGGAGATTAATAATGTTTGAAATCTCCCTTATCAGGTTTAGAAAAAAAAAACGTAAAAAACAAAGTAAAATGAACGTTTTGTTGGCTCTTTGCTTGCATCAATTTATACAAGACATATTAAAGGTAGATTTCTATCTTTGCTTCAGTTTTGGCACTGAAGCGCGAAACTTTTGAAAGCGAGTAGAGCATTTGTGTATTCGAATTAATAAACGTGTTAATTATTCATATATATATATATGTATAGGATTATTATACCATATAATTTTATGTTTGTTTTCCATTATCTTTATTTTACAAAGTAAAAACAACAGAAAAAAAGGACTAACACTTTCATATTCTGTTTTTATTCTGTGTAAATAATATATATCGTCTAAATACATATTTCACTCTGTAACAGGTCCGGTTTCCAGCTCAAAGTGAGCAGAGGCACAGAATACCTTATATCAAGTGGTAGATAATCCAGATCAGAGACCATCGCAGGTATCTGAGCATTTATTTTAGCTAGTTCGGCATCGCCAATCCTATACTGGGATAATGTGTCTCAGGCAGGTCAGTTCCTACCTAGATTCTTGAAAGGGTCCACTTCAAAGGGTGGCTCCTGAAGTTCCTTTTGAATCTTTATGAAGCTCCTACCAGCATGATGGCTTCAGAATTTGGAGGCAGGGGAATGGGTCTTTGCCCCAAGCCTGTGATAATATCCAAGATATAAGCTTCCAGCGTTATATTCTGGATATTCTGACTTGAATGTTATCCGTTGTTATGCACCCACAGAGGATTCTGATGAGGATATGTGATTAGGGGGTTGCTTGATATTGTTGGCCCTATCTCTCTCAACAAACCTAGTTTCTTTAAAAATTCTACTAATCATTTTATCTCTGCAGGTACGTGAAACGTGAGGACGTTTTCTACAGATTATTCTCTTGACGTCCTCATACAAGACTTCAAACGTTATATCCTGGATATTGTGCATTTGCAAGAGAACAGATGGACAGGAAAAGGTCAGATACTTAAACATAATTATAAATTTCTCTTTTCCGGGAGTCGAGGATGGAAAGGTGTAGGTTTGCTTCTCAGCAGACATGACAGTGATGCGCTTCTAGGATATGACTGCATTAATGAAAGATTTCTTACAGTCAAATTTGAAACTAAGGTTAAAGATTTGAATGTTATCTGTTGTTATGCCCCACAGAGGACTCTGATAAGGAAGAGAAATAAGTTTTACAGTCCATTTCAGGATATTTTGAGTTCTACCAAGAAAGAAAATATTTTTCTTGTGGTATGTGACTTCATTGTTAAAGTTGGTACCTGATTCTGTCCTTTGTGCAGGGGTTTTAGGTCCCTTGCATTGGTAGTTCCAATGACAATGGGAAACGTCTCCTACAGGTAAGTAAACAAAACAGTTTGAGAATAACTAATATGTACTACAAACACCGGGACATTTATAAATACACATGTGCTTCAATGGGTTTGCATAGGAATATGATCGATTCGGTTAGGTATACCAGATCATATAGGGGAGTTGATATTGGGTCTGAACATTATGTGGTCAAAAGTGTCTTACAACTGAAGCTTAAGAAATGTTGTGATAAGGTTAAGAAAATTTCCTTTAACACCGAAGCTCTGAAATATCTAAATATATCCAAAGCATACCATGATCGGCTACTAGTCATTATGACAGTCATGATTTGCTTACTTCTAAAATTCAGAAAGAATGGGGTCAGTTTAAACAGGCTTTCTTTGAAATCATCAGTACTCTAAAACAGTACATTAAAAAGGAACAGATGAGACAATATCATTTGAGTGATAAGGCTGTGGAGCTTATTTTTGAAAGAAGGAATTGCAGGAATAATTTGAATCAACATCCTACTAGTTTGTACACCTAATAGACAAAATTACAAAGAGCTTAATAAACGTGTAAAGGATCAATTAACAGCTGATAAGAATCTTTGATTTGGTAGCTTGTCTGGTAAAGCAGAGGAAGCAGTTAAACAGAACAACAGCCGGGAGTTGTACCAGATAGCTATTGTTTTGTGTGGTAGAAAACGGACAGGTATATAGGGATTGAAGGATAAACTAAGATAAGGTTACACTGGGCAACAGATTTTCATAAAAGTCATGCCTCTGAGATAAAAGTAGCCTTTTCTTAAAAATTTCAAGGTGCTGAACACGAATATGACAATGAAAATGTAAAATTGGCTACGATTTCTGAGAAATCCGCAATAGTTTTTTCTGTAATAGAGTAATACGTACATACGACATGATAATAGAGTAATACGTACATATGGCATGATAATACACAAAATATATGTCATACGTACATATGGCATGATAATACACATAATATATGTCATACGTACATATGGCATGATAATACACATAATATATGTCATACGTACATATGGCATGATAATACACATAATATATGTCATACGTACATATGAGGTTAAAACTCCTCTTCTACTTCCGACGTCGCTTCCCCCGTCGCTTGTAGAGCTGCTCAGCATCATCTCTGCCGTGAGTCCAACAGTAGTCAGCCAACATTGAAGTGAACCAGTTTCCCTGGTATCATTTCTCCATCGTTGCAATGTCCTGGTGAAAACGTTCACCGTACTCGTCACTAACCATGCTGCAGTTGTAGGGGAAGAAATCGAAATTGCGAATGGAGAAAGTGGATCTTTAAAGGACATGAAAGATGCAGTCCGGTCCATAGCTTTTACGAAGTTTTTCACCACACCGAGTTTGATGTGTAGGGACGGTAGCAGGATTTTGTGCGTTTCTGTCAGTGCTGGATGTTCCACATTTTTCTCTCCGACTTTCAGAGATTTCCTCTGTGGCCAGTTTCTCTTCACGTAGTGCAAGTCTTTTCTCTGTTGTCTCATTCACATAAGAACAGCAGTACTTCGTATATCCCAGCTGCAGAGTCATCAACAGAGCCACTACCTTCAAGTCAAAACAGAGATTCCAGCCATACTTGCTGTATTGAAGACAGTTCAACAGCTGTTTTAGGTTGTCGTAGGTTTCTTTGATGCAGACAGCGTGTTCGATCGGAAAAGTCGATTTCCATTATGCAGGCACCCCGCCTTGGGACTCAATTTCGAGTCTATGAATAGTCGCCATTCTTGAGGGTCATGTTTGATTCCGAGGGAATTCATCAGGCCATCTACATCGGAGCAGAACACAAGGTCATCATCCTTTCTGAAGTAAGGAGCAAACTGTTCATGACGAGTTCGAAACGAAGTCACTCGGACGTTTTCTTTGTGAAGATTCCGTTGTTTAAGTCTTGATACAAGTAACTCTGCTTTGGCCTTGGACAGCTCCAGATCGCAAACAAGATCGTTCATTTCTTCTTCGGTGAGAATGTGTGGTGCAGATGACGCACCGTGGCAGCCGTATGGATCATCATTAAACACCGAAGACTGCGGAGAACCTGATTTCGGTTCTTCTCCCTCCTCATCGTCTGAATCAAAGGAAAATATTTTTGAAGGTTCGGGAACCGGAAGGCCTTCGCCATGTGGAACTGGTTGGAAAGCAGTTTGTATATTTGGGTACGCTATTGTCCACTTCTTTTTCCTTGTGATGCCTCCAGAAACAGGTGGAACCATGCAAGAAGTAGCAGTCATTTGCGTGACTGCTTGGCTCTCTCTCTCAAAACAATAGGAACAGTAAACGGCATCGCCACTTTTTCGCCTTCCAGCCACTTCGGAAGATTTCTTGCACACGTACTGCAGCACATGTGTGGGGCCTAGGCCTTGTCCTGGTTCCCGATCTTGCATCCAAAATAAGCTCATACGCCGCTTTCCCTATTGGAGTGATGGCTCTTTTGTGGCTTGCAAACGTCACTTCCCCGCAAATGTAACAAACTGTATCTGCACTATTAACACAGTTACGAGGCATCACTACTGCTGGATTAAAACTGCAAGGATCACTTGTGTTGTACTTATGATTCAGGGGTAAATAGGAGTCGCTCAAAAGACTTGATCACCCTACGAGACGTCGTATACAGTTATGATTGCATCATCTTTTGTCAGCGATCGTAAAGCTGCAATGTCATGACTCAACTACATTGCATCAGACAATGATGCAATACCTCTGGGGGTTGTGTGTATTGGCGGGCTGAAGCAATACAACGAAATATGTTGCAATCTGGAGTTAAAAATACAGCGTTGCGAAATGCGGACTGAGTCGTTTATACATGATCATCTCTATCTCTCCTAAACAAGAGCCAATCGGCAAATGTTATTGTCATTTTCGTGTTCAGCACCTCGAAATTAATAAAGATTAGATATTTTCATTTCAAAGTCATTTTTGTGTTGCCCAGTGTTATAGAAGGTAAGGATTCTGTCATGATAAGTGGGCTGAGCATTTCAGTGATTGTTCTAAACTGTGTGGTTAGTTCTACTCCCTTTGTTTGTAATGATGACAGATGCTAATATTGGCCCTGTAACACATGTTTGAAGTAATTTTGGCTATTTCTAAACTTGAACTACATAATCCCCAGGAGTAGATGAAATTATTACGGAAATGCTTAGAGCTGGGAATGTTTCGGTTACCGCATGGATGGCTGAATTTTTGAATATCTTTTATGATAAAGGCATTGTTTCTAAGGATTTTACCAGAGCTATTATTATTATCCCTGTTTTAGAGAAAAGTGATCGCAGTTCTTGTGATAACTATAGGGGTATCAGCCTACTTTCTGTTCCAGGTAGAGTTCATTGCATGATTGTGCTTACTCTAATTAATAATCTAATTGATTGACAAATGCGTGATTAGCAGTGTGGATTCAGAAGTGGTAGGGGATGTATAGATCAAATTTTTTCACTTAGTCAGTTTCTTGAGAAATGTTTAGAGCTTCATTTCATGGGCAAACGTTTGGTTGCTAGCTTTGTAGATTTCAAAAAGTCTTTTGGTTATGTTGACTGTCATAATTTATGGTTTATCGTGAGATCTTATGGCATACCAGACAAGTTAGGTAACATAATGAAAACTCTCTAAAGTAACACTAAGTCGTGTGTGAGAGTTGGCAAAACTTGAAGAAGCTGATTTAGCATTGCTAGTGGAATTCGCCAAGGGTGCATTTTGTCTCCTTTTCTTTTTAGTCTGCGGAGCGCTATGTTATGTGGAATTCTTTAAAATTTCTAATTTAGATTATGTGGATGATTTGACCTTTTTGTCTAATGATGCTCATGAGATGAATTCTTTCATTATGTCTGTTGATGAGACTAGTAATCTGGTGATAAACAGAGGGAAAACTAAAGTGATGAAAATTAGTTAGGCAGGTTGTGGTTGAGTTGCTTTGAAAGGATGCATTCTTTAGCAAGTATGTATGTAATTTAGAAAGACAATCAAGGAAAGACAATATAAGTATGATAGGGGAACTGAGAAGATTACAATCGAAGGAGAGCAATAAAGGAAAAATAGCAAGAATGTACAATGTAGGAAGGGATTTAAAGAATGGCAATCTAGGACGCTACTTGAACTCCGAACAATGTCTGACGAGATAATTCTATCAGAGAGTTTTGTGCTCATCTATATCTTTTCAAACAAGTTGGCTTTATTTATCCTCCAAACGCCTTTCGTACAAAAATATCTATAACACTAATCTTCAGACAACATTTTCAGTTATTAACCGACCTTCCATCACCCACGTAAACTGGTAAACAAGACTACAAAGAAGATAAGAACCTTCTCCGCTCTGTACGAACTAAATGTACTAACTCTGATTATGTATACATATACGATGCCATTGAATAGTCTCTGGAGATGTACGACTATTTACGGTAGTAACCCGTCGAGCACGTCAGACTGTAGAAGAAGTCCGAGAGCAAAGGTCTGATCTCGTGCCGAGAGGACGTAAGGTGGACGACAAAGGAGGAGCACTCCGCAAATGGGTCTCAGTGGGAGAAGGAAAATGCACAAAAGGACTGAAAAGGCAGCTTTTACTCAGAGCTGACTCATGAGTCTCTTCCTGCAAAGGCAGGTCAGTCATTATACGTCATCCGAGGTCGTTGTGCCTCCGATTAGTTCTTCTACGGATAATGGAAAAGGGCACTAAGTCAGTTCTCTATGTCTCGCTTTGTGCAGATGTATAGGAGTACTCTTACTTTACGTTGTGTGTGAGCAGAGTTTTGATGCATTTTAGGACGAACAGTTAAGAATGAAAGAGAAACTTTCAGTTTGTAACCTTTTTTTTGCCTTTCAATTACTAACTAAATTACGTTTGTTTTTCAACAGTTTGATGTTAACCAGGTTTTAGTTTGGAAGTTGAAATCTGTACTTCAGTTCAAATGAGAGTGCAAGGGAATGTATTAAATGGTCGGAAATTTGGTCGTTCACATATTATGTCGTAAGGAAACGAAGCAAGATGGAAGTCATTGACAACCAGCCGACAGCAACTACTTGAGTAGAATTGTTTGATATGAATGTGTGACCTGTATGCATGATAATCGATTAGCGAAAAGATGATGGATAATATTTCCAATAGGGTAAGTGAGGGTACCGCCTCCAGATGAAGTCAATTAACATTATAAAGCAAAGCCGTCTTATAGTCTGCCTACGAAATCAAGGAATCCAGTCTTTATGGGATTTAAGGAAAATGTAACTGGTGTAGGCATTCCTTATGGTATAAAAAGGGATATCTTTGAGTTCTTCTCAATGAGGTATACACAAACAGAAATCGCTTAACACTTTAATTCTAAAGTGAGAGTTATCAGTTTTAAATTTTAATCTCTCATTTCAACTCATAAAAAAGAAATATCCCTACCTTAGAAAATGGAACTTCTGATTTTAATCTTTATAGAAAACATTGAATACAGGCAACATCTTAGCTTTTAAAGTGGCGGGTTTCTAATTATGAATGCATTTATTGCTGAGTTAATTTTTAGCACTTTTAAACAAAAAGAATCAAATGAATTTTTAAAGATTTTCTCGAAGTATTTAATAAGCAGAAATGAGTCATGCTACATATCAAACAAAAAGAGTATTGAATGAATAGTTAGCTAAAAAATAGGGTTTTGGCTGCAAGTGCAATAGGAACCCATGGCATACGATAACATGCCAAATGCTTTGAGCGCTGAGCTATGACTGTTAGCTCTTTTTTAATTAATTTTGAATTTTGACTATAAACTTCCCCTATTGCAATCGCTCGTGACACCATCTATGATCGAGAAAAGGACAACTGAACTTCCACGCGTTGTTGAAATAATTGTTTACATGGATAGTCTACACGATTTATACAGACTTCCAATAGCAGAGAAACGCAGGGAATGTTTTGTAAACGTTGAATACATGAATAGAGCTTTGCGCGGATAACACAAGCTCTATCGACATCCGCAAATTTTATCTCCGTATATTGGTTGCTTAATAACCGTCGAGGTTTATTTTTCAGAAGTATGTTTATGAGTAAATCAGTCTAATCGGGGTCGGATCTAGGAGTGGGAGAATGTGACAAGAGACCAGAAACGGAGGCAGAAATATATATATATATATGTTACACGTATTTCTCAAGAAAATGCTTAAATGCCGTTAAATTGAAAATAAGGTTAAAATGATGTAAAATGATGAGAATTTTAATGTCAGGTTTCTAATTATGAAAAATAACCATAATTAGAAACCTGCCACTAAAATGAAGGGAAAACTCATACCGGAAAGACATTCCTGCTCGATTTGCCCGACATTCCACACCTTCTCTACTATTATATATTTTCTAGATCCAATCTGAGCCAAAGATTTATTAATGACTAATAAGTAACTAAAAATATGCTGCTATAAAAATATAAGCCTGCATTTCAGAAAAATATGCTTTATTAAATATTAGATAAAAAATTACCTAAATGTAATTTTGTAAATAATTCTTAGCTAATTTTGTTCTTTGAAATGTAATTATCCGAGGTTATGAGAAGACCCACGTTTTCATTATCCAGTAACTTCGTTTTACTTTTCGTTATGTAAACTTCGTGATCTCCACGAATGAAATTTTCAGAGATTTAATTCCAGTTTTGTAAGCAACACTCGAGTGACATTGTGCACTTATATTCTGCGTTGTCAGCAAAACTGATCGTTTCTTTCACATTAGTTCTTTGGAATTTGTGGCTATATCCTAATGACTTTTTTAAAATGAATATCATCACTGAATTTTTCAAATCAGTTTTTTCTCTTTTTGCTATTTCACGTTTTTTCACCCATGTCGGCTTTAAATAATGCAGTGATATTTGACCTTGTGCCTGATGATAAATCAGCTTTAAATTTTCAGGATTTTACAAATGTGCTCCTCCCCGGATTAGTTGTTTTACCTCTGACACTTTTTTGCACACAATGGGCTAAATCGCAAGGCTACAGAGACTCCCTAGTTTCAGAGAAGGTTGAGAGACAGATGGTAGCTTCGCGTCAAGGACATCCAGTGTGTTCTTGATATGCACAGGGTATGGCTCTACCACACACGGGACCACGGCGTAACGTTCCATCTGAAGGATGGGTGTTTTTACAAGCCCCAGGTATCCCTACCGACCGAGGGCAAAGAGTTTTGCGCAGATAATTCTCTATGCAGGCGTAGGTGGCGTCGAACCTGGGAATTGTAGATTACAAGCCTGGCGCGCTACCGATTGAGCCACCCTTGCCCCTAAAGTCATTGGCAATTTATAAAAGCAACAATATATGTCGATGAATAGTAAACTTACTGTTTGTTTCAGTTATAGTATTTTCATTAATAGATATGCTACTTGCACAATTAATATGATGCGGTTCTAGCTACGATATCAGCGCTCTGGATCAATAATTTGGTAGGTGTCCTTTTCCAACAACAAATATATTGTCAAATTTCAAGTTGCTCAAATACGGATACAAATTTCGGAGAAAGCTTTTTTTTTCTAATTTGCAAGACCTATATATGATTTATATTACATATGATTTATATTATAGACCTACCCTATTTCATTAAAGGTTATTAACCTCTATATCAGATAGAAAAAACTTGCAATTTTGGGAAAATAAGAAAAATAGTTTTATACATATATACATATATGTTTTAAACAGTTTAAGAATTATTTTTTTATAAGAAATTCGGGAATTCATTCTTTGTTCTAAAATTGGTGAAAGTTTGTAACAAAAAGAATCCTGAATCACAAATTTTTAAAAAATTTCCAAAATACTTGTTCTGAAGCAAGAATACTGGAACCCAGTTTGAATCAATCTTTCTTTGGGTTCAGTGATTCTTGAACGGATTAATGGCTGAATGATGTGATATACGATCAATTCGCAATGAACTTAAGTTTAGGAAAGTATTGGAGAAGGAAAACAACGTTAGTCAAGATTGGGGCAGGAGGTCATTTAACACCAGCGTTCTTATTACGTATTCGAGCAGCTTTGGGAAAGGAGGTCCTTTGACAAATATTGCAGATAAGAGGAGGACTCAGAAAGAACTTTGGCAATTTTATAGATTCCGGCAGAATTGATCAAGATGTAGAACTAGATTAATGTAGGGATGTAACTAGATTAATGTAGTTGAAGAATGTTCCTTTGGATAACTATCAGAGATTATAACACAGTTGAAGAGTCCTTGGAAGATTATTGGAAATTCGAATAGGATTGACGATGGGAAATCCCAACACAAGTTTCAGAGATTTTTGACAGAATTGAGAAGGTTATCCTTTAAACAGCTATTAGAGAATTAGGGGTTGAGCAGTGTTGAGGAAGGAGATCCTTAGAAGACTATTATAGAATAGAGAAAGCTTGAAGTAGGATTCCATTGGGAATTCTGACAGATTCGTTCAGGATCTGATATTTTTATTAGATTAATGCAGGATTAAGAAAGTTCTCTTTGCACAGCTATTAAGGATTCCACTGTTGTTCAGGGGAGACGTTTGGTAGACTATTGGAGATTCAATCAGGAGCCTTTGACAACGTTTAGAAATTCGGGCAGGATCAAGGAACGAAAGCCCTTGCTAACTAGTACGTACTCGTAGAACATACTAGAGGGTTCCTCAACCTAGCAGAACAGGATTCTGTTACTCAGGGAATAAAGTAAAATCGCAGTTATCTACATATACTCTTCAAACACATTACATTTCGTGCTGTGTGACTTTATGATGTACCTGTGTTGATAATTGTAATTTTACAAATCATTTATCCTACTTATTTAAAATATCGGCTTGTTAATTACACGAACCATCAATTCTTGATATTACTAAATGTGTTGCCCTTAACCGTAATTGTTACCAAATACTTGTCTATGAATTATTGCATTAAAAAAGATCAACACTAACGCTAAACCGTAATTGTTTCAGGGCAAGCAGAGAGATGATAATAACAATAAACAACATTACTTTGAGCATCTTCACTGCCAAATAAGGAGTACAGAAAAATATAAAAAAAAGATGAATTATTATATTATCTTTACGGCGTTTCAGAATCTAAATTGCCCTGTTACAACCAAAGTAGATTGGTATTGATTTCTTGGACGCAAAGACGCAATGTTAATAACAAGGTTTTTTCACTGGGAGGTCGCTGTGTTTCTTTTTCACTTGCTGGTGCTCTCGAGATGCCCCTGCGCTTATCGCATAAGCCTGAATGAAACATAAAAGAGAAAGAAAACCAAGAGGACCGAAATGGCTCGCCTATCCACCCAATACAGTTTAGATAACGATGCCATTATACAGGGAGTTAATATGATCCGAATGGGTCCATATTCTCAGCCGAAGAACCAACGAGGTAAACAGGAAATGAGACGAAGTATATAACAACACTCTAGCCTGATAACGGGAACATCCGGTACTGAGTCTGAGAGGATAATTTCAGAATAGTTTCGTCATAGCCGGATGTGTTCAAAATTTGGCGCAGAACATAACTAAATGTGGATTGTGTAAGCTTGCTCTGTGATATCTTTAAAACTGGTACACTGTGTTTCCTTTGGCGTAAGATAACACATCGGTTCACTTCTATCGGGAACGAAACTGCGCTTGAACTTGCGTATTGCTGCGCATTAGCAGAGTCGATTTAAAATAAAGAACGCTGTGACAAAATTGATGTGAAGATTTTGGTATTCATTGTTTTAAAACAGAGGAAAACAAACTTTTTAAGTTGCGCTGTTTCCTCGGCTTTTCTATTGACGGAATTTGTTTCTTTCCTCTCTCTTAGTATTTCCAGACTATGTACACTAATATATTTTACTATCAATAACTATCATTGAATAAGTTTGGCTATTAATGTGGATTAAGTTTAGAAACCTTTGGGTCTAGAGTGATTAAGAACGTATAAAATTGTTTGTAAGAGGCCATTTTAAATTTGCATTTGTATGTTTCTTTTTAAACTAAAATTTTTTCGCACCCGCTTAGAGAATATTTCTTGCCCCAGTGTTTGGGAACCTTTATGACCGTGGTGATGTTCGCAAAAGCTAAAATTTAGAAAGCATATTACGAAAGCTTTGCTTAATTAAAGAATTTGACTTCATAAAAGGCATAAATGTTAAGATTTAAATGAAGAAAACGGAAAAGAAAGAGTAACTTTGGTTTCATGAAATCATTGAGATTTCACACGAATCAAGAAACATCAACAAAGTATGTATCTTCTAGATTTGAACAGTACTTTGTAAATTCAATAGACTGGTGTTAGGGGCAGATGGGAACCTATCGTCAGATTATTCAGGGTGTTTTTAATAACATTCAGATTTTCTCTTAATAACAGAACCATGGTTTAGAGTCCCATCTCTTGAGCTTTCCAAACTGATGGACGACTCCTCTTATATCAAGGATACAGAGAGTACATCAAAGGATACAGAGAGTTCCTACAGAGAGTAGGAATGGTTGTTTCAGGCACAATATACACGGTTCAATTTCGGAGTGTCAGTTTCGTAGCTTTTGGTGAGATGGAACCACCAAGAAAATGATCATAGACTATACGATTTTACGTGTGCCAAGAGAAAAGGGTTACAGGAGAACTTAACGTAGAAAACGAAACCCTCTTCCTTACAGGGGATTGTTTAATTGTACCCTTTTGGGTTTAATAGATAAATGAAAAAAATACTTTTATGTTTTATATATATTAATAAAACATTACTATTTTGATTTCTCAATCATCTATTAGTTCGAATCTCCTCTGTAAAGGAGTGCTAAAGTCGAAAATAAAAATAATCAATACCTCTGATAAAGGCGGAAATTTTAAAAATGCCAAAACACTAAATGAATATTGTCAATTGATCTCTTTATGCCAGAAATTTTAACTCAAGATGCTAGAGTATTATTGTCAAGGGACTTGCTTGGTAGAAAATAATGCTCCCTTACTCCCAGGGGTGAGGAGAAATGGAACTTTTATTATTCTACGAGTTAAATAAAAATATATTTTTGCGATTTATAGGCAATAATAAAATATTTTCTTCGTAGCCCATATTCACCAGTAAATTTTCCCCTCAAGCAGCTGCTTGCCACAGAGGTCTGACAGGAACCAGTCAGTTTATTACGCTATAGATATGGTCTCTGAAGAAGGTGAGACCTCAGCAGAAAGGCAACACAAACGTCCATGCCTTATCCGGTCTCGAACCCAAGTTCTTTTAGATCAGTAGTGAAGCACGTTAACCACTCGGCCACAGGCGGTTAACTGAACGATTTTGCAAATTCATTGTACTGATTAAAAAGCATGTTTTCTTTTTTAATCAACATATTTTCTTAATTGCTTAAAAATATAGTTTTATTTTTCCAATTAATCCTCCTCCTCCTCCTCCTCCTCCTCCTCCTCCTCCTCCTCCTCCTCCTCCTCCTCCTCCTCCTCCTCCTCCTCCTCCTCCTCCTCCTCCTCCTCCTCCTCCTCCTCAAGCAGCCATGGGCTACGGAGGTCCAACCAGACCGTGCAATTTAGTTCTCCAAGCATGTTTGTCCTGAGCTACATCTGCTGCATCCGGCCACTGCACACCAATTCTAACAAGGTCCTGTTTGACATTGTCTGCCCACCGCATCCTAGGTCTCCTCCTCCTTCTGAGGTCTCTAGGCACACTGTTCATAACCCTATTCGCCAATCTATAATTATCCATGCGGGCAACATGGCCAAACCAGCGGAGTCTCTCTCTGCACAATATGCTGCTTAAAGGAGGTTGCAGACTCCTTTGCCTAACCTCATCATTAGTTACAAAGTTGAACCACTTAATGCCCAAGACACTGCGTAAGCATCTAGAATCAAAAGCATCTAGTTTCCTGCTATCATGTTTACAAAGTGTCCACGTTTCACTACCATAACTAACCCTAGAAAGAACCAAACTATTATACAGTCTAATTTTAGTCTTTAGGTGTATACGCCTATTTCTCCACACCCTCTATAGATTCTTAAAAGTCCCGGCAGTAATCTCTATTCGTCTATTAATATAATGCCGCACATCACCATTATCTGTTACATAGCTTCCAAGATAATTAAACTGTGACACCTGCTCAAGACTGCAACCATTCAGATTAACTGAATCACAGCCTGCCTGACCAATTTTCAGGACTTTAGTTTTCTCTCAGTTTATAACCAAACCTATTCTAAGTACCAGTTTCATCAACAGCTTGAATGAAAGAGTTCATCTCATCAACATCATTTGCCAAAAGGGCTAAATCATCAGCGTAATCTAAGTCAGACATTTTCCTATCTCCAGCCCATTTAAGTCCAAAATCTTTCCCTTGAAGTGAATTTCGCATAACGTAATCAATAACCAAACTAAAGAGAAAAGGAGACAAAATGCACCCTTGTCGAACACCAGAAATAATGCTAAACCAATTGCTATAAGCCTTACCAACTCTCACACAAGACTCAGTGTTATTATAGAGATCTTTCATTATGTTAACTAACTTGTCTGGTATACCATATGATTTCACAATCAACCACAAATTATGACGATCAATAGAGTCGAAAGCCTTTTTGAAATCAACAAAGCTAGCAACCAAAGGTTTCTGAAACTCTAAACATTTCTCAAGGATCTGCCTGAGTGTAAATATCTGATCTACACATACCCTACCATTTCTGAATCCACATTGCGCATCACGCAATTGACTGTCAACCAGATTCTTAATTCTATTAAGCACAATCATGGAAAGAACTTTCCCTGGAACAGAAAGTAGGCTGATACTCCTATAGTTATCACAAGAACTGTGATCACCGTTTTTGAAAATAGGGATAATAATAGCTCTGGTAAAATCCTTGGGGACAATGTCTTTATCATAAAAGATATTCAAAATTTCAGTCATCCAAGTGGTAACCGAAACATTCCCAGCTCTAAGCATTTCCGTAGTAATTTCATCTACCCCTGCTGATTTATGAAGTTTAAGTTTAGAAATAGCCAAAATAACTTTATATTGTGTTATAGAGCCAACATTAAAGTCACCAATGCATCTATCATCATTGCAAACACTGGGAGTAGAACTAACCATATTGCTTAGAACATCACTTAAATGCTCAACCCAACTAGCCATGATGGAATCCTCACTTTCTATAACCTTACTTTTTTATCCTTCAATCCCTGTATACCTGTCCGTTTTCTACCACACAAAACATTAACTATCTGGTACAGCTCTCTGCTGTTGTGCTGCCTAACTGCTTCCTCAGCTTTGTCAGCCAAGCCATCAAGTCAAACATTTTTATCAGTAACTAACTGATTCTTTACACGTTTATTAAGCTCTCTGTAATCCTTTCTATTAGGACTAGTAGGGTACTGATTAAGGACATTCCTGCAGTTCCTTCTTTCTGAAATAAGCTCAAGTGCCTTATCACTCAAATAATTTTGCCTCCTCTGCTCCTTTTTTCCTAAAACAATACTGTTAGTTTCCGAAAAAGACTGTTTAAAATGATCCCATTCTTCCTCAACTTCAGTAGTAAGCATACCATGACTGTCATAATGACAAATAACCTATCATGGTAAGTTTCAACTATAACTGGGTCTTTCAGAGCTTCAGTATTAAAGGTACATTTTTTTACCTTAGCACAACACTTTATAAGTTTAAGTTGCAAGACACTTCTAACAAGTTAATGGTCAAATCCAATTTCAGCTCCCCTATATGACCTGGTGTTTGTTTGTAATAAGTGTTGGTTATTCTGAAATGATTGAGTTTACTTACCTGTAGGAGATGTTGCCCATTGCCATTGCAACTACCAATATCAAAAGGGCCTATCACCCCTCCCCAAAGGTCGGAATCAGTACCAACTTTGGCATTGAAGTCACCTAGAACAAGGGTAATATCTCCTTTCTTGACAGAATTCAAAATATCCTGAAGTTGTCCTTAAAACTTATCCTTCACATCCTCATCGTTATCCTCAGTGGGGGCATAACAGCAGATAACATTCAAGTCTTTAACGCTTGTCTGAAATTTTGCTGTAAGAAACCTTTCATTAATGCACTCATATCCTAGAAGAGCATCACTAGCGTGTCTGCTGAGAAGCAGACCCACGCCTTGGTGATGTTTATCATCTTCCCTCCTTAAAAAGAGAAATTTAAGATTATTTTTAAGAATCTGACCTTTATCTGTCCATCTGGTCTCTTGCAGGCCGAAAATATCTAAATTATAATGGTGGAATTCACGTGTGAGGACATCAAGAGAAAAAGTTCTGTGCAGAATCTTCACATTACAACTACCTACGGAGAGAAAATGGTTAGTGGGATGTTTAAAGAAACTATGCTTATTGAAAGAGGGAATGCCGACAACATCAAACAGCCCCCTAATCGCAGACATGGGGCAAAGACCCGTTCCCCCACCACTAGAGGTTGAAGCCATCTACACTGGAAGACTTCCTCCAATGTGGAATTTGACAATGCCAGTAGAAGAAAGAATTCAGGTGTCTGCAATGACCTCTGTTCAGGATTATCTGCCAGCTGATATATCACTTGGGACTGTCAACCCACAAACAAACAGAAAACATAGAGGAAGATTTTCCCTCCACAGAAGCCCACAAAATCAGCAAATTCAGGATCCATAATCAAGCTCAGAGCCTTATCCAGTAAGTTTATAAGGTCAGCACCAGGACCCTGTGTGGTTGACCACTCCTCAGCAGGGTAGAAAAAAAGAAAAGTAGTCCTAGTTGTCCAGATCAGTAGGCCACACTAATCTGGCAGCCCTCATATTCCGTTCCCACTTCTACAAGAGAGTATCCCTTTTGAAATGTATTAACGACCTGCACCACGAGAAGGTCAGGTCGGACATTAGGTGCTAGGCCTGGCCGGGTTCTACGCATCATCACAGGGGATTGGTCATAGCTCTCCTTCCAGTGACTACCTAGCTACCATTTACAGATCTTTCCAATTGATAGCTCGTTATAAATACATATGTGGAAGAAATATATGTTTTCATTTTTAAGTAAATAATTTTTCTTGCCGCTCTTTAAGAATATATATATATATCTTTTTTACTAGGGGCTCTTTACTAAGTTTGGGTTGGACGGGCGTGTTCTATTCAATAATGCTATGAGTTTGCAGTAATCATGTTATAGCATACCCTGCACCAATCTGTTTCTTAACTCTGTCCAGTGTATCCCTTTCCGCTACTCAACTCTGAGCCCTTGCGATCCGGTCATTTCACCAGTTGTGTGCGTAAAAGTGTCTTTCAGAGGTAAAATTACCCATCTGTTCGTAATAGCTGACCACTTGATTGTTTCCCTTAATCTTATTCTGAACTTTGGAATTATGTAAAGCAATTTATTGCAACAAATTTAAATTTATTACACAAATATTGGTTTCGCTCAGCAATATAGCTGCTTAATCGAAATTTATCTCCTAATTCAGCTTTTAATTTTTAATTCAGTTATTATTCTCCTTATTCTGCTTCTTTCGATATAATAAGGAACTAAAATTTTTGATTCTTCAAAAAGCGAGATAGAAATTTTTGGTAATAGTATATTTGAGTAGTAACATAAATGAGAGTTCTGACACAGTAAAAAGGTTCCTCATTTATGCTACTACTTACATGCATCCTTTTAACATAAAAATTAACATTAGTGAATAAAAAATGAAATTCTGAAGATGCAAACTGAATGATTTATCTGTATGCTGCAATACGGTTAATTTATATATAAGCATGTATAGTAGATTTTCATATGCTTTGGAAAAATCTCTAAATGGAGAAAGTTGAATATATATGAAGTAAAGTTGAATGTACATAAAGCAAAGTAATTGAATATGTAACTAATACATAAAGGAGAAATTGTGTGAAATGAATGATAATGATCTGTGTACATGCAATCAAATAATGCATTTCAGGATAAAAAATAACTACATTTAAATTTCTAATTATCATCTCTTTGATAGATGTGTTGTACTATATCATTAATTATGAAGAAGAACTATTATAAAGAGATAAGATAATTTCAGGTTTTTACCTTTAAAATGCTTTAATCTATCTAAATGAGAATGTTAAATTTAAGCGACATGAATATAACCTATTTCCTTTTTTATTTTGAGAGATATGCAAAAGTAATATAATAAAAGGTTGATGCTGGGCCCTACAAAGAAACAAAACAAGAATTTCACAATAATTTTATATATATATCTTATCAAAGGCAAATAGGACTCTTCTAGAATAAGTATACCTGATTGTCTTTTTACGAGAAACATAGAAATGCGATCGATTTTTTGTGATCATTAGCATTAAAGTCTCTTGTACCTAGAGCAATGCAATAGTAGGAGAACCATTAGAGAAACTGCAATGGTCATTAGTTCGCGAAGTGTTTTCTTGGTTTAAGTATGAAACTAATGGCACTCGGTCTAATAGGATGATTTTTTGATAAGAAAGCCTTGAACGACAGTGATGTAACAAAGCGAATTACGATGAGACCGTAAACCATGAAGGTAGGAAAAATGAATGGAATAGTTCTAGCATTTAAAAGGAGCAAAATCAAGCAAAGAACCACTGCAAATTATCATGAGAAAGAAGAGCTTTAAGGATAAAAAAGAAAGGAAAGCTTGTTTGATTGATTTATGGACTTATTTTTGATGACCGTGGTATCTGAAGGCTTTAAAGATATCTCTGCCGTGAAGCAATTACAGCACATTTTACTAGATATAAAAAACTCCCTAAAGCTAAATGAACTTTTTAGATGATTGAAATGCGGATTAAACCGAATGTTTAAGTGACGACAGCATTCGTGGGATTTGCGGAGTGTTTTTAATGACATTTTAGCAACTGCTCATATTTTATATACTATATATGTGTGTGTGTGTATATATTATTGTTATAAAACAATGACTATAGCAATTTTTAAAATTTTCTTAAGGAAGATAATAAATATATGTTTTGGTCCTTGATAATGTAGATACCTTTTAGCCTTATTTGTTTGACAATACCCTGAATGAGTTCTAAATAACCAAAGAGATAATACATGAACTTATTGAATAAATAAAGCAATTAATTTGGAAAAAATAAGCAAAGCCTGAAGTATTCATCACGTTACATACAAATGAACTAACTAAACTACTGGCTAATTACTATTGTCATCTATTAGTTTCAAATACTAAGAGAATATAATACTCGAAAGTTGAATTGAAACATTTTATACATAACAAATCATAGTATCGATCTTACCAAAATTGTTTCTTATTTATTAAACAACATTTTAAACAAGAACAACATTACTATAAACAACCGAAGTCACTCTAGTTCTTCATAAAAAGAAACTAATAAACTAATAATTGCAATATCAATCGACACCCACACACTGTACACATGTAAAGTCACTCAAACTAATTCTCTACTTCTAAACTTATTTTAAAACCAAACTGTCTATTATATTGAAAACATGACGTATTTTAACAGTACGTGCCGTACTTGTAATACAATAATCACGCTTCAGTTGTTGCACGTGAACATGTCATTTCAATAGTATTACCATCACCTAAGTTTTACTGGGAAGTAAACATTTTGATAGTTAAATATAAAAAAAAGGTACAAAATATATGGCTGTAATAGTAGTAATGATGATGGAGGTAACGATGGCGATGGTGGTGGTTGTGGTGGTGATGATGATATCTCTCTTGTTCTGTTTATTTAATAACTAATTACATGAGATGCACATTTTGGTTTCCAAGTAATGTAAATAAGTAGGATATTTTCAGTGATTTTCTATATGATCCTTGTAATTCTTGTCCTTTGACTCTTTTTCGTCACTTGAACATCTTTCTAAAAAGTGAACAGCGATGATTATTTGTTTGAATAACTATAAAGACAGATTGCGAAGTTGATGATGTGCACTTGATGGCAGAAGTTAGAGCCATAAAACGCCGAGATCAGGAACAGGATTCCTGCATATCTGATATGTGATAAGCTGATCAGGATTGGTTCAAGCGTGGTCCGAGTGCACTGCGTTTGCCCGAAACAGACGGGAGCTGTGCTTCGGGACTGAAGGGGGCGTTTAAGAGAAGGAGATAATTGTTTAGTTTCTGGAAGTGAAGGTCATTTAGCGAGAGGGGAGAAAAGTGAGTACATTCAAACTTTGGATATTTTGGTTTCGTCTCGCTGTAGGGTCGTGGATTAAATCTCAAGAAGAGACAGTGCTGTTGATAGAAGACAGAGCATAACATATTATTGTTTCTGAGTCTGTCTGCATGTGTCTCTGAAGTCAGCTAGTTTAAATATTCATCTTCGCAATAAATGTTTTAGCAATCAGTAGATACAGAAGTAAGATTTGATTTGATGTACAAAAAAAGCCAGAAAATATATTGAAATACCAGTGAGGTTTGCGAGACGAATAAATCAATTAAGTGTACAGAAACGATTTAGAGACTTTTATTTGTTTTCTTGAGAGGCTGCGTTTTGCGTATATTTTCGTACATATGCACAACGATATCAAAAGTGCTTCATTACTCGTTGTTCACCATTGTCGCACAGGGACAAAAGATTCGCAGGCCATTTCCGTTAAATTCTGGGTGGTTGGCGCCAGTCGCTATCAAGCCAACGTTAAAAGTGGCTGGAGTGAGGGCTCCACCTGTAATCTGCTACAAAGACATTCAAGCGCAAAGACATCCAAGCGCTGATGACATCTCCAGAGACTGCAACTTCCCCTGTGCCTCGACATGTGAAAGGCGCTCCTATCACCTGATGCATCTTCAGGAGGCAATCTGAACCATGGCATCACAGCGTCCGTGGGAAAGAAAGCGACCCACGTGGTAGAGGGCGCAACATCAAGGAAATATCAAGCCCCCACTAATATTTTGTCCTTCTGATTGGTGGATGCTGACCAATGGATGGGACAGATGACACCTTTTGTGAGGAGGAAAACCCTGATCGGGCAGAAAGTTGGAAAGAGGGAACTACGACAGAGGTTTTAGGACGAGCAGAGTAAATCTTGAGGGGCAGAGAAAGGAAGTCATGAGGAAAAGCTTGCGCAGAATGCGAGAAAGTCCTTATCTGTTAGTCCGCTCTTAGAGAGTCAATGCTGTGATGAGTAACATTTTCAGCCGCACCAACTGACTGATGTAAGTGTCCATGTTAATTGTAAAATCATAATCTGAAAGATGTCTGCTAATCTAAGATTGCAATAAATGTTATATATTAAGGCTCGTGGAACACCATTGAGGCTCTAGTGCTCATGATTTTGTTTTATTAAATCGAAACTGGAAAAGATCACGGCCAACTTAAGACAGAGCGGGAGGATTGCAAACTAGTCTTTCGTTATCCTCTCCCAGTATAACTCTGCTCTAGTGATAAGAATTTGTAATTTTTGTGAATAGAACCTGGAATAAGATAAGAACTTTACTACATTTAAAATAGTGCATAGAATTTGGAATGTCAGGAAATTTGGCTGGTTTTGGCCCTTTAGCAAAATTGCCACAATGTAGTATTGTATTTTACTCCATGCATTTCACAGGCATGAGTTTATATGATAATAATAATTGGTATTATTGGAATAATTGTGAAAATTTGGTTTGGTGGGAGTATTTTTCATGTATGCAATATATGCTGAAATAAAAAAGAGAGAGAATCAGTATTATTCATATGTGCAGCACAGTATTAAAATAGTTACCTGGGGATGAGTTTTGTTTTATGAGTAATGTTAAGATTTGTGTGCTATTGCAATTAGTAAGATTTCTCAGAGTGAAGTGATGAATAGATTGGAATAATTTTATGTTAATAAGATTATTTGCAGAGTATTTTGAGTATTGTGTTAAGTCAAGTGTGGCCTATGGGATTTTATGCGCACAGCTTTTAGAGTGGCCATTTAGCATGTTTGAGTGCACTGTGCCATAAGTCGTTTATCGGAAGTCGTGTTTAAGTTATCATTCTGCAAGCACTGCATAATGTTAAATTATTTTTTTTCAAAAAGGAGAAATTTTGCTTTAATGAAATTGTTTGAATTAAATTTTAAAAGTGATGCCTACCATTTTGAAAGTATGTTTAAAGTGACGTGCAGTGCTTATTATGTCGAAAAATTATTGATGATTTCTTAAATACTCTATTGAGTTAAAGGGTTCATCTTTGAAAGATGTGTATTGAAAGATGTGTGTTGAAGATGAAGATTGATTGATGTGTGTTCAGAAAAATGTTGAAGATGTGTGTTCAGAAGTGTGTTCGTTGAAAGATGTGTGTTCAGAAGTGTATTGTGGTGCAATTGTAGTGAAATTTTTATGCGAAAGCGATCGCTGCCCAGTAGCTTAATTGAAGAGAGCAGCTGATCCACAACCAGCAGGTGTAGGGTTCGGATCTCTTCTGAACAAATCAGCTTTTTGTTTAGCTATAATGTTAATGTATCATAATTTTCAAAAATATCACAGATGATTGATGGTGTTGAGTTCGATTGTGTTTTCGTATGAGTGCTGTTTAGAGTTTGAATAAGGTGATATTGAGTTAATGTACTAATTGATAAGAGTATACTGTAGTGGAATTGATAGGATTATAATAAATAAGAGTGTACTGCGTAGATTGGGTATTATTTATATATCTGTCGGTACTGCAATTTAAAAATTCGAAATGGCACTTAGAATGTTTCATACGTCCACCCACGACTCTGAAATGTATCGTCAACATAAGAACCGTAGGAACTCGTTTAGGAGTGCTAGACCAGTGGTTTCCAACCTTTTTATACCAGAGGACCACATTCCCAAATCACATTTGAGTTGCGGACACACCACTCGGCCCGTTTTCACATCTTTCATTGTCATCAACACGTTTTCATTTTAAAACATCCAACAGTTTAATTTGCTTACTCATTTTCAATGGAAGGGATAAAAAATAACATGTAAAAAAGAGTCCCTACTAAAACCATCCACAATAACTAAAGTCTACTCATTTGCAAGACGGACTAGATGTTAACAAACGTTATCACGTGATAGATATGTTGTCGTGTTGCGATTGGTCTCCCCACTCTCACACATGCAGCAGTTCGCCTTTCGGTTTCGGTCCCAATTTCATCTTCTCTATGCTCAGTAGTCGGCAGCGGTGGTTGAGAATTAGATTAAAGATGAAAACTTTTATATTATTGGCACCGCAGTCACGGACCATAGGTTGGGAAACACTGTACTAGACATCAACAGAAAGAACGTTTTAAGTGCGGAAATCTTGTCCATTTTGCCAGAGACTGCCCCACTAGTTTGAATTTGAATTCAAAACATTTTAGCTACAGCAGCCCTGATTGCTACATAGAGCATTGCCCTCCACCCTATGCCCACACATTAGTACAGGACCACGCTTTCGTTAATCCATCAGTAAATTTTGATTCTGAAAATCTGACATTTGCCCATCAAAATCTTTTAGATGCGAAGTCAATTTAAAAAGTCAGCACGAAAAGATCCTTTGGTTAGCTTAATTAAGCAAGACGCTTTTTTCAGGCCTTGGAAGCAGAATTGGGACTCCCTCCCATGTATTGGAGTGATGTGAAAGATATTGATGTCCTTCGAATGATGGAAAGCGTTTTAACCTCCTAAGGTTGGAACAAGATGAAGGCGTTAGTTATTTAGTTGAAACTCTGTTCGATATAGGAGGACTCAGAGAAGCTATTTTTGTAATTTTAAAGAAGAGGAGATTAGGTTGAGAGAGGGAGGCAGCAGAGGAGAAACTGAGAGATGATAATAAGAATTGAACCCTCGTAGAGCAGCAGTCAGTGAGCGAGTACATCTACCGGTAGTGAATGTAATCAGTAATGAAGAGGAAGAAGATAGGGGTAGTAAGAACATAAAAAAGTAGATTACGCTGTGCAGGTAGACAGCCAAGTGGCCGAAGAACCCAATAGTAGGGAGATAGGAGAAATTGTGGAAGAGAAAGAGAGTATAACAGATGAGAAGCATTTTTTAGAATTAGAAGAATTAGCGCCCGCTTCCGAAGCTGTAACTGAAGTATTAGATTTCGTCGTATCTGATTGTCGCCCTGAGACGCAGATCGATACAGGTGAAGGTAACCTGATAGAGGGATTTGAAAACGGGGAAAAGAGTTGAACAAATGTAGTAAAATTATCCCCCAATTTCGATACCAGCATTGAAGTAGCGAAATTTGTTATATCTGACCGTAGCCCTCCAACACGAACAGATACAGATGGAGCTAACTTCAGAGGTGACGCTAACCTCAAAGATTCAGCAAACGCAGATATAGATTCAACTGGTAAGCAATGCAGAAGAAGAAACATTAGAAATTAGCACACGGATTTTAGGCAATTTAGATAAAAACTTCCCCGAAGTACTGAAGGTGGAACTTTCAGCCAACGCTTCTCCCCCATTTGTAAGATTCACGAACCCACTTACTAGTTTTCGGGGCGGGGGTGGCTTAGTCGGTAGCGCGCCAGGCTCGTAATCTGTAGTTCCCAGGTTCGAGTCCCAGCTGGGTTAGCGTTGAGATTTATCTCCGCCCTGCCCACGGTCAGTAGGGGACACCGATGGGCTTGGAAAGGCCGCCGTCCGTCGTATGGGACGTTAAGCCGTGGCCCCGTGTGCGGGAGAGCCATACCCTGTGCACGTTAAAGAACACGCTGGATGGCCTTGACGGGAGGCTACCATCTGTCTCCCAACAGCTGTTCCAGTGGGTCCCCTCCCCCAACCTTCTCTGAGCCTTCGGGGTCCATGTGACCTGGCCATTTAGCCCATGGTGTGCAAAAAAAAGTGCCGCTCAGAGGTAAAACAAGCCAACCCAACTTACTAGTTTTCCTTCTGCAGTGATAGTGATTCCCTTCTCTGCCAGCCGATTGGCTGAAGATTGCCAGACGATGCAGCACACGAGGTTCAGAAAGCAGAAACGTGCTAATCTGCGCGTTAATCCTCTGGTAACGTCACCCACGCAGGTTATGTGCTCGTGTGTGGAAAGGCGAAAGTCACTATAGACTTTTCATGACAAAAATCATCACTACACCAAACGTCGACGGCACACCGACGTTCTGAGCACGGTAAAATAACTTACTTCAATTAAATATCTCCAGAGCATTCACATGAAACATAAAACATAAAAGGACAGTGTAAGTATTCAATTCAACAATCAACAAACAAATTATCGTCACTTATTGAAATTGCAATCAAGTTATGTAATGGAAGTCAAGTGGAATCTCTCAGTCATATTAAACACACACAAAAAAAGGAATTGTTCGAGTATCATCCTAACGACAAACAAGCATCAATTTAAAAAAAACTTAATTACACGCCTAGAGTACACTAAATTTACTTAATTTCTGTTAGTAGTCTCCTCATAAGCCAATATACAAAAAATTTACTTCACGCTGCTATCTCACAATCAAACTCAATTTCTACTAAAACTGTCTTTAATACTGATACCAATGACCATTCAGTGGACTCTTCGTAAGCAACCATGCACAATTTAGCATAAAACGTTTCTTATTTACTTAAATAAGACTGAGTAGCAAAATTCTCGTTAATTTACCACTGCATACTTTCTAACTGATTCTGATTCTTTCCTGAAACCTTTAATTCTGGGAAGTAATCTGTGTAAGCCTCCTACTCAATACACAGTCATTTAGAAGCAAGAATACAACAGAACTGGGCAATTTAGCTTGCACTGTAAGTAACTAAATATCAGTGCCACAAAATAAGACAGTCCCACTCAGGGAAAATCAAAATAAGAGAATTCCACTCAAGCTTCTCCAGCTTTCAAGACATAATAGTTAATCCGATTTACATTCATGGTCAATTACGCTCAATAGCAGCTCAGTAAAGTGATGGAGCTGACTGAGCACACAGCCATCACGTGATCCGGTAACACCCTCTACGAGAGAGATATATTTTCCACGGGGGTAAGAGCCCTTAGGGTTGTCTAAAGACTGTGTCACCTCACTCCTTCATATGGTGCAAAAGAAGGGTATGTCGGGTTTACATACAGACAAACTGTTTCCAACATACTCAAATTACGTTACTCAATTCTTCACATTTCAAATATATTATGCTGTTTACATCAAGACATTAAAATATTCTGTTCAATTATATGTGCATATCAACCTTAATATATGTTTTATAAGCCCATATGGAGAAACACTTCTGTGTTGTGGCTCCTACTACTCAAACTTGATCCACCATAAATTTTGAACGTTCATGTCAAGAATAAAGTGGAATAAACTGTAGAATTAACTATTCTTTTAAGTTAAATACATTACAGTTGAATTTTTTCAAAGACCCCAGATGAAATAAAATAACTTGAAAGACATTATTCGTGATGAATATTTAAATATAAAATTAACATTCACATTTTTTGGCAAAATGATCACCATGCAATAGTATCCAACAACATAACAAAGAAATAATTTCATAATAACAGTTTTCATGAACTTAAAATCTCAACAATTAGCAAGGGAACCAAATAATAAATGCAAATTTAGTATGTAAAAAAAAACTGAAAAAATGAAGTGTTTTACAACCATATGTACTAATAAATTTGATAATGCTGAAACATTGTTAATGATTCTCTCATGTAACAAACAAAAAAATTCTATCATTTAGCAGTTCTGATATAGCCAATACCTGCAATCACCAAAAGTTAATTTAGAGTTCCATTTTTTTTTCTCGTCTTCCACTGTTTAATCAGTTTACTCAACAGCGGTTGTGAGAACCCACTCTCTCTATCAGAGGTACTCACTTGGTGCGATCTATTATCTCCCTCTTTCATAAAAAATCTGTATTTAATTGCCCTACTTAATTTATTTCTGAACTTCTCCCTAACTCTGGTTACTGAAAAACCCTTACTAAACACTCTTTCCTCCTCAAACACAGACTTAATGCAATTCTTTATTTTTCTCGTAGACACACTCAAAATGCATTTCTTTGCTCTCTTACATGTAGACTTAATGCATCTCTTTAGTTTCACTGAGGGCTTTACTCTTACAAGGGACAACAATATTCTCTCATTAGCACAATTCGTCATAGTACGCATGAAATCATCCACTCTTAATGTCTCTATTTCTTTTATGCCATTTCCATCATCAGTGCCTGACCTGACTTCGTATCTTTCTTGTCGCCTTAAATACTTTTCAGGAGGGCGTTTTTGTTCTTCCAAATTCTCTATGTTAATAATTAAAGTACCTTCGCCCTGTTTCTGTGCAAACTGGAGCCTAGGACTGTTGATTGGGTCTTGTTGGGATAAGGGCTGATCCCTTTCGGTGCCGCTGCAGCACACGTCTTCCACTCTATGCTATCCTACCTATACACAAATTGTCCCCTTCCTCCACATTTTTTCTCCTATTATTTTAATAATTCCCAGGTGTATACCTATCACTCCTCCTACATCTCCACCAAATTTGATAGCCCCCTGATCAACACTCTGGAGAAGAGGGGTCCAAAGAGAAGAAACAAATTTTTGTCTTGCCCCCCCCTCGAGGGAAATTCATATAGATACCTTCTGACACGTCCATTCACATCACCTCTACCTCCTCTACTACCTCTCCTCCTCTCCCCCACAACTGGGGGTTGGGAGGGAAAATCATTTTCTATCACTTTCTTTTGACCATACCTGCCACACCTCTACAAAACAGCTATCATATTTACAAATGACTAGCTTGGATATTAATTCTAGTTTTCCACACTTATCATCAACGTAAAGCACTGATAGGCTACAATCTATAAATTGCCTACATCAATCTTATAGGGCGGCCTGCGGCTAAACAAGCCCTTTTGCCACTTGTAGGGTTACCTGAGTTGCCATTGCGGAGGTCCTTACTCATAGATATGTTCAGCGATCTCCTGTGAACTAAGCTCATGGACCAGATGATAATGAACCTTATAAGGTCCATTTACAAGGTGATCGAAGAAGAAGAAGGATGTTAGATCTCTCGGCACCGCTAATTGCTACAAAGACTTCATGCAAGCGCTGATGACATCCTTCAACTTCCCCTGTGCCTCGACATGTGCAAGGCGCTCCTATCACCTGATGCATCTCCAGGGAGGCAATCTGAACCATGGCATCACAGCGTCCCTGGGGAAGAAAGCGACTCACGTGGCAGAGAGCGCAACATCAAAGAAATATCAAGCCCCCACTAATATTTGTTCCTTCTGATTGGTGGATCGAATGACACCTTTTGTGAGGGGGAAAACCCTGATCGGGCAGAAAGTTGGAGAGAGGGAACTGCGACAGAGGTTTTAGAGGACGAGCAGAGTAAGTCTTGAGGGACAGAGAAAGGAAGTCATGAGGAAAAGTTTGCGCAGAATGCGAGAAAGTCCTTATCTGTTAGTCCGCTCTTAGAGAGCCTATGCTGTGATGAGTAACGTTTTCAGCCACTCCAACTGACTGATGTAAGTGTCCATGTTAATTGTAAGATCATAATATGAAGGATGTCTGCTAGTCTAAGATTACAATAAAAGTGATATATTAAGATTCGTTGAACATCATTGTGGCTCTAGTAGTGACCACGATTTTATGTTTTATTAAATCGAAACTGGTAAAGATCACGGCCAACTTAAGACGGAACGGGATAAGGTCAATTTCACTACCTCCCTCATATAACAGACATAAAGTTTGAGTTATTGTTACTAATTGGTGATAATTCAGATAATTTGAAAAATGAATATTTAATGGTGCACGCTCCACATAAGTAGTAGAAAACCGTCTATCAAAGGATTGCAACAGCGTGACATGCACGGATAAAAAACATTATGCAGAGAAATAATTGTATAATAAACCGAAAAATAAATAAATAAATAAAAAAAACTATCCAATCCAGTAAACAAAAGGCAGATGCCCGTCAAGATCTAATAAATATATTCAATTTCAGCAACAGATAAAAGAAAATATTTAGAAAAGAATTAATTTTCACTGGTTAACTTAACTAAAATGTATGGTACTGAAACAAAACTCTGTGAAAAATTTTTAAGCAAGAAAAAGTATTTTTTAAATAGGGTGCATCTTCAATATGTGAAATTCATTGTTTTGCACATTTTGGATAGCACATATTTTTTGCATAATATGACGTTAATTTGAATTTCTCTTAATACGTTCATGCGCAAAAGTAAATAAATTAAAGGAAATGAAACAAAAACATATTATTCAAGTGCTACTTTTCCTGCATTGGGGCAATTTAGGCTGCAATTACTGTGTTTTCACTTTATCAATCGTAAACAATATTAGCCTTCGGCAATGTGTGTTTGCTGCACATCTCCTGCGTACTGTAAGCAAAACATGCTTCTTCGGTTGGCATAATGCAATTAACCGTGAACTAAGCTCTTCGCAGTTGCATCTACAAAATTGCGAAGATTAAAGAGCTCGGGCTTGTCACCCTGAAAGGTCGGACTGTCGTGCATTTTCATTTCGTAGTGAATATTCTGTTGCCTTTGGGCTATTTAATAAGCTTTTCTTCGCCCTAACTTTATTTTAATAAAACATACTAATCAAAGGCAGTTCTCTAAACTTTCATAAAGAGTTTTTAATTTTCAAATTCTCTACATGCGCCTAGATCACTATCAAAAAGCGAACAAATTCGGGAACATCAAAATCAAAGATCGAAATAACTGAACTGGATTTTTTTTAGTTGTTTTTGAAAAGCAAAAACTCAAAAGAGTTTTTGCTTTTCAAAAACAACAGTTGCGTTCTCTTAAATAATGCACAGAATGAAACGAAACACAAAACAGGCAATCACTTGTGCTAACCTTATTTTCCCATTGATATCATTGTGATGTCATTTTTATTGAGTGTTTACCTGAAAAACGAAATACAAATAAGAGTTTAATCGGAAATATTTCTTTCGTAAAGATTTCGCAATTTATGAAATGCGAAATGGTGAAATATTTTTGCAATAACAAGACAGACATATAAATATGTGAGACTATTTTCCTAGTCTCTCGATTTCTACACGTGTTTGTTTTTAAAAAACAAAAGCGACAGGAACACAACAAGATTGACCAATTTCATTTCCAATGAACCGATTATGAACAGCCGTTGTTACATTTTTACTACAGAATATATTTTACCACCTAATACACTTTATTAATTATTATCCTCATCACTTTCCTTTTCTCAACTAATGAATGCAGATTCCTTTTCTCAACTAATGAAAATTGTGACTCATAACACCTACTTACGAAGAAAGCTGTGAATTCATAGTCATATTCACAACGCATTATACACTACCGTCCATTGAAATTACCCTACATGGAAGGAATAGCTGGAAGAAGCTGAAAATTTGCATGCCTAATGACAACGTATAACTTTGTCACTGACTTGCTTGTGACCCGATAGGCACAAAAACACGGACAGTAGCAGGCATTTCACCCCGTGACTTAAGTAATGCCTGGCGCTATAAAAAGCGGTGTGAACGATACTAGCAAACATAAATGCGTGGGGTAGGCCTCTGTGAAGTAGCATGCCTTTACGATACCAAAGACATTATCTCACGGATTTTGAAAGGGGCCGGATTATTGAAATGGCAGCAGCTGAATTGTCAAATTTCGACACATGGCTCATGATGCAGGAACTTGTGGACACTGTTGGCGACAAATGGATAACAGAAGGTTCCACATCACGACGGCCAGGCCTGTGGGAGAATGACAGAATGGGCAGACATCAGATTTAGCGAGAAGCTGTACATGATAGAACTGCTACGATGCGACTTATTACTAGTGCCATAACGCCATCCCAATCTGCTCTCAGGTCTGCCACCACAATTCAGCGATAACTACGAGACTACCTGTATGTGTGTCGTCCCTTAGCTTGCCTTACCCTATTTCCATCCTACAGTCATGCATGTCTGCAATGATGCAGGGAGAGAAAATTTTGGGATCCAGAATGGCATCATGTTGTCTTCAGTGACGAATCCCTTTTTGTTTAGGTGCCAGTGACAGCGGTGTGCACGTGTGGAGACAGCCAGGTGGCAGATGTAATACAGCATGTATCCAGGAGTGCCATACGGGACCGACACCAGTAATCATGGTGTGGGGAACCATTAGTTACAACAGCCAGTCACCTCTGATTGCTATTGATGGCGAAGAGACGCGGTATGTTGAAACTGTGCTACGACCTGTGCTGCTGTCATATCTAAGTGCAATGCCTAACACCATTTTCAAACATGATAATGCAGTCACATACCGTCCAGGCTCTACCTGCCATGCCTCTGTGATGTGGTGCTCCTTTTTTGGCGCGCGCGTTCACTGGATTTGTCGCACATCGAACACATATGGGATACTATAAGGACGGTACGTCACATCCAGACTCAACGGGCATACCGCCTAATAATGTACCTCTCGTTTTGTCATTAAATATTGGTAGAACTTTTCGCCTCTGTAATCCTTGCTTTTTTTTCTGTATATAGCTACCACCACAACTAATTTGGTTCTCGTGCAGGCATTCCTTCTAGGTGTGGCAATTTCAACGGAGGATAGTGTAATGTTTCAGTTTTAGTTTTTAAAACTGGTTTCATAGTTTCTTTTTCATTATATTTCGTCGTGTCTGTGAGAGTATGGCCGAACCAATCCACCTGTGCCCCTGATATGATCCTGTTCAAAACTACAAAATCATTTCTTACTGAACTCATAGCGTTTCGCGAAATTCGAATCACTCTATAAACATGAAGAAAATAGATTTCTTAGAAACATTTTAAATGTTATATTCTTTAAACCAAAGGAAGCTGATTCATAACAAAACAATGAAAAGTCGCAAAAATGCTTGTTCGATCACGTGCTAAAATATCTTTATTTCCAAATATTTATGGTATTGTGTAATTTCTAATAGTACGATAGCGAGACATATTTGCATTTGTCAGATATCACATGGATGATCCGTTATGAGCATTTATATTTATTAAGTGCTTAACTTTATTTTAGTTTTTATACCGCCGTTTAGATTGTTTTTAGAGGAATTAATCTAAAAAATCTTGTAAGAAAAGAAAATTGGACAATTAAATAGAAATAACTTTAAAAACCATTCGTTAGAACGTTGAATATCTGGTACACTCTTGAGTCAAT
Source organism: Ryuthela nishihirai (assembly GCA_038380435.1). Taxonomy (NCBI): domain Eukaryota; kingdom Metazoa; phylum Arthropoda; class Arachnida; order Araneae; family Heptathelidae; genus Ryuthela; species Ryuthela nishihirai. Next base: position 23,067,373 of record JAWZYU010000009.1, on the reverse strand, counting down.
ATTTCTGGATTACATGATCACACATCACTTGCTCCATAGCGGAAAAAATGGGAATGCATGACCAAAAAAAGTCATTCTATTCCAGATTTTTGTTTTTCCTTTCAGTTTATTTCACAAGATGTTCTGTCTCTTTCTCTATCTCATTCTCTTCTTTTGCTTCGTGTTTATGTGATATATATTCCCGAAGTAACTCTCGCAGTTGAGGACCAACTCTCTCCACAAGCGAGAGACAGAATTTCCCTTTGCTCTGCCAGCGAATGGCTACAGCAACAAGAGCGATGTTTAATTCATGAGTACGTTCCGTAGAGAAGCGAAAACAGAATACGCACGTAGCGTGCGTATCGTGATGCATCACTTTCGCGTGCGTTACGTTACTTTAAGAACTTTGTGCCACCATCTAGCAGAACCACTTCTACCACAAGTTGCTCTCATGATGACGGTCAGAGTTTAGGGTGGAGATGGGGTTGAAAACAAAAAGAGAGAAAGAGAATAAAAAAAGACTAGCACGTTAATCATATCAGAATGATCCCGAAGTCATATTTAACGCCTCCGTCGCTTTATCTACAGTCCACACGGGCACGCCCTAATAGCTCCGCAGTGGGAACGCGTCGTTTACATAACAAAGCAGGATATTCACCAGCTTGGGAGGAAGGAGGCTGAAGAAAGGAGGAGGAGGAATTGACGGAAAAGATGGAGAAAGGGGATTGAGAGAGGTTGGGAGAGGGGATAAGATAGAGAGGAAGAGAAAGACCAGATTTGCAGACATCGCAAGGGAGATGGAGGCGCTGCACGATGAAGCTCCATCTTCTTCACTCAATCTGTCACTGGTGCATCGATGCTGCAAGAAATCGAAGCACAGGGTGAGGATGGGGGATAGTGATTGGCTGGAAGAAAACAAACGTGCATTCTGTTTCCCACCGCCATACAGAAAAAAAAACACATAATAAGAACAAAGAAGAAGCGGTATCAGAACGAAATGTTTCACGCATCCTGGAGGGAATGTTAAAAATTCAGAACATTTTTCTTCTTCTCTTTCATTTTTCTGTCTTTTCAAAATGTTTCTGTCTGTTCCTTCCATACATCCTTTATTAGAAACGATGAAGCCGATAGAAAAGGGTTAGAGGCAAGATGCAAAAGGCACTTCTTCCCCCATCCCCCCTCATCTAACTCGAGGGATGGGACAGAAATGGATATAACATGTCCGTCGATACCGTGCAAGGGGAGGACAGCAACTGTTTAATGACTGCGCTGCTTTCCCCCCACATCCATTAGATGATGAATCATTTCCAGTGATCGTTTCGAAAGAAGGCGCTATCAGCCCTTCCATTAGGACTTATTTCGGAAGGGCGCATCTTGGTATTAAACTATCCTCTCTGAAAGTTGCTCCCTCCCCTAAAGTCCTTACTAACCCCTCGGGGGCTTTACCGACTGCTGCGCTCCCGATCATTTGCCTCCCTTAATGGGTCTCATCACGCATAAGTCGTGTAGAGTACGCAAACACCAATACCCACTCTTATTTATGCGTGCTGGCGCCCCCGAGTTAACTTGAGTATGGATGTAGCGTACGGATTTAGCAAGGATATTCCTGTGATGGTTGGTAATTAGAGAGGTAGACATACTAAAAATTCGGGGAGAGTATAAAGTGATGATCTTTGAGATATGATCGAGTTACGAGATTTTTGTTTGGTGTAGATTCACGTTTTCCTTTCATAGCTTAAGGGAAATTTAACGAATTTGACTTCACTTGCTTTTGAATTTAGAGTAGCTACCAACGGTAAGATGATTCCACTATGCAAATAGTTCTTTGGTGATTACAATAAATTTGCTCAACAGGTAAGTTTAAAACCTTCATACAACCGTCTCTAGAATTCTACAGTGAAGTTTTCCCGTTGCATTAAGCAGACACAGAGTGTGCAACATGCACTACCTATGTAACTACAAAAACGTTGTCTAGTAGTCATCTGACTCAACTTGTTTTAAGTCTTCGTCCTTCGTCTCTCACGTGGAATTCAGAAAGAGCATCTAGCGCACCAACAAAGTTTCAATATTGATATCGAATAAATAAATGTTTTCCGCATATATATTATATATTCTGAATGCAATGTCAATATTAATTTGTTGAGTTTTTCTAAAGTCATAAGAGATAGGAGTACTCGTTTATGTACCAGTGATGTAGAAATAGCGCTTCGAAATTAAGACGTGAATGTGATGAATGTGGATTTGAGTAATTTTTACCTCTGAGTGTCACTGTTTTGTGCACAATAGGCATAGTGGACAAGTCAGAACGAGCTCAACGTCTCAGAGAGGGAAGAGAAAAGAGATATACTGAACAGCTATTAAGAGACAGATTAAAGACTCTTGTCATTCCAGATTGATCTAAGTGATAGAATATTTGAAGTATTTGTTTCAAGTCTTTGCCATTTAGGATTTCCTAGCCCTTCGAGGTCCTGTTGTGATTCTTATTTTTTGTGCTTTCTGCAGAGGTCTCGTCTTCGTCGAGGACATTCTGTATTGAGTATCGTTCTGACAACCTCCTGTCAGTCTCTGTGGCAATTTGGTACAGGCATTTTGCAGTGCAATAGCTTGTTCTTGCAATAGTTACTTTAGGGATATTTGCTTTTAATATTTTGAGAAAATCATCCCTTTCGGTACAGAACTGTCGATATTGATTATTTGCTTATTTGATTTAGCTAAGATGCAAGACGATGTGCTAGCTTTTAAAATTAATCTCAATAAAGGGACAGCAAAGTTCGCAAAATTAATTGAAGTTTGTAAATTGTATTTAGGTGTTACTTTCCTTCGTTGTTCCCAAATGGTAACTAGTCGATATTAAGAGAAGCATTGTTCTATCAACAGAGAGCTGAAGGAGACGTTTATATCTAACGGTTTTTGTTTGCCTCCTTTCTGTGATTTGCTTAGCGCATCATGGTAGCTAGTTCAACATACATTTCCAACCACCTAATTACTAACCATGATCTTCCACATCTCCCAGAGTATTTTATTTTACTTTTTTTGCATTTTTATGCTACATATTTTGCTTATTAATAGAGGAATCTATGAAATTCGTCTATTTGTTCAGTTTGGCTTTGTTCCGTTCTATCCATCGTTATTTAAATATTTTCAGTTTTTTTTGCACCATTCATTATAGCTCCTCTTCAGTTTTTTTAAAGGGTTTATCAAAATTATATTTCTATCGTTTCTTCACTTAACCAAACAGTAATCGCATTTATATCGCTTTTACTCAAAAAAATTCGATGTTTTCCTTTAAAGAAGAAAAAAAATGAAAAATGAGCAAAAAAAAGAAACAGAAGATTTAAAAAGCTAAAAAGATAAGTAATTTGTACAGCAGTTGCAGACATTCTATGCATCATTGCAATGCCTTCTAGTCTTGCATTAAACTTCCAACGTTCCGAGTCGGTTCCAAAAGAAAACAAAGAAGGAAACAAACGATAATGGCGCTTTCAAACTTTAGAGAATTCCTTTATTTGCTATAAAGGTAAGAGAAATTCTCTTTTGCATAAGATCGCAAACCAAAAACAAACTGTAGAGAAAAAAAAAACAGGTCATGGAAATCAAATATATGTAGACAGTGAACAAGACGGGGTTGTTAAATCTCCAATTTCGTTGCCTAGTGGAGACATTATAAGAAGCCGGTACTGGCTAGTATTAACATATAAATCTGCAAGAAGTAGCACTTTCCCTGCTTACTGACACAAAGGTAAGGAACAGGAGATGTAACACAGCCCCGCAGAAGTGATACGGGCCTTACCCGTCACGGATCTCAGGAAGATATTCTGCAGAGATTTATGCTAAGTGTTCCCGTCATACTTGGCCCCAGCATAACGGCTGTGCCTCACTACACATACATTCTTCCTTTTCCTGTGCATTTTGAATGTGCTCTTGCCCCTCGCATTCCCTCCCACCTGGCATCCACATATAGCACGACAGCCAGCGTCGGATAATCGCCCAGTTTCTTGGCGACGGGCGTGCCACCGTTACTGCCACAACGTGGCACGTTCAACATTCTTCTCTCACGTCACACGGTTTACCCGACACTGCTGGCGCAACTTCATGAGTTAGAGCAGTATTCACATATGGCTCCGATAGCCCTAACTTCTAGGGTAAGTTTACGGAGTCGTACTGGCGGATGGACTTCACTTAATTGAAAATTTGGTTAGCCTTTTTTCTTTCACGTACCACGTGTTCATCTCTTCCTCTTCCCGCTTTCTTTCATGTCCCTTCCCAACTCTTTTTTTTATTCATCTTCATCTGTCGATACTAAATAGGAAGGCTGGCTGCATTTACGAAAGAAAAAGTTGTTATCACTTGATGATGCATAGACAGATTCTAATATATGTGTCTCAGCCTGTCATCTCTTATGATGGGAAAATTGCCTTTCTCGGCGTGTTGTTTATTCTTTTTCGCGTTTAATCTTTTTTTCTGTTGCGTTCTGCTTTTCATGTTACGAAAGTGCATTTAACTTGCTTCGCAAGCGTGTTATTTTTATGGTTATTGACGAGATTGCTTTTCTGGTCAGGAATGTGCAATCATTTATGTGTTTGAAAGCCATATTGCTACGATCCAACATTTGGGATGTCCTTCAAGAAAAATGAAATTAGTGTCATTACCATATTTCCTTATGTGATCGAGTGACAATCTGTATTAACTCTGGAATATCCTTTTAACAGTTTTCGATTAATTTCCCAAACTTTTAATTTTAATTCGTGGTCTCAGCTGATGACATCCTTACTTGCTAACGTTTAAATATCTTCCGTTTCATCTCGTTATTCATCTTTTTTTTAACTTTTTACTTCTAATGGTACTCGGAAATTTTGCTTCTGCCGTTCACTTTACATGAAAAACGATCTCAATACTTAATTCGACATCTACCAAATCGTTTCGTTTCATATTCTGAATATTTTTAATCGATTTGATAATGACTATCAGTGATAGAATGATTTGTTCTGTGAATTTTCTACTTGATTTCGTTGTCTAGTCTTTATTCTTAAAAACATAAGAAAAAATCAAATCGCAATCAGAATTTAACAAATAATTATACACTCAACTTAGATACATGCAATATAAAACCGATAACTAATAAGCAACTGAGGGTTCAATGCGAGGTCTGATCAAAAAGTTTTAAGACTTTATTTTTATTTAAAAAATATGGAATATATATAAATTTTTGTAAACCATTCCCTTCAAAATAATCTTCCTGGTTCTTATCTAATATATAAAGTCTCCCTCTGAATCTTCAACGTAGTCTTCCCTGAATCTTCAACGCAGTCTCCCCCTGATGATATTCAAGTGCCCCAACATTCCTGCCACTTCAGGAGGCATCGCTAGAAGTCTTCAACTGTGGGCCTGTTGAGTTCCATTTTCACATTCTGTTGAATGGTTGAAATATCATCAAATCTTTGTCCTTTTATTATCATTTTAATTTTTAGGAAAAAACAAAAGTCACATGGAGCAAGTTCAGGTGAATATGGAGAATGGGGTGTTACAGGAATTATTTCAGGCAAAAAATTACAGATTTGAGAGGGCTGAGCATTGAGAAGGGTTCATTGCGATTGCGACATATACCTAGAACATGTGTGAACTTGAACACGCAGTGCTCAGTACTGGATTGGAAGAAGGGAAATGCTGCTCCATCCAGGAATGTGGTGACTCCTCACCTACGTTTGCTTATTATCTGAGTCCACTTCCTCCACCGCTTTTTGTGTAACACCTAAAGACTTATAACGTCTTGACCAGGTCTTGTATACGATTTTAATGTGTGGTAGAGTTATATATTGGCCATAATTTATATCGATGGTTAATATGTATCATGTTAAATATTATGTTCTATAATCATATATTTGAGCTTGATTATGGGTCCTGGACTTGTTGCACTGGTGGGCCTCTGTTGAGGGAGAATCTGCCACTGTATTTTCTGTTTGCTTCTGGGTTGCCAGCCCTAAGTGAACAGAGGCATGGGATACCATATTTCAGTTGGCGGATAATCCTTATCAGAGGTAATCGCAGGTACCTGAATCTCACTTAGCTAGTTGGGCATCGTCAATCTTAAACTGGAATAATGTGTCACTCAAGCCATATGGCTCTTGAAAAAGTCTACTTGAAAAGGTGGTGCCTGAAGTTCCTACCAGCATCGCTGATTTCAGCCTTTAGCGGACAAGGAACAAGTCTTTGCCCCATGCCTGCGATCAAGGGAATGTTTGATATTGTTGGCCCTACCTCTCTCAATAAACCTAGTTTCTTTAAAAATCCTACTAATCATTTTCTCTCTGCAGGAACGTGAGGATATTACGTAGAGATTATTCTCTTGATGTTCTCATGCAGGAATTCCAGCGCTGTAACCTAGATATTCTAGGTTTGCAAGAGACCAGATTGACAAGTAAACGTGAGATACTTAAAATAGCTTTAAATTTCTCTTTACAGAGAGGGAGGATGGAAAGCATCACCAAGGCATGGGTCTGCCCAGCAGACACGCTAGTGATGCTCTTCTAGGATATGAGCGCATTAATGAAAAGTTTCTTACAGCAAAATTTCAGACAAGCATTAAAGACTTGAATGTTTTCTGCTGTTATGCCCCCAATGAGGATGCAGATGAGGATGAGAAGGAGAGGTTTTTCGGACAACTTAAGGATATTTTTAATTCTGTCAAGAAATTAGATATTACCCTTTTTGTAGGTGACTTCAGTGCCAAAGTTGGGGAGGGGTGATAGATCCTTTTGGTATTGATAGCTGCAATGGCAATGACCAATGTCTACTACAGGTAAGTAAACATTCAGAATAAAACACCTATTACAAACAGTGCGACATGCATAAGTACACATGGGTTTCACCAAATGGGCTCAATAAGAATATGATTGATTTTATATTAATTAACAGCAAATAAGCTTGTTTTGTTAGGAATACCAGGACATATTGGGGAGCTGAAATTGGATCTGACCGTTACCTTGTAAAAAGTGTTGTGCTAAGGTTAAAAAATTTAACTTTAATACTGAAGCTATGAAAGATCCAGTTATAGCTAAAGCTTACCGTGATAGGTTACTTAGTTATTATGACAGTCATGATTTGCTTACTATTGAGGTTGAGGAAGAATGCGACCATTTAAGACAGGCTTTTTTGTAAATTAAAAGTACTCTTTTAGGAAAAAAGGAGCATATGAGGCAGAATTATTTGAGTGACAAGGTATTTGAGCTTATTTTAGAACGAAAGAACTGTAGGAATGTCAATCAATATCTTACTAGTCCTAATAGAAAGCATTACAGAGAGCTTAATAAAACGTATAATGGATCAGTTAGCTGCTTATAAAAATCTTTTGGCTTGATGACTTGGCTGACTCAGCTGAGGAAGCAGTTAGATAGCACAATAGCAAAGAGCTGTACCAGATAGTTAATGTTTTGTGTGCTAGAAAACGGACAGGTATACAGAGATTGAAGGATAAACAAGGTAAGGTTATAGAAGGTGAGGATTCTGTTATGGCTAGGTAGGCTGAGCATTTCAGTGATGTTCTAAACAATGTGGTTAGTTCTACTCCCATTGTTTGCAATGATGATAGATGCATTGTTGGCTTTAATGTTGGCCCTATAACACAATCTGAAGTCGCATTGGTTATCTATAAATTAAAACTGCATAAATCCCCAGGGGTGGACGAAATCACCACTGAAATGCTTAGAGCTGGGAACATTTGTATTGTCACATGACTGACTGAATTTTTGAATATTTTTTATGATAAAGATATTGTTCCTAATGATTTTACTCGAGCTATCATTGTTCCAATTTTTAAAAAAGGTGATCACAGTTCTTGTGATATTTATAGGGGAATTTGTTTACTCTCTGTTCCAGGTAAAGTTCTTTGCCTGATTATACTTAATATAAGTAAGAATTTGGTTGATGAGCAACTGCGTGATGAACAGTGTGGATTCAGAAGTGATAGGGGATGTGTAGATCAAATATTTTCATTTAGGCAGATCCTTGAGAAATGTTTAGAGTTTCAGAAACCTGAGGAAAGGAGATTGAAATTGAGTGAAAATTTAATCCGTTATATCCGTTATTAATTATTAATTCTGAACCAACTAGCTATTTACGACTTTTGTCTAAATAAAATATTCCTCTCAGAGCTAAACAACCCAACTTCAGAAAAGCTGAAACTATCATAGATTAGTATTTGTGTCCTACTCACCTACACTATAGCCAGATTGATAGTCCCTTGCTTAAATTTCCTGTTTTCAGCTGACTGTTTTGGCAACTTTACTCAATATTTTTATATTGTATAAGTAACAAAATATTGCTATTTACATTTTTCTAATCATCCATTATTTGTAATTAAAAAATTAGAGAATGCAAATGTAGATAAAGGAAAAACTTCAATCTTTTTGAAAACGAGATCCCATATTTTCCAGAGTCGCTATGCGTTCGTCTAGTTTTATTAATGAATTAGAAACCAATTTTAATTAGCCAAACAATACTTGGATTGATTTCCAACGAACGCCACTAATTCAGAAAATAATTTATTTACTATTCGAAAATTTGTCAAAGCTCAAACATCAAATGCACAAATATACAAAAACTATTTTTCAAGTCCTAAACAATTTGACTTAAAATTGTATTCCTTGTGTGTATTTTTAACAAACACGTTAGTTATCACGCAGCATCAAAGTTCTGAAAAATTGTCAATTCATAATTATTAGCATCATTAACCTTTTTTCATAGTGTAATAAAATAATGACTCCACTATTTTTAAGACCTTTTCCGTTTGTTTTGAACATTTTTTTCAGTTGATTTTCTTTTTCGAAATCAGTGTCGGAGTTAGATGTTTATTATTGAACGGTTTTTAGTATTTTTCAAGTAGAAAGTGACTTTTATAATCGGATGACGAGATCAAATTACATATTTCTGTTCGGAATTTTTTCGCATTTCTATAAAAGATGGTTTTTAAAATCGAAGCTATGATGTAAAGTCAAATCTTGTCATGTTACGTCAATGCGCCACCAAATTAGCACTCCCATATTTTTTTAGAAAATGACTGCTAAAAATCTCAATCAAATCTATCCAAATATTATTTTGAAATAATATTCGTTTCGTTATTTAAAGGCTAGAGAAAGCTGAAACATTTAACAGCAATGGCTTGCGTTTGGAATTTACGATTGCTATCATATTCTTCTTTAAAAAAGGAGGGTGGGAACAATAGAGAAAACCTCATATTGATTCAATTTTAGTTCGAACCTGCAATTTTCAGGATAGGGGTTCAAGTGCTGTACTGGAGCGGGTGTGGTTCAGTCGGTAGCGTGCCAGGCTCGTAATCGAGTCCCATCTGGGTTAGCGTTGAGATTTATCTGCGGAAAATTCCCCGCCCTGGCCACGGTAGTAGGGGACACCGATGGGCTTGGAAAGGCCGCCGTCCGTCGGATGGGACGTTAAGCCGTGGCCCCGTATGCGGGAGAGCCATACCCTGTGCACGTTAAAGAACACACTGGATGGTCTTGACGAGAGGCTACCATCTGTTTCCCAACAGCTGTTCCCGTGGGTCCCCTCCCAAAACCTTCTCTGAGCCTTCGGGGTTCATGTGACTTGTGTGCACATGGTATGCAAAAAAGTTCCGCTCAGAGGTAAAACAACCCAACCCAAGTGCAATACAGGATACCTCGCTTTGTTCATTTCTCCTTCCCCTCCCCCTTACATTTAAAAAACCCTTCTCTAGATATTTATCGCTTTCTCAGTAACATCCCATTATTAAAAAAAATAAACTTGTTTAAAAACCTTAAAGTTTGAAATTTGATTTTACATCAACATAATATGGAAATGCTCATTATGTTTTCAAGCCACACTACTTTATCGTTTTTATGGAATCTATCATTCATCGGTATATTTTGCTAAGTTGCTTTCAGAAAGAAACAGGGAATAATGGGGAGAACAGAAAATAGGGAAAGTAACGGCAACCGACATTTTGTTTCGCAAATCGGAGCATCTGGTCGTTGGAAAAAACCTTCTTTCTGTTTTAATGATGATGACTGCAATAACTGTCTCTTCGTAATGCGACGATTCTCTTAAAGACAAAAAAAAGCACATAAACCTTTGTTTTCAATTTTCTTTTTATATTTCTCGGCCGTTTATTTCCGCATCTTAGCAAAATTCTGCTGCCATAAAAGAGAAACTAAATTTACTGAAGAAAAAAATGAAGGGAAAGAAGATGGGAGAGACAACGAAGTAGGCAAAACAAAAGCAAACCGAGTTCAGAAGAAATTAAACGATTAAGTGCAACTAAGTACCTTCAAGTCAACTCATCAAAAGTCACTTAATACAAACAAATAATGAAAGTGAGAGAGCGAGGTGAGATTAGCCGGCAGAGCAATCGTCTAAGTTTTCTCGGAGGGTCTTCACATTTAATCAAGTCTCTGGCAGAAAGGAAAAGAAACATAGCAATAAAGAAAGAAGAATGCTCACAAAAAGGTACCTTTGTTTTGCAAGGACAATTGGCCATAAACTTGGCCCGTTTGTTGTATTAAACTCGTTCATTACTGTCATTAACTGGGGCTGGTGGGGCTCAGGGACCTAGTCAATGAACTAAGCGATCGCGTCTCGTCCACCTCGGATGTGCTTGTCATCCTAACTCGCGCCAATTTACCACCGCAAAGAGTCATGGGAGGGTGCCCGAGGCGCCAACACAACGTACGTACTCTCTCGCGAACTCACGCCTAACAAGCATGAATGCTGCAAATGCTGCAACTGTTGGGATGGCGTACAATAGGAACAAGAGCAATACAGAAAAACCTCTCTGGAAAGTTTGATCTCTGAGGAAAGCAAAGTTCCTTTAATTCTCCTTTTCTATCTTTATCTGGAGCTTTTTCTTCTTCTGGAGGATGGAACAATCCAAAATGGTATTTTTTTTTTTGTGTTAGTGCTCGGTGAGTTTGCTTCCCTAGTTAAAGATGGATGTTTCTTCTTACTTCTCAGATGCTGACACTTTCTTATCGTTGTTAGCAAACTGGGAAAGTCTGCAAACCAAAAACAAGAAACGTGGAAAGAAAACGTAGATCAAAGATGTTTACAGTTTATCAATTCATTTTATCGTTCTTAAAAAAAAATATTTTTTCCAACCCATTAAATTTTCTTAAGCTTAGAGGTGATCCCGTACCCTAAAGAAGTGTTTTTAAAACAAATTTTAAGTGAATAAAATATGAAAATTTTGTCCGAATGAAAAGTGGCTTATAGTGTTATAGTGCAAACAAAGAAGAAGTATAATCAAATGTAGAGTTTTTGACATTGTAAGAAATTTGGTTGGTTTAAGTGACTTTTATTACTTTACATAATATTCCCGAAATCCAGATTGTTTGAAGAGATTTAATTCTTTTACATCTGTAAGACCTTTTTTTTCATCTAATGGCCTAAATGGTCAATTCGTAAGGACACCAAACACTCAGAGGTTAGGAAAGCGGATCACTGGACAGCTTTTAAGAAAAGATGGTAACCGCTTGTCAAAATCATCCAACGTGTTCTTCATCTCGCACAGAGTATAGAAATTCTGCACAAAGAGTCCACGGCTTAATGTCTTATGCGACGGACGAGGCCCTTTCCAAGTAAATTGGTGTCCCTTTAATCGCCGAGGGCAGAGCGAGTATTAGCGGAGAAAATCTGAACGCAAACATAGTGGATACTCAAACCTGGATACATTAGGCTACGAGCCTTATGCTTTACGTACCGAGGCAACTCCTTATCCGATTATCAAAAACCAAATAAGATGGCAGAAGTGCAAAGAGATTTCTAACAGCAAAATCAACAAAGCGAAACCAATGGTCAATAGCAGATGAAAGATGATTCTTTGGAAAGAGTTCAAAATATTAAGGGTCGTGTTGCGATATTAACTCAAGAGCTGTATTGCAATAAATCGCATGCATCAGGTGCAAAACAAGACTAACTCAATCTCCCTCTTGAATTCTAATCTAAACTTCTCAAAGATTTCCTTCATTTTATCTGATCAAACTTAACACCTCTTAAAAAACGAAACACCCTTCCCCTAGAACTCGAACATTCTCTTATTTTAATATCAGAATAAAACACTGGACAGGTAAAATATCCTATTTTGGTAGGGATACGTCTAAATTATTTAAACTTTTGTTTTCATTAAATGTTATCGTTTTCAGCTTAGAATATTGCAATATTCTCTTTGTAGATTACAAAAATACGTTATGCTGTTCTTGCATAAAGGAAAAGAATATCATGCTTGTTATCCCTTAGATAAAAAATACTAGGCTTTCCGTTTTTTTTTTTTTTTTGAGAAATATATATTTAATTTTTCTTTTTTGGAAAATGGAAGTAAATACTGCATTTCATATCCATTAGAAAGAACGTTTACCTTCAGCTAAAAGATTTTAGACTTGATTTTACATGGAAAAGAGATATTGGGGTTGCTTTTCCTTGAAAAAAAAAAAAGACTGACTTTTCTTCGTCTAGAAAAATACATTGCGATTACTCACACCTGGAAAACCATACATTGGGATTACTCACACCTGGAAAAAAATACATTGGGCTTTACACAATCGTATCAGAATTAATATGACCACCCACGGAATCACAGTGTACCCGCTGAGGCACGTCACAGAGTGCACATGACAAGGTCGACCACATGAAGATATAAGCAGCCGGCCAGGACAAATGATCCGTAGTGCGTAACCTGAGCACAATGGGCAGAGGAATTAATTTGACGGACGTTCACAAAGGAATGATCATCGGCTACTGCGCCAAGGGCGGAAGCATCTCGGAAACAGCAGACTTCGTGGGCTGTTCGCGAGGTGCTGTAGTAAGGGTGTACCAAGAATGGACCGCTAGCACACCGAGTACCTCCAGACGTCATGACTGTGGATCCCCAAAGGTCATCGACCTCAGAGGGCAATCGACGCGCAACAGTACAGCAATTGACCACTCAAATGAACGCTGGGACACCCAGGTGCGTGTTCCGATAACAATAGAGCGAACCCTGTTACACATGGGTCTCCGGAGTCGACGCTGCATAAAGGCGCCCATGTTAACAAAGGTCCATCGGCAACGACGCCTGCAGTTCACATGGGACTATCATCATTGGACAGTGGGAGAGTGGAAAAAGGTTGACTTATCCGACGAATCGAGGTTTCTACTCCACAAAAGTGATGGGCAGTGGCAGATACGGCGTCAGACCTATGAGAACCAACACCCGGAAACACTTGTTGGTCACGTAGAGGCCGGTGGTGGTAGTGTTCACGTCTGGGGGATGTTTTCCTGGTTTGACCTGGGACCGCTGGTACCACTGGATGGGTCTCTGAACGCCAATGGCTACCTGTCCATCCTCGCTGACCACATGCATCCCTTCATGTTAGATGTTTACCCTGGTGGTGATGGTGTCTACCACGAGGACAATGCGCCCTGTCATGTCGCTAAGGTGGTGCGTGACTGGTTCCAGGAACACGCCAGCGATGTCTCCGTTCTCCCTTGGCAGGCGAAATCTCTCGACATCAATCCCATAGAGCACTTGTGGGACCATTTGGATCGACAGGTTTGGCGTGCGGACACACAACCACGTCATCTCCGGGACCTCCGTGCTCTGCTGGAGTCCAAATGGGCACGTGTGCCTCTAACAACCTTCCAGGGCCTCATTGCGTCCATGCCACGCCGTCTCGCTGCTGTCATCCGCGGCAAGGGTGGTTATTCTCATTATTAGGTATGTGGTCCTATTATTCTGATACGACTGTGCATTTCCTCATAAATTTAATATGATTCCTCCTATCTGAAAAAGAGAAAAAAGAAGCACCTGAGAAATTCACGGAATAAGCGCAGTTATTCTTGAAACAAAGCGAATATTTTTAATAATCATATATACGTTGATTTTTTATTGTTGTTAAAAATATAGAAACATTTTTGCTTTCTTACAGCTAAACTCGATAGAAAAATGACACTTTTGAAAGCGCTGCTTTCTGTAGTTCTGAAATAATGTTTAACTTTCCACTACTTCGTTTTTCAAAATGTACCTTTTCTGTTTTATTAGAACAAAAATAAATGCTTATAAAATTTTTCCTTTGAAAGCATTTCTTTCGCTAGCTCTGAGTTACTGAATACATTGAACTTGCCAGTACTTCGTCTTTTAAAGGCATTTTTTGTCTTATTAGAATAGAAACAAATGCTTCCAAAAGTTATTCATACGAGTAATGGAGCCTGTCTTTATTTTTGTTCAAAATTTGAAAAAAAAAAAAACAAAACATAATCTCTCTTTGTTTGTTACCTACTTGGAACAACGTAACAGTGTAGCGAAACAAAATTTTAGTTTTAATGAAAGATTTTTCCCAAGTGATTTCATACAAAGTTTATTTTTAATCTGTCATTCGTACTTTCTGTGTCGGCAGCTATATTCACTGTTGACAACTTTCTCCAATTCGTAAAATGAAAATAAAAATCAGGTAAGCGATATGCTGTCCAAAGTGTCTGACGTTTGAGTCCTTTGAAGAAGAAAAAAAAAACCTTTAAGCACATATTTGATGTGAATTAAACATTTGCTTAAGACTCAATAATTCTTTTAAAAAAAGGTGAAGTAATTTTTGAGCATTTCAGTTAACGTATCTCCCTTCTGAGATGAACTAGGAGTTTTAAACATTCAGATGTTACAATCGTAAGAAGAAAAACAAACCATGCATTTTCAAAGCCTAAAACGATACTAGTCGAAAACAGGTAAAAAATAACTTCACAGAACTATTTGGAAATGCACATTTTTCATTTGCTTTCACAGAAAGTATACCAATAAAATGAAACGCCATAAAAGTGTGTGCGTAGAAAGGTGTTCTTGTCACTTGAAATGTGATTACTTTTAAAAGTCAGTTTCCTACAATCGTTAGAAATGCTAGATCAACTATTTTCTGCTGTGCTAATTAATTAACGAAATGCTACTTGCTTTTGTTTCAACAACCTAAATGACACATGCAAGCAGTCAATGTTTCCTGTTTGCAAACACTGGTCAGTGTAAAAAAATCTAGTGAACAGCAAAAATATCACAAAATTTACTTTAAGAATACAAGGATTGAAGTCTTCTAACCAAAAGTACAGGAAGAAAACAATGTTTTAGGCAGCATTGCTTGAATGATGAAAAAATATCTAAATAAGTCATTCCCAGTCAGATTTTTCACAGCAGTTGTCAACGTCACAATATAAATGTAGAAACGTATATGCCAGTGTATAAGAATTTAATGTAATACATTAACATACAACCCTAATAATATGTTTTCTGTTGTATTTCATTTATAGTTTAGCAAATGTACAATTAAATATTGATTATAAGCAAAATAATTTTTGTTTTAGCTTTACATGGCCATCCTGAAGATTTCTCGCAGATTAGGTGAATATAATAGAAAACAATAGATTTAATTCAGGATGAGGTTGAAGAGCGGTTACAAAAGCATAATTATAAATTCACATCTTATTTTCATATTGATGAATGTGTTCGAAACTTTTTTTCGATTTCCTGGATGAAACAAGTAATCTTTTTTTTTGTCCAGCTTTGGGGATTGCCATGACTTTTTATGTTTTATAGCACTTTTTGATATGCATATTCGTACAGATTAATCACGTTCGCACCGGCATTAATCAATAATAAATTCACAGATTACCTGTTTACATAATTCAAAAAGTAATTGTATGGGGAAAATGATTCGCTGATTTAACTTGCATTAATAACGCTTTAGTATGAGTGACTTAGTTATTTGACATCTATATAATCGAGCAATATTGAATTAATTGCCTTTCCTGGATCATAAATGGCGCCATGACCAACAAGGTCAGTGAGATTTAAAAGTCATCGTTAAGTGGGTAAATGACATAGTTGGTGATAGCTTAGTGATTAGAGCATCTGGCAGGCGTGGGTTCGTAATCTACTCTTCGGTGAATCATTTTTTCCCACTAAATTATTTCTTGAATTATGTAACCGGAGTTTCAACAATAATAAATTGTTAGTCTACAGAAAAGAATAAGAAAGAATTTACAAAGACTCACCATTCCAGCTATATAGGAATTTCATTTCATAAAATCCGAGCTTGACACACACTAGACATATAAATTTGAAATGCTTAATTACAAATTATACAATTGTAAAATTAATAAGCAAGGGAAGGTAAGCAAGTATCACGTCGTAACTCTCTCACGACGAATATCCCTTCTTTCATATTTTTAGAACAGCCACACACAAAAAAACGCTCCTGGCCCTCATGTACAATTCGAACACTCGTGCCATGTTCATGGTATTTAATCATTTCTTCAACAATGGCTGTTTATACAGGGTGAATCTGAAAAAGTGGGCAAAACTTTACGGGGTGGTAGAACGCAGCTATACGAGCAATATTCGTCATAGAAAGTATGGTCGGAACGCAAACGGCGAGCCGCTAGGTGGCGTTGGAAATGGTATAAAAGGGTCGGTCCTCGCACCCAACGGCATTTCTACCGTGGATTGCCGAGAGGATGGCTGGTTATACTAACCACGAAATGGCGGATATGCACTTTGTGTACGGTGCGGCGGACGGGAATGCAAGTGAGGCACAGAGTATCTCCTCTCCTTCTTGTGTTCATTCTTTAAATGTAACAGTGGAAAACTACCTTTTAACTTCTCACCGCTTGCGTTCCGACTATATATTCTATGACGAATATTGCTCGCATAGCTGCGTTCTACCACCCCGTAAAGTTTTGCCCACTTTTTCAGATTCACCCTGTATACCGAAAGCAAATTCAAAGCAAGTTTTCATTGCTTTTCTGTTTCACTAATGTTCATCACTGTTATAGTAAATGACGCTATCTGCGTTTACAGGAGGTAACCACTAATAATATTCCTAAATTTAATGATTTTTATTTCATATGTACAGAAAAATAGTATAAATTCTAAAGGTATTGTAACATATGTTAACAAAAATATTCATCAACGAAAAATTGATGTACCTATACTTAATGATAAATTAGAGTGCTTAATAATTCAAACAAAAATCAATAATAACATACTGAATATAGTGAATATTTACAACCATGGCATTTTATTCAATACTAACCAATATCTAAAATTAATAAATAATTTAGTAGGAGAATTAATAATTTGTGGGGATTTTAATTCCCACAATAAAGCCTGAAATTCATACAAAAATGACTATAAAAGCATTCATTTATTAAAATTCATAGAAATCAGTAAATTAATTATTTTAAATAACAGTTATACCACTAGAATAAATGGAAATCAAATAAACTCTATAATTGTCCTAACTCTATGTACAAACAAAATTTATAAAGATTTAGAATGGGAAATATCCTCAGATAGTTATGGTAGTGACCATTATCCTATATACATTAAAATTATAAATCATAATAAATAAAAACCATACGTTAAATTACAAACTGGAAAAATTTTTGTAAGGAATTAAATGATCTAGAAATAGATAATAATAACTCTGATTACATTGCAATCATGGATAAACTAAAAAATCATAGTAAATTAAATACACAAATAGTTTATAAAAAATTCCAAAGAACAATATACATACCATATTTATAAATGAACTAATAGCAATTCGGTGTAAGGCCGAAAGAAATATGAATAATTCACTGCATGTGAAAATTACAAAAGATTAGAAAATGCAATTTCAAAAAAAAAAAGTATTTTAAAACAGAATTAGAGACTATTAACTGAAAAATTATCACCTTTATCATCAACTACAAATTTATGGAGAATATATAAGAAACTATACAATGAAATAACACCTGCAAATCCTTTATATTCTCTAGCATTTAAAAATAATGAAGATATACAAGAAACCACAGAAACAATTTCTAAATATTTCATTGACTTACATTATAAGCCAAACAATAAAATTGATAAATTATATAATAGTTCAAATATTTTTCATCAGACCTTTCATTGCAAATCTACAAAATTTTTAAATGTTCCTTTTGCATTTTCTGAACTTAAATTTGCTATTAAATCATTGGAAACAAAAACTACTCCTGGCCTTGATGGTATTTCTAACAGACTACTCAAAAATCTTCCATATAAAGGGTTAAAAGTTTTATTAGATGAATTTAATACATTTTGGCAGTATAAAAACTATCCTAAAACTTGGTATGAAAATTTCTTGGTATTTATAAAAAAAAAGCACACAAACCTGCTGATGAATTAAATTCTTATCGGCCAATATGCCTCAGTTCCAATGCTTTAAAGTTGTTTGAAAGAATGATTTTTAATCGATTAATCTGGTTTTTTGAAAAAAATAACATTCTTAATAAAAATACTTTTGGCTTTCGACCTGGAAGATCTACTCAAGATTTAGTTTTAAATATAATCTCTGATGCTGAATATGCTATTGAAAATAAATTATTTATGGCTGTTATGATAATTGATCTTGAGAAAGCCTTTGACTCTGTGACACATAATGGTTTACTACATAAATTAAAAAAATTAAAATTTTGTGTAAATCTTTATAGTTTTCTCTTAAACTTCATCAAGAATAGAAAATTTAAAGTTAAAATTGGAAACAATACCTCCTCTTTATATCAACTTAAAAATGGCTTGGTTCAGAGTGATATTTTTTCCCCACTATTATTTAGCCTATATTTAAATGATTTACAAGATATTATTAATAATGATATATTTTTTGGAACTTATGCAGATGACATCATCTTGGTCCTACAGTAAAAACCCATATATTTTACAAAATAGATTGCAAAAATTAATAAATGATTTTATTAAATACTGAGATAAATGGAAAATTAAACAGTAATATCTTACTTTCATAGAAATAAAAAATTATCTGAAGATTTCTCAATTACATTAAAAAATAATAATTTAAATATCTCTGATAATTTTAAATTTCTAGGTATTCATATGGATTCAAAATTAAAATGGATACAATATATTGACACTGCAAAAGATAAAGTAAATAAACTTTTTAATTATTTAAGATATCTTGGAAATACAAAATGGGGATACTCAACTAAAAATTTACTATTAATTTATAATTCTATAATTCTCCCAAAATTTTTATATGACATAGAACTAATAAATAATATTTCTAAAACTAAATTAAAATCATTAGAACAAATCCAAATTAAAATATTAAAATTCTGTCTAAGACTTCCTCAGAACACAAATGGCTTGAATGTCTATGCTGAAACTGCATTACCTCCCATACACATAAAAAAGAAATATTTATTAGAAAATTTATTATATAGAATAGTAGCTAAAAACAAAAATAATCCTATAATTAATAAAATTAAAGAAAATTATCCAGATATTTCTATAAACTCATCAACAAACAAAAATAAATTAATAAATATCATAAACAATAACCTAAGTGGAGACTATATTATACAAATTCTTTGCTGGACCTCAACATTTCCAATTTTAAATACTAATATACCTGGAATTGAATCAAAAAAATTAACTGATTCAACTCTTTTGAAAACATTGGCCGAAGTTCATATAAATGATAAATATTTAAACTTTATTCATATATTCACAGATGGGTCCCTCAACTTAGATAAGAATGCTCTTTCTGGTGCTTTTTGGAGTTCTTTCTGCTGAAAATTATGAATATCTTTTTAAATTTACTACTTTTTATGCAATTATTATTGCAGAACTATCAGCTATAATTTTGGCTATTAACTGGGCCCTAAAATTTGAGAAAAAAATATAGTTATTTTTACTGACAGTAATGCATCAATAGAAGCTCTATATAACAATCCTCTTAAAAGCAATTTTAAAAATTTTATTAGTGACATTTTAATATTAATAAAACAACACATTACACAACATAATATTATACATATACAATGGTTACTATCACACTCTGGAATTAAACACAATGAAATTGTAGATAAATTAACCAAAAAAGGTAACAAAATCAATCCAAACTTAGAAACCCCCTTCCTCATATAAATTCACAAAAAGCAATGTAAAAAACAGCTAATAACTGATATTCAAAATTGGTATGATTCCAATGCATCCAATACACACAGATACAAAATTTCTAATAAAATTAATAAATTTAATGAATATAACATAAAAAAAAGAAATAAACTTAATTCTAAAAATAAAAACCAACTCTGCTCTAACTAAATCACTGCTTTATAGGATGAAAAAATCTGATAATCCTGTTTTTGATAGATGCTCAATATATGAAAATTTAGATCACATCATATTTCATTGTAAAAATACACATTAGAAAGGAATATATACTTTACAAAATTAAATCACTTAAATATTGCAACTTTTGACTTTAAAAACATTCTGGAACCAGTCAAAAATGCAGACAAAATTATTTGTTACAATTAATTGTTGGCCTTTATAAGATCTGTTGGTCTGTTTGATTCATTATATAAAAAAAAAGAATGAATGAAAGAAAATGAAGCAAAAAAAAAATAAATAAAATATAAAGATATAATTAATTATGGTCTCAGAAAGTTTCACTGAATGAGTTTGTGTTCGGGAGTTCTCCAGAACACAAGAATATTCAATTTGGAGATTTGAATCATCATCATCTGCGCTTTGGAAAACGCTGTCTTACAGCATAATAAGCAGTTATAAAAATTCTACGAGATTTTCTTCACAGGCAGTAAAAAATAAAATCCTCAAATAAATAAAACCGATTATTGGCTTAAACTTTAATTCTTTAATATAGACACATACTTCCTTGCATCAAAACTGATGACTTTTTCTTCCTCTGAGTCTCCTTCTTTCCCTCTCATGACATGCATTAAACCTTAAACATAACCTCATAGATCATTTTCGGAACCGGCATGCCGACATAAGAAGGGCTGGTAACAATGCTAGCCATCCAGATATTTGTCCTGTGGTCCACACCCACCAGAGCCGACGGTACGCCCAGACGGCGTGACTGTCCAGCAGACAGATGCGTCGCCTGTCTCTTGGGGTTCGATCAATATCATATAGCAGCAAGCAAGCGTGGATAAAGAACACCAACAACACACCTGGTCACTTACCACGGATGACGTCCATCGTGTCTCAGAGGCATCCCTTTCCACATCGCTTGTCGCTACACTAAAGCAAGCTTTCGATGCGAGAGGATACTAAGCTCATAGTCGAGGATTAGACACCAGAGGAGGTTCGTATTAACACGCCATTCGGGTCGATTGCAAGGATTCTTCTTGTTTAAGTTAGTGTGCAAGACATTGGAATCTGTTTTCTCCTTTCATGTTATGTGTTTTTAGATATCGAATCCTTCGGTTTTGTTGTTGAAAGCCCTTATTGTCCCATTCCTTTGCAATTGCTGCCTGCTTCATTCACGTTGTTTAATTTGTTTCAGTACTACGTTTCAGAAAAAGCTATGCTTTGAAATTTAAAATTTAAACCAAATGTCAGACTCTTTGTGAGCATTTGGATTTAGTTACAGAATCCATCATCTGAAATAACTAGACTACTGAAATAACTAGACAAATATTAGCATTGGTTAAAGATAAAATTTCCAGATGAGTAACAAAATGGAAGCATTATTTTTAAATGACGAAACGTTTCAGAGGGGTAATAATAATCATAATTTATTTCATGTAGGGGGTTACAGTAAAGTTAAGGTACAGTAATTTTAGATATTAATTTAAACTTTCAAGTGGCTTGATGCCCCAATACATTTGAGAAATTAAAAAGAAATATTGATGATAGTACAAAAATGCAAACATATTGAAAGGAATTGCATAATTATTTGATACATATAAACAAAATGACAAGTTTCACAGACGAAGACAAACATATAATATGATAAAAACATAGTAAACTTCATCATCATCCTCAAGCAACCATAGGCTACGGAGGTCCAACCATACCGTGCAATTTAGTTCTCCAAACATATCTGTCCTGAACTACATCTGCTGCATCCAGCCACTGCACACCAATTCTAACAAGGTCCTGTTTGACATTTTCTGCCCACCGCATCCTAGGTCTCCCCCTCTTTCTGAGGCCTTTAGGCACACTGTTCATAACCCTATTCGCCAATCTATAATTATCCATACGGGCAACATGTATGGATAATTACCATACGGTAATTATCCATACATGTAACATATACATATGTACATGTATGTAATGTATGTAACATATACATATGTACATATACATATGTATATATTACATATAACATAATAACCATACGGTGTCTCTCTCTGCACAATATGCTGCTTAAAGGAGGTTGCCAACTCCTTTGTCTAACCTCATCATTAGTTACAAAGCTGAACTACCTAGGGGGAAGAAAAGGAAGGTTTAAAACAACAGAGAGTAATATTAAATGAATGAACAGGGGGGAAAAAGATTGCGGATAATACAGACAAAGATGGGGAGTGGGAATAGGGATGAGGAGATGTTGTTGGACAAACGTTTCAATACTCTAATAGGAGTGGAGTAATATAGTTTTTGAATTTTGTTTTAGAATTTAAAGAAGTGATATCGTTCGGAAGAGAGTTCCAAGTTGAGGCTACTTGAAAGGCAAAAGAAATTCGCCTTACTTAGCTTTGAAAATCTTGGGAGTAGAAAACATTTTATTATCAGAGCGAAGGATGTGGCGATGTCGTAATCGAATATAGGGTGTAAGAATCGAATGAAGGGGATGAGACTTGTTATAGATAGTGTCGTGAACAAGGGTAATAAACTGTAGCTTTCTTCTAGATTCAGTGCAAGAAAAATGTATTAAAAAACGTGGAAAGTAGGGTAAAAGAAAAAAGCTATAAGACACTGTTAGTAGAGTGATGAAAGCCACCAACGTATTTTTCAACACAACTTTCCTGCAATGGGGCGATGGTTTAACGTTGCATCCGACAGATGGGGGCGTTTCCAAACCCATCAGTGCCATCTTTCTCATCGATTAGAATATAAAATATCAACGCAGGCACAGCAGAGATTCCAATCTGTGAATATTGGATTACGATCTTCACTTGCTATCTAGTGATCAACCCCACTCTCACTGCACAAGAGAGATATATCGTCTCACGTTGAAGAATATATTAAGGGGAAAATTTAACAACGTTTACCCTCATATACTCAAAGAGAATTAGGTTGTTTATGAATTTAAATTCCTATCAGCAGAACTTACAGGAAATTAAAAAATGCCATTTTCGTTTTACTACACCAACAGCAAAAACCTGCGTTTTGCAGCAGAGATTCCTTTGAGAAAATTAACATCTCCGTGTAACAACAGCAATAACAAAAAAATTTCCGCGTTTTACAGCAGCGATTTCCGCATTCAGGGTGTAGGAATTTATTTGAGAAAAGCACTCTAGACTGTCTCAAAGCAGTTAGTCCTGGCCTAACTAGAATTTGAAGTTTTCTGAAGATTTTCTGGCTTTTGGTGTTGCTCTAATTATTTTATTACGTATGTCTAAAGCATAATGCTTACGATTATCAGGAATACTTAAAACAGAAATTTCGTTCGACTAGCTCTTTCGAACAGGGGCGGGGGTGGCTCAGTCGGTAGCACGCCAGGCTCGTAATCTGTAGTTCCCAGGTTCGAGTCCCAGCTGGGTCAGCGTTGAGATTTATCTCCGCAAAATTCCCCGCCCTGCCCACGGTCAGTAGGGGACACCGATGGGCTTGGAAAGGCCGCCGTCCGTCGGATGGGACGCTAAGCCGTGGCCCCGTGTGTGGGAGAGCCATACCCTGTGCACGTTAAAGAACACGCTGGATGGCCTTGACGGGAGGCTACCATCTGTCTCCCAACAGCTGTTCCAGTGGGTCCCCTCCCCCAACCTTCTCTGAGCCTTCGG
Source organism: Ryuthela nishihirai (assembly GCA_038380435.1). Taxonomy (NCBI): domain Eukaryota; kingdom Metazoa; phylum Arthropoda; class Arachnida; order Araneae; family Heptathelidae; genus Ryuthela; species Ryuthela nishihirai. Next base: position 23,043,616 of record JAWZYU010000009.1, on the reverse strand, counting down.
GGTCCATGTGACCTGGCCATTTAGCCCATGGTGTGCAAAAAAGTGCCGCTCAGAGGTAAAACAACCCAATCCTCTTTCGAAGAAGACTTCAAACTCTAGATGAGTGGGATACAAACACTTGACTTCCTAATAACTTATTAAAATAAAGCTCACTAACATAACTTAGTGACACACTTAAATGTGTAAAGTGTTCTCTAACATGATAGCTCACCGGCAAAGTTCCTAACACATCATGGAGATCGTGAGTTCGTATCTCATCCGACTAAAATATGTTGTCCCGTTAACCTAAATTTGCAGAAAACTGTAAGCCACTGAGTATTGAATTTGGCTTCAGTAATTAACATGCTATTTGCCATATCTACTGAAGTAACAAAGGTTTGTAAAGTACCAACAACGGTATCCGGAATATAATGAAATATGAAATTGAAAAGAATTAAACGGTATCTAGAATGTCTAAGAAACAAATGTTTTATTCTACCTAATCTAAAACGAAGCCTTCTCTTTTGTCACCGCTCTTCCCAGATCCACTCCCTCTCCGATAATCTGCCAGTAACAAAGCAGAGAAGACCTTATTAAGGAGAACGCACCACATTGGCTTCTCAAACTGTCGACAAAATATTGCTCAAACAACTTTCATTCAAACAAAATTTCCGTTTCGAATAAATTCCGTCGAACAAGTTTCCGTCGAATAAATTCCGTTTCAAACAAATTTCCGTCGAACTAGTTTCTGTCGAAGAACTTCCGTTTCTAACAAATTTCGGTCGAACAAATTTCCGTTTCGAACAAGTTTCCGTTTCAAACAAATTTCCGTCGAATAAGTTTCCGTCGAACAAATTTCCGTTTCAAACAATTTCCGTCGAACTAGTTTCTGTCGAACAAATTTCCGTTTCGAACAAATTTCGGTCGAACAAATTTCCGTTTCGAACAAGTTTCCGTCGAACAAATTTCCGTTTCGAACAAGTTTCCGTCGAACAAATTTCCGTTTCGAACAAGTTTCCGTCGAACAAATTTCCGTCGAACAAATTACACCAAACCATCAAACAACACCTAAAGTATCAACCTACATCTAACACCTAAAAACACCTAACACCTAACACCTAAAGTATGACAAAAAAAAAAGAAACAAAGCATTCCTTCCAAGATTATTTGGATTCATCCAATTACTGTATTTTCTGAATGAAAAGGAAGTTTCTATATAGAGAATAATAAAGTGTCTCTTTTTTATAGCTAAACTAAGTTACGAACATCAATGACATACCCATTCCTACTTTCATAGTTTGAGAATTTGACATGTCCATCATATATAAGATGTGCAGTGTCCGAGTTCAAAATTAAGGTTCATGGTGTGTCTGATCTCCAAAATGCGCCCTTCTAGAAAAATTAGGTCTTCTTTAATGGCTTCGTTTCAGCTGGTACAAACACCAAAGAAACCATGCAGGTGGTTAATCCTCGGATGTATTCCCTAATGCCTCTTTGCCTCTCTGATCCATGTCTCCAACTCTTCTCCGATTCTCTGCGTTCTCGTGCACGTTATTACACTAATCAGCGGTCCGAATTGTTCTCTCTAGGAAACAGGAGATTTTAATTGCAGCGACAGGCTTACCCTTTCACTCCTTCCGTCTGACCTCAGTTAATTAAGCCCTTCATTAAAAGCGCAAACAGCTGAATTCGCGAAATCTGAGGAATGCTTTATTAACTTACTATGGCGCCTCATAGCCGACATCGGGCTAGCTTCTGATTCGCATTCAGCGTTCGGTGTGTCTTTCAAAACTTCTCTTTTAAACGTTCTTTCGGGAGATAATACAAGCAGAGTTGGGTCTGAAGATAAGTTTCCGTAACATTGTACATAAATCGTGCAAGCTACAGAAAAACACAGCACTCGTTTGAAGAATAAGTTTGTGGAAATGGAAATAATTTAAAGATGTAAATCTTTGATGTCAGCAATATTCGTTCAGCATTTAAGGAGTTGCGGTAGCTAGAATATGTAACATCAAAAGTTTTCCAGTTGTAATTTCAAAAGCTAATCGAAGCACGAGTAATCAGTTACATTAAATCGTTTTCTAAATCAACGTTTATGTTTAGAAGTTCGTCTATTAATATTTTAAATTTTTGCCAATTTTGACTAAAATGTGTAAGGAGGGCTTAGGCAACTGTTGAACATTGTAACTTATGTAACAATTAAAATATTAAATGATTATTGCTCAAAATCAAATTGTAGACATACCATCGTTTAGATCTTTAATTTTCCTTCAACTTTATTCCCATTGTCTTTGTTATCTATTCTTCAAGGCATTGCGTTTCTAACTTGGTTTTCCAATTAGTATGATATGGAAATTGTGTAATGATTTAATTGGACTCTCTATATTCATTAATTGTAGAGTGAAAGTGGGAGAAGGGATGTCTAAACGTTCTTTTATGCAGCAATTTAGTTTGTTATTCACCATTTTATAAGTGAAAATTATGTGAAAGAACTACGACTCTACTCATTGAAAATAGAGAATAATCACTTAAAAGAATATTACAATCAAAGTTAGTTTTACGAAAGAGCGAAAATGCCATTATTTTTAGGGTGGAGTTTGCTTAGTCGGTAGTGCCCCAGGCTCGTAAACCTGCAGTTCCCAGGTTCGAGTTCCAGATGTGACTGCGTTGAGAATTTTTTTCGCTAACTTTCCCATTCTGCCCTGGGGGGAAGGTGGGCTTGGAAAAGCCACCGTTTTTCGGATGGGACGTTAAGCAATAGTACCGTGTGCAGGAGAGCCATAGCCCGTACACTTTAAAGAACATACTGGATGGCGTTGACGGAAAGCTTCCATCTGTCTTCCAACAGCTGTCCAGTGGGTCTCCTTCCATGTACCATTTCTGAGTCCTTGGAGTCCTTGTGACCTGGCCATGTAGCCCATTGTGTGCGAAAAAGTGCCACTCGGAGGTGAAACATCACAAAAGAACCATTATCTTTCAAACGTTTCGTTTTTTGATGATTTTTATTTATTTCCCTTTTCTTTTTCTTCAAGAAAACGACACCGATGAAACTTCATATACGAAGCAATATAATCCGAATAACTACTTCGCCTGAAGGCGGGGAAATCGGAAATTCTAGGAACTTAATTTTAGAATTGAAACGTAGAATTAAAAATATTCTTCAGAGTGGAATAAAAAAAACTTATATTTTTCAAGTAATGAGTTTATCACAATTATTTAAAGTGTAATTGGATCACTTATTAAATAAAAAAATAGTAAACGCAATCTTTATTTTCGGTCTTCGGCGAGAGTGCAGTAGCGTCGCAGGCCCTCAAGGGGTCACCTACATGAAACCGTCGTAGACTAATTAGCGGAAGAATCTGAACAAAGTGGGGAGGGAAAAACATAAGACAGATTTAAACAATACCGAAAACAAAATGGAAAGAAGTCGAAAGTAATGAAGGAAAAGACCAGAAGGTAAATTAAATTACTGGGAAACACGCAAAAGTCATATTTTAATCACCAGAAATGTTTTACTGCATAAAGAAATAATAAAAAAATGCGCTTCTCTACTCTGATGTTTACCGTGATTCGAAAATAGAAACGACTAAAAAGAGGGAAAAAACAAATCCAATGAAAGGGAAACAAATATTTAAAAGAGGAATGCGAAGGAAACAAAATATTCTTATTAAGTCGATTACTTTATGTAGCATCAATTGTTTTTTAGCTAGGTGGATATTTCGCAATGATGTCGTGCAACTTTTTGTGCTTACAAAGCTAGTCTGTATTTGTCACGAAATTAAAAAGTGTATGTTTATTTGTTTGTGTATCGTCACGAACACTGCCAAACCTAGATTGTAATTAACCTGAAATTTGATATACCGTTCAGCAGGGAGGCTCGTCCATTAAAGCACTGGGCACTGCCTCACCAAAAACAATAAAAGAAATGAACGAATTTGAAGTTTAATATTTATGATTTGATTTGTTTAAAACATGTATTGAATGTTTATATTCCTTATTTTTTTATGTTGAGCGAACTATCGTTCAAAGCATTGAATTTGGGAATATGTGTTACATTGTTTATTTTAGTTTGCTATGTGTAAGGCGATTATTTGCATGAGTCTGCTAAACACCCCTAATTCATTTACAACTGAAAATCTTGGGGCATCATTTAAGATCAACATCTGCAATATGATTGGTTGCGATAATTCAAGATTTAAACAAAAATCGGAGACTTTGTTACTTGACAAAAATCTTTTGAGAAAATCAAGTCATTTATTGTAATTTATTGCAATTTTTCGAATAAAATGCTTCTCACGTCATTCTGACATGAGGAGAATCAAGAACTATCTAATATTGTATCCCCTCCTTAAAAAAAGAGAAAAGGAGGGTTGTTTTACCTCTGAGCGGCACTTTTTTTACACACTATAAGCTTAATTGGTCAGGTCACAAGGACCTCGAAGGCTCAGAGAAGTTTGGGGGAGGAGACCCACTGTAACATTTGTTGGGAGACAGATGGTAGCCTCACGTCAAAAGGCCATCCAATGAGTTCTTTAACGTACACAGAGTATGATTCTTCCACACACGGGGCCACTGCTTAATGTCCCATCCGACGGATGGCGTCCTTTCCAAGTCCATCGATATTCCCTACTGACCGATGGTAGGGAGTTTTGCGGAGATAAATCTCAACGCTGACTTAGCTTGTTGAAAGTTAAAGAAAGCCTTGTGACGTATAGAGTGAATCCACTTAGACCTTCCCTCATAAAAGTAGGAAAAGCCCACTAGTCAGAAAAAGGGAAGTGCGTAAAAGATTGCCGAGAGTAACGAGTTATATCTCAAATCTCTTCGAATCTTCTGAAATGAAGGGTATTATGCACAACATATCATCTATTCTTCTTCTTCTACTCTAGGAAAAGGGAGACAAATTTAACGCGGTGTATCGTAACATATAAAAAAGTTCAAATGAAAGCTTATGACATGAGGAACACCATTTAACTTTACCCCTGAAAAAGATCCCCCTCCCTCAAATGCGTAAAAGAGTCCCGAGTTAACGAGTTATATCTCAGCTGAACGCTTCTGACGTGAGGAATACCATGACATACCCCAAATTATGCCCCCTCTCCTCATTATGCCCCCTCTCCTCAATTATGCCCCCTCTCCTCATTATTTTCAGAGGTGCATGAAGCACCTCTGAAAATAATGAGGAGAATGATACCTCTCCCCCAATTAAGCAATAATGCGTAAAGGATTGCCGAATGAAACGAATTACAACTTCTGACATGCCGGAGGGGGACTACTTCAAATTATGTTTTCTCTTTCAGCCCCCTATGTGGACTACACTGTAAAATATTAATGCCAATATTTTCCTGTATAATTTAAATCTTTAACAGAGCTCAATTATATGTTTAATGCGCACACTAATATTAGGCGAGGAATAATATTTTTTGATTTTCTCATTTGTAAATTAAAAATAAACTATGTTTAAAAACTTTCTAATATGTTACTTCAGTATCACCTAATTCAGTGGTTTCTGAACTGTGGGTTTTTCTTTCCTCCCCGAGTAGGCACGGACTACGCTAGTAAGAAATACATTTTATTTTCTTGACCATAAGTTTCCCTTCATAAGATTGGTGGTGATAATTCGTGTTTTAGCCCATCTCCATTGCTGATGCTGCAAACTCTGATATTCTCCTTTTGTATTACGATTTTGCAACTGTAAAACAAACATGCTGTTTTCCTTTGTCATCTGTCCATTTGTACACAATCAGCTTTCTTTTTTTAGGGATAAATAAAAGATTTTTATAGGTCCAATAGCTACTGATGAATTACGATTGCATTAAATTACTATTTTCGTCTTTCGAATCTTTCAGTAATTTTAATTGCCATCGTTTAGATTGCGCTAAAGTTCGAAAATGGCTAAATCGTAAACGGATATCGAAAACGAGTCTCTAACAAGGAATTTTAAATTTTGATGGTAGATTGTGATGATCTAGAACATAGATTCCCAACGGGGGCGATACCGCCCAACAGTGGGGGCGCTGGAGCCTTCCATGGGGGCGGTAGCGGATCCAGAGGCAAATGGGGGGCGTTGAGGCAGTCAAGAGGTGCGGTCAAATAAATAAATTTAATGGAATTTTCTGTGACAACCTTTTTATCTCTTCTATTCTGTGGTGTCTTCCAAAAGGTTGGGAATCACTGATCTAGAGGTTTATACTAAAGCAGCGACTTTCTTCCCCTCTTAACAATATTGGGGGGGGGGTGAAAAGGGAAAATTTTTTGTTTGATTTAAGAGATAAATGAAAAATTCTTTTTCTGTTGATTATTTAGTAATGAAATATTACCCTTTGCATTTTCCGAACCATTCATTAGTTTGAATTTCCACTGTTAGTCCAAAAAATGTAAATGGAATAAGATCACTTACTTTAAACTAAGCATTCCATATCTACCAGACGCCGATTTGTTTTAGTTTCATAAATGAATTGGAATCTTTTTTCAAAAGTAAAAAAAATGTTTTAAAATAGAGATGTGTGGATTAAAATTCTAATAATTGGTGGAAAATAAATTTATTATCAGAAAAATTAACAAATCACCGTTATCAATCACGTATCCAGGATTTAGTTTTGGGGATGGAGGGGGGGGGGGAAATTCCGTTTTTCGTGGCGGCTCCGAGAATTTAGTTTCGAGGGGAAGAGGGTCTGAGATTAAGACTTGAATAGGGTTTTCCAATTGCTAAAAATATTCCACAGAAACAGAAAATATTAAAATGATATTCTATTTGGAATGAGATTTTATAGTTGTTTTTGTAATCTATTTTTAGTGTCAGACATAAAATATGGGACTAAAATAAAATTATACAGAGACAACTGATTTGGATTTCAAAGCAGGCAGACGAGTTTGAGATTTCGTATAAGACAACAGGATTTTCGGGGGTGTCCCTTCCCATGCCCTCTGGATACGTCCTTAATAGTTATTGTGTTTTATAAACTTTCCTAACTTTGAACGACGTATAGACATGACCACCTGGATACACTCGACCAGGACAGACGTTCAACAAAGGGAGAGAAGAAAGGAGGACAAATTAAATATGCATAAAGATTTAAGTAACTTAATTTATTTAAAGCTTAGCTAAGAGGTATTAATTTTGAAATCATGAAAAATAAAATAATTTATTCATTACGACTGTATTAAAACATTTATGAATATTTTAAAATCTATAACCATATTTTTCTAAAAATTAATATTTACCAATTGAATTTTAACAAATAAAACTATATCCAGGAGGCTAATATTTAAAAATTAATTCTTCGCTCACTGCACTGTCGAGGCTTAGGAGGATTTGGAATAGGTCGATAGTATGCTAACATATCGACCTTAAGTTCTCTTTTTGAGAGTTCCAATTAGAGCAGGACTAAGATTTTTCTGCCCTCTGTAAGAAGTTTAGGAATAGCTTGAACAAATCGTCATCCATTGGATGAGATGTTAAGCCGTGATTCTACTCTCACCCAGTTCACACACAAGGTTTACATTACAATATATTCTGGACGACCTTGATGTGATCTCTTTTACTCTGAATATTTCCCATGTCAGTGTCCTTTCTAACCTGATTTAATGTTTGGGATCCTTTTGACCTGACATTTAACTTATAAGCAAATAGGGCAGCAAAAGAATTATACTAACCAAACTAACACTAACTAACCGTGTTCATAAAATATGGCTCTGTGTTCCGAATTTAAAATAGTATAACAATATTCACTCCGAAGTCATGAACTATTTTTGTAAAAGTTTCTTTGTTTTAGTGTTACTCGAATGTTCAGCAAAATAACTATTTCGCTTTAAGAAGAACAACCGGATATTAAAAAACCGCGAAGAAACCTTAGCGTGTCAGAACTGCAAAAAAAAACAACTCCAGCTACAATAAGAATATTCTAAGAACTCTGGAACGTAGGACGTTTGTTACAACGATGGCAGGTTTATTTAGCTTTGCAATATGAACTCTATCCTTCCAAAGAAACAGCAAATAGTGCAGTCTTCTCGGATAGAGGCTATTTGCTTTTGCTTCTCGTGGTTTATGAACGCTGTTGTTGAGGAAACGAGATTCTTTGAGAACAGGGTCGTGCTCTTAATGAACGAATTCTAAGGTGACCCACCAACTGCATTTCAGGAGAAAAAGAGTGCACAAAAAATTGAAAGCAGAACGAAATTTTTTTTCTTGTTACTTGATTAATTTCTTTGGGGACACGCTCTTCTCGCAGCTCAAAGCAACAAGCTGACTGTGAGGAAGTTGCATGCTGTTGTTTTCCTATTTAACATTTATCTTCATCAGAGTTTTGATTAAAATGTTATTTATATTTGCGTACATTTTCTGAATCGTGCAGTTCGCTTGTGGATGTTATTAGTTGGATTATCAGAGTTATAAGTTTGTTTTTTTTAACTTGAATAACATTTTTAATGAAGGTGTAAGTTTCCTTACAGTTCAAGTACAGAACTTATAAAATCGAAAATCATTCTCTCCAATTCCAAGATCCTAAATCTCTATCCTAAAAAAGCTACACTTTCTTTTCTCTATTTCTTTGGAAGGATAGAGTTCATATTGTAAAGCTAATAAACCTCTCTCCGCTGCAACAAAATGTTTCACGTTCCCAGAATATTATAGCTGAAGGTTTTTCCACCATTTGAGGTTTTATATGCAAATCAAATGAATCAAAATCACACTACAGAGTAAGTGATATGCAGATCTCTGGGAATAAAAAGTGGTGTGGAAGGTCATGAAAAACCAGCTGACTAGATTTAACTGGAATCGATCAGTGGGCTGTTCCAATTTATTGTTTTTTCGAGAATTTCTCACTTCAAATAGTAAAATGTAGTTTCTTTCCATCCCTGGGCAAGGCGGTATCTCAATCGGTAATGGGCCAGGCTCGTAATCTGCATTCAGAGGTAAAACAACACCTCCCCTCTTTTCTTATAGTATTTTTGCCTATCTTCCTATTGCTTTTCATTCGCGTCATTTGTCGGTTTGTGTGAGGTTTATGTCTTCGAAAATGATTGTTCCACCATATTTTCCCAACCTATTGAATTATCAACGAGTTATGTGCCAAATGATAAGCTTGTAACTCGGGGACTGTCATAGGCTATAAAAATATACTCTTCATGGTGTCTTCCTTTCCTAAAAAAAAGGAAATGTGAAAATATTTGTTTCATTATATCTTTCGAAAGCGAGGGCCAAAAGATTACGAGTGTCAAATAAAAGCTTGTGATGTAGAAATTATCATAGGCTATGTCGAATTTTGACCCCTTACCTTTATTTCCGTCAATAAAGGTATGGAAAGTTCAAGAAGTCGATCTCAACGGGTTATACTTCAAATGAAAACTTGTGACTCTAAAATGTCTTGGAACATCTAAAATTAAGGTTCGTATTTTTTCCCCTTGAGAAGGGGGGGGATGGAGAAATTTAACGGGGGGATCAATTCTTAAGTCGTCATATGTTAAATGAAAGATTCAGAAGTGCAGTATTGTTTCAGAATGTAGCAGTTTTCTGTTTAGAACAGTGGTTCTCAACCTTTTATGTTTCACGTACAGTCGCTCAAAAAAGTATCCGAACACTGTGGTTGATTACAGAATTCAGAAAAAATATCTGGCAACGATTTTTTTAGAAATTAGTGATCTGGCAACCTTCGTGTCACGTGACAGGGCAACCTTCGTGTCACGTGACACGAAGGTTGCCAGATCACTAATTTCTAAAAAAATCGTTGCCAGATATTTTTTCTGAATTCTGTAATCAATCATGGTGTTCGGATACTTTTTTGAGCGACTGTACCTCGTGGAAAAGTGTATGTAACTGGCGTACCCCTTGTATAGATAGATAAAACTATAGTTATATATAGCATTGGTTATTTTTACTATGTTACTAGATCTAGCGACTTTCGAGCTCTCACGGCGTACCCCACAAATTTTTCCGCATATCCCACGTTGAGAACCCTACTTTAGAAGATAAGTGCTAAAAGTAAAAATAAAAGAAAAGCATATGATGGTGAAATTATTCACTAAATTGGTATTTACTTCAAAAAAATATAGGGAGCCAACATTAACTTACCCACTCAACACAAATTGGAGGAGGGAGGGGGCAGTCGGTAATGCGCCAGGCTCGTAATCTGCAGGTCCCAGGTTCGAGTCCCAGCTGGGCCAGTGTTTTGAATTATCTCCTCAAAACTCCCTGGCCACGGTTAGTAGGGGACACCATTGGACTTGAAAAGGCCACCTTCCGTCGGATGGGATGTTAAACCTGGCCCGGTGTGCGGGAGAGCGACACATACCCTGTGCACGTTAAAGAACAGCCGGATGGCCTTAAGAGAGGCTACCATCTGGTTCCCAATAGCTGTTCCAGTGGGTTCTCTCACCCAATCTTCTCGAGGTGCTTGTGACCTGGCCATTTAGTCTATCGTGTGCAAAAAAAGTGCCGCGCAGAGGTAAAACAACCCAACAAAAATTGACGGAGCCCTATCTCCTGTTGAAGTGAATATGAATTCAATGAGCGATTTACCATCAGTATGTTTTAGCTTTTTTTACATTTTGGAGTGAATTTTAAAAAGACAGATTTTTTAAATTTTTAATGCATACATTTTATTAAAACGCAATATTGGGAAATATGTGTAGTATTCATGTATTAGTGGCAGTTTTTGTTTTTATAAACTTGAACAGATTGCACAGCTTGTTCAATTATTACAGATTCATCAGTATGAAGAAAATACGAAAAACTTAATTGCGGAGTGCAAATTTTTCATTTCTTAAAAATTTAAGTATGTAAGAAAAAATGTGTAAAAAATGTGTCTCTAATCATTTTGCCGTTTGCAAAATAGTAACTAAACTATCAAAAATTGCCCCTAATGTTGCAAAATTTGGTTCTACAAACAAAAAAATATGAGTTTTAAATTATCTCATGGACACATTGATTGCACATTCCACTCCTCCTGAGGAGAAAAACCACAGCTGGTGATATCCAGTCAATTTGACCGATCTGCCAGTGCATTATATCAAAATATTTTTTAAATCTGTAAACACATTAAGGTCAAAAATAAGATTCAAAATTATGTTCTAACTTTCTCACTGACATTGAATAATGAAATCCGTCTATTCTCATTTTATTCTTGACATCAGCCATTGCTGGAATATTACAATTTGCGCAAAAAATATATTATTCAACTGATGATTTAGAGAAAACATAGCTCACTTTGAAGTAAAAAAAAATATTTGGTATCGAATATTTTTTTCAAAATATGTTAGTAGAGCCTATTCAAATTTAAGATAATATTTTATGACTTTTGTTTAATCCATTTTTCGTGAAACTCAAACGAGTTTTATACGAAAATGAAATGCTTTGCAACTCAGCAAAACTTATTCTGAAAAATAAAACATACCTGCACGAAAATATAGGTACATAAAATTTAATAATTTATAATGATGTTTGAATTAAGAATGTACTTTTTTATATTAAAAAAACTGTTGTTTTTGTTCCGCATCCAAGTACATTCATCCATCAGCCATCAAAACTGCATACATGAAACATAACATACTCATATCTAAACAAATGTCATGAAAGTTATTTTCCAAATTGTCTGCTTTCAATGACCTTACTTCGTTTGACATTGCACAAACAAAATATTTTCGACACAGTTCAACACGGGAAATAAACAGTCTATTTTGGAATGGATGTAGAGCGAGCATGAATTTTCTCCTCTTTTCCTTCAGCATTTTTGAATATGAGTGACAGCAGAATTCTGCTCTAGTCGAGGAAATAACACCCTTGGTCGACTGGTGATAGTCACTAGATAGATGATGGATGAATTGATAGTATGTCGAGCCTAAAACGATAGGCTGGCTCTTTGGGAATCGCAGAAAAAAATGCCTAAACGTGTCTGAAGTGAGAATGTTTAGACGTTTCCTTAGAGGTTTTATATATTTCGTGTTGTTAAATTTCTTAGTGTCTCCTTCTTTACACTCGTAGGGATCTTGTTAGATCTTCGATGCAGGGTAGCCTAAGGTATTATTTGTTCACGTTATTATAACTGAATTAAATTAGTTACCCCGAAGTTTTTGCAAATCATTAGATATTTCATCACTTAGCAAACAACGTATCCTTCACTATCTTATGCTAAACAAGATGAAAGTTAGCTTATACCAGTAATATCGAAAAAAGTAAGATGAAACTGAATGCTTTATTTTTAGGGAATAGAAATCTTCTTCCAATATTTTGTTCTGTGTTCTGAGAATTGTGCTTTGTTACTGACGCTGCCTGAGGCATATATGCACTCGCATCTAATCAGAGCATAGTTGCATTTTCGCTTTTACGTTTGCAGTTAATTTTTAACGAGAGATTACAAGACGTAAGGAGATTTGGAACTGAAAGTATTTATCTTGTTTGCATCGAAGATTAGGTCTCGAAAACTTCAAAGCAGTCGTACTCCTCTGGCGCTCGACAGAGTAGCTTATTCAGGATAAAATTCATCGCTCGTAGGTAATGATTCATGCGGAACAACACACTGAGCTTTATTTAATATTTGCCAAAACAAAGATTCCTATTCTCAATATAGCACTCAAATCTTCGAAGTAAACAGAAGGACTGAAACCATTGGAGTGGCAATATTATTAATAAGAGTGCTGTAGCACGTTGTTTTAAAACTGAACAACAGTTCTCATTTCATTTACTTTTCGATTCTCCCTTTGTGAGATATGTCATTAGAAACTTTTTTTGGCTTTTAATTAAATCAGTTTTCATTCGATGAAGGATTGCTCTTTTTGGTGACCATCAAACGTCAAAGGGACAAGGAAGAAATTTAGTTATTTATTCCATGCTTTAAATATTGTGTCATTATTTATTCCATGCTTTAAATATTGTGTCATTATTTATTCCATGCTTTAAATATTGTGTCATTATTTATTCCATGCTTTAAACGTTGTGCCATTATTTTTTTATGCTTAAATATTGTATCTATTCTGTGGCTTTATTATTTTATCCTATATTTGTCCTTCCATTTACAAGGATATACACTGATTCCAATTAATGCTCAAACATGCAATGAGAAAGTTTCTAATTTACAAATTTAGTTCCCCACGTTTTCTCTAAATAAACAAGATGACGAACTATGTCCACAACATAGAAAAAGTTAATTGAGCGAAATATTATAAGACTGAAATTTAAATTTCCTACTTTAACTCAGTGAAATTAATAACTTGAATAACAAACATTACATGGCCAACCTTGTCAAAAATTCAATAAAGTGATCATTTTTTTAATAATTAATACAGTGAGTATAAAAGGTAATGAAAAACTTGGTATAGTCAAACAAGTTGATCAAGGCAAACTTTATGCAGCTATTTAAAGAGACGAAAGATTAAGTGATGAACCTGTTAAGTCATCTGATGAGGCAAGCGGACTAATGAGTCTACATACACAACTGGATTACTGAACTAGAGTAGCAAACGTGATGTAGACATTTGAAGTACAAATGATTGAATGGCAATCCAGTTTTGACCATCTTACGAAAGAAATCATGGATCGCCCAACTTTGACTAGCCAGTGGATAACAAACTTGGTCCAGCTAATCTTGAAGCAAGTTTTTATTCCCAATGAGCAAATATTTATACTACAAACCTAGAACGAAGAAGTGATTTGGATAACGAATTCAAACAATTAACTTAGACGTATATAAATAATGGAATCTCTAACTCTATGTGGACAAGCATATGAAGTTAAGATAAGAAAAGATTAATTTTTCAAGTCGAATAGTAGAAAAAAACAGGATGATAAATTGAAATATCCTACCTGATTGGAAAAAAGAGCTGCTAAAAATAATCTGGAGTGACCAAATGAATATGACTAGTCTAGTGAAATAATATGGCTTGAAACGGTAAAAAAATCCTGTTAAATATTTAGATGCTGTAGATAAAATGAAAATCGGAGTAACATATTCTAACACTTATTTCTAAAGTTAACTATTCTCGCATTTATTTAACGAGTATATTCTCCAAAATTTCCGCTTACATAGCTTTTTAAGCCTCCTTAATGAGGTTTTCTAAGCGTCCTTAACGAAGTTTAGTCACTCGGCGTGATCTGGTTATTACTAATTTGAACTTGCTCCAAAGCGACAAAGTCATGTAAGCACGTGGAAATTAATAAAAATAACACCTCTAACCTCATTTTGGCATTTGGTGTTTCTGCTCTAAATTCGACGCACGTTTCATTTACTTTCAGTAATCCATTTCGTTTTAAATTCCTTGCAAATTATCATGTGTTAGTTTTCGGTTTGCATATTTGAAAGTGTATTCCCAGTAATGGGTATGTTTTATGCAAAATCTGTAGTGATAACTAATGCAGAAAATGAGCCGAAATTGGGAAATTAGTCGGTTAAACATAATTTAGACAGATCTAATATCCGAGATTTTAAACAGTTCTTCTTGTCCCTCTATCAGAAATGGCGGCGATTACCTCAGTCGTGCTCCTCGGAATATGGCGTTCCCAGGTGCGCGTCCCCATTGTGGCTAGGCAGAGATTTTCTCCACTAAACCTCCTCTGCTTATTGCGGAAAAGGGAACATCGAAACCGTGGTATGAGCTGTTAAGCCGTGACCCAGTGTGTAGGAGAGCCATATCCTTTGAACGTTACGGAACACGATGGATAGTATTGAATAGAGGATTTATATTCGAACAACCGTGAAATGGATCATATTCTCTACCCAACCTTTTTACCTTGGGGCTCTCGTGGTCTGGACATTAAGTCCATTGTGTAAAAATATGCTGTTTAGAAGTAAAATAACTCAACGATGTTTGTGAAACTGATTAGTTCATCTATTTTACGTGGTCGAGTGGTTAGCGCGCTTGGCTACTGATCTACGGGACCTGGGTTCGAGCCCCGGGTAAGGCATGGATGTTCGTGTTGTTTTCTGCTGAGGTCCTGCCATCCTCTCAGATCTTCTACTGTGGCATATAAACTGACAGGCTCCTGTCAGACCTCTGTGGCAAGCAGCTGCTTGAGGGGGTATTTATTTATTTATATATATATATAATATATATATATATACCCCCTCAAGCAGCTGCTTGCCACAGAGGTCTGACAGGAGCCTGTCAGTTTATATGCCACAGTAGAAGGTCTGAGAGGATGGCAGGACCTCAGCAGAAAACAACACGAACATCCATGCCTTACCCGGGGCTCGAACCCAGGTCCCGTAGATCAGTAGCCAAGCGCGCTAACCACTCGGCCACGGGATGGTGTTTAGGTAGGTAAAAAAAGAATCTTATAAATAAAAATAGCTGATTAATGAAGTGTACTCTTTGAAATTTAAATCGGCAGAACATAAGTTAAACTTTCATTTATATGCTATCCTTAACTGCAAAATTTCTGAAAAATATTTTCGGATTATTTTTCTCTTCTTGGTATGTAACCTTAGTGATCAATTTTCGTAAAATGGCTTCCAAAAGAATTGTCTCTATATCTTTTGCGAGAAAATTCAAACATTAATAACATTCATTTTTCTAAAAGAAATTCTCGGACATTTTTTTTTCATAACAAAACCTGCTCTATGAATTAACTATAAATAGAATTTTTGATTTCATTTAATGTACTTAATCAATGATGTATCATTTTGAGTTTCGTTTTGCTTTATCTTGCGCTGTAAAAATATGTTCTTTTTCTCTTTTAAACATTTTTGTTTGTCGATGTTATATTTAGCGGCAACGTTACGTAAAAGTAATGCGAAAGAATATCGTCAGCTTAATTTGAAAGTCTTGTAAATTGGAAAAAATATCTTTTCACAGAAGAGGAAAACCTATTTATTTCCTTATTTATTTGCATTAATTATTAATTAACATTAATGAAGTTTTCAGATATCTGTGAATTTTTTGTTTCTCACAAGCTTTTCAAAGAACATCACTCACCAAATGGGACTGAAATATCAATTTCCAACTTATGGTAGCAGTGCTGTATTTGAAATGCGCATAAACCTCATTTATGGCCATGCTTAATCTAAATTTCTGCGGTTATGTACAGTAAAAATATATACGTTTTGGGTTATTATCGAGCATTATTTAATGATTAGATGAAAATTATAAAAGGTACAAATAATGCAAATGTAAATAATTTAATCTTTCAGATAAGTAAGTTATGCAGTAAATGTTTGAATGTTTATTGTCTGTAAGTTGGTAAAAGTTGTCATCGTGAAATAAGTCCCTGCAATGCGACTGCTAAGAAATGTACATTAAGGTTAATTTTAACGTTTATATATTTCTTAACAGTTTGAATACAGGATAAAATATAGGTGCTACAAAACATGACCACCAAAGGTACTACTGTGTTAGTCAATAATTTTTCAGTCAATAATTTTTTAATTGAAAATATGACTTTCAACATTATGCATTGATTCTGTGATAAAAATTATTTTTAATTCAGAAAAATGTGTGAGAGTTTGAAAATGGTCCACTTTTTATAGTAGGTAAATGCCCCTTACGAAATCCCGATTAGCTTTTTGGTTGGGTTGTTTTACCTCTGAGCGGCATTTTTTTGCACACCATGTACTAAATGGCCAGGTCACAAGGACCCCGAAGGCTCAGAGAAGGTTGGGGGAGGAAACCCACTGGAACAGCTGTTGGGAGACAGATAGTAGTCTCCCGTCAATGCCATCCAGCGTGTTCTTTAACGTGCACAGGGTATGGTTCTCCCGCACACGGAGCCACGGCTTTACGTCCCATCTGACGGACGGCGGCGGAATTTTCCAAGCCCATCGGTGTCCCCTACTACTACTGACTGTGGGCAGGGCGGAGAGTTTTGCGGAGATACATCTCAACGCTGACCCAGCTGGGACTCGAACCTGGGAACTACAGATTACGAGCCTGGCGCGCTACCGACTGAGCCACCCCCACTCCTCCCGAATAGCTTCGGACGTATCAGCAGTCCAAAAGCACCCAATAATTATCCCAGCATAGCTGAATGGGCATGACTTTTTTACATCTCCTAGATATACAATCAAAATGGCATGCAAATGACTCGATATTTCCATAAAGAAAATCTGATGATCATTACATTTCTTTAGGTTTCTTCTACTTATATACCTTCGGCAGATAGAAGAATATACAACGTTGTTCTAAAACATGCGCCCGCTAAATCATTTTGTTTAGTCCGCAAGTAATACGTTCAATCATAATTATGGTAACGAATTGTGCCTTGCTAACTTACAGATAAGTTTGGAGAATATGGTTGCATTGATTCGAACATGAAGCTGCTACAAATGAATTTAGGTTTATGTTTTGGTAGTAAAAGTATGCAATATTCAAATATTAAAAAATTATAGGTAATTATTTTTTGCTTATTATTATAATAAAAGACTGCAATCCTAAAATTGTTTTTCTGAGATATTCTATGATAATTCTCAATATAAAAATTATAATTTAAAAGCATATCCATTCCTCTTTCAAACAACTGATCAATCTCTTTGAAAGCTTCGTTAAATTAATAATGCTTGCATTAATGGTTTGAAATCAATTGTTTCAGTGCTGATATAAATGACTAGTAATATCGATTTATTTTTACAAATAGACTTCATCTACTGAACAAAACTGGTAAAGGCAACCTTCTTTTTTGAAATAGCAGACAGGCTCTTATTTATAACCGGCAATAGAGATAAGGGATGAAGCCCATTTTATTAAAAAGAACGTAATAATGCATATACATTTAGCACAGAGCTGACAATACCGGCTGTGATAAGTCAATATCACTTTAAGTTTGAAAGCTCGTATGGCTTGGTTAAACGAATTACTTCAGCAACGAAAATATATATGCGTAAAAAACGATTTGATGCAAGAAGGCTCAAAGAAGAAGGATAAAACAATATATAGAGTCAGCTGACAATAATGTCGGTTAAGATATCGAATTCTCAGGGAGAAGTCATTAGCAACAAGAACTCATCCGTTAAGATTGGGGAAAATGAAGGCGTATTTCTTATATTGCGTGACAGTTTATTAATTAAATATTAGTCTTTAGAGGTTGTCTAAAGACAAAGTCAGGAAAGCTCAATTACGTTGATATGTATTTGTGAATAGTGGGCCATGAATCTCAATATATTGTTAGCTAGAATGTTAATTAATTAGAGGAAATCTCCTTACTCGGAAGCAGTAGACAACATAATTACATGGAAACAGCCTATATATACCTTTACAATGTATATCCCTCTATCCACATATCGATCCAGGTAATCATTTGTCTATTCGCATATCAATCTATTTTATGATTTATCTATTGATATATCGATCGTTCTACTCATTCATGTTCCCATCTAGAGAACTTCAATATACCGAAACAATGAAGAATTCACGTCATGTACCAGCTGAGACTTATTCACCGAAATCTACTCTTCATCAAACCGACTGATTCACAAACTAACATTTATCTATAGAACTGATCCAGGTGTCATCACCAAATCATCCGCTTTCCTAAACTCATCTGAATTAATTGGTCTCATACGTCATTAATATGTTAAATATTATAAAACAAAATACAGTAGGTTATATCCTTTGAGAGGTTAGATTCCTTACATTCGATTTACTTTAAATATTATGGGAATTATTAGGTAGTTTCATAATTTACATCTGTTAATTTAGGACTCTCGAAAACTTCTCAGGCTTTCAACTCTTCTGTCCCAAATAAAGCGATATCTTAGCAGACTTTTTCCTTCAAAAAATGCGAACTTTTCCAGCCCCGTTACGTTCGTAAAAAATAATGCTTCCGACCAACCACAGAGAAATACTATGTAGTAAATATTAATTTCCTGTGTCTTACCCATATATGTAAAATGAGAATTTTACAATGTTTGTGCAAAAAGTGTGTGTGTGTGTTTTTTGTTTTTTTTTGGGTGGGTGGGATTTTTGTATCATCACAAAGACCACAAAGGTTCAGAGTTATTTATGGGAAGGGTACCCACTTGGATAGCGGTTAGGAGACAGATGTAGCTTCCTGTCAAGGCAATACCGTATGTTCTTTAACGTGCACAGGAAATGGTTCTCTTGCATAGAGAGCCAGGGATTTATGTCCCATCCGATGAACGATGGTCTTATAAGCCCATCAGTATTTCCTTTCTGACCTACGGCAGTCTAAGGGTTGGTGGAGATAGATCTTCATAGTTGGGACTCGAACCTGGGACATCGAACCCCGGAATGCAGATTACGAGCCTGGCGAACTACTGAGCGAGCCAACCTCCATCCCCAAAATCAACTCAAGAGAAACTTCAACATTACCATCTGTCTCATTATCTGAATAACAACTTACAACTTTTTTTTTTTCTCTACGAGTTTACCTTTGCATATGATTCATTATTATTCTAATTTTATGCCGTTTCTACTCTTTGTTTCAAAATATTACGTTACCTCTACCTCATTACGAAATTGAAATAACACAAATTCGTATACGCCAGAGATAAAATAATAATAATAAGAAAAAAAAAAACGCAAAAATCCCGAACAAATGTAAAGGTAGCAATTTGGATTTTCTTCTGCATTCCAACTATTGCAACAGATATTTAACAGCCCAACTTCAATGCATTAGGCTTGCTCTAGTAACAGAGCTAATATCACTCCAGCTAAGATTAATGATGTTCAGTACCCATCTCGCCGCTATTTTGCTTCCTGCCTCTTCAACGTAAGTTCTATCGAGGAGTCAGATGGAGAACACAGAAAGGAAAAGGGGGAGGGGGGAACAGAGGTGGGTAGAAGGAGGAGGAGAAGGAAGAGATGTTGGTGGACGTAAGAAGAGGAAGTTCAAAATGGGCGGCGTCCCAGCAAGGTGAACTACGCATTTCCATTAAGGAAAGATACCTTAGAGGGATGAACACTAATGTTCAAACACAAGCCATTCATCTTTTCTGCAATTGCACTGTTTCCAGTCTTAGTTAAAGAAGAAGAGGAAGGCAAAACACAGCAAAAGACGAATGCTAATGTTTGGGTGGGGTTTTCTGCTGCATCTATTTCAGAAGCGATTTTTCATTTCCCGATGTAGTACTGCTAAATAGCGGTAATAAATTCCGTTGGGAGAAACAATTTTAATTGCAAAAATAAACTCTTCAGTGAGGGAAGGCAAAATTGCAGTGTGCAAACTGCGAAAAATAAAACCCTAATTACATTTTAATCGCATTAGTATACTCAATAGTCAACGTTGCTTAAAAAAAGAGATATGGTTTTAATTGAATGGAAAATGCATTTTTAATATTTATTCATAAAATCGCAGCACATAGAGTCGTAAAACTGTATATACCCTAGTAAAATAAAAGACTTAAACACTGGGGTAAAAAAAAGTCTACAGGTAACAGTGACAGCTGTTTTTAGCCGCGTAAAAAATGCGGAGTTAAGCTCTTGAAGATATCCATAATCCATACTGTGGTAATCCCTCACTACAAAACGCAATTACCTATTTGTGGATGATAAGAGAATGCTTAACAACATAAACAATGCACATCAGACTGAGGTCTGATGTGCATTGTTTATGACAGCCGTATGCAGAAGGGGAATAAGTGTTTTCGTGTAAAAAGTAAGAAAATTGCATAACAATAAGCGTTTTCTTCTTTGTAGTAAGACATTTCCGTGTAAAAAGTATGACAACTGTATATAAGAAATCGTTTTCGTGTAAAACGTGATACAACCATATAAGAATAAGCGTCTTCGTGTAAGAAGTATAACCATTGTATAGAAATAAGCGTTTCCGTGTAAAAAAGTACGACAAATGTGGAAAAATAAGAGTTTTCGGGTAAAAAGTACGACAGCTGTAGTGTGAAAAATATCGGATGGTGTATAAATAGATTTAAATGCTTAATGATACTATTTTTTTGCCATTGCAGCCTGCAATCTTGTTATAAGACTCTTTATCTTCAGCTTTTATATCTCGTATGAGTAACGATTTCGCTGGACCCTTTTATCATTCCGGAATTATTCTTTACAGTACGGGTTCCTCTAGTGTGGATTATGGGCAATTGCAAGGGCCTGTTTTTGTCTGCTAGCATGAAGTAGCGTCACTGTCGTGCTAGAAGTAGATATTTTCTTAGTAGTTTCTTATTTAGCTGTAGTATTTCCAGCGTTACCTAAGGTTTCCATGTAATAATTTCAAGATTGGTAATTTTTAATTATTAGCATCGGTATGTAATCTTTTATGCATGTTTCAGTATTTATTTCTTATCCTAGAAAGAAACGAGATATTGTGTATAGTAGGATTTAGTCCATATGTCTTCTACATGTAAAGTAATATTTAGAGTTTTACCAAAGTACTAAAATCAGATTTTAACCATCTTGAAAAATAAGCTGCAAAAGTCATGAAACACCATGCAAGATGTGTTTGAAGTCCGTCGTTATCCCCATTGATTTTTGTTGCAATTTAAACGAATGTAAAGTTTATTAGCGTATTCGGTGAATAAACTAAAACTGTTTTCCATTCCATCAATGCACTACTTAAAAATATCTAGGGATATTTTTCAATTAATGAGCATTTAATGGTAGTTGGTAAATTGGTAATCTAAGACAAGCAGTAGATATTATGCATTCATTTTCACAGACCACACGTTCAACATAGATAACTTGGAGAGTTTAAGAAATATATGGAGGAAGGCGCGCAAAAAAAATGACTCATGTTTGTATTGTTTGTTAGGTACCTGGATACGATATTTCGCATTGTTCAGCAGTAGGGAAACGACATTTACCGCTAAAAGTTACGATGGGCCATTGGAACTCTTTAAAGTAAATCAGGTGGACTTTACTTGCTGTTGTAGCATGTCTCAAAGTGTTATCAATAAAGTGTAGAGGTGGTATAAAGACAGGGAACTGGGAAGATCGTCATACAAGACTTGCAAGACTAATGACACCCATGTAGAATTGTTTAATGACTGGAAGCACATCAAAATTACGCTACTATGATGAATCAGTTACTTTGCTATTTATAGTGTCGAGAAAGTCATCATCAGCACCCAAATTGCCGGGATTGTAAGCTATTTCACCCCTGTTTTTCACAAAAAGAGCTAAATGGCCAGGTCACAAGGATCCAAGGATCTCAGAGAAAGTTAGGGAAGGGGACCCACTGGACAGTAAACAGATGGAAGTCTAGGCCATCCAGTGTTATTTAACGTTCTGGATGGAATTCCATCTGCCCTCCACAGATTCCATCTGTCCTGTATTATCAAAACGAATAGCTCAAGTTCCGTTTTCATCCTGCTGGTAGGCGTATAACTATGAGGAATCTTCCTTGGCAGTTCATGTCGTTTCCACAACGTCCAGGCGGTTCACCCATAAGATTCAGGAGGATTCTAGGATGGGGGGATAAGTTAGAGCGTTAGAAAATGCTTTATTGTAACCGAGGGAATTTGAATGATGCCACTTATAATCAGCGATATATATGGACTTTTAGGAACTGCCAACATGCAGAAGAGGAAAGGAAAACGGAAAACATGTAAGAGGCTTAACAGTATTCGGGAGGCTGAACAGTAAACGGAAAACATGTACCGTTTAACAGTATTGTAGGTCCCTGGGCAGAAAAATGCACTGGGGCCCCTACCCACCCACCTAAGGGAATAAAAACTTAAACGGTCAATAAAATTAAGCCTATAGATTTATTGGTACTTTTAACAAAATCAATGTTTAAACACAAAAAAAAGCTGTAAAGCGAGGATTAATTAATTTAGAATCGTGGGGCTCAGGGGCCCCACGATTCTAAATTATAACTGTCCAGTGTGCCCATGCCTTAAGACGGCCCTGTTAAGAGGGAATGTAAAAATAACCCTCAAAGTTTAATTATGAATGGAATGCAAATAACTAAATGTTACACTTTGCGAAGCCCACTAAGCAAAAAAATAATTTAAAGTATCAAATCAAAGAGGAAATAAATGCAGACACCTGAACAGGGGCGTAACGAAGAACTATGGCTTGGGGGGGGGGGAATCAAAAATTTTCCAACTCGAAATTTAAATTTTGCCAACTGAACAAACTACTTACTTAGAAGATTTTCGCTCAGTGGGGTTGGGGGTGGAAGGAATCAAAAAAAGTTTCAAACTCGAAATTTAAATTTTGCCAACTGAGCAAACTTACTTACTTAGAAGATTTTCGCTCAGTGGGGAGGGGGGGGGGGGTATTTTGCCAACTAACCGTAATTTGCCATTTAATTTCCAATTTTGCCAACTAGTCATTAAATAATTTCACAGAAATAATTCCAATATTTACAATTCAATGTGAATTTTTCCTTGATTTGGCCATCTCTCCTTAATTTTACGAAACTAATCCCAATCTTTACATCTCTCCTAAATTTTCCAAATCACTTCAAACTCCCCAAGATTTTGCCAAGTTTTCTCGATTTCAGTCAACTATCATGAATATTTACAAACCTAATCCCAATTATTAAAACTCGCCCGTATTTTCAAAGTGGATTCGAATTTTGCCAACTGCCCTACATTTTGTTAAGTTTCATCAATTTCTCCAACACTCCTTAATTACATAAAACAAATCTCAATTTTCACAACTCGCCTATATTTTACAAAGTGGATTTCAATTTTGCCATCTCGCCGTAATTTTACAGAAAAAAATCGCAAATTTTACATCTTCCCTGAATTTGCCAAGTCACTTCGAATTTTATCAGCTATTCTTTATTGCACAAGAAAAGCACAATTTTCACAACTTCGCTGTATTTTACCAAATGGCTTCGAATTTTGCCAACTCACCTGTACTTTACCAAGTGGTTTCCAGTTTTGCTAACTTCCCTAGATTTTCCCAAATTTTCTAGATTTTGTCATCTTTCCTTAATTTTACAAAAACAACCCAAATTTTCACAAATCGCCCGTATTTTACCAAGTGGATTCCAAATTTTGCCAACTGCCCTAGATTTTGCCATCTCGCCACAATTTTACAGAAAAAATTCCCAAATTTACATCACATCTGATTCTTGCAAAGTCACTCTGAATTTTGCCAACTCCCGCAAGATTTTCCAACTCTCCTAGTTGCCTCGATTTGCGGACACGCGAATTCGAAGTTGCCTCGATTTTGCCAACACGCCATAATTTTACAGAAAAAGATTGGAATATTTACATCTCACCTGAATTTTGTCAATTCTCCACGATTTTGCCAAGCCACTCCGAATTTTGCCAACTACCCCTAATTTTTCTAACTACCCCTAGATTTTGCCAACTGTCCCTAGATTTTGCCAACTCCCTAAGTTTTGCCAACTGTCCTAGATTTTGCCAACTCGCCATAATTTTACAGAAAAAAATCCAAATTTTCACATCTCACCTGAATTTTGCAAACTCCCACGATTTTGTCAAGTCACTCCAAATTTTGCCAACTGTCTCTAGAATTTGCCAACTCGCCATAATTTTACAGAAAAAAAAATCCAAATTTTCACATCTCACCTGAATTTTGGAAACTCCCCACGATTTTGCCAAGTCACTCCGAATTTTGCCAACTCCCCAAGATATTGCCAAGTTGTCCCGATTTTGCCAACTCAACTGTATTTTACTAAGTGGCTTCGAATTTTGCCAACTGCTCTAAATTTTGCCGTCTCTCCATTTTCCAAACTGCCTTAGATTCACCAAGTTGCCTCGATTTTGACAACTCCCCTTAATTTTCAAAAAAAAAATTACAAAGTTTCACAACTTATCTAGATATTACGAAGTCGCTTCGAATTTTGCTAACTCCGAGTTACTTTGGGGGGTGGGGTGGAGCCTCCACACCCCCATCCCCCCATGACTACGCCCCTGCACCTGAATCAAGGCGGAAAATCTAATCTCGAATCAGGATGCAAGAAATTTAACAGCCCAAAGTAAGGATTAAAGAAATCCGAATGATAAACTTTAAAGAATCGAAAGAACAAATTCAAAGCAGTACAAAGACGATGATACTGTTCTGACCTGGAATACATGAAGAGCTTGGTCAGACATAAGAAAGAGTTTGAAATACAAAAAAGGAATGGTGAAAATCCTGATCATAAATTCTGTTAGAGTATCATTAATTTATGTTACGGACAATCGTTAAATCGGATAATGTGATATTATCGGTATAACGTTGATAATCACCGAAATGATGTCCCATAAAAAAATGATTTTTGGACATTATATGGCTAATGTCGTCACTAGCCATACTCTTGTTAACTCTGAGGAATGAGAGCCCAATTGGATTATTTAGTAGGTTATAAGATGCTGCTAGTAAGATTTTTATTTTGAAACCACTACCCTGAGGATTAATCATCATTTTTTTGGATAATGCAAACTGATAATTTGGAAAACAACCAAACCTTAATAGTAATCGGTATTATTATGGAAATCTGAATATTTATAGTGATGATTGTTAGTTATTAGATAAAATTCTTGAATGAATTTTGATTTATATTTCGTTTGAAATGAATAACGTGTTTTTCAGATCTACTTATAATAATTTAATAACCAATATACATTTACAAATGTAGTCAATAAAGGGAAGAAAAAAGTTCTATGAAAGAACTGGCCAATTATTTACCACCTACATTTGTCTTGAATATTTCTTTCTATGATTATCCTATAAAGATTCAGCGGGCTAGGGATGGCTCAGCCGGTAGTGCACTAGACGCTTAATTTGGTGTTCCTAGGATCGAGTTCCAACTACGCCTGCTTTGAAATTCTTTTTCACTGATTCCCGTTCTTCCCTCGCTGAGAAAGGAGACATTGAAGGGCTTGATAGGGCCATGGTCCGTTGTATGGGGTATTAAGTAGTGGTTCTGGTATGCAGTAGAGCCACACCATTTTTTCTTCGGGGGCGGGGGTGGCTCAGTCGGTAGTGCGCCAGGCTCATAATCTGTAGTTCCCAGGTTCGAGTCTCAGCTGGATCAACGTAGATATTTATCTCCGCAAAATTCCATGCTCTGCCCACGGTCAGTAGGGGACACCGATGGGATTGAAAAGGCCGCCGTCCATCGGATTGGACGTTAAGCCGTGGCCCCGTGTGTGGGACAACCATACCTTGAGCACATTAAAGAACACGCTGGATGGCTTTGACGGGAGGCTACTATCTGTCTCCCAACAGCTGTTCCAGTGGTTCTTCTCCCTAACCTTCTCTGAGCCTTCAGGGTCCATGTGATCTGGCCATTTTGCCCACGGTGTGCAAAAAAAGTGCCACTCAGAGGTAAAACAACCCAACCAAACCCTTTCTTCTTTAACGTGAAGAATGAACTGGGTGGCATTGATGCGAGATTTTCATCTGTCTCCTAAAGTTGTTCAGTGGACTACCTTCTCCAAAGTTCTCTTAGGTACATTATGACTGACTATTTAGCCCATTGTGACTGACTATTTAACCCATTGTGAGAGAAAACGTGCCTCTCAGAAGTAAAACATTCCAAACTCCAATGACAGAATGAGAATAAAGATACTAAATAATTGATGACTAAATACGTATCATTTTTCAGGGATAATTTTCCTTTTCATTTATAGATTTATTTAACATTTTATCGCATTATGTAATGTCAGTTTCGTGAAAGTTCTGTAAATAGCATTTTTCTGATTTTACATAAAAACTGAAGATTCTGTAACGATCTTGTGAGTAATGTCAATATTTTCAGGAAAAAATATACCTGACATGAATATTCGTATAAAATCAAGGATTTATTGGAAAAATCAAATTAAGGAAATTATTAATTAGAGCCTCTGATACGATGCACATAGCACAAAGACAAGAAAGTACAATATTAATAGTTCAAAAGAAGGTAAATTTTGTTCATTACAAATCATCAATGAATTCAGAGGAAAATAGTTTTCTAATCTTTCCGAATCCAATCCAAAAAATATTTAATTTCTCTATTTAATTTCGTCTTGAAGTCTGGTAAATGAAAGTTCTATGATAATTGCAATTATCTGAAATATTTTTCGTTTGAACCATTTCGCAATTTAAATAACCGGAAGATTTTTCTTAGACTCGGGCGGTTATTAATTTTTAATTAGCCGATTCTAATTACAATTCATATCATTGTAGTAGATACCAATCTACTTGATAAGGCCATCGTCAGTCGTATGGGACATCAATCCATGACCCTGTGTGCATGACAGCCATACTTTATGCACGATTAAGAATACTCAGGATGGCCTTGACTAGAGACTTCCCATCTGTCTCCTAAAATGGCGATCCAGTGAATCCCTTTCCCCATAACATGCTCCGACTCCTTGGAGTCCTTGTAATTTGACTCACTGCATCAAATAAAGTGCCACTCAGAGGTAAAATAACTCAAACCTAATTCATCATTGCTTTAACTTCTAAAATCATAAGCTTGCACTAGTATCCTAAATGCCTAAACTGAAAGGTCATCATGCATCTGATGGAATGTGAAGCCGTGATTCAATGTACAGGAGATGCACACTGTAAAACATTTTGGATAACTTTAAAAAACGGTTTCAATTTCCTCAATAACAAGGGCCCAATGAGTTATCTTCTCAAATGTTTTAATCTCATTTTTATTTTTGGTTCTGATGAACAAAATTAGAAAGATTGGGTTGTTTTTTCTCTGAGAGACACTTACTCCTTTGTATATTGAGTAAATGACAACGTCAGAAGGATTTGAAGAACTCATATAACTGTTAAACGACAGGTGGAAGTCTCTATCAGGACCATTCAGTACTTTCTCTAACATATATAGAGAGTATAGCTCTTCTGAAAATAGAACCATGGCTTAATATCCCATCTTAGAGACGGCAGTCTTTGCAAGGCCATGGTGTCTCTTTTCTCCCCGTCGGCTAATCAGGGGTTAGCAGGAAAAGTCTCAACACTGGCAACGTATGAACTCGAAACCAGAAAAATCAGGTTACGAGTCTAGAGCGCTACCGAATTAGCCAATCCTCTCTTCTAACCTTAATAGAAATATTCCCTACAGAAACATCATTAATGAACTCTAGACCAAAACACTTAACTCTATCGATCGACTTGTTATACTATCACAGTTTTCTTTTTTTATATGCATTGCTCAGATCGTCTAGACTCTAAAGCATTCTCAACAAAATCTACCTAAGCCAATAGAAATAGTCTCCTCTCTAGCCAGGAGTGGACGGTGCCTTTGTAGACTGAAGTTAATCAAAATTAGTGTTGTGTTAAATTAGAGCGTAGCACATATTAAAGTAAATATATCACGTTTGTGGAAGAGCAGGAGCAGCACTGGGGCGTCTCTCGTTCCAAGATCTGATCGATGGGGCGACTCAGGCCCGCCTTCCGAGTGCTGAATTATTGACACCATCTACGGTGTTCTAGGAGCACACGTTTCAGCTCTCGTTTGCTCTCTAGTTCAGCGTCCTATTCGCTGTCCATCTGTTTATCTGTCTCTCTGGTACCTACGGGTAGTACATACATGTATACGTATATACTAGCTAGGAATGAACTGGAAGTGGCATAAGATCTTCAATAGACCAGTAGAAACCTGCTTTGCTAAAAAACTGATAAAATTTGGCAAGTTCTTAACTAGGTGCTGTAAATGAATCATTAAGCGCAAAACGCTTTTTCGTCACAAATAGAGGTTTCTATATTGATTGTAAAACACCTCATAGCAAGGGGAGTCATGGGTTCATTCAAATGATAGCGCGTGAAGTTTATAACCTGTGATTCTCAGGTTCGAATCGCTGCTTTCTGTGTTTTGAGATTAAATTCCGCTAATACCGTTATACCCTTGGTGGGAAAAGGGGAGAATGTCGATGTGTTTGGAAATGACACATTCATCAGATGTGAGGTTGAGCCGTAGTCCGTGTGCAGAGACTACTATTAAAATATTTTAAATATTTTAAAGAATGCACTAGGTGGCGTAAACGGGTGGTTTCCATCTTTTCCTAAAAGCTGTCTCGTGGATGTCTCGTGTCTCGTGGATGTCTCGTGGATGATGTCCTAAAAGCTGTCTCGTGATCGTACTTACCTTTGACCCCTTAGGGTCCTTCTTAGCTGGACATTTACCCCATTGTGTGAAAAAAAGTGCCTCTCGTATGTAAAACAATCCTTATAACTGGTGTTCTCATAAAATCAATAGAAAATTAGAGGGAATTTATAAAATTAATTTGATTTTCATTTGTTAAATATTGTGTGCGTAATTCCTCTATTCTTTTGCCGCCAACTTATTGAAAAATGTTTATTTGCATTAAAAAAAGGAAATTAAAATTTATACATGGACTTCATTTTTATTGATTTTCAATTAGTGAATGTTTTATGACAAATATAGTAGCGCATATCTTTTTTACGATATGTAAAGAATATATTTTGGACAAAAATTTGGGGTATCCCTTCTTTACGCTGTGTCGTAGAGATACATTCATATAGTTTCATTTAGGAAATGGTTTGTGTATTGTGATAAAAAACAACAACAACAAACAAATATCGTATTTTTTAAATAAGGAAAGCCTACGGAGTTCCACATAAATCATTGAATTTCGTTTACATTTCCGACCTGAAGAAAACTACGGACATTGGAACCTATATATATGTATTCGGCAGTCAATTGATTAAGAACATTTATATGTTATTCAAAGGAGGGTCAAGTAAAAAGCTGTATAAGATCTCAGTGAAATCTATGTCGCGATTTTTGAACATTATTCGTTTATTATTTTAATAAGTTTTTAATTAATTTGCCACAGAAGTAAACTTCAGTTTAAATAGTAATAATTATCAAAAATACAATAACTTATTACTGTATAAGTACAATATATACATTATTAAAATATTTAAGAAATATTTTTTGAAATCATTTAATAAAATATGTGTTGTTTGTAGAAATAATTCTTCATTGTTTCATTAACAGTCAAATTGATAAGTAGGTTTATTAGCTTATCTTTATTGTTTTGATCAATATTCTCATTAGTTTTATACATCATTTTTCAATTAGTTCTTCTACAACCAAAGTGAATGAAAACCGGAAGTTTTTCTAGCTAACGATGTCTGTGATGAATTCGGCTTGCGCGTTAACTTAAATTTAGGGTTTTATTATACTTGAAAGCTAAAACATATTAGGAATTATTTATTGTTCAAAGTTAAATTAACTGTTAGTAGTGATTTTGAGGTGAAAATAGATATTATTTAATTTAAGAACAGATAAATTTTGGCTACTATTGCAATACGTAAGAGACGCGTTGAATTCTGGGATTGGACAAGGTCAGCGTGGTCCAACTGACACTCCAGAGGCTGCATCCGGTTCGTGACCAACTATGTTCCTGTTTGTGCAATTTCTTTTTAAATCGTTTTATTATTGTAACACAGACGCATGATTTTCTTTGATATCTATCATCGGAACGAAATAAAGGCCTTCCGGAAGTCTTTGTCCAGTTTTTCTTGAACACGATTTACATAGAAAGGCATGATTGCTCAACCACGGAGAAAGGGTTTTCGTAAAAAAAACGGCAGCTTCTGGAGGGAAGTTTTGAAAAATTATTCTTTGAAAACAATTGTTTTTATTTGCGAGATATAAATGAAATGTATAAATGGGGAATTAATTTTTGAAATTAGTGTCTCAAATACATTTTTTCTGAGAAAAATGCTAGGCGTTGAGGTGTAGAGGTAGCTCCAGTTTAGAAATAACCCGATCCTCGTGTTCATCCGCAAAACATTTTTCATCTCATAGAAGGAAAAAAGTCTAGACTGCGTTAGTTTGGGATACTAAAGTAATTTGTTTTTTTTTCAATAGCTCTGAATTCTTCGTTGTTTCGGACAATGCATGATTTTGCAGCGGCGTACTCAAGATTTGGAGGTGTTATTGAGTTATAACTTGAATAATTTTTTTTCTATTCATTTTTCTAAGACAGTTCGGGAAAAATCTGACACTCAAGCATATTAATCCCCCCCCCTTCTCATTAGGATTTTCTGGTAACGCTGTCTGGCGTTGTAGTTTCATGTTAGATTATGAAATCTTCGTTATTTTGAGCATTTCTGGACGGATTTTAAACGTTGTTCCTTTTATAAGGCAGGAGGTATATAATATATATTTCTTGTATGCTTCCGCTATCACTTTAAACAAAGTGATTAATTTTTGAAATTAGTGTCTCAAACAAATTTTTTCTGAGAGAAAATGCCAGGCGTTGAGGCGTTGAGGTGTTGAGGTAGCTCCAGTTTGGAAATAACCCAATACTTTTATTCATCCGCAAAACGTTTTTCATCCCATAAAAAGATAAAGGCTAGATTACATTAGTTTGGGATACTAAACAAACTTTGTTTACCGCCAAACTAACAAACGTCTGGGACTATGCTACAACAGTATTTATTAACAAATAGTGTCATTAAATGACAGCAGTCATCGTTGTTACACACCCGTGCTGTGAGGCACGGGTGTGTAACAGGTGTGTAAAAAGGCACGGATGTGTAAAAGTGTACACATCCGTGCCTCACAGCACGGATGAACTTTGTGCCTCAAAGTCGGAGCGAAGATGGCGAGGGTACTGCACGTGTATACAAAATCTGACATCCTAGCTGTAATTGGGTTTCTGTGGGCACAGAAGACTCAACCAGTGGAAATCCATCGACAATTTGTTGCTGTGTACGGCTGTAATGTACTGTCACTGCAATATGTGATTTTTTGTCATTTTACGATACATAGGACATAGAAGAATCCTAGAAGCTACTCCTAGCTTTTACAGGCCTTCTTATAGAAGGACATGCCCCACTAAGACCGAAGTCATTGCTGACCACAACCTCAGTTTGAACTAACACAACGTTTGACCTGCTGGAACAGTAGCTAGCATCCTAACCATTATGCCAGTTTAGTTCATTATTATTCAATAAGTCCATAAATGATTTTCTATATGGTCGTATAATCTGTAGAGTATGTCTCTAAACAAGTGGATGAGGATTTCTGCATCTGGAGATGGGCAATCATTTACGAAAACCATCCAGTCGAGACATGGTGCTGCCGGATTCTCACTTGGTTGGGAATCTGAAGAAGCATCACTGGACATAAGGTTTTCCATTGGATGACACCGTCAAAGAGGAATTCAGAAAATAGCGTCAGGAACAGTACGCGTCCATCTATCTACCAAGTTTTGATAAGCTGATCTAGGATTGTGACAAGTGTCTCAACAATTCTGGTGACTGAATGAAAAAAATGAGGCAAGAATGTGGAAACATTTCCTCTATATTGTCTTTGAACATTCTGCTCTCCGCAGAAATTAAATGGGAACCTTGCTACCTGAAATTATCCTCGCATTAAACCTAAGGTTTTTGTGTGATTTTTTTTCTTCATTTTACGACACATAGTACAGAGATGAATCCTAGAAGTTAGATCTGGATAAATAATTTTTCCAAAACGGTATGAGCTACAAATATGAATGAAATTATTAACGAGAAAAAAATAAGTTTTCATGCATCTATGATAATTTTTTTCTCGTTAATATCGTCTTTAAATTTAACATCGGCAGACGAGAAATTTCGACCGAAAGATGGAATGAAGCTACTGTTGCCAGTTTGAAAATCGAATCTTTAGCTATAGCCAAACAAATTCTGTGCAGTATAACAGCAATGTTATCACTCTGTAATTAAACACTAAACCGAAGCAAAATATAAAACAAATATGAATTGCATGTATATGTGCTCATTTCGTTCAAAGTTTATTATCTGGAACAGCAAATTTAGAATTTATGACCGTAGTACATGAATAAGACATTTCAGACTCTTGTCATCTAAGTACGTAATTAATGCATTAGAATTCAGTTGCAAACACTAGCATCAAGCGCTTCTGCATAGTTAGAACTTTATTTCTTCACGTAGATATTATGTGTTGACGCACATATTTTTTTCAAACGACTATCAACTTCTACTCTGTTTCGTGCAAAATTACACAGGCATGTCTTCTTACAATTAGTGCCTCTGAAGTGGAGCCATAACTGCTCCGTACTCATTACAAAGGGCTTAAAGCATGCGTAGTTAGTGCTGACAGACGTCTTTAAAAAAAAGCGAGTGTTTTTTTTCTAAGTTTTTCTTTTTCTTCGTCTTTTTTAAAAAAATTTCGTTCTCCTATTTCGTGATGGAAAATTAAGAGCTCGTAATATTTCCCAAACCATTACTGTTAGCATTTTTTTTTTACTCTATAAATTCGAGAAATTTTCTTTTGGTAAAAGCTGCGTGATCGGCTGCAAGACAATTTCACCAATTTGGAATTGATATTTTCTCAGTTTGTCCTCGGTGGTAAAGATGTGTAACTGATATTGAGTTCAAATAAAAGTTGCTAGTGGCGAATATTTTAAAATTAATATTATTGTATTTCAATGTTAATTTCAAAGCACTCTTCCGAAAATAACAACAACAACAACGAATCATTATTCATCTGCTTATTTTTCAATTGCATTTTCCGGGTAGTGGGGTACTCTACAACGAAGTTTCGTAACCCGTTGTGGTTCAATCGGTAGAGCGCCAGCCTCGTAATCTGCCGTCCCCAGGTCGAGTCCCAAATGCAACAATGTTGAGTTTTATCTCCGTTAAACCCCCATCCTGCCCTCTGTCTCCATGGGGACATCGATTTGCTTAGAAAAATTGCCCTCCATCGGATGGGACGTTAAGCCGTAACCCCCATGTGCAAGAGAGCCATACGCTGTGCAAGTTGAGGAAAACGTTAGATGACCTAGACGAGTCTACCATATGTCTTTTAACAGCTGTCCAATGGATCTCCTTCTTAAAACCTACTTAAGCCCTTGGAGTGCTTATGACCTTGGTCATTTAGCACATTTCATGGGAAAAAGTGCGCTTAGAGGTAAATCAAGCCAAGCCAACCCGATGCTGCGAGACTAAAGGAGAAAAACCTGTAAGGAAATGTGGATTTTAGATTGTAAATTTTTTATCTAGCCACTTAGCTTGTTTGTTT
This sequence comes from Ryuthela nishihirai, assembly GCA_038380435.1. Lineage (NCBI taxonomy): Eukaryota > Metazoa > Arthropoda > Arachnida > Araneae > Heptathelidae > Ryuthela > Ryuthela nishihirai. The sequence continues at coordinate 23,009,835 of JAWZYU010000009.1, read as the reverse complement.
CACTGTAATACAGGGTGTATGCATCGAAATGAGACAACTTTGAAGCGTATAACTATATATTGAAAAATGCAAAAAGAGGAATATTCACACAGATCATAGTCAGTATGTTTGAATTTCATATGATATATTGGAGCATGACATTTGGGTACATTAGTATACGTAATGTGATGTTTGCGATGGTTGAATATCATAGACAATGCACCTCGGTTGGTGACTTCACTTCAGCCATCCATAGCACATATTTGGTTTTCTCTTGTGGGAAATATAATACACTGCTGGCCATTAAAAGTGCAACACCAGGAAGAATTCATCAGATTGTCCCAAAATGGGCAAAATGGGTAGCCCATGGGAGAACCTGTAAATGATTCAAAGCGCAGAACATACGCACATCATGTGTGATAGTAACGCCCCCTGGAAATGATATAAGAGGAGATTACAAAGAGCCGGTGTAAAGCATTGGAATTGTGTTTGCTCGCAGTTCTTGCGCACTAAAGGATCGAGCATGCCCCATCGAAGAACACAGCATCCATACGACCAGGTTTCCGACTTTGATCGAGGGAGAATTGTGGGATTACGGGAAGGCGGATTACCGTACCGAGACATCGGTTCTCGTGTTGGACGAAATGTTGCCACAGTGATGAGAATATGGCGTCAGTGGGTAGAGGAGGAACGAACTCACCGATATGAGGGATCTCAACGGCTTTGTCATACAAACGAACGAGAGGACAGACACATGAATGAAAGCTATTTTTCAATATGTAGACTATGAATGATCGTACACCCACATCAAACACTTTAGCTCAAGAGTTAGGGTGTGTTGCACATCAAGCAGTGTTCGCACGTATGGTTCGACGTCGTCTGCAGCATCGGGACATCTTTGCTAGGCGGCCATTGCTTTGACTACCATTGACTCTACAACACAGGCGTATGCGACTGTAATAGTGCCAAGAACATCGCACATGGATGTGCGAATGGCATCGCATCATCTTTTCAGACGAATCCCACTTCAGTATGCAGCACCCTGATGGATATGATCCATATCTGGTGATACCGTGTCGACAGGCTCAGTGAGACATGCATGATGCAGCACCATACAGGTCCAGCCCCTGGTATTATGGTGTGGGGATCCATTGGACTCCACTCACCCATGCGCCTCATATGCATTACCAATACTTTGAACAGCCAGTGTCATGTTCCTCTAATTTATTTATTTTCATTTATTGTTGCATATTATTGTATTATTGTTCTTGTAAATATTTTTTATGTATTAAGTGTGTTCTTGGAAGGGCTATTGTGGGGATGTGACTCATAAGATGTTGTTTTCGGGTCTGAGTTGGCTGCCTGAACATGTCAATATCTTAAAAGCCCTTAAAATGTCCTTTTACAACTGGCCTGGAGCTCGAGTGTGAGCGAAAGGAGAGTCGCCGAGTAATAATGAAACAACAGTCTTGAGCGTAGATGCCAGACAGGAAGGACATTTGAATATGCGTCAAAAGGACGCCACTCTTACTCGAACGAAATCCTTAAGGAGAGGGTTCGATTCTAAATGAGAATCAAGATTCTTGGTGAATCTGATACAGTTCTGTGGATTCTATGTGAACCAAAAGGCAAAGGTTAATTATCCTTTTGCCGAGTTTGAGGTCGGTAAAGTGAGAATCTGCAAAGTGTGCGGTCCTCCAATTCATTGTGTAATTGCAACAGCAAAGCAGCAAAGGCCTACGGAGTCGAGAGCATCCCCAGCACGTAATTGTATATAGTATGAATAATAAATCCGCGAACCTGTCATTTCACCAAAGTAAGGGTGAAGGTAATTAAGGAACAAATTCATTGTCCTCTGGCAGCCACGACATTTGGCCCAGCTCATCATATCCAGAGAGTCCATCACATCCTGGCCTGGGGCGGGGGTGGCTCAGTCGGTAGCGCACCAGGCTCGTAATCTGTAGTTCCCAGGTTCGAGTCCCAGCTGGGTCAGCGTTGAGATTTATCTCCGCAAAATTCCCCGCCCTGCCCACGGTCAGTAGGGGACACCGATGGTCTTGGAAAGGCCGCCGCCCGTCGGATGGGACGTTAAGCCGTGGCCCTGTGTGCGGGAGAGCCATACCCTGTGCACGTTAAAGAACACGCTGGATGGCCTTGACGGGAGGCTACCATCTGTCTCCCAACAGCTGTTCCAGTGGGTCCCCTCCCCCAACCTTCTCTGAGCCTTCGGGGTCCATGTGACCTGGCCATTTAGCCCATGATGTGCAAAAAAGTGCCGCTCAGAGGTAAAACAACCCAACCCAACAACATCCTGGCCCAGTCCAAATGGATTGGCGCGAGTTCATCACAGCCAGAATTATATCACTGAGGTGTTGGAGCTTGTGGTCGAACCTTACCTTCAGGGGCTCTCTGGTGCGATTTACTAACAGAACAATGCCCGACCACATGTGGCATGCATCACCCAACATTTCCTGGATAGCCACCATGTGACACTTCTGCCTTGGCTTGCACATTCACCAGATCTATCCCCAATTGAACATGTCTGGTCCATGATTTCACGATAACTAGAGCACACCAGACACCAGCAGCTGCTACAACAGATGAACTTTAGCTACGTATCGAAACTGCATGGACTGACATTCCCCAAACACACACATCCTGCATCTCATCCTCTCAATGCCAGACTGTGTAGCAGCAATTATTGCCGCTCATGGTGGCTACACAAGATACAGATTTCTTTGTATTCCACAAGTCTAACCGAGTTGCATTTGTAATCATTTGATCCTTGTAACATAAGCTATGTATTCACTAAATATGGCTTTGATATCTTTTGTATTTCCTGGTGTTGCACTTTTAATGGACAACAGGGTATATACACATATAATCGGAAAAAATTATATGTGAAGAAATTATAAGGCTTCAGAGTTGTTTCATTTCTATAGATACACTGTATATTCTACCCATACTTCTTTGAGTGGGGTGGCGGGTCGGCAGCGCACCAGGCTAGTAATCTGCAGTTCTTGTGTTCGAGTCCTAGCTGGGTCAGTGTTGAGATTTATCTCCACAAAATTCCCCACATTACCCACGGTCAGTAGGGGACACCGATGGTCTTGGAAATGCCGCTGTCCTTCGGATGGAACGTTATGCTGTGGTTCTGCGTGGGGAGAGCCTAACCCTGTCATATTAAAAAACAAGCTGGATGGCTTTGACGGGAGGTTACCATCTATCTCCCAACAGCTGTCCAGCGGATCCTCTCTCCCAATCTTCTCTGAACCTTCGGAGTCCTTATGACCGGCCCATTTAGTCTATTGTGTGCAAAAAAGTGTCATGCCCCTCTAATTTATTTATTTTTATTTATTGTTGCATTTTTATTGTTGTAAATATTTTTAAGTATTAAGTGTGTTTTTGGAAGTCATAGATGTTGTTTTCGGGTCTAAGCTGGCTGCCTGCATGGGTTGATGAGTCGAAAGACCTTTTACGATTATTTTACAACTAGCCTGGGGAGCGAGTGTGAGCGCTGTAAACGAGCCGGGCAATAAGGAAAGAACAGTCTTGAGCATCGCTGTCAAACAGGAAGAACGTTTGAACACGAATCAAGGGACGCCGCTCTTACTCAGACAAAACCCTCAAAGAGAGGGTTCGATTCTATGTGAAAATCAAGATTCTTGGTGAATCAAATACAGTTCTGTGGAACTGAAGTGCGTTCTTAGTGAACCACGTTGTAGGCAAAGGTTGGATATCCTTTCGCCGAGTTTGAGGTCAGTAAAGCGAGAATCTGCAAAGTGCGGTTCCCACCTCAATGCATAATTGTTTGCAGCAGCAAAGGCCTGTGGAGTCGAGTGCATTCCCAGCACGTGATTGTATATAAGTGTGAATAAACTGTGTCGTCCCTGTCCCTATACAACTCTCGTGCGATAATAGCTAGACGTTTTTCTGTACATCACTTGGCGCAGCACGTCTGAGGCATACGTCGGTACGGGTGTAATAACCCACGAACCTGTTATTTCACCGAAATAAGGGTGAAGGTAATCAAAGGACTAATTGATCGTCCTTTGCTATAGAGTGGGGAAATCGTTTGTCATCTGACTCAATACCACATTCGGCGGAGTTCAAAGAAAATCTAATTCCATGTGACGAAATAAGAAATCTGCGTCGTTCCCACCTAATACTGGTCCATGACAAAAAGTTCCACTCAGAGGTAATAAAACCCAAACATCAAATATAGCAGATCTAGGGCTGGACTTACGCTTAAAGCTAAATAAGCTATTTTTAGGGAAGGGCGAATTTATAAGTAAGGGTAAAATGCGCAGAAATGGGGCCCACTGAGTCCGATGGATCCCAGAATTCAAATGCTCGGACATAGTCACGTTTATTTAAGGGAAAGAGTAGGGTCTCCCAAAAAGAACCACTCGGATCATAAATTTGTCTCTGGCTTAAGGCCTCATGATGTGAGGGGACTAAAAAATGCAGGATAAGTTTTACTGTGTCTCGAAAAAAATTTAATATTCAAATTGATCTATTGTGCAAACACTGTTCGTCTTAGATTTATACAGTCATCATTGTATACCAATGCTGATATAATCATCATAAGTATCATGTTTTTTTAATATTCTCTTTAGTCAGGAGAATAAATATATTAGAAAAATTGTCATTAGCTGGGTGGGATCTCAACCCACAACCTCCTGATAACATGTCAGGTGCTCTAACCGCTGAGCTACTGTACGCCGAACAATCATCCTCTATTAGTGGCTTTAAGTATTATACCATAGAATTAGTCAATGGAAATGTAGTTGATTGAAATTGAAGACTCTAGTCCAGAAGGCACTTTCCAGTTTAGTTTCCACTAAACTGGAAAGTGCGCTTCAGGACCAGAGTCTTCAATTACAGTCAACTACATTTTAATTGACTAATTCTATGGTATAATACTTAAAGCCATTAATAGAGGATGATTGCTCGGCGACAAGTACCTGACATGCTATCAGGAGGTCGTGGGTTCAGATTTCACGAGGCTAATGACAATTTTCTCCCAATATTTATCTAGCATATTACTACCTGGTGTATATCTGAAAGACCATATTATTTCAAGAATAAATATATATTTCGACTTTCGAATATTAGGGCCTCTTAGCTTAGATCCTCAGAAGGTCAAAGTTCGGCCCTGAGAAGAGCGGAGATTTGACTTGTAACAACAAAGTTTGGTTTGTAACAACAAAGATATTAACAAAGACAACACCATCAAATTAATTTTTGGTTTTGCTTATCTATCAGAGCCGTCCCGTGGCCGAGTGGTTAGCGCGCTTGGCTACTGATCTTAGGGACCTGGGTTCGAGCCCCGGGTAAGGCATGGATGTTCGTGTTGTTTTTCTGCTGAGGTCCTGCCATCCTCTCAGACCTTCTACTCTGGTATATAAACTGACAAGCTCCTGTCAGACCTCTGTGGCAAGCAGCTGCTTGAGGTGGTATTTATTTTTTTATTATCTATCAGATATTAATTACGGAAAAAAAAAACAGCATCTCTAAAATACAAGTTTTCGTAAGAATATGTTAATTACCTTGCAAAAAATAACTTTTAATTTCCAGCCATGAGAATGTTATGCACTCACTTTCCAAATTTAGAATATTTTATTAACCCTGAGAAAAGATAAGCGTGGTATTATTGCGAGCGCTTTCGAGTGTTCTGTAAGCTGCCGTTCCAATGGGAACGATAAAAGAAAGAGCATGCAAAAAGAATAACCTGAGACGAAGAGGAAGTCAAAGGAACGAGCAATATGGAGCTAACAATTAATTAGAGGCTAACCCCCTGAGTATCCAAATCGCTCATTTCCTCTTCTCTGAGTGACGAAGGCTCTTTAGAATCATTTCGTTGACTCGGTACATAAAGAGCGTTGATTAAATCTTGTTTACAGGGTAACCCTTCCACTTTTCGATCCTGCATTAAATATCGTTCCAACATTTATTTAATATAAACACTTCTCCTCAAGAGAAGGGAAAAAATGTCTTTGGTGTAAACTGAAATACAAAACGAGTTCTAACACGTAGTTTTTTTTTCTGTTTGTTTATTCTACGCATTTCTTCAAAAGTAAATTTTATATTAAATTGCTAACTATTAAATTTGTTTTAGAATTATTTCTGGTTACTTCTTGTTGATGAATTCATTATTACTCTTATAAGGCGGCTTTAATTTAAACATTTGAGTTTGAATGCAGTTGCAATTGACTTATTTATGTGTAGTAAAATAAATGTTAATGCAAATCAAAGTATCCTGTATCTTGTGAAAAATGCTTAAAATAAAACACAATTTTAAAAATTAATATTTTAATGTCTCATTTAATGTTTAACATTAAAAAAAAATTACCCGAAGCATTTGCACGGCAGAGAGGTCCTATAGACGTTTTTCATTATTATAAGCTAAAGAAAGTATACGAGGAACGCCAGAGCTCAGCAGAAACACAACATCAGAAAAAAAGCCAACACCAGCCAAGCATGCTAACCATTAATGACAAAGTAGACATAAAAGTACCTGTTGAAAGAAATCAGACTAAAATCAAATAAAATTGCAATTATTTGAATCAGTTGTAAAACGGTTAAAGCCAGATTCTTGTGCCCATGACTTGTGTGGCGTCACTAGTTACGAATCATTTCCAGAGTTGTGTCTTTTTTTCTTTCAGTGGGTGGTGGTTGACAATTCGTTGCAACCCAGGCTCTAAATATGTTTCCAGCGCCAAGTAATGAATGGGGTGGCGATGAATTTGGAAAGGTAACCGTCATTCAGATGAAAAGTTGAACTATGATCTCATGTGTAGGAAAATGTACGCTGTCATCATCATCTTCATCATCCTCAAGCAGCCATGGGCTATGGAGGTCCAACCAGATTGTGCAATTTAGTTCTCCAAACGCATCTGTCCTGAGCTACATCTGGTGCATCTCATCACTGTAAACCAGTTCTAACGAGATCCTGTTTAACATTCTCTACCCACCAATCCTAGATCTCCCCCTCTTTCTTAAGCTTTTAGGGACATTGTTCATAATGCAATTTGTTAATCTATAATTATGCATACGGGCAACATGGTGCAAGCGAAAACCTCTGGCTAGCCCCGACGGTGACATCTATCTGGCTCTTAATTCTTCTCTTGATTCGCCTTCAATTCCCTTTTCCATTCAAATTCCGAATTCTTGGATTCTTGAGGATCTAAATGGATTCTTGAGGATCCATTTAGCTTATTTTGTTTTTTAAACAAAATTGTCTCTGAGTGGTAACTAACCATCCATGAACTCGTGCTCATTTTTAGCATTAATTTCTCGGCTTATGTGAAGTGATACACGTTAGTTATTTATAAATAATTTTATTACTGATATCTTTATAAATATTATGTAAATAAATTGCTTTTCCATTGCATTATATTCTGCTTGACACTTTTTCAAAATTAGCGGGAAAAATTATTTAAAATATTTTCAAGACTAGAATGGATTAGGTAGGCAAATAGTAAAGCATTTCAAAGATTAGAAGTATATATCTTTCGTATATTTCCTCTCTTTGTTTATTCTTTAGACACATCAGGTGAAACAAGGTTAAGCTACACAGCGAAAAGATAGGTAATTTATAACGGTCACGGGCTAGCGGTTTCCCGAACTGTAAGGAAACGTGCAATTTGGCAGCACAAAATTACGATCCTTGCAAGCATCGTAAGAGTTTATGGTTTACGACGCTGTATACGTTGCGGCTTGACCTCGTCTCTCGGTTTCCGCCGTTCCTTTACCAGCGACGACCGAGCAAGACCCCATTTCCATATATCGTCTGCAAGGATATAACCGCACAAAGCCAGAGTTGTCGCTGGCACACACAATCCCCTTGGGAAAGCAAGATGACGATCCGTTACTATGGAAACTGCAACGTGTAGTTGTAAACTTTCGAACACTGCTGATGGTTTGCTGAGTGCTTGTGTTCAGCCCGTGACATCCCGGATTGGTTAGAAAAAAATGAGTTGCAGCGTTTGCCGCGTAATCTAGGCGTCTGCTTATTAACCAGCTCCAGATAAATTAAGTTTTATTATTATTTATGGACGTTTTCAAACTACCACTTTTCAATATTTCAGTTTTATCAGATTTTCAGGTAATATAGATCATTAAACGCGATAAAACAGTTAATTCGCACTTCCATAGGTTTAAACTGATGTTAACAATATATTTCAAATATTGTTTAGTACACGTACTATAAATTTAAAGAATTTTTAAAACTTTTTTAAGTTTTAATCCATAAATAATTTTTAAGTTTAAATTTTTACAGATTATTTATTTTAATATTTATTTTAACCATTATTAGAACAAATTAGTTACAAATGTAATTTAGAATAGTAACACGTAGCATTAAGTATTTGCTACCTATTACATTTATTCCATGAACAATTATGAAGTAAATTTCTATTGCAAATAATCAAATTACTATTACAAATTATTGCCTTTATACATTATGTTATTACAAAAAACAATAAAATTTCCTTGCTTCATTGTTCACAGGAAATAAAGAATAGTAATGGTAAATTTCAAATTCACTTTTCCTCCAATGTTTTCAATGTATAAGAAGAAAGGCATTAATTATTTTTCAACAAACAAATGAAGAACGGTGCAAATGAAACATACAAAATACTGCTTATGAGTGATATTTGAAGTAGATTATAAGCAAGAAAGCATATACATAATGTAACGAATGCGTAACAGACTACAAACAAATAAATATACATATACGTTATATAATAAATAAGAATTAATTCCAAGGTAAGACATAATGTGTATTTTTGTAAGAAATTGCATAATAAATATTTCATCAACTATAAGGAGAAGTATCGAGTAGGGTAAAAGAAATCCGTAAGTGAAAGTAAATAATGAAAAAATTAAAAACATTAAGGCAAGATGAATCATTTATATCTAATATATATCAGACACTCTCAGCCGAATATTGGGGGTGGGTTCATAATTTGCAGTTCCCAGGTTCGAATCCGAGCTGTGACAGCGTTGAAATTTTTCTCCTCCAATTCCTACCCTGTCCTCTGTCAGAAAAGAGGACACCGTTGATCTTAGAAAGACCTCCGTTCTTCAATCGGATGGAACAGACATGGGTCCATGTGAGGGAGAGCCATACCCCGTGCTCATTAAAGAACACATTGGGTGGCCTTGACGGGAGGTTACCATCTGTCTCCTAAGAGATATTCAAGGGTCCCCGTCCCCCAACCTTCTGTGGGACTCTGAGGTAAAACCACCCAATGATTCGAGTATGGACCGAAGTTGAATATCACATGAAATGGTGTCGCATTTTGAAGTGTGTTGAACACAAAATAAGACTTTGAGAGTTTCTTTTGTATTTTGTACACACAATTCTATTACTTAATTATTTAATAAAATATAGCACTTTGAAACATGGGCATTCTTTTATAATGATCAATATCTGATTCGACATAGAGTGAATCGTTTTTACGTTTGAATTGTGGATTTTCAATAATTTAACTAATACTTGGTAACGATAAAAAATTCGTAATTCTATAAGAAATATCTGCAATGAGTTTTATTTAAATTATACTGATATGCTGTTACTTTTCTGTAATCGTCTTTGGAATTTTTTTTTATATAGATTATCAACAAAACGCTATTTTTTTTTATCCCTACACGACTAGGGGCTTGCTGAATACTTTTATTAATATTATTTCCACGACTGTTAAACTTTAAGAACACGACATCGATTCTTTTTATACCAAGAAAGTCGTTTTATTCTCAGCTATTTGTCTATTAATTCTGACTGATACATGTTACCTTGGAATTTGAATCCATTCACAGGAATTTCTCAAGGATAGAGATCATTTCCAAAGATTTAAGCCGAGCGAGGTTTGACGAATTGGCTGCACATTTAATGGCGTTTGCCATTGCCAGGCAAAGTTATAATTCACAACTTCGGTTTAAAGTATGATGCATGGCCACGGTTTGTCAGTAACTCACCGCGAAAGTGCATTTAACATTGATACAAATGGAAATTAATGGCCTTGAATGATAGGCGCATAAACTGAGATTAATGTTATTACAATCGCACATCGTTGATTTTGAATAAAAACCAAAAACACAATAGCAGATAAATTTTGATTGTTCAACCGTCCTGAGTAAAGAAACAGCTGTTTCGCGACTGATGCGCTTAAAACGTGGTCCGTTGTGTATCTATCTATATAAGAAATAATTTCCAAAGCTAGAGTAAGCTACACTGTATTATGATAATATTCTTCACAGTACGTACCAGTTAATGTATCGAATTATTCATAAATGATTAATATTTTACTTTTAATTGCGTCTTTTATGAGTGATCTCTAGTAAATCAATGGTGTGAAGTTCGGATAATGATTCTGTAACTGAGGCAAAAGTAGAGAGAAAAGTGTATGGTTTTTATTTTTATACCTTAACATTATTGTTGCATTATTATAGATCGGAACACAAATTACACGACAGGTTGGAGAAAATGAGTCAATGGACAGATTTATTTGACCTATATCAAAAATACAATTAAAGATTTTCAAAAAGAATTGAACACTTTCAAAAATTTATTACTCAGTAACTAGGTTACACTATATGAACATTTAGTCAAAACCAATTTATAAAGGAACTATCACAGTTATTTTTATAATCTTACGAATGCTCAATATGCGGCCCTCGTGTCACACGACACACATCAATCCTGTATTCCAATTCATTCCACACCCTTTGTAGCATATCACCGTCGATGATCGAAATGGCAGTCACGATGCGTTCCTTCATTTCCTTAAAGTTGAAACACCAGTATATTGCTCTAGAACTATTACTTGTCGCATTTATCATACCAGTAGGAATGTGGACTCATGATCCCTTGTCGCATTTACCATACCAGTAGGAATGCAGACTCATGATCCCTTGTCGCATTTATCATACCAGTAGGAATGTGGACTCACGATCCCTTGTCACATTTACCATACCAGCAGGAATGCGGACTCATGATCCCTTGTCATATTTACCATATTGGTAGGAATGAGGACTCATGTTCCCTTGTCACATTTACCATACCAGTAGGAATGCGGACTCACGATCCCTTGTCGCATTTACCATACCAGTAGGAATGCAGACTCATGATCTCTTGTCGCATTTACCATACCAGTAAGAATGCAGACTCAGGATCCCTTGTCGCATTTACCATACCAATAAGAATGCGGACTCATGATCTGATTTCACAGGTAGCCACACAAAAAGAAATGTTAATGATTTCTAAGGCAGAACCTAGGAGACAAAATAGTCCCGAAGATAAGTCCTGTTCTTATAGCGACTCCCTCTCGTAATATAAATCATCTCTGAAGGAAGAAACCATATGCCATAGTCTCGTATGAAGCAGGTTGTTGGCAGCTGCAGCAAGTGAGGAAACAGTGGGCAATAACGTTTACAGCTCGTGTGCCTAGTGGCTAGTGACATCGATACCAGCACGGCCACGTCGTCAGAGAAGCAAGAAATTACGAAACGCCAGCTGTGTTGTAACGGCCAAAACTTCGCTCATCCTCCAATGTAGTTTTCCAATAAACATGTTGCTCAACGTGATCATAAAAACTTTGGATCCTTTACCTGAAAGATGGGATCATACTTCTGCAAACTTGGATGTTATGTGGTATACATCTGTTGGAGGTTATGTCGTTTCATAGCAATCCAAAACTTTAAAGATAAAGCACATTTGCAGTTATTAACAAAGCATAATAAAAAGACTCTTTTTAGTGCAGATGCTTCAACTGTATTTTGTATTTCAAGAGATAACGGTGTGATAAAAGTTTTCAATATAACCAGAGAGTTTTAAGTGTGTTAATTGATATTGATAAAGCTTTTGACTCAGTTGATTATTCAATGCTATTTCAAAAATTTAATTTCTCTGGTCTGGGAGGGAATGTCTTAAAATGGATAAAATGCTACTTATCAAATAGGTCACAGATAGTACATTTAATATCAAATAGGTCACAGATAGTACATTTAAATGATGTGAGCTCAAAGTCGTCAATTATTTATGAGGGAGTACCCCAAGGATGAATTCTAGGGCCATTGCTTTCCTTTTATATATAAATAATTTACCAAATGTTTCAGTAAAAATGAAATCGTTTCTCTATGCAGATGACACAGTTTATATTTTCAAATTCTATAACGAATGTGCAAACACAAAAGAACAATGAATTAAAAAAAACTCTAAATGATTTAATGCAGACAAATTTCACATAAATTACTTAAAAACAAAATTTATGATGTTTCAGAAATTGCAAATCAATGATATTATTATGATAAATGTACATAGCTTTGACATTACTAGATTTAGAGAATTCGTTTTCTTAGGAATCATTGTCAGACGAAAAACTTTAATACTTCTTAAATATTCTAAATGGTGCGACAACGTCATATAATTGACACTCGTACCCAGATCATTAGAGTTATCAGCAAAATCTACAGTAATCGAAATTTTATTAGTCAAGCAAAATTTACTTATGCTGCACTATGCTTTTATTTACCCTATTGTGCTATATGGTATGGTCAAGCACATCAAAAGAAAATTTAAATTGTTTCCTGCTGTTAGAAAAGAAATACGTTCGTTTAATTTTAAATTTGCACTGTAGAGACTCAGTAACTTAATTCTTCAGGGAATTAAAAATTAAAAATAATTTTAAGTACGAGATCTGAATATTTTTAAGTTTGTATTTTTATGGGAACTAAAATTATTATTACCATCGATATTCGATCATTATTCCAAGAAGAGAAAGGAAATTGATTTTCTGAATACCAAAGCCAAGGAAAATCTAAATGTATCGAAATTCGAAAAGACTATTTGTCAAATCTCTTGTCTACTAATATTTCTGTCTCATTATGCAATTCATTACCAAATGAGTTGAAATTAATAGTATCTAATAGAAAGTAATATTCACTTGTACGTAATGTTGTGTATGAAGCTTTGTTATGTCTATATGTTATGCTTATATTATTTGTATTTATTTTAATCCATATTTTTATTTTTCAAATTTGTTGCATTGTAATTCCTTGTGTCTTAAATAGTTTATTTTTAAGTTCGGTTTCTAATAATTATATATAAAATTGTAACTTACTTTTTGTAAATTTCAATAAATCAAATCAAATAATGTTCCCTTGGTGTCCTTTGGTATACAGGAATTACACGTTTAGAGGTTATTTATGGATATTTGGATATTCTGAGCAGCTAATCATCCTGAAGAACTAAAAGAAACAAATATCCTCACTAGCTCTACAATTTTCTGTATTATATGAATTGCAAATTAATTAATTCAAAAAATTCGAAGAAATAATGACAAAAATGTATAATATACTTTGGAGAAATTTGGAGAGGTTCTAGAATTGAAAAATATAAGTTTTTTTTTGTTGAGATAAATTGAACAAGACGTATTTAAATACCGCAAAATGCATAATGTAGCGTATAGACTGAAAATAAGTTTAATCTTTTATTTGTTTAAAATGAAGTTATTTTTGCCACATTACCTGAAAGGTTTTACTCTCGCATTTGATGGTCTGTTAAAACCATTTAATCTTTAGCTAATCTTTTACTAATCTTTTCTTGGAGGGGGAGGGGGTTAGCGGAGAAAAATCTCAACGCTGACACAATTGGAACTCGAACTTGGGAACATCAGATTACGCTTGGCCCGCTACCAACCGAGTCAACTTCTCCCTCTAACCCATAGATTCCCAACGGGGGAGATACCGCCCCCCAGTGGGCGCTGGAGCCTTCCATGGGGGCGGTAGCGGATCCAGAGGCAAATGGGAGGCATTGAGGCAGTCAAGAGGGGCGGACAAATAAATAAATAAATTTAATGGAATTTTCTGTGACAACCTTTTTATCTCTTCTATTCTGTGGTGTCTTCCTGGTGATTCTGGTCATCCACTACCTCATCCGTCATGTACAGCTTTTCAACTGCAGCCTGGACAATAAGTTCCCTGCTACCGCCTACTAGCGTACTGGTACGTCTGAAGTCTACTGAGATGCTCTCAAAAGTTCTTTTCAAGATCACAGATTGGATATAAGCTTCAATATGTTTTCCCACTCCAAGTCGCTTTGAGTATGCTTTATGGTACGTAGTTACAATACCATCCCACGTCAGAACATAAGGTATAATATTAACATTACACTTGTGAATTAGGCTCAACTCATTAGCCAGCAGATCATACTTCCTCTTCTTTTCAAACTCTACTGTCTGCAGGTTATCCTGAGATGTTATTCCTACTTCAATAATTGTAATCTCATTCAATACCTTAACATGCACTACTATATCAGGCTTATTACGTTGGACATGTGCGTCCGTCCTGATAGGCAAATCAACCTTGATGCAATAATAATATAATAATAATAAATTTATTATATTTAATATTTTTTTATAATTATTTTTAATATAATAAAATACTTTGAAAATACCTGTTTTCATGAATAAATATTTTATCTAGCTATGTAAATTATCTTATTGTTATCGCGTTAATAAGCATTTTTAAATTAGCATTAGGTATACCTATACCTAATTTGTTTTAGTTTAGAATAGATTGACGGTGACAAGTCCTTGCAAGTTGGTAGGGAAACACGCGGTTCATGCAATTTAACATGTTTCGACAAGAATATGGGAGCTTGAAATGACTTGTTTACGGAGCAAGTGCGCCGGATCGCAAACATACAGGTTAATGAGTGCACAAAATCAAATCTATAAAAGCGATAGCTCTAGGTATGTTTTATTATTTTTATGTGCTTCGCCGTGATAAATAGTCGTGAGTGATAAGTGTTAGAAGTCATTATAAACATTATTTTTATAACTATCTATAAATCTGTTGAGAAGTTAATTTGTATTTGAAAATGTCTGAATCTACATCTAAAAAGAAATGCCGGCAGTATTGAGTATTTGAAATATGGATTTACGTACTCTCCTACAAACCAATCATTACCTATGTGTTTAATTTGCCGAAATGTTTTTTCAAATGAAGCTATGAAACCTTCTAGGCTACAAGAGCATTTAAATAAAATGCATGCTGATAAGAAGAACAAAGATTTATCCTATTTTCAAGAACTGGAAAAGCAATATTTAAAACAGCCAACTATGTCAAACCTTTTTGCGTCTTCTAAACAAGATGATGATGGACTACGAGCCTCATAACGTTTCATTGTTAATCGCAAAAGCAGGAAAACCACACACAATTGGCGAGGAATTAATTTTGCCGGCAGTCAAAGAGATATTAAAAACTGTTCTTCATCATAAGACACCGTCAGATATCATCAAAAAAATTCCTCTCAGTAATAATTCAGTGCAAAGAAGAATAGATGAAATGGCAAAAGACGTTGAAATATCATTATGTATTATTTAAGACTTGCAAATTTTCCATTCAACTCGATGAATCAACTCTACCAAATAACGAAGCTCTACTCTTATCATACGTACGATTTATAAAAGAAGAAAAAATTCATGAAGAGTTATTATTTGCTAAAAATTTGGAATCTGATACAAAGGGAGAATCTATATTTAATACCATGCAAAAGTTTTTTCAAGAGAAAGAAATTCCTATTTGCAATATTTTGTCTGCTGCTACTGATGGTGCTCCAACAATGACAGGGCGTCATAAGGCATTTGAAACAAGCAGTACCAAATGTACTCGCTGTACATTGTATTATTCATCGTCAGCATTTGGTTGCAAAAAATTTGAATGAATATCTGCATACCTCGCTCCATTACGTTATTAAAGCAATCAATAAGATTAGAAGCAATTCATTGAATGACCGATTATTTGGTAAGCTTTGTAATGAAAATGATGAAGATTACAATCACTTGCTGCTGCACACAGAAGTACGTTGGCTCTCTAAAGGTGTTTGTCTGAATCGTTTGTTCAATCTATTTGACTCAGTACTGGACTTTCTTGAAGACAGAGACGAAAAATTGCGCGAAAACCTGATTACTTCAAAAAATGACATCGCTTATTTGACAGACCTGTTTAAAATATTTAATCAAGTTAATTTACAATTGCAAGGTGATGAGTTGAATTTAATTAAAACAAAAAACGTCATAGCTGCTTTTGCGGGAAAACTTCTTCTATTCAAACGAAATCTAGGTAGAGGTGAATACAACCACTTTCCCACATTATCAGCAGTCTCTGCAAAACCGGAAGATTTACTTACTTACTGCCAACACTTGGAAGTTCTTCATGTTGATTTTACTGAGCGTTTCCAAGATATTTTAAACATGAATATACCGAGTTGGGTTTTAGATCCTTTCGCAAACACAGATACTGAAGAATCATCAAATTTGGAAGAGGAACTCTTAGAACTCACGACTAACGAAGTACTCAAAGTAAAATTCAAACATGGATACCAAGAGTTCTGGCTTCAAAAATCAATACCAGTTCTCTACCCTGGATTGTGGGCAATAGTACAGAAGTTTTTAATCTCATTTCCTTCGTCCTATATGGCTGAGCGTGGATTCAGTGCAGTAGCTAATTTACTGTCAAAGAAGAGGAACAGACTACACATCACGGAATTGGTACCCGACATTAACAAATTGTTAACACTCCACCAGCCTCAACCTTCTCATTAATTTTTTTTTATTTATTATTTATTTTGTGTTTATCTCATTATTTTTTATTTCTTATTGATTATGTGTTTATTTTTAAAATTTTAATAAACAATTTTATTGTACATTTGGTTGTAGTTTTATTAATTTCTGCTATATGATTTTTAATAGATAAATAAACAGATAAATTAGGTACAGATAATATGCAACAATATTTTAATATTTCATATAAAATTAACTATTATGGACTAGGGGGGCGTTGAAATTTTTGTACTCTTCTAAAGGGGGCGATGGTCCAGTAAAGGTTGGGAATCACTGCTCTAACCCATTGGACGGAAACATTGTTCTCTTATGTAGCAGCGTATTTATACTCCCACGGCTCTAGGTCAGGATATAGTTTAGATCTTCCTCTTCCAAAAAACATAATATTTATTGATTTGATTTTATGGGAGGGAAAAATCGAATGAAATTAGAAGCGTCATATTTGACATAATATTTAATTAACCAAAATCAATTTTAAATTTGAACCAAAATAAAAATACATAGTAAATTTATCTTTTTTCCAAAAATATAACCTAAAAACAAATTTTAAATATTTCTTATTTCGCTTTTTTTGGATTTAACGGTGCAAAAGCTCTCACGATGAATGCGAGTACAAGATGATAATTCCTTGCCTACTGCTGGCGGCCTGTGGACAACATTTCCTAATAAAGAAAATATCGCTTTACTTGTAAACTACGAAACTCCTCTTTAATAATTTGCCCTTATTTACGTTTCTTATTTAAAATTTTCCTCCCCCCCCCCCAAGAAGCTGGGCCATAGGCTCTGATCTTGTTGACTTCAATTAAAAGAAAAACACCCTGCACTCACGCATAAAACAAGCTTCAAAACCTAACTTTAAACCTTAACATTTTCCACAAAAACGAAAAATAAATACACAACTATTTAATCTCTATTATATAAGGAAAATGATTTACTAAAAGGTAACTTCAACAAATGAACAAATAGCGACAAAGCGATACAGGTCGCAAAGTACTCTTAATTGATGAGATGGGAATAAATTACCTTCCCTGAAATTGTGGAACACTAGAAGCAAATAAACAGCAGCGGATTTTGATCTGTTGGCGGTAGAGATGAACACAGGTGATGCAGGTTGCAAGAGAATAAAGCGCAAAGACTCATGATATTACTCCGTTATCTCCTCCACACACAATGGACTACTGCCGGACCCTAATTGGCCCAAGCTGGGCGTATCCGGTGGGGGATACAAGGGGTCATCAGTTCCGTAACAAAGAGAGAACAGTTAGTCGCTGTGGTAGGAACGCAACGAGCAAGGGCGGTGTCTGCTTGTCCGTCTATTGATCGCCGCGAACACTTCCACTAAATTAAAACGTGACATTTTACAGCTATTCTTCCCACTTCGAAAATCACGATATTGCTTGTTGTACGAAAAGCCGACAGCGATAATGTCATTTCCCTCTTAGTAGTTTCCTGTGAGCTTAGATTTTTATCACGGAGGAACTGAAAACTTCAGAAGCAAAAGAGCTGGGGAATTGACTCGTTAGAATGCCATCGCAAGTTTGCGGGATAATTTTATAATCATTGCAATTCATTGTCGATAGGGCTGGGGGTTGGCTCACGAAGTTGGTAACGCGCGAGGCTCTTGATCAGCAGTTTCCAGGTTCGAATCTCCAATGTGAGTTTGATCTCTAAATATATCTCAATTTATTTTAACTGAACTTTAAGATTTATATCCACTAATCCCAATTCTTCAGTCGATGAGAAAGGGGACACCGATGGGCTTGGAAGGTCACCGTCCGTAAGATGGGACGTTAAGCCGTCGCCCGTATGCGGAAGAGCCCTACTCTATGCCCACAATAGAACATATTGGATTCCTTGACGGGAGGCTTCCATCTGTCCAGAGCAGTAATTCTCAACCTTTTATGCTCCATGTACTCCCGGAAATGTGTATGTAACTGGCGTACCCCTTGTATAAATAGATAAAACTATAGTTATAGTATAAGAATGGTTATTTTTACTTTGTTACTAGATCTAGGACTTTTCAGCTCTCACGGCGTACCCCACGTTGAGAACCCCTAGTCTAGAGAATCCCCTTCTTAACCTACTCGGGGTGTGGGTTGGCTCAGTCGGTCACGCCAGGTTCGTAACCTGCAGTTCTCCGGTTCGAGATAAGTCAGTCGAGTCACGATTATAACATATATGTTAAGATATTATTGCGTATCGAACATCATTGCCTCCAATGAAATACGGCAAAGTGTGAACGATGTTTCTAAGTGACTTTATGGAAAGAAATGCTTTTGGAGGAAAGTACTTTTTACTGACCAGGCTCCGATCTAGAAAAAAAAATAGGTGGTGGGGCGAACAGTCGGAAAGGATGGGAAGGGCAAGATCGTGTTGAAATGAATCAGAACGCCGTTGTTGTATAAATGTTTTAGTGATTTTTAACAAATTTCGTGAAAAATACGGGAGAAATATATATATTTAATATTTTTTTCGCTTCCTTTCCGGTTACTAACATTCTCAAAGGGGGGATGGCTTTCCCTTATTCCCGAAATCAGACTCTTTTACTGATTATTTTTATCGAGCTGAAATCATGTATTGAGCGATTGGTACTCAGAGTACATTACAGAAGGACATTGGTTTTTCAACAACTTCAGAAAATCTAATAATCTCTTTAATATTTGATTTTTCTAAGAGGATAAGAAACAGAATTCATGATAATTATATGCTTTCTAATCTAATGCATATTAGCAGCGATACGTTCCATAGTGCTTATGGAACAGAGGTGAAAGATGCAGAATGACTCGAATGAGATTTAACTAAAGGGCTTGAGGGGTAAATGCAGACGGTGTAGAGGAATTCTTAATGAAGTGTAATTGAAGAGCTTGGGGGCAAAAAAATTTGGTGAGAGGTGCAGAGCGATTCTCAATGAAATGTAATCGAAGGGTTTATGGGAAAAACTGGAAGATGAAGAACAAATCCGAACGAAGGGTAATCATTTTTCAATACGATTAATGCTAGACCACACTTGGGTTGATAGCTAAGCAAAAATTGAAGGAATTGAATTGGGAAGTGCTTCTTCATTCATACTCTTCCTCAGATATGCAGCATCGGAGTTTCATTTTTCCGAAGTCTGCAGAATTTTTTCTTATTAAACATCATTTTTAAACTTCAAAGGTGTTTAAACTGATGTTGTTGAGTCTTTTCTCACGAAGTCAAAATGTTTCTATTCCAATGGAATCGACAAGCATAAGGAAAGTTGGGAAAAAAGTCATAGAAAACAACGGATTCAATGTTATTGATTAACTTAATAAACATTTTTCATAAAAAAACCAACAGAGTATTATTTTTTCATACTGGACAGGATTTCTGCATAAACCCGATGTATTTTATTTTAGGACGTTGAAATATAATCAGTAGGAAAAAGAAAATCTAGTAAATACTAATATCAAAATAAATATTTTTCCTAAAAATCATAGTTTTAGAAGAGATTTGCATTATATTCGTGTAAACACAGTGGATTCTTTATATGCCTGGAAGAATACATATTACTTCTGATGAATATGGGACGCTCGTTTTCAAAGAGAATGAAGTTTTCAAATTTACGTCTTTTGCATCCTCAAGCAGTAGAAATTCGAACTAATGGATGATTGGGAAAAATGAGACTAATATTATTTTATTAACACCTATAAAACAGAAAAAGAATTATTTATTTATCCCATAAAATGAAAAAAATAACTGTTTGCTCATCCCTCCTGGGATTAAGAGGCAAACCTCTTTGACTCTCGTACTTCACCACTAAAATTTAAACTCTCTATCATAAATTAATAGTTTGCGATATTCATTTAAATTCCGGACATTTTTTTAAAAAGAGGATCCCCTTCTTAAGAGAGAGCGCTAATAAATTATTGAGAGTTTCGAAAAATGCGATTCATCATATTTCGTTAATAGCTAATCAAACCGAAAGAAAAATTTTTATCTCTAAAAATAAACAATTTGTCACTGACCAGTCCTAAACTTCTGCAGAAAATGTCCGATTTCGTCTGTCTATAGGTTTCAAAAAGTTGAATGTTTACAGACAGACGACAAAGAGAAAAAAAGCTCCCTTTTTCCGAAAACGAGCTAAAAATGCTCTTGAAGATCGAAGAAGTAAATTTGTCAAGTAGATGATATAATGAAAATAGTATGCCATCTATACGACATTGTATAACTATAATGTAGTAAGACCTCGTGCGCATAGTAAGATATAGTGATATGTCATTTTCGACACATTTATTATTTTTCAGTTATTGATGACAAAATAGCATTCCATTTCCCAGATATTCCAGATGGTTGGGTTGGGTTGTTTTACCTCTGAGCGGCACTTTTTTGCACACCATGGGCTAAATGGCCAGGTCACATGGACCCCGAAGGCTCAGAGAAGGTTGGGGGAGGGGACCCACTGGAACAGCTGTTGGGAGACAGATGGTAGCCTCCCGTAAAGGCCATCCAGCGTGTTCTTTAACGTGCACAGGGTATGGCTCTCCCGCACACGGGGCCACGGCTTAACGTCCCATCCGACGGACGGCGACCTTTCTAAGCCCATCGGTGTCCCCTACTGACCGTGGGGAGGGCGGGGAATTTTTGTGGAGATAAATATCAACGCTGACCCAGCTGGGACTCGAACCTGAAAACTACAGATTACGAGCCTGGCGCTCCAGATGGTTGCAAGGGTTACAAGGTGAAATCTAAACATTCTTCAGAGAATCGAAATCTGATTTTAAGCAAAGTCAAAAAATAAATTGTAGATAAAACTCTCGTTTGGGAAACAAAATACCGTATTTATCGAGTTAGTACGAAGAATAAAAATAATATTCCTAGAGACAAAAAAATATTTCCGAATCATTGAAATGTCCCATTTGTCAAAGCTCCACGAAACATTTTATTACATATTGGGTAGAAATAAAGCGAAGAGAAAAGGTTAAAAACCAGAATAAAACGATAAATCCACAAAAGAAGAAAAAAGGTTAAAAAAGCGATTATTTTTTTCAATACTACTCTTTTACGCGCAAGAAAACTTACGAAAAAATGTCTAGAGGAAGAAAATGAAATCTGATCCACTATCGAATTCGTTTACTGCTGCAACAACGTTTACCGAACTTCAAGGCTGCATTCTTCCTTTCATCTTGGCTTCGATTTTGACGTGGTCTTAAAGAAAGGGAAAACTCGTACCATTTCACCTTTCGATAGAACCGAAATTTAATTAAAGTGGGGATTCATGTCTGAAAGCAACTGTATATTCTGTTAGGACTTCGATATTTTCTAGCATCTCTAGGTTGAAAAAAAAAACACACCTCTAGAGTAGGCTTTGCTAAGATTTGCCTAAGAAAGACGACACCACTCCACACCATGGGCATCTGCAGTAAATTTTCCAGAGTGGGGGGGGGGGGGCAAAGCCTGGAGACAAATAATTACACCAATAAATTTTTATTTATTTTTTAGGATTTTTTTTATCATAAGTAGATTATAGAATACAGTATTGTATCAATACAAAAATACATACATAATGTATATAAATTAATTACGTTTAAATTGTTACGATTACAATTTGTGGAATTTTTTACTCGATCCCAGGGGGGGAAGTGCCCCGTTTGCCCCCTCTGCGGACTCCCATGCTCTACGCACTTTGACACACGACACTCTACACACTTCGTTTGCAATATTTTTCGATTGATCTAAGATTATTAGATAAGTATTGGTCTACGACAATGAGAAACTCGATAGGGTAAGATATGTTGACGCAAGGATTTCGTTAAGCTTTCCCTAAATTCTGTTACCCTCCTATTCTTATCATTCCAACTTAATTTGAAATCTTGATGAAACTCCTTTCCCAGTTCACTGGAAAATATGCCATCTGCATCATGGAATATTAGCACATGGCATTGTACGAATGTGAATGGACAGATCAAGGTAAAAGCACTCGAAAAACTTTGAAAAAGTGAGTTGTTTAACTTCTGAGCAGTCATTTTTTTTTATGTAATGAACAAGTCACAAAGGCTCCAAGGGATCCAAAATAAACCAGAAAACAATGGATTTCTCCATTCAAGGATTTATATAAGAGCCAAGCCTTAATAGTCCATTCGACAGACTTTCCAAAACCATTTTCTCTCCTTTTTCAGCAATGGAAGAGCAGGGTTCATTTACTTTTTCAATTTCAGAGCAGGCAGAGTAGATGCTCGAAATCTCGGAACATCAGGCTACGAGAATGGCACTAGTCTGGTTGAAGATTATCGAATATAAGCATAAATTTCAGTACATATGTATTCAGTAGATACGTATTTTTTGTAAGCCGATAGGCAATTTCATAGCCATGAGTACTGATATAGAGTCACACCGTTAATATTCAGTAGCATATTTTGAATATCAGAGTAGCTACTTAAGCTTTCAATATTAAAAAAATATTTTACTATAACTTTAGAAAACCTCAAGGTTTTTCCAGTCCCTTATTAAAATACACTATATTGCGAAAAGTGTCAGGACACTTTCATGTTAAGTGAACGAATATGCTATACAGAATAATGTTAATAAAACGAACTCTACAATAACCACATTCAAATCTACCTAACTTTGAAAATAAGCTTTTTACGGAAAAAAGTCACTAGACATAAATTGAAGATGTCGGTCAGAGCTCTCTAACTCACCTGTTTTGTATAATATTAATCTGATATTTAAATAGTTATGGAAGCTGAAACATTTAAGTGAAACTTTTCCTAGTTTTGAAAATTTACTTCAAAAAGTTAAATTACAACTGTTATAACAAATTGTTCGCAACATAAATTCGATATTTGAATTTTGTGTAGGATTTCTGAAGTTTTCATCAATTTGGGAGGAAAATGTTTTTGAAGTATGGTGTGATTACAGCTGTTTTTAAATATTATAGCTTCCATAACTCTTTAAACATTAGATTAATATTATAGAAAATAGAGATTTGGAGAGCTCTGACCGAGATCTTCAATTTATGTCTAGTGACTTTCTTCCGTAAAAAGCTTATTTTCAAAGTTAGGTAGATTTGAATACGGCTATTCGTTCACTTAACATGAAAGTGTCCGGACACTTTTTGCAATATAGTATAGTATAAACTTCGTACCGAATGCTTGAAATTCAGAGTCAAGCATGGGTTAGATTGTTTCATCTCTGAGCGACACTTTTTACACACAATGGGCTAAATGACCAGTTCACAAGAACCTCGAGGGCTCAGAGAAGATTGAGAGAAGATCCACCGTGTTCTTTAACGTGTACAGGGCATGGCTCTCCCGCATAAAGGACCACTGTTTTACGTCCCATTCAATGGATTGCGGTCTTTTCAAACCCATCAGTATCCCCTTACTAACCGAGGGCAGGGTGAGGGTTTTTGCAGAGATAAATCTCAACGCTGGCCCAAGTGGGACTCCAACCGGGAAATTGCAGATTACAAGCCTGGCGCTCTACCAAATGAGCGTAACTACAAAACGGAGATGTGAAGATTTGGCCCCATAATAATAACCATGTAATCTAGAAGCTTCATTGTTATGGTACTATTTTTAATATTATGATTATATTTATTTGTAATATCGTGGATATATAAGGAAAATAAGATGTCAAGCTTGGGATTATCCTTTTTAATTATAATTATCACTAAGTCTGTACATGTATAAAGAAAAAGCCTGAAATTCCTCTAAGCTCTTGTATTGTTGCTATAGAAAACGAAATCACTGCTATTAATTGTGGCAACCCATTCTGATAATTCATTTACAGTTATTAATATCATAAGACCGTACCTAGTCTAGTGATTAGCGTAACTAACTACTAAACCAGCAGGCATGTCCCTTTCTCTATATACTGCATGACAATATAGGTAACCTCCGTTCTTTTGTGTAAGAAAGTACCATTTAAATTTAAAAAGAAATGAAGAAAAAAGCATTTATCTCAAAAGATATTTTGTGGGCTATCGTGTTTTCCTTGCATGTTTATAATATCACAAGAACAACAACAAGAAAATATATATCAGGAGGGCCAACAGAAATGGCCTTTCACTCCCCCTCCCTCATCCAAATTAATACAAGATTAGACCCTACCTAGGCCCTTGGACTCAAGTACTGCAAAAATTAATCGAATGATCAACTAACGCAAACTGGAATGTCTTATGAGTTCCTCTTAAGCAACTCATTCACACCGTTGCATATAACCTTTGAAGGGCACAAAGATTAATGCTGTGAAACTTTTCTTCTTTCATATCAGGATCACTGCGCATTCTCTGTATATATTCCATTCAAGTTCTATAGGTCATCAATGCTCCATGCTCTCTGGCTTATCCGCACAACTCGAGCCTTTCCGAAGTTGAATTGCTTGCTTATATTGAAGGAGTATAGTATATGCGAGGTAATGGCCTCAAGAGAAAACTCGATTGGATACGTTAAGGCTAGAGAACCATCGATTATTTTCTGTTTTCCCTTTTTTGGAGGAAGAGAGAGAGAGAGGACAAGAGAGAAATGGAGTGACGTCGAGAGAAGCAAGAAGAAAGACTTCGAGTATCTGTGAAACCCGAAAACTTCGTCCAAAGCCCAAGGGTATTGAGCAAGAGGAAGAGTGAAAATGCCGTTGAAAATGTTTCAGAGTGGAATTCGCTATTTAGCCTGATGAAAAAGAAAGCTGACCTTTCCATAGGCTTTTAAAAAATTTGCAGAGGGGAATACTGGTAAACTCTAGAGAAAACTTTGGGTAATTTGTATCCCTTGATTCGGGAGTAGTCTCTTTTATTTTTCGGTATCGTGACTTATTTTGTGCAACTGATATCGCGTAGGTTGACTTAAATATTTTTTTCTCTAAAGCTTTCATTTTAAACAATAGAATTTAAATATGAATAAATGGAATACCGAAAGGAATCAGGAAATATTTAGATATTTGTGCGATGATATAAGTTCATATTTTTACCTGTTAATGTTATCTGTCGATCTGCTTTTTAACGGTATCGAAATGTTTTCATGTGGTTTTGCAAAAGGTTATTCTTGGTCTATTATACAAGGATAATTTAAAGATTAGGTTATAGGTCAACAATAAACATTTGCCCACATTTTAACATTTTACTAAAATCCTTATATATGGAAGAGGATATTTTACTATAACGGATTTTCTGCGTAATGGCTATCAATGTCAAATCATTTAACAATTTCAAAGCTTCTAAAAATTACTATTTCACAGTTTTTAATACACAGGATTTATTTTGTTTGCATTTTACAAGTGATAAGTGATTAGCGTGATTGACAAGTTAGCCAGATGTATGAGATCCCAGAACAAGCCCAATAGAGCTTCTAAGTTATCCCAGTTTAGATCCCTCCCATTTTTTTTTAAAAAAGTATTACTACTGATATTAGTAAATTTGTTTTGTAGAAAATCTCTGCACTGTTTTTTAAACCGGAGGTTCTGTTCAGTTGGTTGATCTTGGGAGATACTTTCAGCTCACAATAGGCTAAACGGAGAAGTCCTTAAAACTCTAAAAGCTCAGAGATGGTAGGGAAAAGGAACACATGGGTCAGATGGAAGCCTTCCTTAAAAGTCCTCTAGAGATTTTTTTAAACATGAACATGGTATGACGTTAATATACCGGGATCACGGTTTAACATCTCATCCGAGATTTGGAGGATTTTCCAAGTCCCTTGATGTCCCTATTTTCATCGAAGGCGAAAAAATGTGAGTGGATATAATTCAAACGCAGGCGCAGGGGAGACACGAATCTGGGAACACGAAATTAGGAGTCTTGTACAATCGCTCAAAAAAGTATCCGAACATTATGGTTGATTACAGAATTCTGAAAAAATATCTGGCAGCGATTCTTTTAGAAATTAATGATCTGGCAACCTTCCTGTCACGTGACACGGAGGTTGCCAGATCACTAATTTCTAAAACAATCGTTGCCAGATATTTTTTCTGAATTCTGTATTCAACCGCAGTGCTCGGATACTTTTTTGAGCGACTGTACGTTGCAGAGTGATCTCCTAAACCGGGGGATAACTTTAATTATTTGTTTCCATGTCAGCATCTTATTTAAAATGTATTTTTCAGACAATCCCCGTTTCTTTCCACTTGCATTTAATTTTAAACAATTGCTCTTTACTTTTCTTAATTATACGAAAAAAGAAATTTTGAAAAATGAAAAAAACTATTTATTTTACTTTTTAATAACAATATTTTTTTAACTTCAAATAAATCCACGTCTCTCTACGAATTTGGTTAATCAGCATTAGGTTTCATCAGTGCATTTCGTTTTGGATATCTTCTTACAACAGTTTCTGTATAAAAATGTCAGCTAAAATACCCATTTCTTCCAAAATATTGCATTTTTTTATATGATATGATAACTTAAAATATATTGTAATATTTCCAATAAATTTTCATTTTAAAAATGAGAAATGTTTTTAACAAATTTCAAATTTTAAATTCAACAAACCTTTTTTGGGTTTACTCTTAATAATTAAACTAATGTTTTCAAGCAGTACACATCGAAATAAAACATTCATAAAGGGCATCAATACGCACATAATTTTTTTTAATCGTTATCCAAATCCATATTTACATACATTATTTTGCTTTATATTTCTTTTTGTAAGTAATCATCTCAGTAATCTGAGTGGAAAACAGTGTACAAAAAGAAACATATTATAAAGTAAGAAGAAATTCAATTACGGAAATTGTTCAGATTGTGGTTGCGATATTTGGTAAAAACTTCGCCGAATTTCGATGAAATAAGAAATGCTCCATGCAAATTTATCCATTTAGTTGGTGAACGTAGTTTGTTTTGCTATCAAGGAGTATTTTAATTAGTGTAACAGCTTCTAACCGACTTCGTAGAAGATTAAATCAAGACTTTAGGACCAACCCTAATCAATCTTCGGCAAGCAATAGGTCTGTTTGCAAATCTTTACTTTTTATTTTGTTATCGAAGTTCAACATGTGCTTGAAAATTTAATATAAAATTTAACGGAATATATAATGAGCATTTTTTATTCTTCTTTTGAACAGGATATGTAGCTGGTTATGTTTGTGCTGAAAACAGTTAATAATGTAAATAATCTCAGACGAAACTTCTTTTGACAGAAAGCAAACAATTGCAATGAAAAATGAAACATCCTGGACTTTGATCTAAATTGGTTTGCAGTTTCCAACTCTACAGATTAGTAGCTTCGTGAACAGGATTTCTCATTCTTATTATCTTAGTTTGTTTAGAGGATAATGTTCGGTATATTTTTTGTATGGCATTTAACATGCAATGAATTGTTTCTTCGTTTTATAAGCGATTTCAAGGAGTTTACGAATCTGTCCGTTCGATGAACGCTTTCTACCAAATTTCAATGTTCCTTTCATCCTAACTTTTACGATGAAATGATTTGGAACTGGAACTAATGTATTTGCCCTTTTGCAATGATGTTCATGTTTTATAATATTACTTATGAAATAACAACAAATGATGTGATTACATTTGGCAATGTTCTTTCTTAAACCTCTCTTTAGTCCTCTCCCAAATAGGAAAGTATTCCTTTGATGAAAATATCACAACTGAAGGAGTTGATAAAAATATATATATCGTCTACTCTAACAATAACAAAATGGTCTAGAAAACACTAACTCTAAATACTGTAAGCCTTTGATATATTTTAATACTCAACTTTATATCCATTCAAAAGATGCACTATAATTGCTTACTCGAATATATGCGTTAAGGCTGGTTGATATTATATAAATGGGGGAATTACTTGAAGTAAGCCTTTATTCACTTCATTTGGGTATGCCAGACACGAATTACCACTAGTGTCGAGAAAATAAGAAATCCTGTTCACGAAGCTACTAATCTGTAAAGCTGGAAACTGCAAACCAATTTAGATCAAAGTAGAGGATGTTTCATTTTTTACTGCAATTATTTCCTTTCTGTCAAAAGGAGTTTCTTCTGAGATTATTTACATTATCAACTATTTACAGCACAAACATAACCAGAGATACCCAGTTACATATCCTGTTCAAAAGAAGAAAATAAAATACTCCTTATATATTCCGCTAAATTTTATATTAAATTTTCAAGCACGTGTTGAGTTTCGATAACAAAATAAAAAGTAAAGATTTGCAAAAGGTGTAGTTAGAAAGAAAGAAGGGCCATTCCTTAAGATTTCCCACTAAATACCCCCTCAAGCAGCTGCTTGCCACAGATGTCTGGCAGGAGCCTGTCAGTTTATATGCCAGAGTAGAAGGTCTGAGAGGATGGCAGGACCTCAGCAGAAAAACAACACGAACATCCATGCCTTACCCGGGACTCGAACCCAGGTCCCGTAGATCAGTAGCCAAGCGCGCTAACCACTCGGCCACGAAGGTCCCCCTAAACCCACTAATGGTTAACTAAGTTCCTGATAATCATTAATCTCTTTAAATAAAATTTATAAAATTACTTTGGTCTGTAAATGGTAGCTAGGTAGTCACTGGAAGGAGAGCTATGCGCCAATCCCCTGTGATGATGCATAGAACCGGCCAGGCCTAGCACCTAATATGCAGGATGAGGATATAGCACCTAATGTCCGACCCCGCCTTCTTGTGGTGCAGACTGTTAGTACCTTTCAAAAGAGATACTCTCTTGTGGAAGTGAATGGAAGCGGAGGGCTGCCAGATTAGTGTGGCCAACTGATCTGGACAACTAGGGCTACTTTTCTTTTTTTCTACCCTGCTGAGGAGTGGTCAACCACACAGGGTCCTGGTGCTGACCATATAAATCCACTGGACTGGACTGAATTATGGCTCTGAGCTTGATTATGGATCCTGAATTTGCTGCACTGGTGAGCTTCTGTGGAGGGAAAATCTTCCGCTGTGTTTTCTGTTTGTTTGTGGGTTGACAGTCCCGAGTGATATGTTTATCAGCTGGTGGATAATCCTGAGCAGAGGTCATCGCAGGCACCTGAACTCTTTGCTTCTATTGGCATCGTCAAATTCTACATTGGGGGAAGTCTTCTATTCCATGCAGGATATTTTGAATTCTGTCATGAAAGGAGATATTACCCTTGTTCTTGGTGACTTCAATGCCAAAGTTGGTACTGACTCTGACCTTTGGGGAGGGGTGATTGGCCCTTTTGGTATTGGTAGCTGCAATGGCAATGGGCAACGTCTCCTACAGGAAATAATGGCCCCAGCACTAAAGGCTTCAGCCTTTAGTGCTGGGGGAACGGGTCTTTGCTCTATGTCTGCGATTAGGGGGCTGTTGATGTTGTCGGCATTCCCTCTCTCAATAAACATAGTTTCTTTAAACATCCCACTATCCATTTTCTCTCCATAGGTAGTTGGAATGTGAGGACTCTGCACAGAGGTTGAGGTTTTTCTCTTGATGTCCTCACACAAGAATTCCACCATTATAATTTAGATATTCTCGGCTTGCAAGAGACTAGATGGACAGATAAAGGTCAGATTTTTTAAAATAATCTTAAATTTCTCTTTTCAGGGAGGAACGAAGGCGTGGGTCTGCTTCTCAGCAGGACACGCTAGTGATGCTCTTCTAGGATATGAGTGCATTACAGCAAAATTTTAGACAAGAGTTAAAGACTTGAATATTGTCTGCTGTTATGCCCCCACTGAGGATGCAGATGAGGATGAGAAGGATAAGTTTACGGACAACTGCAGGATATTTTGAATTCTGTCATGAAAGGAGATATTACCCTTGTTCTTGGTGACTTCAATGCCAAAGTTGGTACTGACTCTGACCTTTGGGGAGGGGTGATTGGCCCTTTTGGTATTGGTGGCTGCAATGGCAATGGGCAACGTCTCCTACAGGTAAGTAAACTCAATGGATTCAGAATAACTAACACTTATTACATACACCGCGACATACATAAGTACACATGGGTTTCACCTGATGGGCTGCATAAGAATATGATTAATCATATATTAATTAACAGCAAATGGGCTAGTTCTGTTAGGAATACCAGGTCATATAGGGGAGCTGAAATTGGATCTGACCATTATCTTGTTAAAAGTGTCTTGCAACTTAAACTTAAAAAGTGTTGTGCTAGGGTTAAAAAATTTGCTTTTAATACTGAAGCTCTGAAAGACCCAGTTATAGCTAAAGCTTACCATGATAGGTTACTTAGTCATTATGACAGTCATGGTTTGCTTACTACTGAAGTTGAGGAAGAATGGGACCATAACAGGCTTTTTTGGAAACTAACAGTACTCTTTTAGGGAAAAAGGAGCAGAGGAGACAGAATTATTTGAGTGATTGAGCTTATTTCAGAAAGAACTGCAGAAATGTCCTTTATCAATACCCTACTAGTCTAATAGAAAGCATTACAGAGAGCTTAATAAACGTGTAAAGGATCAGTTAGCTGCTGATAAGAATGTTTGGCTTGATGGATTGGCTGACAAAGCTGAGGAAGCAGTTAGGCAGCACAACAGCAGAGAGCTGTACCAGATAGTTAATGTTTTGTATGGTAGAAAACAGACAGGTACTCAGGGATTGAAGGATAAACAAGGTAAGGTTATAGAAGGTGAGGATTCTGTCATGGCTAGGTGGGCTGAGTATTTCAGTGATGTTCTAAACAATGTGATTAGTTCTACTCCCATTGTTTTCAACGATGATAGATGCATCACTGGCTTTAATGTTGGCCCTATAACACAATCTGAAGTTATTTTGGCTATTTCTAAACTTAAACTTCATAAATCCCCAGGGGTAGATGAAATTACTACGGAAATGCTTAGAGCTGGGAATGTTTCTGTTACCACTTGGATGACTGAAATTTTGAATAACTTTTATGATAAAGGCATGGTTCCTAAGGATTTTACCAGAGCTATTATTATCCCTATTTTCAAAAAAGGTGATTGCAGTTCTTGTGATAACTATAGGGGTATCAGTCTACTCTCTGTTCCAGGTAAAGTTCTTTGCATGATTGTGCATAATATAATTAAGAATCTGGTTGACAGCCAATTGCGCGATGAGCAATGTGGATTCAGAAGTGCTAGGGGATGTGTGGATCAGATCTTTTCACTTAGGCAGATTCTTGAGAAATGTTTAGAGTTTCAGAAACCTTTGGTTGCTAGCTTTGTTGATTTCAAAAAGGCTTTTGACTCTGTTGATCGTCATAAATTGTGGTTGATTGCGAGATCATATGGTATACCTGACAAGTTAGTTAACATAATGAAAGCTCTCTATAATAACACTGAGTCGTGTGTGACAGTTGGTAAGGCTTGTAGCAATTGGTTTAGCATTACTTCTGGTGTTCGACAAGGGTGCATTTTGTCTCCTTTTATCTTTAGTTTGGTTATTGATTATGTTAGGCGAAATTCACTGCATGGGAAATATTTTGGCCTTAAAAGGTCTGGAGATACTAAGATTTCTGATTTAGATTATGCTGATGATTTATCCCTTTTGACAAATGATATTGAAGAGATGAACTCTTTCATTCGAGCTGTTGATGAGACTGGTAGTAGAGTAGGTTTGGTTATAAACAGAGAGAAAACTAAAGTGATGAAAATTGGTCAGGCAGGCTGTGATTCAGTTAATCTGAAGGGTTGCAATCTTGAACAGGTGTCACAGTTTAATTATCTTGAAAGCTATGTAACCGATACTGGTGATGTGCGGCATGAGATTAATAGACGAATAAGGATTACTTCCGGGACTTTTAAGAATCTATGGAGAGTGTGGAGAAATATGCCTATACACCAAAAGACTAAAATTAGACTGTATAATAATTTGGTTCTTTCTTGGGTTATTTATGGCAGTGAAACTTGTACACTTTGTAAACATAATAACAGGACACTAGATGCTTTTGATTCTAGATGCTTACGCAATATTTTGGGCATTAGGTGGTTCAACTTTGTAACTAATGATGAGGTTAGGCAAAGGAGTCTGCTACCTCCTTTAAGCAGCATATTGTGCAGAGAGAGACTCCGTTTTTTTGCCCATGTTGCCCGTATGGTTTAATTATAGATTGGCGAATACGGTTATGAACAGTGTGCTTAAAGGCTTCAGAAAGAGGGGGAGACCAAGGATGAGGTGGGCAGACAATGTCAAACAGGACCTTATTAGAATTGATGTGCAGTGGCCAGATGCAGCAGATGTAGCTCAGGACAGACTTGCTTGGAGAACTAAATTGCACAGTCTGGTTGGATCTCCGTAGCCCATGGCTGCTTGATGATGATGATGATGATGATGATGATGATGATGATGATGATGATGATGATGATGATGATGATGATGATGATGATGATGAATGATGATGATGATGGTGATGATGAAAATTAATTTTATGCTCATAATTGGATGGTTATTTGATCGTTATTTATATTATTATCAGAATTATAAATGATAATTTAGAGATTTTAGAGAGTCTGTATCTCTGTCTGTCTGTTTGTTCGACAACTCCTAGACGGTCAGAGCTAGGGCCATCAAATTTCGTCTACAGCTTCATCCCACCATAACGTAGTATATTGTAAAGGTTTCGACCAAGGAAAATAAGCCATACCCTCAAATATTGGGCGTGAAACGTCTCTTCTTTGATAACTTTTCTCATCGATAACGTACTACTCCATTCACACCTTTCACCTCCCCATTCATAAGCTAGGCGACTGCAGCCCCCCAAGAGATTACGAACATTTGAGGGCAGGTTGAATTCTGTTCCACAGCAGCTAGGAGCCGGATCTCTAAACCTTCACACTAAGATCACCACAGCAAATTCGGAACCAATTGGTCAGGTACCTGCGGAATTTCAGAGAGCCGAAAAATTCCGCCACCAGCGAGGTCAAACTGGACGTAAACGAGTGTCTGCGTACACTTTCCGAATATGCTTGTAAGCTTTTTACTCTGAGTTACTTTATTTAAGGACCGAACAATGTCAGGTAATTATACTAGTTATTTATAATTATGATCCTCTTCGTCCTGATGAAGTGTAGTTGTTAACCCTAGGTATAATGCAAAATAAAAATACAAGTGGAATGATATTACATCTTGGGAGTCTACCGAGCTGTCAACAAGGAACCATATGTTCCTTGTTGAGCGCTGGGCAGACAGCTTTCAACTACTGTGCAGAAGCAAACAAGTTGAAAAAGAACAACAACAACAACAAACGGTTGGGTTGTTATACATCTAAACGATATTTTTTGCAAGCAAGAGCTAAAATCCCAGGTCACAAGCAGACAAATAACTCAGAACAAATTCGAGTAGGGGATCATTTAGATAGCTGTTAGGAGATAGGCTTCTGTCAAGGACATCCAGTAGGTTATTTAACACTTACAGGTTGTGACTGTCCTGCCCACGGGACCAGAACGTAACGACCCATTCGATGGAGGGAGGTCTTACCAAGTCCATCAGTTTCTCCTTTCTGATAAAGGGAATTAACGGAGAGAATTACACGCGCGCTCAGTTCGGACTCGATCCTGGTAACATCAGTTACAAGACTGGCGCGCTACTGACTGAGCCAGCCCTAGCCTCATGAACAATCTGAAATCTTTCCTATGCATATACTACTTGCGTGGAAAAGTTCATTTGACTAAATCAGATTCGAAGTCAAATTCCAAACTACCAATACTTCTCTTCCTGACTCCAGAAGATTTTATTTTTGCACAATAGAAATGCAGTGTTAGTGTTTCTGGAGAACAAGTTATGCAACGAAGGGAGAAACTTTAGAAGCAGCTAACAAGCAACCCATGTAGCGGTCCTGACGAGAGAAGAGCACGAAGCTAACTAATGTAGAGGTGTCAGGTAGCGGCGCTTGTCACAAAGAGAATGACGTTGCAAGACTCTCGACGACCATTTTGCAACTGGCTCGGTCTTCGTCCGTTCTATCTTACTTGGCTTCGTTAGTCGTGGTGATCAGAAACGCCATTATTCTTTCTCCAATTGACCTCTGTACGCGAAACAGGTGGATACCAAGAACTCGAATTTTTTTTCTACTATGACACTAGTTTGGATTAGAGTTAATGCTCTAGAAGGTTTTGTGGGAAAGTAACCACTAGATGAGAATTATTCTCAGTTTGTCAATGATAGAAGTTATTCTCCGACTCGTAAGCTTAAGAGTCATTGACAGAGCATAGAACCTGCTAGCTATTCATTCTGTTTAGTTTAGTTTCGCTACAACTCTGACATTCACAGTATTTGTTTTTGCTAATGTATCGAAAATATCCTAATAAACGAAAACAAATAAGTAGGAAAATTACGAAATATATTTATGTCACTCTTAGTATTCGTTACCCATTATCCAAAGGTGTAAATAACTGTACAAAACTATGTATATAGCTAATGTGCGGAAAGATCAGGATAGGAAAGAAAAATAAGCGATAGTCTTATCTATGAGAGAGATATAATTATGAGAGAAAATAATTATCGAAAAGGCTATATTAAAAACCAGTGTCGTAGCTTGAATAGCAACTGGGAAGATTATAAAACAGCGCAGTTGTCGCTTCGACAATTGTTATAAGAGGTCATAGTTCAATAACCTCTGAGTATCTGGTTAATTAAACTATGATCTATGTACTCTGTCTAAGCAGCAACTGAACACTCTCATTTTTGTCGAAGTCTTTTCACTCGCCCTGTAACCTAGGAACTCAGATTACGAACCTGGCTTGCTACCGATTAAGCTGACTTCCGCAGTATTATTTTCATGCCATTTATCACAAGACTTATTTTCATGACGGTTTCAATAACTTTATAAAAGGTGGGAAGAATGCAAATTGGTCTACAATTTTTAAAACAATTTTTGTCTCCAGTTTTGTAAATAGGTTCTACAATAGCAATTTTTTAAGTCTGAGAAGAAAATACCTTTTCGAAAGCTGCTATTTATTAACAACCAAAACTTTATAATGATACTTTACTATTATTTGAATTATTTTTAAATTTGTACCATCATATCCTGCTGCTTTATTATTTTTAAGACTATCAATAATACGACTAATTTCTTCTTCTGTTGTCTCTGTCATAAACATTGAGTTTTGTTGAATTAATTCAGTAGGATATTTATAATCTGAGTTGCTAGAACATAAATTTGAACTATTTACATTAATGAAATGTTCGTTAAATTTTCCTATCAGTTTCCCAAAATTACTAACATTGGGCAATATCATTTCATTATTCATTTTATTATTTAAGAAACCATCAAAATTTGCCACTGTTTTCAACTAATTCCCATTACATTAAATTTATTAGCATAAAATTTAGTTTTTGTTCTTTTTATAGTTGCAAGTGTCAAGTTTCTCATTCTTTGATATCGTTTTTATAAATCAATATTAAAGGATATTTTCTACGCAGTATATATGCTTTTTCTCTTTCCTAAATTAATGATAAAATTTCAAAATTTATCCATGGCTTACGTCTCTTTGAACTGGAATCTTTTTATAATATTTTTTTTAGTAATACTTCATCGAATACATGACTTAATTTGATCTAAATAAATGTCATACATTGTATTTATTTCATATTCTCATCATATACAAAATTCAAATTTTTTATTAAATCTCCAAATATATTGCAATTCATATAAGAATGGCAAATTTCTTTACAGATTTTTTTGTTCTGAAGTAACTGTATTCTTGATAAATTTTAATAAAATCGGGTAATGATCATTCTAGTAAACAGCCGAATTGAAATTTAAAAGCATCAGCTGATCTAATAAATATGTGATCCAAACAACTGTAAGAAGTATTGGTCATTCTTGTATTCAAATGTAGGTACGAAAAAAATCCAAATGAACCAAACAAATTTAAATAATCATTTACATTATTATTAATTAAACTAATATCAATATTTATGCCACCTACTAAAATAACCCGATTATATTTAAGATTTGATGTTATTAATTTTAATTTAGTCACAAACTCTTTTATGGAATATTCATGAGCTATATAAATTGCTAATATATACTGTATAGGTCATTTTGTTATCATAGACTAAAACACATTCTGCAGTTCCCATTGTTACAGCTTCTAGCAAAAAATTCATTGTATTAAGTTTATAATGCATTATAATACCACCTGATCTATTTTTACTTCTGCAGTTATACATCATTTCGTAGCCATCTATATTATATAAACGTAATTCATTTTCTTGTATCCAAATTTCACTTAGAATAATAATATCAAGATTATGTTTTATATATTTTATCATAATAAAAATTCATTGTAATGACAATGTAAACTACGTATATTTAAATGTAGCATTAAGTGTAAACATAGTAACAGTTGAACTATCATTAAGGAAATCGAAGAACTCATTAGAATTAAATTATTAATATAATTGGAATGGTTACAGTCAAAAACAAAATTACCATCAGAATCAACAACAGATTCCACAAAAGAAGACATTTTCTCTGGTTCATCTAAATCTTTCATATTCCTAATTCTTAGTACTCTTGATGATTCTCTTTCCTGAGAAAAATCTTTCCATGTTTTGTCCATAAGTCCGTTCTTCAGCTTTTTTTGTATCCGTTTCTCAGCTTAAATTATTTAGTTTCAAAAAAAGTTTTTTATAACATGTATCAGTTCCTTTTTTTTTGTATCCGTCCCTCAGATTGAATTGTTTAGCTTCAAAAAAGGTTTTTTTGTTTGTTGAGTAAGATGTTCATTGACAAAGGTTTTTGTTGGCTGAAACTTTTTATTTATATCAGAAGCGCATATTTTTTTTTATTTTAGAAGCTTTCATAATTTTATTTCGTTGGTCCCGGTATTTGAATTGTGTTATAATAGGTTTATTTTTCCCCAATCATTGTCGGCACTCTGTGAATAGCAGATAGTTCAATTTTCTCTGTAATGTTTAGTTGCTTGCTCATATTATTAACTATTTCTGTTAAATCTTCTTCATTGTCTTCTGGGATGCCAACAAACTCAAGGTTCCAGTTTCTTTTATCCAATAACTTCTCCCTTATTTTGCTACTCACTTCTCACTCAGCGTTTTTAAAAATTCTCAGTGCAAACACATCCGCATGAGAAAAGAAGAAAATAGATACGCAATAAAAGAGGTAAAACACTCACACATGCATACACAAAGGAAACGAGCGTTAACATCACGTCAAGAGCTCTGTCAATAGGAAAACTGAAAATTCGTCTCAGGAAAACATTTCCCCGGGATACGACAACAGCTTTCCGTTAAAGCACTTAGCTTTCGAAATGGCGCGTTACGGAATATCATCGGACTAGCAGCCTTAATGACAAATTGAGTCGCTGAAGGCTGACTGGAGATAGGGCGTAAACCTCGCAAGCACGAAAAGATAAAAAGAGGAACACCAAAAACAGAAAGAAAATCAGAAAAAAAGGAAAGAAACACAAGAAAACATAGACACTTGGTTATTTCTTCGATTGGTTTGGCGGTTGGCACCACAGCAACACCGGTGATCCTCTAATTTTCCACACCAGTAGAGAAAAAAAGAGCTGCAATAGTGACTTTAGGGATGCTGGAGTCTGGATGTGTTGGTTCTCCATGCTCCGCGTCATCACTTATCTATTGCAGAGATGCAACCATTCGTCAGAGCGTCACAATACAGAGGAGGATGGAGAGTCACGTGGAGCATTCCTAACAACAGCTGTGTAGCATATGCACCGATTGCTTCATATGGATGCGTGTGGAGTGCGGCCTCGCGAGCTTTCCTTATTCTTTCGCCTCGTATTTGCATCTCACGTTTTATATGCGCGTTCGTGGATGTGATGTCGGGAATGATTTAAGAAACAGGTGCACTATATTTTCGCCTGTTGGATTATACGCATGTCTTCTAACATAAACGAAGCTTACGGGTCTAATCATTTGGTGACGGCCTATTTTGGGATATGCAATTCTTCTTTTGTAGTTACGTTAATATAAATGGGATTTGTAATTAGAGACGGAAAAAAAATATGTTTTTTTGTTGTTTGTTTTGCATTTTCTTTAAAGAATGCTTTGATCTAAAACATTTTACAACAGTTTCAATAACTTATTACTCAAATGCTTCAATAAAATATTACACAACTATTTGTTTGTTTGTTTTTTTCCTAAAGATTATGTTTGAAGGAAACAGGATCTCTATAAATACAGAAAATGAATGTCAGAATGTCGAATCGTGCTCTACCTTTCCGACTTAAAAAATAAGCTATAAAATAATTCATGGAAAACTGGACAAAATGTATCAA
Source organism: Ryuthela nishihirai (assembly GCA_038380435.1). Classification (NCBI taxonomy): domain Eukaryota; kingdom Metazoa; phylum Arthropoda; class Arachnida; order Araneae; family Heptathelidae; genus Ryuthela; species Ryuthela nishihirai. The sequence goes on along the minus strand of JAWZYU010000009.1, from coordinate 22,971,121 downwards.
CCGGATTCGTCAACATTTGTGCTCTTGTTTATTTAGATACAAACAGCAGATCTTTAATGAAAAGGACGGAGATTATCTAGAACATTTTCGATATTATTATAGATTATCTCAAATACATTTTCAAGCTGGCAAAGATTTAGTTTTCTTTTTTAATTTCCAGCTTGTTCGCTGTGTAAGTTTCTAAATTTAAATTTATGGCGTACAAGTGGAAATTAAAAATTTACACTGATCAAAGTGAAAAGAAAACAAATATAACTATATCACAAATATGATATAATTTTCTCTGCATACGTGTGTTTAAAACGTTAAATTTTGATTAATGGTTTGTTGCTTTTCCCTGTTTTTAATTTGCGTTAAAATTTATAATGTAATTTCCTACCATTATTACTTTAATCTTTATAAACTAAATATCTTTATTAAATGGTATCCTCGCGCCCTGAGTATAAGGATATAGAGGGTAACTTCCCAGTATCTCTTATGATAAAGGGCGTCCCACAATACTAATTCCCATAAACCAGCTGATTTATTTTACATTATAAAGTGGATTTTTTTCCATTTCATTTAACATTCCATGTAACTTTGTATACACTGAGTGAATATTTCATAAAGCATGAAAAGACTACAGGCATACCCAGTTTACCACGGGAGATGAGTTCCTGGAAATGGGAATGCTAATTGAATCAGCACTATATGAGGTCGTTATAGTATGGTCCCTTTGGAGAGGCTTTCCCGATATCGTAATTTATTACACACGATCACATGTTAGGGATTTATTGGGTTACTTAAACAACAGTGCAGATGATTAAATATAGATTTATAAATGCATTCTGTATTGCTAAAATGAATAATAATGAAATTAAAATTTAATAAAGTAAGTCAAAGTGTACTGTGCTCGCCCAGTGCCTGTCCCAACATGAGAACTTGGCAGTGGGAAGGGGGGGAGATGAGAGTTATTGGCGGGAAAATGGGCCAGGTTGTGGAGCATCCTCCTTCCTGAAGAAGGGCGTCAAGGGTTGACTGCCTTATTTGAAACCGTTTTCCCCCCGGGGCATTTACTGTAGCAGGAAATCGCATCTATAACAATTCTATTCATTGCAGTGAAGAGATGCAGGTCATCAATGATCTTATTGATGTCCTCCGGTGAAATTCCTGTGGTAAGGTTTCTTTCGGTCGCATCTTCTGTGGAATTATTGTCGTCCTGATTGAACGCTGTGATCCAGCTCTATCATCTCTTAGTTGGTGAGCCTTTCTTGATGAGACTGGAGTAACTTCTGCACATCGTCATTATCAACTTCGTCCAGTCCTAGTTGGTTTTGAACTTGAACAATGTCATTGGCAATCGCTATTTTGTTCTCTTTATATCCTCTGAAGTCGAAACATGCCTCCTAACATAGGTTCTTCCAGATACTGTTTATATAAACAGATTGGAGAGCGCCAATTAAACTGAGTATAGTGCAGTACGGTGCCTTAACGCTCCATTGGTCGAGAGTGTACGACAGATAGCGCTCCCTCTGCTGAGGCAGACCGACCGTGAGTAAATATATATTAACTGTACTGTTTAGTCTCTAATGGATTTATACATATATATTAAATAAAAAAAAATTCTGAGACGAATCAGCGCTGTACGGGTTATCGCTGAAAGAGGTACGCCCGTATAAGCAAAATGCTCCGAACATTTCATGTTTTTGCTGAAGTTATTTTTTCACTACAGATAAATGTATCTTTCAGTAACGCAAGCTAATTGATATCCAGTTTACATGTCAAATTTTCTTCAAAAAAAAAAAGAAAAATCAACGTCTTTTGCTCAGCGGCGAAGCGCTAGTGGGAGCAATTAAAACAATGGAGAGGCGCACTGATTAAATTATGGTTTTTCATAGTTCACGTTCGTTGTACAATGTACAACAATTTGTCGAACACAACCAATTACAGTACAGAACCTCATAAATCAAACTCTCGAGAATTCGAAATATTTGGAAATCAGACACTTTGTGAAAAGTTTACAATTTAAAATTTTTGCACCTATTCTTCTGTAAAATGATAAATTCAAATCGAAATTTACGAATTTTAGAAGATAGCCAATCGAGACACATCTAGTTGTCATCTGACCAATACATGCTGGTACGTGTAACAGGGAATAAGAGTTACAGAGTATTAAGCTACACTTTCAAAAGCCAGGATTTTTCTAAAATCCGGCTCTACCGAGGGTGACGGATTCATGAGGTTTCACTGTACTTGTAAATCACAGAATGGTCTCATACGTCAACTAATGGAATCGTAGATCATTGATGAGTGATAAGTGATTCATAGCTGAATAAACCAATGGTCTGTGAGAACAACTGATGTCCAGTTTCATTATCACAATTGTTTCCTCTCTCATTTCGTTCCTATGTTTGCTATTTTCTTAATCTATAAACATGCATTTTTATCTTTATCATTTGGGAATGTAAAAGCTAGAAAGATGAAAAAATATATTTTGCCATTGTACCATCCCTAGACGAGCTTTAGCATGTGTTGCCATGATCGACAGAGACTGGAAGGCAAGCGTGCATCTTTGCAGCTAAGGTCAAGTGGACAACATACAGATGTCTGGCATCTTCTATTAGGTCACTTTGCGGTCGGGAGAAATCGGGAGTGACAGGCTCTATTGGATGACGAGTACCTCTCCCCAGCTTCCAACTGCGCGCGCTTCTCTCGCGAAGTTGTCACCTGAATGCCGGAGACTTCTGGAACCCGTCGGCTGCAGCGGCAGTCAGCTATATGTCGGGATTCTTTCTGAATAACGCCCGGTCGACCTTAGTGCACACTGAGGTCTGCCAACTGCGGCGCATTGGTAAAAATAGGATTACTGGAAGTCAAAGCGCTTTTGGAGCTGGGAACGTTTTCGACGTTCCTTCTGTAAAAAGAAGAAAAAAACTGAGAAGTTTATGAAATGACATCGGCAGACATTGTATTTTTATTCTGGTGTCAGAAGGCAAGATATATTCTCAGTAAAGAACCAAAATATAAATAGAGTGAACTGTGGAGCTAGAATATCTATATCTGAAACCAGCACATCTGAATTCTCCCAGTTTCGATTTTCTGGGTAATGAAAGTGAAAATACTAAACGTATTTCGCTTCCCAAATGAAAATTCGTAACGACACATTTACTCGAAATTTCGATGTTCTGAACTTTCGCGTAAATGGAATTTAGAGAATAATGTTTAAGTCGTTTAAATGTAGATGATCTGGCAACCTTCGTGTACGAAGGTTGCCAGATCACTAATTTCTAAAAAAAAATCGTTGCCAGATATTTTTTTGAATTCTGTAATCAACCATGGTGTTCGGATATTTTTTTGAGCGACTGTACTGATTTCCCCCATTAACTGCCCTCCATGATTTCCAATACAATACGAGGTATTAACACAATGGGTTAAAACGTAAGTTCATCTTCATTTTCAATACTAAGGCTATAGCCAATACTAACGCGCAAAGACTCGATTTCACATTCACAGCGGGCCAAATTTAAAATTCACAACTCAGTTTCATTCTGAGAAAAACCTCGAGGGGATGGAACAAATTGCGAGAAATGGAATTCTCCAGTGTGAAACTCACGTAAGTTGAAAACCTACCGTATAAGAAAAATTTTTTACAATACACTGATGATTGCAAAGTTTAACTACATAGCAATCCACGAAAAGGTGTAGTAGAAAATATATTAATTCACTGGTTAGCTATAGTGTTTTTTAAACAAAGTTTCATTCTCTCTGTTGGTGTAATTGTGTATCGCCCGTACCAATTGTTATGGTTTAAATCTCCATGTTTGAAGCTATTAAGAAGATGAAACCATGCGTCAATCTTCATCAGTACTTCAAGCGAAAAATATTCTTTTCAACTAAAAAAAAAATGATCCACAGTACATTTTTCATGTCCAATGCACTAATATTCTAAAACAATATAAGAGCATGGTGGTTTATAAACATGCTGTTGATAAGTTGAAAATTCCGCCACTTTCATTGGCTGGCTGATTAACACGTTATCGTAAGAGTTTGCCACGTGAAGTTGTTTGGATGAAAGTAAACAAAGCCATGTATTTCAAAGAAGATGAGGATATTCAGATGGTTTCGTGCTTGAAATAAAGCTCGTTAAGGCTGTAATTCAGCTTTTCATTGTCTTGTGGCACTTTTTTTGTACGCAGTATGTTAAATAGCCAGGCTACAAAAGATCCTAAGAATTAAGAAAGGGTAATGGAAAGGTTGGGTTGTTTTGCCTCTGAGCGGCACTTTTTTAACACAATGGGCTAAATGGTCAGGCCACAACTACCCCAAGGGCTCAGAGAAGGTTAGGGATAGGGGACCCAAATGTTAGGAGATTGATTGTAGCTTCCAATTAAGGACATTCAGCATGTTCTTTAACGTTCATAGGGTATGGCACAAGGGACACTTAAATGCTTCACTTTAATGCCAACGGTTGGAATCCCACTTTCATATTACAGCACAGTGGTACGCGTAACGGTATTTCTTCAATGCTAAATAACTAATTTGGCGCAAATCACATTATAAATTCTAAAACAGCTCGAAAAGTGATAAGCTTATTTGTTTCATCTTTAATTAAAATCATATCATTAAAAATTTAGTGCAATGTTTCCCAAAGTGGGCGATACCGCCCCCTGGTGGGGGCCTCGGGTGCAATTGGGGTGTGATGGAAGTATAAAGAAAGAAAGGAAGATAAGAAAATTTTGAAAAACCTTCGTACATGTTTCATCTGTTGTGTAACATAGAGTTAAAGTCGTAGTAATTACTTTATTTTCCAATTAAACACATAAAATTATCCTTCGTTATCTTAAATTTCTGTATGTAATGCGAATGTTACTATGGTTGATTTTAATAAATAATTTTATAATTTCAAGCTTCAAGGTGTCTTATTTGCAACAACATCTTTCTTTACTATGTTGTAGGACGTAGGTAGAAATATAGATACATAAAAGAATGCAAATTTCTCACTGCATCTTTCTGTTTGTTCGCTTTGAGAAGGTAGATTTCCAGGGGGGCGCTGAGTAATTTTTTTTTTCTGAAAAGGGGACGGTAGGACAAATAAGTTTGGGAACCTCTGATTTAATGCATCAGGTTCTTCATTCATATCATACCTATTACTTCCGTCAAGTAACTTGAACTATGAATTCTTCTGTTTGTTGCAAAGGAAGTTTCTGAAAAGACGCCCCAGTTTCAATCGTTTTCATTTTCATACATCACGTACATCATTTGATTGGTGGACTCAGCAGACTCAACATCCAAAACTACCTTTGGAAATGTTGCACAGTTTGTCCCGTGATGCTGATCACTGAAGTTGAAATTTCTTTCCTCAGTTCGTTAAGAGTATAGGATTGTTCCTGCTATCCCGCAGAAAGCCCATCAAAAAACTGTAACCAATATTGAAATCTGAAGAGTATAGTGTCCAGAACCAGGTATATTTGAAGAGCAGGAAATTGCTTTGACAAAAGAAAAGAGTTGCTAAATTAAAATTCTAAACTATGGGTGGGCTACATTTTTCTGGTCGCAGGTCACACGAGGTGGCTACTTGAAGGTCGCGGGTCTCATGAGCATTAGCAACATATGAGGCGGTTCTTGCGCAAGTTTCATTATGATCCTCTTCGGCAGCCTGCACGTGCTCTCTGTCACAACCTCTGATGAAAAGGCGGAGGAGGGAAAGCAGTATTGCTTACTGACATGTGTGAGCCTATGCGAGAAGGAAGGCTACAGTCAAGGTCAAATAACAAGGATCAATCAACTTTGATCGATTATAAAGTTCATTTACTCAGGTGTGTCTTTCTTGCGTAAAACATACATCGCATAACACTGCACGAACATAATTTTTAGATTGTCCATATTAATTGCACATAATGGTTCATTAGTTTTAAACCTGGGAATTGTGTAACTCGTAAGACTGCCTAATTGCCGCAGGACGCATATTGTGAAGGATTGAGGGTTGGCCACCCCTGTTCTAAACTGTAAACTATAAAAATATCAAAAAAGTATGTGAACTCGGGTTCTCTCATAGGTAGGGATTTGAATTTTTAATGAGATAAGAGGTAGTATAGCGGAAACCGATGTTTAAAATATGGGAACAGACGTCGAATATTTGGGAAATTAGGGAGGTCATAATATATTAAAACAAACATAAAATGTTTAAACAATTAATCAAGCCAAGATCTCGTCCATTTTGGCATGAACCGTGTAAAAACAGCTGAGTATTACATGCATTGTCGGGAGTTGCTTGCAACATCCATTCGTCAACTGTGACCCTGTGCAAGAAAGCCATACCCTATTATAAACCATGCTAGATGGATTTGACAGGAAATTTTCCCATGTTTGTTAACGTCTGTATTGACCCAGTGTCGGAGCACTTGGGGTCCTTGTTGGTGGCCATTTAACCCATTGCGTACACAAAAGTGCCTCTCAGAGGTAAAACAACTCAATCCCATAATTACCAATTAGAATATATAATGGTAGCCTTGCGCGAAATGATGAGATAAACTAGGAATGGTCTCTACGGTCTATAACTGAGATGAGTCTGAATCCATTCCGAAATAACACACATGGCACAAAATAGCACAGAGTACTTGAGCACTCTGGGCCCTAGGGCGTCTGGCACAACTTGTAATCAGTCATACGTAATTATTTAAACTTCCAATTTCCTTTTAATTGTAATAAAAAGTGAAAAAATTCATCAGCATTAAATTTTGCGCATATGTTTTATGACTATGGCAGAGTTTATCATACTGTATACGAAAGGGTTTTCAAACTTTATAAAGCCATTGAAGTTTTTTAAGTAATATTAATTAAAATAAAATGATAATAATAGTAAAATTTAAATGTTTGTAAAATCATCCTGTAAATGCATATTTTAGAAGTTAGAGATTCGAAGTTAGATTCCAATTGACGTAACATGGAAATTCTCCAATATTTTGGTAGGGCAGTGTAACATATAAATATTCTTTCTTAACACCCGCAAGGCTGAGGAATGACAAATTTCTTGCGAGAAAAAAATATAAGGATATGCCACATAGTTCTGATACTTATTTCGTCGAAAGATAAAAGAAGTATTTGATATTTGGCAATTAGTTTGTCTGTCAGAGCAATGGAGAATCAAACATGTCATTTGAACTGAACAGAAGGAACGAGTGTTATTATTACCCAGTGACTCAATGTGCATTGTATTGTACAAACTCGGCAGCATTCATTCCGTATTCTGCATAGATGATGACATCTGAATGGTGTTAGGTAATGGAGATTATCTCATCTTCGGAAGCAGCTATTCCTTGCGGATGATTGCCAAGTGACTGCTTGTCGGTGGACAACATCTGATGCAGTTTCTCGGATCTAAAATGTGATTGAACCGCTGTGCTAATATACTTCGATGTAATTTACAGGCTGCAAATGGTAATGATCTGCGGAAGTGTTCTGAAATTTGCAGATAGTATGGCTTGTATTCGGTGTTGGTTTTCGGATAAACTCGATAGGAAACTTATGGTATATTTACCTACCGTATAAATGTCAAGGCAATTAAGGAACAATGTAAAAAAACCTGAAGTAATGAAATTCCTGTCTTTCCTGGCAGATCTGGTTCCAGATTTGAGAGGAAAAAGAGACAATTTCTTCCTTGTATCATGCTCCTATAAAAATGTCTTACAGCAAAAAGTAGTCTCAAATGTTTGGTGAGAGTACGTCACTTTTTTTATATTGACAGTGTCTTTGCTACGTTCGCTTGAGGTAGAGAAATGGGATGACTTAATTTAGAGTAATTTAGATTAAAAACACGTTTGATAACGTTATCACCGATGTTCTCTATAGGAGATATTACTGGCTACAAAAATGCTTAAAACAATATAATCATAGGAGCATGATTCGAGGAAAGAAAATGGATTCACATGTTCTGAAATAGAAATGCGGTTCAGAATGATGTTTGTATCAAATTCTGTTGAAATGTATTTTAATCTGCAAACTCATGAGCTATACAAATCATCTTAGAACTAGAACTTACCACGGTTTCTCGAATCTGTGGAAAAAATCACGTGGATCTGAAACAATCATAGATTTTCAGTGAAAATGTATTGCCATATTAGCTGGAATAATATTTGGTTCTTAACGTAAATAAATAAACTCTATTATTTAAAATAATGCTGTCATCACCCATTTAAAAACAACACTATTTTCAGCGTATTCCAATAACGTTGTTAGAATCATTGTATTCAGAGTACAACTAGCACATAGTTTAAATGCCACCTGTGGTGGAATTAATCTGAAATAGTTGTATCTCTTTACAGTTTTGTAGGAACGTCAGGTTTCTTTATGCAGCTGTATTTTTGACTGGGTTTAGCCGTCATATTTGACTTGTATACGGCAATACAGTACAATACATGCTCATCTTCAGGATTGGCTTCAGTATATCGTTGGACTTCGACATCATCACAAGTGACATTTAACCTATGTCAGAATTGTATTTATAAATATGATTGTTTCGACGGGTTAACTGAATTCGGTGATTATAGTGTGCATTTTTTACTTGTAGCCAACTTGCATCGTATAACAACTCTCTTTTAGATGTCTTCAGTCCCAAAATTACTGCCAACAGTTACTTTATAAGCGTAGACTTGAGCCAATAAGGAGCAATCAGGGGTGGGAAGGAGTTTCAGAACTACATGGACGCTCCAGAATCAGTTAAAAAGAGACATTGCAGTTGATATGGCGACATTAAGCACTGCACATCTGTTTAAAAGCCCAGTAATTTTGATCACAAATATTATGAAGAAATGAACATACATACAAGAATCCATTTCTTCTAAATAGAAGATAAAACAAACTCTGGAAGGGCATTCATCCACGTCCCTCCATTGCCAGCACTGGGAGCAATTGATATTTTTCGTTTCAAAGTGTTAAAACTAGAGAATAAAACTGAGGCAAGCTAAGACCAAACTCGCTAAACTCAAACTGTAACTCTGATTGTATGTGGAAAGAATAAATTCCCTCCCTTTCATTTGATAAAGAACAAGAGTGATTTCAAAAATCATTTGAAGACTTCTTTGAGCTTTCGAACATTCACGTGATTCCTCATCTCTTGTGTTTTTAAGTATTCGGCCACCCTTTAATCTTTGAGGAATGATTTTTCGAATTCGAATCCTAAGTGTACAATCCAAAGCAGGCTTTACAATTGTTTAAATATATCTGTCACGGTTATGCATTTTTATTACCAAGGTAGCATGTTCACGAGATCCAGATTCAAATGAAAAGTATTTTGTATCATATTAGTTGAAAGGAAACTCGAGGTCGTTATTAGAAAACATGTTGCCAAAGGCAAAGTGTCCAAGGTAGTAGGTTATGGAGGCGCTCTTTGGTTCATATTTTGAGTTTAAGAAACGACAGTGCGAATAATTCTATGAGATTTCTCTTTTTCTGGTCTTTCGATTAAACTATGATTGTCGAATTTGACAGCGAGTAAGTCACAAAACAATGACAGACAGACATTTGATTTTATAGAGATGAGTGGAATTGTCCCTCATTAACCTAAAATCTCAAGCTTGACGCAGTTGGGATCCGAACTTAGAAACTTCAAGTTGTGAGCCTGGTGAATTTATCCATTTCGCTGTCATTTGGCTCAGAAACGAGAGTACAAAATATTGGTTAAAGAAAAACTGATTTTTAGGAAAGCTAGATGTCGAAAATGCATATATTGGAAAGAGCTAACTTTAGGGAAATAAATATTGGGAAAAGCTAACTCTTTGGAGACCAAATATTACTGTAGTAAAGGAAAGCCTAATTTAAGGAAGTTGTACAAAATTACAAATGTATCGAAAATCCTTTTTGGAACTTAAAGAAAGTTTCAGAGGATATTTAGCGTGATATTTCACGCTTACATTTATCGGCTATTAAATTTGCATTTCTCAATGCTAAAGATTTTGCGCATTGAGAAAGTTAATTTTGTACAAATTAAGCTGGCGATAAAAGCAGCTTCAGGAATGGGCGCTTCACGTTTCGGATTATGAGCGGCTTTATCGAGCGTTTAAGATTACAATTTTGTTAAAATGCAAAGGCGGAACCATTAGAATGACGGTAAGAAGAGGAGAGCCATTTGAAGGATGGAAGGAGATTGACGTTGAGAGGTTGCCAGAGTAATTAATGTGTCGGAAAGCGCAATTTCCAGACTCTGGAGATGTTTCCAAGACACTGGAACATACTCTAGAAGAACGAGCCAGAGCAACAACAGTTCAAGGTGATCGTTTCCTGTCCTTAACTGCAAGAAACAAAAAAAATGATGTCAGCGTGCCAACCTGCATCGGAGGGTCTCAGCTGCCACAGGTAGTACAGTACCCAGTGTAACTGTATCCCGATGACTTCATGGAATAAGGTTATATGTTAGAAGACCTGTAATGTGCATACCACTAACTTCAGCTCATCGGAGGGCACGACTGGAATGACAAAGTCAGAACCTCAATTGGACCAATGATCAATGGGGACAGGTTCTCTTTTCGGATGAATCACGATATTGTGCAAGTAGTGATTCTCGGCACCAATGCATCTAAAGAGAGCCTGGGACACATTATCATCCCCTGAATAGCATGGAAAGGGACAGTTTTGGTGAAAGTGGTTTGCTGGTCTGGGAAGGTATCACTATAAATGGTCGCACTGACCAGGAGGGACCCCAACTGCACTTAGATACAAAGACGAGATCCTAGAGCCTTATGTGAGAATTTTTAGAGGTGCCATTGGGTCAGAATTCCTTTTTATGTAAGGAACATCGAGCTGAGATAGTGGAGGAATATCTTGAGATTGAAGATATCCAGAGAATGGATTGGCCAGTGAGCATAAAAAAGACCTAAATCCCATTGAGCATGGGATGCTTTGGGAAAGTGAGTTGCAAGTCGTCAACCTCTTCCAAGGACCCTTCATGAACTGAGCAATGCTCTTACAGAGGAGTGGGTTTGCTGCCCTATGCATTTTTGGATAACCTTATTAGAAACATGAAAACATGTTGTGCAAGCTACATATATTGCTGTTAGTAGTAATCATACTCCTTACTAATAAAAGTTAACTTCAATATCTATGATGATCTATAATTTTTCATGCTTGGAACATTTTCCAATATATTCTTTCAATGGAAATTTTATTTTAAAATTGGACAATTATTCTAATGTGATCTTTATTTCAAATGTAAATATTGTTATATATGGAATTAAATATCCTCTGAAACTTTCGTTAAATTTTAAAAGGGATTTTCGGAGACATTTGCATCTTTGTTCAATCTCTTTAAATTATAAACAGCAGTGTTTTTAAAAATGGCTTAAATTATTTCCATTCTCTGATAATAGTGCACTTTAACGTGATCAAGCTACATACTTTGATTTGCACCATTGTTTTGATTCACATTTATTCTGGCAATATAGTACATAAGTAACTTCCGTTTTCGCTTACTCCGAAACATAATATTAGCACTTATATTCATGGTTAATCTGTTATGGTAACAATAACAACAAAAAAATTAATTTCTGTTCAAATACGAGGGAAAGCCAATACGTAAGTAGAATATTAAAAAAAAAGTAATACTACCCGTTAACTGGCACCCTGGCAAATAGAGGTTTATGTCACCTTGGGATGTGCTGCCACCTGCTGCTAGCAATTCACAAACTCTCAGGTAGTGTGTTTGAAGATGTGTTTGTTTGAGACTTACTTACTGATACGTTCTAGGTCACCAATCACAATAAAACACAATTACCTAAAACAGCCATATGATGTTATCTCAGTGATATTATTACAATCACTGATGAAATAGATAATTTTCCCAAAGAGGATCAAACAAAGGAAAAGAAAGAAAGATATTTCTGTTCACGCAACTCTTTCCGCCGTATATCGTTACTAAGGCAAGAGAAAACACAGTGAGCAAGAGGGCCGACTGATTTCATCTTCCCATTGCATTTGTCTCAAGATGTTCAACCATCCGCATCATAAACGACCATCCCAACACCGACCATCCTAAGATACACTGACCGTTCCTTCTGCACATCCTGAATGAGAGGAGTGATGTGCGACGGAACGAGATTTTATTACAGGTCGCTGCAGTTAAAGGACGCTTAGTTTCACGTTATTAAGCGCTCGACTTCGCCGTCGCGTCAACGGACGCGTCAACGAAGCGCACCCCGTTATGGCTGTCTCCCCATCCGATAGGGTCCCAGTGTCTAGGCAGCGAGGAACGGCGGTAATTACTTTCTTAATCATCGTCCGGTTGGTCAACAGATAGAGCTTCCCATCTTGCTTTTCTCCCCGAACACATTCACCCTTCAAGGAACTCGTCATTGGAAGATAGCTTCCGTTCTCTGTTATATACACCTTCGGGTCATGAGAAGATGAAGAGGAGATGGAGAAAGTATTTTCTTGCATCCGTTGTTGCATCATGAGATGGTGAGGAGAATGAAGTTTGCTTCATCATGTGCGTCAGGTGGAAGATACACAGCGGTGATGTTACTAGGCTGTACATTTCTTTGTCTGGAGAACGATTTGAAAGCGTCTTTATTGCTTCATTTGATGACGGTTTAAAGTTCAAATGGGGATTTAGTGTTTTGATATTTGAGAGCGTTCTCTGGTTTCGATCAAATATCAAGATATATTTTACGATTAAAATTAAAATTTTGCTTTGTTTAAAAAGCCTCGTATGGTATTTAGTGGGATATACGTTTACGCATTGTACGATATGAAATTTAGGAGTTTTAAAAATAGAATGTGCAGTAGAAAGTGTGGATGAAATCGATAAATTTGTGAATTATAATAATGACTTTTACTAACGCCAAATGATAGTATTATTTGTAGAATTCGGGAAACTACTAAAGGTGTATATATGGGGCGGGGGTGGCTTAGTCGGTAGCGCGCCAGGCTCGTAATCTGCAGTTCCCAGGTTCAATACTGGATCAACATTGATACTTATCTCCGCAAAACTCCTCGCCATTCCCACGATCAGTAGGGGGCACTTATGGGCTTGGAAAGACCGTCGTCCGTCGGATAGGACGTTAAGCCATGGCACCGTTGCGGGAGAGCCATACCTTGTGCACTTTAAAGAACACGCTGGATGGCCTTGACGGGAGGCTACCATTTGTCTCCTAACAGCTGTTCTAGTGGGTCCCCTCCCCCAACCTTCTCTGAGCCTTCGGGGTCCATGTGACCTGGCCATTTAACCCATGATGTGCAAGAACAGTGCCGCTCAGAGGTAAAACAACCCAACCCAACTAAAGGTATATTCCATTATTAACACGGCACAAACAATCTATTATTGAAATTCTCAATACACTGATGTGCAAAAGTAAAATGACAACCCCCTTTTCTTGTCAATTAATTGTCAATGTAAAAACATCAATGTAAAAAAATTTTCTTGTCAATGTAAAAACATTTAAAATAATTATTTTTTTGTAAAACATGATGGAAAATAAATTCAAGATCTTATTCCAATCTACCAAAATCTCAAATTTCAGCAACAGCAGACAGGAATTTAAAGAGGTTTGAATCTGGAATATTTAACAGGGTCAATGCCACTACTAAGAAACATAAAGCTGACGAATGTTTGAAAGAATTACACAAAAATTCTAAAATATACACTTGTCAAAAAGTACGAAATAATTTTCCACCTTGGCGGCAAGAATGGATGCAATATAATTTTAACTTTTGAATAAAATTCGTAAGACTGCCATTGATTGATTAATGTAGAATTTATGCTGTTAAGTATTCAAACTTCCATAACTCTTTAAATACCGACGAACATTGTTCAAATTCGTACGCCAGAAATATTTGATAAATATCTTTATATTACGTCAATTTTGCCATAAAAATTATATTTAAAAGCCATAAAGCATCGAAGTTAGCTACTCTGGTTCACCATAGAACCGAACCTACTCCGTTAGGATAAGAATTATCCGTAAAGATAAGATTGAGAAAGAGCTATGTCACTTTTGACTCTCTATACCAATGTTTCCCAAAGTGGGCGATACCACCCCTTGGGGGGCGCTGAAACGATCCAGGGGGGTCGGTAGTAGCCTCGGGTGCAATTTGGGGGGGATGGAAGCATAAAGAAAGAAGGGAAGATAAGAAAATTTTGAAAATCCGTTCGTACATGTTTCATCTGTTGTGTAACATAGAGTTAAAGTCGAATGTTACTATGGTTGACTTTCATAAATAATTTTATAATTTCAAGCTTCAAGGTGTCTTATTTACAACAACATCTTTCTTTACTATGTTGTAGGACGTAGGTAGAAATATAGATACATAAAAGAACGCAAATTTGTCACTGCATCTTTCTGTTTGTTCTCTTAAAGAAGGTAGATTTCAAGGGGGGCACTGAGTAATTTTTTTTTCTGAAAAGAGGGCGGTAGGACAAATAAGTTTGGGAACCTGTGCTCTAAACGAACGTGAACCTCTTAGTTCCTCAGCTGTCTTTTTCTGACTTAGTTATTTACGCATCTAACCGTCCCATCTCTTGTTGATTCCCACCTAACCCTTCTGGCTTTAGTACGGGTATTGGGGGTAGTGCCAAGCAGTGCCAGAGATTTAAGTGCCATAAAACATTTTCAGGCGCTCACTTGTAAGCTACACAGCTAGACCACGAATGAAAACTAATAAGCATATAACAGAAACAAAGACACTAATAATAAATCAGGAAATAAAATAAATTAGAAGGACACGAGAATTAGGTACGCTTTAAAGAAAGTAAACTTTGTCGAAACATATGACCTATAGACCAATCATCATCATGTTATATAATTGCCGTAATTCCTAGTTGACAGGCTGACATTCCCCGTGTGACGCCATCGATGGCAGAAATTCTCGGTTCCCTATGGTTCCGCTGGTATCTGAGTGATCGGTTCCATAATTTGGTGTGGTATACGTATGCAAGTTATGGTTCTCCTGCATAACAGGGCTCGGCTTAAACTTCTATACGACAGAAGCAGCCTTACCAATATCTTCTCCGACAGTATTTCCTAATGGTGTGAGATTTTATACTAGGACAGAAGCACGAGTTGACGAAGAAAATCAGAATTTAAACACTGAGAGCTCGAATCGTTAATATTAGACTACCAAACCAGAGTATAATAATGGACACATTCTCCACTCCGATTTAAAGAATAACATACACTTCAAAAATTGCTTCTTTCTTAATTCCCAAACGTTCCATTTAATTGTCCTTCTTATACGTTTGTCCCAAAACACTAATTAATCCCAAACACTTCCAATTCTTTATATCAACATTATTAATGTATTGATTCAAACACATAAGATACTACACATACTACTCTGTGGGAAACAGTAAAGATACCAAACTGTCATTTGAATAATATTAGCGATGTGTAAACAACGACAGCACAAAAATTGTTAGCTCTTTTTATGAAAAGCGGTAGCTCTCTGAGTCAACTAACTTGTGTGCACCTTAGTATCATGTGAGAGAGTAATATCACTGAGACTTTTAAAACGGAAGTAACGTCACAAGCAAGCAAGTAACGTCATAAGCTTCCATCCGTGTCACGTTTCCATCACAAGCAACGGAAGTAACGTCACAAGTAATGTTTGTAACGTTACTTCCGTCAGACTTGTGAAGTCTCAGTATCAGACTCGTGGAAACCATGTGACAGGAAAAAGCATCATCTATAAATTCTGTTTCATGACTAATTACTAATTCATTATGAAGAAAAGTGATTGCGAATGTCATTACTTCTGCTCACGTAACTTTCATAGGTACTTTATCTATTAGGCAGACTAGGCAACTGCGTAGAAAGGCAAATTTTAAAGTGCGGTATACTTTCGAAAGTGGATAATATTCCGGTATACGAAATTGTCGTTAACAGACAATGAAATAAAAAATAAGCATTCTACGAAAAGAAAGAAAACAAAGTACGAAAAATAAAATGTCAATTTTCATTTTTGTTGATTTCCTTTCCATTTTATATATTTTTATTAAAAGTTTTTAGATTCATAAACTTAAATGTAAGCTCCTGATTTGTATTTGGTATTTGTTCCCAAAATGTTTTTATTCTGTTCATTATTTTTTCAAGATAAAAGGTAGTAAACGTAAAGTCATCGACATCACTAGTTAACAAGCTTTTTCACGGGGAATATAAACCTTATATCCAACTATAGTTATTCATTGCCTAGTAGCACTAGAATCTGTTTTCAGGGGCCCATGGAAGCCCTCTATGAATTTTTTTTTAGTTATGACCCATAAGTTTTACCGAGTTATAGTTATAGAAAGTAAGGGGGTCGCGGTGAATTATAGGCAAGCTAAGTAGCCTCGAGCCAAAAAATTTGAATACCACTGATCTAAACATTAATAACTGAACATTGAATACGTAGGAGACGGGAAGGAACATTTATGTTTATTTAGGGTGGTTTATTAACGTTGGAGAAAGAATGCATGTTGGTGTTGCCTTTTATTTGAGGTCACGCCTTCTTTCACGATCCTCTGCATCGTATATGCTTTGAAAAGTGGTGGCAAATGGGCTTACCGGGTGGATTGGATTTTTTACCTCTGAGCGACACTTTTTGAACACAATGGGCTAACGGCCAGGTCACAAGGACCTGAGGGCTCAGAGAACGTTGGGAGAGATGATCCACTGAACAGCTGTTGGGAGATAAATTATAGTCTGCCACCAAGGCCGTCCAGCGTGTTCTTTAACGTGCCCAGGGTATGGCTCTCTCGCACAAGAAGACATGGCTTTACCTCCTATCCGACGAAAGACGACTTTACAAGCCCATGGGTGCTCTCTACTGAACGAGGGCAGGGTGGGTGTTTTGCAGAGATAAATCTCAACTGTGGCCCAGGTAGAACTCGAACTGAGAACTTCAGCTTTTGAGCCTGGTACGATACCGACTGAGCACACACCTTAGGATCTGAGCACCCACTTAGACCCCTCGACTTTCCAAAAATAATTTTTTATGCATTTATTTATTATTTTTTTCATTATTTTTTAATGGCATATGATTTTGTAAAATTTTTCTTCCCGGGATGAGAGTTTATCGCAGGAAATTTATTGTTTAAAATAGTACAGGTTGGGTTGTTTTACCTCTGAGCGGCACTTTTTTGCACACCATGGGCTAAATGGCCAGGTCACATGGACCCCGAAGGCTCAGAGAAGGTTTGGGGAGGGGACCCACTGGAACAGCTGTTGGGACAGATGGTAGCCTCCCGTTAAGGCCATCCAGCGTGTTCTTTAACGTGCACAGGGTATGGCTCTCCCGCATACGGGGCCACGGCTTAACGTCCCATCCGACGGATGGCGGCCTTTCCAAGCCAATCGGTGTCCCCTACTGACCGTGGGCAGGGCGGGGAATTTTGCGGAGATAAATCTCAACGCTGACCCAGCTGGGACTCGAACCTGGGAACTACAGATTACGAGCCTGGCGCGCTACCGACTGAGCCACCCCCGCCCCCTTAAAATAGTACAGAGTATTGAATTTTGGATAAACTGAAACGATCGTTTGGGATTCGAATCTGGACACATGGTTGTTGCAGTGCCATTTCGAGCGAATTCAATTCGACCGTCATCAAGGTGACCCCCATCATTCATTCTACAGTCATCAAGGTGACCCCCATTCATTCATTCTACAGTCATCAAGGTTTCCACCACCTTTCGGTTTTTAAATATCGTGAAAGTGTTTCATTTCTTAGAGACTTGCAACTCTATGATTGACTAAAGCTAATCGTACAATTTTTTCCTGCCTTAGCTGTTAAGTAGAGTGCATTTTATGTCAGTTTCTATTTGCATGCATTTGCGTTACTCAATTTTTTTTGTTAAGTGATGGACCATATTTAGGATATTTATTTGTTCCGTTATATAGAGGTTATTTTCTAATTTATTTGTTTGGGTTCGAAACATCGTGACATTCCCAGTAACCTATAAATTTGTTTAATATATTATTTTGAAATCTTAAAATTTAGGCGTACTCAGGTTAATCAATTTGTTGGCATAGACTTTTGCAGGGGCGAGATGTTAAAGGTATTTGGCTCTCTCTGGAATTCCAAAAGTATATAGTTCATATTTTATTTAATAAAAGCTGAAGTTGTGAACTTTACATTTGAATAAACGTGATGAAATTGCGTCTCCCTCGGAGAAAACCAGTTTTTGTGATTTCTTCTACCCTTTCCTCGACCAAACTTCTGTAGCTATACCAGTTTTCGATTACGTTTATTGTAAAATTTTAACTGTTAGTATAACCTTTTTTATTTCTAAGGTTACAACAGCTTGTTAATAAATTTATCTGAACTAAGCCAAGCTCCATAAATGTAATCCTTTGTAATTCTGTTGTCTTTAAATTGAGGAATTCAAGAACATAAAGATGTATATGCGTTGGCTAAATTCTATAATGGATGATGAATAGGATGAAGGATAACGAAATAGGATAAATTGAAATTGGAAGAGAAGACTGAAAGAAAAAAGAGACAAATGAGTGAAAGACGATATGGGAAAATGGAAGAGACAGCATTTCTACTTGGTGTGAAACAACAGGCTGGGCGCTAACAGCAGGGTTAACGAGATCGTGCTGAAAGGCTGAGGCTATTTCTGGAATGCAATGGAAGTAGCAGTAGTTTGTCTCTCGCCTGTCGCGACCAATAGAGACAATCCACATATGATTCTTATAAGTTAAACTAAGAATGAGGAAGTTCATAAAGCACCACTTTTTTTCCGATTCAGCAAACATTTTAAAAGACATTCGTAAATGACTTTGCATATCTGAAGGTTGAAATTGTTTGGAAATAGTTTAGTAGTTTAGCGTTCTGCATTTGACTCATCCGAAATTCTCTTTACGACCCAAAATAAGTATAGATAATGAGAAATCTAAGTGAAGGAAATATCTGCTCTGCTGGAATCGGATAATGCCGTACGTTCTACTTGAAATTACCCGTTCGGAAATATCGGAACAATTGTTTTTGCTACGAACTGAAATAAAGGATATTTATTCCAGTTTTTTATTTAGGGGGAAGGCGGTTTTATTTTTTTAAGGAGTAAAAATTGTCCAATATGACTAAATTAACATCACTAAAGGTTCTTAAGAGATTTCAAGATGATGCATTCCGTTATTGCTTTGCAAAGACCGATGGAAGCCTCCTTCAAGGTCATCCATGTGCCCTTTAATGTGCACAGGGTATGACTTTCCTGCACACAGGACACGCCTTTACATCCAATCCGATGGACGGTGGCTTTTCCTAGACCATCGGTATGCCCTCTTATTGATTACTAGAGAGTTGTTAAGGGAATTTAGGATATTGTTGGTAACTGCTTTCCAAAAAAAATAATATTTACTACAGCTTTGTTAGAAGCCGTATAGATAGAGAAAAGTTGACCTATTGCATCTGAGAGTTACTGAATTTTGCCCAGGGGTGTGGGTAGGGGTAGGGGAAAAGTTAAAATAAAAGAATGAAATTTTGTTAAACTAGGGGGGAGGATAAGCACGATTTCGAAGTTGGCAGCTTATGTTTTAAGTTTATTAATACGTATTTAAATTATTTTCTGAAATTCCAGGAATAATGTTTGAGTTGTTTAGCCTCTGAGTGGCACTTTTGTGGATAGAATGGGCTATATGGACAGTTTACAAGGACCCAAAGACTCAGGGCTAAATATTGAAAAGGAATCCATTGGATAGCTCTAGAAGATAAAAGGAAACCTTCCGTCACACATATATTTCGTATTCTTTAACGTGTACAGGGTATGACAGTTTTGCATAAGGGCCACAGCTTTACATCCCATCCAATAAACGGTAGGGATGGTCCGTTGTAGCAAGTTATGTAGTTCCTAGGTTCGAATATGAACTCCATCTGAGTTGCCCGTCGGTGTTCCCTTTACGCTGAAAATTTCCATTTCATATCTCCTCCTTGTAATGCTGATGTCATGTTCTCTCTGCATTAAGACTCTTCTTGCTTGTCTACATCGCATTATTGTATGTTCATCAATTATAAATGTTAACAAATCCATTCCACGTTTTTTGAAGAGCTTCTTCATATAAAATCAACGCAATGACAGAATATATAATTGAAGCACTTTATCTGCTTAGTAAATAGTGATTATGTACACTCCAAGTGTATATATTCTTGTCTGAGCAAAGTTTGACCCTTCTGTTCCGACTGCGCTCTTATAATTCCTGCAAATTGTTTTTGGTACATACAGGGCAGTTCAGAAAGTAGCTTTAAAAGGTATTCTTTAAGAGACTACTCTTATTACAATTCAAATACTTATTACAAGTATTTAAACAACTTATTAATATTTTTCTACTTAATTCACAAGAAATTCAACCTTTTTTCATAGCGTGATAATTGCCTGGTAATTAATGAACCGGTAAATAACCTTGTAAACTTACTTTTCAACCCGTGTGAACAACGATTCGTAATATTGTACAGAATGTATTGTTTATAATGCAAAGCGAAGTAAATATCAAAACAATTTCTCATCCCGATATTTTTGGCATAAATCCATGGAACCTGGTGTTGGTCCGTTGGTAGCACGTTATGCAGTTTCTATGTTCAAGTCCCACTCCAATTGCGTTGAAATTTATCGCAGCTAATCTACACACTGTCTCGATGAGAAAGGGTATTCCAATGTGCTTGGAAAATCTTTAATCCGTAATCCACACTGTTCACATTCAAACATAGGTTGGATAGCCTTAACAGGAGGATTTCATCTGCCTCCTAACAATTGTCTAGAGCTCCCCTTTTCCAATCTTCTCTGGACTTTTCGAGTCTTTGTGACCAGGCCATTCAGGCTATTGCGTTCACAAAAGTGTCTCTCAGAGGTAAAACAATCCAATTCATAAGTGTCTGTTTTTTGCATATGCGATCGTATCCGAAGGTTTAGACAATGGCTATGTGTGAATTGTTGTACAGATAAATGGTAGTGATGAAAATAATGAAAGGTGGAAGTTATCTCCCACAGGAGTTGCAGATGTAGCAGCAACTATGTCCACGAGATGATATTTGTTTCGTTGCTTTGAATGTACATATTGATTCTGGAAATATCACAAAATTTGGAGCTATTTTATTCATTAAAATTGTTTTTATTTTTTATTATTCTTCATGCGACTTTTTAGTTTATATCTTTAAATTACGTTTGTGAAAACAAGATAATTGTACTCTGCTGAAGAGTTGGGCGCAACACGTCTTTGCGAAGATATACTTTGGTAGAAAGATTTAAAAACCAAATTCACTACATAAACGGTTATGGAAAAGTAAGATAGCGCAACATCTTGTGATATTGTAAGTTGGTGTGTGTACGCGCGCCTAAGTGTGGGTGTGGTGGTGGAGGGGAGGTAAGTATAAAGAAACCGAACCTTAAATTTTAATCACCTAAATCTATATTAGATCGTCATGAATTTGCCACTGAAAAGTGCATCTTTCGAAAACAGCCTCTCTGTCTGTGTTTGGTTTATCGGTATGGATCAACATTGATTATCGCTGTGTTAGATGACGGACGGTAAGTCAATTTCTAAGCTTTTTCTGTCTTTTCCCCCAAGAAAAAAGTAATTCTTTTAAATGTAATGAGCAAGCGCTTAATTAAGTAAATAATGCAAATATCTAGGATTTGTTAAAGAGAGAAAAAATTCTCAAAGCATCTAACAATTTAGATGGCTTTTCGTTAAATGAAGTGGAAAAGAATGTGCTCCAAAAAGGATTAAGAAAACCTAAAAAACAACATAACAAAGTGTGACATTCAAGGGTTAAAAAAAATGCTTCATTCCATTAAAATCTAATTTCAAATTCTGAAACAGGAAACATGTAAAACAGAAAAAATATTTATTGAAAATGATTCAAGCCCAGCCTGAAACGTTAATATATGATTCAAAAATGTTTTTGGCTTTCTTTTCTGCCCTTTGGCTAAAACCTATGAAGTTTAAAGACGAGGATTAAAAGAACATTTAAAAAAGTAAAACATGCAGTTAAGCGATAAAAAAAAGAAATGGAGACTATTTCTCTTGACCTCCAACGTTAGCAAGTTAAAAGATGTAATAAGAAGCAATTAAGTTAATGGAGAGAGATTTTGTTTCTCCTAGGCAAGGATTGTTTATTATATTTCCCGGAAATAAGAATCGTTACTATTTCTTTTCTGTTCAATTGGAACTGTTTCTGTTTTAAAGTAGAAATAAAAGTGCACCCCTATGGAATTGTTCCCGCTAATCTAAAGGAGAAACCACATGCTCGATAAGTATCAGTTTACATGTATTTATTAAGTAGCAAGATGTTGAACATACCTTTATGTATTTGAATGTAGTATTAGAGAATTACATTTCTGACTAACCTCCTGTCTCGATTTTAAAGAGAAATATAATTTTATTCAAAATACGCGTATCTATTAAAATTTTTCGCATCGATAGTCAATTTTAAAGAGTCTACTTTGCTACCTGCACTTTTTGTAAATCCTTAAGGTAAATGCTACCCGAGGGAAAAATATTATTATTTATTTAAGTACAATAATTTGATTCTGATAATTTTAATTTTTATTTTACATATTAATAACGAAAAAAAAAATAGAAGTTAGTTCCCAGAGCCAAGATTCTCAGACGGGCGTGAGTGGTTATCATTTTTGGCTGCGGATCAAAGGGTTCTGGGTTCGAATTCAGAATACGCCATGGCTGTTTCTTATGTTGTCTGACTGTTGAGGTGTCGGCTTTCTCATGACCTTCTGTATAGAGTATTTAACTGATAGGTTCTTCACCGATAGTTTCCTTCGGAAAAATTGATTAGGGAATGTTATAGATGTTGGAAAGGAATTCGTAAAGTTTTCTTCCAAAATGATTTCTTAATTTGCTTTAGCCTGCAGACATTGTTAGTCAAGAGAATTAAAGTTTTATATCTCTATCTGAAGGTGTTGAACATTGATCAGGTTCATCTAAAGGAGTGATTACTGCTAGTATTCCCATATTATTCCTTTTACTAGTGTTTCTTAATAGCTTTTCGCATTTCAGTACTGTATCAAAAATATCAATAAAATCTTCGTAAAAATTAAAAAAATCCCAGATCTATAATTTATTTTTAAGCAAAATTTATAAGCACTACTATACAGTGCTAAAATTTTGAAACTTTAATATAGTTCATACTCAGATAGTCATCACAGAAGGAAACCCACAAATGTCTTATTTACTATTTAAAGAGAACTTCTTGGTTCATTACGTGGAGGCTGTAAATGAGGGCTCTCTTTACCTTTGAATTGCTTCCGTTTCCTGCTGTTTGTGACTGAATAGAATATCGCGTCTGACGTGGAGCTTAAGGCCAGCCGACGCCCCAGAGCCAAGAATTGAAGGACATACTCTGACAATGGTGGCGACTTGTGAGGGAGGATTAAGCCAGGAGCAAGGATGATGTGATTGGTCGAAATTGGAACGCAGAGTACGGAGTGGGATTGCTCTTAATGCGATAATAAGTACTTAGGCGGTTGGAAGTGGGTGCTCTACAATTAGATGCCGTCGGCTCAACTCCAGTGGTAGAGAACTGCAAGACGCCTTCTGCCTCAACATCGAACAGGCGTTGTGTATGCCGCCTGCAAAATACCCGATAAAGATATGTTTCTCTCGTGGTTGCTGACAGGTGAGAAAGCTTCCGATGTGACAAAATAATTAGGTTCCGAAAATTTTAGTAATGGCTGCGATAATACAGCGTTGTGATTTGTTGGGGTATTCTTGTTTCTCGTTGGTGACCGTCACGCGAATCGTACATTACGTGAGGGAGTGGGGCTGTTCTCCAGACAAATCATCAGTTAAAGTTATCCAAGAAAATTATCTCGGTGTAATTAAGGTTTCATTTATGAGTTGCGAGATGGCGGGAACACGAAGGAACGGACCTAGTATTTAACCGGCGTTAAGTATAGGCAGTGAGCTGATGAAAACCACTTGTAATGGAAATCTTGTTAAAGTTATTTAAATAAAAGGATGATGGAAGAAAATCTAGAAAATTGATGTTCTGGCAAATGTGCTGGTAGATGAAGTCGCAAGGGCAATTAAGGAATGAAGGGGAAAAAAGGAAAGCACAGTTTGAATAGCTGATATTTTGCGCTGGAAAGGATTTTTTGTCTGACTCACAATGAACTTAAATATGAATTCCAACCAGTTTGACTAGAAAGACATATTTGTAAGAAAAAAAACATGGCTATAGCTATATATAATGAAATTATATATATATATATTTCCAATAAATTGTTTATACAGGGTGTCCCACAAGTAATGATGGGGGTTTCAGGTAATATGATTAATGATAAGACCCAGATGTTCCGTAATAATGCACTACATCTATTGGGATAATGCCATGTTTTACCACTATCCACCGTTGCGGCTGAATAGTACTATAGAAGTAAAGTCCTTTTGCAAAACCTAACTTTAATATTCGTTCTGGGTCGCCACAAACAAGGATATTGAGAATCCAAGTTGACTCAACACCCGTGACGGGTGATGGGGTTTCAGGAAGAACTGTCTCCAAATACCCAAAAAGCATTGCAGTGAATACACCAGTACATTCTCCCACTCAAACAGTTTCACTGGCTCGCCGCCACATTTCTCAAGAAGTTACTGAAGTTTTTAGTGGAACATTTCCTGACAGATGAATTGGGAGACATGACCCAATTCTATAGGTACCAAAGAGCCCTTATTTGACACCCTTGATTTTTGTCTTGTGAGGCTTTGTAAAGAATTATTACATGGACAAAATTCGAGATCTGAATCATTTGAAAGCCAGAATAAGAGAAGCAACCGAGTAATTAACAACAGGTATGTTACAGCGTGGTTGGCAAGAAGTGGAATACTAATTGGATATATGCAGGGTCCCGAAAGGTTATGGGTACCAGATGTCATTGTTCTAATAGGAGGACAAAAAAGCTAGAAATGGAAGAAAAAAGAGGACACGTTTTCAATATGTGAAATAAGTTTCTTCCTACTAAGTTTATTTTAAGTACCGACTAACAGCTCAGTCAGAAAAAGGCATAATTCCAATTATTCAGTACACTTCAAAATGCTTTTATTCATGCTTTATAAGCAATCAAGGGTTTTTGGCCTTAAGTGGCATAGTGGTTAGTAACTATAGGCTCTTCCAAAAGGCAAAACTTTGTGTGTTCTGTTAACTCTGACTGAGGTAGTGGTCAGCAATAACTTCGGTCTTTGTAGGCTATGTTCTTGTATGAGAAGGCCGGTACAAACTAGGAGTAATTCCTTCGCCCTGCGAATAGAAAAAAATAATATAAAACTGCTCTCAACTTTCATAACTCTATCTATCAATTGGCGGAAGCAATATTTATGCAATTTTCTAAAGGGCATACATTTTCCAATCTGGTATCTAAATTGCTAATATTTAAAATTACAAAAAATAGTAACATTTACAACATTAACAAAATGAATTTTGCATTCACGATTTGCCTATACAGGAAATTATTTCACGATTAACAGTAAATTATGTTATAGTCAAGGGTTCAAAATATTTTTAAAAGGAATACGCAAAGGAAGAGATTTAATATTATATAATGAGTTTATACAAAAATAAATTATATAATATTTTGAGTTTATACAAAAAGGAGGACATTTAAAGTTCTTTCAAAATTTTGGGAGGACATGAGATAAAAAAGAAGGGCATGTTCTCCTTTTGGAGGATGTATGGTGACCCTACGAAGGGTGAATGTGTCGAAATCCACTGATTATGTTCAAAACTATTTGAGGTGCGCTTCCAATTAAAATATTTTTTCCTGAATGTCTATATTATTTTCCCACATTTTTGTTCTCGAAAATCCACCATTATTTCTCAAACCCCTGTGCTATAAAAACCATCTGCTTTATTTATTCTATGTATGTGTTATACACCGAAGAGCCAAAACATTATGACCACCTGCCTAATATGATATTGGTCCTCCACGTGCCGCCAAAACAGTTCTTACCCAGCGGGGAATGGACGCTACAAGATTTCTAAAGGTGTCTTGTGGTATCTGGTACCAACACGTTACCAGCAGATCCTTTAACTCTTGTAAGTTACGTGGTTGAGCCGCCGCAGATCGGATATACTGTTCCAACACAAACCACAGATGCTCGATTGGACTCGAAAGGAAGACCTGGAAGTCTTCCTTTATGTTCCACGGACCATTCTCGAACAGTGTGACATGGCGCATTATTCTGCTGAAAGAAGGCACTACTAGAGGGATATACCGTTTCCATGGAAGGATGTACCTGGTCTGCAATAATGTTTAGGTAGGTGGTAAACGTTATAATTTTCTGCACATGACATACTGGACCCAGGGTTTCCCAGCAGAACATTGCCCAAAGTATTACACTTCCTCCACCGGCTTGTTTTCGTCCCAAGGTGCATCCCGGTGCCAACACTCCCCAGGTAAACGACGCACCCATACCCGGCTGTCCACATGATGCAACAGGAAACGACATTCTTCGGATCAGATGACCTTCTTCCAATCATTCAAGGTCCAGTTTTGATGTTCACGTGCCCATTATAGGCGCTTTTGACAGTGAACCGAGGTTAGCATGGGCACTCGGAGCGGACTGTGGCTATGCAGCCTCATTTTCAGCAGGGTTCGATGTACTGTGGTTGTGACACATTATTCCCGTCACCAGCATTCAAATTATGGGCGAGTTGTGCCACAGTATTCCTTATGTTGGCTCGTACCATTACAGGATAGCCTTCACTCACCTCTAGCATCGATGAGCCATCCTTCCTAGCGGTTCGTGGTTTTTCCCTCCTCGGACTCCTTTTTGAAGGTACCAATCATGACCGTGAGCACCCCAAAAGCCTTGCCGTTTCTTCAATGCTCTGCCCAGTCATGTGTCCATTACAATTTTATATTTGTCAAACTCACTTAAGTCTGCTGCCTTTCCCATCTGAAGAACAGGAATAATACTGATTAACAAAGCTAAGTATCAGGTGTTATTTATACCATTTAATGGCCTTCATACGCACCGTCGTTTACCTGCAGTTGCTTATATTTGCGTAAAGATACGCTGATCATAATGTTTTGTCTCTCTGGTGTATATATAGATATCTGCACCGATCCTTTGTAGTACGTGATCGCAGGAAACGTGTGGTATGGGGAGGAATCTTGGATCGTATTACATGCATTGCATGGGGGTTGGCTAGGGTCGGTAACACATCTGGCTCGTAATCTACTTCTCAGGTTCGAGGCCCACCTTTCGTCACGTAGAGATTCATCTCTGCTAAACTCCCACCCTGCCCTCTGTCAGAAAGGAGACGTTGTATGAGTTGTAAACCCGTGTTCCCGCTTACAGAATAGCCATACCCTGTGCCCGTTAAATAACAAACTGAATGGCATCAACATGAGGCTTCCATCTGTGTTTTAACAGCTGTCCAGTCGGCCCACTTTACTCAATCTTCTCTCAGCCTTTGGTATTTTTGTGTCCCGACTATTTGATACATGTGGGCAAAAAAAGCGCAGCTCAGAGGTAAAGCAACCTAACACATATATGTAGGTTTTTTTACAGACTCTTTGTAGCGAGAGATCTCAGAATGTATTTGTTGGTAGGAAGATTAATATTACTATCGATTTACAGTTTTGTGTAGATTGATCCACTGTTTTTAGATTAGAAAAAAATTCACATGTTTGAGCCTAGAACCATTTGCTATTCTGGAAAAATGCTCATGTAACAGTGATTCCTTTGAGCAAAACTAAAAGTAATATACGGTAATTTACCAAATGCTTGACAGACCGATCCCAAATCCTATAAACAGGTTTCCTCCAAGTCACTCCCTGTTGCGTAAAAATCTCAATTCCCTATATAAAACAGGACACTATTTAGATCCTATCATCATTTCCCCTAGTTCACCACCATTTGGTGTTTTAACTCAACACTCTTCGGCCGAGCTCAGCATCTAACAAGGTTTGCTGTGATGCTCATTCAAACACCATCCTTTAAAGTTCAAGGCCATGCTTCCAGATGATGCAGTGCATAACTCAATGTCTAACATGAGCCTGGTGCACATTCAAACACTATTGTTTCAAGACTTCGCGTCCAGCTGGCGCAGTGGAACGATGAATGTCTAACATGAGCTTACTCTGATGGGCAATCAAACGTCATCGTTTCAAGGTAAAGGCCATGTGTATAGAATAACATTTCTAATCAGTTTCAAAATATGACGTCATTCTAATTCTTAATGGTGCACTTTTCCACCTCTAGTTATACTACCAAGAGATGGGAGGATGGGATGATCTTGTCAGAGCGGAACTAACTCTTAATACGTTTTTTATAACTTATTACAATTTAAAATGATAGGTATATTATTTAAGACCATAGAAGTCTTATTGGAGAGAGGGAGGGAGGGTATAAATTGTCGTACCGACAAGTGAGACAAATCCTTTTGGTTTATCTAGTAGGGAATAATTTTTTTAATAGAGTACGAGAATACAATTGGGTCTGAAATTTTTATTCATCATCTAATATTTTAACGAATATATAAGATACAATGAATGCAATCAAATATTCTTTCCTTTTTTTATCGATCAACGCACATTTTGAGGTGCTCTAAAAACCGCAACTAAAACTAGGAGCTAGCAAAAAACAGAGGGAAATATTCTTATATTTTTGTGATATACGCTGACTTTCCTAGCTTCTGAAATTCGGCTTTCAAAATCATGTGTAACAACTCGTCTGCAGCGAATGGGAACTCTCGTGAAGAGGCGCCAGTTTCAATAAAGTACGATTCGCGAAATATTTCTCTTACAATCAAAAGTCCACACTTCAGCAATCAGGATTTGGCATTTGACTTGTCAGCGAGCTTTCAAATCATTTCCCCCTCGCTTTGTCAGCACTATTTTTGCAACTCATATTTCATCACTTTTGCCTCACCTCTTATTCGAATGCTTTTCGATGGAGAAGAGGTTTTTTTTTGCAGCTGCCCTTTTAGCTAATTTCTTTCCATGCGGAATCCTTCACAACCTCCTGTCATCTGCTGTTGTTCGAGGCAAAACCTTTGTTACACAGGTGATGCTTCGATTCCCACCAGAGACAGAAAAATAAACGACTCTATGTTGGCGGATGTGTCGCACGGCGTGGCTTGAACTCTCATACGTAAACGCTGTTTTTTGCATAATGCATTGATTCACACATATGATAAATACAACCCAGAACAAACCGTTTCCTCTAGCACAGATAATATTTTAAAATTATCATAACCGTAATTTTTATAGATTAATCCCTCTAAAAATAATCAAAATGGCGGTATAAAACTAAATTCGACCAAATTTGCTTAAATGACCAGTTTTCCTCGTAGACACACTGTTTATTAGACGAAATACTCTTGTTGGATAGTTTTAACTCTGAGTGGAACTTTTTTGTACACATGGCCAGGCCACAAAGACCCCGAAAGCTCAGAAAAGATTGGGATAGGGGACTCACTAGACAGCGTTTGAAGACAGTAGGTAGCTTCCCGTCTAGGCCATCCACAGCGTGTGCACAATATATGGTGGTATAACGTGCACATTGTATGGCTCTCCCGCATAAGGGGCCACGGCTTAATATCCATCAGACGGACGGCGACCTTTCCAAATCCATCGGTATCCCCTACTGACCGTCGGCAGGGCGTGGAGTTTTGCGGAGATAAATCTCAACGTTGGTCTAAGCGGCGCTCGAACCTGGAAACTGCAAATTACGAGCCTGACGCGCTACCGAGTGAGTCACCCTTGCCCCTAAATACTTGAGTATTGCATAGTGAGTTTGTTAGCTATCTGGCAATAGATGAATTTTCTATTATCAAAGATTGACATTGATGTCGGTATTGATACAAATAGTTGTTGGAATTGGTAGCTTGGCATAAACTGGAAGGAGAGCTGTGTACCAATCCCCAGTGATGATGCACAGAACCGGCCAGGTCTAGCACCTAATGTCCGACCCCGCCTTCTCGTGGTGCAGGCCGTTAGTACCTTTCAAAAGAGATATTCTCTTTTGGAAGGGAACGAAAGTGGACGGCTGCCAGTTCAGTATGGCCTACTGATCTGGTCATCTATAGCCACATTTTTCCTTTTTTTTTTTCAACCCTGATGAGGAGTGGTCAACTTCAGAGGGTCCTGGTGCTGACCATTTATATCTACTAGACTGGACTTGTTTATGGATTTGAGCTTGATTATTGATCCTGGACTTTCTGCACTGGTGGGCCTCTGCTGAGGGAGAATCTGCCGCTGTGTTTTCTGTTTGCTTCTGGTTTGCCAGCCCTAAGTGAGCAGAGGCATGGGATACCTTATATCAGCTGAACTCTAATAATCCTAATCAGAGGCCATCGCAGGTAGCTGAGCCTCACTTAGCTAGTTGGGCATCGTCAAGCCTAAACTGGAGTAACGTGTCTCAGGCAGGCCATAACGTCTCCTACAGGTAAGTAAACTCAATGGTTTCAGAATTACTAACACATATTACAAACACCGCAACATACATAAGTATACGTGGGTTTCACCCGATGGGCTGCATAAGAATATGATTGATTATATATTAATTAACAGCAAATGGGCTAGTTCTGCAGGTCATATAGGGGAGCTGAAATTGGATCTGACCATTACCTTGTTAAAAGTGTCTTGCAACTTAAACTTAAAAAGTGTTGTACTAAGGTAAAAAAAATTACTTTTAATACTGAAGCTCTGAACGACCCAGTTATAGCTAAAGCTTACCATGATAGGTTACTTAGTCATTATGACAGTCATGGTTTGCTTATTACTGAAGTTGAGGAAGAATGGGGCCATTTTAAACAGGCGTTTTTGGAAACTAACAGTACTCTTTCAGGAAAAAAGGAGCAGAAGAGACAGAATTATTTGAGTGATAAGGCACTTGAGCTTATTTCAGAAAGAAGGAACTGAAGGAATGTCCGTAAGTACCCTACTAATCCTAATAGAAAGGATTACAGAGAGCTTAATAAACGTGTAAAGGATCAGTTAGCTACTGATAAGAATCTTTGGCTTGACGACTTGGCTGACAAAGCTGAGGAAGCTGTTAGGCAGCACAACAGCAGGGAGCTGTACCAGATAGTTAATATTTTATGTGGTAGAAAACGGACAGGCATAGAAGGATTGAAGGATAAACAAGGTAAAGTTATAGAAGGTGAGGATTCTGTCATGGCTAGGTGGGCATTTCAGCGATATTCTTAGCAACGTGGTTAGTTCTACTCCCATTGTTTGCAATGATGATAGATGCATTGTTGGCTTCAATGTTGGCCCTATAACACAATCTGAAGTTATTTTGGCTATTTCTAAACTTAAACTTCATAAATCCCCAAGTGTAGATGAAATTACTACGGAAATGCTCAGAGTTGGGAATGTTTCGGCCACCACTTGGATGACTGAAATTTTGAATATCTTTTATGATAAAGGCATGATTCTAAGGATTTTACCAGAGCTATTATTATCCATATTTTTAAAAAAGATGATCGCAGTTCTTGTGATAACTATAGCGATATCAGCCTACTCTCTGTTCCAGGTAAAGTTCTTTGCATGATTGCGCTTAATATAATTAAGAATCTGGTTGACAGGCAATTGCGTGATGAGCAATGTGGATTCAGATGTGATAGAGGTTGTATGGATCAGATATTTTCACTTAGGCAGATTCTTGAGAAATGTTTAGAGTTTCAGAAAGCTTTGGTTGCTAGTTTCGTAGATTTTAAAAAGGCTTTCGACTCTGTTGATCGTCATAATTTGTGGTTGATTGTGAGATCATATGGTATACCAGACAAGTTAGTTGACATAATGAAAGCTCTCTATAATAACACTGAGTCGTGTGTGAGAGTTGGTAAGGCTTGTAGCAATTGGTTTAGAATTACTTCTAGTGTTCGACAATGGTGCATTTCGTCTCCTTTTCTCTTTAGTTTGGTTATTGATTATGTTATGCGAGATTCACTGCATGGGAAATATTTTGGCCTTAAAAGGTCTGGAGATACGAAAATTTCTGATTTAGATTATGCTGATGATTTAGCCCTTTTGGCAAATGATGTTGATGAGATTAACTCTTTCATTCGAGCCGTTGATGAGACTGGTGTAGAGTCGGTTTGGTTATAAACAGAGAGAAAACTAAAGTGATGAAAATTGGTCAGGCAGGCTGTGATTCAGTTAATCTGAATGGTTGCAGTCTTGAGCAGGTGTCACAGTTTAATTATCTTGGGAGCTATGTAACAGATAATGGTGATGTGCGGCATGAGATTAACAGACGAATAGGGATTGCTGCCGGGACTTTTAAGAATCTATGGAGATTGTGGAGAAATAGGCGTATACACCTAAAGACTAAAATTAGACTGTATAATAGTTTGGTTCTTTCTAGGGTGAGTTACGGTAATGAAACTTGGACACTTTGTAAACAAGATAAGAGGAAACTAGATGCTTTTGATTCCAGATGCTTACGCAGTATCTTGGGCATTAGGTGGTTCAACATTGTAACTAATGATGAGGTTAGGCAAAGGAGTCTGCAACCTCCTTTAAGCAGCATATTGTGCAGAGATAGACTCCGTTGGTTTGGCCATGTTGCCCGTATGGATAATTATAGATTGGCGAATAGGGTTATGAACATGTGCCTAAAGGCCTCAGAAGGAGGGGGAGACCTTGGATGCGGTGGGCAGACAATGTCAAACAAGACCTTGTTAGAATTGGTGACAGATGTGCTTGGAGAATTAAACTGCACGGTCTGGTTGGACTTCCGTAGCCCATGGCTTGAGGATGATGATGATTATTAAGAAATACGGTTCTCATCGCTTTTGAGGAAAATACAATTCATTCATATCGGTGTTGAAAAATTCATATCGGTGTTGTTATCAATCATATCAATTCATATCGGTGTTGAAAAAAAATATACTTGCTACGGTGTTGAGAGTAACCGTTGAAAAAACTGCCAAAGCTCGATGAACATTGTTACCAGTGAATATTAGATTAAAAAAGTAACTTGGGAAAATTTTGAAACGTCCAAGCAAAATTTTGAGGAATGGCATATGCAATTCAGAAACGAAACAAGTGAAAAATTACGTCATTTAATACATACTTGGGAAAATGAAAATACATTAGAAATTTTTCTAATCCACCATTTCGATTGAAAGCAGCAGTGCCGAGAGAACACAACATTGGAATTTTATAAGGATGTGATCAAATTTTGTTAGACCTCTCTGTGGAAATTGTTTAAAAAAATTCGTAGTTTACTACAATTCCGTAAAGCCACCTCTTCGCTGCCAAAACTCCTGAACTAAGAACCGTGCAAATTCGAGTGTTTTTAACAGAAGTGGGTTTTCAGATTCGAATTTAATTACGCGAGAATCAAAGCTTTAAAATCCGCTATGGGTATAACTTTCTTGCAAATACAATAATATTTTTTATACCATCGTCATTGTAACTGTGTATTAAGTTTATTCTGAACAAAATACACTCAAAGGCCACTTTATTTGGTACAGTTCTATGTATGCCAATAATAACTCACAGACAGAACTCAGTAGCTTGTTAAATACGGTTTTTATGAAAAACTATAACTGAAGATGTTAATAGATCGCAATCAAATCCATTTAGATATCGTTTCCCTACAACATGCGTTCATTATTTAAAGAGTTATGAAAGCTGAAAAATTTAGCAAGTTAGATCATTCGGCAAAAAATCATTTAATATTGGCGAAAATTAACATGGGTATTACGTGAACTAAAAATACTTTTACACGTATTAGCAACGTTTAGTATAATGGGAAATTGGCGAAAGTTAACAGAAGTATTGTGCGAACTTCTAAAAATTTGCACGTGTTAGTAAATTATGGTCATTACTTTTTGTCTTTATTAACTTTATTAGAGCAATTATTTAAACTGGCATTGTTGCTGTTAAATATTCAAATTACTCTCTAAATATCGATCGAATGTCGTTGAAAAATCGAGGTTAAAATAGACTTGATTGAGATATTTAAATTATCTTTTATCACCTTTTCTCATAAAAAGCTTACCTAAGAAGTTGCTGAGTTATCTGAATTACTCTTAAATAACCTGGAAGTGCACCTAATAAAGTGACCATTGAGTGTAAGTGTCACTATGAGTAAATATTCGGTGATTAATGCAGAATATGAATGCTTCTGGAGCCATCTGAATAAGTTAAAGATGGCTTTAATTACTCAAGTCATAGCATTGGTGTTGTGTAATCATAGTAATAACATCATTGTATTTCTCATGCATTTTTTTAAACAAGTTCACAGAATTTTAAAAAAGTACCTGTTCCAATCGTTAAGAGTAGCAACAAAATTTCATCATTACTATATTGGAAGTGAAGGATATTTTAGACATTAGGAAT
The DNA here is from genome assembly GCA_038380435.1 of Ryuthela nishihirai. Taxonomy (NCBI): domain Eukaryota; kingdom Metazoa; phylum Arthropoda; class Arachnida; order Araneae; family Heptathelidae; genus Ryuthela; species Ryuthela nishihirai. The sequence goes on along the minus strand of JAWZYU010000009.1, from coordinate 22,936,868 downwards.
CAGAAAGAAATTGAAAAAATATTACATTATTAATTTTTAAAAATATAATTAATGATTTTGAATAAATTATCAAACGTTAAAAAGCACTTTTTCACTTGCGTTTAGTGATTGTTATGTTTTTGTTCTAAACCCTTTTCGTTCTTACATTATATCTATGTTGACTGCATATCATTAGCTTTTTTTTGAAATCAATTGAAAATCATTTTTGCTCTATCTGAGAGTTTAACACGTTTCAGAGAATAAACTTTGCTGAAATCAAAGCAAGAATATAAATAACTTACAAACTATCTTGAAACATTAAGAAATTTTTAACACGACTCTTTAGCTAAAAGGAAAAAAAAAGACTCGCTTCCAGTGGTTGTTAGTATGCATACTTTTTCTACGAACGTGTGATTTTTTTAAATATTTAAAAAGAATTTGAAATCTAATTACGGACATTAACTGGAAGTTCACTTTCCCCGTTACAAGTCAGTGTAATTAATTTAATGGAGTTCCACGTGTAACCCCAAAGCTAATGATCCCCGGAAACTTCATGTTTTAAATCCACGTTCTTGCTTAATCGTTCTAGAGTGTGAGCACTATGTTTAGTTATAAATTCATCACTCGGAATAAAAAAGAAATAAAAAAGTGCACCGAATAATAAAATGCGAGCTTTTCAGATAAACTTAAAGTCAGAACGGAATAGCCTTAAGTCTTGTTACTATGCAATTTTTTAAAAGCAGTTGGAATCCATTGTTTTTTCATTAACTGACTACATACGCAAGATCGTCATACTCTAAGTGTTCTTGGTATTAAACTGTATTGCAGGAAAAAATTGTAAACTGAAGCTATTTGAACGAGAAGAAATAACTGAGCCGCCAAAAATGAATTCAATGCATATTTGATAGAAATATTTTTTTCCTATTCTTGTTCGCTAAGTAAGTGTTATCCTCAGAATTGACTTGGCTTGTTCCTAAGCCTTAATTTCTAATTACTGAAGATATTTTCTTGAACTGTGAGTTAGGAACTTTAAAATGCTTTGCATAAGCATTAATCCTGCAGAAAAAAAAAAGAGAACGAGAGTGCTTTAAGAATCATTATTTTTAGATAAGAGTCGAATGCAAGATTTATGTCGACAAGTAGAAAGAATAATTTACATAAATCAGAACTTTTTTTTTTCAACCAAGAGGTTAATTGACAGAAGATTCGAAAGCAGTAACGAAACGGAGAATGCCACGAAGAAAAATGTTAATTAATTCGGGGAAATATTAACGAAATAATATGCAGTACAAGAAAGATATTAGCAGCAAAACAAAGATTTGAAGGAATGAGGATTATTCCTTGTTATTTACCCTATAGCTTATTTACAAGAATATGTACATAAAAAAGGCCACGTTTTGCCTTAAAAATTTAGTTTACTGTATTGATTAAAATATTTGTACTCCGAGTTGGCTTATCAGAAGATTAAATTCCTGGAGACGTGAGACATAATTTCCAGAATTAAAAGATTGATTGTGGAAGATACAGAAGAAAATATTAGTAAATTAAACTTCGATTTGCAAGCATAAATGTCGCAGCTGTTTTATAAAAAAAAACGCTAAAAAGTGTTGATACATTAGTTGACATAAATAAATTTAATAAAGGTTGTTTTCGTTTTCTTGAATAATGTTACATAAATGGAGATGCTATGTTATCTCGCGTTCGATAGCACATCTAGGGGAAACTTCTAAAAATTCTTGCCTCTCAAGAAGAACAGTCTGGATTGAGAAAGTTCGAAGCAAGATTTTTGGGAATTTTTTAGCGGATTCAGAAGAGGTGGTAAATCTATCCATGATGGTTTTGCTTCAAAAATATGTTAAACGAACATTTTGCAATGTTCAAAGCAAGGAAGGTTAAGGAAACTAATTAGCTAAGCTTTAACAAAAGATGAGATATCACCCTTCAGGAACATATTGCATTATCTTTATTTTCCTAACACACATATGATAATCTTAAACATGGTCTATGGTTTTATTTATTTTATTTTTTTCGTTCATTGTTCCGTTTCTGGTGAGTAGAGGATATAGAGAAGAGAGAATCTCGATGCTGGAGATCTCAGGAGGAAAGGCCTGAAATCGAAGGTGAAATAGGTATTGAATTGAGATGAAACGAGACTGAGAATATCAAATGAAAATGATCTGGAATCACTGAGGTAGTAAAGAAGGAGGGAAAAAAAGACAAGGTATTGCAAGTGAATCAGATCTGGAATCGCTTGACAATGGAGAAGGATGAGAACAAAAAGAAACATGGAATCTCTGGAGAAAAGAAAAGAGAAAAACAGACTTGGAATCGCTGGGTTAGTGGAGAAGGATGAGGAATAGATACCAGGAATTTGTAGGTGAGACAGGCGTAGAATCGCTGGGCAGTGAAAAAAGAATGGAAAAAATAGTCCAGGAATAAATTTCAAACAGATCACGAATAAATTTCAAACAGATGTAGAATTTCTGATGAAAATTGTCTGCAATCGCATCTGGGGTTGGAGAAAAGACCTGTAATCTCATATGAAAGAGGCTTGAAATTACAGATCAAAGGGATTTGGAACCGCTTCTAAAATGATGTGAAATCTCAGCGGGAAAAAATATACAAGATTTGCAGTAATGCGGGAATGCATAATTAGAAGAGCTACTTGAAATTTCAGGTGAAAAGGATATGGACTCGGAGCTGAAAACGATGTTGAAGAGAAGATGTAAAGACCAGGAATGAATTTTAAAAAGATCGGAAATAGCATGAGAAACGAAAATTTAAGAACTTGTGAAAAGTTTCAAAGATGAAGAAGGTTTTCCGATACACAAAGGACAGAGTTAACCTTGACCCTCCTCTATTGGTCTTGTCGTGGTTTCTCCTACAATAAACATATATATGCAACGAGATGCCCTATGGTTTAATAGTCAGGTACACTAATATTAGACCAAGTATGGGATAACTATCTACGATGAGACGTGAAGAGGAATTCTGTGTTTACAGGTAATCTACGCCTTATCGATTCACACTGTCCTAATCTCCTGACAGTTTAAATTACGCCCTCTAACGCTGGAAACGTTTAGGAATTGCAAAATTTTAAAAGAATATTGCAAACGCTATATTTTATGATGGAAATTCGAAATTTTGGTGCTGGAATGTGAAGATTATGAGGTTTGCAACAATAAGTTGTTCCCTCATACCAAGGAGGTGGTGGTGGTGAGAAAATCAACTGTTTAGTTTTAAGAGATAATTAAAAAATGTTTTTTGTTAGATAGATACTAATTAAATACTATAATTCTCATTTTTCAAATCCTTAGATAGTTTTAATTTACACAGCTAGAGGGTACTAAATTCGGGAAAAGCGATTAAAATATATTTTTATTGTATAATGTACAATAATTAATCGCATTTTAAAATGTAATTTCGCGTATTGACAACGTTAACATAAATAAACAGTGGCGTCGCATCGTACGCGCTTTTACCTTAAGCGGAATCAACTATATGCTCTCGGCGGCACTTACATTTCGAAATCAGAAAGACAAGCCAATGGTTTAAAGCAGCTAAAGACCGCGTAACTGCGTTTTGTGGCAATGCTAATGGGACATTTAATAAAGCCGCTGCTGCAAATAACCCTGTCTTAAAATATAAGAACAAAAAATCTTCCTTCATCATCCTGGCGCTGTATTAACCATCACCGTCATCATTCATAGTCCATAGTCTTCGCATCATCATTGTCATAGTCATCGCAGAGTAGCAAGAACTGAACTGAAACATAAGCTTAAAGGAAAATTTAGGCCTATAACACCCCATGTTTTAGTTACTAGCAAGAGTATCCAGCATAAATTATGAGTGTCAGGTTTACTGTTTTCATTTTTTTTATTCTTTAATTTATCCGTCTCTCTCTCTCTATTATATGTAATTAAAAATATTGTAAAATTATATTTTGCACATGTAATCTTCATATATATACAATGTATACATTACTGTATACATATATATTTATTCATACATATTGCTGTACAGTTGTATACACAAAACCATGTACATAATCTTTAGAACGATTTAAGGGATTTTTAAGGGTAATTTTGACTATACTGTACACGATTTTCGCCTTTCGCACTGACTTTAGAACTTAACCCTGCGTAAGAAGTGACTCCATTGTTTAATTCTCTCATTAAATTAAACATTTGCATTTTGTACGATTTTTCATATAAATTTTGAAGCGCTTCTTCTAGTAGTTTAACTAAGAAATCTTTGGACTACAAAAAATGCTTATAAAGAAACAGAAAACATATAAATCAGTGTTCATTAGTCAAGTTCCATTATTGAGCTCCACCGAATATCAAGTTCCAAATCCCCTTCCAGATATCAGGTTCCAATTTTAGATACCCCCCTAAAGTAAAGTCTACTTTTGAGTTCCTCCATATACCAAAGCTCACTTTACTTTTGAGCTCCCCCTCCCAGCCTCGTGAATTAAGTCGCAGTTTCGAACCTCTCCTCTTCCCTAACCCCTTTTCCCCCAAAAAAAATAATAAGTAAAAACGTTTTACTCTGCCATTGCCTATCGATATTCAAATATATTTTACATCATTTTCTGTTTAGTTTCTATCGATAATTCACATCTCCTTGATTCTTTTTTCTGCTTGTTCTATCCAAATTCTTTATCAGAGACGTAGCAAGTATTTTTGGAAGTCGGGGATTGAAAATCTTTTTAGTTAGTGAACTAATTATTTCTAAAAAGAACAATTTTAGCAAAGGAAGGTCGGGTGTGGATAGCTTAATACTCTGGTACGTATTGCTTTTCAGGCCAGAAAAAAAATATGAAGTAGGGATGGGACAATAAACTGGTTTCTGTTGTAATATAACATTGCTCCCTCCGTTTTACACGTCTTTTAAAAAATTCTTCAAAAATAATGCATGAAATTTACATAAGTTAAAAATTTTTTTGTCTCTAATACCATTTATAGCATTTTCATTCCTCCTTGCCCCCCCCCCCCCATCAGGTCCTGCTTCGTTTCATGTTTCGTGATTTCTTTTATCCTCTTGATATTCTCCGTATTTCTTTGAACGCTTTCTGCATCTTCTCCTTAAATGCCCAATATTTCCTTGATCCTCTTTTGTATCATCTCTCGATTTACCTCATATTTCATTGATTCTTTTCTGTTCACTCGCTATAAACACTCGCGAAACAGTATCGATAATCTCACTATTGTTTCGGTAATTTGGTACAACATATTGCAATCGGTAAGGGAAAAAAATCAGAATTCAGTTTTGTAACGACTCATTAATTCCTTTTCTCTCCGAAAACGGTTCTTACGTTATTCTCTAACCTCCACTGATGGAGAAACGATAAAGAGGAATGGAAGATTGGGTTGAATTTTGCCTCTGAGAGATTCTTTATTGCTGCACTGTAAAGTAAATAAGAGTAACATATCGCCTCTGGCGAATATGGAATGCTTGTTTTCAAAGAGAATGAAATTTATTTTACGACTTTATCACTCTCTAACGGCGAAAATTCGAACTAATGGATGATTCAGAAAATGCGAAAGTAACATTTCAATTTTCCAGCCAAATAGAACTTCATATTTATCACTTAACAGTTACATTTTTCTTCCACTCCTGAGGTTAAAGTGGTTAATCGGTGATATCAGTGTAAACCACTTGACTACCACCAACTCTGCAAGGTAATGTTCCGATCTCTAGGATCAATAGACATTTACAATATTCGTTCAAAGTTTTGCAGTTTTCAACTTTAAGGACCTATTCTAACTTTTGGAAGATTTGGAAAGTGTGAATCTTAATATTTTATTAGTACCCACCCAATGCAAAAGGAAATTTCATTTATCTATTAAAGGAAAACAATTGAATATCGACAGAAGGATAGACAAATGAACGGCAGAGTGACTGCTTTTATTTCAAACGACATAAAAATATGAAAGAACTAGCACATTTCAAAGTTCAGAACAGGGAAGAGCAAACAATGATAGTGCAGCTGTTAGGGGTAAATGGGATTATCCTGTCAAAGATGTTTATGTTTTTTAAAAAGAAGCTTTTGATTTCACTTTATTTCTTGTCAATCAATCTACCTGTTTGGGAGATTGATTGGTCGGTCGGATGGAGTCTCGCTCGATCGGCAGTGAGCCAGACTCGTAATCAACAGTTCCCTGGTTCCAGTACCAACTATCCTAGCGTTGAGACTCATTTTCGCTAACCTCCACCCTGCTCTCGGCGAAAAAAAGGACACCTGTTGGTTGGAAAGGCAGCTGTACGTCGCATGGGACGTTACGCCATAGCTCCGAGTTCAAGAAGGCATATTTTGTGTACATTGAAGAATATCCTGGGTGCTTTAACAAAAGACTTCATCTGTCTGCTAACAGCTGTCCAATGGGTCCTCTTCACTAACCTTCTCTGAGGGCTGGGATATTTGTGATCTGACCAATTAGCCCATTGCATGTATAAAAATGTCGCTCTTAGCGACATTTTTATGCATGCAATGGCTAATGCAGATGGGCAGTGTTGGGAGTGAAATAACCCAACACTGCCCATCTGCATAAATACATACATACATACAAAATCCTCATGCAGCCATAGGCTACGGAGGTTTAACCAGACAATGCAATTTTCCTCTCCAGACGTGTCTCTTCTGAGCTACTTCTGCTGCATTTGGCCACTCTTGGTCAATTCTATCAAGGTCCTGTTTCACATTGTCTGCCCATCGCATCCTAGGTCTACCCCTTTTTCTGAAACCCTTAGGCACACTGTTGATAATCCTATTTGCAAATTTGCAGCCATGCATACGGGCAAATTGGCCAAACCAACGCAGTCTCTCTCTGCACAATATGCTGCTCAAAAGAGGTTGATGACTTCTTCTTCTAACCTCATCATTACTTACGAAGTCAAACCACCTAATGTCCAAGATACTGCGTAAGCATCTAGAATCAAAGGCATCAAGTTTCTTGTTATCCTGCTTACAAAGGGTTCATGTTTCGCTATCGAAACTAACTTTAGAAAGAACCAAACTATTATACAGCCTAATTTTAGTCTTAGGTGTATACGCCTATTTTTCTACACTCTCCACAGATACTTAAAAGTCCCAGCGGCAATCCCTATTTTTCTATCTATCTCATGCCGCATATCACCAGTATTTCCAGAGAGACAGAAATTTTACTTTCGTAGATCAATTAAATATATATATATGTTTAATTTTGATTGGATAATTGCTAATAAAGTATAACTCTTCGCATTTCTGAAATCTTCAGTAGTTCACATTTCCGCCATTAGAGAACGAAACACTTAATTTTCTTTGTAAACGAATATTCCTTATTCTTTAATAGAGATTTGTCTTCCAAGTTTTGAAAAGAAATCATCTTACTAAATACACTTTCCATTGAACATGGCATTAAACTTCGAGCTGCGTTTTTAATAGTGATAAATACTGGATTGCAACAAAGTCATATCTTGTAATCAATCCGCAAACAACGAGATTACAGAGAAAATTATGAATTTTTTACAGCAATATCGGTATTTTTTTTTTGTCAGGAGGAGATTGAGAGAAAACCAAATTAAATGCAGAAATTTTGTCGTTTCAAGGCCGGATCTAGGTGGAGTGGGGTGGCAGGGTGCTATCCCCCATCCCTTTGAAAAATCCAATAAGGGTAACTGAGGCAAAAAAATATTAAAACGTGCATATTTCACCCGTTGGGGCGGGGGTGGCTCAGTCGGTAGCGCGTCAGGCTCGTAATCTGTAGTTCCCAGGTTCGAGTCCCAGCTGGGTCAGCGTTAAGATTTATCTCCGCAAAATTCCCCGCCCTGTCCACGGTCAGTAGAGGACACCGATGGGCTTGGAAAGGCCGCCGTCCGTCGGATGGGACGTTAAGCCGTGGCCCCGTGTGCGGGAGAGGCATACCCTGTGCACGTTAAAGAACACGCTGGATTGTCTTGTCGGGAGGCTACCATCTGTCTCCCAACAGCTGTTCCAGTGGGTCCCCTCCCCCAACATTCTGTGAGCCTTCGGGGTCCATGTGACCTGGCCATTTAGATCATGGTGTGCAAAAACGTGCCTCTCAGAGGTAAAACAACCCAACCCAATTTCACCCGTTTTTCAAAAACTTTTTAAAAACCTCTAAAGCGGAGCGGAAAACGTTACGCTGCAAAGGAAATCTAGTCTGTTGATTGCCCCCCTTTGCGTTCATCCTGCTCGATTGCATCACTCGTTCACCCCCTCCCTTATTTTCTTGTAGAACTGGGTTGTTTTACCTCTTAACGGCACTTTTTTCCACATCATGGCCTAAAATGGCCAGGTCACAAGAACCCCGAAGGCTCAGAGAAGGTTGGGGGAGGAGTCCCACTGGAACAGCTGTTGGGAGACAGATGGTAACCTATCCAACGTGTTCTTTAACGTGCACAGGGATGGCTCTTTCACTCACGGACCACGGCTTAACGTTCCATCCGACAGACGGTTGGCTTTCCAAGCCCTTCGATGTCCGCTACTGACCGTGGGCAGGGCGGGGGAATTTTCCGGAGAAAAACCTCAACGCTGACCCAGCTGGGACTCGAAGCTGGAAACTACAGATTACGAGCCTGGCGCGCTACCGACTGAGCCACCCCTACTCCTTGTAGAACCGGGCATGTGTGTTTGTTTGGGGTGTAGTAGAAAATATTTCTATCCAGAGTTTGATATTATTGAATTACAAACAAACAGAAAATTGCATTTTTATAATTAGGGAGGAGGGCGCAAGTGTTTCTTTTTCTTTTCCTGGCATCTATGATCATTATTAAAATAACTAAAACATTGAACGCTTTTTCAAAATGAAAAAAAATGTCTCAGAAAAATTTTACTGGTGTGCAGTCTGGCATTTTCTTGTTGAAACCAGTACACCTTTAACATTGATGACTAGTTAACTGGGCATGGACAGTTAATGCGTTAAAATGACTTGCCTGCACGCACGACAGCATTTTAATATCCCACATGACGAACAACAATCTTCATTAGTCGACAGTGGAGGAAAGCCATTAAGGGAAGCTTTCTGGACGTCTGACATGAGCCTATCAGTGTAAATAGCCATATCATAGAAAGAAAACACTGCAAGGGACTTTCATAGAAATGACACAATAAAAAAATTTGAAGTGTCAGGCTATGAATATCTTATGAGGAAGAAATGTACATAGTAATTCCGCTGGATTTTTACCTCATCGTGTAGAATATGTTTTTTTGCAATTAAAGTGAAATTAGTTTGCTATTAGCTACGGAAAAATTAGCTCACACCACCGTGTTCTAAAGAAGCATTCCTGGAACGGAGTGTCGAAGCTGCATTATATTGAAAAATCAAGGTTTTCAATAAACGAAAACTGCATAAAAACTGCTTTTGGGAGAATTCTTATTCAGAGATATCAGATAGAAAAGCATTTTTTGTTCATCCAAGCTTCTTCAGATTCAACAGATCTGAATCAGCTGTGGGATTTGCTGTCTTTCAGAGCTTCGTCTTTGTCATTTTAAACCGCCTCTGCATTACTAAGTTTCTACAAAAGATTTAAGTCTGTGTTCTTTAAGAAGTTTATAAATTAAAAAAGCTTCTTTCGCATTCATTATTAGGATTAGAAAATGAGATATGGATCTTTATTTGGATATTATTTTGTCTACGCTGAATGGCCCTGACGGGGAGGTTTCCATCTGTCTCCTAACAACTCGCCTTCCCCCAACCTTTTCTGATCCCTTGGGGCTCTTGTGACTTGACTTGGTCTATTATTTTGTCTCTATGTCCCATCCATACCCTATGAACGTTAAAGAATACGCTGAATGGCCCTAACGGACAGCTTCCATCTGTGTCCTAACAACTGTCCAATGGGTAGCCTTCCCCCAACCTTCTATGAGTCCTTGGGGCTCTTGTGACTTGGTCATTTAGATCATTGTGCGCAAAAAAATGCCGTTTAGAGGTACAACAACAACATATCTGGAAAATATTGAACGTTATTTTCGAAGATAATAAAATTAGTGCTTGTTTAATTACTTCAACGTTCTTCAATGGTAGAAATTCAAGCTAATAAAAGAATTGGAAAGGATTAATGAGTTTGTTTGCTTTATTTCTGAGCGGCAATTTTTGTACACAATGACCAAGCTACAAAAACTGTAAGGTGTCAAAGAAGGCTTGTGAAGGGAATCCACTGAGAGCTGTGAGGAACCAAATGGAAGCCGCCCGTCAAGGCTATCCAGCGTTTTCTCTAAAGTGCACAGGGCACGGCTTTCCGGCAGACGAGGAAATGGTTTAACTTTCTACCCGACGGAGGACGGCATTTTCCAGCCCATCGCTTCCCCTTTTCTCCTCGAGTGTCGGGTGAGGATTAGGGTGAAAACAAAAAAATCAACACAGACACAATTTGGTCAGACATGTGAGCATCGACTTTCGAATCTTGAGTTTTATTGATCCAGTCTCTTCCCCTGAATCTAAGGGTGTACAAAAGAAAATTCGCTATCTTGAATTGTAAACTGGAAAGACCAATCGACCAATCGCCTCTGATGAATACGGAATACTCGTTTTCTAAAAAATAATGCTGTGTTCTGGACACTAATCAAGAATAAAATTTATAATCTCTCAAAAATTATAGCAACCTCTAATTATAGAGATTCAAACTAAGGGAAGATTCGGAAAGATTAAATGGAAATATTTCATTAATACCTATCCAAACGAAAAAGAATATTTCAGTTAATTCTTAAGACAAAAAAAATAGCTGAATGTCTACAGACTGACTGAGACAAAGTGAAAACGATAAATCAATTTCCCAAAATGTACAAATGATATATAACATGTTTCTTCTCAAGTTTCATTTACTATAAAGTTATGATAGGTGCGTGGTAGTGGAATTTGCGATATAGATTGCTGTGAGAAGGAAGTGTGAGATTCAGCAAAATATCAACACAAAAAATCATTAATTCGTAGACATGGGACACATTAAGTATAGTTAGCTGAAAAAAATTAGTTTTTCTGAGAGTGGTATTCGAACCCACGCTTCCCAGTTACATGCCTGGCGCAAACTAACATATAATTAAGAAGCACATTTGGCATGGAACTGGGAAGCGTGGGTTCGTAACCTACTCACGACGAAACTAATATTTTTCAGCTAACGATAAAAAATCAAGTCTGTTCCGAAATATGAATTCAGGTCTTTTTCATTCAGAGGCAAGCACGTTAACCACTTGCCCATTAAAAGGGGCTTAAATGCTCATATCATTCCTCCATAACTGCCTTGGACAGCAGATCACTTAATCTCTAAATTGACCTACAATTTTACGGTACTTCAACGGAAATCCTCACTAGATTAATATTTAAATTATTTAACGTACAGTAAAGGAATTGATTTTTTTGTGTTAATGAAAAGTATTTAGAGCAATCCATCACGTTAAGGAGTACAGTGATATTTAATTATGTTCTTTTTAAATAACACGCTCGATAGCTCGAAGAGGAATTCAGATCTGCACTCACCAACTGTCTAGAGCGCCCCAACCCTTCAATGAACATTGTGATCCAGTATTTTAGTCCTCTGTGATTTAGTTCTTTCACGTACAAAACATCCCAGCAAAAAACCTAATGTAATTGAGAAGGTTTGCTTTACCCTTTCATTATCCATTTATTTATATATATATATATTAGTATCCGGAGTTTTATAAAGGAATTTAAAATAGGGCTGTTCCGATATTTTAGAGGGGATGGTGTTTTACATTTGTGGAGGTAAAGTAAGGGATGAAAGTGATTATAAAACTGTATGTCATCAAACATTTTTATTTAAAAAATGTTTTAGCATTCTCTTGAAAAGGATTCTCCGTCAGTAACACAAGAATGAAGAAGGTATGCACCATAGAAGTGGTTTCCAACCTGTTGCCCCAGATCTCTAGGAGTCCGTGAGTTATTTGTAATATTTCAGAAAACTTTAGCAGAAAGAGTAAATTTACAGACATTACATAACCGCTTTAGTTTTATTGCTTTTTGCTTGAATTATGTTAATTCAGCATAAGAAGATTAGTTATCATATGCTGATCACATGATCACCAGCTCATACCTGGTCTAGTGGTTAGCGTATCTAACTACTAATATAGCGGGTATGTTGTGTGAGAAACTAGGATAAGACCTCTAGATCAGGCGGGCCGTGAGCGGCCCCCGGGGCATTTAGATGCAGCCCGGACCTCAATTAATAATACTCGAATTTCATGAATAGTTTTTCTATACATTGAACACATAGGTACTGAAAAGATATCAAGTATCTGGATCTTCGAAATAATGCGCTGGTTTTTAAATGTTATGACTTAATGCCATTTTAATTTTGATGTATACTTTAAATTTAAATAAAAGATTCTTTTATATAAAATTAGTGTTTAATTAAATCCCGGCCCGCTGATATACTTTGAAAGAAAAATTGGCACTTTACAAGATTGAGTTTGACACCCCTGCTCTAGATAATTTTCGTCCTTTTTGTAGTTATAAAGGAAAAAAAAGATATACAAACAAATGTAATTGGCTGTTGGTGACAAGAATTTCTGGGGCATCGAACTGCTCAAATATTTATATTCAAATTGATAAATGAGCAGCAAATAAAGAGCTATTGTATAGTATTCGTTCATGTTCACTTTTAGAGTCCTATTTCCAAGAATCTATACTTTAGTTATGATATGTTAGGTAATGATTTAAAGAGAATCCACAAAAAGAATGACACTTCCTAGGAAGTCCATGGCGCCTAAAAAGTCTGTACACTGTACTATAGTAGAAATATTTACAAGAACAAATAAGGAACACATTTTTGCAAATGTTGATGTTTGATTTCAAAGAGAATGAAGTTTGAAAACGAGTAAAAAAAGTGTTTACTGTAGAACATGATTTTATCCTCTTTGTGTTAACGATAGAAATTACAGCAGGCCATGATCTAGAAAAAAAACGGGGGGGGGGGGGAGAACACAATCGAGTCGAAAAAATGTAAAAAAAAAGCGGGGGGGAGGGGGAAGAAACACAATCGATTTGAAAAAATGTTAAAAGTGGGGGGGCAAGGCACTTGATTTCCAATGCAGTACAATATTTCCCCCTCCATTTTATGGGAGGGTGAAAACGGACCATGACTCCCCCCCCCCCCCCCCCCTAGATCCCGCCATGGATTACGGGTTGGGTTTTATTGCCTCTGAGTGGCAATTTTTTGCATACAATGGACAGGTCACAAGGACCCTGAGGGATAAAAGAAGGTTAGGAAGACTGGACAGTTGTTGGAGAGCCTCCAATCAAGGCCATCTAGCGTGTTCTTTAACGTGAAAAGGGTATGGCTGTACCACACACTGGGCCACGGCTTAACGTCCCATCTGACGGACGGTGGTCTTTCCAAGCCCATCGGTGTCCCCTACTGACCGTGGGCAGGATGGGGAGTTTTGCGGAGATAAATCTCAACGCTGCCCAGGCGGGACTCAAACCTGGGAACTTAGGGAGAATACGAGCCTGGACCCCGTCTCCGCAGATTACAGAAGCACAAGATATTCTAGACATATTCCATATAAGCTATAATGTTTAATCACTAAGAGAGTTGAGAGAAGGAAATTCAGTATAGTGTAGGAAAAAATCGTTTAGTGACGAATGAGGTTCATATCTGGACGGGATTAGAATATTTAAAAAGTGAACTATTAACACAATGCTCGACGAGTAAAAAGCTTAAATACAATACTCGAGGAGTAGAAAGATTTTATGACTAGGGTTTCAAACAAGGAAATTGTTAGCAAATGCTGTTCAGAATGGGGTTAGTTACGACCAAAAACGTTGTGTTAACAGTTTTCGATAGAGCTTAAAGCGAAAATAAAATTTTATGAGTATGTTCTTTAACCCCGAAATGACGACAGTCTACTATTTCAGAGATACTTAATTAGATTTTCAAGTAACAAAACTTTTTGAATTGCAGATATCGTTTACAGACGAATGCTTCCCATTTTCAATTTTTATTCATTGGCCATTATAATATAAGTATTAATGGTTATAAGATAAAATTATTTTCATAAATTACATATTATCGGTCAGAGGAGGAAAGGAAACAAAATAAAAAAATTAACCGCATGATTTTGTTTGCATAATATTTCATATTTCTCACACTTTTATTTTTTTTAAATATTTTTTCACTAAAAGATTTATACATTGTTTTATTTTTGGATTAGGATTTTTACCACATTCTATAGTGCCCGTAAAATATCTATTATGGTCGAATATGACTAGCGTGACAGCATTTGAGCATAACGAATCTATCTGATTTTGCAGATACTTTTGTTTGCATTTCTCGTATGAAGGGTGCCAGGTAATCTGCCACAATCTAAATCACTTCTAATTTTATGGACACTGGGGAATTTAAAGCGAAGAACTTTTTCTTGTAGGCATCGTAGGACATTTCCCTGCTATGTATCAATACGAGGCAATGCAGAAATACATTGCAGTGCTGAGTGCATCAGAGTCAGGGTGTGGCAGATCCTCTCGAGATGGCAGATTATGGGTTGTCATGTTGTTCGTAGGACAGTAACTGATCATCTTCAGTAAATAAATGGCTTGGCACACTAGAAGTAAGATTAGAAAAGTATCAGAGCGATTTCCTTTTTGCTTCCATCTCCTGATTATTTCTTAGCATATTATTGTAATTAAAAGGTGTAATGCTAGAGTTGCGAACAGTCATCTTTTAAATATTAAGTGCAATCATTTAAAGTGTGTGACCTTTTGTAACGGCACAAGTGTTGAAAGGCAAACAAAAAGGCAAATAAATGTGCTTTGCCGAAAGGAAATATTTATGGTAAAACCGCATATTCCTCTCGAGAATTTTAAGTGTTCTAAACATCCAAATTTTCCTGAATGTGATATATACATATTTGAATTGGGTAATTATCCGAATGAGAAGCGCGTTTGTTCTGCACAAGGGGATTAAAGTGCAGGTTACAAAAATCCCAGTACTCGGGACAAGGTTGGAGAAGGCAAAAGTTTACCAAAGTGGAAATCTGAGAAGTATCACTCCCTCCCATATTAATAAATAACTTATATACATATATGCTGAATTGGGCTGTTTTAGATTCTATATTCCTTTCACGGAGTTAGTACTTCAATTTTAAATTAATTTAAACACTATTAGCTCCGTAACGTGAAACTTGATTTGCAAATGTATACTTTTACAGATTTTTATGTATATCATACCTTAAACAGCACAGCGCCAACACACCTCTACCAAGGTTTTCCTCGCCGAGACGACTCCGTTAGTGGGCCAGGAATTTCTTTCCATTCGTCGCTACCGGCACTAATTCCAGGTAGTTATTTTCAAGTTGCTGGTCATTCCTTTTTCTACATGCAGAAGGAAAAACACACAAACACTGACTCGTACGAGGGAGAAAACTTTTTACTCATTTTAGATTTTATGAAAATTAAAAATATACACAAAAAATGCTTCTTTACGCGTTTCATTTACGCAAAAATATCGTCAGGAGAGATATAAAATTGTGCAGTACTACGAAGTTTTTTCTTTTATAGAAGTTCGCCCGTCAACGGAGCTGCTGTAACTGCTGCTGGCGATCCATTAGGTGTTTGGGGTGGATCCAAGTTTCTTATGGTTAAATCTGTGTTCACTACTCGTCATCCTTCTGATCTTTTTTCCTTTTTTATCTATCAATAATCTCCATGGTAGGGGAGGTATTACATTTCATCGTTGATGCATTTTCTTTTTCTTGTAAATCATTAATTGTTCAGCTATATCCATTTGATATTCACTGAAGTGCCATTGAATTAGGGATAGCAACATAGTAACATGTTGAATCCCCTCTGGCCCTGATAATTGCCGCCACACCGACGAGGCAAGGACTCCACAAGCTTGCGTAAATGTTCCACAGGTATGGCGACCCATGCATCCTCCAGAGCTGTCCACTTCTCTCAATGTCGTCACTGATGGGACACAGGACCGAACACTCTGCTCAACAGTATCCGAAAGATTTTCGATGGGATTTAAATCTGGGCTTCTAGGTGACCAATTCATTATTTTAAAGTCAGCAGAATGCTCCTGCAACCATGCAGTAGACAACCTGGACCTGTGAGATGAACAGTTGTCTTTCTGGTAGACACATATTGGGATGCATGATGGCCATGAATGGGTGTAAATGGTCAGCCATGAGTTCTACGTACCGGGATGCATTGAGAGTCGTAGGTAAAGGTACCAAAGGTCCCACAGACGTCCAACTGAAGACAAACCAGGGCATCACTGAGCCACCACCAGCTTGTACTGTTCCGTCCTGACATGCAGTATCCATGGCTTCATGGGGTTGGCGCCATACCCCAGTCTCCCATCGGCGTGATGAAGTTTAAATCGGGATTCATCACTCCAGGCTATCCGTTGCCAATTTTCGATGATCCAGTTTCGATGTTCTTTAGTCCTGGCAAAGCGTTGAGCCTGGTGACGTGCCGTTAGAAGTGAGACTCTCGTAGGTCGGCGGCTCCCGAAGGAGAGACGACGAAATGAACATTGCACAGTCCTGCACTTACTTCCCAGCTGGAACCCACGTTCAGATCGGAGGTGATTTCAGATAATTTCTGGCTCCTATCGGTCCGTACAATACATTTCAGATGGCAAAGCCCACAATCATTCAAAGCTGGTTGTCCTTTACAGTTTGTCTGGGTGCTTGTTTATTGCCGTAAATTTCATATTTCCGGAACACTCTTGAAACTGTCGTACGAAATCCAAGTTCGTTGACAATTTCGGAGATCGAGTGTCCCATCCGTCGGGCACCTACGATCTGCCCTCTGTCAAATGCATCTAAATCCCCCGCCTTTTCCATTACGTTTTTTACGACGAATGCTTGGGGAAGCCAAAGCTGACAGCTATATATAACCAGAGTTTCAGCCACGCATGCGCGCAAATGCGGGACTTTCCGTGCTGAATTTGGATAACGTCTCCTATCCCTAATTCAATGCTATTTCAGTATATTGTAGTTGCTGTTGCTACTATTTTGACGTTTTCAAAATTTTGGTGGAAGTCTACTTTGATTGTTTTCTTGATAGTACCGTATTTCCTTTATTGTATTGATTAGCTCATTTGTGCTCCTTCATTCTGAATTCAGTATTCCTTTTAGTTTTTCCTATGTATGATATAATGTTTCCAGTCTCTGTTTCATTTCGTGGAACCTCATTTCTGAACGTCACTTTCTTGCACACATTGAACTAAATATCCAAGTCACAAGGACCCGAGGTCTCAGAGAAGGTTGGGGAAGGTGATCTACTGGACCATTCGATCGCTCAGCTGTTAAAAGCGTTCACTGTTGCACCCCTTATTAGAGTTAGCAAGCGCAATCATAACGTAAAATTTCGTCTGCTGGTAGTGACAGCTGTATATATGGCGCTAAAAACACTAAATAACTTAAAGAATTATATTTCATATGAAAACAACGCAGTTTACATTTCGCATTTACATAACGATGGTTAAATATTAAAAACTGCTTTTTAAACAAAAATATTGAGCTATTCTAACTAATAAGTTTGGTCTCTTTTACCTCTGAGTGGCACTTTTCTTCGCACAATAAACTAAATGGTCAGGTCACAAGAACCCGAAAATGTTGGGGGAAGAGGGCCCACTGGATTGAAGAAAATCGTAGACTCCCGTCAAGTCGTCTTTGAGCCTTCCGTCAAGACCATCCTCCCGTTAAGACCATCCTTTAAAGTGTGTAGAGTATGGCTTTCCGCATACAGGACCACAGGTTTATTTAGCATTCGATAGACGACAGCCTTTCCAAGTCCATCGGCGTCCCCTACTGACCGAGAGCAAGGTGGAGAATTTTAAGACAATCTCAAAGATGGCACACCTGGGACTCGAGCCTGGGAACTACAGATTACGAGCCTGGCGCTCTACCGACCGAGTCACCTCCGCCGCCCAGTTAATAAGCACTGGAATAAACAGCTGAACTGCAAAACATGAATACTACACTGCACGACATTGAAATTGCCCCACCCACAAGGAGTAAAGGGATAGGGGTGAAATGCACCACACATGTAGCAATACATATTGTCATACTATGATTTAATTTATAGCCACTTATAGCGGTTAGAAGATGAGATAATGCAGCACAATATGACTGCCTCAGTAGGTGGTTGCACTGTCGTGAAAGGCAATACAGGCAGCAATACGGCGGGGTATGGAGTCATACAGTCGAAGGATACAGTCCTGAGGAATTGCACGCCAAGCAGAGTTGACTTGCTCCCATAATTCATCAAGATTCTGCGCCGGCCAGTGAGGGGATTGCACATGTCATCCAATGTGGTCCAACAGATTTTCTATTGGGGATAAATCTGGAGATCGTTCTGCCCATAGCAATACTTAAACATGTTGCAAACATTGTCTGGAGACCCTAGCAGTGTTTACATGGGCATTGTCATGCTGGAAAATGTGCTGCTGCATGCCTCCCAGGAATGGTAAAGAAACGGGCTGCAGATCTGCGCTAACGCATCATGTAGCTGTCAATGTTCCCATGATGTGGACTAGAGATGACCTGCTGTCATATCCAATAGCACCCCATACCATTATGCCAGGCAATGTGCCAGTCACGAACAAAAGTTGGATCCGTCCTCTCGCCAGGTTGTCCCATATACAGACCCGTCGATCGTCAGTACCCAGACAGAAACGGGATTCATCACTAAACACAAGTGTTCCATTCATGATCCCAGTTCGCACGACTTCGGCACCAAGCCAGTCGAGCGCTGCGATGGTTTGCAGTAAATGACAGTCGACATAACGATTGCCTAGAGCGCAGGTGTGCCTCATACAACGTTCGGTTTACCGTTCAGGTCGTTATGGGGACGTCCATGGCTGCTGACACAGCCCGTCGAATATCGTCTGCAGTGCTCTTGTGATGAACGAGCATGTCGAACAATGCGCCTATCAAGCCGTGCTGATATCTGTCAGACGGCACCAGACGGTCAGACGGTCTCTGAGACGCACGCTTGAACCTTCATTTCGCCACTGTTGCCAACAGCGTCCAATTGTTCGTGCATTCCGATGAACATGGGCAAAGACACTACGTGTAGTCCATCTGGCTTTACATAGGCCCATAATTCTTCCTCTCTCAAAAGCATCCAAATGGCAATAAACCTGCCGACGGCGTGTACCAGACATTTTCGGCCTTCACTGAACAATTTCCAAGCGGAACCACCTAATCTCAACCACAGTCAAAAATCACTGGAGTTGAATCTGGGGAACAAGATGGCCACGAAGTCAGGACGACTTCTACCTGCATAAACAAAATACCATCCCCGTTCTTTCTTGTACCTTTTATCTCTTGAGCCACACAAGACATTGGCTCCGGATTATCATCATATGCATTCTCAACTGCGCACAGCCACCCTTCTATTTGCATGTTTGTACGACATGTCATTCTGGGTGGGGCACTTTCAATGTCGAGCAGTGTATTATACTAATTTTAATCAGATGAGAAGGTTTCTATTAAACTCAAACAATCAATATTTCGACCATAAGTCAAATCTCCCCCCACCTTCACTGTAAGCTTCTAGAACGTCACTATTACAAGAATAAAGCAACGAGGAAAAAGGCAGTTATCAAATACCCAGTATCAGACTGTGATTTATATTAAATATGATGCGTGGACTCGAAAGGATTAATTAGGGAGTTAATAACTGCAGTGTAATTGCAATAGTGTATTAGAACTTGTCAGAATATGCCAAGTAGAAAATTACTATTGTAAACATTAAGCAGATCTGCTCACTTGGCAGGTCAAAGCTTCGAAAGCCATGCTCACTTGACAATGCACCATACAACTTTTTACGAAGTGTGACAGCAAGAAATGTGAAACTTTTATGGAAGACATCTTAATAGTCAGTTACGTCAACCGGGAATCAAACTTATATGTAACGAAAATTTTCAACTAAGCTTTTTATAGATAAATTGAGTTATTTAATTTATCACCAATATATATTTTTACCAAATAATGTTGAATTGTGATGAGTAGCTAGTTTTGATTTTTTTTTTGCACTCATCGAGAGAATTAGAACGACTTTAAAACTTCCAACTCTTTCATTTTAACATTTAGTTTACGGTCGTGTTTTCGCAAACAACCTGAAAACTTCTCAGCTATTTGTCGTCACCTTAAAAAGTCAGTTTAAGAAGTTTGGATTTTTAAATTAAAACATATGCAAACATTTGTTTCGATTTCCTTACTGAGCATTTACCGAAAGCTATAAAAATAATCTTTCCTAATATGTACGTACTTTGGGTACATAATTCCGCTTATCGAACAATGGTTTCTGTTGTTAACTTGAGCACTACTTGTCAAGTTGAAAAAAATTACAAACACGAATGAAAAACGTGTATTTTTTGTGATACAAGAATGCTAATGTTGTTGCTTGGGAGATAGTTTTTGCAGACCTCAAGCTGAGTTCCTTTTCTTATTCTCGCATGTCTTATGTATCGCTCCATAAATTTATTGTGTTTTGACAAAATGCTGCATTTTATTTGAAATATAACCGAATAAAACGGAGGGATATAAAATGGGTCAAAATATTCATGTTTTTAATAGACCGTGGCACATCCCTTCTCAAACGAAAGCAGTTGTATTCTTTCTGTAAACGCTAAATGGTTTAAGTGCAACTCTTCAAACCAACGATTATCCAAAGTAATTACCTTTTTTTGCGCATAATGGATGGCAGGAGAAATGTAAAATTTCGACTTTCGTTTTTTTCTTTTATGCACTTAAATTATGCTATCCTCTTCGCTGCTAAGATCAAGTATCGTGTATTCTGTGAGTTTTAAAAATTAATATTTTTTATCAGCACCGTCTCTGCAAATAAAAGAGAACAGAGGCAATGTTCGTTCTAAATTCTGACGATTTCGATCCAATTAAAAAGAACTAAATTGAGTGGAAATAAAATGTTCGGAAATTTGAAAAATAATTCTCTAGAAACATAAAGATCACGGCGACGTAAACAAGGAGAAAGAGCAAATAGAGTATTTTTAATTTATCCAGTAGCTGAATATTTAGAATACTCAGCTGCAGTGTAAAAAGATTTGTTTCGAGTCTGGATAAGACCTGAAAGTTTCTTTTCTGATATCTTTCTGGTGAGGTTTAAACTTCCTCACAGATCTTCTTTAAGATGGACTTATACCGAGAGATTCCTTTCAGATGTAAGGAAAGCAGCTGTACGCAGTCGTAGAAAGTTCACATTTTCTGTTAACATGAAGCGACTCAATATTTTTGGTAATATAATGATGCTGAACCTAAATGACAGAGGTCCTCCTTAAACCAATAAGGAATTCTTTGTTTCAAGATCACTATTGAAAACAGAAAAACTTAGGTCATCATCCCTGATGCAATTATGGATGGCGCTTATCATATTCTCCATATTGGTTGTTTTTGCTCTCAGTGGAAGTTGTTCGCACGCAGTGGGTTAAATTACCAAGTTACAAAGACCCCAAGGGCTAAGTGAAGGTTGTGGAAGAGGATACAGGAGACAGATGAGATTCTCCTTTCAACGCTACCGTGCATGCTCTTTATCGACACAGAGTATAATTCTCCTGTGCACTAAAATGACTCTAAATTTGAAAAAAAAACCTTAGCCTCTTGTTTAACGGATAGCGACTTAACCAAAATCGTCGGTGTCATTTTCACCCCCACGGAAACCTTTTCTCATCAGTGGAGAAAGTTCTGAACTAAGGTACAGTTAAGATTCAAATTTTGGAACATCAATTTAGGAACTTGGCGCGCTATCGACGAGACAGCCAAGACCCAAACACATTTCATATGTGCTGAACAAAAGTAATTCCTGTCATAGTTCAAGTTCTTTTCATTCTAAACTGCTATAAATTGAAATATTATACTCTCCCTTAAAACGATGCGGAAGGGGGAGGGGGTTGTAAAAGGAAGCCATTAAAGCATTTCTCTCAACTAGTAATGGGACTTTTACTACAGATAATATTTTATTCTATTTCAGAAAATGTTTCCCGAAACCTTTTATATTTTCGGAATGAATGAGAATCGCTTTTAAGTCGAGTTTAGTATCGTTTTAGTGGTCTTTAAATTTCTCTAAAGTGTACACATCTGTCTGAACATGATTAATTTTTTAGTTTAGAGTCATTGTGGCATTAGTGCACATATAACAGGTTTATATATATATATACCATTATTATCTATGATACAAAGCAGCGATCAATAAGAGGGAAGTTTTATGGATGGTTTTATTTAAGCACAACTTTCGCAAAACATTTTGCGATAGCTATTTTTGTCGTTACTTCGATTCAGTATAAAAATCTAAATTCTTGATGATGAATCGTTAAAACGATCTCATACTTTTCTTTTTGTGTATATATATTATATATATACAAGGTGGTCATAACTGAAGTGCCCTGTTCAAAGGACTTTAGAGATATGGAATGGACGGAATGTATTTCTATTTGGGATCTATATGTTTTTCAACGTATAAATCCCAAACAGAATGCGAAACAAACACGAAGAAATAGGAATTACGGAGTTCTAAAACTGATCATCAGATGGAAAAAGGAATGTAGTACAATACCATCAATACAATATCTGTTCTGGATGTCCTTCACTTGTCACAATGTGCTGAAATCGAAGGATAACATTGTCGACAGCAGATATTTGCATATCCGACGTGATACTCGTCTTGTATTAGGTAATGTTGCTTTTCAAGTCCACTAGTTTTCTAATGTTAGCACGGCAGACCTGGTCCTTTAAATAGCTCCACAGTCAAACATCAGGGGAGTTTAGATATGGGGAACAAGATGACCACGAAGTGAGGAATCCGCGACTTTTTGTTCTATTGTCGATGAAGCAAACAATTTCTACACATTGTTCGTGATATGTGGAGGAGTTCTATCCTGCATGAAAACTTCTCTGAAGACATTTAAGTTGTTTTAGGTATGAAATGACAATATCACCTAAAAGGGAATGGAAGCTGTTACTGGTGACACAAAATATTACAGTCTTGTAGAACGGACTTTCTCAAAATAATGGGGGACAAATGCTAAATTCATCAGTAAAACCGTACCATGCAGTCATTTTAGAAGAATGTAGTTGTCATTCCTGTATATCATGCTGAGTGTTTGATGCCTAGATCCGACTGTTACGGGTGTTCATTACTCTTTTCAAATGAAAATGAGACTCAAATGTTCTATGCTCATGCATTCTTCACCTCCATTCGAGCAAGGAAGTCCTATGCAAAAGTCAGTCGATTTGACGGATCACCAGTGAGAAGTTCGTGCGAACGGTCAATCTTATGTGGATAATGGTGAAGCATTTTTCTCAACAATTTATGCGCAGTTGTCTTAGGTAAAGACACTGAGCAACACATCGAGAAGTGTGGTTTCCCTGTGTGCAACCGCTGCTTGGAGCGCAGTAGATATCTCCTCTACGATATCTGAAGTAATGGGTTTGCTTCTCGTCCACTTCTGACATCGAAGTTCCAAAAATCTTCCTCAAATCTGGGGGGCGGGGCTCAGTCGGTGGTGCGCCAGGCTCGTAATCTGTAGTTTCCAGGTTCGAGTCCCAGCTGGGTCAGCATTGAGATTTATCTCCGCAAAATTCCCCGCCTTGCCCACGGTCAGTAGGGGACACCGATGGGCTTGGAAAGGCCGCCGTCCGTCGGATGGCACGTAAAGCCGTGGCCCCGTGTGCGGGAGAGCCATACCCTGTGCACGTTAAAGAACACGCTGAATGACCTTGACGGGAGGCTACCATCTGCCTCTCAACAGCTGTTACAGTGGGTCCCCTCCCCCAACATTCTCTGAGCCTTCGGGGTCCATGTGGCCTGACCATTTAGCCCATTGTGTGCAAAAAAGTGCCGCTCAGAGGTAAAACAACCCAACCTCAAATCTGGTCATTTTTCTGAGGCCCTTGTATGTCATAGGGTCCCTTTTCAATCTTCCCTCCTTCTATACTCCTTTAATGCTTGAGCTACAAGAGACATACCCTGTGAACGCTAAAGAACCCACTTGATGGTATTGAAGAGAGGTTTCCACCTATCTCCTAGCAGTTTCAAGTGGGTCCCTTTCCCCCATCCTTCTCTGAGCCCTTGGGGTCTTTGTGACCTGACCATTTACCCCAACTGTGCGCAAAAAAAAAGTGCCCGAGGTAACACAACCAAACTGAACCCCTAACACATATACACACAGACATAAAATAATCTTTTTGGCCTATGTGTCAGTTGAAATTTCTCCATTTTCTTTCCGGTATGTCAAGCATCAGATATATGATTTCTTCTAGCAGCCTCAAGATTTAAAAGAAAACTGCCTAAAAAAATTACATTTAAAAAGAAGAACTGTGAGAAATCATTGCGTAAGCTTAAACTTTACGTGTCACAGGCTGGTGCAACGATATCGTCTACAACGGTGAAGGACAGGAAGCAGAGAAAATTTTTCTCTATCAGTAGCCGTTTCGGTGACATCTAGCTCTCGCATCCTACAGCCAGGTTTGTTCATCTCTTCGAATTCAAGGTGGCATCATGATGGATCGCAAGATTACTGCTGTGAGAGGAGGCTTTCGAAAGGCATTATTAAAAGGAAATACTTCGGGAGCCGATTGCAGTCTAACCCCAAAGGTTTATTGAGAAGTATTAAACTACCATCACTTAAATAACGTCACTTAGTTACCCAGGAGGAAACCTGCGCTTTATTTTAACCCGAAACTCCCTACTTCTTGAATGGTGAGGAGTAATCTTAATCGAAACAGAAACTTTTATCTAAAACAGTAAATATATCATAGTTAAATCCGTTAACAATGAGCTATTGATGAACTCTACTTTGTATATCAGTATAGCATTGCTTAGAGTTTTAAAATCCTCTGATGAAAGTGATATATAATGCTTTATTAAGTATAGAGCATATTATGTTATCCTATTATAAAGCTGAGAAGTTTAGTCAGTCTTCTATTATTAGCAGCTTCATTACAAACTATTTCGATAATATCGTATCTTCAGTAATGCGATATTAATTATTAATCTAGAGCACATAATTATGAGTTTTAACAATTCATATTTAACTGCTGCGTATGTTAATGAAAAACAAATAGAGACAACTTATTTATCCCTCCTAATATTGCCTCCGAGCCTGCTAATAACCAAAGATAAACTTTGTTTTGGACCTAATCAGTATCAGTTAGTTCCTATTAATTAATTTAGCATTTCATTGTAAAATAGTACCGCTGGCATGCAATTACATTAGGACGTCTGTCTGTTGTTAAATCTATAAACATAGAATACAGAGGGACGATTTTAGTTACTTATTTACAAATTATATGATTTAGCCATGTGATTTTTATGCACGCAATCATAAATTGAATGTGATATATTCAAATAATTATAATAAATTATATATTACAGCAATGTAGAATGTAAATGGCTAATGATATTATTTTTGGTTTAGCTACAACAGAAAGGAGATTATTATAATTTACACTTCTAAAATGATCAATATACCAAAATATATATTTATTTAAGAATTTGTAGAGAAGAAAAGAAGTTATCTGTTGCTTCGTATTATTGTAAGGTGACCAAATTTATGAAAGAAAATGCGGAGACGTTTGAAAATTCAGTTTGAATTCTGTTGCGAGCTGTCAACTAGGGTGACCAGATGTTTCCGTTTTCTAGGAACTTCTGGTCACTCTAGTTTGATGGCTCGCAATTGGAGACTTTCATTTTAAAATTCTGACCTGTTTTTCAGTCATCTTCATCATCAACCGATTTTTTTCTTTTGTAGCAGTGTTACCAGTATCATTCTATTAGTAAAAGATCTACTGAAGCCGTGCAATGAATTTAAAATATAAGGTAATATCTGAAATTAATTCCTGGGATATTTATTCGTCGGTGCAAGAGCTTTTTATCCAGGGACTGTCCCCGGAAAACGGGAAGTCTGATCACCCTATGTTAATGTGAAATTCCATAGGAATTCAGATTTCCTATTTAAATTGAGAGCATTAGCTCACCTTAAGTAAATATCACTTTGGGCTTCTAAAACCCACATCTGAAGCTTAAACATGGATCAGTTGGATCAGTTGATCTTCGTAGCAAACTATCAGGTCCAATCACTTCTTGTGAACATAGAATGTTTGTCTGGAAAAGTTTTCTAATTTCCAATATTAGAGTCTTCTAATGGTGGAAATTCAAACTAATGGAAGATTCAGAAAAAGCGAATGATAATGTTTCTTATTCACTCTCGAACCAAGAAAGTACTTTTCATTGATAGTTGTATTTTTCTCACCTTTTCCCGAGTAAGGGGACAGATTAAAATGTCATTGCAAATCCGTTGATCATTCCACCATCTAAATTTCAAATTCCTAGCAAGAGCAGACGGGTTTTCAATTTTCATTTGAAGCTTTACCATTTTCCAATTTTTGCGACCTCTAATGGTGCAAAGTCAAATTATTGCGAAAAACTTCAAATTGTAATATCTTATTAATATTCAGCCAACACAAAACTAAATTTTCATTTATCTCTTAAGCGGAAAAACAAATTAATGTCTTCAGACGGACAGATAGATGGCAAGGTAGAAACGATAACTCGTTTTACTAAAACAAGCTAAAATTAATCATAACAACTAAAAAACTCACTCATTTTAGCTCACAACCAACCAACTGAAAAATCGCACCAACTATCAGATTTTACCTCTGTTTCGCACTCAAAGTCAGGGCTCTATGCAGAGAATTAGCTTTTTTTTTTGCGACATCGCGATTAGATCTTTTTGTGATATTTCAAAGCAACGAAGTTTTCTTGGAGATAAGGACAATCTCTCCTCAGAGAAAATAACGTTGCCCCTCCGATATATGCTTTATGTCTATGCAAAATTTCTTTTCGTGTTGAATAAGATATCTCTTTGTCGAACTAAGACTTCAAATGTTCTAAAGATTAAAGCTGCTGACAGCAACCAATCGATCTTACACCAGAATCGATTTGTCGACCAATGTCTAGCAATCATAAAGCCGCGATCGCCTCCATAAGAAAATGCTCGTTCAATGCTGTGAAAGAACCTCAGTCTTAGGATGGTAAGTGTATACTTCCCGAAGGAGTGTTTTCATTCGGAATATCAGGCATTATCTTCCTCTAGTAAAGCTTTAACGAACCTATTATACACATGTTCTATATTTGGTTTGCTTCATAGCATAAGCAAACGACTTTATCTAAATAAGCCACTTTTTTTTTTTCACCGCTGAAAGAGAAATCGCAGAGATTCCAGAGTTTTAAGAAAGTTCTGAATCGGTGAATGGTTTACAAAAGAAAATCCTGCAGACATTTTCCTTTTTCTTGGAAAGGAATAAGTTAGTCCCGAATCTGTCCTGCTTAAATACCTTAGCAAAACATTAAAAATAAACATTTGCAGTATGAAGTGGGTTCTGGTGAAGATGATAAGAGAAGACATTAAAATAAGAGTTTGTTCTCCTAGCTGGTATTTCATCACATTTTTCATCATTTTTAACAATGCAGATAATGTGCCTTGATAACGACTGACATGTGTTGTTTAACCACCCAGTGTTTTTATTAAGTTAAAATGGGTTGAATAGCCTAGTTAAATGTTCTATGAAGATTAAGGCAGAGTGTCATCGAATGGCTGATAATGCCGATGGTAAAATCTGTCACTATTCAAAAAATTGAATGTTGATTCTTTAAGTTATTCTTCGTGAAAGGATAAAATCAGTTTGTGACAATGAGAATTTTGTTGGTCCCCGTATAGCATGAATTCATTTGAAATACAAAACAAATTATATTGAATCATACCACTGAACGTAATGTAAAGAATCACATCCGAAGAAATGCAAATGTATTATACTGTTACGACAGAAGAATCTGGCAACCGAAAGCAAAGTTTCAGCCAACGAATAAGAACGTTGGGAGAATTTGGAGAAGGAGAGTGGAGCGTTAACGGTCGTTGTATTGTAACGGTCGGAGAGTTCGAAAATGGACGGTGAGCTGTTCTGAGACAGTGCGCGTAAGTATCAAGAAGTTACTTGATGTGTTGTGTATACGCGGAAGGATAAAAGTGGGATCTTTTATCGTTAAGTATCAAGAAGTAACTTGATGTGTTGTGTATACGCGGAAGTATAAAAGTGGGAACTTTTATGGCTAACTTCGAATGTCTACACGGACTGTCTTTTTGTTCGGCTAGTGTGTGAAAAGTTATTAGCACAGGACGAGAATTGGTTTACGAGTGAAGATCTTCGGGTGACCTGGTAAATCAAGTAAAAGGTAGTATTTAGTAAAATACACAGAGCTGATGTGTGCTCATGCAGGAAGATTGATGACTTGTGCATGTTAATAGTTGATTTGTTAATAAGATACTTCATCCATATTTCCTTTGTAACAATTTACCTTGTATTGAATTTGGTTTTGAAATATAGCTTTTAATACTCACGCTCAGTGGCTATCCATTTTTGTGATCCGCAACATTTGGTGTCAGAAGTGGGATTAATTAATTGAATGCCGTTAACTAGAAGTATGGATGAATTAGTAAAGTTGATAAATAGCTTCAAAGCCGATATGACTAATATGAAAGCCGATATGGCTGCGCTGATGACTGATAGGAAAGCCATTATTTCTACGCTGATGACTGATAGGAAAGCCATTATTGCTACGCTGATGACTGATAGGAAAGCCGTTATTGCTACGCTGGTGACTGATATGAAAGCCGATATGGCTACGCAGATGACTGATATTAAAAGTGATCTAGCTGCCCAAAGCGATAAAATAGGTGACTTGAAAGCCGAAATGGCCGCACAAAATACTGAGATGAGAGCTGAAGTGGCTTCTCAAGTTGGTAAGATTATTGATCAGTTCAAGGATAATAAAACCGAACTCAATAGACAATGCAATAGTTTAAATGTTGAATTTGTCAGTGAAAAAGATGATCTTGATAGTGTTAAGTTAGATTGTAAACATGGAAAAGAAAAAGAGAAAGGCAACGCATATAAAAATGTGGATCTGCTACTGAAAATCAAGAATCGTAGAGATAGCGCAGATAATGCCTTTGACCACGCAACTACTGGTGATGCATGGCAGAGTGTCTATGTCGCTGGTGACATGTCTAGGAACTGTGAAGAACAATCACACAGATCAGAGAGCTGTGAGACTATACAGTACGCTTTGCACTTCAAAATACCTAGGTATACAAGTCTGGCACGATCTGAAGAGAGATCCACACGAAAGGTATTCTATTCCTCGCCGTCAGCAAAATGCATCATGGACAATTATCGCAAAGGCAGAGTAACGAGTGGTAATGAGGGGGAACGAAACAGAGTTTACGTTTCGCAGAGTGGTCCGAGTAAAGAAGAGGCGTCCATTCATCAGCTACAAAGTGCAAGGTGGTTCACGTGGATCGTTTGGCCATGTTTCATCGAAGAACTGAAGAAGCTTTGGAATCCAGAATTGTTCGGGACGAACAAGACCTAGGAAGGGGGCAGTGTTACGACAGAAGAATCTGGCAACCGAAAGCAAAGTTTCAGCCAACGAATAAGAACGTTGGGAGAATTTGGAGAAGGAGAGTGGAGCGTTAACGGTCGTTGTATTGTAACGGTCGGAGAGTTCGAAAATGGACGGTGAGCTGTTCTGAGACAGTGCGCGTAAGTATCAAGAAGTTACTTGATGTGTTGTGTATACGCGGAAGGATAAAAGTGGGATCTTTTATCGTTAAGTATCAAGAAGTAACTTGATGTGTTGTGTATACGCGGAAGTATAAAAGTGGGAACTTTTATGGCTAACTTCGAATGTCTACACGGACTGTCTTTTTGTTCGGCTAGTGTGTGAAAAGTTATTAGCACAGGACGAGAATTGGTTTACGAGTGAAGATCTTCGGGTGACCTGGTAAATCAAGTAAAAGGTAGTATTTAGTAAAATACACAGAGCTGATGTGTGCTCATGCAGGAAGATTGATGACTTGTGCATGTTAATAGTTGATTTGTTAATAAGATACTTCATCCATATTTCCTTTGTAACAATTTACCTTGTATTGAATTTGGTTTTGAAATATAGCTTTTAATACTCACGCTCAGTGGCTATCCATTTTTGTGATCCGCAACAATACATAAGAAATTTATAGATTTTTCTCATAGTAATTATTCTCCTATAACGATCGAAATAAAATGTTTTTCTGTGCTTAGTCTTCAATGGTAAAATCGCTCGAATGTTTTTGTTTGAGATTCGCTAACGATATTCCAAATGACCTTAAATTAGGCATAAAGTCCTTTTCTCATGTGCTTGCGTTTTAGAATGGGATTTAGTTTCAAATGTGTAGAGTTGTCTGTGAAGTTCATTGATTGCGTTATTCCAAAGCACACGCATTCAAAACTTCCATACTGGGGGAAGGGGGAAGGGGGGAGGAACTAATAATTTATCAAAATAAGATTCCTGGAGGTAACTTTTAAAGAATAGTTCATCGGTGCTGACAGATTCCAACCAATATCAATATGCTATAAAATATTGTCCTATTAGTAAAGGGAGATGTATCACCGAAGAAAATTTTTTCAACATTGAGATTAATATTTAATTCTTGTTAAAAGTCAGAATTAGTTATTAGCTCTATTTGGCAAATGATGTTGAACTATTGCATTATAGCTGTTGATGAATATGGTAATGGAATTATTAATTATCTTTGTTTGGTGGTAAACAGAGAGAAAGGCTAACGGAAAGAAAATTGGTCAGTTCAAATTCACTTGTTTTGAATGCCCCCTTGAGCAAGACTTTCAGTTTAATGATCTCGTAATTTATGTAATTGATACTGGTGATGTGCCGTCGAGTTAAACAGAATATTAATTGTTGTTGGGACTTTTAAGAATACATGGACAGCGAGGAATAAATTAAAAAACTTAAAAAAATACCTATCTTCCTATATCATCACCATCATCATCATCATCCTCAAGCAGCCATGGGCTACGGAGGTCCAACCAGACCATGCAGTTTAGTTCTCCAAGCAAATCTGTCCTGAGTTATATCTACTGCATTTGGCCACTGCACACCAATTCTAACAAGGCCCTGTTTGACATTGTCTGCCCACCTCATCCCTGGTCTCCCCCTCTTTCTGAGGCCTTTAGGCACACTGTTCATAACCCTATTCACCAATCTATAATTATCCATACGGGCAACATGGCCAAAGCCACGGAGTCTCTCTCTGCACAATATGCTGCTTAAAGGAGGTTACCGACTCCTTTGCCTAACCTCATCATTAGCTACAATGTTGAACCACCTAATGCCCAAGATACAGCGTAAGCATTTAGAATCAAAAGCATCTAGTTTCCTCTTATCTTGTTTACAAAGTGTCCAAGTTTCACTACCGTAACTACCCATAGCAAGAACCAAACTATTATACAGTCTGATTTTAGTCTTTAGGTGTATACGCCTATTTTTCCACAATCTCCATAGATTCTTAAATGTCCCGGCAGCAATACCTATTCGTCTGTTAATCTCATGCCACACATCACCATTATCTGTTACATAGCTCCCAAGATAATTAAAATGTGACACCTGCTCAAGACTGCAACCATTCAGATTAACTGAATCACATCCTGTCTGATCAATTTTCATAACTTTAGTTTTCTCTCTGTTTATAACCAAACCTACTCTACTACCAGTCTCATCAACAGCTCGAATGAAAGAGTTCATCTCATCAACATCATTTGCTAAAAGAGCTAAATCATTAGCATAATCTAAATCAGAAATTTTAGTATCTCCAGACCATTTAAGGCCAAAATCTTTCGCTTGCACTGAATTTCGCATAACCTGATCAATAATCAAGCTAAAGAGAAAAGGAGACAAAATGCACCTTTGTCGAACACCAGAAGTAATGCTAAACCAATTGCTACAAGCCTTACCAACTCTCACACACGACTCAGTGTTATTATAGAGAGCTTTCATTATGTTAACTAACTTGTCTGGTATACCATATGATCTCATAATCAACCACAAATTATGACGATCAACAGAGTCGAAAGCCTTTTTGAAATCAACAAAGCTAGCAATCAAAGGTTTCTGAAACTCTAAACATTTCTCAAGAATCTGCCTAAGTGAAAATATCTGATCCACACATCCCCTACCACTTCTGAATCCACATTGCTCATCACACAATTGACTGTCAACCAGATTATTAATTCTATTAGCACAATCATGGATAGAACTTTCCCTGGAACAGAGAATAGGCTGATACCCCTATAGTTATCACAAGAACTGAGATCACTTTTTTTGAAAAAAGGGGTAATAATAGCTCTGGTAAAATCCTTAGGAACCATGCCTTTATCATAAAAGATATTCAAAATTTCAGTCATCCAAGTGGTAACAGAAACATTCCCAGCTTTAAGCATTTCCATAGTAATTTCATCTACACCTGGGGATTTGTGAAGTTTAAGTTTAGAAATAGCCAAACTAACTTCATATTGTGTTACAGGGCCAACATTAAAGCCACCAATGCATCTATAATCATTGCAAACAATGGGAGTTGAACTAACCACATTGTTTAGAACATCACTGAAATGCTCATCCCACCTAGCCATGACAGAATCCTCACTTTCTATAACCTTACCTTGTTTATCTTTCAATCCCTGTACACCTGTCCGTTTTCTACCACCCAAAACATTAACTATCTGGTACAGCTCTCTGCTGTTGTGCTGTCTAACTGCTTCCTCGGCTTTGTCAGCCAGGCCATCCAGCCAAAGATTCTTGTCAGCAGCTAACTGATCCTTTACACGTTTATTAAGCTCTCTGTAATGCTTTCTATTATGACTGGTAGGATATCGATTAAGGACATTCCTGCAGTTCTTTCTATATGGGTCTTAAAAAGTGGAAAATAAACCTGAAGGATATCGATGGTGCAATTAGTCACTGATTTCGTATTCACTTCAATGGAAGATAGGGCGCCGACAATCTCGCTGTGTAGACAAATCGACATCCTATCTTCTTTGAAGTGAATACGAACTCAATGACTGATTGCACCATCGATATGCTTTAGGTTTATTTTCTACTTTTTAGGGCACATATAGGAAGATAAGTATTTTTCAAAAATTTTAATTTATTTTTTCACCAAAAACACATACTTTCAAAACTCTCATTTGATATATGGACTATAAACATCAACTACATTTTTACTCCCTTTTGGAGTCGTGTTTGAGATAGCCTATAACATTGGAGGCCGTCCCATGGCCGCGTGGTTAGCGTGCTTGTCTACTGATCTAAGGGACCTGGGTTCGAGCCCCGGGTAAGGCATGGCTGTTTGTGTTGTTTTTCTGCTGAGGTCCTGCCATCCTCTCAGATCTTCTACTGTGGCATATAAACTGACAGGCTCCTGTCAGACCTCTGTGGCAAGCAGCTGCTTGAGGAGGTATTTATTTATTTTATTTTATAACATTGGAGACGTCAGACGCTTTAATTTGAGATATGGCTCGTAAAAGTCTGATCCGCGAAAATCCGCCCCTCCCCTTTTATCAGGGGAGGAAGAGAATAGTGTGGACAAAATTTGAAATAGTTTACGGCGTCATTATATGAACTTTCATTTTTCACCTAACATGTAATTGTATTCCCTCGCGTTAGGAATAGAACGTATACAATCCTCAATAGCTAAAAATATTATACCAATTAAAGACCGCACACGTCTAATTACAACCCAAGATAGATTTATTTACTTGAATATTTTACCTTACCAGAGCCTATATAAATATAACATAGTTATACGTAATTTTTTGGACAACACACATAAAAGTAAGGTCTGAATTTTACAAATAATATGGGAAGTGCACAAGCGGCTGCAAAAATTCCATACATTTTCAATCAATTACCAAAGGAACTGCTAGCCGTAAATTCTTTCAGAGAAATAAAACACGAATTAAATAATTTTTTATTAAAAAATTAGATAATTAATATTAACACCTACTGACAAATTATGTGATTATGAATGTAAACTTAAAAAAATCTATATGAAAAAAGATAAAATTTTTTAGTAAAGAGAGCATATTATTGAATGTGGAAATTCTCAACTGAAATAGTAAGATAGTACATAGTAAATGCAATGTGATATGTTTTATGTCAATGTATTATTTTCTCCTGCAGAAAAGCTGTTAGCTTTGCGGGACATCTGTAAATAAGGAATGATTTATTTGTATTTGTCTCAATAAATAAATGATTAAAAAAAAAGATATAGTAGAACGACTGTCACCTTTCCCGATTTTTAGCGGGGAAAGAAAGCATGGAAGGGATCAATGTTTAATAGCCTATGGCACTCCCCGTATCAGAAGGTTTTATTTGACGTATAGCTGGTTACTTTCGGCATTCGGGTTCAGGTGATATAGCGGAAGAATAGTTTTCATATTTCCCCTTTTTTAGGGTGGAGCAACTCATGAAGGGGTGTCATGCGCCGGTGGTAAGGGTAGCGACGCTTGTGCTTATTTCGTCAGGTGGAATTAGATTTTCTTTGAACTGCGCAGAATGTGGTATTGATTCAGATAACAAACGATTTCCCCACTCTATAGTAAAGGACGATCAATTAGTCCTTTGATTACCTTCACCCTTATTTCGGTGAAACAACATGTTCGTGGGTTATTACACCCGTACCGACGTATGCCTCAGACTTGCTGTGCCAAGTGATGTACAGAAATATGTCCAACAATTCACGCACGAGAGTTGTATAGGGACGACACAGTTTATTCACATTTATATACCATCACGTGCTAGGGATGCTCTCGACTCCGTAGGTCTTTGCTGTCTTGCTGCTCCAAACAATTATGCAATGAGGTGGAGAACCGCACTTTTCAGATTATCGCTTTACCGAACTCAAACTCGGCGAAAGGATATCCAACCTTTGGCTGCAACGTGGTTCACTAAGAACTCACTTCAGTTCTACAGAACTGTATTTGATTCACCAAGAATCTTGATTTTCACATAGAATTGAATCCTCTCCTTAAGGGTTTTGTTTGAATAAGAGTGGCGTCCCTTGAGACCTATTCAAACTTTCTTCCCGTTTGACAATGACGCTCAAGACTGTCCTTTCATTATGGCCTGGCTCGTCTCCAGCACCCAGTACCTCGTGCATCAGGCTATTTGTAAAAGGCCATAAAAGGGCTTTTAGAACCAGTCAGCCCGTGCAGGCAGCCAGCTCAGACGCAAAAACAACATGTATGAGTCACATCCCCACAATTGCACTTCCAAAAACACACTTAATGCATAAAAATATTTACAATAACAAAAATATAATAAAAATGCAACAATAAATAAAAATAAATAAATTAGAGGGACATTATAGGGGGGGGGGGGTTAATACTTTGTAGCCTATGACCTTCCCACGTCACCAGCTTTCATTTGATGTCGAGCTTGTTACTTTCTGCACTCGCATTATCAAGAGATATAGGGGGACAATCATTTTCATTTCCTCCCCCTTTTTCAGGAGGAAAGAAAGCATGGGGTCAATATTTCATAGCCTACGACATTCCCCGCCTCAGATGCATTCATCTGTAGTTTCGCTTATTACTTTCGTCATTCGTGTTCTGGAGATATAACTTAAGCATAATTTTCGTATTTCTCCTTTTTTAGCGGAGAAGAATACATATGCGATAAATTTTCATATATCGATAACCTATGATACTCCCCCGTCACAAGCTTTCATTTGGCACAAAAATCATAAAGTTTCTCCATCGCATTCGAAAGATACGGTTGAAAAACCTTTTTGTCAAATCCACAAACCGATCAACAGACAAATATCATAGCCAAAAGCAATAGAAAGATAGGTAAAAATAGACGTATTGAACTAAAGAATACAATTAGACTGTAAAATAGCTTGGTTCTTTCTCAAGTTGCGTGGTAGTGAAACTTGAACCACTTCTAAGAAAGATGTCAGGAAACTTGCAGATTCCTTGTGCTTTCTTGGTTTGATTTTGTAGCAATATTTATAATCAAATTGTGATTGATTGTAGTGAAATAACAATATTTAAAATATAATTGAATGTAGAAAATCATAGTGATCGAATCTGCTATTACAACTTGAAATGCACTATTCTGTATATTATTTAGAATATGCATAGTGTTATAAAATATCAAAAAGCAGCGAATTTGTTTTCTTAATAATTGAATAGTCTACTGAGTCTTTGATTTCCATTTACATAATGCCTAATAGCACCAGATTTTCTAGGAAGTGGGGATGGCACATCTCCTGCCCTTGGTTAATTTTGAACCTCGAAATGAAGGCAAAGCTATCGTAAACATGTATATATTACATACGTTTTGCAAGGACATTTTTAAAACATCACTAGAACCCAAGGGAATACCCATATATGAATAATTCTGCTTTGGCGAGAAAATATCCGGAACGAAAATAAAATCCAGAAGTTTCTGGATCTTTCGTAATTCAATTCCCCGGCCTTTTCTCTGATCTTGACTCTCCCAAACCCTTTCTAAACTTTGGAATAGCAAATCCAATCTTATATCTCTATCTCATTATATTATCAGATTATCACGGCGTAAGGTTCGCTACATCTCAATGAAAGATTTATAGGTCTTATCTGGTAGAATTAACGTCTGATGCGTGGTTTAATGGTTAGAACGCTCTGGCATGTATCTAGAGAGTTGTGGGTTCGATTCCCGCCGCATCAACGATAATTTCTTTCAGATGTTTTTAACTCTTCTTGAAGTCTATTTATACAGATAATCTGTTATTTACTACGGATCGATTTTTAATAATAAACGCTTAAGCGTGATTAACCTGCTCATTAACATTTAAATCATTAGCAATGGAAAACCTGTACTTCAGAAGAAGCAAATGGAAAAGTTGCTTCTTCTGAAGTACAGGTGGAGCATGGTCCGTCTCATCTCAGTGAAAAATTTATGGGTCTTATTCTGGAATATTTAGTGTATGATGCATGGTTTAATGCTTAGAGTGCTCTGGTATGCATCTAGAGAGTTGTGGGTTCGATTCCCACTGCGTCAGCGATAATTTTTTTCAGATGTTTTTAACACCTCAATATGTTTCATTTCTTTAAATTTTCCTGCAAACTCACAATGAGTATAATTTTCATCAGTGAAAAAGCAAAGCAAAAATGCCCTGGTACTTTTTCTTCATTGCATAAAAATTCGATTCAACTAGAAACAAATTTTTTCTTCAAGAAAAATACATACATATCGATCTAGTTTCTTCATTTCAGCAAAAGTCCGAAGAAGCGATTATTGTCGACCAAAGCCCACTGACATGCCTCGTGACCGGTGATGTCTTCCCAACGACTCTTACTCCTCCCCGCAGGAACGATGGGAGCATCGCAGGGAACGTGAGCAGGAAGAGCAATGACGTCGGGAGCATTATCGGAACGCCATTGACCTCTATTGACCACGTGACACGGGCCATTGTAGCTTCCCTCCAGGAACAATAGTGATGTCATACTCGGGACGTGACCATGCTGAAAATGCCCGTCGTTATCACTCCTTTCTCTTGCTCCTCCTTGGTATCCCAGGGGGTCTTCAACCGTTAAGTATCTGATGCAAGCTGCGTCAACATGGTCTGACGTATCAGCTGGAGAAAAAGGGAGATCATTGGAATCTTCTGAATCTCCCACCCTTTCACCGTAGTGACATCCCTCCTTGAAGGTATAGACCGGTTCTGCGATAAGCTTACTGATAACTGCATGTGGCAGGGAGTCATTGACTAACTCTTATTGTTACGGGCGACATGTCTTAAGTTTTTTTTACAATATTCTATTAGTGTGAGGTTTATTTAGAGTAATTTGAAATGATTTTTTTTCCAGGTTGAAGCGATATAGAAGCAGTTTCTGGATTAGTGTCCATTTTTTAAAAATTCTAATATTAAAAGCTTTCTCTTTTTTGGCAAATTCACTTTGCACCTAAAGATAATTTAAGCTCATGTTTGGTGTTTATTTTCTGAATACAAAAGTAAGTACTTAATTATTTCACTTAATTTATTTTAAGTTTAAAAACAACAGCAAAATAAACTCTTTTTGGTATTAAAATATTCTACTGTGACATATAAACTGACAGGCTCCTGTCATACCTTTGTGGCAAGCAGCCGCTTGAGGGAGTATATTTATTATTTGTAGATGGTCGTTACGTTTGATTCAAAATCGCATTTAATAATTACTTTAAATCATACAATGTTATTTTTGCACAGGTTAGTAACATAATACTGAAGATGTTGTTACACTGAAGGCATACTCTACCCGTCGCTCGCTCGCACTATATTGCTCGCGGAGCTTTTTAAAGTGCTCGCCGAAGCATTCTTAAATAAGGTTTGCGATCATACTTACGATGCAAAATTTCACCTGATGTTAAACTTATGTTTGTCGCTAAAAATGCTGATGATTTTCTTACAAGCACTGTTAATAGAAAGTATTAAAAATAATAATGATCAAAGAGTTAAAAAAAAGCGGAAATTTATGTTAGTTATTAAAACAAAAAAGTTTACATTTTATATTTTTATAATGATGTTTAAAATGATACTTTCAAAGAACGAAATTTTGAAATACCTGCGGTGGCAATTGACTGAACGAAAAAACTTCAAAATTGAACTTTTATTATACTGCTTTTAATTGCAGGAAGTGCTGACAATTCCTTCATTAATGACGATATACAGGGAACTGGAGCGATTGTACACTATTGACACTTTTTTTTTGTAAAGGTGAATCATTATTTTGAAATCAATCCACTTTGATGACAATCACCTGTCTGTCACTGCTTTGTAGGGGGTTGCATTTGGCGATGACATCTTGAAGTTTTTCTCTCTAAAAAGTTTAAATGTTTTGGAGAGTTAATCAGTATACCTTATGACAGTCTCGTTTTTTAAAAACTCACACTTTTTAAGTTATCTGAAAGGTTGATTTGAATAGTTTATTGCTATTTCTATCATTCATGAGATACTAAGAGTAAGAGAAACTTCCGCATGATTGAGAAGATGCAAGAGTAAGTCTGTAGGATATTATTGATCAAGAGAATTAATCAACAAATTATTCAATAAAAAAATCGAGCACCAATAGAATATTAAGAAACTAAAAGTTTTATTCAGGCTCTGAAGACGTTTTTATGTTGCTGGCACTGAAACTGGAGTGTCTATGTACAAGTTCATTTAATCTGTATGGTGTGAAATAAGAGAAAACTATAATCCATTACTAGACAACTTTTTGAGCTTTTTCAAATAACGGCATTTAATCTGTATGGTGTGAAATAAGAGAAAACTATAATCCATTACTAGACAACTTTTTGAGCTTTTTCAAATAACGGCATTTAATCTGTATGGTGTGAAATAAGAGAAAACTATAATCCATTACTAGACAACTTTTTGAGCTTTTTCAAATAACGGCATTTAATCTGTATGGTGTAAAATAAGAGAAAACTATAATCCATTACTAGACAACTTTTTGAGCTTTTCAAATAACGGCATTTAATCTGTATGGTGTGAAATAAGAGAAAACTATAATCCATTACGAGACAACTTTTTGAGCTTTTTCAAATAACGGCATGAAGGCTCAGAGCAAAGCACGGTAGCCAGAAGCGTACTACAGAAGTTGACGAATTCGTTCCAATGTGTGAAAACGTATAATTTTGATGCATCTCAGAGTAAACATTTCTAGAAATTAGTAAAAGACTATCCTGGTAAAGAATGCTGGTTGAACGGACAAAATATAGTATGGATGTCCATTACCATCGAACATGAATATTAAATGGCGGTTAATGTTAAAGCGAGCGTATATTATGTGAATAAATAATTTAGTACTCTAAACAGCATATTGGTGACTTTATAAAGCATTAGAATAGTGATAAAATCACAGTTAAGGTATTTTAAAACTGTTTACAAAGTTTTATTGTATAATAAATTTTATGGGAAGTTAATCAGTTTATCTTCTGACATGCCTATTATATCTTAAAATAATAATTTTTTTATGTCTGAAATGACAATTTGAATACGTTATTGATATTTCCATCGTTCATAGGAAACTAATGAAACAGAATTTCTCACACTTCAGAAGATCGTGGAGAATTAATTGTGTAAAAATTTATATACCAAAATATTTATAATATGTGGCACAGTTTTTTTTTTACCATGCTAAGATTTGATATCCCTGATAGTCAGTTACAAACCGCAACTTTCTAGCTGATCCTCTCGTTTAAAGATATGGCTATTATTTCCAGTAAATAGGATTTAATATCACCCTAGTAATATATCCTCTTGCTGAAACAGGAGAGTGCATTTCAATGGGGTCAAGGGTCTCTTTTTTTCCAAGTCTCCAGCTCGAAATCTGATACAATGATCGTGGTGGCACTATTTTCTATTTCAGTAACCGACAACGGCTGCATTTAAGTCAAGCGATATACACCACCGCACTCAGTAGGAGGGAGGGGAACACCAGGATACGTACCCCCTAGTCACGTATACAAGATTTAGTTTCGGGGGGGGGGGAGGAGGTCAGAGAATAACACTTAACTAGTGTTTCCCAATTACTAAAAGTCTCCGCTGCACAGAGAAAGTAAAATCATACTCTATACGAGATAGAATTTTAGAGTTGTTTTGTTATTTTATTTATTAAATATAATTTTAGTGTCGGACATCTGAAATGGGGCTAAAGTAAAATTATACAAAGACACCTGTTTTGAGTTTCGAAACAGGTAGGCAAGTTCGAGATTTCGTGTAAAACTACGGAATTCCAGGGATGAGGATAAGGATGATAAGGATGAGGATAAGGGGTCCGAAACCCCTGGGTACGTCCTTGTGTCATCCTCCCACAAAACAAAAGAGATTTGTCATCGGATTTAATACCTAAACCTGTTGTGAAGAACTCTGTGATAGTCAATAACAAGTTGGTAAATCAAGTCTGTGAACAGCTAAATTTATCTGTAATGTTCCCAAAATTGCAAGTAATATTCATCTATCTCCATGACCCAAATATATTTATAATGTTCTCAAAATTTAATTCCTCCAACAGGGCCCGTTGTGCCCCAGAATTATTTGCAACAAAACGAAAATTCTCCCTCAAACATCTGCTTGCTACAGGGGTCTTACAGGAGCCTATTGTTATGTCGTACAGAATATCTGTGAGGAAGACGAGACCTTAGAAGAAAGGCGACGTAAGAAAAGAACCACCCCATGTCTTATCTCCAACTCTTTACCAAAGCACTCGGCCAATAATAAATTTCTTCTTGTGTCCTGAAAATTTTTCATAAATGTCACCAAAGTGATCTGTTAGTCAAAATTGTCTATAGTGTCACACAAAAGTCTTT
Organism: Ryuthela nishihirai; assembly: GCA_038380435.1. NCBI lineage: Eukaryota > Metazoa > Arthropoda > Arachnida > Araneae > Heptathelidae > Ryuthela > Ryuthela nishihirai. Next base: position 22,895,673 of record JAWZYU010000009.1, on the reverse strand, counting down.
TTAGAACATTCAAATAAAAATTCTTAATGCACCACTGGTGGGTTAGAGTGACTCCAATTTTCAGACGAAAATTACATTCAGGTCTAAATGTTATTGAAATCTAGAGTTAGATGGCATTTTCCGAAAATTTTATCATTATAAAATTATCCCGCCAAGCTGAAAACCATTTCGGAGAAAACTCCTCAACCCACAGATTAGACTTAATAATTTTGCCTCACCTTGGAAATAATAAAGGGTCATTGTATTCATCTCAGGAAAATATTTCTCCCATCGCCCATGCAGTAGCGCAGCTTACAAGGACAAAGTTCAGAGTTCTATGTCTTCTCACCCAATAGTGGAAGTTTCATAAGAGTAATAAGCCATAGAGAAGGCGATAGTTCAGCAGAAAGGCAACTTGCATAACAAAGAACACACATTTACTTTATTCAGGACTAGAACCTGTACTCCTTTACTCCGTGGGCAAGTATGTTAATCACTCAGTTAACCTAAAATTCTATCATTTTCAGTCGTCTCCCAGTTTCATCGCTATTAATGCTATGCAGTAGATACCAAGGATGACGTCACTTATTCAACATGGTTTCTTAAATACTACCATTATTCATTTTTACGTCGTCTCAAATTCGCGTTGAAGTCGTTGAGCTCCGCAGTGAAAGTGGAAAGTACTCACACGCGCATCTCGTTGCACACGGCATTCAGTCAGTCATGGAATCGCTAAATTCCCTATCACTTTCAATCGTCTCATACAACAGATAAAATTAGAAAGCTCCATCTTTCTAAATTGATTTCCTCTGCTTTAGAATGTGAACCAGTTGTAAGTTACAGTCAAGTAAAGCAACGTACAATGATTGGTAAGTAGCCTGTGTAAAACATTTATAACAGGAAAAAAAAGAGAAAAAAAAAATCTTTACATTACGATCTTAATCCGAAACTTGATATTGCTACGCTTGAAAGTTGCGACCGATACTTAATTTGAGATCTCTTTCTTCCTGCCCGGAAAAAGAAGAATCTGCATGTCGGATTTTTATCTCGGCTTCGTTTGCTCAGAAGTTTTTGATCGTTTTTGGAAATCACGATCATAAAAATCGAGGCAGGAAATATCGAAAGAGATTTTGCTCTCCTGCTTCGACACAGATAAGGGAGAGCAGAACGACAAGATTCGACTCCTTTAAACATTGGAGAGCTGTGAAGGAGCAAAGAGAAGAAAAATAAATTAAGAAATGAAAAAAGAGAAGCTGTGGAATTTGCAGTACCTTCATCAGATAGGACAGATCTGAAAGTACGAAGTGTGTTATTCAAAAACGAATGCATTTTCTTTCGGTAAAGTTTAAATTTTCATGAAACTAACCGATCCGCCGCAAATGAGAAATAGGAAGGAATGAAAGCGAACTTTACGATTCAGAGGTCCTAGTTCTTTCTGCTTTATGTTTAAAAGAGAACTCTCTCTGTATATAAAATGGGAGGTGAAACTGATCCTTTTTTTTTTGAGTTATCGCCGCAGAAACTGATGAATGTGTTTTTTATTCCCTTGCCTTGACAGATTTTTGTCCGCTAACTGAAGAAGTACAATGGAGTTGTCTTGTCACGTGGAAGACCGAATTCAGTTTCTATATCGAGGAAGAAATAATAAATTATGATTTGCATCCAATCGCGTTAGATTGAATAATTTTCTTCAAATTTCATGAATCTTTTTTTTTTCGAGGTTATAACAGCATTTCGTATGATTTTAAAAGAAAGTTTAAAAAAGTTCTTTTTTTATAGAATAGCTCTAACTTTGAATGTCTCCAACATCTTTACACGCAAAATGATGGATGAGCTTATTAATAAGGAAGAAGAGAAATGTATACATGTTAAGTAAATGCTATTTGCACAGTCAGCTTTAAATGCTATGGGTACATTTAGGCGAGAATTAGGGGTTGCAGTAGATTACGTCCTCTCCATATAGAATATTTTCTGAGTCCTCTAAGTCGATCGGATTTTGTTTATGAAGGTGATTTTTTAGGTAGGCGCTTTTTTATGATAGGAGTCTTTTTTCTTTATATAGTAAAGGAAAAGAAATAAAAATAAAAATTTGGGTTTAATAAATAGAGATGGATTATACACTGCCCCACAAAATATTAGATAATTTCCATGCTTTGTCAATGGGAATCTACTTTCGCAGCTCTATAACTTCTAAAGTGTGCATTTAATGGAAAAATCGCCGAGTGGTTAGCGCGCTTGGCTACTGATCTAAGGGACCTGGGTTCGAGCCCTGGGTAAGGCATGGCTGTTTGTGTCGTTTTTCTGCTGAGGTCCTGCCATCCTCTCAGACCTTCTACTATGGCATATAAACTGACAGGCTCCTGTCAGACCTCTGTGGCAAGCAGCTGCTTGAGGGGGTATTTATTTATATATGACTGAAGATAGTTTCAAAATCATAATTAGACCTATTTGAAACTCGATTTTCAACTATACTCGTTCCCTATTTAAAGAGTTATGAAAGCTGGGATATTTACCAATAAAGTATTATTGTCTAATATTGAAACAAACATTCCACACACTTGTAAAATGTATATTTATTTTATTAAATAGTCTGAAACAATAAATACTACACTATATTGAAAACAAGTGCCCGGACACTTCCCTGTTATGTGAATGGTAAGCCACTTTCAAGACTCCCTAACATTGAAAATGAACCTTTTACGCAAAAAACTGTTATTGGCGGTGAATTGTAGATGTCACTCAAATCTCTCTAAATATATTTCCCGCAATATTCGTTTAATATTTAAAGAATGAATGGAAGCTGAAGCATTTATCTTCCACTTTTGACACTTATGAAAAAATACTTCAATAGATAAAACACAACTCTTGTAACAATTTGTTCACTAACATAAATTAAATATCTGAAGTTTGCATGACGATTTTTTAAGATTTCATAAATTTGAAGGCAATATGACAGTGTCAATTTTCAACAATCTTCGATAAATATTTAGAGTCATTGAAGCGGGTCCATTTAACAGCATACGACACTGTCACATGCCACTCCAAATTGCTGAAATCTTAAAAAATCGTAATAAAAACTTCAGATATTTAATTTATGTTAGTGAACAAATTGTTCCAAGAGTTGTGTTTTATCTATTGAAGTATTTTTTCACAAGTGTCAAAAGTTGAAAATAAATGCTTCAGCGTCCATTCATTCTTTAAATATCAAGCAAATATTGCGGGAAATATATTTAGAGAGATTTGAGTGACATCTACAATTTATCGCCAATAAAGTTTTTGCGTAAAAGGTTTATTTTCAACGTTTTAGGGAGTTTTGAAAGTGGCTTTCCATTCACATAACATGGAAATGTCCGGACACTTTTTTCAACATAGTGTATTTAAGGAGATAAATTTTTATGTTGCATTACTGTTGTTAAATATTCTGATGTGATTTCACCAAGTGTGTTTTTTTCTTTAAAAATAAAGATTTCTAAGTATGTATCTATGATACAGTAAAGCAATTCCGGTTCGCCGAATATTATAAGGAAATTCCGAATTTTAGTGGATATTTATTTACTCACACACATCGAAAAAATCCACATTATATTCAATGTGAAAGTATTTGCTCAATTTTTACCTCTTGGGACATCCCTAAGAGCAGTATAGTTATCGTAAAACTTGATTATCCGCCCACGAATGAAGTGGAGCTGGGGGGGGGGGGGTTGATTTAGTCGGTAGCGTGACAGGTTCTAGTTTGCATTGTTACTGAATTGAGATTTTCCAAGCTAACTGAAATCGATGGGCTGGTAAAAACTCCTTCCGTCTGAAGTAACGTTAAGTCGTGGCTCCTTGTGCTAAATAATCGTAACTCTGAGGTTGAATAACACGTTGAGTGGTCTTGAGGAAAGCTTCCCATTTTTCTCCTAACTGCTACCCTTTGGGCCTCTTTCCCTTACTCAACACTGAGTTCCTGTGATCTGGTCATTTAGGTCATTGTGTGCACAAAGTGGACTCTCACAGGTAAAAAAATGCTATCCAAACTGCCAGAGAAAATTTAGAGCAGTCCCGGATGTAGAAAAATAAAATAAAGGGAATGGGGGGGGGGGGGGGGTAGTGGAGGGACAAACGACGCAATCGAGGCGGAAAAAGATAAAGAGTGAAGAGTAAGAGAATGAATTTCCATTGCAGTGTAACGTTTTCATTTTCGCTTTAGAAGTTTTTTTTTTTAATTCTTTCAATGCATTAAATATGCACAAGTATAATAATTTTTGGCCTCCATTACACTTTCTAGCATTCTCAAGGGGTGGGGGGTGGCCCCATGTCTCTCTTCCCCTTTCCCCTACATTCGACCCTAATTGAGAGCGTGCTGTATGCATTTCTTTTCTAAACATAAGTATGATATTGTATATTTCTTAGCATTATTATAATATATTGTATATTTCTAAGCATTGGTAAAATATATTGCATATTTCTAAGTATTGTAATGATATATTGTACATTTCTAAAGCATTGTTATAATATATTTTACATTTCAAAACGCAAATTTTTATGTTCCTATTTATATTTGCTCCTTTTACCATTAGATACTTGTTTTTTTTTTTCTTATGCACGTCATGCAAACTAGAAATTTTGAAACAAAAATTATTTTTTGTCTATTTAGTACTTGATTGCATTTTTATATTTTCAATGAGTCGCTTCTTTTAATTTAAACTTTAATAGTTTTCGAATAACTTGAGAAATAACTGAACATCCATCGTCCTAAATGCTTTTGGACAAGAGAATGTCAAATCTCAAGACGTAAAGAACAAATTTCCTTTCATAGCTTTTGGCGTGGAAGACACCACTGATAACATCTAACGTATCTGTATTTTATGTAAATATACCTGGGCGTATAAAATTGTTGGCCGTTGCGTTGAAAAAGTTATTCTGTAAATTCTCTAGGGTCAATAGTGATAAACTGCAGAACTCTGGAAAGAATATTGAAATTCCTCCAGTTATAGAAATGATCGAAAAAGTATAAGAAAAAGGAAGAATCATGACCTCTTTACTCCACGCGCTACTTCCAAAACCCAGTGAAAAACAAAAACAGAAATAAACCCACGTTGCGAGACACAGTTTATCAACTGCATCGTCATACCGATAGCTGCACCTCCTCCACTCTAGAGCTCCAAGAGCAGGATTAGGAGAAGCTGCAAGAGCGTCATCTTTGCTCTGCCGCTGTCTTGCAGCCTCCTGACGTAAGACACTGATATTGGGATGATTCACTGCGACTTGACGCTACTTTTTACGTATAGAAAATAAAATGGAGACAGATGGAAGGTTTTTTTTCCCCATTTCTCTCTTTCTCCAAATCTTTCTCCTTTTATGTTCCGTTCATTTTTATTGTTTGCTTATTACTCTTTCTTTTCCTTTTCTTCTTCTCTTTATTTTCACTATCATTCCATATTTTTTACCTTTTATATTTCTGGAACTATTTATTTCTATTTTTTCTTGTATTCATCTTGATTGACAACGTTTATTTCTACAAAGATTCAACCAGTTGTAGGTACGGTTTCCTCCTTAAAGTTGTTTTCTTCTTCGTATACGCTTAAAAAAAGTGTACTTTTTTTAAGCGTATGCGAAGTTAAAAAAAGTGTACTTTTTTTAACTGCACAGTGTAAATACACATTGCGTTTTTTTAATCTTTTCTCTTTTCTTGTTAAATATATATTGCTTTAAATCGTTGAATGCTGTGAGTTGGGTTATTTTACCTTGGAGCGGCACATTTTTGCACACCATGGGCTAAATGGCCAGATCACAAGGACCCCAAAGGCTCAGAGAAGGTTGGGGAAGGGGACCCACTGGAACAGCTGTTAAGAGACAGATGGTAGCCTCCCGTCAAGGACATCCAGCGTGTTATTTAGCATGCACAGGGTATGACCCTCCCTCACAGGTGGCCACAGCTCATTCAATTCTCAAGCTTAGCGCCGGCTTAACGTCCCATCCGACGGACGGTGGCCTGATTCCAAGCCCATCGGTGTCCCCTACTGACTATGGGCAGAGTTTTCGGAGATAAATCTCAACACTGACCCAGCTGGGACTGGAACCTGGGAACTGCAAATTACGAGCCTGGCGCGCTACCGACTGAGCCACCCCCACCCTCATTTTGCTGGCTTTTAAAGAAATAAGATATATACCATAAATGACACATTAAACGCTCGGTACCTAAATAATACCTTGTGCTTGAATTGTAGCAGGGTAAAAAGGGCGAAATTTGTAAATAGTAACTGGGTCTGATAAGAATGCCAAACGTTTGTTTGGATGTGTTGATTCGCTTTTCGTGAAAATGGAATTGTACAGTCACTAAGTATTCGATGTGACATGGAAAAATTAATGAAATTTTTACATAAAAACTTTAATAGTATTCTTCGCAATAATTATGTTGGTTTCACCTAGTTTTAATTTAATTTGTAGCCGGATATAATCGAGAAATTGGAAATTGTACACCGAGCTACTATTTGAATTTTTACGGTACACACAATTTAAGGTAGATATATAAGCAAAGTTTAATTCCTAGGTTCTTCAGTTAGGTATTATTGTTTTAGGCATTGTTGTTTCTTTTAGTTAGCGTTTTTAAAACATTACCTAAGATCTAGAGACAAACTAACCAAAAATAAAACTTCGATAGTTCTTTCCAAATGCCCTCACAGATTGCTTAGTTGCAATTGAGTCTTTATACCAAACGTTTATCTAAAGGACCATTCTGATTACAGTCGTTACTTTTAATTGCAGCTACCGCAGGCCTCAAGTTCGTGAAGCTGGACGTCCCAGGCGCTTTGCACAGCGGCGATTCTGTATGGCTCCGCTGCGGATACGATCTCGAGGGAGACGAACTCTATTCTGTCAAGTGGTATAAAAACAACGTCGAGTTCTATCGCTATCTTCCCAGTGACCATCCGCCAGGACAGAAGTACGAACTTTTGGGTGTCTATGTGGACGTAAGTACACTGATCAATGCTTTTTCCCTTTTATCTAGAATACAAAAGCTGTTCATGACATAGGAAAAACATGCAGGTTTTTTTTTACATGCATCGTTTTTCATTCTTGTGTTTTCAGTTTGGCTTTCATTTTACTATTCGTGGTATGCCCTTCCTTATAAATAAGATTTTGAAATGGTTTAAGTTGTAAATTTTTATTTCTGTGTAAACGCATGATTAGAAAGACTTTAGGTAAAAAGAATCCACTAATGAACCAAACGCCGAATGCGATATTTTGCAGTTAAAAATTAATGCTTTGCAATATTTATTTCCATCGTGCATTACAATAATAGTATAAAAAACAATATCCAAGTCTATTTTCCGATTCAGTATCAAACTTGATGAAGAAAACATATCATTATTTCTTATGTATCACTTAAATAATTCAAAACCCTGTTAATACTATTCAGAGAACAAGAAAATAAAAAGTATTAAGATGCAGAAAAGAATTTTTCAATAATTTAACACCCTCCCTTGCAGTGGCAATGCAAAGTTCAGAATGCAAAAATGACCACTCACAACAATAATATTACATTGAGGGCTCTTTATAATGACTATCTCGAAGTTATGTCAATAGATAGTCGGATTCAGATTTCACTAGCTTTTTAATTAAGCTTTTTATGGAATACATGACTGAAGATAGAATAGTAATTATATTTTCACAGTAAATATTTTATTATGCAAAAGTGAAAGCACAGAATAGTACTCTTGCGTGCGTTTCTTATAACAATTAAATTTGAAAAACATGAACTAAAAACGTGCAATAAGCTACATAAGAAATGCAAAAAAGCTTTAATTTTGTAACACTTTACTTAAATGCAAAAAGAACTTGAACATCAACAATTTCAAAAATTAAACTTTTTAAATTTTCAGTAAATGTATGATAATTTGTTGCAATTTTGGTGTTATTTGACTAAAGTTAAGGAATTTCTGAGCTAATTAAATAATAATGTCTAAATTTTTTTATGCAATTAAGGAATCACATAGATTAAAATTTTATCACTTCTTAGGTTATAGACAGGAGTTTCGAGAAATCTTCAGAGATAAATAAATATTTTGTAGTTCAAGAAATGTTGAAGGTACTATTTGGCTTGCCTAAAGACTGGAAGTGATGGCAACCTTCCAACAGCAATAGTAATGAGCCAAATATATTTTTTCTGGGGAACACATAACTGTTGAAACCATTATGGTAAGTACCATAATGCTTCTCAAGAGAGATGGATTAAATTGGGAGCTAGGTTAAAAATCCAACTAAAACCTATCTACATTTTAATTTTTTCACGTTATTCATGCTATATTTTATAGCTAGGGATGCTGAAAATATAACAACATTTTTTAGCTCCTTCTGAAGGAAAATTAGAGAAAATTAACATAAATTAAAAAACTCAATACATGAACTGCTCAAATTACGCTAATGCGTTAAAATAAAATTTAATATAACGGTTAGTGACGTCATTTTAATCTCTTTAAATTAATATTTAGATCAAATATTTTAAGTGGCATTGCTACTATTTATTATTCTAGCTTCCATAATTTTTAAATAATTAATCGATAGTACGGAAAAACTGAAATTTAGATATAGATTGATTGAGCATTTTAATTTATTTTTTTCCGAGTGTTTCCACAAATGGAGTGTTGAAAAAAGTTCCTGAATCCTGAATCTGACTCACCATTGATATATCAGGATTTTGGTTTCCATTTTCCTGTTCAATACTTGTATCTTCATTTTGAAATGGAAATAAATTTCAGTTGAGGCAGTTCTCTTGCCTTGATTGAAGAAAAATCAAAAGCAGAATAAAGCCAGAAAAAAAAACACGCCAGAGAGAATACCTATCAAGGAGACTAGACTTCAGGAGAAAAAAAATCTAACCATACTTCTTTGTTCAGGAAGTCCAACCAGGATGCATTTTTTTTTCGGTTGCTGAACTAATAGATGTTTATTCTCCAACTTCAGACTAAACTTCATAATAAAATAAATCCAGTTCAATATCTTTAACAAAATATATTCCATTTTAATGCCCCAGAATGAATTCACGCTCCAAAAGCAGGAAAAAAATTAAATCACAATTTTCTAACTAAAATTCAACTCTGCAACACATAGACAAGAAAGAGATGAACTAGGCAATATATTTCTCCGAGTCATAATGCGTCTGCGCTCACACAAGCATCCACAAACGCACTGAGCGTGAGTTTGCAGATAGGTGTTCGCCAATATCCGTTTTACGCAGAAACATATAGCAGATGGAAATTTTCCATTCGCTTTCTCAGCGTGCAGCAGGTCACAATTTACAGCCGTACTTCCGCTACAATGTCTCGTTCATTTGTTGTTGTTCAAATGGATTCAGAAACTGTTACTCTATCCGGTACTTGGAGACTGCTGAGATACAGCAAGGGCAGAGATTTTGCTCCTGCATTTCCATATACACGCCAAACACATGCAAAATTAAATTATTTGGTGATGTTTTCATACTTGTAAAATTCAAGCCCATTTTTGCAGAAAAAAAAACCGAAGATTATTTTACGGTACAAAATACTTCTCAGCGGTAAAACAACTCGCCTAGGTTTTACGAACTATACTCTGTTTAACATAAAGAATGGAGCTGCAAGTCTATCTTAAAAGATATTTTTGTCCAATCGTCACTTATTACATTTAACCGCGAAAGCCAATGAAAAGCAAGATTCTACTCCTGAAAATATATCAATCCTCAACTCGTTAGGAAACCTCTACGCCAATTGTTTTATATCAATTATAGATTTAAAACAATTGGCATGGTGGCTAAAAGGAAATCATACTTTCGATAATTTGCGTAGAGAAGAAGCCACTGGTTATGAGAGAGCAGCTGACATCATCAACGACCTGAGCAACACTGGGCACTTAGTACTCTTAACTAAATATATTCATACAAATGATAACATCCGTAGAAACTAGTCCTAGAGCTGCCCCAAAAATCTTCGGTCTGCCTATCGGCTTATTTGCCTTGAATATTATAAATGTTTGGATTTATGTCGAACATGGTAGACGAAGAGGCACTCTTTTATTTCGAGTTTGTGGAGGCAATTTGTTAGAGTATGTAAACAATTATCACGGAGCCTGTGCATCCTTTCCCAGAAATTTGAGATACTTTTATGACCTTCGTCATAAAGCTGATATAAATTTAAATGATAATATTCCTAGTGCTGTAAAATGAAAGATTCTAAGATAAAAAAAATTTATCCGTAAAAACAGTGAGTCTATTAAGGAATTTTGTAGATCTGTCCAGCCAATTAATTTGGTATTAGCATTCATATGAATCAGTTGTTATTCCATCGAGACTAGCGCTTTCACTCTGAAGTACAAAGTTTGGGAAAGACGCAGAATAAATTGTTAACTGTCGACTATTAGTTTTCTCGGTTTGAAAAAAAAATGGAATGAAATAACAGAGTCAACGAAATGTATTTAAGAACAGTTGTATTTCATATATTTGATGTCCGCTTTTCAACCGATTCCTGAGTTTTCAGAAAAAACGAGCTAATGATCTCACTCTGTCGTGTGTCGGTCCGTAGACATTCAACTTTTTTGTTTTAAGAGATGAAATGATAACATTGGAATTTTCCAAATCATCAATCAATTCTAATTCCCACTGTTAGAAGGTATTAAAGACGAAAAAAAATCGTTCTCTTTGAAAACAATCACTTCATATTTGCCTGAAGTGATAGCCATTCCTCCTGTTTTTCACTGTTACTATTTTTCAGCAAAAGGGATGGGGGTTGCAGAAAAGTAGGGAATTCCCACGCGCCAGAGTTAAGATGGCAAAATCAACCAGTTACGGTTAGAAGATTTCTAAAACCATTTTTGCGAAATCTGTGCTGGAAATAAAGTTAAGCTTTGCCTTCTCATTTTTATTTTTTTATTCGAAATAAGGGAAGAAATGCCTTGTTTCCGAGAGAGAGAGAAACAAATCTAATTCAAGATCGCGTAATCTTGAATCAGGAGCAGGTGTCAAGGTTCTCTGAGGTAGAGAAAGTGGTTTTCGTGAATGATGTGGATTGTCTGTAGAATTTTGACGCGAAAAGTATGCAGGTCATTTGGCTTATACAGCAAATTCTATTTAACTCGAAGCTGAAGAGAAACGGAAAAACTTGTACACATCGAATCTGTGCAAAACATTACACATAAGAAGTTTAAAAACAAGTTACAGACCTAGCAATGATTCCCACCTACAAGAATGCTTTTGTTCCCACATTGAGGAAACTATTTTAGCAACTTTACTGGTCAACGTCAGGAATTTCTGCATCCCACATTCTTTTTCATTTTCCTCTATCGCAATCTGGCTATTTCAATACCATATCTTTGTTCTTTAAAATGATTGACAGAGAACTTCTAGGAATTCCAAATTCATTGGTAAGGTCTTTTTTCTTCTTCTCCCGACTTTCATTAACTGTGATCACTTTTGCTTTATCACTTAATGATAATGCTACTTACGTTTTACTGCCATTTTAATACAATTAAATCTGTATCAAGAGAAACTAGTTCTACACTAAAATTAAACTACCGCTATCTATGAGGAATGACAGGAATGCTTCTGTCAGCTGTACGGGATGGGGGAAAGCGGTGTATATCCAATAAAAATCATTCTGTTCACCTAAAGCAGTAATAAAGGATGTAAAGGATTTAAGAAAGTCTGTAGAATACTTTTTGGAAAAATACGATTTAATTTTAAACAAACTGGAAGACCAGGAGAACAGAACTAACAAAAACACTTACAGCTACTCAGAATATGCATACACAGTTAGCTAAGGAAGTAATGCAAATGAAACAACACATAAACGATTTGAATCAGTACAGAACAAATCGAAACATCGAATTGCATGGCATTCCTGTACAAAACCAAGAAGACGGAAACTCTCTAAAGGTATTACTGAGAAAAATATCGCGAACCTAGAAAATTGAACAGTTCAATGACCAAAGCCTTGAAGCCATCAAGAAATAAGACAAAAATCCCAGTCATAATAGCCCAATTCAAATCAAGGGTCCAGCGAGATGAGTGGATGGCAAACGAAGGAATAAATTCACAACTACGAATGCTGACATAGACGATACGGAATCTCATTATTTATGTGAACGAAAACTTAACAGCGATCAACAGAGAAATTTTTTGGAAAACAAGAACACTGGCTAAGGCCAAAAACTACAAATATGTGTGGTGTACAAATGGTAAGATCATGCTGAGGAAAGATGAAGGGGAGAAATTAATTCATGTAAATATGTTAACTGATTTTGATATGTTATAATTTCTTTTATTAAGTTATTTTTCTTTTAATCTATTATGTTTAGTGATCTAAATTATCTTGTTTTAGATACTAAAGGAAATGTATACGTAAACAATATCACTGAAGCAGAAAATTGGTTTGTATTACAAACAAAAAAAAAATTAAAAACAGCAACCATCTGGGTTTAATACATGTTAATATACGGAGCTTAAGAAAACACTGAGATGTCTTTAACGTTACTATTGCAGAATTTATACAATACCTGGACAAAATAATTTTAACCGAAACTAACATACTAATGCTGAAAAGAAGTTCTATGAATTAAACAACGTTGAACAAATTTCTGATGATACTCTTAAGAAGGGGAAACGTGGAAAAATTGTTTACTGCAGAAACACAATATCAGTTGAGAAAATGAGTGTTAATGTTCTGACTGAAGAAACGCTATATCTGAGAGTTATAAGAGGCGAAACAATTCATAATATATACAGGTCACCAAACACAGGTATAAATCATTTCTTAATTAATTTCCATGAATTTTTAGAACATACTAATGCACACAATCAAATATTAGTAGGAGGTTTTAATCTTGATGTACTGAATGTTAAAAAACATGGTGTCGAAATGTATGTAAATATTTTAGCTGAGATGGGACATGAGTTCTCAATTAGTGACGTATCATCATAATCCTCAAGCAGCCATGGGCTATGGAGGTCCAACCAGACCGTGCAATTTAGTTCTCCAAGCAAGTCTATCCTGAGCTACATCTACTGCATCTGGCCACTGCACACCAATTCTAAAAAGGTCCTGTTTGACATTGTCTGCCCACCGTATCCTAGGTCTCCCCTTCTTTCTGAGGCCTTTAGGCACACTGTTCATAACCCTATTCGCCAATCTATAATTATTCATACGGGCAACACGGCCAAACCAACGGAGTCTCTCTCTGCACAATATGCTGCTTAAAGGAGGTTGCAAACTCCTTTGCCTAACCTCATCGTTAGTTACAAAGTTGAACCACCTAATGCCCAAGACACTGCGTAAGCATCTGGAATCAAAAGCATCTAGTTTCCTGTTATCTTGTTTACAAAGTATCCAAGTTTCACTACCATAACTAACCCTAGAAAGAACCAAACTATTATACAGTCTAATGTTAGTCTTTAGGTGTATACGCCTATTTCTCCACACTCTCCATAGATTCTTAAAAGTCCCGGCAGCAATCCCTATTCGTCTGTTAATCTCATGCCGCACATCACCATTATCTGTTACATAGCTCCCAAGATAATTAAACTGTGACACCTGCTCAAGACTGAAACCATTCAGATTAACTGAATCACAGCCTACCTGACCAATTTTCATCACTTTAGTTTTATCTCTGTTTATAACCAAACCTACTCTACTACCAGTCTCATCAACAGCTCGAATGAAAGAGTTCATCTCATCAACATCATTTGTAAAAAAGGGCTAAATCATCAGCATAATCTAAATCAGAAATTTTCGTATCTCCAGCCCATTTAAGGCCAAAATCTTTCCCTTGAAATGAATTTCGTATAACATAATCAAAAACCAAGCTAAAGAGAAAAGGAGACAAAATGCACCCTTGTCGAACACCAGAAGTAATGCTAAACCAATTGCTACAAGCCTTACCAACTGTCACACACGACTCAGTGTTATTATAGAGAGCTTTCATTATGTTAACTAACTTGTCTGGTATACCATATGATTTCACAATCTACCACAAATTATGACGATCAACAGAGTCGAAAGCCTTTTTGAAATCAATAAAGCTAGCAACCAAAGGTTTCTGAAACTCTAAACATTTCTCAAGAATCTGCCTAAGTGAAAATATCTGATCCACACATCCCCTACCACTTCTGAATCCACATTGCTCATCACGCAATTGCCTGTCAACCAGATTCTTAATCCTATTAAGTACAATCATGGAAAGAACTTTACCTGGAACAGAGAGTAGGCTAATACCCCTATAGTTATCACAAGAACTGCGATCACCTTTTTTGAAAATAGGGATAACAAAAGCTCTGGTAAAATCCTTAGGAACCATGCCTTTATCATAAAAGATATTCAGAATTTCAGTCATCCAAGTGGTAACCGAAACATTCCCAGCTCTGAGCATTTCTGTAGTAATTTCATCTACCCCTGGGGATTTATCAAGTTTAAGTTTAGAAACAGCCAAAATAACTTCAGATTGTGTTATAAGGCCAACATTAAGGCCACCAATGCATCTATCATCATTGCAAACAATGGGAATAGAACTAACCGCATTGTTTAGAACATCACTGAAATGCTCAGCCCACCTAGCCATGACAGAATCCTCACCTTCTATAACCTTACCTTGTTTATCCTTCAATCCCTGTATACCTGTCCGTTTTCTACCATACAAAACATTAACTATCTGGTACAGCTCTCTGCTGTTGTGCTGTCTAACTGCTTCCTCGGCTTTGTTAACCAAACCATCAAGCCAAAGATTCTTATCAGCAGCTAACTGATCTTTTACACGTTTATTAAGTTCTCTGTAATGCTTTTTATTAGGACTAGTAGGGTATTGATTAAGGACATTCCTGCAGTTCTTTCTTTCCGAAATAAGCTCAAGTGCCTTATCATTCAGATAATTCTGTCTCTTCTGCTTCTTTTTTCCTAAAAGAGTACTGTTAGAGTAAGAAAAAGTCTGTTTAAAATGATCCCATTCTTCCTCAACTTCAGTAGTAAGCATACCATGACTGTCATAATGACTACGTAACCTATCATGGTAAGCTTTGGCTATTACTGGGTCTTTCAGAGCTTCAGTATTAAAAGCAAATTTTTTAACCCCAGCACAACACTTTTTAAGTTTAAGTTGCAAGACACTTTTAACAAGGTAATGGTCAGATCCAATTTCAGCTCCCCTATATGCCCTGGTATTTCTAACAGAACTAGCCCATTTGCTGTTAATTAATATATAATCAATCATATTCCTATGCAGCCCATCAGGTGAAACCCATGTGTCATTATGTATGTCGCGGTGTTTGTAATATGTGTTAGTTATTCTGAAACCATTGAGTTTACTTACCTGTAGGAGACGTTGCCCATTGCCATTGCAGCTACCAATACCAAAAGGGCCTATTACTCCTCCCCAAAGGTCAGAGTCAGTACCAACTTTGGCATTGAAGTCATCAAGAACAAGGGTAATATCTCCTTTCTTGACAGAATTCAAAATATCCTGAAGTTGTCCATAAAACCTATCCTTCTCATCCTCATCGGCATCATCAGTGGGGGCATAACAGCAGATAACATTCAAGTCTTTAACGCTTGTCTGAAATTTTGCTGTAAGAAACCTTTCATTAATGCACTCATATCCTAGAAGAGCATCACTAGCGTGTCTGCTGAGAAGCAGACCCACGCCTTGGTGATGCTTATTGTCGTCCCTCCCTGAAAAGAGAAATTTAAGATTATTTTTAAGAATCTGACCTTTATCTGTCCATCTGGTCTCTTGCAAGCCGAGAATATCTAAATTATAATGGTGGAATTCTTGTGTGAGGACATCAAGAGAAAAAGCTCTGTGCAGAGTCCTCACATTCCAACTACCTATGGAGAGAAAATGGTTAGTAGGATGTTTAAAGAAACTATGTTTATTGAGAGAGGGAATGCCGACAATATCAAACAGCCTCCTAATCGCAGACATGGGGCAAAGACCCGTTCCCCCACCACTAAAGGCTGAAGCCATCTACACTGGAAGACTTCCTCCAATGTAGAATTTGACGTAACTAGAGAAGAAGTAGTAAGTAACAATTTATGCCGCACAAGTATCGACCATATAAATGTAAAATTGGATGGAAAAATTATGTCTGAAACTACGATTTCACTGAGTAAGATCTCTGATCATTATCTCATTGCAGCTATATTTGGATCAAAAGATGAGAAACTATATGGGAAAGGTCTCAACAGATATCAAAACAATGGATGTTAACTGGTATTAGGAGCATAAAAATATCGAAAGGGAAGTAATCTTAACGAACTGGTCTAAATATAACAAAAACTCATCGAACACAAACAAAAATACCGATTGTTACAATTTCTTTAAAAATAAATATAATAAAATTTTAGAAAAAAATAAAAAAACGGATAAAAATTTAGAACATCTAAATAACCGTAATGTTACGTTAATGGATAACAGTGTATATTATCAATTTAATGGAGCGTAGAGATAAGGCTTGGATTAAATATGAAAATAAAACAAAAAGTGATAGGTATGAAAATAAGTATAAATATTTGCACAATTTAGTTACAGCGAAAATCAGAAATAAAACAAAATTTTTATAAAGAACAATTAACGATAAAAAGAAATGATGTGAGACAAACATGGGAATTAATCCATCAAGCACTAGAGGATAAAAATATTGACGAAACTATCAACAAGAATATGTCTAAAGGTTTAACACCTTTACAAATTGCAAATAAATTTAACAGCGAATATTGCTCGCTAATTTTACACATAAGAGAAATCAACCAAGAACCTGATGTTGAATTTGAAACAATCAATAACACTATAAACAAAAACTCAATTTATATACCTCCTACAGGACAGATATTGTTAATATAATCAAAACTTTAAATGATAACAAATTCCCTCTATATCACAAAATACAAATCAAACACATTAAAAACTGTGTCGAGGTATTTGGTGATGTCATAAAAGAAATAGTTAACGAAAGTATTTCAACTGGTACAATACCAACTGAGCTTAAAATGGCAATTCTGCGACCAATATTCAAAGGAGGAACAAAGTCAATAACAAAGGAAATAACTAATTACAGACCCATTACTATTTTATCTTCTGTACATAATATATTGGAAAAATATGCTTACAATACTGTATATAAATTTCTTAGTAAACATAACATTATCAGTGAAAAATCAATATGAGTTTCCAAAGGGAAAAAGTACTGTGAACTTACTAACGAAATTTACTGATTTAGCCTACATGGCACTAAATAGAGATGACAGGCGGTTGCAGTGTTTTTAGACTAACAGAAAGCCTTTGACACTTTGGATCATGATATTCTTCTACAGAAATTAGAAAAGTATGGAATTAGAGCAACTGCATTACACTGGGTTCAAAGCTACTTATCAGTATATTTACGGTAACTAAAATTAAAAATACAGAGAAAAGTGTCAAGTTAAATTCGGTGTTCCTCAAGGATCTATTTTATACCCGCTTTAATTTCTGATTTACATAAACGACTTAACAAAATTGAAACTAAATAGGACCATGCTTTTATATGCCGATGATATAGTTTTAGTTAATATAAACAAATTGGAAGAAGATGCGGTTAAACATATACAAAATGACTTTAATATTATTTAACAATGGTTAAACTCAAATAAACTGTAGCTAAATACCAATGAAACCAAATGGATGACTTTTTATTCACCTGGTTTCAAAATTAACAATAACGTAATTATTAAAACACGCAAAATAAACTGCAGAAAAAAGGGAACCATTTCTGAGCTAGATAACTGTGGCTGCATAAAAATTGACAGAGTACACAAAATAAAATATCTAGGATTACTTCTCGACAGTACCATCCGATCATATTGAGAAAATCTGTAGCACATTAAGGCTTTGTGCTTTGAAATTAAATAAATTACGATATATTATGGATACCAACACATGTATTATGCTTTATAAAGCATTCTGTGAGTCCCCCTTAAATTATGCCATAACTATACATGGTACAACCAACTTAACAAATATTTGAAAAATAGAACGTATTCAAGCCTCAACAAGTAAAAATATTATATCAATTAAAGACCGCACACGTCTAATTACAGTCCAAGATAGATTTATTTACTTGGATATTTTACCTTACCAGAGCCTATATAAATATAACAGTTATACGTAATTTTTTCGACAACACACATAAAAATAAAGTCTCGCATGATAAAAACACAAGATTTAAAGAAAAAAAAATATTTTCAACTACCGAATTTTACAAATAACTATGAGAAATGCACAAGCGGCTACAAAATTCCATACATTTTCAATCAATTACCAAGGGAACTGCTAGCCGTAAATTCTTTCAGAGAAATAAAACACGAATTAAACAGATTTTTATTAAAAAATTAGATAATTAATATTAACACCTACTGACAAATTATGTGGTGCTGAATGTAAACATAAAAATCACAATGTTATTTTGAAATATTCTAAATGAAAAAAGGTAAAAAGTTTTAGTAAAGAGAGCATATTATTGAATGTCGAAATTCTAAACGGAAATAGTAAGATAGTACAGAGTAAATGCAATGTGATATAAATATATTAAGATTAGCAGATTAAGGAAGAATGAAGGTACAGTGGACCCCCGATATAACGCGCATGTCGGGCGGGAAACAACACCCGCGTTATAAGGTGAACCGCGTTATACCGAGCGGCGCGGTGGCGACCAATAAATTTCACACTGTAAGCTTTTCTTTTACTCATCATGCATACAATAATTAAACACTATTCAAAATACATGCAGTAACTCAATACATACACAATTACTCAATACGCAGTAACATTAAAATGCGATACTCACTAACGCCGCATCGCGAACATCGCCCGCGCTATAACCGAGTGCGCGGTATAGCGAGCAGCGCTATAACGAAGGTCCACTGTATTATGTTTTATAACAATGTATTATTTTCTCCTGCAGATAAGCTGTTAGCTTTGCGGAACAAATGTAAATAAGGAATAATTCATTTGAATTTGTCTCAATAAATAAATGATAAAAAAATTGCTTTCAGGTCGTTATTAGTTAAATTTTGATTTTATAAATTGTTTGTAAATTATTTAGATATATTTTACGTACAAATTGGAATTATTCAATCTTTTGCAGATAAGCGTATAGCTTTGTGGGTCACCATGTTTAAAATATGTACACTGTGTCAAATACTTGAATAAATAATTTTTTTTCATAAAAGAAAATTGCATAGCCAGTGAGAATCGCTTTGTACTCTGGCTAGAATTTCAGCAACTTACCATCACCAGTAATAAAATAGAATTTCAGGGGAAAAAACCTATCACAAAGGAATTTTCTCTCAAATATTCTTCGTAAAAATTCGAGGTATAGAGGTGACATGAGAAAATATTGTTCGAGTTAAAGAGAATAAAAACACAATAAGTGTACAAGGATTCGGATGGGAAATTTGTTAGAAAATTTTGAGTTAACGAGAAATTCGAGATATAGAGGTTCGAGTTAACCTAGCGTTGACTGTATTTTGTAGAGCCAAATTGAAAAATATATTTATATTATAATAATCATATAATGAAAAATTATTTATTGTGTTTTACCTGGAAAAGATTTTCTGTAGCGTAAAATATTTTATTCTTAAACGAGAAACACTGTAAATGTGAAATAGCCTATATTTATATATACCACGAAATTCGTTTTTGAATTAGTAATTTTATTTTACTGTCAATATTCTATGTCAATGTCATTAATTTATTTGTTAAATATTACAAATGTCACATTTCAATGTTAATATTACATTCACTATATATCAATGTCAAACAATATTAATGTCGCATCAGATGAAAGAAGGTTAAACGCACTGTTGTAACAAATTATAAATGTAAATATTCTATATCCTGCAGATAAGCTATAAACTTTACGGGTCACCTGTAACGATAAAATTTATTGTACTATGATGAAAGAATAATAAACAAAAAAAAAATGTTATCCTGATTTTTATTTTCTCTAAAATTATTTTAAAAGTTTTCCAAAGTAACTGAACTAGTAAAACATTTTTAATATAACTTCAAACTTATAGAAACTCTTCAAGAAATATAAAAAAAGCTGAAATTCGGAAAAATTATGCAGTAAAGAAGAAATAGATATTATTCGAATAATAATAATTAATAAACAGTTGGAAAATTCAGTAAAACTGTAATTTTAAGAAAAACTTCAAAGAGCTTTAATGTAGTGTAGAAGTTTTACGTCTTTACTAAAAAAATTCAAAACTTTAGATTGAGATCATTTTTGTCGAAATACTTGTATGTGCTTTTAAGAATATATTTTAGCGATAATAATCAAATAGCATACATTTATCTTAAAATGTTTAATTAAATATAATGGCAGTTGAAACTACTAGTGCGTGGTATTATCCAATGAGTAAGAAAACTTTATCACCTTATCAATATAAAATATAGAATGTTCTTCTCTACCAAATAATGATAGCTTTCGTAATTAGGATTTATTTAATTACCTGCATTTTATTTTATTTAATTTCTCCTGCCATTATTCATTTATTGGGATTTTCGTCACCATATTAATAACCAAAGCTACAATAGTTGTAGCAAAATTCGTTAATAGGTTAACTTATTAAACTACTCTACTATAAATTAATGCTATCATTTTTGGAGTTAAAAATCTATACAATTGACCAATTGTCAGTTGTTCTATCGTTCTTATGCCTGTTAACATTTCCTATTAGATATAAATCCTTTGATTGCCGTAATATGTTTCTTGCGGGTCACACTTAGAGAATCTTTGATTAAAAAAAAAACTTAAAAGAAATAGAGCGCGAAAAAAAGGAGAAAATAAAGTATAAGAATAATGATTCGCAAAATAATTCGCAAAATAAAATTTGAAAAAGAATTTCCAAAAAAATAGTTTTTTAAAAAAGGTTTCCTAAATTCTTTGAAATATTAAATTTTTGCCGTGTTTTTTCAGTTTCATTGGTGAAATTACCTGAGCCAATGAATCGATGCTTTGTAATGCATTGTAAAAAATATTTAATTTTGATTTCCAGTTGCGCCAGTCCAATTCTACACATGTCTTTCTCCAGAAGACAGATCTTAACACAGAAGGAACGTATGGCTGTGAAGTATCAACGGAATCTCCGTCTTTTAGAACAGTTAAAGCTGACAAAGAACTAAGAATATATGGTAAGTGACTTTGTTAAATAATGAGACTATAAATTCAATGGATCTTGGTCAAAGTTGGATGTCTGGTTGTTTCCAGAAAAAAAACCCAGAAATAACAGTTTGTAAAGGTGACTTTATAGCGCAGATTTTATAAAAGAAAAACCCGAGAAGAAATTTTATTATATTCTAACTCTCCTCTTATTATCTAAATGTATCTTCCTATTGTGTGGGGCGGGGATAGCGCATTCGGTAGAGCGCGAGGCTCTTAATCTGCAGTTCCCAGATTCGAGTCCCAGCTAAGTGAGCGTTGATATTTATCCCCGCCAAACTCCCCATCCTGCCCACGGCCAGTAGGTGACACTGATGGGCTTGGAAAGGCCGACATTCGTAGGATGAGACGTTAAATCATGGTGACGTGTGCGTGAGAGCCATACCCTGTGCACGTTAAGAACACGCTGGATGGCCTTGACGGGAGGCTTCCTTCTGCCTCCTAGCAGCTGTTCAGTGACCTTCTCTGAGCCTTCGAGGTCCTTGTGACCAGGCCATTTACTCCATTGTGTGCAAAAAAGTGCCGTTCAGAGACAACTCAATTCTTCCTATTGGTTTTTGCTTTGACATTTGTCGGTTGGCCGGTTTGTGGATTTGACTAAATGTTGATCCACCATATCTTTCGAACGCGATGGAGAAACTTAATGATTTATATGCCAAATAAATCATTAAGTAAAAATAAAAATAAAAGTTTGTCAAATAAAAGCTTATCACGAGAGGAGTATCATAGACTATAAAAAAATTGACCATCATGCTTTCTTCCCCCTAAAAAAGGTTGGAAATATGAAAATGATTGTTCCCCTATATTTCCTGAAAGCGAGTGCAGAAGGTAACTATGTGTCAAATGAAAGCTTTGATGCGGGGAGTATCACAGGTTATAAATAATTTAACCCCCAAGCTTTCTTCCCCCCTAAAAAGGGAAATGTGAAAGTCGTTCTACTATGTCTGCAAACGCGAGGGACTACAGTACGACTTAGGTGTCAAGTGAAAGCTATTATATAACGACCGTCGTAAACTATTTCGAAATTTGCCCCAATCACTCCCCCCTGATAAAAGGGCAGGTGGATTTTAGGGGGGTTCGACTTTTACGAGTCATATCTGAAATTAGAGCCTGCGACGTCTCCAATGTCATGGTATACCTTAAACGTGAGTCCAAAAGGGAGAAAAAATGTGATCAATGTTTATAAGTCATAAAACATATGAAAAGTGTTGAAGGTAGATGTTTTAGTGACAAAATAAATATAAATAAATTTAAAAATTTAAAAAAAGACTGTCTTCCTATATGACCTAAAAAATAGAAAAAAAACCTGAAGCATATCGATGGTCAATCACTCTGTTCGTATCTGCTTCAAAGGAAGATAGGACGCCGATTTACCTACTCAACAAGATTGCCGTCGCCCTATCTTCCTTTGAAGTGAATACGAACAAAGTAACTGATTGTACCATTGATATGCTTTAGGTTTATTTTCTACTTTTTTTAGGTCATTTAGGATGATAGGTAATTTTCAAAATTTTTAATTTATTTATATTTTTTACAAATATATATATATAATACATTATATAAGTAATGTTAATATTAAGTCGTTATATAACTCTTTATAATTTTCGTTTCTCCGTTACAACAAGTGGTCTATTGATCAACTGAACACATAACATCGAAAGATGTGCTGTTTAAAAACCAATCCAGTGTTAATGAGCACAACAATAGAGACTAGAATACACAACTCAACCGATCAGCAAGAATGAAAACAAATATTTTCGACATATCCCTGATTCTAAACAGGTTTAATGACAGAATAACTTGTGAACTTACTAGATGACTTATTCTTAATCTTATAGTTGAAGACTCATTTAAATTTAGTCAAAGCAAATGATTTTCCCATATAATTATATTATTGTTATAAAGAGTATAAATTGGCTATGCAGTTAAACCGTTGTTATACCAATAGAGAATCAAACATTACTGAAACTACTTCTCAACCTGCCTATGTCGAAATTTTCACCGTTAAACTCAACCTCTTCTTTGTATAAAAAAAAAAGGGACCCGATGGGCTACAAATGGCAGCAGTCCATCGGATGGGAAGTTAAACCATGAATCCGATTAGACGAAAGTCATATTCTGTACACATTAAAGAACACCCTGGATGAGAGGCATCCATCTGTTTTCTAACAACTATCCAGTGGGTCCCATACCCAACTCTGATCCCATGGAGTCCTTGTAATCTGCGATGCAGGGTTTGGCTCAAACGGTAGTGAGCCAGGCTCGTAATCTGTAGTTCCCAGGTTCGAGTCCCACCTGTGCCAGTGATGAAATTTATCTCCGCTCAGCCTTCACGCTGCCCTCGGTCAGTTGGGGACACCATGAGCTTGGAAAAACCATCATACCTTGAATGGAACGTAAAGCTGTGACCCCCTGTGCGGAAAAGCCCCATTCTGTGCACGTTAAAGAACACTTGGAGAGCTTTTATTGTAGACTTCAATCTGTCTCCTAACAGCTGTCCAGTGGGTCCTCTTCCTCCAACCTTCTCTGAGCTCTTGGGGTCCTTGTGACCTGGCCATTTAGTCCATTGTGTGCAAAAAAGTGCTGCTTAGAGGTAAAACAACCCAGACCAACCCTTGTAACCTGGCCATTTAGGGCAGGTTGGCTTAGACGGTAATGCACCAGGCTTATAATCTGAAGTTCTCAAGTTCGAATCATAACTGTGTCTGTGTTAAGAATATTCTACCCAAATTCTAGTTCTGTCGTCGGTGAGACATGGAACATCATTGAAAGTGTAAAGTCGCTGTCCGTCGGATGGAACGTTAAGCCGAGTACAATAAAACCATAATCTATCTACGTTAAGGAACAGGCTGGATGGGTTTTACGGAAGGCTTTCATTTGTCTCCTAACAGCGGTTTAGTGTTTCCCATTCCCAGAACCTCTGTGAGGCCTTGAGGTCCTTGTGACCTGGCCGTTTAGCCCATTGTGTGCAATATATCTGGCCATTAAGACCATTGTTGCAGCATGTAATAATACAGCGGTAAATAATTCAACTCTACTGAACGAAAACTTTCAATTTCAGAGTATCAAGCTCAAATTTCTGATGAAATGCAAATTGGAATCGTAATCTTCCCCATAGAAAAAAAATTCCATTTCTTAAAAATAAAGGTGAAAAAGGTGAAAGTTCTAAAGTGTTTCTTTGGTCTACGTTTTTGCATTTATTACATTAAGTTCTTCGTTTCCACTGAAACATTTTTGCTTAATAGAAACGATCCATGATAAAGTCCGAGACTAATTATTCGTTATTGAGTCGCAACATCTCACATGGGACAGAACAGCTGTACTAAACTACAGGGCCGTCTGCTGGATGTTTTCCAGCATCAACCGCTGAATACAAGAATTAATTTTGTTCATGGGGAAGAAGGATAAGAAAAACTAACGATTTCAAAGTTCACAGTTTGTGTATTTTATTAATAAACATAAAAATTTCATGTCAAATCTAGTAGAGGGAGGATGTGCAGATTCCCTCGCTCATACATAATAATGTGTAAAAAATAAGGTTCTCTTAAAAACGTTTACACTGCTAAGTTTCGGTTAATGAGTTTTATGTAAAATTCCTATTACATGTAACAAACGCACATTACTTAAAGAAACAATCATTACCAGCGATTAATATTGTGATAATTAATGTACCTCCCTGCCGTAAAAATTTCTTTGCTTTTGAAATATTTCATTACGTTAAGTAAACAAACGCTTTAGAACGGAAAATAGAAACAGTTTATATTGCTATTTCGAAATAGAGATAATTTATTCAAATCTGTCTTCTTTCCAATAGTTAAAGGACTGATGTTCTTTTTTTTACAATCTAAAGCGCATTAGCTTGTGTTTAAACATTCCACAATCTAATGTGGCTTCTCAGTTCAGTTTTAAACTGATTTATTAACTTGCACAGAAGAATGAATAATTATTACAGGATTAGCAACAACGCCAGCGTCGTTTACGGAATCGATGCATTGCTTCGTGTGAGCACAAGACTCTCAGAATTTGTTTCGCCGCAGTGTTGAGTTTCTAAAAATAAAGCGAATAAATCGAATCTTAGAGCCTTCATTCATGGACGTTATGTTTTGATTAAATTTCGTCTTTATTACCGGAGAACCGACGATCTTTTGGAGACTGTCATTAGTTAAACAAACAAACGTTATGAAGAAATGCTGCAATTATATTAAAACCGTCTTGTGCGAGGTGTAATTTGAATTGAAACTTGAAACAAAACTGTTGTCAGTTGGAACTCAAAATGTAATAATGAAACTGTTCTGTGGTCTTGGGTTTTTGTTGTTTCGTAGCAAAATTAAATGTCACTTATGTTTATCGGAATTAGAAAGAGAGAAGGGGGGTGGGGACAAGATTAATGAGGATTTTGCAGTCATTATTCAAATAGCATTATTCTCCCATAATTAATCAGCAGAACAAAAATGATTTATACAGGCTTTAATAACCTGAGCCTGTGCTCGCAGTGTTAGTTCCGAAGGGAATTAGGTTCTTTACAACATAACTTATTTTATACAAGGTCTTTTAGCTTTCTCTAAATCAAGACTAAAGGACGTTCGTTTCAATGGTGATAAGTAGGAAAAGGGACGAGTTCAGTATTTAGCTATGTATTCGTATATGGACTTATCTTTCTGCTTTAAAGCTGATTGCCTGTAATATACAGCAGGCTGTACTGAATGTGGGGTGAGTTCCCTTATTGGGGATCGCGACAGTGTATTGATGTGACACAAAAGAATTCTAGTCTAAAAACAAACATTCAAAGGGCGTACGGAGTAACTTGTGCAAGTTTCTTATTGGATTGATCTATAATATTTTTAAAATGATTCACATTAGCATCAATGATAATTATTAACGTTAAAAAGTTTAAAAGTATAAAATAAAAATTGAGAGCAATGGTGGGAAGGAGGCTAATTCGGTTAATTGAGATTCGCGTTGCTTTAGATATCGTACTATGTTGGTTATTTAAGGATCATTGTTCACGTCAAATACTGTGTAATGTTTATGCTGAGTTTGTTATTCAAGGTTACAAACTCAGGTTAATTATTCGTTGAGATTTCATGTTTGGTTTAAGTGTTGCTTAATGTTCAATGATAAGGTCGTGTTCTAATTTTTTAATTTTAAAGAGTTAAATTGAATTATTAGCTTTAATCTGATTTATAACAATATGTGATGAATATGTTAAAGGACGTAATTTTATTATATTTTATGTAGGAATAAAACAAATTAAAAAAATAAAGCTAAAATACGAAAATTTTCTAAAATTAGGATAACTGAAAAACTTGCAGAATTAATTGAAAAAAGAGATAAAGCATGGATTAAGTACAAAAACAATGTTAAAAATATTTTATATAAAAACATTTATAAAGATTTAAGAAATATGGTTATTACTCAAATTAGGAAATGAAAGCAAAATTATTACAAAAATAAACTTTTAAATGAAAAAAAATTATGTGAAAAAAACGTGGCAATTAATTAATGAAATAGTTGATGGTAAGAAAAAAAGGTCGATTGATGACACAATAATTGATAATATGTCTAAAAAAGAATATAGTACGGATGAAATAGCTAATGAATACAATAATACCTATAACTCAATAACTAAAAATATTAAAAATATAAACATTGAAGAAGACCTTAGTTATATTCCATCAGTTAAATTTGTCAGCAGAAATTCTATATATATTCCAGAAATAATTGTTACACAAAGTAATGAACTTATTACTTCAATGGACAAAAATAAATCTTCAGGATATGATAATAAAAAATAAAATAAATACTCCCTCAAGCAGTTGCTTGCCACAAAGGCCTGACAGGAGCCTGTCAGTTTATACCCCCATAGTAGAAGGTCTGTGAGGATAGCTGGACCTCAGAAGAAAAAAAAACACAAATGTCTATGCCTTATCCGGGACCCGAACCCAGATCCCTTAGATCAATAGATAAGCGCGCTCTCTACTATCTATTAGAAATAATAAATCAAATTATAATTACAGGAAACACACATTTAAAATTAAAAATTACAATTTTAGACCCATATATAAAAGTGGTACTAAAACTGATTTTACTAATTACAGACCTATATCAATTCTTCCTACTTTTGCAAACATTTTTGAAAAATATATTTAAATATTATTTTAATTTTTTTGGAAACTCATAACATACTTAATAGTAACCAATTTACCAAATTTTCAAAAAGGAAAAAATACAATTCAACTTTTGTCAATATTTGCAGACAAAGTTAATCAATCATTGAATAAAGGGGAAAAGGTGGTAACCATATTTTTAGATCTTCAAAAGACTTTTGATACAATAGATCATTCTTTATTACTTAAAAAATTAGAAAATTATGGAATTCGAGGAATTTTATTAAATTGGTTTAGGAATTAATTAGTAAACAGATATACCATCACCAAAATAGTTTCTAAAATCACTAAAATTAGCTTCATTTGGAAATCCTCAAGCTCTATTCTGGGTCCTTTACTTTTTATAATATATACATAAATGATCTACAGCTTTTAAATTTTAAAAGCAATATTTTTTATGTACAGATGATATTTTAATAATTAACAGCAACAAATATTTAAATAAAAGAATTGAAGAAATCCAATTAGATTTTAATAATATTAAAAGAATGCTAAATCATAATAAAATCTACTTAAATAATAAAAAAAACTAAGTAAACTCCAATGTTTAAATCAGTTAATATTTATTTTATTAAAACTCATAAAATAAATTGTCCTGAAAAAATAAATTTTACCAATGACTCTGGTTGTAAATGTTATAAACTTGAACATGTGAATTACATAAAATATCCCGGTATATATATTGATAAACGTGGAATATGCATATTTTTCTGAAATATGTGAATATCTCAGATTATCTGCTTTTAAAATTCAAAAATTAAAATATATATTTAATACTAAAACTTGCATTTTATTCTATAAATCTGTATGTGAATCAATTATATCTTATGGTATAACCATTAATGGCACAACAAACCTAACAAATATAAAGAAAATTAAAAATCTTCAATCTATAATAGCCATACTAACAATACCTATAAAACTTAGATCAAATTATACGACTTTAAGAGACAGATTACATTACTTGAACTTCTTATCATACAGGAACGTAATATTTATAATATAATTTTAAAACATTACTTTGATAATAGGTTTAAAAAAAAAATCATAGTAAAAATACATAGAAGCTAAAAATTATTACGAACTACCTAAATTTAAAAACAGTTATGGAAGTTGTATCATTGATTATAAAATACCATACACTTTAAATTTGATTCCAAGAGAAATTATAAATGTTAACAGTTATAATAGATTAAAAATAAATCAAAATATTTTCTTGAATAAATTATATAACTATGTTAAATTTTGTATACTTCATGAAATTTTTGCATTTCACATTTTGTCTTATTTTAATTTTCCCTTTTTTTAAATGAATTATTAATTGAGAGAACATGTGGATATGTATTATAAACGTATTATTCAATTACCTACAGATCTTTGTGGATCCTATATATTCTGTATTTTATATATGTTCTTATGACTGAATAAACAATGTTTAAAAAAATTAAAGTTTTAAATGCCGTATTGCTTCAGGTCTGGGTTTAGCATGCATACGTTTACATGTTAGGATTAAATGTTATTTGATTTTTCATTTTTGTACTATATTAAGTTTTGAATTAGGCAACTCGATCAAATGCGTAAACGAACCTATATTTCAATCGATGATACATAATACTTGATGCTGTCGAATTTTAGAACTCATTACAACATCATTTAATTATTTAGGCTAAATGATATATTTAATTATTTTGGTTCAATAATAAATTTTTTTACATGGAGGCCATTGATAATCTATAAACTATTAAGGATGTGCTTATAAGATCTCTAACTTATAGAGTCAGTTACTCATTAAAGCAGTGGTTCTCAACCTTTTATACTTCACGTACCCCCTGGAAATGTGTATGTAATTGGCGTACCCCTTAAATAGATAGATAAAACTACAGTTATAGTATAACAATGGTTATTTTTACTTTGTTACTAGATCTAGCGACTTTTGAGCTCTCACGACGTACCCCTAAAAAATTTACAACGTACCCCACGTTGAGAACCCCTACATTAATGTATAGGTTTTGTTTATAAATCTATATAGAAATATATAAATATGTTATTCAATACAGCTTTTGGTGGTGTATGGTGAAACGTACTCCTCTCTCACTGATCATATTTAAAGAATGCAAAAGGGTGTATTAAAAACAATGTTGCTTTCATACAACTGTAGGCATTCCTGCTTCAAAAAGGAAAGATTTTTGACTTACATAACGACTTTTGCTAATTACAGTATTATTTCAATAAAACTTCAGTGCTATAACAAAAAACTCTCGCCATACTAATAACTAGGTTAAGCACTAACGTTTAATTTTAATTGTCCAAAATTAAAAAAAAAACTACGAAATAAATTCTTCAGAGTTCCAAATACATCTTTTGATGCAATGCCACGATAAAGAAAATTAAACAAAGGAAGGTTATTTGAAATACGATTAAATAATAATTTAATTTATAACAAATTTCAAATCTTTTCATTTCTTTATTTAATTCTATCTCTTATGCTATGCTCTGTAAAATTTCGAACTACTTGTGATTGTAAGTTTTCTCAACGTTTAATAATAACTGTTTATTGTGTAATTCCTTATCGAAGCGCTAGGCTTGTAATTTGATATTCCGGATTAGACTGTGTCTGAAGTGAAAGTTTCTTCGCTAACCCATAAACTCTCCAGGGAGAAAGGGGATATCGATTGGTTTGAATGCATCGTCAGTTGTTGAATGGGGCGTTAAACCGTGGTACAATGTCTAATAGTACCTTATGTATGCTGAAAATCATTCTGGATGGTCTTGATAGAACGTTCCTATATGTCTCCTATTAGTTATTCAGCAGATGCACTTCCTCAACCTTCTCTGAGACTTTGGGTTACTTGCGATCTGACCATTTAGTTCATTCTCTGCGAAAAATTTCAGCTCAGAGGTAAAACTATACAACTCAACTTCTCTGCATTAATATTTTCATATGGTTGAGGACTGACATTGAATTCAAAGATTAGATGTATACTAATCAGACTGCCTTTAATACTCTATTGCAATGACGATTGCATCTCGAAGTAATAATAACCTCGAGTTATCATTTTTCAGATTTTTAAACGATTAAAAAGTAGTGAAAGAATCTGTAATATAGGCAGCTATTGACTCTACGTTAATGTATTGAGATGCGTACTGCCTCAGTGATTGCAAAAATGATCCGCTTTATGGAAAAATTTGAACCGCAACTACTCTAGGAAGTACTGCTGTTTGTTTACTATGTGTAGGATAGTGAACGAAGTCCAACAACTATACGGTTAAAGAATGATTACTTCAACAAACTTTAGTTCTAGAGCAAAAGAGTATCTCTCACCAACAGCTGCTGGACCCCAAAAAATGTATTTGCCTCCGTTTCAAACTAAACTTGTCATGATGAAGAATTTTGTGAAACCCATGAAAAGGACAGTGATTGATTTCTCTGTTTAAAGTGACATTTTAACGAATAAAGAAAACTAAGATCGAAAAAGGGATTTCTGTAGGCTTATAAATTATGGAGATGACGAAAGAAAAGTCTTAACGTCGTTCTTCTGTTAGGCTGAAGTGTTGAAGTAGAAAGCTTTGGAAACAGTTATCAACAATTTTTGGTAAACAAAATATATGAAAGTTATGGCTACCTTGTGGAAAATAAAAATGCTTATGTGTAGTGGTTTAAGCCATTCGGATGAAAATGTCCCTGAAAACGCATTTTTTTTTACATTCTAGCTCATCCAACATTGGAGCCAATAATGATGAGCATCGGGAAAGTTTCCACCATGTTCATTGGTTCTTTTTGCTCCGAGCGCCATTTTGGCTTAAAACTGATTAAATGGCTAGATAGCAAGGACCCCAAATCTTAAGAAATTCTGGAGGAATAGATTAACTTTACAGCTATTAGAAAATAAATGGAAGCCTTCCTTCAAGGCCCTATGAGCAACACTTTTCAGCATGCAATGGATAAAGGGCTGGGTCACATGGATCCACAATTCTAAGAGAGAATGGGAAACTTGATTAACTGGACAGCTCTTATGTGAAAAATAAAATTTTCCTTCAATGCCTTACCAGCGACACTTTTGTACACACAATGGACTAAAGTGCGGGGTCACAAGGACTCCAACTCTCAGAGAGGTATGGAGAAATGGAAGCAAACAAACGTAAGCCTTCCATCAAGAGCTATCCGCACGATTTCGTTTCAAATCTCGGCTCTTCTGGGTATTAAAGTCCAATGCACAGAATGTGGTTCTGCACACGTGGTCATGGCATAACATCTCATCTGACCGTTGGCGGATTCTCCATCAAGACATTTCATCTGCGGAAACACTACAACAAGTCATATTAATCTCAGTCATATTTTTCATCTGCTGAAAACCAATAAGGGATTGTCCAAAAAATGTTTCAAACTGTTTTAAACGAATTTTCATCTTTCCTCTCCCCTATGTAACATCATCTAAGGTTTTAACTAATATTTTCCTTCTCTCTCCGTGTTACAGAGTGTGAAATAAGCAGTGTTTGAATCAAAACCATATTCTTATTCACTTTACAAGTGTATCACCGACTTTCATCTAGAAAAAGAAATAAAAATCAATTTGTTGTAGTTGAGTGCTGTTAAAAGTTGCTAATCTTCCGCAAACGTCGGTTCAAATAAAGTTTTCAAGTTCCCAAAAATTTCTTTAAGTCGCTTGTATTTTTCAATACCAGAATATTAAAGATTAACCTTTCGCTTATATTTCGCGAAGGTGTCTTATCCGTTATCTCCCGAGAAATAATGCCGAAATTAACATTTGGCTGAAGTTTATTGGCAATAATTAATTTATAAGAGAAAAGTGAAACTAATTCCTTAGCAGGATAATTGGCGAGGAACGTAATCCTAGCTTATGACTAACTATAAAGTTTTAACAGTCTTCTAATGCATTAGGTCCAGAGAGATTAGTCTAATTTCACGATGTAAGAGTGCAGTTATGCGGGAAAACTTAACTTCTAATTTCTGCCGTTAGGTTCTGCAAATCCGAGATAATGAGTTTTGCCTTTGCTACTGACTTATTTTTTTGCATTGTGGCCTGCTCTATGTTAAGAGCCTTTAGTTACACTGCCGACATCATGTAGAAGCTGTGGAAGTATGGAAAAATAAGAAAACATTCGTAAACATTAATTCGTGACCTCTTATATCTTATTTATCATTAAGTAGACGAACTTAGGATGCTGTGGGACATGAAAAGCTTTCTTTATAGTGTAAGCGTAGTCATTGTTTTTTCTGGGCTTTTATGTGTAGGTTTATGATAAATGAAGTAGCTCAGGCATTGAGATAATTATGGACCAGGACTCATCTTCAGAAGTTCACAAACGTACGAAGGTCTAACCATATCCTTGTGAAATTACTAATAATGTAGTCTCTTACTGCCACACCTTCAGCTGTCAATTATGACTGGGACCAAAAATGTAATGGAGAATTAGAGAGCTTAGTAATTATTTTTTCTATTTGTTTTGCGAGTTATAAATTGAATAAGACAATTTTTCATGTGTTTTGTTCTTCAAGGAGATGTATTTTCCCAGAAAATTCTTTTGTATGATTTGAAAATCTTTAAGTTACCCTTTTAAATCATTACTTATTGGCTGTTGACTTAATATCCTTGTCTGCTTGTATGTCGTATGCTTTTTACCCCCTTCTCTGAACTTTGAATACATATTTAAAATGTTTCTCCTTTCCGAACTGAATAATAACTTTCAGAAGCGAAATGCTGAAAAAGAGCGTTCAGAGTGTAGAGTGATAGTCAGGTGGGGGGGGGGGGGAGAAGACATTTTTATAACAATTCTAAAACGGACAGTCATTCCGATACACATTAGTTACGAAAATACCTCTACTTTTATGTAAATACGATTACATTTTAAATCGCTACAAATATATTTATTATTTTCTTTTCAGTTACAGATTCAAAACAAAGCATTTGCTTTCCTTTAATCTCTTTTTTTTCCATAGAAGTTGTGATGATTTTCAAATTAGTGAAGATTTATCTTTCACTCTTTCTGGGGTCGCCATTGTTTTTCTGCCACGGTATCCGAAATGCATACCACAATTATATTATAAAATTCGATATTCGAAATGAATATTATAAATTAAATTTTCAAGCGCTTAAATTCTGAGCTTGATTATGGATCCTGATTTTGCTGCACTGGTGGGCTTCTGTGGAGGGAAAATCTTCCGCTGTGTTTTCTGTTTGTTTGTGGGTTGACAGCCCCAAGTGAATGGATTCACAGGATATGTTTATCAGCTGGTGGATAATCCTGAGCAGAGGTCATCGCAGGCACCTGAACTCTTTACTTCTATTGGCATCGTCAAATTCTACATTGGAAGAATTCTTCCAATGTAGATGGCTTCAACCTATAGTGGTGGGGGAACGGGTCTTTGCCCCATGTCTGCGATTAGGGGGCTGTTTGATATTCTCGGCATTCCTTCTCTCAATAAACGTAGTTTCATTAAACATCCCACTAACCATTTTCTCTCCATAGGTAGTTGGAATTTGAGGACTCTGCGCAGAGCTTTTTCTCTTGATGTCCTCACACAAGAATTCCACCATTATAATTTAGATATTCTCGGCTTGCAAGAGACCAGATGGACAGATAAAGGTCAGATTCTTAAAAATAATCTTAAATTTCTCTTTTCAGGGAGGGACGACAATATGCATCACCAAGGTGTGTGTCTGCTTCTCAGGAGTGTGTCTGCTTCTCACGCTAGTGATGCTCTTCTAGGATATGAGTGCATTAATGAAAGGTTTCTTACAGCAAAATTTCAGACAAGCGTTAAAGACTTGAATGTTATCTTCTGTTATGCCCCCACTGAGGATGCTGATGAGGATGAGAAGGATAGTTTTACGGACAACTTCAGGATATTTTGAATTCTGTCAAGAAAGGAGATATTACCCTTGTTCTTGGTGACTTCAATGCCAAAGTTGGTACTGACTCTGACCTTTGAGGAGGAGTAATAGGCCCTTTTGGTATTGGTAGCTGTAATGGCAATGGGCAAAGTCTCCTACAGGTAAGTAAACTAATTGGATTCAGAATAACTAACACTTATTACAAACACCGCGACATACATAAGTACACATGGGTTTCACCCGATGGGCTGCATAAGAATATGATTGATTATATATTAATTAACAGTAAATGGGCTAGTTCTGTTAGGAATACCAGGACATATAGGGGAGCTGAAATTGAATCTGACCATTACCTTGTTAAAAGTGTCTTGCAACTTAAACTTAAAAAGTGTTGTGCTAGTGTTAAAAAATTTACTCTTAATACTGAAGCTCTGAAAGACCCAGTTATAGCTAAAGCTTACCATGATAGGTTACTTAGTCATTATGACAGTCATGGTATGCTTACCACTGAAGTTGAGGAAGAATGGGATCATTTTAAACAGGCTTTTTTGCACACTAACAGTATTCTTTTAGGAAAAAAGGAGCATAAGAGACAGAATTATCTGAGTGATAAGGCACTTGAGCTTATTTCGGAAAGAAAGAACTGCAGGAATATCCTTAATCAATACCCTACTAGTACACATAATTACTTTTGTTGCTTAATTATTTAATAAAACATAGCACTTTAAAACTGGGTACTCTTTTATAATGACCCTGTGTATTCTTTTATAATGACCTTGTGTATTTGCATAATCGCTGAGGACTAATTTAGGTAGCTGTAGGAAACATTACCTAGTTTTTGTCAGCGATGGTTAAAAGGGGAATTCAAGTATAATCTCCATATTCAGGCCAAACCATGTTTGAATTGCATTTACGTAAGCCTTGATAAAATGGTTTACGTAAAGGCCATTAGTGGAAAAAAATGTTTTTGTACTCAGATAATACTTAATTAAAATAATTGGGAAATAATAAGAAAACTGATTGTCTCAATAAACCAGTTTGGAAAAGTGCTTATTAATGATCAACTTAAAAGAATCCAGAGGTTGATTCTTGCGTCATATACCACCCAACACATGGCTTTGTCTATATATGCTGCGTGGCTTATTAAATATACAATACAATACAAACATATCACCATTTGAATCTTCTTGCTACCAGGAATCCCACCCAGTAGCAAACTCATTCAGAAACATTTTATAATCAGTGAATAAAAGAATTTTTTTTTTTTTTTTTTTTTTTTTATATCTTTTTTTTATCATTTTTTTTTTCATTTTTCATTTTTTTTTTATCTTTTTTTTTATATCTTTTTTATCATTTTTTTTTTTTTTTTTTCATTTTTTTTTTTTTCATTTTTTTTTTATAGTATATTAAACATATGTATTTGTTTTATATATTTTATTAATAATTTATAGTATTTAGCCTTTTTTTTTGAATTTTCAGGCTCCAAAATGCTTTTAAAGTTAAAATTTGAAATATTAAATTTTCTCAAGTCATTAAAGTAATTTTCTCTTTCTTGAACATATTTTTTACACTTGAACAATATATGTTCAAGATTCTCATACTCCATACATTGATCACATGCCGGGGAATCTTTTTTTTTCATTGTATATAATCTTGCCTTTGTGATTGCTGAATTTGTTTTAATTTTCAGAATTATATTTATTTCTTTCTTATTTAGACCATAATTGTTGAATTTATTTATAGCATGTGAAATATTATATCTAAATGTGTCATTTGCATTTGTTTCATACCATTTTTGTGTATCATTTATAATATTTACTTTATTTAATTTTTTATATAAAAATATAAAAAAGGGTGTGTTGTAGTTAGGAGTTATATTTATTGCTGTTTTTGCTTTTTTATCTACTATTTCATTATATTTTATTCCCACATGACTAGGTATCCATTGTATATGTATAATATTTCTGTTGATTATATGATTTTTTGTTATGATAAGAATGTCATTTATAAAGATTTTAAAATTACTTTTTGAGGGATCATTATATATTGTTTCTATCGATGCTTTACTGTCAGTGAAAACTACAATATTTTTATTTTTAAATTTTAAAGCCCAGTTTAATGCTAAAATGATTGCAGATATTTCTGCAGTTAAAATGGGATTAGGTTTGTTAAATTTAAAAAGATATTCATAATTTTCTTCTGGGCATATAAAAGCTCCAGCTAATTTATTTCTATCTTCACTAAGAGATCCGTCCGTGTATATGTGTATAAAATCTTTATATCTATTATTTATTTGCAGTTCTGAAAGTAGTTTAAGAGTATCAATATCATGTGCATTTAAAATAATATTAAATTATCAATATCATGTGCTTATTAAAAGTAACAATGATTTATGTTCAGCGTAAGTTGTAAATCACAGACACGTCAATAACCACAAGTCTGATACGGCGCAGAATTCAAAGCTGAATCTATGCAATATGTTTACTGTTCTTAGGTAACATAAATTATTGGGTTTTTTTTACTTACTCTCCTACATTATGCATATTGCTATTTCTGATGTTTCTTGTTAATTAGATTTAATCTGAATGGTTGCAGTCTTGAGCAGGTGTCACAGTTTAATTATCTTGGGAGCTATGTAACAGATAATGGTGATGTGCGGCATGAGATTAACAGACGAATAGGGATTGCTGCCGGGACTTTTAAGAACCTATGGAGAGTGTTGAGAAATAGGCGTATACACCTAAAGACTAAAATTAGACTGTATAATAATTTGGTTCTTTCTAGGGTTAGTTATGGTAAGTGAAACTTGGACACTTTGCAAACAAGATAACAGGGAACTACATGCTTTTGATTCCAGATGCTTACGCAGTATCTTGGGCATTAGGTGGTTCAACTTTGTAACTAATGATGAGGTTAGGCAAAGGAGTTTGCAACCTCCTTTAAGCAGCGTATTGTGCAGAGAGAGACACCGTTGGTTTGGCCATGTTGCCCGTATGAATAATTATAGATTGGCGAATAGGGTTATGAACAGTGTGCGTAAAGGCCTCAGAAAGTAGGGGATACCTAGGATGCGGTGGGCAGACAATGTCAAACAGGACCTTGTTAGAATTGATGTGCAGTGGCCAGATGCAGTAAATGTAGCTGAGGATAGACTTGCTTGGAGAACTAAATTGCACGGTCTGGTTGGACCACCACAGCCCATGGCTGCTTGAGGATGATGATGATGATGATGATGATTAATTAATTATCATTATTGTATTTTAACAATTATTTTTCATTCTTAAAGCTTATTTTTAATTTACTTATCGTATTATTAAAAGTAATGTGTACTACAACAACCCAGTCAAGCTTTTGCTTTTGGGATGTTTATATGTTGATTGATTTTAATGTAGAATTTCTATGAGAATAAACTTGAACTTGAACTTCATATGAAACGAATCTGCTTCCATGCAATGGAAAGTGTTTCATCATTCTCAATATATTGAATTTTGATTCTAGTAAATAGTTATATTAATTAACTGATTATTAAACTGATTTGACAAATTCAGTTTAATAATCAGTTACAAATTTCAAAACATTTACAAATTAACTGATTTGAATTAGGGACAGCAATCTAATAGTAAATTCTATAATAGTAAATTGTTCTAGTAAATAGTTATATTAAATTATTAGTGTAGAGAATGTACCTCAATACAGTCAAGAACAAAGTAATAGTTCAAAGTCACATTTAGCATGGAAATGGAAAAGCAATGAAATCGCTTTTTCATTCCTGAAGAAGCTTGTGATCATTGAAAAATGCAATTCATCATATCAAGTACCTCAAATAGTTCGAAATCCTCTCTCAACGACATAAAACAACGATTATAAGAACTATGTCTGTTGTAGGAAAGGTCTTGTTGAAAGGCTTGTTTAAAGAAAGGTCATTTGATTAAATTTGACTATTCTGTAGTTCACTTTGAACATTACTGTATACTGGCTGATATGGCCATGGCCGGATCTGAGGTGGGGGGAAGGAGGCAATCCACTCTCCCTGTTAGAATATAGTAAGGGTAATGGAGGCCAAAATTTTCTAAATTAGTGCGCATTTCCCTCATTTTTTAAGAAATGTTTTAAAAACTCTAAAACGAAGGCGAAATGTTACACTGCAATAGAAATCCTGTCTCTTACTCCCCCCTTCATCTTTTTCCGTCTCGATTGCGTCGCTTGACCTCCCCCACCCTTTATTTTTTTTCTACATCCGGTTATGGATATGACTTATCTCAAAATTAAAGAAAATCACTGCATGCTCTACATAATTATGTTTTCAAGATGGGAAGAAAAAAATGCACATATTGTTCAATTTCTGTTTAAGAGTAACGAAAATTTATGTACTGAAGTGCTATTGAATTAGGGATAGCAACCTAGTAACGTGTTGGACCCCCTCTGCTCCTGATAACGGCCGCCACACGACGAAGCAAGGACTTCACAAGCTTGCGTAAATATTCCACAGTTATGGCGACCAAAGCATCTTCCAGAGCTGTTCACAATAATCTCAAGGTCGTCGCTGATGGGACACGGGCCCGAACACTCTGTTCGACGGTTTTTGATGGGATTTAAAACTGGGCTTCTTGGTGGCTAATTCATTATTTTAAAGTCAGCAGACTGCTCTTGCAGCCATGCAGTAGCAAACCTGAACCTGTGAGATGAACAGTTGTCTTGCTGGTAGGCGCCATCTCCATTAGGATGGATGATGGCCATAAATGGGTGTAAATGGTCAGCCATGAATTCTACGTACCGAGATGCATTGTGAGTCGTCGGTACACGTACCAAAAGTCCCATTGACGTCCAACTGAAGACATCCCAGGTCATCACTGAGCCACCAGCTTGTACTGTTCCGACCTGACATGCATGATCCATAGCTTCATGGGGTTGGCATCATACCCTCAGTCTCCCATCGGGTGATGAAGTTTAAATCGGGATTCATCACTCTAGGCTATACGTTGCCAATTTTCGATGGTTCAGTTTCGATATTCATTAGCCCAGGCTGGGCATTGAACCCAAGACGACGAAGTGAGCGTTGCATGATCCATGCACTGACTTCTCAGCTGGATCCCGCGTTCAAATGGGAGGTGATTTCAGATAATGCCTGTCCCCTATCGGTCCGTACAGTGCGGGTGAGATGGCAAAGCCCACGATCATTCAAGGCTGATTGCCCTTTTGCAGTTTGTCCGGGTGCTTGTTTTTTTGCCGGAATTTTCATATTCCTAGAACACTCTTGAAACTGTCGCACGAGAAAATTCAAGTTCTTTGACAATTTCAGACATCGAGTGTCCCATCCGTCGGGCATCTATGATCTGCCCTCTGTCAAATGCATCTAAATCCCGCTCCTTTCCCATTACGCTTCTCACGACGAATGCTTGGGGAAGCTAAAACTGACAGCTATATGTGACCAGAGTTTCAGCCACGCATGTGCGCAAATGCGGGACTTGCGGTACTAAATTTGGATAACGTCCCCTATCCCTAATTCAATGGCACTTCAGTGTAGATGGTATTGACAAAGAAAATAATTTTCAATACTTTTAAATTTTTTACTTCATTTAAATTGTTATATTTATTTTGACTTTAGGAGAGAGAGAAATAGTAATGAAACGCAGATTGTATCAAACATTTGTCTCTCGTTTTCTGTAGACTCGACTTTTGAGAAGATGCAATTTTGTTATTGTAAGCGCCTCTCTGTTTCCCAGTTTTCTTCAGTAATTTGAAATTAAATGGAATTCACACTTGGCATATCATATATTTTGCTCTGTTGTTGTTAATGGCATATTTTCTCCCTACTCCCCAAAAAAAGAAAATACATATAGATTGCGGTTCTTGCGTGGAGAAATCAAGAGCTTCCATAGGCGGCAATTGATTTCTCATAAACATCTATATATATACACCCTCTTACGTGTTGCTGTTAACGAGAAAGCTAAGGAGCTAGCAAAACATAAATCTCAACTGCCAGAAGCTGGATGTGTACGTCTAATGCACACCTAATGAGGTGCGGCACGAAAAGACAGTTCTGCACCGATGCATATCAAGCAATAATTACCCGCCTATCGCATTACAACGTTAAAGTCTTCAGTTGCTTAAATGTTACGAAGTAAATAGAGACAGATACACATGCGAGCTAAATACACGGCAGAGGATGAGAAAATGAGGTAAAGAGAAAAAACAGAACTGTCATTAATGACGTCATCAGTTCAGCTGTTTTCTCTGTCCCTTCTTGCTTTCAGTTGCGACTAAAAGCTCAGTAAGAAAAGCAGCTCAGTCCGGAGAGAAGCCACACAGTTGATAATGAAAGCCGAGATGGGCGCCCATTAAAGCAAAATGAAGAGCTGCTGAGGTCTGCCACATCTGGTTTGCTTCCTGATAAAGCAAAATTTCTTTCTTGGGAGAAAGGGATCCACCTTGATTAGTTATAAATATTAAACAGCAGTAATCTAAAACAGCAGATGTGAAGACTTGCTTCATTTTTTTTTCCATTCTCGTTTCTTCCGTTTCTTGTTTATCTCATTATCAGCTGCATGCTGTTGGCTAGTAGTCCAATTCAATCTCATCTGTTTTCGGAGTCATAGTATCTCTTTCGTTCGTCAGTCGCCTCATTTAGCTTTCTGTTTAACGATTGATAAAAGGAGTAATCCACTGAAGAAAGAGAGGACGCATTTACCTAATTATTCAAACGGATAAGGCTGTCGAATTCTGAGAGGAATAAAATATTTTTTAGAGTTTTTAATTCTTTGAAGCGAGTGTATAAATTAATAGTTTATATGCATAGTGATAACGAATGTTTTGTTTAAATTTAACGATTTTATTTTTAAAAAAGTATATGTTATGCATTATTGTTATAACGTTTTAAATGGAAAATGGAAAAGGTGACAACGAGGAGAATTTGAAAAGTCAGTTTTAAAGTTACAGTGTGGTAGATTCAACTTTTATCCGCGTGATCAGTGTTTCTCACCGATGGTAAGTGTACCCTTACAGGAATTGCGAGAGAAGTCTTAGTGGGTACGTAAACAAAACTGAAATGCATGAATGTTTTGTTTTAAGTTTTACAGTTCTTTATAATTTCTGCACATTTACCATTAAAAAATAACCAGTTATGATTAAGTTGTTTCAATAAATTTTTTGCAATGGTGGAAAAAATGGTGTTCAAAATTTTTAGGTATTTGGTATATTAATTAAAAAAAGGATTATTTCAAAAAGAAATTTAACAGGTTACTTTATAAAAGAAAATGGTAAGAAGCACTGCTCTAGATCACAAGATCCACAACCTTTTAGAGCTAAGAGCACCAGAAGATAGACTGGAGAACACCGAACATTTTCGCCCGACCTTTCTTACCAAACCACTTTCCCACAAACACCAAGCACCGCTCCGATCTATAGGTTGCATATGTCTCTTCTAGATCAATGATTCTCAGCCTTTTATACCAATACAGACCTTTTAATTTGAGTCATTGAGGGTGTTTGGTTGTCTTTACCTCCGGGGTTTGGGATTTCTGTCTCAAGAGCAAATAGGGCTATATTGCTTCTATTGATAGTGGTATTATAGCAGAGAATGGTTGGGTTGGGTTGTTTTACCTCTGAGCGGCACTTTTTTGCACACCATGGGCTAAATGGCCAGGTCACATGGACTCCGAAGGCTCAGAGAAGGTTTGGGGAGGGGACCCACTGGAACAGCTGTTGGGAGACAGATGGTAGCCTCCCGTCAAGGCCATCCAGTGTGTTCTTTAACGTGCACAGGGTATGGGTCTCCCACACACGAGGCCACGGCTTAACGTCCCATCCGACGGACGGCGGCCTTTCCAAGCCCATCGGTGTCCCCTACTGACCGTGGGCAGGCGGGGAATTTTGCGGAGATAAATCTCAACGCTGACCCAGCTGGGACTCGAACCTGGGAACTACAGATTACGAGCCTGGCGCGCTACCGACTGAGCCACCCCCGCCCCCACACCGAGAATGGTACACTGCACTCCCACCCACAGAGTATATCAGTTTTCCACACACCACAGAGCTATTGACTTATAATTTCAACACAATATTATATATATCATACACATTTTTAAGTATAATATATATATTCTTTTATAATTATAATGCAACAAATTCTCTCTGCCTGCTGTGTACCCCACCACCACTCCACTCGCAGAACACTGATTTTCGTATAGTGTGTAATATCTTCATGTACAGCTTTTCTTCAAATATAAACTGACGAATTAAAAAACGCATTGTCTACATCATCTTTCTTCTATAAAATACGTCAGGATCGTGGCTGGATCGGGGGAGGGGCATTCCATCCCATCCACCTTTGGGAATGCTAGTAAGTGTAATAGAAGCAGAAATATTAAACATATTATATATAATAAATAATAAATAAATACCCCCTCAAGCAGCTGCTTGCCACAGAGGTCTGACAGGAGCCTGTCAGTTTATATGCCACAGTAGGAGATCTGAGAGGATGGCAGGACCTCAGCAGAAAAACGACACACACATCCATGCCTAATTCCGGGGCTCGAACCCAGGTCCCTTAGATCAGTAGCCAAGCGTGCTAACCACTCGGCCACATATATACATATATAATATTAAACAGATATATTTCATGCATTTTTCAAGAACATTTTTAAAGACCTGTAAAACAAAGGGGAGAAAGGTTATACTGTGATGAAAATCCAGCCTCTTCCCTCCCTTTTCACTTTTTTTCGATTCGTTTGACTTTTCTGCCTCTCCTACCCACCCTTTTTTTTTCTCTAGCTCCGGGCCTGGTTAAGGACTAGGAAGTGTGACAACGTATAAATCAGAGTTGCAGGTCTTGTTCTACAGCAGCCATCTTTGCAGTATTTGAAAATAAATGCATATTTATTTTTTCGTTTAACATTCCGTGCCACGAAAGGAGAGTTACTGATTAATCAGCTTCACTGGCATCTTCTGTATATTCAGCATATGCATCAGAAAAGAGATGACGACTTTTCTCTAAGAGTTGGGTTGTTTTACCTCTGAGCGGCACTTTTTTGCACACCATGGGCTAAATGGCCAGGTCACATGGACCTCGAAGGCTCAGAGAAGGTTGGGGGAGGGGACCCACTGGAACAGCTGTTGGAAGACAGATGGTAGCCTCCCGTCAAGGCCATCCAGCGTGTTCCTTAACGTGCACAGGGTATGGCTCTCCCGCACACGGGGCCACGGCTTAACGTCCCATCCGACGGACGGCGGCCTTTCCAAGCTCATCGGTGTCCCCTACTGACCGTGGGCAGGGCTTGGGAATTTTGCGGAGATAAATCTCAACGCTGACCCAGCTGGGACTCGAACCTGAGAACTACAGATTACGAGCCTGGCGCGCTACCGACTGAGCCACCCCCGCCCCTTCTCTAAGAGTGATCTAAGCATAAGTTAACTTTGGCATTATTATGGAGCAGAAAGTTTAGCATATTTTACTGCTCCATGCATTCTCTCTTTCCTTCAGCAGTTGAAGCATCCATTTTTTTGCCCTGGTCCTCAGACATTTTTTAATGTATAACAAACGTAAGAAACAAAACACTGCACCTATTTCATTCGCTCTTTGCGTTTTCGTTGCTATATTGAGATCAGTATTGATTCTAACCACTCATAGAAAGTTAATGTCGTTCAAGAGGAAAAAACCAAATCACAATCACTAGTATGTAACACTAACGACTGCGAAAGTCTATAAATAGCATGTGAGGTTTCTAAAATATACGAGACAACTTCATATAGTCAGTTCTTGCGAATTCATGTTTTGTCACACTTGTTAACAAATGGGGTGCATTTTGGTCCATTTTTTTATAAACTAATTACGAGGGAAAAAAAGAGAACTGTTTAAAAACAGTTGCATCTTAAGGCAATTGATGCATAATAAAAATAACCTAAACGAGAGAATAAAGATGTGGAGGAATTTCTGCAGAATGTATTAGTGGATCCATAACGTACTCGATTCGTAATGCGAGGTTAAATGAAATGATGATTTACTGATCTCTTTAGTCTATAAATCTGATATCATTTCATTGATGTCAAAGTTTAAATTAGACTTTAATTGATGCTTATTTCAGGACTACCTTTTTATCTTCTCATCACTCCAATATATTTACTATATATGTGATTATTAGTAATGATAATAACAAATATAAAAAAAATGCATTTGAAAAATAGCAGTTTAAACCTTTATTTTTCTGTACGACTAATATCAATTTTTGGTGAGAATTGATCACATAATTATCACATTTATAATATTGTCACTAAATTTCCGCAAAGTCCATAAAATTTATTC
This sequence comes from Ryuthela nishihirai, assembly GCA_038380435.1. Lineage (NCBI taxonomy): Eukaryota > Metazoa > Arthropoda > Arachnida > Araneae > Heptathelidae > Ryuthela > Ryuthela nishihirai. Next base: position 22,851,180 of record JAWZYU010000009.1, on the reverse strand, counting down.
AGACTTCAAGTAAAGAAGAATTTATGGTATACCCATATCAGATAGGGTATGTAGATAGAGATAGAATATCCATAGTACCCCACAACCTCACAACAACCCCAACAGACACACAAACCGTGCTATCACCACACAGACACCTTACACGCACCACGCAGACCTTTACTACTAAATGCACATCTTAATCCAACAACTACATACAACCCCCCCCCCCCCCGAATAAAAAAAAAGACTCTCTGCCCCTTTCCTTCAGTCCATTTGTAACCCCGTTTTCCATAGATTATGGGGAAATAGCCATTATATACAAAACGAGAGGGCAAAAAATAAAACTACGTTTTGAAAGGTTCTAAAATACTTATTAAATCATTATTTTGCATAGTTACTATGCCGTATTATCACCTTGTGACACTTGGAAGTATTTTTCACCCAAAGAAGTTAATCCACTCTTGTTGAGAATTGCTGCTCCAGTTTATTCCCTTAGTGAGCAACTGTGTGGTAGACAGCGTTCTTCAATGTTGCTCTGAGCTTTGAGGTTTTTGCAATTTGTATTTACTCATTATGCAGCAATATTGACCATCCCAGCATAACACAATCAATCAACAATTTTTTTAATAAATATATGATTAAAAAGATAATAAACAACGAAATTTTGACAAGCAGAATTTTACTAATTCGGTTTTAAGAGATGATGAAAACTTAACTCTGGATACTAGAACCGATGAAAACCATGGTTTCAAATTATGAAAGTCACTTTTGATTGCTCGCAGTAGTGAAAACTACTCTTGCGACCCTCTGATATAATCTCGTAAAAGGCAGATTAGTCAAGTAAAGAGTTAAAAAATATACAAATCTGCATTGACTAGCTTACACTGGGTGAATCAAATTTCCAGAATCCATTGATTGAGTGTAATTTTCACATCAAAATAATGTCCTGATTACAAAGTCCAGCATCTCAACAAAATATATCCAGTTGCTTAGCTCAGGGAAGCGTGCGTTTTGCTGCCTACTGATCTGAATAACAGGTCTCAAGAGTCCCAAGACTCAGAAGATTACCCGAACAATTATTAGAGTTACGGAAGCTTTTCCTCTGGACCTCCCAGCTTGTTTCTAACGTTCACATTATATGGCTCTCTTGAACGCTTCACTGAAACGTATCGCCCAATCTAACGAACTGGTTCATCTCAGAAGCCATCGGTATTGTGGTTTTATCAGAGTTCAACAAAAGAGAAAAACTTAACCCTCTAAGACTTAAACTTTAATGTGGAATTCAGTTCATGAGCAAGGTTTATTACCTGCTGAACTTTCTGTGTTCTTAGGGGAGGGAATTGGCTTAGTCGGTAGCGCACCAGTCTCCGCTAATCCCCGACACTGGTCTCGTTCAAAGAGGGGACATCAATGAGCTAGGAAAGGACGCCGTCCGTCAGAGGGGACATCGATGAGCTAGGAAAGGACGCCGTCCGTCAGAGGGAACATAAAGCCGTAGCCCCCGGGGTGAAGAAATGATCCTGTTGATGTTAAAGAACACGCTGGAGGGCCTTGACTGGAGGCTACCATCTGTCTCCTAACAGTTGTCCAGTATGTTCCCTTCCCATAAGCTTCTCTCAGCCCTCGGGGTCTTTCTGACCTGGTCATTTAGCTCATTTTGTGCAAAAAAGTGCTCTCAGAAGTAAAAAAAAAATCTTGTGACCTTACCGTTTAATCCATTGCGTCCAAAAAAAAAATGCATTTTTAATTCTTAAGGTGCATGTCAAAAAATGTGCATTTTTAATGCCTAATTAAATAAGAGGTAAAACAACCAATTCTTGTGTTCTTGCAGTTTAAAGCAGTGACTACAAAGCTTAAAGTTATCTATGCAAAAGCAACGAAACGAACAGTGTTTTAAAGAAATACGAAGAGAGTTCGACTCAGAATGAAGTGACAAGACATTTGACTGGACTGGGTATATAAATACTCTGTCCAATTGTCATGACCCATTAATTTATTTATTTTTATTTATTTTTGCATTTTTATTGTATTTTTGTTGTTGTGAATATTTTTATGCATTGAGTGTGTTTTTGGAAGTGCTATTGTGGAGTGATACATAGCTGTTATTTTCGGGTCAGATGGCTGTCTGCGTAGGCTGACAATTCGAAAGCTCTTTTTCAACCATTTACAACTAGCCTCGGGAGCGAGAGGGGCGCTGGAGACGTGTCATGCAATAATAAGCAGCAGTTTTGAGCATCGCTGTCAAACAGAAAACACGTTTGAACACGTGTCAATGGACGCCGCTCTTACTCAAACCCCTAAAGGAGAGGATTCGGTTCTATATGAGAACCAAGATACGGTTCTGGGTGAACCAAGTTCAGTTATGTGGAACTGAAGTAAGTTCTGTGTGAACCATATTGTAGGCAAGAGTTGGATAGCCTTTCGCTGTTTGAGGTTGGTAAAGCGAGAATCTGCAAAGTGGGTTGGGTCGTTTTACCCCGGAGCGGCACTTTTTTGCACACCACGGGCTAAATGGCCAGGTCACATGGATCCCGAAGGCTCAGAGGAGGTTGGGTGAGGGGACCCACTGGAACAGCTGTTGGGAGGCAGATGGTAGCCTCCCATCAAGGCTATTTAGCGTGTTCTTTAACGTGCCCAGGGTATGTCTCTCCCGCACACGGGACCACGGCTTAACGTCCCATCCGACGGACGACGGCCTTTCCAAGCCCATCGGTGTGTCCCACTGACCGTGGGCAGGGCGGGCAAAGTGCGTTTTCCACCTAATTGCATAATTGTTTGCAGTAGCAAGCAGCAAAGGCCTACGGAGTCGAACGCATTACCAGCAGGTGATTATATATAAATGTGAATAAAATGTGTCATTCCTATACAACTCTCGTGCGTGAATTTTTGGACATATCTCTATTCATCACTTGGCATAGCAAGTCTAAGGCATACGTCGGTACGGGTGTAACAACCCGCGAACCTGTCATTTTTATCTAAGTAACGGTGAATTTAAGTAAGGGACTAGTTGATCGTCCTCTGCTATAGAGTGGTTAATCGTTCGCAATCATTGCTCACCACGTTTGGCGCAGTTCAAGCAGGATTTCTAATTCATGTGACGAAATAAAAAAACTGCATCGTTCCCTTATCACTGCCCACGATACCAATCATTTAAAAGACCCAGTATATCTGCCGGCTGACATTTTATTTCACAAACTAGCATATTATTATTTAATGATACATAACATTTTTTTCTCGGATAATAATGCCTCTAGGAACTCTAGACCTTCTAATAAACACTCGATCTGCTCCGGATGAGAAAGGGAAAACTGATGGGATTGGAAAACTCACTTTCCGTCGGAAAATAATCTACACAAAAAAATCTATGCGTTAAAGAACAAACTGAATTACCTTGAAAGGAAGTTTTCATCTGTCTCCTAACAGATGCTCAGGCGATCCCTTTCACATACCCAGCTCTGAGCCTTTGAATTCGTTTTGACTGGGCTATTTCATCCATTGGATGCACAAAAGCGACAGAGATTAAACAACGGAAACTCTAAAACGAATTTCACAAAGAAATCGATATGTCTTCCTTGAGCTGCAAAGAGAAAAAGAAATTCCAAAAAACTGGAAAAAAATGTCGTTGCTTAGAACGACTTCAAAGTGATTGATGACTTTAACTTCCCCTTCAATATTTAATCTGTTTTTTTTTTCAGCTAATAAATATGTTATAGTGGTAAAAAAATAGGTGTCGGGACTACAAAAATTTATACGTTATATTAAAAAAAAGGTACTGTGAAGAACTTTGCAGTATTATTGCTTAAGTTATATGAACTATTTCCGGAGAAAAATTTGATGTACTTTAATTGACATTCTGCAGTATTGTAAGCACACTGCGAGGACATTTCTCTATAGTAGTTTAAATTAACTTTAAGCACCTACAATTTGTAGATAAGCCTTTTTCTGCTAGTCGCTGTAATAGCAATTTAAAGTTAACTCTGAAACTTCATATTTGATATAAGAAATGAAGCAGATGTATCAAAAGTTGCTATACTTTTATTACATTGCTTTCATCGTATAAATCATAATTTATTAATGCTAAAATCAGCAAGTCTTTGTCGCAGAGATCTGACGGGAGACTGTCATTTAATCGCCATAAACAAGACTTGCAAGAAAGGCGAAACCTCACCAGAATGACAACACAAGAAATAAAGCATCCATATCTTATCTGGGCTCAACCCGGGGCCGTTTGAACAGTAGTCAAGTACGCTAACCACTCGGCCACCAGGATAATCACTTAATAATACTAAAAAAACAAACATGTAATCAGTTAAATTTCGATTTCCTTTCCATAAGGGTGAAGTTGCAAGTTTCACTCTGCTAAAATGCACACACAAAAAACTCCCCACCAGATTCTTGCATTTATGCACAGTTCGGTGACGAATATAATCATCCAGGACTTTAATCAAACAAAGGACAAACTTATAAACCAATTTAATATCAATTGACTTAGAAGTTTGTGCACCACTTATTCCTTGAGAAATGGTCGGAGGCACAATAGACTGTGGGAAAAGAAGACCAAAAAATGCTAAACCTAATAACCTAGACGTTTCATTGATTACTCCATCAATTGCTTCGGCTTTGTTTCACATTATGATCAGGCCCATCTGACAGCATCATCCTTGAACCTAATCACTCACAGGACATGGCGGTAACGCTGCCATGATGGCACTTCAAGGCGACTGTAATTGCCTTGCGGTACGTGAGTTGCCTGAATTGTCGCACCTAAGTAACTTGCTTCGAAGCGTCTGCTGCATTAATGCTCTCCTCTTCTTCGAGCTCAACCTCCGTAGTAGACGTTTGTTTTTTTGATGCAAGCGGTTGATAACAATCGATTCTTCGCGTGAACGACAATGACCAAGAGAAGAGTGAGGCCAAAAGTGGATACAAAGCGAGTCTGGTACAAGAAGTTCTGAAACATCAGCAACGGAAACCAAAGTTTGGGAGAAGTGATCGCACCGTTATAGAGTTGAGGAAGTCAATGGAGAAACTGAATGCATATCATTCTCCAACTTCTTAAAAGTTTCTTAATTTCTTTTCACAGGGAATGGTTTGTGTCTTAATTGTTGTTGTTGTTCTTTCTTACTTACAGCATTTAGATAGAGTAGCTCATAATGACAGACAAAGAAAAAACATTGTGACACTTCAATGAAACTTTGGACAGCGAACTCTTTGGACACAAATAAAATATTTTTCTGTGTTTCACTTAAAAATTTAAAAAACAATCCAGGTGTTTCTTGTTACTGAATTGTTTTAAGGCTTCTTCGGGTTTTAATTCCTGAAGGTTTCAATGACTGAAAAAATTGGCCAAATGACTAGAAAAAAAAAATCAGAGTAGATTTGTGGAAGGAATATGATATCCATTGCACACCTATTAAGAGCAGACAAAAGCCTCCAGGAAACGGAATTCAGCAGTTTTTTAGTATATACATAAACTGTGTCTTTAATTTACACAGAACCTCTTTATATTGTTTCATCCGATGGACGGTGTCATTTCAACACTCTTAACTTCACTTTGCAAATAGAGAACATAGGGAAATATTCAGAAAAAAATCTCAACGATGTTGCTGCTGATACCAGAACCAGTGCAAACAATTTGTTATTACTTGGTGAACAGACTCTCAAAACTGGAGCTTGTCTTCAGGTTGTTTTCTTTACTTCTGAGCAGCACATTTTCGCACTCAGTGTGTTAAATGACTAAGCCACAATGACCCCGAAGGCTCAGTGAAGATTGGGGGAAAGAGACCCACTGGACATCTGTTAGGTCTCCCCTAACAACAGTATTTCTAACAGTGGTCTTCTTGACAGATGGTAGCCTCCCTTTAAGAGAAGTCTCCTGTACACGAGGAAACGGCGTAACGTTCCATCCGATGGACGGCTGCGTTTCAAAGTATCATCGATGCCTTTTGTTACTGAATGCAGGATGGGATTATCGGAAATAAATCTCAACTCTGGCACAATTAGTAATCTCCAACTTCACAACTAAGAATTACGATCCTGGCGCGCTGCAAGCTGAGTCAACGCCCCTGCCCAACTTGTCTGCAAGTTAACTAGAATAAACAATCGTACCATCAACTCGGGATTTCACCCGGTATCCTGTTAGTTGTAATGACATTTTGTGCCAACTACATAACTACTATGACAGAGAGGAGATTCTTGAATCGATTACAATTATATAGCGTCAATAATTGCAATTTTCCCAGGCAAATGCGTTTTAACCCTTACCGTATTATATAAATCCTTACAGACTTATTTACGTATTTGACTTAAGACTGTTTTGCATAAGAGTTATTTATTTGTCCATATCATCTTGATTTAATAATGCTCCGAAAAATGTCCATTTGAAAACGTTAGAGATGAAGTGCTACACTAACAAGTTAGCACCGATTCCATATGCCTCAAAGGCATCTGGACATGGAATATTGGTTAGTTTGCTGGTTATTAATCTTAATAGAACTTTTATCCTAATGCGATTAAATTACTAGGCAAGGTATCTAATTATTATTTTTGCATTACGAAATGATGAGAAGTCCAACAACTGTCGCATAAAGCGAAGCTAAACTTTTCTAACTGAATAATATTATTTCCGTTTATTTTCATTGTATCCAATATCTCATCCTAAACATCCTTAATTACACAATGTAAATTTTCTAAATGTTTGAATAGGAACTACTGCTACTTAGCCTGAAGCAGAATTACCAAACATTAGATCAGCTTTAAGTACTGCCTACAACAACGTGGATGTTTACAATCGTATAAATGCTGCTAAATATCTTGATTGCACTTTGGGTTTCATCTTAAGACAAACATTTGCTTTCCGAGATTAAGATGCGAAATTTCTATCGAAGATGTTAACTCTGTTGAATTTAAAGCATTGTTTATATCTTGCTTTAAATCCCGTACGTTTTCCCCAATACCCGTAAGCAATGATTTCCCACACTTAACCATTGCCTTTGCATCATTGTACAAGGCAAAATAATAGCGCCTAACTTAGTGCAACTAATGCCGGCAGCGAATGACGTCCTCTCGACGTTTAGTTTCATCCATCTTAAGAAGAAAGACTTGCCACTACGGCAATTTGTAGCGAGAATTATGTAGATGTGCTTTCCTCCAACGTAGCAGCATCTCTGGAGTGCTATCTAACATGATCGGTTGCGTTACGTTTAATCTAAGTTTATCCCGAAAGAGAAAAGGAGCTGTTACACGTCCATCCTAATTAAAGTTGATTTCTCTGGTCGCGGTAGGATAGAATGAGAAAGAGAGAGATCAGCTTGAGAAATCTTGCCCCGCTTAGAGACGACAACACTTGGCTTTACATAAAACAAACCTTTGCCCAAGTATCAGTGGACTGAAAAGATGGCTCTGAATGACACAACCGTTCTCTCTGTACTGAGTTATCGCTTCTCTAAAGCGCTAATTAGTCTTAATGACCTTCTTCACTGTGCGGTGACGACTGATGAAATTGCCTTCGCTGAGATGAAGTTTAAAAGCAAGCTTGGGAAAAGGATGATTTTTATTTCCTTGTTCTGATTTTGGATTTGGGTCGAAAATGAAAATTTGTTAGTTTGTTTATGAATTGCTAGTGATTATTTCGATCGCTGTGGTTTTTGGGCAAACTAGGCAGAGTGAAAAGTAACTGAATGAAGTAAAAATATATGGAATGTTGTTGATAGGAGGAAATTGATTCAAGGAATAAATTATTTGAAAAATAAAAGACGGATCTTTATCCAACAACATTGTCATTCATCTGAGATCAGCACTTGTAGAAATTAGTTTATTTATTTTGTTAAAGTCATGAGATCAAGCATGAAAGTTGCTTTAAAATCAGAACTTTTGATATCAGATTAATTAGCCTTGGAAATGCAGAATTTTTTTGTGTCTTTATTTATGAATCTTCAAACGCTCTAGTAGGGGAGGACACGAATGTTAGCTTAGTTTGTAGAGCGTCAGTCTACAGATTAAGCTAGAGACGAGCCATTGTGCTTGTGTTGTGGTCTACTCTGCTAACGTTTGCTCCGCTCTGAGTGAGGATGGCTCGGAAAAAGCGCCGGGCACCAGATGGGACTTTCATTCATGACCCTGTGCAAGAGAATCATAACTTTTGCACGTTAAGAACACACAGGATGACCTTAACAAGAAGCTCCCATCTGTTTTCTAAAAGCTGCAAGAGTGGATTTCTATATTGTGTTCAACTATCAGTCCTTGGCGTCTTATAACTTCATAAAAAATATATATTAACTAAAATGCGCCGCTCCAAATAACCTCATTCACGTTGCATATACAGAGAGTGTGCAGAATAATTGATATTTCTAAACGTTATGTCAACAGCAGTTAAAATTTCAAGAACTGTAATTTCTAAAGTAAACTTTATATTTAAAAAAATGTCACTAGAGATAAAGATTTCAATGTAAACTAGGAAATTCAACAACATTCTTTCGGGGTTCAAAAAAGTATTAATATTAAATAATATCTTCACCATTTTTATAATATTTTCCCCAAAAGGCAATGAAACTTAAAGAATAACTGCATCAACATCTAAAAATAAAAATAATGCACTTATTCCAGTAAACTGATATAATAATTGCTATCATCATATTAGTTATCTTATGAAATGAAATATAAGTACTGCAACATTATTGCTAAATATAACTTCCTTAACAAATCTTTACTAAAAAGACTATTATTAAAAATCAAGATTTAAATAAATTTGGTTTTTGTCTTTAATTAACTCTCACTCTTATTTCTCGTTAAAAAAAAAGATTATTTCATAAGTTACGAAACTTCGATTTTGACTTCCCATGATATAACACAGAATGGTCTTTTTTATGTAGTTTTGACGGTGTATATTTTAATGGGATTGTTTAAGTATATTATTGTTCTAGAGATTTAAACGTTTAGTTTCACAGCAGCTAAGTATAGGCGTGCTCTAAAACCTAAATGAAGAAAACTTCAGAGACCATGTTTGCAGAATATCAGTGCCTTAAAACGAGATATTGATCACTTCTGGTAGAAAAGAGTCAACAACCAACGGTAGCAAAGGTTCCAAAGCGGAGAGGAAAACAAATGGCTGCACTTTGCTCAGAGCAGCAATCACTGCCATTCGGACACGATGCTGAACCTTTCCGTACAAATGTTTTATGGACGTGTGCACTCATTCAGTCGCCCGTGGCTTACAACTACAAGCTTTATCTTTTATCGACGATGAGCTGGAATTGAATCTATGTACAATGCGTTGTTCGTAGTTAGAGCAGCTTCACAGTTGCATCGTTCTAGACTAAATGGAAGATATTTTCGATGAAAATGCCGCTTCAGAAAGAGCCACGTGGTTTTTGAGAGATATTGTCCTTAAAGGAAATTCAGAATGAATTTATTTCTTTATCTCTGAGCAACACTTTTTTTATTGGTTGCTCGAGTGAGCTAAATGGACCTCGTATGTAGATCACTGTACAAAGAGCAACGGTTGAATGCCCCATCTGACAGGTAGAGTTATTTTACATCTGAGCAGCACTTTTAGCATACAATGGGGTAAATGACCAGGTCACAAGGACCCCGATGGCTGAAAGAAACTTGGGGGGGGGGGAGGGGACCTACTGGATAGCTGTTAAGAGACCGAAGGTAGCAACCCGTCAACGGTGTGTGGTTCTGCCTCCCACGGGGTCACGGCTTAATGTCCCATGCAAAGGATGGTGGTTTTTCCAAACTCATTGATGTCTCCTGCTGACAGAGGACAGGATGTGGGTTTTGTGGTGTTAAATCTGAACGCTGGCCCAGGTGGGACTCGTACTGTAGATTATGAGCCTTCAGAAATTAGTGATCTGGCAACCTTCGTGTCAGGTGACTCGAAGGTTGCCAGATCACTAATTTCTAAAAAAATCGTTGCCAGATGTTTTTTCTGAATTTTGTAATCAATCATAGTGTTCGGATACTTTTTTGAGCGACTGTACAGACGGGTGGTGGCGGTGTGATGGTGTGGGGAATGTTTTCCTGGCACATATTAGGCCCCCTGATACCCATCGAATGATATCGGAACTCCACATTTTTGAACATCGTTGCTGACCAAGTCATCCCTTCATGGCAACAGTTTATCATCACTCAATTGACACGTTCAACATGATAATGCACTTGCTCACAAGCAAAGTATCATCACCGAATGATTCCAGGAACATGGCAACGCGTTTTCTTTGCTTCATTGGCCTGCAAAGTCCCCAGTTCTGAACCCTCTCGAGCATCTTTGGGATGAGGTGGTATGGGCTGTTAGCAACGAGTCTGTGCCTCCTTCCAATTTGCAGAAACTGTGTGACACAATCATTTCCGCATGGTATAACATTCCTGAACAATGCATCCAACATCTTACAGTTCCATGCCAACTACTCAGTTCCATTCCCCGATGAATTCGGTCTGTTTGGAAGGCCAAAGGAGGCGCAACACACTACTAGGTAGGTGTACCTAATAAACTGGAATCTCAGTGTATGTTACGAGGCTGGCGGAGAATCAACCCCCTCCCGAAATCAGAATGAAGTAGTGATGTCTTTCACTAACTTCACGATTTGTTCCATAATTTTTAAACGATAAGCGTAGACTGGATTCAAGAAGAGAAATTTTTTGAATCATTTTTGAATCATGTTTCTGAAATAATATATGAGTTTTCGTAATCTCACTATTAGTTGGCTTAAACTAAGGCTTTCAATATTTCTAGCAGACTGGACATTTTTATTAGTGGAAGCAATATCGGGGCCAAAATATTAATGCATCACACTAAGTGACGTAAAATTACCAGAAATGACAAGCTAGGCAAATGGCTAATACGATGATAAAATTAGCAAATGGCTAATACGATGATAAAATTAATTATCTCAAGTCCCAGATGTCCATGATTTGAGATTTATCTCCGTTAACCCCGCCCTGTTCTCAATCAGAAAGGGGACAAAGTTGGGCATGAAAAGACATTCGTCCGTCGGATGGAAAGTTAAGCCGTGAACCCTGTTGAAAGTTATATCCTATTCAGTAGTAAAGTATCGCAGGTGATGTCCTATAGACATGGGACTCATGAAATAGTAAGCTGAAAAAAATTTGTTTTCTTGTGAGTGGGATTCGAACCCATGATTTTCAGTAGCACACCAGGTATGCTAACCTCTGCACCATCAACATCTAACATTTTTTTTCTTCATCTAATGTGGCATATAAACTTTCCCGCATTTTTTATTTGATTCCCTCGTAGCGCCATCTATGTTGGGAAATGGACAACTGTGATGCTTAACTACTGAATTATAGTAGTGCTTAACTATTGAATTATTGATTTAATGGCATGAGCGTGAGTGGCAAATATTAAATTCCATCACATGAGACAACTCAGTTGTCATTTCCAGACATAGATGGCGCCATGAGCAAATCAAATAAAAAGTGCGGGAAATTTGTGTCACATTAGCTGAAGAAATACCGTTATCCGTTGATGTAGTGGTTAGCACACCTGACATGTTGCTGAGAGACGTGAGTTCGAATACCACGCACCGCAAAAGCAATTTTTTTTCAATTTACTATTTCATATCCTTCTCACGTTAAAGAACAAGCTAGATGGCCTTGACGTAAGGCTTCCATTTGACGTAAAACTAAAAACTTGACGTAAGGCTCCCAGCACCAGGGATTTGCAAGTTCAGTCTGAGTCCTTGGGGCTTTTGTAACCTGGTCCTTTAGCCTATTGTGTGCCCAAAGGTGCTGTTCTGATGTAAATCAACTCAGTTCAACTCAAACTAGATACTATTGAAATATGAAGAAGTTCGGTTGCATTACTACAGTTTCTCTATAAGAATAAACATAAATTTCTTTAAATTGAATATCAGTTTCCAAACACCGCGAAAATATTATTACTCATATTCATTCATTTCGCAATGGGAGAAACTTGCTTTTTGTGTGCCCGAGATTGCATGCCTCTGGCTTAACTAAATAACTAAGAATAATTGTGTTAGCAATTAATTCAATATAAAAACACAACTGATAAGATCTTTGGTCTTGATTAAGTGGAATGAATTGTCAAAATACTTTTTCTTTATCAACGAAATGAATCATTGATATAACAGTAGAAACATTAATCCTATTTTCAACATTGTATAAAGAGAAGAAAAAAAAAGATTTATCATAAATCAATACAAAACAATCTTGTCGAGTGAGACTTAAATTATATTACCCTTCGTTAAGTGAGGCTAACCATTAAGGAATAAAGCTTCCCAGATCATTTTATTGATTGGGTAATATTGATTTCATTTGAACTCTGGTGCCTGGGCTTAGAACAGAAACAATTCGATACGATATTCAAAACTTCGTGAAAAAAGGGAATTGTAAACTACATTAGAATAATAAGCAATAGTTTTTCGGATGAATTAATTTATTGCATTCCTACAAATAATATTTTTTGTACTCTATTTGGAGATGATTTACTTTAATACAGGGAGGATCTGGGATTTTTAATTTTTGAGTGAAACGTTTTTGTTGCATACTAATCTAAATAATTATATATTCTGATAAAGGCTACCAAATTCAGTATTAAGAAACAGAAAGAACGTTTTTTTTTGCTTCATTTATTCAATTTAGAGGAATGAGTAAAAATATATATAAATATATATATACGCTAACACTACTCAAGACATATCCAGAAACAGAAAAATATTTACAGTAGAGTTAACAGCACAGAAAAGGAGAAATATACAGAGGAGATGGCTTAAGTTTAAGGCTGAGAGAGAAAGAAAAATGACAATATAGTTGCAAAGCTGAAAGTAATAACCACTTTGGCAATATATAAATACGATGCATAAAGAAAGTTAAAACATTTGAGAAATTTGGATAGGTCGACTTAATTTAGTCGATCGTTAAAAATATGTGAAGTTGGGAACAGCACAACACCAGCAGTTAAAGTGTTCTAGATGGCAACTCGGCATATGTAAGAATGGTATTTACAGTTTGTTCCAGCATAAGGCATAGGAATACACATAGGATGGCTCTTTGTTCTGCTAGAATCCTCTTGTAGAATAATGTCACTTTCGTCAACACTATTCAGAAAAACATGTCGATTCATGACTTTCTTAATTGTGGGAAGAGGGAATTGACTTCAGATGGTAGCACGCCAGGCTCGTAATCTGAAATTCCCAGATTCGAGTTCTTACTTGGGCTAGCTTTGATATTTATATCCGCCGAACCCTCACCCTGCCCTCAATTAGAAAGGGAACACCGATTTGCTTGGAAAGGCTGCCGTGCGTAGGAGGGGACTTTTGGTCCGGGTGAATAAGAGCCATACCCTCTACATGTTAAATTAAAGAACACACTGGATGCCTTTGCGGGAGGCTTCCATCTGTCTGGTGGAGTTCATGTCGTTTCCAAGAGAGGAATAACACTGGAAACAAAATACAAAGAAAAAACGTATAATAGATTCTCTTAAACAATGATTAGTAGTTTAACATTATATTTGATAGACGCTGTCTTTTCATGCTTACTGCTTTCTGTTTTTGATGGAGATAGAATGCTAAAAGGCGGAGAACTTCTCAACGCTGGCATAGCTTTGAAGCGAACCTGTGAATTTCAGGTAGTCCTCGTAGAATGATAATCTTTGTTGATTGTCTACAGCGTATTTTTTTAATGTGTATAGGGTATGGTTCTCCTGCTTATGAGGAATGGAGAGTAGATTAATTTGCAAAGCTGCAGCAGTACCTGAACGTAAAATTACTGGTTTTTATTTATATAATTGAATCACGAGAGTGACAAGGTTTCTGAATCCACTTAACCGGAATTTTGGAGTTATAGAAGCGTTTGTTTATGAAAGGGATTTGGTCCTCCGAGAGAATGTAGATGACTATTATTATTTCTTTGTTAGTTGAGAAATAGTATTGAATTTAAAGCTGGTGCATGATTATTCTTGCAGAGAAAAGTACGAAACCTTCCGAAGTCAATCACAAGGCTGAAAATATAAGCGGCTTTGCTTATAGTTTCGTATAATTGTATCTAAAAAGCAATTTAGCTGTTATTTTAAAGCATTTTTATCATTTGAAACAGTTCGTTAATATTCTGGCCAGCAATTTTCCTACATTAACCAGAAAAAACGGCAGGCAGATAGAAAAAGGTAGAATGCCATCAAGCGGTTTATGAGATTCTTTCTCAATAACTCAATAATTTGAAAGATTCTAAATTCACAAATTACGTAAATAAAAGTGTCTCGGGTTTAAAAATGAGTTGGATGCGCTTCCTGAAATCAGAACTGTCATCGACAAATCTATCGATAGATAAAAATTAACGAGACAATGAATGATTAAAGACTACCGTATTTTTCTTTTTCCTTTTTTTATATATTTGTATACGAAGAAAGTTAAGAATTTCTTGACCTGTTTTTTGATTTGCACTGGTTTCTCCGAAGTTAACGAGCTACGATTTGTTTGAAAGCTTGTCTAAACTTGTCGTCACGTGTTAAAAACAAAGTCCCTATCATCATTTCTCTATTCGCTGGTGGCACGTAAAATTCGTTCTGCGAAATCTGTGTGTTGTTGATATGAAGCCTACTAAAGACGGGAAAAATTTCACATATTCAGAAAGATGCAGCTTAGGGACGACGTGAAAAAAATTGTTGCCGATTCATCACATATATGGGATCATTCCTGTTTATATAGCACTGTTAAGGATGGATGAGCAAATTCAGAGAAGGACGGCGAAACTTCGAAGTCGTCCCTTGTGCGGGAAGACAGAAGGAGGCCGTGAACGAGAGAACCAAAGCTGCTGTTCATGAACTCAGAACTCATTAAGAAAAACCCACACGTAACCATTCAGGTAATAAGTTTAGATATCAGTGTATCGATTGGCAGTGCGGAAACAATTATTCATCACATTTAAATTTCCGAAATATCTGTGCCAAATGGATACCCCACAAGCCTACAGAACAGCCAAAAGAAAGGGGTTAGAATTAAGTCGTGCAAGGAGATGCTGGCAATATTTGAACCTAGTGGCCCCAAATGATTAATAGACATTGTCATTGGTGATGAGACGTGTTTGTATTACTAAACAACTCTCAGTGAGATCGACAACTATGTTTGGGTTGGGGAAAATGAACCACGTCCCCAAATCCTCCGACGTCAAGGAAGATGTTCACAATTATTTCAATTCCCAAGGAGTGGTAGTCGTGGAAACCTTACTGGAAAAAATTAATATAAATAACCAATACTACATCAACATTATTTTGCCCAAACAGGTTAATGAGGTGAACTGGCAGCGTCCAACAACTAGCATGTTAAGAGTTCTCCTTCTTCATGACAATGCCGGTGCTCACAAAACCCCGGCAAGTCGCACCTTTATTTGGAAAAGAAAAGAGTCAAACAGCTGTCCCATCATGCATATTCACCCAATCTTGCATCATGCGATTTTTGTTTCTTTCCAAAAATTAAAAAAGGAACTTGCTCGGAAGACTTTTTGCAAAGGAGCAAAGACCTTGCAAAATGATTTCATTCAGAATTGTGGAGTATTCCCCAACCACAGTACCATCAAAAGTTCGAGATTTGGCGTAGAAATCTTCAATTTTGCATGGATGCTAAAGCGGAGAACTTGGAAGGACAGTAAAGGTTTTGTTGAGGTTAGTGCAATGGTTTTTACTCTGCTGATGCATGTCAAGAACGTTTAGAAGGCGCCTCGTATATAACCATTCGGTCTCCGATTTTATAGACCACTGTTAGTTGGATTAGAATGTTTTATCTACGAGCAACATAATGGACTAAATAGTCAAGTCACAAGCTTCAAAGTTAAGAAACAGGAGCTTTCCAGTACTTGGAGCGATTTTAAGTTATCTGATTTCTATGCATTTAGATGAATTTAATTTTAACATTTCTTTGCATTTTTAATTCGATACTCAATTGTTACCGTTCAACATTCGCGTTATTAATCATCTGAGAATTTAACAAGGAAACAGATGCACAGAACACTAAGTCGTCGACATAAGGTTGAAGCCATTATTTTATAAACTGGAAATAAAATTAATTTTACTAATCGGTTTTCGATACTAACAATAGATAGTTTAATATTTCAAAGTTCAGCATAAGTTGTAATCCGTAAGTGTACAAATTTTGCATGGACGAGAATTACAGTTCAAATGTTATCTACATGGAATTGTTCTGCTTCATGGCTAGATAGCATTTTACTCCTTAACGTAACTAACATCGCATATTGATTCAGGGATCGATAAATAAAGGTTTAAATAGTTGTGTGGAATTTATAGCTAGAGCGCACTTTGATAATGGAATCTGGCTTCTACAAGTTCCGCTTTCACAGTGGTTAGCTGAACATAATACGATTTTCTTGCGCTATTGATTCACCTTATTAATTTTAAATCAATTAGATAAGCCTATTAGTATGGCATATGATTTTAAACATTCATGACCATTATTACAATATGGGGGATAAAGTTATGTTACAATGAAATTAATATAGCAAGATTAATATTTAATTCCTTACATTTGAGATGTTTTCTGATATGGGATATTCTGAGGTTACTTTTAAAAATGTTGTTCTTGATGACTATGCTGTGTTTCTGAAAGGAAAAGTCTATCATTCTGAAAGGTAAATAATGTACCCTCCTCACCAGTGTCAGGTTAGCAGTTTGATTAGTTTAGCAGATTTGAAATGATGAACTAACAATTTTTTTTAAGAGACGACATGATTTGATTGCTCTGTAACTGATAACATCTAGTCTTTTCTAAAGACAACGATTCGTTTCTATTTTAAAGAAAGCTATTCATCCCACTATCTCTTACTGCAAGCATGGAAAAACTTTTCAGCTGATAGGTAGCACAGAAGACTGAAATGGGAGGGTGGGCCGCCGAAAAAATTATATAACCAATAACGTAAAAATTAACGCCGAAAAAGAAGAAAAAAAAAAAAACAAGTGAAACAAAAAAATTATTAATTATTTTAATTTAATTTATCAATTAATTAAATTATTAATTAAATTTAATTATTTTAATGAGAATTTAATTCGCCAAAGTTGGACTTTTTGTCCTCTATATATTCTTTTTCCCTTTCAGAAAGTTAAGCCGTGGCCCCGTGTGTGGGAGAGCCATACCCTGTGCACTTTAAAGAACACACTGATTAAATTTAATTATTTTAATGAGAATTTAATTCGCCAAAGTTGGACTTTTTGTCCTCTATATATTCTTTTCCCCTTTCAGAAAGTTAAGCCGTGGCCCCGTGTGTGGGAGAGCCATACCCTGTGCACTTTAAAGAACACACTGGATGGCCTTGACGGGAGACTACCATCTGTCTTCCAACAGCTGTTTCAGTGGATCCCCTCCCCAACCTTCTCTGAGCCTTCGGGGTCCATGTGACCTGGCCATTTAGCAGATGGTATGCATAAAAGTGCCGCTCAGAGGTAAAACAACCCAACAACCAACTCTTTCAGAAATTTATTTTTCATGAATAGCTAGAAAGTTACACCAAAAGATGTGGCGGGCCATAGTTTGCCCATGCCTGTCTTAGTGTCAAGGGGAGCCAGTTGGCTCAGTGGATAGAGCGCCAGGCCGTAATCTGGTGATCCCAGAAGAGAAAATAACAGATAATGTTGCTGTAAGCAGGGTACTCATGAAAGATTTGCTGAAAAAATAGGTATTGGTCGATAGTTAAGTGATTAGAGGCATGTGGCATGCTATCAGATGGTCGGGGGTTCATTCCCAATTGTTGTTTTTCAGCAAACCGTTAATGATGTTACCAGATTCGAGTCTCAACAAGGACTGTGTTGATAATTTTCTCCACTAACCCATGTTCTGCCCTTCGATGAGAAAGGGGACACTGTTGGGCTGGGAAAGGAGGCCGTTCGTCGGATGGGACGTTAAGCTGTGGTTCCGTGTGCATGAAAGTCATAATCTGTGCACATTAAAGAGCTGGTATGGTGGACTTGGCAGGAGGCTTGTTATTATTCCATTTCCCAATATTCTCTGAGCCTTTGGTAAACTCAGAGGTAAAAAAAATACAAGCAAACTTACAGTTCTAAGAGGGAATTTTCCCTTTCTAAGAATTCATGCAAATGGGCCTACAACAGATTTTTCATTCTTTTTCCCTTTTTCTATTTTTGAATCTTATATTTCTTTTTTTTTAGATTTAAAGGAACTTTCTTTTGATATGCAATATGACATATTTTAATACATCAGTTTCTTCACGATAAGTTTCAGCAATTGAGTTGCTTTAAAAAAGAACTCGATGTTTATAAAAGTTAATTCAACAGTATGTTCTACTCTTATTGTGGAAAAATATACTTTGCTAAAACTCTTATTACTTGGGCCTGTGATTTCAGATCATTTAATGACTCGAATATTAATTTATGCGCAGTATTTTTATTAAGAATTTGCCTATTTAATAGAATATCAGCATGAAACGATCATGCGAGACCTTTGTTCAAATTAAAGAGGATCACAACCGATTTTATATAACATATATAGATAGATAAAAACTCGGTTTGTTGTTTACGCTGTTTCTAATTGCTGAAATATAATGATTATCAATGGTTTGAGATTTTCTTTTAATTCCATTCTTATTAATACCTTATTAATTTATCATTAATTCATTTTGATATCGAAATTACGCTATCGTTGGATTTTCATAAATTTTAATATTTTTGCTTGTGGCTTTAATTTGAGAACCTCTATTTTATTTAATGTAATCTGTGGATCATTAAACTTTGTTTGCAAGTTTTGGTGATGTTGTGTAATAATAATAATAATAATAATAATAAAATGAATAAATTCTTTTTATTCATAAGAACTTATAATACAAAATACTTAGGACCCATAAGATCCACAAAGCTAAGTAGCTTATCCAGAGCCGTGCTCCGCAATGAGAGGCCCCACGGTTAGGGGCCCCTAAAAAAACATAAAATATTTGGTGAAAACTCTAAATACAATTATTTAAAGGAATAGCCTGAAATCTTTTTATGTAGCTTTGAACGAATAATAACAGGCATGAAATAATCAGCTTCGTTTTTCCCATTTCGAAATTTCTTTTCTTATTTTGAGCCAGAACTTCTTGTCTCAAAGCCTCAGCTGGGACGAGAATTTCTTTAAGACCATGACAGCGGTGACGTCATTTTTTTGCGTCCGACTAGATGCTTCTCGTGATAATATAAGACTAGAAATGTTTCCAATATTATCACTATTTTTTCTTTCATTTTTCCCCTATTCTTTTGCTGCTCTTTTGTCATATTTTTTGCAATAGTGGGGGAAATGATTCATATTCAAAATAATTCAGTTGAAACTGTGTAATCTTTTAAACGCAAATTTTGTTTGTGCCTGTCTGAAAACAAAGAAATATTTTATGAAGAAAGTTGTAAAAATAATTCATACCAAAATGTCGATTTATGCATTACTAAATTCGAAATAAGTATTAGATATTTATTATTTACACGTTATTATGCTACTTTTTTCAAAATGTTAAAATTCAGTTGTATGATGGTGCACATTATATGAAACAAAAGGACCCCCGAGATTTTCCGTTACAACACTGAGCTTATCTGTGGGAAACTGAATAATAAATTCATGATACGTATATATATATACATGTGTTGCCTCAATTATCCATTTTATGAAAAAATAAAATACATGTTCATAGGAAATGCGAAAAGGTTCACGAAATTATGTCAAAATTTAAGAAAGGTATAAACTTTTTTGAGATATTATTTTAAAATTTTAAAGTCTGTTATAACCGTTTATTTTCATAATTTCTTTGGAATTAAATTAAAAGTGTATGGTATACTCACGGATACATATTCCATTGTTGCTTTTAAACTTAGGCAGTTTATAATATTTTTTCTGTTTTTGAGTATTGTATTTATTTGTTCTATTTTCTTTTTAAACGTATTATCAAAATATTTGTTTCTTAGGATTATATTATAAATATATATATATTTCTGTATGATAACAAGTTCAAGTGTTGCAATCTATCTCTTAAAGTTACATAATTTTGTTTAAGTTTTCTATGTATTATTATTTTGGTTATTAGGAGAAGATTTCCAATTTTTTAAATATTTTTAGGTTTGTTGTGCCATAAATGGTTTTACCATACGATATAATTGTTCACATACAGATATGTAGAATAAAATGCAAATTTTTTCAAATGTGTGTGAAGCCTTTTAACGAAAAGATTTTGACATTTATCTTACGATTTGTTCACGTCATTTATGTATTCTTTATTTCCATTAAACGCAAATCCTAAAACGGGGCAAAAAATTTACTCAAGATGTGCATGGAATTACTTTAAACAAAAATTTGATCAAAACATTTTAGAACCGTTTTCTCTCTTAATAACATCGGTTATTACTACTGGCATCAGGTCATTGGCCTCAGAATAAACCTGAAATGCCTCTGAAGAACATTTTTCATAACTCCCAAATCTTTTTGAACGACCGAAGTAGAAAATACATCGAATGAAAAAAGTTCCTGTGCAAAGGATGCTAAAGCCGAGGGCAGCAAAAGTTAACTACAGAGAACGAAGTGTCAACGTACAGCTGCTGGCCAGATGCCAAAGCCGGCAAAATCAGCAAAGTTTGACGGCGGTTGCGAAATTAACATGCGAATCTCCTCACTTATCTCGAAGATCTACAAAGGTCCAGTGTAGAACGAATGTTTAGCTGCATCTGACACTGTGAAAAAACTTGAATTAATTTAAAAGAAAATGTTGAAGTTTCTTTTCAATCAGAGCTAATTTTCAGTTCCAAAATATTTAAATCAGTGTATAAAAATGAATGAATAGCTTACCTCCTCAAACAGGTGCTTGCCAAAGAGGTAGAGGAGCCTGTCAGTATAATATGCCATAGAATAAAGTCTGTGAGGTAAGAGAGTTCTCATAAGAAAAGAAACAAACCACACTGTTTTTTCTCATCAAACCTGACATAGGTGTCATATTTTATTCAAAGACGAAAATTCACTTGAAATTATGCCACTCCAACCCTCTCTGCTCGTGAGTCGCATTCGTCTCAGTGTAAAAGAGCTTGCGGCTCAAAAAACAAATGCTGAAGCTGGTTCATATTCAATTGTTTTGACCAAAATTTTTTTTGCATAACGATTTTATAATTCATAGCACTCACTAAAAAATATAAAAATATTTTTTCCAATTCATTACGAATTTGCAGGGCCAATTTTTAGGGGGTGCAACGGTCATGCCTCCCTGAAAATGCAGGTAAAGGTAATCGAGGCAAATCATTATTAAATTTATGATTTTTTAAGAATTTTTTTGAAGATATCTAAAACTGAGGGGTAAATGTTATACTACAATAAAAATCCAAAATCCAATCAGTCTATACCGGGCTAGGCTTATAATCTACAGGTCCCAAGTTCGGGTGCACACTGGGCCAACATTGAGATTTATATCCGCTAACACCTACACTGCTCTCTGTTAGAAATAAGCCACCGATTTGCTTGCGAAGATCGTTTCCGTCTTCATTAAGCAGTGGTCACGTGTGCAGGAGAGTCATACCTTGTTCAGGTTGAAGAACACGCCATATGGAATTGACAGGAGGCTTCCATCTCTCTACTAACAGCTGTTCAGGGTTGGGTTGGGTTGTTTTACCTCTAAGCGGCACTTTTTTGCACACCATGGGCTAAATGGCCAGGTCACATGGACCCCGAAGGCTCAGAGAAGGTTGGGGGAGGGGACCCACTGGAACAGCTGTTGGGAAACAGATGGTAGCCTCCCGTCAAGGCCATCCAGCGTGTTCTTTAACAGGGTATGGCTCTCCCGCACACGGGGCCACGGCTTAACGTCCCATCCGACGGACGGCGGCCTTTCCAAGCCCATCGGTGTCCCCTACTGACCGTGGGCAGGGCGGGGAATTTTTGCGGAGATAAATCTCAACGCTGACCCAGGTGGGACTCGAACCTGGGAACTACAGATTACGAGCCTGGCGCGCTACCGACTGAGCCACCCCCACCCCAACAGCTGTTCAGTGGATCCCCTTCCTCAACCTTCTCTGAACTCTTGGGGTCTTTGTGACCTGGCCATTTAGTCCATTGTTTGCAAAAAAAAGTGCTCCTCAGAGACGAAACAAGCAAACCCTGCTGAAAATCTATAAATTGTATAGCAATTTTGCCTCTACTTGAATAGCCCATTTTTCCTACAGCTTAGGTTCTAGGCGTCTATTGGAAAATGGAAATCGCCCTAAGTTGAGATATATTGTTGTGCTCAGGTGGACATTATGGAATAAATAAAAGACTATTTAGTCTTCTGTTTATCGCATACACTGTATCTTTGAGTTAGCCACACGCACAAATGATGTGCCAATTATCCGTGAGTTGGCTGTCGGGTTAAGAGAAATGCTATATGGGAAGATATTTGTAATTTAAAAAAAACATATATTTAAGAAACCATGACTACATCTCAAAAGCGAAGACAAATGAAAGTTGATTATGTTACTACACATAATTTCCACGTTTTAACCATAAGTGGTATCATACATTAGTAGAAAAATATTAATAAATATATGAAAAAATATAAATTAAAAAAAAAAATATCTTCTTTTAGAGTCCTAAAAGGTAGGAAATTCGTATTAACGTCAAAGAAAGACAGGGCGCCGGCATTCTTCCCGAGTAGGTAAATCGGCGCCCTATCTTCCTTCGAAGCGAATGCGAACTCAGTGACTGATGCACCATCGATATATTTTAGGTTTATTTTCTACTATTTAGGGTCCTATTTACGGCTTTATGTCCCATCAGACGGACGGTGGAATTTCCAAGCCAATCGGTGTCCCCTACTGACCGAGTGTCAGTAGAATAGGAAGAACATTTGGACACGCGTCAAGGGATGCTGCTACTACTCGAACAAAATCCTTAAGGAGAGGGTTCGATTCTATGTGGGAATCAGAGTCTTGAGCATCGCTGTCAAACAGAAAGGACGTTTGAACACAAGTCGCTCATACTCAAATAAAAACCTTTAAGGAAAGGGTTCAATTCTGTGTGAGAATCAAGATTCTTGGTGAATCAAATACAGTTCTGTGTGAACCACAGTGTAGGTAAAGGTTAGATATCCTTTCGCTGAGTTTGAGGTCGGTAAAGCGAGAATCTGCAAAATGCAGTTCTCCACCATATTGCATAATTGTTGGCAGCAGCAAAGGCCTACGGAGTCGAGCGCATCCCCAGCACGTGATTGTATATAGTGTTAATAAACTGTGACGTCCCTATACAACTCTTGTGCGTGAATTGTTGGACATATTTCTGTACATCATTTGGCGCAGCAAATCTGAGGCATACGTCAGTACGGGTGTAACAACCTGCGAACCTGTGATTTCACCGAAATAAGGGTGAAGGTAATGAAGGGACTAATTCATCGTCCTCTCCTGTCGTGCGGTT
Source organism: Ryuthela nishihirai (assembly GCA_038380435.1). Classification (NCBI taxonomy): domain Eukaryota; kingdom Metazoa; phylum Arthropoda; class Arachnida; order Araneae; family Heptathelidae; genus Ryuthela; species Ryuthela nishihirai. Next base: position 22,827,814 of record JAWZYU010000009.1, on the reverse strand, counting down.
AATCGTTGGACATACCACCAGGTCACGACACCGAGTTAGGGTGGGGTTTAATGGGGATAAATCTCAACGCTGGTACAAGTGGGACCAGAATCAGGAACCTGCCAATTACGAGCCTAGCGCGCTACTGATTGTGCCACTCTCTCTCCAATAATAATCAGCAGTTTCAAGACTATTTGATTTACCTAAAATAAACTCAGTCAGGCCTTTAAGTCTGCGGTTAGACCTACTATCATTTATACGTGGGAATAGGTCATCTCAACAACGATTTATAATAATTAGTTTCTTATATTTTATTATTTTTACATATGGAAGGGCTGCATATGAAGAAATATATTTTTGATTCCTTGTCAAATACCTCAAGCTTTGATCAAATATTTTAGAATTGCAGCGTCACTGGAATCTGGTGGAAAAGGACGAAACATAGGTGACTCTAAAACCAGAAGCGTGATATACTCGTATATGAATCCATTCTCATTACACTCAGCTTTAAGCATAACGACACGCTCGCACGCAAAGTATTAAAATTAATAGAAGATGCATATAGGACTTAAGTTTAATTTATGCATAGCTTGGGTCTGGCTCAGCTGTTCCACGAAGTTCCTAATGAGATGCAGACGTTAAAGAGTTAAAGAGATGCTTGATGAAATATAGCATGTAAATTGCAATCTGTAAGAAAAGACTTAATTAGGTGTACTTTATGAATGGAAAACAGTTAACTCATAAAACATTAATTAATATTTTCTTCTGATTCTAAGGATGGTTGTTATTATACAGCAAAAGACGTTTCTTCTACTAAGATAATATGGAGATACCAGCCCCTATTTTTTTAGATTACTTTGAGCTGAATCGAGCTTCAGATTCTTCTTAAGAATTCTTACACCAGAATCTGAACCCTTTAAGAAAATTTCGCAGTCTTAAGTTAAATCGTTTGTATCAGAGTTGCACTTTTTTGCGTACAATAGGACAAAATAGCCATAACTGCCACAGTGGTTAGTTAACGAGCCATTATTTCAGCATGCAAAAGTTTGTATGTTGTGGCAGCTCTGACAGTGGTCAACAGTGACTTCGGTTTTAATAGGGCTTAGTCTTGTATGAGAAGGCTTGAAAAGATTAGGAGCAGCTTTCAGGATTCTTCTCGGTCCCATGTTTCGCAAATTAAAAAAGAAATGACCAAAATGCAACATCCATCCGATGAATGGTGACATTTTCAAAGCCTTCTGTGTTCCTTTTCTCACGGAGTACAGGTTGAGGGTTAGATGGGAAAATCTCATTACAAGCTCATTAGGCACTTGGACTTGGGAGTATCAGCAACCAACTAAGCTAAACCCCATCCTTTTTTGTAGTTTTAAAACACAAGTTTAATCTTTTGCTCATTTATAAACATATTTTTAATCTAGGGTATAACTGTAAAGCATCTTGGAAAATATTAGAAGAAATAACCTCAAATTATCCTCTTCCCTCCCAATAAGAGGCATCCTTCTTCAAAGTGACTCCCAAATGAGAATTCTATCTTCGAATCTGAGTTGATTCTTATAATATATATTATAGTTGGAGTCATTCAAAAAAATATACCCCCCCCCTCCCTCAGAAAAGAGCAAAAGATCATTCTAGAATTCATACCTTAATTATTTCCCTGATTTCAATAAGTTAATCTTTCTTGCTGTACTTACAACTAAGGGTTGAACTAAACTACTAACAACACCAGGGTTGGATTTAGAGAGGAGGGATGCCCATTTGCCCCTCCGATCTATTTAGATTGCTGAGTAGTATGGTTTGCTGTGATCTTAAAAGCACTATTTACACAGAATGCCAGTAATTGTAATAAAGGCAAAAATATTATTAAACTTATTTTTATTTCAAGCACTTTACAAGAAATTTTTAAAGACCTGTAAAACGGAGAGAGGAAATGTTATACTGCATTAGAAATCCAGCCTCTTGACCCACGCCCCTTTTACATTTTTCGGCTCGATGGTCTTTGTTTCTCCCCTCGAATTTTTCTAGATCCGGGACTGGACAACAGGAAAAGCATTTGATTATCGATTTACTGGCCAAAAGTAAAAACACTCGACTATGATATACTGTCTGGAACGAGACGTTGGCTCTTCAGATTCTAAAAGTAAAAGATATTACGATCAAATATTTATTTCATTTCGTAATCGACTATTAAACTATTGATAAAAGTAAAGATAATCATTATCGAGCTATGAACAGAGCACGATGATCAGATACTGAACTGCTGAACAAAGAAGTAATGGATTAGTTGAAATATATATCAGCTTGCTAAATAGATTTACTGTGATCTTAAAAGCATTCTTCCGCGGGTTATATCAGTATTTCGGATAGAAATGTGAAGGGTGCATTTTGCGCGACAAAGGACAAAATTTTCTTCTGCCTCCTACCAACACCAGCTTATTAAATTGGAAAATATTAGAAGAAATAACCTCAAATTATCCTCTTTCCTTATCCTCTTGTTGTATAGTCTTTAGTACGTCGAGAGGGGCGGGGGTGGCTCAGTCGGTAGCGCGCCAGGCTCGTAATCTGTAGTTCCCAGGTTCGAGTCTCAGCTGAGTCAGCGTTGAGATTTATCCCCGCAAAATTCCCCGCCCTGCCCACGGTCAGTAGGGGACACCGATGGGCTTGGAAAGGCCGCCGTCCGTCGGATGGGACGTTAAGCCGTGGCCCCGTGTGCGGGAGAGCCATACCCTGTGCACGTTAAAGAACACGCTGGATGGCCTTGACGGGAGGCTACCATCTGTCTCCCAACAGCTGTTCCAGTGGGTCCCCTCCCCCAACCTTCTCTGAGCCTTCGGGGTCCATGTGACCTGGCCATTTAGCCCATGGTGTGCAAAAAAGTGCAGCTTAGAGATAAAACAACCCAACCTTAGTACGTCGATCCATCTTTTGTCTACTTTTGGCAATTTCTCTCACTCATCCAACGTAATATGAAAAGAAAATGAACAATGAAGTCATTTTACAGTTCAATCTAGTAATAATGAATGAATGAAAATTAAACTATATAATACTATTGTTACTTGTTTATATTATTATAAATTAAATATAATAAAATAAAATACCAAATGAAAGTCATTGAAGACAGATCGAAATAACTAGATAGAGAATCCCTGTATTACAGCGCGACAGAGGACAGAAGTGGACTGGAACCATTGTCAAGAAATCACACAGCCTTCAGCTGCTCCTTTCCCTTTGTCACTGCCCAAGCCTCTGCCCATTTTCTCTCCATTCAAGCCTAACTATATTATTTTTCTCATCGTTTAAGCCTAACTGTATTCCTTTTATCTCCGTCCATGATTGCGTCCCTTTTCTGTTCAAATCTACTTGTTTCTCTGTTCTCTCCGTTGAAATCTAACTGTATTCCTTTTCTCTGCATTCACGCTTAACTGCTTCTGTTCTCTTCCAATCCTTAATATAATTCGTCTAATTCTAAATGTTTTTTTCTATTTAGAAGCCTTACGCTATTCTTTTTTCTCTCCTACCAAGCCTGTTTGCATCCCTGTTCTAACTATTCAATTCTAGCTGTATCCCTATTCTCTCCGTTCAAGCCTAACAGTAAATCTATTTTTTTATGCGTCCAAGCCTATTTGTTTCTCTTTTCTCTCCTTAGAAGTCTAACTTTATTCATTTTCTCTTCGTCCAGACCTAGTGTATCCATTTTCTTGTAAGTCTAAATATAGTCCTTTTCTCCCCTTAGAAGCCTAACTATATTATTGTTTTCCCTGTCCTAGCTTGTTTGCATCTCTCTTCTCTCCGTTCAAGTCTAGCTCTATCCCTATTTTCTCCGTTCAAGTCCAACTGTATCCCTGTGCTTTGCGTCCAAACCTATTTGTATTTCTTTCTCTACGTCCAAGCTTATTTGTGTTTCTTTTATCTACGTCCAAGCTATTGTGTTTCCTTTATCCTTTCCAAGCCTATTTGTGTTTCTTTTATCCCTCCAAACCTATTTGTGCTTCTTTTATCTACGTCCGAGCCTAGCTGTATCCTTTTGTCTGGCTCCAAGCCTAACTTTATTCTCTCTCCATTCACGCCTATCTGCATCCATTTTCTTGCAAGTCTGAGTATAGCCCTTTTCACTCCTTAGAAACCTAAACATATCCCCTATCCCTCTGAACAATTTTATTCCTCAATATCCAAATAGTTGCACTGTTTCATCACGTTAATAGATTTTTCAATAATGATCGTTTATGAAATACAGAGATCGACATTTTCGTTTCCTTAAATATTTTTCCTGAAAATATTCCTTTTCATTTAATTGATTTCTGAAGTTAAATCACATATCTTTACAGCGTCGTATGTTTGAAGAGTTTAATTGTGTCCAACGTATTGGTTCCTGCACTTTTTTAGAATGCAAGTTTAGAGATAAGAGTTAATTAAATATTATACATATAGAAAAGTTTAAATTATTACTTAAGCTCAATACACTAGCTTATAAATTAATGCTGCTTAAGTAATCTATGTCTTATGTAATTTTGGAGTAAAGAATAATTTAAAGACAAAGTTGAATATAACTGAGAATTTTCTTACAGAACAATATGCTTCCGGGAATTTATTATCAAATATTAATTAAATTTTACTTTTTTTCTCTTTACCTGATACAGCTGAGCTTAAATCTTGCTTTACATAACAAATTAATTATAACTAAGCGAACGATATAAGCAAAAACCAAGTCTTCTCTTTACCACCTGTATTTTGATGTATTACCACATTTTCGCTGAATTTACTAACATAAATTTTAATTAGTAGTGTACCAAATGCAGATCTAAAAGGACTTTAAATATTGTTTTTGACTCATTGATTTTAAGTACGCTTAGTAATCCTGATGACAATATTAGCAATACTGAGCAAAAGAACGCCAGTGTTTGGACAGCTGCAAGAAAGAAAATTTGTGAACAAATCTTTACCTAATCTCTGTACACAGCTTCAAAAGTCAGAATCAGCAAAGGTAGCATTTTTATGATCGACTTCTGTTAGTTTTTTAAGCTGAACAATGCAATTGTCAAGGAAAAAAAGTAGAAGCATTGAAACGTGTTAAAAAGTGCGAATTTGAAAGTACGTAAATAGCCTTAGAAACATTCTAAAAGTGTGCTTAACATTTACATATTGATTTATCCCTGCTTCGTTTCTAATAAGTTTTAGCTTAATTAATACCAATACCTGCAGCTGGATGAAAAGCAAGATATCATATGTTGAATAAATCTTGATCGTCACTGAAAGATCAAATACCATGTAACATGATTTCCTTTCCTTGTTCTTTCAGTGATTCCAACTCAGGGCCCTTTCATCGACGGAATCGAGCCTCCGTATCAGATAGGGGACATTGTAAATATCACTTGTACATCGGGACCCTCCAAACCCTCATCCCACATGAAATGGTTCATAAACGGAGTTGAGGTAAGTAATGAGATATTAACCGAACCGAATAAAGTTTATTTGTCTTGTATTATGGCCTTCACATGCAGGAACAATTTAATCTGTTAAAGCAATACAGGGATGTACCGAATTCGCTGAATCGTTCTAGGAAGAGAAACACACTGTGACTTACACACCTAAGAATAGAGAGTATTGACTATATATAATTAGTTCTTTTTTTTCGAATGAACTTTTGTTTCAACTGAGGGTATTATATAATGTTTCAAAGATGAATTCTGATCATGCATACTGACTATATTATTACTGGCTACATTATTTATTTACTATTTCGTTTAAAGAATAATTAGACGAAATTTAGCGACTGATAACTATAATCATGTATCATATAGTTTTTTTTTTATTTAACACTTCATATTGTGTCACGATGTTTTATTCTTAAAACGAAAATCATCGAAAATTCTTACATAAAATTTGTTGCTATTTATTCATAAATCTTTTTCTGAAATCCCTAAATTAAAATATTGTTTCCTTTCAGGAAATTTTACAATGCAAAGGTCTAATGGCCTCTTAACATTGTAAAAGAAGTTTTACTTGTGTAATATCTCGCAGAAAGATACGTGCAATATCGATAACGAATTCGATTTGAAACATGTCATTTGCATTCGCCTGTATAAGTGATTTTAAGTGTACTAAGTGGATGAACCAGTTTAAAATGCTCTATTTTCTCTCTTCAAGTGTTTTTCTTGTGATCATAAGTGCTAAAATATTGAGTGAAAAGATACAGACTAAGTATCAAGAGAAGGAATTGAAGAGAAAACTAGACTATTTTAAAAGACCTCTTACAGAATTCTGTCTCAAGTGATTCGACGCTTGTTTTCTTGATAAGTGCACACAAGGAAATCATATTTTAACTTAGTGATTCGAGAAGCAGGTTTAAGAATAAACAGCAATCGAGGTGTAAGATGTTCAGTAATTCTTATTTATTAGGAACTCATTTTTTTGTGTATTTTTCGGTAGAACCTGTAAAGTGTATGATGTTTGGTAAAAAAAAAATGTATGATTCAAAATTTTTAAATAAAACTGATTAAAAGCTACAAAGTTTTATTCACGCATTACTTAAAAAATGCAGTTTTCATCTTTTACATGTGCCTCTGCGATGTACCCCACGATATCTGTTTCCAACATTTTTCTAATATAATGTATAGACCCGTCTATAAGAGATTGATTAACTGATTTTTTATAACTGATGAGACTTTTTAATTCATTTCCTGTACTGGGAAACTTGCCATTCCTCATGAAATTTAAAACTCAACCAGGTAGACGTACTCCATTTATCATAATATCCAACTTGTGCAAAGAATAGTGTATTCCGATCACTGAAAAAAATTCTACTAAGACCTTGTTCCTCTTGTGAAGGAAGTCATTTGCTATTGTTTCAATAAACACTTGAGTAGACTAAAACCACTATGCGAGGTCACTATAACAGTGCGCTGTTACGTTTCAAATCTGTACAGGGTACTTAAATTACGACAGATCACATACATCTTATTTTCTTTTGGACCACGTGGAGTCCAAATATTTAGACTCCACTTGGGAGTCATCATTGCATGAAAATCTCCCTTGAAACTTTGATCTTTTTTGGTAATATAATTTTATTTTTTTTATAATTATATAATTAGTAACGTTGCTGTTATATGTATATATTACAAGCATTTGTATGCACTTTTCTGTTATATTTATTTGCTAATTATCCTTCTGAATTTAGAAGTATAGACAAATAAGAACCCAGCCGAAGATTCTACTTATCTATCTACTTTTATTACTAATATTGAAACTGCACGTTCACCTGCAACAATTAAAAGCGTGATTATTGTGTCACGAGATGCGGTCATAGTTGTGTCACGAAATACGTCATGTTTGTAATGGAACAGATATTTTAGTTTTGAAAGTACATTAGTTTGAAAAGAGTTTTAGAAAAAGTTAAAGAAAAATGTTGTTTAGTGACTACTTTTGTGCAGTGCGCGGGTGCCGGCTTAGATTTGCCGTTGTTTGTGTACTGATTTTTGTGTGAAACGGAGCATCTTGGGACTGTCGTTCCCATTGAACATATTGTGTATATAATAAGAATTGTTTTTGGTAAGGTTCGATTCTATAATTTGTTATATAGAAAACTTGCGATTGAACTTTCAAATGCTGTATTCTTTGAGGGTGGAAGGGGCTCAGTCGGTAGCGGGCCAGGTTTGTAATCTGCATTCTCAGGTTCGAATCCAGCCTGGGCCAGGGTTGAAATTTATCTCCGCAAAACTTCACGCCCTGCCCTCTATCAGTAAGGAACACCGATGGGCTTGGAAAGGCAGCCGTCCGGCGGACGGTGTATTAAGCCGTGACTCCATGTGCGGGAGAGACATTCCTTGTGCATGTAAAAGAGCACGCCGAATGACCTTGATGAGAGGCTGCAATATGTCTCCCAACACCTATCCAGTGATTCCTATCCCTCTCAACATTCTCTGAGCTTAAGGGTCCTTGCGACATGGCCATTCAGCCCATTGTGTAAATAAAAGGCAGCTCAGAGGTAAAACAACCCCCCCCCCAAAAAAAAAATGTTATATTCTTGTAGCATTTGAAATTTAAAAATAATTAATAGTAATTAACCATTAGTCCAGTTATTCCATTTGTATATAAAGCGAAGAATAATTCAGGTTTTGTTTATTTCTTGTAAATGAATTGCTTTATCCATTAAATAAAAATAATTTATTATCTGTTTGATTATTTCGAATTCTCACACGGTATATCAAGTAAATATTGCAGAAAATATGTAGCAATATTATATTAATAGCTAGCCCATCGAAATTTGGCGCGAGCCTATGTCTCCTCTCTATTGTCAACTTTCACAATTCCGGCAAAAAAATAGTAGTTTGGAGCAAAACTTTAGATTCGTGACTTTCATAAGATAAAAAATAAACACTCCCTTAAGCAGCTGCTTGTCACAGCGATCTGACAGCTTGTACGCCATAGTAGAATGTCTTTAAGGATAGTGGAACTTCAGCAGAAAAACAACACACATCCATGCCTTACCAGGGGCTCGAACCTAGGTCCCATTAGATCAGTAACCTAGCATGCTAACCACTCGGCCACGGGACGACGACTTTTAATCCCATAGATAAATATAACTACGTAGTTATATTAATCTATGCATAATGCAGCTCAAGCGACACTAGCTCCTCTAACCGTTGTTAGCTCTCCGATATTCTCAAAGAGATCAATCCCATCCCAACAGCAGGTAGGGACCCGATCTTTTTACCCAAACAGCGAACTTGCCTACGAAATTTGGGACAAACTGGTGATATATTTCGATATTCACAAGGCTCAGAAATATACCGATAAACGTTCCTTAATTCTTTGCGTAGAATACTTAAGATAATGCAAGCACTGACGTCAGAAAGCCATAGAAGAAACACATGCATTTCTCTAACGTCCGCATGTTAGCCTGTATGAGTCTCCCGCCCATTCAAATAAGTCTATTATTTCCTATTATTATATTGAACTCCTCAAACATTAAAACCCAAATATTGCCAAAGCATCAGGAGCCGAAAGAACCTAGTGTCTTGCTCTTCCATTTCAGTGGTTACATGTTTCAAGCTCATAAATATATATGATTTGCCGTTCTTGAGAAGACAGTTTTTAAAACTCACATAAATAGATACTCTCTTATTGATACATCGTTAAAAGCACACACACACTGGTTGGGAATATATCCGTATATTGCTAAGAACACAAAAAAAATGGATTGAGCATCACACATACTTAGCGCCATGAAAACTAATGAGTCGAATATTCTGAAACAAAAGCAAATGTTTAGAAAAAGGATTTATTATGAAAATCATTCCAAATACTCACCATGGGGCTCTATGTACTTTTAATCCTCTCTTTTAATCGTTAAAAGGATTCTTGAAATTCATCCAAAGTTATCTCCTTGAGATGGTCATTCATATTCGTTTGGATTGTAGGAATCCATTTTCCTTTCATCTTCACTTTTAAGGGAAGAAGAACGTTAGAAAAAGAAATCATCCGGATGCAAATCTAGCGATTAAAGGTGGTGGTTGGATCTCAGTAACTTCTTTTCGCGAAAGAAATCTTTGAGCAATTAGCGTATCCAAAAGAATGAAACCGACCATCTCAAGGAGATAATTTTGGATGAATTTAAAGAATGATTTCGACCATTAAAAGAGAGATGTAACAAGTATAGAGAGTCGTAGGTGACTATTTTGAATAATTTTCATAATAAATTCCTTTTCTGAATTTTTGCTTTATTTTAGAATTTTTTGTCACATTGCTTTTCAGACGCATTTTCCATGCAGAAGCTGAGTTATCGAATTATCCGCAAACTATTCGGTAAGGGTTAAACACATATATACTTTAAAATTACTTTCTAAGGCACATTCATGCTAAAGTTTCATCTATTTCTAGTATAAGAACTTCGGAAACTATTTCTATTACGACAATTAAATCAGTTAGTCATTTCGGTATTCGAAGTATCAACGCTAACCCTTTGAGTATCATCCGTACATGGCCTTCATAAAACGAATAACATATCAAATACTGGGGATAGATTTGATCGATCCTGGTACTTTACGTTAATTTTCTTAGCCGCGATCTAATAGATCCTGGTACAGTCGCTCAAAAAAGTATCCGAACACTACGGTTGATTACAGAATTCAGAAAAAATATCTGGCAACGATTTTTTTTTTAAATTAGTGATCTGGCAACCTTCGTCTCACGTGACACGAAGGTTGCCAGATCACTAATTTCTAAAAAAATCGTTGCCAGATATTTTTTCTGAATTCTGTAATCAACCGTAGTGTTCGGATACTTTTTTGAGCGACTGTACTCTAAGCATCAATACAATACCTGTTCTGGTCTATAACTTGTTTATGTTACTCTGTGTCACATACAGACAGAAACAAGCCCAAATGCAGAAAACAAAAAGGGAAGGGCGGTCAAGTAACCGGAGTGGAAAGAGGGGGGGGGGGGCAAAAGGCCACCCCCCTCCTTTAAGGTGGGCCCAAAATGAACAGGAACGCCCTTTTCAGGTACAAATATTTTCTCTCCGTTCTGTTGGTTTTCAGAAAATTTCTTAAAAAATATGGATACTACATACATGTTAAATATTCTTTGCCTCCGTTCCGGTTACTAGCATTTTCAAGGGAGAAAGTTCTTTTCCCCCCTCCTCCGGTATCGATAGATCTGGCCTTCGATATAAATATGGAACAGCTGAACTCCATCGTGGCCTCTCATAACTTAACAGTCTTACATTCATTAACATTATTCAAAAGTGTTTGGCTCCTGATCTAAAAGTTATATAAAAGGTCTCTGTTTATCTTCAACATAGTATCTTTCATTACTTGCATTGAGCATTTAAAATAATTTTCATTTTATTTCACACAGAATCCCTTGATACATAATTAATTAACATCGAAAATTGTGTCAACAGTTACAATTAAAAATAGGAAGATTCAGCGTTAATTAACCGAGATAAATATCCGCTGAAAACATCCATATGAGGTATAAAAGAACGCTTTTATGATGTCTGAATGCGAACAACCAATTTTTACTTTAGCAAAAGCAAATTCAGTGAAATACAAAAGTGATAGCAAACTGTCTTTCGTTTAGCATATGTTTCGTTAATATAAATCAAAACGTTTCGCACAGATGTATCGTTGTTCGTAAAATTAACCGATAACAACAGAAAATGTATGTAAACAGGTAGGTCTCCGAGATTTGTCGGGGTTATAGTCTACGAAATCGATGCATCTTGAATTCAGTTTAATCTTAGACTCGATGTTATAATGGGAATAATGAGCTAGAATGGGGGATACAGAGTAGGGTAAAAAAATAAAATAAAAATATACCCCCTCAAGCAGCTGCTTGCCACAGAGGTCAGATAGTTTATATGCCAAAGTAGAAGGTCTGAGAAGATGGCAGGACCACAGCAGAAAAACGACACAAACATCCATGCCTTACCCGGGGCTCGAACTCAGGTACCTTAGTTCAGTAGACAAGCGCGCTAACCACTAGGCAGTTTGCCTAATTACGTGATATATCCATTGTACTTTATTTACGTTGTTTATTATAAAATTAAATATAACGTTCCTGATGAACGACTATACCATTTACTACACTGGTTCCCTAAATTAAGGAACATCCATATGTTAAGTGGGAAGCTTACGTCAAAGCTCTGTAGCTTCTAAAATCAGTGTTTTTTGTTTGGTTTTGAAAAATGTGATTTCAGATAAAGATCTCAATCATTATAAATCAATATCTCGATTGTCAGCCACAAAATGTACTTCAGAAGTTAATTAAAATTTAGTAATAAGTATTGTATCAAAGTGTTTAATAAAACAAGTTTGTATTTTAGAACATTGCGTAAAGAATTCTTTTACTATTCTTCAGTTTTGTATAAGTTTCTTAAGACTGGCATTGCTGTTGTTAAATATACAAACTTCCATAACTCATTAAATACTGAACGAATATTGTTGAAAATCGAGATATTGATATTTTTGATTGCGATCTTTATCTGCAATCACATTTTTCAAAACAAAAAAACTTATTTTAGAAGTTATAGAGCTTTGACGTTAGCTTTACATTGACCTAAAATAGGGATTTTCCTTAATTTATGGAAACCAGTGTATATATCCATTTAGTGTTTTGATTAAACAAATGCTCCATTTTGACTTGAAATCTTTTAATACATGTCCCGAGCAACGGTTCATAAATACGTGATAGTGATATCCTAATTTCAAAGCAGGGTTCTTAATACCGTGATATTTAAATGAACAACACATAATATTTAGCATAAGTTTTTCTTTTATTTTCTACTTGCAATAATTTAGAAAAGTATGCCACACACTCCCCATCTTCGGAACAATCTTGAAGAAGATGATGCCATACACAACTTTTAAATTTCCTTTGATGACCTATTCCTAGTACAGTCGTTCAAATATATATCTATATATCCGAACACTATGGTTGATTACAGAATTCACAAAAAATATCTGGCAACGATTTTTTTTACAAATTAGTGATCTGGCAACCTTCGTCTGCAGTACACGCAGGTTGCCAGATTACTAATTTCTAAAAAAAATCGTTGCCAGATATATTTTCTGTATTCTGTAATCAACCATAGTGTTCGGATATTTATTTGAGCGACTGTACATGGAACACCTATAAACGTCTTCCTCAGTCATCACAAGTTCCGAACGTTTGTTATAATATACAAAAGCACAGAAATAGTTATCACGATATTAAGGATTTCGTGGAAACAGATAACCTTAACCAGCCCGCCATGTACCTAATTTCTGTGGAGTATTTTTTTATTATATTTATTTAGCGTTGCTTATGAAATAATTTAAAAGTTTTTAGACATTTCATGTGATTTCCCTACTAAACTAATAAGTTAATTATGCTAAGGAAATCTAAGCTTTTGCATCCCTTCATGTAAAACTTTCCCTTTCTTCTCCCCAAGTGCACACCCAATCTATAAAATCCATATTAGGTTGAATTAGATGCTATTCGATGATGTTTCACAAGTAAATATCGATAAAATAAATGCAGAAAGATCTGCAACCCGACAAAATGTAACTCGAACAGCGCTATGCCTAATTTCCTGATCTATCATGAAAGTTCAGAGAAATGATGGATTTAATTCAATATATACCGACAATTCATCATAACTTTAAAAAAATTGATTGATAAGATATTCCATAACTTGTATCTGATATATTTTAAAAAATAACAACGAATCTGCGTTTGATGCCAATTAATAAGGTAGGAATAATACTCCTTACTACAACAGTGCAGTGATAAAAAAAATCAATTAACTGCATGCTGTATTTTTTTTTTTCAGAGGGAGAATGGACTAATTCCAGAAAAATCAAGAGCATTACATGAAACATTGTCGTGCCGGGTGGGATACGAACCCATGACCTCCTGATGATATCAGGTGCATCTTGATCAGCGTCCGAATAGCTCAGTAGTCAGAGTAACTGAGATGTCATCCGGAGGTCGGGGTTTGGATTCCACCTGGCTAATGACAATTTTCCCACTAAACTCGCTTAATGTACAGAGGCTACAGGTGCTTACCTAAGATTGCTTATTATTCAATAAATAAAGAGGCTGCCGTAGCCGAGTGGTTAGCGCGCTTGGCTACTGATCTACGGGACCTGGGTTCGAGTCCCGGATAAGGCACGGATGTATGTGTCGTTTTTCTGCTGAGGTCCTGCCATCCTCTCAGACCTTCTACTATGGCATATAAACTGACAGGTCCTGTCAGACCTCTGTGGCAAACAGCTGCTTGAGGGGGTATTTATTTTATTATACTTCTACAATTTAGCTATTTTTAAGATTTCTTTCTTTCATTGTCCAAGAATTTCGGAGTACATTTATTTGAAGGATTGCAATTCCTAATTTAATCGCTAAATTAAAAATTTTCGGTGAGGAATTTATTCTTAAATGTTTTATAAAAAAATATTTTTTTAAGAACTTGTTTTGAGAGTTAATCGCTTTCGTCTTTGAGTAACCCATTTAATAATAGTATTACTATTGTAATATTGGTAAATATTTACTCGTGATGGTCTCCCTGAATCTCATGCTGAGTTGGCGCACTCCCAGTTTTCGTTTCCTAATAAGTGAGGTTAGGTAGTAAACTACACCGGCGTAAACAATATAATTAACCCTTTAAGTCCATACGTGAAAACAAAGATGTCTTAAAGAGTATTTCGGCTTCCCGGTATTACCTCAAATGCGTTGTTTCCGATCTGCTGCTATTCAGAAGAATGCTTCCATTTCTATGCGAGCTCGGCGGATGAGATTTAATTGCTAGGTCTCCATTTGCTACAAATGCAGCCCTCTTGCACAAAAGGACAGAACGGTAAAGTCTTGCTAGCAACAGCAGAACATTACCTCCTAATCAACCTCGGATGATAACACTGAGTCGTCTACGCACACCAGTTCTCCCCTTATGAGACCGAGGATTTGAACTTCCCGCTCTGCACAATGTAACCGTTAATTGGCTTCCAGCTTCCATGCTCCTATTACAGGCCTCTTCAACCCGCGACTCATTGCAAAGGAACTTGCGGCTCATGAAACAAACAATCAATAAGATGAATTTGCCTCATTTCTCGTAGTTTTTTTTTTACCAAACATTTATAGATGCATTACTAAACGGTTTGACTAATTCGTAGAACTCATTAAAATGCATATTGTCGTTTTTTAATTAGGATTTTTTTGATTCCTGAAAAATATAGTTTTTTTTATTTTCCATTTGTTACTCATTAAAAAGGTATGTTTCCATTTTTTAAAGTAATGAACATTTCCTGTGGGAAAAGTCTCTTCCTAAAGATTTCTTTTTCTTCTTTAAGAATATAGTTTTTTCGCAGTGGCTCGTCGGTAAGTTTGGGTTGGACGGACCTGTTCTAGATAAACGAAGCAATGATAAGTTTTAAACAGCTAATGTTAGAGACTGGACTCCGTAGAACAGACTTTCATTCAGAGCAGCTGCGGGAAATTCTATATCTAAAGGTTTCTGTGTCGTGACAAAATGATTCACTAGCTTGGCTCTTAATGTTGGTTGGAAGTTAGGACGTTATATAAATGATGAATGTAATACTTCCTTTTACTCTATGCGAAATTTGCATGAGCTTATGGCATTCAACGTATTTGAAAAGGAGTTAGCCATTGCTTATACACAGAATCGCTATTTTAATGAAAACAGTTCCATGATATGCTAAAAAGAAGACTGAGTGAAAGATCTTAAATAATCTCTCTAGAGTAAAATGGAACGAAAGGCACATATCTCAATGAAATATAAACTTCGATTTCATATAACGTGCGACTGTTTACATTCATGTGGCTAAAGAGTGAATCTCTTATATGAATAAAAGCAAGTCTCATGTTAGAAAACTTTCTAGTTCAGTCATTTTATCAAAATCTTTTTGTCCCTATGTGTAGGAGAGCCACACATAGGCTGTCTACATTATGGAACAAACTGTATGGCTTTGGCAGGAGACTTTCTTCTGTATCCTAACTGTTCTACAAAGGAACTATGTACTTCATCAACCTTCTCTAAGTTCTTGAGTGTTTGCGATCTCACAATTTGGTCTATTGTGTGAAAAAAAATTGTGTCGCTCAAAGTTAAAACAACCCAAAAACTCATTCATCAAAGAGTCGGGATTGACCCAGTCGGTAAGACTCTAAGCTTGTAATCTGCAGTTTCTCAGTTCGAGCTCTAACTGTGCCAGCATTGAGATTCATCTCCGCTATCCCCTCTGCTCTCGGTGAGAAAGGGGACAGCAATGGGCTTGGAAAGGCTTCCTTCGTCGTATGGGATGTTATGCCGCGGACTTGGGCGCAGGAAGGTCACGCACTGTGCATATTAGAAAACATGCTCAGTGGATTTTACTGGAAGCTTCCCTCTGTCTCATAACAACTGTCAGTGGGTCTCTTTCTCCAAACTTTCTGAGACTATGGGGTCCCTCTGATCTGCCCATTTATCTCATTGTGTGTACAAAAGTACCAATTAGCGGTGAAACAACCGAATCCACTCAACGAATGACAGTAACTCTCCTATGGCCAGTGAGAGTTCCCTCATGTAGCAAGCTTTTCACTCTTCATCTGGATCTGACACTGCATCACATTCTCATGTAAAACATTCACATCGCTTATGTTGAAGCAAAATCAACATCAATGATTCTTTCTAGATGACGGATTTAATACTCAAATATTTTTAACTATTAAGAAATTTGTTCTCCTACATTATCATACATTCTTTCAAGACCAAATTCTCATGCATTCATGTGGGTAGGAAACATGTATATGCATTTCTGTGTTGAGGTGTCCTCCTCCTCAGAGATCTTTTCAATGACTTATTCTAAACACATGCTCCTAACAGATCTCAGTGGTAAGTGAACCTCTTAAGCATGAGAAATATAATAGAATCTGCAGGCATAACTGAGTCTCTTCTTCTTCATATGAGAGTTGTTCTACCTATGAGTGGAACTAATTTTTGCACCCAGAAGGTGAGAGACAACAAAGCTACAAGGATACCTGGAGCTCATAGAAGGTTGGAGAAAAGGATCCACAGAATTGCTGTTAGGAGACATGTGGAAGCTTTGAATCAAGACTACCCGACGTGTTCTTTAATGTACAGAGTTGTACCCTTTCTAACCAATGGAATAACGGTAATAAATGTATAAAATTCTCAATATAAGTACAGTGAGAACTTCGGTACTGCTGATTACGAGCCTGGCGCGTTACTGACTGAGCCAACCCCTTCCTCCTCCTATGGTAGACAGCACAAGTCAGCAATCTTGCAATTAAAGCAAAATGCTTCATAGAAATTTACTTGACACTGAGGTCTTATAGGAGATTGCCAGCATTATTTATATGACACAGAGGATATTTATATTTTTATATTATTTATACATGAGACCTCAACAAAAAGATAACATATGTCGGTAAAAAAGGATTCATGTCTCATCCGGTTTGCGAATCCAGGTCTCTAATATTTGACCTGTGGAAATTATGATTTTATTAAGCTAAAACGTAATTATAACATCGGAGAAAAACCTCAGAGGTTTCCCTATTTCGATTCCAACAAATGACCGATTCTAATATGCAAAATTCCACTCAACAAGATCTGTATTTTATTTTGTGTGAACATCACATTCAAACCCATATTCGAATGTAACTACTGAAATAAAATCGAAATCAACTTTCGGATTATCTCATCTTTTACGTTATCAGCTTTACTTCGTCTCCCTGTTACCGAGAAAAATCAATTGCAGTAATATAAGCAATTGTAGTAACGCCCGAATCTTTTTATTTCTCTCAATGCCTTAAGAATACGACATAATTGTAATTATTTAAACTAGTAATGATAACGTGCAAAAGGCTTTTTCTCATTTTCTGCAAATCGATTCCCAAGGAATATTCATATTTGCATGTCAAAGAAGTGCAATGTTCAGCAGTTCTTACAGAGGTAACTTTTTTTCGCTTGTGAAAAGAAAAGAAATAGGACACCTAAGAGATCACTATCAACGGACAAGCGAATATTTGACTGACAAGTTCTTTAAGCTAAAAATTTAAATTCTTAAATTAAAAAATTAAGTTTAATTAAACAAAGAGAAGTCTGTACTGATGCGAAATACGTTAAAAAAACACAAAATAATTATTTTGGTTTTGAATGAAACCTAGGCTTAAAATGATATTCAGCATTTTCGAGAATTAAAAATGAAAGAAATTTTTCTACATCCCTTGAAATGTTTATTATCCTAACGTGATCCTAATATGCTAACGAGTTTTTCATTTCTGGTCTACTATATTAAAAATTAGCATTTCATTGAACAATAAAATAACGATTTATCATGGTTACCATTATTAACTAAGATGCACATAATTGCCTAACGTGAGAAAGAACAAGCTGGTTAGGCATTCCCTATTATTAATCAGTTTGCACACCAACAAAGGTAAGAATTTCAGTTTGTTCAAAACTTCCTACATGAAATATATTCTTTGTAAACATCACAGAAGAAAACCTCCTCATCATTCCACATACTTTCGTCTGTGGCGTTTATGAATTCTACAGGCACGCAAACGCGTCTGAAGAAAATTAAACTTCACATTTCCTTTATGAAGACATCCAGACATTGCCATGCATTTCCTTTCTTTTGAATAACTGATGAGTCAAAAGTCCTGTTGATTTCTGCAGTAATATTCTTTCTGTCATGAATATCGCAAATACAAATTCTCAGGGGACGTCAAGTTTACACAGAGAGGTTAATTAAAGCGACCACTAAGAATATCTCACGAAAGATAATATTGCAAATTTAAATCACCTAACCTAGAATTAAAAGACTACTCCGAAATCAGCTGCAATTACGTTGGGTTGTTTTACCTCTGAGCGGCACTTTTTTGCACACCATGGGCTAAATGGCCAGGTCACATGGACCCCGAAGGCTCAGAGAAGGTTGAGGGAGGGGACCCACTGGAACAGCTGTTGGGAGACAGATGGTAGCCTCCCGTCAAGGCCATCCAGCGTGTTCTTTAACGTGCACAGGGTATGGCTCTCTCGCACACTGGGCCACGGCTTAACGTCCCATCCGACGGACGGTGGCCTTTCCAAGCCCATCGGTGTCCCCTACTGACCGTGGGCCCGGCGGGGAAATTTGCGGAGAAAAATCTCAACGCTAATCCAGGTGGGACTCGAACCTAAGAACTACAGATTACGAGCCTGGCGCGCTACCGACTAAGCCACCTCCGCCCCGCTGCAATTACGTATGTAAGGCGTTATAGTAAAAAAACATGCACGAAACGTGGTGGTAAAAACCATTGATGAGAAAAACTATAAAGGGGAGTTGATATTTATGAGCTTGTGAGGAATCAAAGGTAAAAACTTGCGTCACAACTTCTAAAATATGAGAATATCTCCAGGTTATATGAAAATGTAAATACAAAGAAAATTATCAAAGCTGAAGATTGCGGAACATAAAGCCTTCTAGCATGATATAAAGGTTTGAAGCTAGTCTTTTTAATGAATGTTATTTTTTAATTATTTAAAATTTATTTTAATTTACAGAGCTCAATCGCTTTATTGATACCGTCTCTGGAAATAAGGAAATGTTTGGCGTTTCATCCCGTAGCCGAGTGGTTAGCGCGCTTAACTACTGACTCAAGGCACTTGGGTTCGAGCCACGGGTAATGCATGAATGTTTGTGTTGTTTTCCTGCTGAGGTCAGCCATCCTCACAGACTTCTACTCAGACGTATAAACTAACAGTCAGTGGCAAACAGCTGCTTGACGGGGTATTTATTTTATTTTGTACAATTCACCTTGAAAAATACGACAGCATGAAAGTTCCAGTACTTTAATAAAACAATTCAAAAATAAAGTTAAGTAGATCTTACAGTTTTTGAGTCAAGAAAATTTTCTTCTAAAAAGTAAAAGGAATCGAGTTCTCTGGTTGAATAGATATTCTGTCGTTTGAAATTTAAAGAAAACAAAATTGCCATTCTCTGATTGTGTTTCTGCACTGTTTTTAATTTTAATATTCACGTAATGCTTTGCTTATTCAAGAAATCTTGGAAACTTGCTCCAAACATCTAAAACAAAAAACATGCAACTAGTTCCAAAGCGTGGAGTCCAATGAATTTGTTCACATTAATATTAAGGAAGCACTTAAAGGAAGAAACTATGGAATCACTGCAACCTTTTCACATACAGTGAAATGGAAAGTTAAAGTCTACTACAAGGAAATTTCGACTTTCACGCTTCCATGAAATCCTACGATAGTTTTTTTTTTCTTGTTAATCCTAAAATTGCAAAATTTGGTCATTGTTGCCTTTCTAAAAAGAACGTTATTAGAATAAACAGTATCAGAACTGGAAATTGTAACTTAAACAGGAAATCATTGCTTAATCATAAATCAGTTCGAATTTCTACTATTAGAGAATGGTAAAGACGGAAAATAAAACAAACATTTAAAATGAAAAAAAAAAAATAACAGATGACAACTTGGGTGATCATTGCAATTCGAACGGAAACATTACACCATATTTTACTAAACTGTGGAAATTTTAGGGAAAGACGAATTTTTCAATTCGTTAAAAACTATTGTAATAGAGGAATTCCAGATGAATATATTTTTGAAAAATAAAAACACTATATTGTAAATAAACTAAAATAATGTGACTCTAAAATGTGTGATGTATATAGTTAAAGCTGATGATTCACTTCATTTTTAGCTAGTTTTTTAACAAAAAAAAAAAACAAACTAATGTGTGTTCTCTATAGCCATATGACTTTTTGTTCTTTCAAAGACAACTAAAAAATTTCTTTTCTGGGTTGAATAGGCACTGGTGAAATAAAACGATTCGAATCTTCCAAAGACTTTAATTGACTCCTCTAAACGGTGGATAAAGGAGGAAAATGGCAAAATTGAAACTAATTTTGTAAACTATCTATTTAATCAAGGAATTTGAAACTTTGAAAGTGTAGTGTTATGGTAAAGATGTTTACATTAGCATTAATGATTTGTCCCATTCCCTCCACTGTGAGCGGCAATAGTTTTTAGATATTTTATTTTCTCTATCACTCATTACTTTGAATTTCCACTACTAGAGGGCATTAAAGGGGAAAAATAAAAACATTCATTCTCCTTGAACTATCCCTTATTTGCCAGAAGCGATATGGTAGTCTTTGAATTATTTCTAATTTTTTTTTTAATGTAGACGGATTTAGTTTTATTTCGCGGTTATCTCAAGAGGATGATTTAAATTCTTATTGTAACAAGGAATGAATCAAGTCATTTATTTATTATACCAGAAGAATTATTATTATACCCGACGTCGCTTTGGCCTCAATGTTATGGCTCAGAGTAGCAGGCATATTCGTAATGGGTGAGCGGACAGTCGTTCACGTCAGAGGTGACGTTACCGGTGGCGGACATTTTCGACTCTCCGCAATTCCGTACATACTCGACCAGTTGGTCCTGAATTTGGTGTGGTGGTCCTATTTAATCTGACTACCTAAGGTGTAGTGATTGGATTCCCAGCTGCTGTGAGTAGGGACTGAAGTGTCCAAATCTCTGAGGCGCTACCGTGGCCCACACTACGAATGTAGAGTCGAAAGTTATGAATGAATTAACACGCTATCGATCCGCAAAGTTATCAGTGGACAAACGTTTCGCGGCCAACCTTTGAGGGTGGGCCTAATTTGGTTGTGTCGAAATCCTGACAATGTACTAAGTTACGGTGAGATGAAGCTGTAGACGAAGTTTGGTGGTCCTAACTCTGATTGTCTAGGAGATGTCGAACAAACAGACAAACAAACTCTCTATCTTATATATATATTATACAATATTCTGAACCTGTCAACCTCAGAGTAGAATCTCAGTTCCATTCTATTTCTCATGATTTATGAAGATACCATATTAAAAATAATCGTTGACCTTATTAAAAACAAATCTCTTCGTAGAAAAGTTGCCTGTTTCACAAATTTTAGTATTATGCTAATAATTAATAGGACTATTGAAGATGTTAATTTATTGAATATCAATTATGCAGTTTGGTGTAGAATAGAAAAGCACTGTTGTTTTATCTATTACATTTTTGTTATTACTGCAAGAGTCTAATGCTTTGACCTTTTCTGCAAGAAACTTTAGTATCAGCATAAACAGCGACCTATCGTAGCACTTTTTGTCAAGCATGTCTATTCTTGGATTCCATCTTTTACTAAATGACACGAAAGAATTCTTTCAATTTAAGACGGTACTTTTATGTTAAAGATTTAGAACGCTTCCTCTATTAGTAAAAATTTCAGACGCTTTCTTTTCATTGTAATAGTTTAAGACGCGTCGTTTCTTTCGTTATAATAGTTTAGGAAGCCGTTTCTTTCGATTTCATAACTGCCATGGCAGAGAATGCTTACGTTACTCGCTGTGAATTTTTTTCCGAATTTCGCTCGTCTCTTAATCGATCTTTTCCTCCCACCGGATTAGAAACGCTTTATTAGATACCGTGGTATGCAAACTAAATCCTTCCCACCAAACATGATTGCAAAAATAAAATTACGTTCATGCTATAGTGTGATTCGAAAGAGAACCAAAACTTTAGTGCTCAAGCACGTTAGTGTGAGAAGTACAAGTAGCAATATTCGAAAACATAATGGTACACAGAGAATAAAGAAAGACAGGTATTCAGTTTGTAAGTCAATTAGCTTACTGCCATTTCTTGTTTGAAAGTTGTAAAAGCATTGGATTTATTTCGATTGATTTTCCATCTGCCAGTCAGGAGAGACTTAACTGCTTAAAATGAGTTTTAATTGAGTAAAAAAACTCTGAGTTTTGGGTAAAAAACTTAAATGGAAATGCCACAAAGATCCCAAAGGCTCAAGAAGGGAACAGTAGATCCATTGGATAGATGCTAGAAGACAGATAGAAACCTGTGTCAAGGCAATCCAGTATGCTCCTTAACATCATCAAGGTATGGCTCTCCTGCACACAGCCCACGGGTTAACGCCCCATCCGGCGGACGGCTGCCTTTCCAAATCAATAAGTGTCCCCTTTCTCACCGAAGCATGGTGGGGGTCAGCGGGGATTAATTTCAATGCTGGCACAGTCGGGACTCGAACTTGGGAACTGAAGATTACGAAACCATCGAGCTGTCAACTGCGCCAACCTCTGCCATTTTTGCCTGTAGTAAACATTTGCCTTAAAAAGAAAAGAGATAGTCTCCACTATTAAGATGTTGAAAAAAAAAAGATCCGCTAGATTGATTATAAAATGATTTAACGTTTTTCATAAGAAAGTTGTTAAAGAGCATTAGTTTTATTGTCGAATTCAACCAATATATCAACAAATACGGGCTTCTGTTGGAAAGTCTGATTAAGGTATTACTGTTTTCTTCAGTGAAATCTGAATAAGGTTTTACAGCAAGCAGCATACAGCGGACTGCGAGTTAAATACCCTAAGTCTAAAAGATTGTCATTTGAGTGTTTGTGTTACGAGATTAAAGCAGTGAAGAAAATCTGGTTGGAGCATAAAATTTGATGCTATACAAATTACATTTTATGGTCACAGCCGAAGACGACGGTCTCGGAATTTACAGAGTTTTTTATCACTAATTAATTTTTGAATTAGT
This sequence comes from Ryuthela nishihirai, assembly GCA_038380435.1. Lineage (NCBI taxonomy): Eukaryota > Metazoa > Arthropoda > Arachnida > Araneae > Heptathelidae > Ryuthela > Ryuthela nishihirai. The sequence continues at coordinate 22,804,739 of JAWZYU010000009.1, read as the reverse complement.
TTGTGAAAGCGTCACATATAGTACTAACATCATGATAATGTTGAACATTACTGCTTGGAGAAGAATTTGCCTCCTGGATATTGCAAACAAAATCTAGAACTAAATTTCATTTGAAATATGCGAAAAAGTGTTGCTATTTTCGTAGCAAAATGTTATTAAATGGAATCTCCTTCTAGGAACAGCTTGCGACATTTGTTTTTTCAACGTTATAGATCACATTATACATAATTTCTCATTGAGTAACTTGCATCCAGGACCTCGTGAGGAATTCAGAAGGTGAGCACCCTAGTAAAAGTTAAGTTGCTCCGATTCGTGATAACTCAGTAAAATATTGCTAAATAAAATGAAGGTCCCCAAAAATTAATATTTGTATCTGGAACACCAAGAATATCAAATAAACTTTACATCCAGAAACAACTAACAACAGGATAGCCATGGTAATCATTCTCTAAACTGATTCATTGTTTGAAATCTACAGTTTTGTGCTGAATAAATCACTCTGCATGATTAACAAATTTATGTAAAACAATAACAAATTATATGTTTTCGTCTCTACTAATAAATTGTTTTCATTCCAGGTTCTTCCAACTTATGAAGCCCGATATCCCCACATAAGGCATTCCAATGGACTTCAGAGCACTAAAGTTGGACTCGACTTTGCCATAGACTATAGTCATTTCTGGAAAGGAGAGATAAGGATAGAATGCGTTGCTTCCATACCTCAGGTGTACTCCAGCACGAGTGAAGAACTAGTGATTGGGGACAGAGGTTCTTCCAGCAATCCTTATCATGGTACGTAAATCTGCTCGAAACGTACAATTTTGTGCTATACAAACTACATTTTAGCATCATAGACAAAGATGACGATCTCATAATTTTCTCAGAACCCCACTGAATGATAGTACACAAGAAATTTCTTTTTTTTTTTAATATTAGAAAAGGATTTTAAGCAAGGACCGCACGCGATGAACATGTAATGAAAAATCCCTCAAAGAACTATTTACCACAGAGGTCTGACTGGAACTGTCAACTAATTCGCCATGGAGAAAATATGAGAGCGCTGAACCTCAGCGGAAAGACTATATAAAACTAAAAGAATGACATATTGCATCCGGTGAAGTAGGGATGCCAGTTTTCAAAGGGAACTGGGTGTTTTTTTCATTTTCTGTCTTTAGCACTCTCTAACAGTAGAAATTCAAACAAATTTGTGATTGAGAAAATGCAAATAGTAATATTTTATTAGTATCTGTATAACACAAATAATAATTTTTTATTTCCCTATTAAAACAAAATAGTGATTTTTTTTACCCGGTCTTATTAAGATAAGGGAGCAAATCATAGATATCAATATAAATTTCTTTACTACTAAAATTTGAAATTCCTTTCATAAATAGATCAGCTGCAATACTGATTTAAGGTTACCGCATTTTTCCAACTTTTTTCACCATTAGAGGGTGTTATTAACGCTACTCGGAGATTAGGAAAATGCGAATCACAATACTGTATCAATACCTGTCTAACACAAAAATTAACCTAAAATTTATCTATAAAAACAAAAGGTGAATGACTACAGACGAATGGGTAGACGATAAAGTGAAAACGTTAGCTCTGTTTCCTTTTAAATGAGCCAAAAAGAGACATCTATATCTTATCTGGGACTCAATCCAGATCTTTGAATTCTGCAGCCACATCTTAAAATCGTTTGCTCACCATTGTTACCATTCGTAATAATTATACTTTATATGTTCTTTTCCAGAAACAGAAACCGTCAAATATGCGAAAAGAACTGCTCGTGCAATGTATCATTTAATATATTATTATTTATTAAACAATCTGTCGTGCAATGATTAAACAATGTGGTTATTATTTGTTCTTTCCTCAGTGTTATTCAAGAAATCGATGCTATCAGAAGCAAATCATTTCATTCCTTATCAAAGAGAAAAAAATAACTCTATATATATATTAAGATTTATTATCCAAAGTAAAAGATAATGGAAACCACACTATCTCAAAGGCAATTCTGCCTATCCAAAACTCTTCTTCCTATTCTTCTATATGGGTTGGGTTGTTTTACCTCTGAGCGGCACTTTTTGCATACAATGGGCTAAATGGCCAGGTCACAACAAACCCGAAGAATCAGAGAATGTTGGGGAGGGGACTCACTGGAACAGCTGTTAGGAGACAGATAGTAGCCTCCCGTCAAGGCCATCCAGCGTGTTCTTTAACGTGCAGAGGGTATAGCTCTCCCGTACACGGGGCCACGGCTTAACGTCCCAATCCGACGGACGGCGCCTTTCCAAGCCCATCGGTGTCCCCTACTGACCGTGGGCAGTTTTGCGGAGATAAATCTCAACGCTGACCCAGCTGCGACTCAAACTTGGGAACTGCAGATTACGAGCCACCCCGCCCCTTCTTATATATGGAGTTGGCAAAATAATCCCAGAAGAAGAGAAAGTCTCAAATGATAAATGATGTCATAAATGCTTGTGGTTAAGGTATAATCAGTATACCTAAATTTAATCATTAGTTAAATAAATATTTGTTTCTTAAAATTATTCAAGAAATTGATGATTTGGAAGTTTTTTTTTATCGAGAACGAATTGGGGCAAATTACGTGTATTAAAACATTTCGATCACAATCTCTCAGGAGGATGCCATTACGATATTCCATAAAGAAGGCCTGTGAGAAATACAAAATCTAAGCCAAAGAAACACATATTTCAAAAAAGAAACATCCATATTCTTATCCGAGATTCGAAATCAGTTTCTTCTCATTATTCTGTGTAAAATCTCGAAACAACAACAATAGCAGACAAAATAATACTTAAACTTTTAAATATTACAAGACTTGACGCAAGTCAAAGGGTATCTGGACTAAAGCTTTAATCTAGAAGAATTAAAATACATTCTGAAAAAAGAAATAAAATAATATTATCTCTAGGATTTAAAAAATCGTAAATAAATATCTGAAACAGTTCCTCGAAAAAAAAAACATATTTGAAATATTCAATGAAATCTATACTGATATCCCCCAAAGGAGAGGAAACTGAGCTACATAATCCTTTTTTAAAAAAATACAAAAGAAAAGAGCAATAGATTTGAACTACGAAATACCTATATCTTTAAATCTCTTGTATTTTAAAATACCCGAGAAATGTATGGACTGGAGAATGGAAGGTTGTAGAGTCATCTGGCCATTTGCGCCGATACTCCTTCAGCTTTAGCAAAGGAAGGAATGCTACGAATAATCTCACAGGTGTACTAAATACACAAAGAAAAAAAAAACCCGTATCGTTGTCATTTTTATTGCCAGTACTAAAACATTCGACAATATATGGCAAGACGGATACTTTACTATTTACAAACTAAAAAAAAAAACTGCAATTTGCCGAAAAAATATTCAAATTTGCACACAATCGCATAAAAGAAAAATACTTCTATGTCAAGTTGGAAAATTTATTATCCAAAAATAAGAGCAAATTGAAATTACACTAAGTCAACTCTGCGTATCCAACATTCTTCTATTATTCTTCTATATGGAGCTGGCAAAATAATCCCTAAAGATGAGAAAGTCTGAATTTTTGTGCAGACGATAACGCTACTTGGAGCTTCAGTAAACAAATGATAAAAAACATGAAAATAAACCATAAACAACATTATAAATACTTTACGAAATTGTCTCTACAAATAGCTAAATAAAAAGGAAAGAACTGTATTACTACTGCTCTATAAAAAAAAAATACCTGCGAAATGTCGCGGTAATAGATAAAATATAAGATTAGGATACAAAAGAGTGGAAGGAAATAAATTTCTAGGCGTAAACACGGGAAAACAATCTAACATTAAATATATAAATAAATTACTTCTCAAGTAGTTGCTTACGACAGAGATCTGACAGGAACGTGTCAATTTAATACGCATAGAGGAGAAATCATGGGTCTTTATGATTCTTTCGAAAACTTCATACAAAACTATAAAAGTGAAAGAAGAAACAAGTGTCATAATTGCAGAAATTAGCCAAGGAATTCCCTTGGAATTGCCAAAGAATTCCAAGGCAATTGAAATTGCTAAGAAGTGCCAGAAGGAAAACAAAATGTTATCTTACAGAGAATCTGCAACCCAAATTATAATGAACAACCCAGAAAAAAAAGCAAACTTGCAATTCTTTATTGTACTCAAAGAACTCACCATTTCAACATGTGCAAAAACAATAAAATGATGCACTCTGGATACCAAGCCACTTTGGAATTGTAGGTTAGAGATGACTTCAGATGTAGGTATTCAAAAAATGCTATAGTTAAACAATATCATACGCATACCTTCATACTTTAAAACCTTCAAAAATAAAATTAATGGAGAAACTACAAAACAGTGACATCAGTTTCATGTAAATACACACACACACACAAAAAAACAGAAGATTGTTTAATGATAATGTCTCAGAATTTACGTTGTAATTTTAAAAGAGGATAATTGTAATGCCGGCAAGTTTTTTCACAGTACAATGGGATTAAAAGAAACTTTTTACAAAGTAAAAGCAACAGGACCTTTTCCAAAAACAAATGAAGGTTTGTCCAATAGGTAGTGCGCCAGGCTCATAAACTGATGTTTTCCTGTTCCAGTTTCGGCTGTTAGGTGCATTAATTTCTTTTTGAAGACATTTGAAGGAAATTCGTAGAAAATTAATTACATTTGCCTATGTCCAAATCCTTACCGCCATAACCGGGCGAGAGTGGCTCAGTCGGTAGCGCGCCAGTCTCGTAACCTGCAGTTCCCAGGTTCAAATCCCAGCTCCGCCAGCGTTTAGATTCATCTCCGCAAAAATTACCCTCCCTGACCATGGTCAGTAGAGGACACCGATGGGCTTGGAAAGGTCGCCGTCCTTTGGATAGGACTCATGGCCCCGTGTGCGGGAGAGCCATATCTGTGCACGTTAAATAACACGCTGCATGGCCTTGACAGGAGGCTTCTATCTGTCTCTTAACAGCTGTCTAGTGGGTCTTTTTCCCCAACCTTCTCTGAGCCTTCGATGTCCCTGTGGCATTTAACCCATTATATGCAAAAGAGTGCTTCCCAGAGGTAAACCAACTCGTCATAACTAAAGGTGGGTACTAATAGAAATCGCTTATTAGGAAATTTCGGATAATTGAGTTCGAGAAGGACAATCTGTTTAATTTTTATTGTGGATAAGCTTATACAGTACATAATTTCTATATGCCTATTAGGAAGCATTCCAATAAAAGCAGATATACCTCTTACCATCGTGTATCAAGGGAGGAGGGAAGAGCTATGTCACCCCTAAAAAGAATAATTTTAAAAAATTTTAAAGACACCTAAAACAGGGAGAAGAATTTTACATTTGAACGGCGATCCAGTTATTTGGCTCCACTCTTTATTTATTTTTCGGTTAGATCCAGTAATTTCTCCATCCCCTCCAAAATTTTTTTAGCTTCGAGTCTGCCTCATTCGACAGTAAATATTCTGCAATCGATCTTATTATCGTAAATAAAATCCTTCCATCCATTCGGTATTTCCTTCTATTGAATGCAGCCAGATTCTACTGTATAATTATATATTAATAAAACCTGAACGAAAATGCTACATTTCACTCGAATTCTTTCAATTCTACTGTGGTCTTTACCACCGTAGGGTTACATATAAAAGAATCAATCAAGCACGGAGAATAATGTCAGATAGCTTCTCGAACAGCTACGATCCTTCAAAGGAAGAAAAATAACCATACCATTCATTCGCATCTGCTATCCATCTACTCGTTTAATAATCTGGAAAACGCAGTTCGGTTTATAACTTTTATTTTTTCTCAAAACAACCAAACAGGGAACAATATTCAACGTGTGGTATAAGAGGAACCCTTCAACCAAGAGGAGATGAATTTATTATGACATCTGGAAACGATTCTTGAATTTGAAATGCAATGTAATTATCGATTACTTTTTTCTCTATTTTTAAATGCGCTCACCAAAGAACAATAGGACGCAAGTTTTCTTTCGTGATTAAACATCTTTTCATCTTTCTTCCTATCCTTAAAGCTTATTCCCTTTCTTACCCTCTCCTTCCTTATTCCTCATCATCCTCTCCTCCCCACAACCCCTTTTCCATTTATTTATATTTTGCTTAAACACCAACGAGAAGAAACAGATTTAAGGCCTGACTCTGTTACCTTGAAACCCGCTGCATGAATAATTTATCGAATGTCTAGCGTTGCTAACATTCAGGGATTCCTTTGTCTTACGTCGGCTTTTACAAAAGCTTCTCTGAGGATTTCGCTTTCTTTCCCTCTCTCCTTTTTTTACTTCTGATTTTCCTTAGCAATTTTTTCTTCTCTCGCTCACTGTTACTAAATAGAAAGGAAAAGCTTGTCGCTGTTGTATTTTGAACGACTCTGGTGCAGCTGTTACTCTACCTTTCTCCCAATGTTGCGTTCAGATTGATTGCTAAAATGGAAACAACGTTAAAAAGAGTAAAAATGATGTTTCAATGGGAATGTATCTGACTGTACTCGGGAAAAAGAGGCATTCCGTTAGGCTTAGTGAGTCAGCACATCAAGGAAGGTGAAACTTTCTTGTTTTTTAACTGTGATTCACGTAATTGAAAGGTACCTTAAGGGATTTTACACATTATATTTGATTGTTAAGTGATGTTTTCGTTTTTCTTGAGCGCAGTAGAGAGCCAATTATATGAACACTAGTCAAGCTGTTAAAAACAACTGCTAAAACACACCCACACACACAAAAGGGTTTTTTTCTTCTTAAATATTTACTTAATTATAAACTGTAGTTTCAGTCAATTGTATTTCCTTTCCATACTTAAATATGTTCATATATGTACTTTGCAAATGTGCAGCAGAATACGTGAAAATGGATGTTGATATGATATTCAGTTTAAAATAGTACTTTTTCAGTTATTCGGGCACCTATGTCATTCAGCGAATTCAGACAACTGACGTCTTACTGTGTTTAGAATTCCCGAAAATCTTATTGAAAGTGATATGAACGTAAAACGGTGGCAAGAAAGAATATTATTTAATAAGAAATGGGGATAAATCGCTGCAATAACGAAAATCATCTCTCGAACTATACAATTAGGAATACGTTTCCAGTGTATTATACTCACCTATTCTCCAAAATTCCCTGCTTCTGAATAATTCCGCCGTATTTCTGTTATTCAGCCACATGTAAAAGTGTTCAGGTTTATATCCTACTTTATTTCTATTAGGACCAATAAACTTATAAATATGAACCTGGGTATACGTGCACGTGGTCAATTTTAAAATATAGAGATTTTTGACAATTTAACGACAACCTTTCCTAGCCCTTCAGTGTCTGCTGTCTACCTGAAAGCAGAACGGGAATTGGTGGAGAAAATTCGAAACACAGCCACAGGTGGGACTCGAACCGGGGACTGCAAAATACGTGACTGAGCCAACACCCGCCTTCTGAGTGGATAGGGTTGGGTTGGGTTGTTTTACCTCTGAGCGGCACTTTTTTGCACACCATGGGAGGCTACTATCTGTCTCCCAACAGCTGTTCCAGTGGGTCCCCTCCCCCAACCTTCTCTGAGCCTTCGGGGTCCATGTGACCTGGCCATTTACCAGGTCACATGGACCCCGAAGGCTCAGAGAAGGTTGGGGGAGGGGACCCATTGGAATAGCTGTTGGGAGACAGATAGTGGCCTCCCGTCAAGGCCATCCAGCGTGTTCTTTAACGTGCACAGGGTATGGCTCTCTCGCACACGGGGCCACGGCTTAACGTCCCATCCGAAGGACGGCGGCCTTTCCAAGCCCATCGGTGTCACCTACCGACCGTGAGCAGGCGGGAAATTTTTGCGGAGATGAGTGGATAGGTAACAATATAATAAGATTTGTAAAGTATATCTATACGTATCGAAAATATATTAGTTTTCCTTCTGATTACATTTTACTGCAATAGAAGTTCAATAAAAATTGTTTATTTTAATTTAAATAATGATTAGATTTCTCTCTTAACGTATCGTCTTCTTTTGCAGTGTCCCATTCCGCACCAGGACAAAAAGGACCAGTGATAAAAGGCAATCTTCCATGGTACGACGTCGGAGATTTGGTCAACATCAATTGTTCGTCGCCACGTTCATCCATTCCAGCTCATCTTCGATGGTTCGTCAATGATATGGAGGTAAAAATTGGAATATTAAAGTGAAAAAAAGACAGTATTTCTTATGCTTAATTTTACTGTTTTTTTTTTCATATTCAATTTGAACAGCGGAAGGCTCGAAAGCCTTTCTACGTTATCCGAAACTCATTCATGAAATCTGTTATATAGGTATAGTATTAGAAAGTGTTTAATATCACACACAACAAATAGTTTATTACTCATTTAGAAAAGTTTAGGTTGCTTAATTCTAATAACTACTTAAGCACATTGGTAGTGCAGCATGAAATTAGTGATGATCTATTTGAACACAAGCTGCAAGAAGACGTCATCAATGTTTCAAATAAGACGTGACCTCATGGACATACATCTGTTGTTTGCGTTTCAGTCAGTAGTGGTAAAACAGAGTTAAATCCATTCAGAATGGTCTGGCTAGGGTCGACTAGCAGCGTCCACTTGATATACACTACTATCTAACATGTATTGGGAACTTTTATAATTTGACAGATTTTCTTTTTTTGTTAGATGAAAATGGTTTCAGTTAGAAAGTTAACCCCATTAAGTTAGAGAAATTCATTTGAAAATATAAGTATGGGAATAAGACCGGGTCCATCTGGAAATCCACCTGGGAATTAATAAATCGTGATCATCACTCTCTTTAGTTCATCGCAAAGGAATACTTTCTGGGTACCACAACATCTTGAATATTGAAGAAAAATCGTCGAAATAGGTTCAAAGACGTATAGAGGTTTGATTGATATCTTTGATTTATCTATAGTACATATATATTGTTATTATTCAGAATATATACATGTAGCTTATTTTCAAAATTGGAGGGTCTCCAATGCATCTCTCGCTATTACAACTTATGCATTGACCGTAATTGTTTTACGCATTGTTGTTTTAATGTAAAACGATTCCGCGAAACGCAGTGAAACCATTAGAATCGACTCTTCAATTCATCAGGGATGATTTCGTCTCCAAGTAAAGCTTTATTTGTTACGGTGGAAGGATATAAAGTGCAGGATTAACATAATGGTCAACCTAGCCATGGCCAGGTGTAACACCCTCGAGGAGGGTCTCACGTTTAAATAGGGAAATTATTTAAATATTTGAGAAATATTTCAATAAAATAGAGAAATAAGCATATGGAGGAAAGAAGGTCAAATTTTAAGGTAACGGACGCTTACACCCCCTCCCCTTTCCCTTCGAAAGAATCTCTCTTATCTCTATAAGGTACCTAATATTATTGTCCTATTTACGCGACTGTAGATAAGACTAGCTTCACAACATCTGGAACTCCTTTATAATTTGATTAATAATTTTACCCATGAAATAATATTAGCTTTGTTTTGTAATTCCAGAGAGATATTGTAGATGTAATTAAAAATAATAACAAGAAGTAAAATATTACTTTTAGTAAATCACTCACATCTTTTTTCTCGCTCTCATAACAAAATTTTAATTTTTAATTGCTCATGCACCAAATTTGTTCCTGTAAATTGAATAATTTGGCATTTTTTTATTCAAATGTGGAGGAAGGGAAATATACTCTGAGCCCCCAAAAAGGATAAGATCGCTTGTGATGACAAAATTGGTACTGACGTTTAAAGCGGCAAAAATAAGTTCACTTGGTGGCAATACAGATGTATATTGTTTTGGGTGGGGAAGGAGAGGTGCGGGAAAAGAAAAGTAAATTTAATGGAGGGAAGGAAAAGATAACTTCGCTTGAGTGGGCAAAATGACACGGAGCGACGTTGGTCAAAATTCAGAATGGGATAGCTTGGAAGAAATGTTTAAAGGTGGTTATTTCAAAATTAATGCTCATTAATGTAAGTCGCATCTCGCACCTATAAAGTTGTGCAGGATTCACATGTAACGCTTAAAGGTGGCTAAGATTTCACTTTTATGTCAACCTACACGTGACTCATTCGATAGTGCTCCAAGCTCGTATTCTGTAGTTCCCAGATTCGAGTCCCACCTGGGCCAGCCCTGATATTCAGTTAAACCATGACTGACCCTGCTCTTTGTCAAACTGACCAAATGATCCTACTCTCGGTTAGTCAGGGGACACCGATGGGCTCGGAAAGGTCACCGTCTATTAGATGGGACGTTTAGTCGTGGTCCCTTCCTTATGCAGGAGAGCCATATCCTTGCTCGTTAAAGAACGCATTGGATGGTTGTGATGGGAGGCTAATATTTATCTCCTAACAGCTGTCCAGTGAGTCCCCTCCTTTAACCTTCTCTGAGCACTCGGGGTTCTTGTGAGCTGGCCATTTAACCCATTGTGTGCAAAAAAGTGCCGCTCAGAGGTGACCCTACCCGAAGCTTCAAGGTAGGTAATATTTTCTAAGATAAATTCTAGGTAACATTTTTCACGTAAACAATTTAAATTAATGCATAAATGTATATTGCAATTTACGTGTAATAAGACAGGATAAATAAATCCCCCCTCAAGCAGTTGCTTGCCACATAGTAGAAGGTCTGTGAGGATGGCAGGACCTCAACAGAAAAATAATACAAACATCCATGCCTTATCAGGGCTCGAACCCAAGTCCCTTAGATCAGTAGTCAAGTGCACTAACCACTGAGCCACGAGACGGCAAGAAAGGATAGATTTCACAAGTAATTCTTAAAAATGAATTGCATTTCATAATTATTAAAGAGATTTAGAAAATAAGATTATATGCAGTGATAGGGAAACGCTTCCGAGGTTCCCTAACCGTGGACCAGAAGTCATTGCTGTCATTTGTCAGTTGTGGCAAGAAATGCCAAAAAAACCATACTTGGTTTGAAGTTGCAGCATTCGGTAACTTCCAACCAAAGGCAATCCACTTTAGGTTCTCTGAGAAAATTTAAAAAAAATGAAGTACAGTTTCAGTTTAGAAGCTATTTCTATAAATATATATATAGAAATAGCTTCTGAACTAAATATAAATATAGTCCTCATAAGTTGTGAACAGTAATTTTAACTATTAATTTGACTGAGAATTAATTTCGAATGATAAGAGTACTTTAGTACTAAATCAGATTGAAAATTATTGAATTATGCAAAAAAATAAAACTTTCCTTATGGTTGATGGGCACTTCAGACATAAGAATATTTGCTTAGGATTACAATTTAATTTTTAATTTTAAAGTGAAGGTTGGCTAAACGAAATCACTTCCAGCTTGACTGGCTCTTTTGCTCTAAGTCTAAATGTGTTAGCTATGATCTTGTTTTGTATTTATACATATCTTGTTTTATGTTTTTTCTGCTATTCAAATAAATGGTATCTTCGTGAGTAGGTACTTTCAAAGGTTTGCATGCATGTTTTTGTGTAGTATATGAAGGAAATAAATTATTATTATTATTATTATTATTATTATTATTATTCTATTAATTATTGTTTATCTCTAAATATCCAAGGAGTCACGTCTTTCTTCTTCTGTTCTAGGCGAAGATGGAACACTTAGTGAAGTTTCCAACTATACGATACTCAGACGGCACAGAGGTCTCCAGCCTAGGATTAAGGATGCGAGTAGAGCGGCATCACTTTCGAAGCGATGAACTCAGGATCAAGTGCACCTCAACGCTGTACAGAATGATCACTATGACCACTGAGAAGACATTGTTTAGGTATAACCAGCAAAATTCTGGTTTCCATACATCAGAAAATGGTTGTTCAGGTAGGGATGAAATGGCGATTGGTTGTTCTGTTGTCTGAGCTTTATTATGGTAAAAAAAATCACCTTGTGTTCACAGGGATGAAAAATAGCTTGGACAGAACAGACAAACGTCCGAACCATGTGTTGGGTCTTTTGGTTAAGCATTTGCTTCCAATTTGGGTTCATTTTAGTTTTCGGGTAGTTTTCAATGTCAAAATTGAATGCTTTAAGCCCACAGTATATAGTGGTGAAACTGTTTAGAACAGTGTTTTTTTAAAACTAGGGAGATGGGATTGGCTCGGTCGGTAGCAACCAGTCCTAAAATCTACAGCTCCCAGGTTCAAGTCTCAACGCTGTTAGCGGTTGAGATTAATCTCCGCAAAACTCCCAACCTTCCCTCGGTCAGAAAACCTACCCCAATGATCTTGGAAAGTCGTCTGGACGACTTTTCAAAGTTACGGATGGGACGTTAAGCCATGACACAGTACCATCTATCTCCTGAGATCTTTTCATTGAACCCCCTTTCCCCAACCTTCTCTGAGCCCTTGGGGTCCATGTGACCTGGCCATTTGATCCATTGCGCAAAAAATGCCTCTCAGAGGTAAAATAACTCACCTCAATTGCTGGTTTGTGGACCGCTACTGAGCAGTGATTTAAGCACAACATATCGATAGATACACTCGAACTCATAGAATATGTTGTGCTTAAATTTTCCAGGTGCAATGTCCCCGACTCTATCAAACTGACCGTCCACTTCCTGGATGGACTTTACAACTGGACGATGCCTATCCTTCCACTTCACTTCGGTTCTCTAGCTGTTCTCTTGTTACCCACGTTCTCTCATCTTGTGATTGCCAGAAATTATTGTAGTACCCTTAGTAACAATCAACACGTTATTTCACTCTGCCCAACACTTATTTATAAGTTCCGAGCCACACGCCTTCTTAGTCTGACTTAAGACGATTACCATTGAGAAAGAGTAACATTTCCAACTCAGATTCATACGTATACAAAGAGCAATATTTCATTCTCTTGTCGCCATCATAAAACTCACTGAGATTTTACATGGGTTTCAATTCCCATAATTTGTAGAACTCGCCCATATTGCTGGTCTACGTGAAATTTTAAGTGCCTTCCCGCTACTTTCAAAGCTCACACAGCAACCTCGGAAAGCATCTTTTTCCTAGAATCGCTAAAGCAAGTCTCCTTTGTTCATCATCTATATACCGCTTGCACTGTTTAGTTTCTTTTTTATATTTAATATAAATATATCTATAACTTCCATCAATTCCATCAAATTTGGGTCCCTTTACTGATCCTTATCATTGGGTCACTTTTCTTAGATTCTCATGCGAATTCCCAACAGTTCCTTCGCCTCTAAGAGGTTTCTGTAGCTGTTCTAAGAGATTTCTGTAGCTGTTCTAAGAGATTTCTGTAGGTGTCTTTCTCCTCAAAGGCATCATCCATTCTTCAGATTATTAATTGCGTACCTGGTTGCCAACTGCCACTCCTACCAGCCCAATTTACTTTCATGTTCCATCTCTACATAACACTAGCTACATTTGGCACCAGACACTTAATATTTCAACATACATTAGCATTTCCATTAATATTAATATAACAGTAATTCAGTGGATGGCCTACGTCACATCTTAAGATATCAGAATGTTAATGTTTCAAACATATCTTAATAAAATGATTTGATTGCGAAAGTTTTCGTTAAATTTTTATGTGATTCAAGAGTTGAATGCTTAGTGAATTGATGTTCTGATTGATAAGAAATGTTAAGGATTTAAAGATTTCTGCAACGACTACCGGACTGCGACAGCTCACTTATGTGATTTACCGAATCATAGGAACATATTCATGCAATATGTCGATCCGCCAAGGTAATTCTCCGGGCCGTGAACAATATTGAGTAGTATTGGTTACTGGAACTTGTTCCAAATATTGAGCCGTTAGGCAGCTTTGATAATTAAAGTAAAATTACGTGAGGGGCAGCCTAACTCTTGGAAGGAGAGGTTTCCGAAAATCAACGAATGGTCCCAACTGAGGTTTCCGAAAATCAACGAGTGGTCTCAACTGAGGTTTCGTATATAAATTTGTTTTTTAACATCTATTGTTAATGATTGTATCTGATAAAATATTTGGGACCATCCTAAAATATATGTAGATCACCCCAGAAGCCTCTTCAAAATTATACCAGTTGCGTCATTAGTGTACTGCCCACATCCAATCTAATTTGGACATTCAATATTGATTTTTCTTTTTGTTTTATAGAAAGCGAAACTAAACATCTCGTTTCCCACCTAAACAAGAGAGCGAAAATAAAGGAGAGCAGCTTAAAAAAATAGAAGAAAATTTTTTTTAATCCACTGTTTTCTTTAAATTTGCATCTTCCTAGATTCACTCCCATGGCTCAGTAGAGTGAGGAACTCATCACAATTTGGTAAATACGAGCTATGTAAACATTAAATGAAAATAAAGGAAAAAAAAACTTCCTTATCTTTCTTTCATAAGTTTTATTCATATGTACATAGATTGCAAAAAAAGTTGATGTAATAGCCCGTATCGGGTCTAATGGTTAGTATACCTAACTGCTAAACCAATGGGCATGTTCCTGTATATGAGTTTGTATGCTGCATATCTTAATAATATCTTAATAATATGATTGTCATTACAACCCCAATAGTGCTTCTAGGTTATCTTCTTCCTTTGTGTAGGAGTGTACCTTCCTCTCTTTAAAAAACGATATATATATATAACAGAAACATTTTTCTACTTGGATACAGGTTTATATGTTTGAAAACTGATATCGCGTTTAGCTGCTTGAATAACGGTTATAATCCTGTTTAATAAATCGTAACTCACAAAAACAAATTGTGCGATTATATTGAGAAGAAATAAATTCTGGCATAGTTCAAAGAACATGTAAAGTTATGGAAGTTTGACAGTTGATACATTTATCAGACTGAATTAAATTATTGATGAAGCCGGGTTCATTGTAAAACCCGCTTCATTGTAAAAAAAGTAATTTTAAGTTTTATCAGTTAACTTCCGAATTGTGTAACTTTTCTACCTTTAAATAAGATGTTCCAAAATTATCTTGTTAACTCTTACTATCAAATACAGATTGTCTTTGTTCCCGAAAAATAAAAAGAAACATTGAAGAATATCAACGATAAACAACTTAGCGATTCTTCCTAAAAACACTAGAAAATTGCTTTTGAAACACGATGACATATACTGTAAACATATATCCACTGCATATCACATATTTTTTTTCTTGAACAATCATCTTTTTAATTAAAGCTATGAGATGTAGCCGACAGCTGTAAATTTTCGTATCATCTCCTGATCTGTCAGTTTCACAGCAGCACGGTAATCCATCCTTGGTGAAAATTCGCGATGCAAATTGAGTAAAGAGGAAAATAAGTGGAAAAGAGTAATTATCTTTGGTGCGTCCTCTTGTCATTGTCTCGTGAAAAGATATACGTGGAAAAAATATGTCACGATGTTGTGAACAGGCGGGAAAAAAGAGTTTTGTAACGAACCATTGCTTCCAAAGGATAGTTAATGCAACGCTGTGCCTAAATTTAGTCAAGAGAATGTTCAATAATTTAACAACTTTTGTTTTTAACGACACTTTTGCCAGAGTTAATCGTTAATCTGCGAAAGAGTAAGCTTAAACTTCACTTAGACTTAAGAGTTGAAATAATAATAAATGAACTTCTAGAAACAGTATAAATCAACGCATTTTAAACTATATGGTGCTTTCGAATACATATCAAATGCATTTGGATCTGTTAATAAATGTGGTGTTTACTTTTCCAAAATCATACACATGAAAGTCATAGCAGATTATAATGTTGTTCATCGTGCATCTTTTTTACATTCAAGAAGAGTTTGTTATTGAAAATGAAGATTATATTTAAAATTTTAATGACAACTTAACTGAAGCAGATGTATAAGATTATTCTTTTACAGAAACCCCAGAGACGAAGAATAAATTTCCTAGAATTTTGAAGGTTTATCGCAAAGTTTTGAGTCTTTTGTCTCCGTCTTTTAGTTCTCAAATACATCTTCTTATATTAACACATAATGTATATCGTAAATATTGTTATTTTTGCACTTAACCAGTACAGGTTAAGCTTATAGCTTCGAACAAGTTTTATTTCATCCAGAATGAGCTATTTGTTTATCAGTTTAATCCGATTCAAGTCTTTCGGGATATTTCTTTGATTTTGTTCTTTAATGGAAAGAATAACACTTCATTTAAATATCTTTCGGGAGGGTTTCTTGAGTCATTTTTATTTGGGAGCGAAACTACGTAAAGTTTGTGTCATATTATACACGAGAGAAAACACTTAAATTTTCCAGATTATTCTCTTCCCCTAAAGCTATGAGATTAACAAGAATTGTTTTCAACATGTGTCAAAATTAGTGATCAAAACATCGAAGCAATCTGGAATGGTTAATCAAGAAAGTTGTAATATTTCTTTAAACCACGCCGTTCCAACTCGTGGCTGGTTGCAAAAGAACTTGCAGCTTATAAAATAAATAATCAATATATTGATTCTAGCTCATTTTTTCTAAATTTTTTGACACCAAGCATTTTAGATGCATAAACTAAAAGATTTTGTAAATTCATAGTACTCATTAAAATGTATAATTTTGTTTTTCAATCAAGTTTTTTTATTACTTAAAAACATAATTCTTTTTCTCAATTCATTTCTCATTAGAAATGTATCTTTCTTTTTTAAGTAAATATTTTTTTCTGTGGCTGTTTAAGAATATTTTTTTTGCCTAGTGTTTCTTTCACTAAGTTTTGATTGAGCGGGCATGCTTTAAACCATTCTACTTCAGTCAAAACCTTCGAATAATTCTCGATTGTTTGATAACTATAACAGTAGGTGTGAGGAAGATGAATTTTTAACCCACTTATTGAACAACTAAATTGAAACAAATATCTAACTATTTATCTTTCAGTCACTTGGTATCGACTTCTTCAGGTATAGCGAATAATACTTTATAAGATAATGAATTATTTATTCTCATAAATAGTTGTTGAAACTTAAGGTAACTTACCTAAATGAAATAACTTCATTATATAATTTGGAAATTTGAATTAATATGGAAATTTACTATATGCATTATTATGTTTCTAACACTGTTACTTATTATTTGTAAAGTACATACCGGACGAGTGTTGTAGTAGTTAAGATACAACTATTTGTAATCAAGTGAGTAAAATTCGAGGTGGGAAATCTGGGTAAAAGTGGATATCTAAGATATCCATATGGAGGATTTCTGAAGTGTTTTTGGTAAATGTTCTTCTCTTCCCTCTTTAGTAACTTAAACATCATCACTGGGGTATGAATATGCATAATAAAAAAAATCAGCTGCGTGCCACAGAGGTCTGATAGGAGTCTGTCAGTTTATACGCCATAGTAGAAGGTCTGTGAGAATGGCGGGACCTCAGCAGAAAGATAACACAAATATCCATGCCTAACCTGGGTCTCAAACCCAGGTTCCTTTGATTAGTATCCAATCGTGCTAACCACTCGACCACGGTACGACTGGGTACGACTATGACAATGATTTATATATATATGGGAATGACATCCGATTTGAACGTCGCTTCCTTTGATGTAAAACAATGTTTCTTAACTTGAATGTTCAACTAAGGATCAAACGTTTTCAGAACAAAAAAACCTGAATATCCAACACTTTGCTTAATACACTTTTCTATATTTATTTTAAAATGTTTGTGCATTTATCGCGGTAAAATGAAATGTGAAATGCAGATGATTTAAAATGCTTAGGTTCTGTGTCAGCTTTTTATTTCTTCCGCAAATGTGATTAGTTCGGTTTTAGACGCGGATTTCCACAGTGAAACATTTAACAGAAAAGTGTTCCATGGCGAAATAAAAAACGAAAAAGAAACATCTGCAACATAAAAAAGGTCGAGAACCACTGATCGAAATTTTCGTCTAAACGATTTCTAAGACGCCCGGATCTAAAATAATGGGTAGAAGAGACACAACGGAGGAGGGCAAGATACTGGATTTTCATCAAGAAGTTTTTTAAAAAACTTATTGAAAAATGTATGAATAATGCGCAAGTTTAATATCTTTTAGCTTCCATTATCTTTCCTAGCATTGCTTCTACCTTACTAACAACAACTAGGGCAGGCTCGGGGAGTTAGTATGACTCCCTCTAGATCCAGTTCTGGTTCTTAATAAAATAAATACTTAAAATGAATGATTATTATAACTGGGAATGTTGCATTTAATAGCTTTATATTAATTATTGATAGCACAAGAAAAGGATTTTCAAAAGCAAATACTTTAATAACCACTTAATATCTTCCTTCGTCAAAAACGAAATCCCCAGAAGTAACAAACGTAATTATTGATATTTTATTCAAATAAAAATCGATATATGGTATCAACAATTAGTGATTAATGTTTCCCTGTACTGTGCTTCCTTGGGGGCGGGGGTGGCTCAGTCGGTAGCGCGCCAGGCTCGTAATCTGTAGTTCCCAGGTTCGAGTCCCAGCTGGGTCAGTGTTGAGTTTTATCTCCGCAAAAATTCCCCGCCCTGCCCACGGTCAGTAGGGGACACCGATGGGCTTGGAAAGGCCGCCGTCCGTCGGATGGGACGTTAAGCCGTGGCCCCGTGTGCGGGAGAGCCATACCCTGTGCACGTTAAAGAACACGCTGGATGGCCTTGACGGGAGGCTACCATCTGTCTCCCAACAGCTGTTCCAGTGGGTCCCCTCCCTCAACCTTCTCTGAGCCTTCGGGGTCCATGTGACCTGGCCATTTAGCCCATGGTGTGCAAAAAAGTGCCGCTCAGAGGTAAAACAACCCAACTGCGCTTCCTAATCTCCCACTCTGACCCAGGTGAGAAAGGGGATTCGGATATGCTTGGAAAAGGAATAGGGCGTTAATCATTGGTATTGTGAGGAACAACCATAACTTAGGTACGTTAACGAGTAAACTGCATGACCTTGACGAGAGACCTTCAACTGTCGGGGCAGGAGGGCTCAGTCGGTAGCGCCTGCCAGGCTCGCAATATGCAGTATTAGCGTTAAGATTTATTACCACAAACCTCGCCAACCTGCCTCGGGCAGTAGGGGTGATTGATGGGCTTGGAATGACCGCCGTCCGTTGGATTGGACGTTAAGTCGTGCATCCGTATGCGGGAGAGCATACTCTGTGCACGTTAAAGAACATGCTGGATTGCTTTGATGGGAAGCTATCATCTGTCTCTCAACAACTGTCTACTGTGTTTCCTCCCCACTATCTTCTTTGAGCTTTCAGGGTCTTTGTGACCTGGCCATTTAGCCCAAAGTGTGCAAAAAAGTACCGCTCAGAGGTGAAACAACCTAACAGTTGTCAGGTGGATTCCATTCCTTCTCATACCTAAGTCCTTAGAATTCTTGCGACACAACATTACATTTAGCACATTGTGCAGAAGTGTACCTTAGATATAAAACAAACCAGAATAAACCTTTAGTATATGCACATATCGATATAGCAATCAATACAAAAATGTCCCAAAATACAATTTAAACTTCTGCAGCGTCTTTCCTGTTTTTAAAAGCACATGGTTTTTTGATGATCCTGATAAGCAAGAAACAACTTCGATAAAAGAAACAACGGAAAAGACCGCGTGCTTAGGAGCAGCCCCACAAACTTACAGACAATTTAACTGAGTCGACAACACTTTGCCCTGGAGCTGAATGCTCACGTGCTAAACCCATGACACTCCCTAACGACAAGTTAATGAGAAATCAAAGAGCACTAGTTAAAACGCAATTATTGTCCTAGGGCGCAAGTCTTAGCGAACATCAAAAGATTCGAAGGAGCAGTAAATGCAACTCTCCTCTTTACAATAGAACCCGGATTTAGCAATGACTTTATCGGCTAGATAATGGTGGATGCATTAGAATAGCTCCTCGCTATTGTGTGCCTTCTTGCACACGTGTTCTTCGCATCCCTAAAAGATCATATCGAGAAATTCGTCGCTCATCCATCCTTTTTAAATCGTCTCTCTCATCTTCCAATCGTAAAAGTGAGTGTTTTGAAGCCAAGTTACTCAAGGAATGGTGCTGATGAGTTGCGATGATAAAGGCGACTCGTTTGCATCGATAGAGTTGGAAAGGTAATGTGTTTCCAAACTACCGCATTTGCTGCGAGGTAGACAATAGTGTATCGAGTTTCTAGACTATTTTCTTTGTTTTTCGGGAAACAGTTTATCAACCGTTTGAAACACACTTAGCCTTTTTTATTAAAATAATAGACAATTTTGCAAAAATGCAAATTTACCACCTTGGAGAAAATGTTTAAACACAATAAATCGTGTATGATGAGAAGTTTTGATATGAGGAAGCGTTTTGATATGAGGAATATGAATATTTAATCAGGATCTTTCGAAATATGTAAAATGTGTGAAAACTTATTGTATAATTAATAAGTACAAAAGTTAAAAAGAACTCTCTCCTCAGATAAATGCACAAATTGCTTCTAACTGTTATAAAAAGGTTTTATTCAGAATGAATTATCGTAGACAAGGCTCCTTAAGGATTATCTCTTTTCAATCTAGGAGAGCAATGCATGTTGAACTTATTCTGTGAATCTTGCTCTTTTTAAACATCTATCTTTTAAGAGAACTTTATCTAATTCTATTCGAATGACTCAGTACATTATCACTATTACGCTGTATTTAAAGAAAAGATGATAAAGATGTGGTTACCAAGACATCTTTGACTCACTTTTTTAAGTCAATTTTCAATTTTCAAGTGTACATTTGTTGTCCACACGTACGTCCACAGTTTGGTCCCAAACTGTGGACATACGTGTGGACAACAGTGCGATATCATAAGGACTTCCGTCGTGAGATTATATCCTTTCAAAATTATGCAAAAGTGAGTAAGATGTCTTGGTAACCACATCTTTATGCAGCGTAATAGTGATAACGTACTGAGTATA
This sequence comes from Ryuthela nishihirai, assembly GCA_038380435.1. Lineage (NCBI taxonomy): Eukaryota > Metazoa > Arthropoda > Arachnida > Araneae > Heptathelidae > Ryuthela > Ryuthela nishihirai. The sequence goes on along the minus strand of JAWZYU010000009.1, from coordinate 22,783,945 downwards.
CGTAGTCTCTACTATTACCTTGGAGATTATTCGAATGATTCTTTTTTATTTCTATCTTAATTTCTGTTGTTACTGCCTCTCGGACACTGACACTCCTTGCATTCGATTCCTCTCGTTAAGCTCCAAATGCAACTCAGTTATTTGTATTTATATTAAGACCTACATTTTCCATTTGAAAACATATTCCCAGAATGAGTACTACAAGTAAAGGGGAGAAGTCGAAATCGAAAAATAAAGATATAAAGAATATTAATTAATTAGACAGTAACGAAGTAGAATTTTCTTGTGATGAATATACTGATGCTATTAATTTAATCCACCGCGTTTTAAGTGAGCAGTTGTCCTTAAAAAATATCTGATTTAAATGAAAAGTGCAAGATGGAATTAATTCAAGGAATAAATGAGTGCAAAAGAAGTACGCAATAGAGCTCTAATAAATTAGAGGACTTTCTGAAAATGATCACCGAAATAAACAGAGAAGTGAAAGAGGTTAAGAAGCAAAACGAAATATTTAAGGAAACTAATCAGTTATTGCAGAAGGAAATTAAAGAAATGAGAACGAGAGTAAATAATTTAGAACACGTCAGCAGAAATAAAAACATAGAAATGGTCGGTGTGCCTGAAACACCAAATGAAAATATCCAAGAAATCATCCACTAGGTAGCTAAGGCATTAAAAATTTGCTGGAATGACTTGGACATTCAAGCAGCACACCGAGTACCAACAAGAAGCAAAGCGAAATGCAAGCCAATAATAGTTCAACATAATTCAAGAAAAATGAAAAAAACTTGGATCACACGTTTGAGAGAAAGAAAATCAATAATTGCTAAAGAAGTCTGTAGCCATTTCCCGGAAGAAAAAGGTTTTGTCAACGAACATTTAACACAAGAAAATAAACATTTATTTAATGAGCTAAGAAATATCAAAAGGAAAATAATTTTAAATTTTCTTGGGTTAAAGACGGGAAAGTGTTTCTGCGAAAAAATGAAAAAGCAAAGGTGATTAGACAGAACGTTAAGTGTTAAGATAAAAAAAATATATTGTATATTGTAGTTACTTTAATGAATTCTAGTGATAATTTTTCTGATTGTAGTTTCACATCAGACTTTATTGAAGTGTTTGGTGAAACCTTGATAAATAAGTGCAATGTTAAAATAATTAGTGCTAAAAATGTTTATAATAAATCTTACTATAAATGGAGTAATGAAATAAATATGATAATAGGTAATATTAGAAGTTTAAGAAAGAATTTTGATCACTTTTCAATGTACTTGATATTAACAGAATTTAGCCCTGATGCAATAGTTTTAACTGAAATATGGATTAAAGAAAATGAGATTGATTTATATAAATTACCTGGCTATATAGCACAGATAATATTAAAATACTCAACTATAGCACAGAATTTGTTAGTGCAGATATGGTGCAGATATAATTTACCTACGAAAATATAGCTCATATTCTAATGGCTTTCTATAGGTAGCATAGCTTTACAAAACTGACATTTATTGAAGAAATTGAAAGGAAATTAGCACGAATTAATATTAATAACCTTACGTTAGTTGGGAATATTAATATAGATATTAGATCCAAAGAAGTACATAGCAAACGATACAGCGAACTTATGCAGTCCATGGGATTCTGCGAATGCCATAATTTAATAACTAGAGAGGATTCAATGACATGCCTAGATCACGTTCTTTGTCAGAACTCCTAACATCGAAAACTTTATTACATATGTTATCGAGACACAAATCAGTGATCACTTTTTACTGGCTTTAGTATCAAATCTAAAAGCCAAGTTACAGCTCGTAATGATAATAGAGAATTTAAAAGAACCGATGTTCTTTTAAATTAATTAAATTATTTGATTTAAAAGAACCGATCAAAAAGAAATTTGAAGTTAATGATATGGGATGTTATTATTTGCCAAAAAGATCCTGGTCATGCATTTGTTTGTTTTACAAATGAATTGCTTAGATTAGTTGATGAATCGGGCTATATTACTCAAAAGACGAAAAACAGTAAAAAACTAAAACCATGGATTACTAGCGCTTTATTAAATTCTACTGAAAAACGCAATAAATTATATAGATAATTAAAAAAAAGCAACCCTATAATATACCACTTAAAGACAAATTAAAGAGTTATCGGAATATTTTACTTGATTTAATAAGAAAGGTGAAGTCAACATATTTAAAGGAGAAAATTTTGCATTATAAGGGTAATTCTACGAAACAATGGGAGATTATTAATAATGTGATTGGTAAGAAAAGATAAAGTAATGCAGTATCTAAAGAAATCATTGTGGAGCACAAAACCTTTAATTTTATTGAGAATCTTGTTCTGTTTGTAAATAAATTTTATGAATATTTCACTGGAGGAGCTATAAAATTAAATTCAGATTTTCAAAGTGGTTCTTAAAACAGCAGTTTGCATATGAATTCAATACTGAATACATTATTCATTGATCACATTACACGTTCTGAGGAAAACGATATTATCCTATGTCTAGATTCAGGTAAGTCCTCAGGAATTGATGGCATTTCAACAGATGTTTTAAATCTAGCTTCTCCCCCATATTACAACGTTCTCAGCAAACTAATCTGTCACTACGAAGTGGAATCTTCCCAAAAATATTGAAAACTGTAGTAGTTATTTCTGTTTTTAAGCGAGGGGATAGATGGGATCCAACAAATCACAGGCCAATATCTGTTTTGTCTGCCATTTCAAAAACTTTTGAGAAATTGGTTAAAAATGAAATGATTAATTTCTTAAATAAAAGCAAATTTTTCTCCAATAATCAGTTTGGGTTTAGAGAAAAAAATGGGCACTGAAGACGCTGTTTTGCAAATGATCACTGCTATACATAATAGAATAAATAAAAATTTAAAAGTTGCTACAATCTTTCTAGACGTTTCAAAAGCTTTTGACACAGTTCCACATGATTTATTGCTGAATAAACTTCAAAACTATGGCTTTAGATGGAAAATGCTGAAATGGCTCAAAAGCTAGTTAACCAATAGAACATACAGAATTAAAACTGAAAGTTGTTTAAGTGACGGTAATGAACTTGAATATGGTGTTCCTCAAGGATCTGTGTTAGGTCCCTTATTATTCTTGTTTTTCATTAATGATTTATGTAAGCTAGAATTGAAAGGCCAAATTCTAACTTTTGCTGATGATACAGCACTGATATATACAGCACGAGATAAGGAACAATTAATTGCTGAAGGTAATGAGGGTTTGTTTACGATTAGAAATTGGTTCTTAAAAAATAAATTATTTATCAACATTGAAAAAACGAAAAATTTATTTTTTAGATTGAGAGAACAACCGGATAGACTAAGAAGTAAAATATTTTATCATGACAGGAGTTGTACTGGAAATAAATGTATATGTAAGGCAATTGAGGGTCTTGATGAATACAGATATCTGGGAGTTTACATTGACTGCAAATTAAATTGGGTGTGCCATGTATCTCATGATATTAAATGCAATAATGCAAAAACTCCAAGTATACATATATTATTCAAAATTTTCTAGATTTCGGTTTTAAAAATGACATATCGCTCATGGATTAAGTCTTACCTGATTTATGGATTTACATTCTAGGATGGTACTTATTCAACTGATATAAAATATCTTGTTCGAGTACAAAATCATGTTGCAAGATGAATTGCCAAAAAAATAAAATATGAAAGCACTAGAAATATTTATAGAGTTTGATATGCTATATGTAAGAAAATTATATGTATTCAGAATCCTATTGCATCTGTTTAAAAACTGGGATAAACAAATTTTAGTAATCAGTTTTCGAAAATAGACGTAGCAAACTCCCAAATATTCATATTTCTAAGCCTACAAAAATTCTCATTCAGAAGCAGTTTGCCTACAGAGCCCCTAAAATATTCAACAATAACTGAAAGAAATCTTCATAAATTTAGGAATAAACTAAGAAGTTGTTGCATAATATGAGTGATATTCAAGTTTTACTGTGACCTGTATTGTATATTTTTCTATTACTTGTTTATATTCTATATAGATTACTCAATAGAATAATAGCACTTTAGAAAAATATTTTTGTGCCTTTTATATAATATATGCATTTTCTTATCCACAGGCGAGTTTGTAACTGTTGTGGGTAGTTTATTTCCAATTATGAAATGGAAATGTAAAAGTTTTTCTAGACATTATTTTATCTGGAAATAAATTGATTGTTTGTTTCTCGGCCAGTTTTTCTTTCTTTTATACATATTCTGATTTTTCTAGTTGCCTGGCAGCATGTTCGATCTCCTAAAAATTCCAACAGACAATTTTTCGCTTTTCAAAAATACTTTAGAATGTATATACATTGCTTTTGTCACACCTATATTATTTGTACTTTTGATTTTTTATACGTTCTTCTTCAGTATTAAATGTTCTTTCTCCTGATATGTAACAAGACCAATTCCTATTCATTGGTTACTTCAAGATAACATTTTGAATTTGAGTTTTATTTAAAGCAATTTGGTATGCAAATTATTAACTTGACGTTTAAGTTATTCAAGTACTTTATGATAGTTATACAGTTTTAGTGACGTATTTTAAGACATATCGTCCCTTCTTATTAAATGCAATATGAGATCAGCTTTACTTTCTTCGACACATTTAGAGGGATAATTATCATATCTGTATGTGTTTATAATTCCTTTTTTCCTGAATGCATAGAATCCCAAAAATTTTCCCTGATATTTTTTTATTTCTTTTCACTTCCAGTTGATTATTTCAAAATTATAGGCGCAAGAGCTACTAATGCTCCAAAAGCATTGATTTTTTTTTTCATTGAGGTCAGCTTTCGGTATTATGTTCACATTAATTCCAATATCAACTTGGTTGAATTTTCCTTCTGTAGAATGATAACCAATTTCTTCTTTATCCTTAAGCACTTCTATAATTGTTTTTCACTCGATTCTTTCACAGCTGACCTGCATTCGTCTCTGAAGTTTTCACATTTATTTCCTTACTCTTTTTCAATCGGTATTTTTATCATTTTTGTCTAGTGAGTATTTTATTTACATAATTTAGTTAAATTGTTTATCAGAATTTCATCATTCAAGTTCTTTGACATTTTGTGATTATTTACGTTGTTATCAAGTATAAGTTGGCTAATTTGCTGTTACTCCCCCCATAAACTTGATATTTGACGTTTGAATTATTTGGCTCATGAGGTATTAGTGCTATACAAAATACGAATGGAGGCTAGAGAGCAGCTATAGAAAACGTATGTTTTATTCTTGTTAATACCAGAGAATTTACTAAATAGCTATGATCAGGGGCGTATTTAAGAGATTTGGAGCGTTCAGACCCCTCCCCAAAATGCATACGTTTCAAAATTTTCTGAATTTTAATCTTTTTGAAATAGTTAGCTATTTTAAGCATTGATGAGAAATATTCCACTGGTTTGTAGTTATTCATTTATTTATCTATTTAGCTCTTGCTTTTTCTTATTATTTGCTTATTTATTTATCTTTTTCTAAATCTTTTCCAGAAATATCCTATCCCCAAATATATTTTTTTAAAACATTATTCCACTTTCTGTGTGGTATGCTCTCATATGCTTTCTGAAAAATCAATCTGATATATGCAATGTATCTTCCTAAATTGTCATTAATGTTTTAAATTTCTTTCATATGATTTGAAAATATACAGCGCATTTTATTAAAACCTTTCAGCTTACGCATATTAAACGATAAATTTTTTCTGCTAATGTTTCACAAGTACTTTGTTTATACGTTTCTATTAACATAAATGTAACATTGAAACAAAACTCACTTAAATACAGAACACAAGAAGCAGAAATTCTCTATATTGACTTTTTGCAAAAGAAAACAGAATCTGCCGTCTACATGAATGAAAAGATCACCGACACATACACAGAAATAACCACTCCAAAAGACAACTGAAATAGTCTAAATGGGATTTCCAGTTGATGACATCGTGTTGCGACCTAACAACATTAAAAGCAACACGCCAAACAAAACTAAAATCAAACACTTAGCCACAAAATCCACAGGTATCTTCACATAGCTGAAAGAACCGCCTCCGGGCAAAAAGCTTCAGCTCGATAATGTTAGCTCGATAACGTTAGAAGGTCCATTTAACAAGATAATGTAAAAATTACGGAGATGCTTGGTGAATATTCTGAATGCTTCGTTTTCTTTTCTCCTGTTTTTGCTTCGTCAGTCGACTGAAAGTTTTGCCTGCATTGGCGAATATTTTGCTCCATGTCTGCCTCCTAAACTCTCGCCTGCAAACCTTCCGAATAATGATATTTTCTTTTCAAGCATGCCGAAACTTCCTTGATGTAGTGAAAACTGCGATTAGGCGGCTCATTTCTCTCCCATGCACCGCATCACGCTTAGCTGAACTACTCGGTGATTGCAAGAAAGTGTTGGACGCTTTGTAAAAACCACCAAGAGTGGAATTATCGATACTTCCCGTATGGAGTGGACGCTGACAGAGTTTACGAAGCAATATGCACTAGGAGATTGGAGAAGGATGAGTTAATAGGCGATGATGAATTGTATCGAAAGAAGCTGAATTTATTGAATCTGTGAAAGTTAAAGTGCTAGAGAAATATGAAATTCAGTTAACTATATCAGAGATGATGGTGAATTACATCGAAGAAATGAAGAATTTCAGTCTCTGTTTACAAATTGGTATTATTCATGTGTTAAATTTCTTTCTATGAATTTGAAAACAAAGAGCGCATTTTATTAAAATCTTTTCGCTTATAGATAATAAACAATATTTTTTTTCTGGTCTTATTTTATCATTGATTTACTTTATAAAAAAAGTTTACATATAAAATATGCTGTGATAAGTACTGCACAAAGGATTACTACACAATGACCCATTTTATTCCAAAATGACCTTCTGACAAAAAGATCGTGACCCTTTCAGAAACCGATTCCTTTTTAACTCGATAATTAAGAAGTTTAGTCTAGATTAATATTAGTATACACATATGCAGTTTTTACTCGAATTTTAAATTTTATTTTTATATATAAAATATTAGCGTGATATCTAAAAAATTTTGGAATTAGGGAAATTTTGAAAAGGGCGGAGTTATTTTGTCTTTAAAGTTTAAAACGTTAAAGCAATATGAAATTTAGATAATTGAATTATTGGTGATGATCAGTTGTATCGAAGGAATAAAGGCAGACATGTTATCTTTAAAATCTGAAATACTGAAATGCAGTGAAATGTCAGTATAATGAAATTGAAGTGGTCGCCAAAATATATTCGTTATACTGAAATTTCGTTGTACCGAAATGAAATAATAAAACAAAAAATTTCTATGAGGGTTACATAATGCAAAATAATCATTATGAGAGAAATTTATGGTGCATTAGAGTTGAATTCTTAAAAAAAAATCGGTAATATTTTAACCGTTTCACCAAGCATCTCTTTGTGAGTTCAAAATTGTGTCTGAACTTTCCAGTACATTATCCTGAATATCTTTCCATGCCATTACGAAACGGTGAAGACTTCGCGCCATATTGAGTTGAACCTATCTAACAAATTTAACTAAACCAATAATAATAATGAACAAACTTAAGAATAACTTGAATTTAATGAATGATAAAATAAAACGCGTGGATTGCAGCTGCTTTGATCATTACTTGCAATGCAATACAATCAAAATATGTCTAATTTTATATCATTACTTACAATGCAATATAGTATTCAGATCGCGTAAACTTCAGGTTCGAAAATCGCCTTTTTTGTGCTAGGATAATATAGTAACTCCATTCTGAAGCATATATGTAGAAAGCTACACAGTGATATCGATAAATATGCGTGAGAGCGATGTACAATGCCACGAGATTCATAGCTCTCTGATTGGTTAAATATTTCACAGTATTTAATATAATTGCAGCGTTGCCAGATGCTAAAATGTGCATTGTACATGTTGTTTAAGGATTCTCTTTTTACAAATTTCATTCTACGGTCATATTGTTTGTATCGGGATAAATTTTTATTTCATTAAAACTGATATTTTCGTTACTCTGGTAATCGTTAAAATGAAAAATGTTTACATAGAGAAACATAACAAATTGCCAGGTGTCGGAAAACAAAATTCGTCACACTGAATATTTCGTTCTTCTCGCGTTCGTTTTATCGACATTTTACAATAATATAAAATTTAGGCTGATGTATATTGTAGCTGATGAATTGTATCGAAAGAATAAAGCAGCTGAAGTTATTTTGACATAAATGCTGAAAGAATGGAATATTCTTTTTGATTTTTGCATCAGTTGTTTCAGAGGGTTTTAATTTATTCGAAGGAAAGATTTACACCGAAATTCGAGTACTTTAATCTCTCCGGGCTAAATGGTCATTTTACAAGAGTCCCAAGCCATGGTTTAGTCAAGGAGAACGAATGGATGACTTTTAAACGTCTTATGGTAGTCTTTCTTCAGAGTCGGTCAGAGTGTTTGTTAATTGATACAAGGAATGGCTCCACTGCACAAGGATTACTGCTCAATGACCCATTTTATTCCGTAAATGACCCGTTCTGACCAGAAAGATCGTTTCCCTTTCTGCAGCCAACAACTCTTAGGCAAGAGAGAGAAGAGAATCCCCATTCTCTTAAGTTGAGATTCGAAACAACGAACATCTGGTTACGAGACTAGAGCCTTTCTACTGAGATGTCCGCATTGCAAAGAGAATATAAACAGATATCACTCTAGACAGAACTTGTCACAGTGATCTAGAGAGATAATATTAGTCTAACCTTAGAAAATATTAGTATATCTTTCCAGTAGTTCGCACATGGAGAGCACGATTTTCAACAGGATTTAAAATAAATAACCTAGAATTTTATAAATGAAAAAAAAATTAATTAATAAATGCCCCTTCAAGCAGCTGCTTGACACTGAGGTTTGACAGGAGCCTGTCAAACCTCTGTGTCAAGCTGCTGCTTGTCAAGTGTTTGCGTTATAGTGTCAAGCCTCTGTGTCAAGTGTTTGCATTTATACACCAAAGTAGAAGGTCTGTGAGGATGGCAGGACCTCAGCAGAAAAACAACACAAACACCCATGTCTTATCAGGGACTTTAACCCAGTCCCTCTGATCAGTAGCCAAGCGCGCTAACCACTCGGCCACTCGGCAACAGTATTTAAAACTGAAAATAATTTTGAAGCTGACCACACTAAGCTCTCCACCAATTTGACAGTTTAACTGAAAGTTACTTATTAATTAAACTTTACACAGAGTATAAATAGTCTTTAATTTGATAACTAAGAAGTTTAGTGAAGTTAAATATTAGTATATACACAGAAGTGCCATTGAATTAGGAATAGCAATCTAGTAACGTGTTGGACCCCCTCTGGCCCTGATAACGGCAGCCACACGACGAGGCAAGGACTCCATAAGCTTGCGTAAATGTTCCACAGGTATGGGGACCCATGCATCCTCCAGAGCTGTCCACAATTCTCTCAAGGTCGTCGCTGATGGGACATGGGTCCGAACACTCTGCTCGACGGTATCCCAAAGATTTTCGATGGGATTTAAATCTGAGTTTCTAGATGGCCAATTCATTATTTCAAAGTCAGCAGAATGCTCCTGCCACCATGCAGTAGCCAACCTGGATTTGTGAGATGAACAGTTGTCTTTCTGGTAGACACATATTGGGATGCATGATGGCCATGAATCGGTGTAAATGGTCAGCCATGAGTTCTACGTACCGGGATGCATTGAGAGTCGTAGGTAAAGAAACCAAAGGTCCCACAGACGTCCAACTGAAGACAAACCAGGCCATCACTGAGCCACCACCAGCTTGTACTGTTCCGAACTGACTGGCAGTATCCATGGTTTTATGGGGTTGGCGACATACCACTGTCACTCATCGGCGTGATGAAATTTAAATCACAATTCATCACTCCAGGCTATCTGTTGCCAATTTTCGATGGTCCAGTTTCGATGTTCTTTAGCCCAGGCAAGGCGTTGAGACTGGTGTCGTGTCGTTAGAAGTAAGACTCCCGTAGGTCGTCTGCTCCCGAAGCCAAGACGATCAAGTGAACATGGTCCTTGCACTGTGTTCTCGGCTCGAACAGGCGTTCAGATGGGAGATGATTTCCGATAATGTGTGGTCCCTATTGGTCCGTACGATGCGGGTTAGCCGGCGAAGCCCACGATCTTTCAAGGCTGGTTGTCCTTTGAAGTTTGTCTGGGTGCTTGTTTTTTAGCCGGAATTTTCATATTCCTGGAACACTCTTGAAACTGTCGTACGAGAAAATTCAAGTTCGTTGAGAATTTCGGAAATCGATTGTCTCATCCGTCGGGCACCTACGATATGCCGTCTGTCCTACGAAACTCTCTACTCTACGAGCCTCTGTCCTGCACCTACGAAATGCATCTAAATCCCGCGCCTTTCCTATTACGCTTCTCACGACGAATGCTTGGGGAAGCCAAAGCTGACAGCTATATATGACCAGAGTTTCAGCCACGCATGCGCGCAAATGCGGGACTTGCGGGACTGAATTGGATAATGTCTTCTATCCCTAATTCAATGACACTTCAGTCTATATATTTAGACAAAGTTTTTATTTGAATTTTAAATTTTATTTTTTGTATATGAAATATTATACAAAAAAATATAATTTCATATCTGAAAAAATGTATTGCAATGAAGAAATTATACATGCATATATTTCTTTCTCTTTTTTTTTCAGCTCGGCACAGAAGCGAACTTTCTTCCAATATTTTCCGGTGGACTTTGGGATTGATAGTTATATGTGTAATAAGACTGCCATGTTTTTTGTAGTGCTAATTATGGAACTTATTTGGATGTTTCTAATATCAGAGGTCTTCACAACAGTTTAAAGAGAGAACGACAATAAATTACGTCTCAGATCTTCACGTACTGGTTGAAGACAGAGAAGTGTCCATGCGTGTGTTGCGCATGTGTAGTTGGTGCTCAACCACAACGCCCAACCGTCATCAAATCGACGAGCTATGGAAACTGGAAACACTGACTTTTCCTCTTATGAAATGTCTTTCTTCACTCCTGTGATATTGCAAGCAGTGCCGCTTTGGGGCACAGTTCACTCCAAGTCTTTCACAAGCTGGATCTATGAACATCGTATGCTATTTGACTGGCAAAGTTTACCTTGATCTTTGCTATCTTATCATATACAGTTGTGGTCTTATTTGTTATGACCACCTTTGCTTTCATTAATAGTTCACGGTCGTTGCGAATTCTTCTGACTGCATTTCGTTATGGATAACAAGAAAAAATAATAACAACAAATATCTGCTTTATTTAAGAGTGAATGTCCTCAGGGAGACAGGGCATAAAACAGCTTTCTTCTGAAACAAAAAAAAAACTATTTATAACACTAGACAACAAATTTAAACTTTTTTTTTTATAACATTTTCCAAATTGGATATTTTGGACTAATTTTGGAATGCTGAATTCAAATATGGCTGTGAAAAACATGCAGCACGTACAGTTTTTTTTAAATTACGGAATCATGTATTTCAAATTTTAATGAATACGGATATCTGGGAAATGAAAATAAATATGACTATTTTATTAAATTGCAACTTAAAACTCATTAATTAATTACATGATTACAGTGAAAAAATTAGAAACATCATAGTTAGAGACCACTGAATATAAAGTAACTAATGAAATAATATTGAAACGCAAAATAAGAAAACATGGGTAAGGATGTTTTATACTTACAAGAAGTTCATTTTTGTCTTTTATGTGCTGAGGTATCTTCCTTCTGCAAGAACCAACAGTAGTCACCCATCATTGCTGGGTCCCACCTGCCTTGGTATCTCTCATCCATGGCTCGGATATCCTGGTGAAATCTTTTCCCTTGCTCATCACTGACAGCTCCTAAGCTCTTGGGAAAGAAGTCGAGATGCGAGTGCAAGAAATGGATCTTCAGAGACATTCGGCAACCAAGATTTTCTTAGTTTTTGAGAAAATCTTGAATGAGCTGATGGTAGTTTTCCTTTTTGTGATTCCCCAGAAAACCCTGGACCACAGACTTGAAGGATTTCCATGCAGCGCACTCCTTCATATTCAGTTTTTCCTAGATGACAGTATCATCATATCATTCTTAGAAGATCAGTAGCTTCCTGATCTGAGGACCGACAAAGATCCCTTCTTTGAGTTTTGCTTCACTTAGCTTTGAAAATATTTCCATCAAGTGCAAAAAGACTTTACCAGTTTTGTCCGTAGCCTTTACAAAGTTTTTCATAAGCCACAGTTTGATGTGTAGTGATGGGAGCAGAACATCAGAGGGGTCAACTAGAGGCTTATACCTCACATTACTCTTTCCAGGAATAAAAACATGTCTTTTGGGTCAATCTTTTGTTTTCTAGTGTTCCTTTCTGGCCCTACTGTCCCACAAATGCAGAAAACAGCAAAATTTTGTGAAACCTCCTTGAAGCCCGAGAAAGAGAGATGTGACTTTTAGTTGACCACAAACTAGTCCTATTTTATAACAGTGAGTATTTTTCCATTCTTCCGTAAGTTTCCTTCATTCCCACAGCGAATGTCACTGGAATGGAAGGTTTTTGGATTTCTTTATGCAAAAGACAGCTTTTAAGCGGAATTTTGACGAATCTATAAATAGACGCCATTTCTTAGAGTCGTGAGTTGTTCCAATATCTTCTATTAGCCCTGAAATATCTCTGCAGAAACCCAAACCATCTTGCATCTCGTAATAAGCAGGTGAAGCCAAATTTCTCTTTCTGAACAGAGAAACTCTGGTACCCTTGGCCAGAAGATTCCACTCTTGAAGTCTGGAACCTAAAATCTCAGCTTGTTGTTTGGAAAGTCCTAGGCCTCGAACAAGATCATTTCGTCCATTTTGCTGTATGAGAGGAGACTCGTCTAGCTTTCTAGGGGTGTATGTAAGATCAGGATCTGTATGTGCCTCAAAGACTTCCTATGATGTATGTGAATCCATCTCCTTCCAGTTGGTTGCAGGTGTTGGTATAGGAAGATCGTCTCTATGAGGAACTGGACCTATGGCTGTAGACAAATTTGGATATTGTATTTTGCTTTTGTTCATTTTTGAAAAGCCCGACACTTTAGTTGAACAAAAATATTAATCATGCAAGCGACTAGTTGGCACACGCCACACCATTGGAACTGTAAAGGGCATGGATTTTATCTTATCTTTGAACCATTCATTCAGGCCAAAAAAGCACGAAATGCAGCACACATGTGGAGCCCATGTTTTGTCCTGATCTCCAACATGACATCCAAAATACAAGTCTTAGGTTTTCTTCAAAATCTTTGTCAAAGAACAACCCTGGGATTTTAAAAAATAATTTTCACACACATAACAAAACTTATCTGGCATATTAACACATCCACGACGCTGCTTTTGTGTCATTTAAACGCCAAAATTCACTCTTCAATGTACAGCACGTGTTCCTCCAACATTGAAAACAACAAGAATGGCGGTCTGATATTAGGATACTGTTACATTTTTCTGCCACTTGGCAATCAATGTTGCCAACCACAAAAAGTAAAATATCCGATATCCTCCCAGTTGCCTTGAGGTGTTGGTATAGGAGGATCTTAATAGGGGTCAAAATGACCAATAACATAAAAGCGTGACGTGCTAGCCATTTTTTAAGGCCAGATCTGAAATCAGTAGCTAAAAAAGAGTGAAAGGCAGCTACAATTGTTTATGTTATAAAAACCTTGTAAACCAGTGTAATCATTGGCTTCACTAGGGCAGTGTCCTTGGGAGGAAAATGACAGATTTTGATTTTAAAAAGGATAAAAAAATAGCGATTTCGACGACCTTTCTGAAAGGTCTTCAAGTCTTTTCACACTTGAAGATCTTTAGCCCATTTTTTTCTCTGGTATTTGTTGTTTTCAGAACAAAAAATTATAATATATATGTGAAGAGATTTGCACAATCCTTACGTCAAGAAATCGTTTGAAGTTAGCTTATTCACTGATGTTGAATAAGAATGCGTTCCATTTTTAAAATCCTATTCAAAAGAGCTTATGATTTGACTATATGTTTAACAAAAACAAAAACAAACCCTTTAATTAAATAAATCCTGTAAATCATTGTGGTGTTATTTCTCTTCCTCTGGCTGAGAATAGTTTTCATTTTGAATAAAAAACTGGGTAGTCTTCAAACTAGAGTTAGCTCTATTCCTAATACTTCTTCGTAAGAAAAGCACACTTTGGAACATTGTTTTAAATATTAATATACAATTTTTATATTTCTTTTATAGTTACAATAAATGATAAAAAATATTATTACATTAACAAAGGATAATTAAAAAAACATTCCAATAGTTCTCCATGTTCGGACGTCTATACCTCTTAGTGTAGAACGTTATAAGAAAATCAGTACATAGAATTTCGAAACGCCTTTTCCTTCCTCTTACATTCCAATGTTAAATATTAAAGAAAATCTTGCTTCTGTGCTACGGTAATAGAAACAAGTTCAATCATGCGGGCCAGTACAAAAGTGTCGCTGGCTGCCACAGTTAGACCACCCTGCTCTGACTGACAGTTTCATATAGCTGATTTTTTTCAGTAAAATAATGACTAAAATTCCCAAGCCTGATAAATTTGAATTACCCAGAATAAGAAAGCGATAATCGATAACAAGACACGAGAAAAAAAAAAGGTAAACATTTTCACAGATTTCTTGTTTCCTAGGAACGGGAGAAATCATTTCCTATGGAAAAATTTCACATCAGTGTAAATTGACTGAAATTATGTATTATCTGAAACAAATCAGTGGAAATTGAAAATATAAAACACAATTTTTTTTTCTATAATGAATAAAATGCAATAATTATTTTACTTCAGAATAACTTTTTGAAGAGATCAAATACAATATTTTTTTTTTGAAATAACCCATTCCAACTGCTCATTCAGTTAGTAGTGTATACAATGTTTGCTCAAGAATAACATCTAATTCAACCTTCAGTCAGGACTCAGTCGGCAGTGCGCCAAACTTCTGATCTGATGTTCCTAAAGCCTCAAATGCCCCAGATTTCAGCTTTATCTATGCTAACCCATTTCCCTTGATGAGAAAAGATGAACTCTGAAAAAACGCTGTCCGTCGGATGTACTTTAAGCCGTGTTCCTCTGTTCAGCAGGACAATATACTGTGCACGTTAAAGAACATAATGGATGGCTTTGACGGGAGGTTTTCATCTGTCTCTTGACAGTTGCCCAGTGGGTTCACTTCCTATAACAAATTCTGAGCTCCTGCGGTCTTTATGATCTAGCCACTTAGACCTGTGCGCTCAAAACTTAGACCAAAAGTGCCACTCAAAAGTAAACTATCATGCATTAAAACCCACCCTTCAGATAGTAAGAAAGGAAATTTGTTTTAATCGCAACTATTAATGCGTAGAACACAAAAGTGTAATAATGTCTTGCAAAATGAATTGGCAAAAACTAAATCAATAAAGTTTCAACGACGGAAATATCAGTATACTCATTCCTTGGTTAGTGATCTGGCAACCTTCGTGTACGTTCACGAAGATTGCCAGATCACTAATTTCTAAAAAAAAATCGTTGACAGATATTTTTTCTGAATTCTGTAATCAACCATAGTGTTCACACGAAGGTTATCAGATCACTAATTTCTAAAAAAATTGTTGCCAGATATTTTTCTGAATTCTGTAATCAAACATTGTTTTCGGATACTTTTTTTGAGCGACTGTACGAATATACAAGTTCAGCCAGATTGATTAAAGAATATAGCTTGCCACGTGTAGGGAAGAAACGTTTGTAAGCGTTAAATTTTCCAACTTCATTACTCGACAATTTCTACAATGATCAATTTTTCATTTTAGTTTTTATTACTCTAGGACAATTTCTGCAACAATCAATTCTCCATTTTTAATATCTAATACTCAACAACAATTTCTACAATAATCAATTCTCCATTTTTAGTTTATATTACTCGACAATAATTTCTACAACAATCAATTCTTTATTTTTAGTTTTTTATTACTCGACATGCATACACAATACGTATCATGCATTAAAATAAAAGAGCATTTAGCCGGGGTGTTTATTTTCTTAAAATGAATTCATATACGAAAAACACATAAGAAAATAGAAAAATCGCATAGCATTAATAAAAGTACAGTCATAATATAGGAATGAATTTTAAAATATGCCAAGTAAGGTCAGGATTCTGGAACCCATCCCCCTATTTACATTTTTATTATGAGAAATTCGTGTCCGATTAACACGATTTCACTACATCAGTTTTTTAAAGAATTAATCTATCGTGTTAGTAAGGAACTGGGTTTATTAAAATTAAGGAAATCAAATTCAATTGACTTCCACTGTCTTTAAATACATTAGCGTTGGTTATCAATGAATTGGTGATCTCTTATGATATCTAATTTTATAATTATCTTAAACAACTCTTCGCCTAAACTATCATTACTCAATGAAGCTTTGCTTTATTGCAATATGTTTTCAAATCAAGGTAAGCTTTGCATGCGATTAGACATCAACAAACGTAAGCTTGTGATTTCCTATAGATAAGATCCTGTAGTGCAATGAATGTCTAGTGGGAACATTAACGAAACTTTGGTCCGAAGAAAGCTGCTCGTTATCAAGGAGGACTGAGAAGACCATCGGGAAGCGTTTAGCATGGCCGAAAGACATACAATCTCCTGTGTATATATACCCCATGTGCCTAAGGAAACATTTTAAAATTAGGCCTAGCTAACTGAACTCGTAAACGTTATTACGTATGATCACAGAGAAACACTTGGACTGTGAAAGGAATCATTTCCTGAAATCAAGCGTGGTAACTATGGTGATGACATAAAAATGACTTCTTGCTAACAAAAAGGATCTTCTATATTGATAGCAAGATTTTTTCTACGAACTTCAAGTAGACTTAGTTACATGTGTTTGTAACTCTATGCACTGTAACATACACTTAAAATATTTGATAACAGATAATATAATATAATATTCAGGTGATTATAAAGTTTCTCCTTTTATTTTCTCTTTTCATAAATTACCAGAAAACGAAATGGCTTGAAGAAAGCTATTCGAATCCATGATTTTTATTTTGTACACGTTGCTTCCACTGTGGTACTTTCAACAGAATTGTAATAAGCGAAATCCAATTTTATAGCTTTAAAGGAAGAATTAATGAAAATAAGCATCACTACTGAATTTGCTAATCTCAGTGATTTTTAGATTTAAGTATTTTGGTCTCTCTGAAGTTCATTTGAAAGAAAAAAAATCATTACAAGTTAATTAAACATTTGGGTATGTTCAAAGCGAATAATTTAACATTTGCACTACAAGTTTTCTAAGAACTACCTCATGCATAAGGCAATAAGTAGCTTTTCTGTAAATAAAAACGAATACGGCACTAATTTTTGCTCCAATTTCTCTTAACATATGCATGTTAAGATAAGAAAATATAATCGCTAAAGACAAAACATAGAAGTTGTAGTTAACATTTTCTCATTTTTATTAATGTAAAAGGATAAACGCTTGTAATTTAACATCGTTTGGAAACATGTAATGTCTATTTTTAAGTTGATAAATTTTCATGTCTTATAAAATAAAGTATATATCCGAAAATATTTTCTGATCTGTTATCGTTCAATCCAAACATTTGCTCTCCCCCAACCCCCAATGTTTAATTTTATAATATTTTCCCTTACTCAATGAAGAAAATTGATTAGGATAACTGTAATACGCAGTGCTACTGAGATTAAAATACACCGAAATCCAAACCAGTATTTTACATTATTGGCTAATTTAATATTATCAATTGAATTTGCTTCTGTGACAATATGAGACTAAAATCAATGAAATATGAAAAATCTCACTAAATAGGCTACAGAGCCACTTCAGAAAATAATCAGTGTAAATAAAATATCCACAAAAATAACTCGAGAATATAAAACATGCCCGTTGATATTGTATGCATGCGCAATATTTGTATTGAAAAAAAAAAGAATGGAAATTCTCAATTTAACAAAATGCAGGAGAATAATGAACATTGTCTTATATTTTCTTATATGGTATCATGCAAATGTGTTTGATTTGCTGTTTTATTCAAGAAATAACCGACCAATACAGCAAAAAATGAGTATTCAGAATGCGCATCATAAGAAAAATACGCAACTGAAAGATTTATTTTTTTGGTGATCCTAAAAGCAATTTCTGTAAATGTTTCTTAATTCGCTGCTTCTAAAATGTTTTCATGTTTAATAAAAAAAAAATGACACACAGTCAGTAAACTAAAATATATAATTACTATATTTGTTGTTCCCTCAGAAAAACTAATAAAAAAATTCTTATTGCTAAATCCCGTAATATGGTCATATTGATAGTCTTAATGATGTATTACAAAAAAAAATGGTTAAAAAGGATGCTAAAAAAACACGTAAAATTTGTTTCATTGCATTTAAAATTGTTTTAATATTTGTGAGATTTAATCATTTATAGCAGGAATCGTTATATTCGTAATAGTATGGATTAAATAAGAAAAATGTGATTATTTTTATGATACAGATTTAATACATGTAATTTCAATGAGGGTAGGGATCAAATTGATGAAAGTAATTTTGTTGATACTATTTACCAAATCCATGACGACATGATATTTGTAATAGAAAGAGTTAAATTTGAATGTACAGTCGCTCAAATAAATATCCGAACACTATGGTTGATTACAGAATTCAGAAAAAATATTTGACAACGATTTTTTTTAGAAATTAGTGATCTATTACTTCGTGTTACGTAACACGAAGGTTGCCAAATCACTGATTTCTAAAAAAATCGTTGCCAGATATTTTTTCTGAATTCTGTAATCAACCATAGTGTTCGGATATTTATTTGAGCGACTATACTTTGTAAATTTAAAGCACTATAGTACAGGGTGTTTATAAAGTAACTATCCATTTCTGTAAACACACCTTTTAATAGCTCTCTTTGTATTACAAATGAATCAAAAACATGAAAAAAACAGCAAAACGTTAATACGATTCAACGTGACCCCCTTGCATGTCAACACACAAATTACAACGTTCAGTGGTAGCGCGGTAAACCCTTCCAAGATATCAGGTGTAATCTTAGCCACTGCAGCTGTAATCTGCTCCTTCAGTTGATTAATGCTGTTAATCCTCACCTTATACACCTCTGAGTTGATATAACACACAAAAAAATCTAGAGGTGACCTTGGAGCCCAAAATCTGATGGAACTTCTTCCGATCCACATATCCGGAAAAGTTTCATGTAGGTAGTCACGGACAATTTTTGCAAAATGGGGTAGTGCCCCATCGTGTTAGAAGAGAACAGTGTCGATAATTCCATCAGACACAAGTTGCGGTACCAAGAAAGGTCTCCAGCATATCCCGGTAAATGTCGCCAGTAATTGTGCTCTCAGAAAAACAGAAAGGGCCATACACCTTGGTCTTTGTGATGCCCAGCCAAACATTAACCTTTTGAGAATCCCTGACCCACTCCAGACTTTGATGTGGATGTTCGTCAGCCCAAATCCTGCAATTGTTCCTGTTGACAGGTCCACGTGTGTGAAACGTCGCCTCATCACTAAACAAATGTTATTCATGAGATCTCGTTCCACCGCTTCCGAAAGATCACTATACATGGCCGCACGAGCTGCATAGTCCTCCTCGTGTAGCTTATGAAACATCTATAGATGATAGCACAGTTTTTTCAATGTGGAACGTAGGATTTTCCAAACAACAGTTTGCGTTACAACAAGCTCCCTGCTTAGTCTCCTTGTTGATGCACGAATGCTACGATTGATTGCATCTTCGATGAGTTCCACAGTTTCTGGTGATACTGGAGGTCGACTAGAGCGTTTCTCATCATGAACACTCCCTGTCCTCCGAAATTTGTTCACCAGGGATCTGATTGCTGCCCTTGTTGACGGTGGCTTATAGAATTTACGAGTGAACGCTTGTCTCACCCCTACGAAGTACACACCTAGCAGACGTGCCTCAACTACTGCTATTCTTTCTTCAGTCGTCAACATGATTCACAAAACCTGGAACAGAAAATGATCAGTCAGCGTTTATAAGAAAATGGATAGTTACTTTATAAACACCGTGTACAGAGGATTTCCCAAACTTCACATACACGAGGACGGCAGTTTCAGTACCTTCATTTGCTGTCAAAATTATAAACGTATATTAAAATAATGAAAAAAAAAAAAGAAAGATGAATTTTCACTCTTCATTGAATCTCCCTTATAGCTTTCAAAGAACTAAGAAGAGAAAACCAAAATGAAAGTACAAAATATGCGGTGGGAACCAGTTGTATCTTGCTGCGTTTATGAATGTTGCACAATAAAAATAATATCATGCCGTTATTTGAATATTTGTGAAGGACTGGTACCGGCCCACAGACTACACTTTAGGATATTGTATACCACTACAGTATATTGAATAAATCGATAATCTTTGTTTTAAATTAGAGTACGAATTATTTCATTGAAACATGAATATATTAATGAAATAAAGGAATAAACTGAGAAGCCATAAGTTTATCTTATGAGATTATTGGTTTAATAATACCATCATTATCTTGATAATGGTGTGAAATTAATCCATATTTTTTTTATTTCAATGATAATGCTAACTGATTACAATATCTATTAATAAAGCTTTAATTCTGTCGATTATAGTATGATTTAATTCCTTAATGCCATGGAACTATAATTACGCCTATAATATTATTTCGTCATAACAGGAATTAAATCAACAAAGCCATGAATTTTTATCATGAGACAAAAAAAAATGAACTTTTAAAATCTAAATTGAGCAAATTAATAGTTCAACAATCTTATCTTTAACAATGCTTACAGTTCCAGATTAAAATGAGCAAAACGAATAGCAGAAATGTTTTAAAAGAAAAGTTTAATTTCCTGATACCGCTTGTTTGCCTGCAATATTATCTCCATTATGAATTTGATGATGTGAATAGAAAGGAATTTAAGTACTTATGCTATGCATGACAGGTCAACCTTATCTGAGATGTTTAATTAACATGTGATCGCTTTGTTTGCAACTTTGAATCCAAATGCTTTTGCACTTGCACGTTAAACTCTATTAAAAATGTAAATTTGTGAGAATTATAGAAACATTCTTTGTTACCAAAATGAATTATATCTTGTAACAAACGATTCAGGTTTGTTTAGCTTTGTTATGACGATGAAATAATTATAAAATGCAAAACAAATTTCAAGACTTTGAAATAAATATGGATTTTTTTTTCCGAAAATGTTTTTAATAAAATACTAGAAAAAATGTGTGTCTCCTGTGATAATTAATTTTGCCACTGAAAAAAACATAACCATGTAAAGGGCAGTAATTTTCAATTACGATTATTACACAATGATAAATATCCATTGCATCCTCCTCCTCGTACATCAACAGGGAGATTTACACAATGATGAATATATGATATGATAAATAAAATGGATGAAAATGACACTTGAACTGCCGAACGGTATCGCGTTGGCTTAATATTACATTTGAAATGCCGAACGGTATCGCATTGGTTCGCCGTGAGGCTCGACTATCAATATTCGAATCCCCAGTTGATGACCTGGCTGTTTGTTCGCTCATAACTTGTAGATAAGAAGCTAGCAGTAGCGAACTGGTCTCGAATAAGAAAACTTCTACATAAAATTAAATACATTTTCCCCTCTTCTGTATAAGTTTATACATACTGTCTAGAAATTTGAATACAAGATGTTAACCTGTATTCAAACAGGTTTTCCATATCTGCAATAAAGACTTTATTATGCATTTCAGCTGAGTTTTCCCAATAATACAAAATTTTATCATCACTTGCAGTTTCGCGTATACTTTTAAGACCTTTTTAAACTGTTTACTTCAAGAGAAACAACGTCCTCATAAAAATATAATTACTTTGCACATTCAAAGTTAGAAAATTTAAAACAGCTATTATTAGGGTTGGGTTGGGTTGTTTTACCCTGAGCGGCACTTTTTTGCACACGATGGGCTAAATGGCCAGGTCACATGGACCCCGAACGCTCAGAGAAGGTTGGGGGAGGGGACCCACTGGAACAGCTGTTGGGAGACAGATGGTAGCCTCCCGTCAAGGCCATCCAGCGTGTTCTTTAACGTGCACAGGGTATGGCTCTCCCGCACATGGGGCCACGGCTTAACGTCCCATCCGACGGACGGCGGCCTTTTCAAGCCCATCGGTGTCCCCTACTGACCGTGGGCAGGACGGGGAATTTTGCGTAGATAAATCTCAACGCTGACCCAGCTGGGACTCGTACCTGGGAACTACAGATTACGAGCCTGGCGCGCTACCGACTGAGCCACTCCCGCCCCAGCTATTATTAGCTATTGGTATAATTCTGATACCTTATTTTGGAAGATCACCTCATACGTATGATAAATATCTTCAAAAAGATACTAATTTTACCTTAAGCAGTAGTTACCATTGAGATCTAACAGGAGCCTGTCAGAATGTAACAATCCATAGAGATGATCTGTGAGAAAGGTGATTGCTCAGCAGAAACACAAAAAAGAAAACCCATTCCTTATCCGGAGATTCAAGAACAAGCCATCTTCGATCAGTAGTCAAGTGTGATAACACCTCCGCCACCCGAGACGATAATAAATGTCTTTAATTACTATTGATAAATGTTACGTAAACTAATGTTAATCATATAAGAATGAATGTCGCATAAACTAATATTAATCCATGATAACAAATGTCATATATATTAGTATTAATCACATAATAACAAATGTCACATGAATTAATATTAATCGCATGATAATAAATGTTACATAAATTAATATTGATTGTATCATAATAAATATCACATAAATTAATAATCGTATGGTAATAAATGTTCTATAAACTAATACTAATCACATGATAATAAATGTCATATATATTAGTGTTAATCACGTGATAACAAATATCACTTAAGTCAATATTAATAACATGATAATAAATGCCAGATAAACCAATATTAAACGCGTGGTAATAAATGCCACCTAAATTTATATTAATTATATGATAATAAAATATCACATAAATTAATAATCGTATAAGAATAAATGTCACATAAACTAATACAATCACATGATAATAAATTCACAAATTAATATTAATCAATGATAATAAATGTCATATAAACTAATATTAACCACATGATAATAAATGTCAGATGAAGTAATATTAATGTCACATAATAATTATTGTCACATAAACTAATCACAGAATATGCAAATTGTCGCAATGAACATTCAGCCGTTTCGTTCATAAGGTGAAACCTTCTCGATCATAAAGTGAAACACCTGGAAGTGGGGGTTCTTAACTTTCTCAAAGTCGCAGAAGAGTTTTTCTATTATTTATTCCCCACTTTGGCATTACAGGCAACCCTCGACGTACGAAATAATTGTAATTCCAAGAGATAATCGACCAGCTCGAAAATTTTCTTCCTCTAGCTATAACTTTATAAACGGAGGTTGCTTACTCGAACATTTTTTTCTAAATTCAGTTTTCTTCATGAAATTATCTTATTTCTGGTAGTTTCACTCTCTTTGTCTCTCTTTAGTAATAGTGTGGGAATAAAGCTTATGAAACCAGCAGGTTTCCCTAACCCTTCCTGTGTGACTTCTAATGTTCATTTTATATCTTCTTCATCCTATTCTAACGACATTTTAATTAGTATTATTCGAAATTTTTATTTATTTTCAGTTACTTTTGTTGCTCCTTCGGTTTTACTGCTTAAAATTTCATCGAAAAATATGAAATAGAATTAATTTTAATTCTATTCATTAAAGCATTTTAGGAATCTGATGTTTTGGTGTTACACAAATAATTTCAACACATTTCAGTGTTAACTAAGACATTTGACAAGGTAAAACTTTGAAGGTGAAATCTATCCCATCTGTGTTTGTTATATCAAAGTTACTATGTTAATTTTTTTCACTCGAAATTCGCGTAAATTAGGAAGATACCTGTATTTATATTGCAGAATTCCTATTCACTAGCACTAAACAATTGCAGTCTTGCACATTTCTCCTTTATATTATCTAGTCAGTAGTACATGAATGAAAAAAAAAGACATAAACATTAGAAAACTTCTTAATAAAAATAGATTACGATAATTGCCAACGTTACTGAAGCCCTAGAGACTTCTCGGGTAGCTTCAAGTTTTCGGAACACAAGAATCGATTATATAGAGCAGTAGTTTCCAACCTTCTTAAATGCTAAATCTACTTTTCAAAGAAATAGGTGAAAGCTATCAAAGGATATACCAGGGAAGGAAAAATATAAGCTAGATATTTCAATAAAAACTTTACTGAAAGATTATAGAAATCAAAGGTTGTCCCGTCAAAGTACTCTCCTTTAGACCAAATCCACTTCTCCATTCTCATCTTCCATGCTTAGGAAAAAATTTGGAAGTCTTTTAAGAATTGCTATCTCTTGCTCCTCTTTGTGGGGTCTAGGTGGTCAAAATGGGTCTCTTTCATAGGATGGGTGTTCGTCGTTGTAATTTTGTTTTGGGCTGAAACTTTCTTTATATTGATAATGCAGAATGAGAAGGAGCATTATCATGATGAACATGTTTGTTGATGAACATATTGTTTTCGATCACATATTCTTTATCTCCGCAAAACTCCCCGCCTTGTCCTCGGTCAGTGGGGAACATCTATGAGCTTGGTAAGGCTGCCGTCCGTCGGATAGGACGTAAAGCTTTGGCACCGTGTGTGGAAGAGCCATACCATGTGCACATTAAAGATCATTGAAAGGAGGATCATTGAAGGGAGGATGGATATCATTGAAGGGAGGCTACCATCTGTCTCCTAATAGCTGTATAGTGGGTCCCCCAACTTTCTCTGAGCCCTCGGGGTTTTTGTGGCCTGGCCATTTAACCCATTGTGTGTAAAAAAAAGTACCGTTGAGAAGTAAAACTACCCAACTCTATCATATATTCTCCGACAAGCGATAACACACGTCTTACACAAACGGGTATTACAAATTATTATTCACCGGTCAAACATGTGATCTTTTGTTAAAACTAGAAAAACAAGTCTAAACAGATATTGAATCAATCTGATTGGTGATTGGTTATTATATAAGTTATGCTTGCAGTCTTGATTCTTCTTTGCCAGATCTCTTATTAGAAAACCTACACGTGAAAACGAGACACGCTTTTTCAATGTCACTGCATACGACTTTTCGAGTGATACGAGCTACTTCCAAATCTAACGACAAACATAGGCTGCAAACTGTTGATGTAGAGGATCGTGTCAGTGATTGTACAGTCGCTCAAAAAAGTATCCGAACACTATGGTTGATTACAGAATTCAGAAAAAAATATCTGGCAACGATTTTTTTTAGAAATTAGTGATCTGGCAACCTTTGTGTACGTACACGAAGGTTGCCAGATCACTCATTTCTAAAAAAAATCGTTGCCAGATATTTTTTCTGAATTTTGTAATCAACCATAGTGTTCGGATACTTTTTTGAGCGACTGTACCTGACTGTCAAGTTTAATTTAGGAATAGTTAATTAGATTTCTAATATTGTGTTTAGGCGTCGTTGGTAAATGAATGAAGATACCATCAGAGTTCGTTAAGCTGTGAGAATTCTCTGTTCCGAACATCATAGTCGATTTCCTTTTCTGTTTTCACAGACCGTTTTCCTCGGTAAAAAAGAACCATCGATAGAATCGGAAAGATTGCTGTCTTGAAACCAGAATGTTAAGCTCATTACACCTTGTACAGAAACGTATTCTCTGCATGTTACGGATTGCCAAAGCGACTTTCATGGAAGGCTAAACAACTGTCCAGTGAATTTTCAATTCAAACTCTCTTCTGAATATTAAAATTCATTTATTCTTTTCTGATTTGCCCGTTTCGCGAGGTTTTCGTAGGTTTGGGGATTGGGTATCTACAGTTTCGAACTGGATGGGCTCAAAAATATTTTGACAGTTTTAGCGCTTTGTTCCACATTGCTTTAGGAAAGAATTATGCTCGTTTTGAAAGAAGTTTTAAGGAATTTCTTTCAGGAATGAAAAAGGTCTGTCTCTTCTGCGAGTTAGCCAGTTTTTGAAATGATCTAAGTTGGTTATAGATGGATTTTGTTTTTTCTTTAATGCATTTCGGGATGTGCGTTTCGAAGACTTCAACTAGATTTTGTGTGGGTTGGCATATTTTTAACTGGTTTCATATGTGGTTTTAACTTTTCTCTTCCAGAGTTTTGACTATTTTACAGAATTTTTTCAGCCAGATTTTTATAGGTTTCTAAGCTTTTGTTATGGACAGTTTTGTATTCTTTCGGCATTAATTGATCTATTTTGGACATACTTTGAAGTTTCAATGCAGGTGATTTGAGATTCTTTGAAGTGTCTCGTGAAGTTTTGCAGTTTCGAACTGTTTTATGGACATGGGAATGGGAAGTTTCGGATTGTGTTTTGAACATGTACCGTTGTGTATCGTTTCGGTAACAGTGCTTTCAGATTTCAGTTTGGATGTTTTAGAAATGCTATGGTCTTTTTTATTAAACTTCTTATTCAGGCTTGAAAAGTTATATCCAGAGTCCCTGATATCTTTTTTTTTTCTGTAATAATATGACAAGAATATACTTTAAATTATAAATTTAGCTTATTTTCCATCAAATAGATAGCTGAAAAAAGTGCACGATACCGACTGAGCCACCCCGCCCCAAAAGTGACAGTATAAATCCAATAATAAATTGAGGTTTCACCAGTGGTTTGATATGAAATAAATAACCTGGAAAAGAAAAATTTAATATTTAAATATGCCCAGGAAACACCGAGAAATTAATTTCCATTATACTTTAAAATCATCGTACTAAGTATTATTTTCTTGGGGGGGAGGGAACGTGATCAGTTAGTAGCGCTTCTGGCTCGTAATCTGCAGTCCTTTGTTCGAGTCTCACCTGGGCCATCATTGAGATTTATATCCGCAAAACGCTCTGCCCTACCCTCGGTCAGTAAGGGGCACCGATGGGCTTGGAAAGGCCACCGTCCATTAGATATGGAACGTAAAGCCGTGTCCCGGTGTTCGGGAGAGCCACACCCTATGCACATTGAAGAACACACTGGACGGCCTTGACGAGATATTTTGACGGCCATCTATCTCCTAATAGCCGTCCAGTGGGTCCCCTTCCTCCAATCTTCTTTGAGCCCTCGAGGTCCTTGTGACCAGGCCATTTAGCTCATTGTGTGAAAAAACAGTGCCGCTCAGAGGTAAACAGTCCAACACTGCACACTTATAACTGAATTAACAAGAAGATACGCGCCCCAACCGAAACTAGAACCCTCAACCAAATAAATGTTAATTTAAAGAAGAATTATAAGGCTTGGATCGTAAACCAGGCCTATAATTGATGAAGCAAAGACACACCTTTCTCTTCAAGTTTAAATAATTCTTTAAATTCTTTAAAATCTTTAAAAGAGCAAAAAAAAATGGTCTTCCTTTCACATTGCTAAAAGACATTTGTGTTTCGTTTAAATCAGGCGTAGGCAAACTTTTTAATTGAAGGGCCGTACAAAAACTGAATTTGAATGGCGGGCAGCCAAAGAATTATATAATCAATAATTCGTGTATTAAAAAACTAAAGAAAAAAAAACTAAAGTGAAACATAAACAACATAATTTTATTAAAATTAATCATTTTGGTGAGATTCGCTTCGCAGAAGTGAAACTTCTTGGCCTCTATACGTTTTTTATTTCTCTTTTACGAATTCAATTTATTTGTCATCAGTAGCATGCGGGCTACACAAAAAAAGGTGGCGGTATGTAGTTTGCCCTGCCCTGGTTTAAATAATAATAAAAAAAAAATTCTAAAAAATGTTCTTATTGGTAGAGTTCCATCTAGATGCGATTGCGGCCTAACGACCTTCGTGGTTTCAGTAAATATCTAAAAACGTTTAAAACCAGAGCAAAGGTTTGAAATATTTTAACAGTACTTTATCATTGAATGAACTATTTGCTATTATGTCGAAACATTTCTAACGAAGAGTCCTAAAAATTAAGATTTTCACTGCGTCCCAAAATATATGAAGTCTATTCTGTTATGATTAATCGTAAACTGTTACTTATTTTTTTTTAAATGATGTGATATTATAACCGAGCTATTTGGAAGGCGAGGATTCCTCCTGCTCCAAACACACATTCCTGATATATAAGCAACTATTTGTTAGGAGAATCTATTACTAGAAATAAACCGATGCCTTGCCTTCGTCACTCTTGATTTCCAGCTTGTCACTCTGCCTACTATTTGATCTTGAAAGCTATACCGAATCTGAAAATTCCTCATTCTGAGTTCTACTGACTGAAATATAATCCTGTTCACAATTTTTTAGCTTTTCAGCACTGGTATGCCGAATTTGACCTTTGACCTCGAATGACCCATTGCATCCAAACTTTGGCAACATTTCTGAGATCTATAACTCAAAATATCCCCAGGCACCAATATTTAGCCCTCTAACACTGGTAGATCTGTATTTGGCCTTTGACTAGAAGAACCTAGAGCAACCAAAGTTCAGAATATTTTTAAGATGTATGGCTCAAAACACTCCCAGGAATCATTTTTTAGCTGTCTAGCACGGATAAATTTAAATTTGATCTCGAAGGAACCTTCAGATCAGAAATTTTGTAACGTTTCTCACATCTACAACTTGAAACACTCCCAGATCCCAACTTTCACTTCCTAGCACTCATAGATCATTGACCTCTACGCTTGACCTCTACGTGACCTACATTTGACCTTGAAGGACACGTGTAAGGTCAAATTTCGCATTTTTTCCAAGAGCTACGACCCGAATTACCTATAGGTGTAAATTTTCAGAGCTCTACCATTTCTGCATCATAGTTAGAATTAGTGTGATCGCTGCCAGTCAACCTCAGCCAATCACTCACACATCACTATCTATATATATGATATATTAGATGGGACATCAGTGCCTATGTAAAAGACTTATGGGAGATAACGGGTATGTAAAAGACTTATGGGAGATAACGGGTATGTAAAAGACTTATGGGAGATAGGGAAGGTCATTGGACGATAACGCATCTAATTCAGTGACTAGTTCTTCTCCTGTTTTCTTTTTAAGAATCACGCAGATTATTAGAGAGTGAGAAAGAGGAAAAAGCTAAATTTTAACTAAGGGGCAATCAGATCGTAATCTTGGACAAAATCCGAAATTTGCCCTCCGATCCGTCCTTCAGGATGAATTTAAGGTCAAATAACCTTCAGGTTGAACATTGATCTATAAGGACTAAACTGATGATAATTGGTATCTACGAATGTTTTCGGGCTATAGATCTCAGAAACGTTACGAAACTTCGAATCCGGAGTGTCCTTCGGAGATCAAAGGTCAAATTTCCATCTGTCAGTGCTACAGAACTAAAAATTGTTGTGAAGATGTGTTTGTAGAAATTATGAAATTTGAAATCCGGCTTGTTCTTTGAGGTCAAAGGTCAAATTTCGATCTATAGTTACTAGAGAGCTGATTATTGGTGTTTTAGAAAAAAAATGCGAACTTTTGTATCTGACCTGTACATTGAAGACAGAGGTCAAATTTCGATCTACGTGCTCAAATGTATCAGATTCTGTGTCGCGTTCAAAATCAAACTAACAGAAATTGCGGCTATTAAATGACTATTGCTATGTAAATTTTACAAGATAAAGACCGAATAAATGTGTATAAAATTTATTTTCAAAATGTAAACTGGTAACCCTTCTTGTACATTGCTAGGCTTGTTGCGCTCTTAACGCTAATGCTTTCATTCCTGTTCAATGAACTGAAGGAATGATTTTAAAAGCTTATCCCCTGGCCGAGTGGTTAACGTGCTTGGCTACTGATTAAAGAGACCCGCGTAAGGCATGGATGTTGGTGTTTTCTTTCTGTTGAAATCCTGCCATTCTCACAGACCTACTATGGTGTATAAACTGACAGGCTCCTGTCAGACCTCTGCAGCAAGCAGTTGCTTGAAAGGGTATTTATTGTTTAATTTATAAAAACAAAGTTGTAAATTCTGAGTACTTACGTCTATTAGGAATATTGTAGAGTTCCCCTAACTTCACATGTACCGGACGCGTTAGACAAGGTCAGATCTAGGATGGAATGGAAGCAATACGAACTTCTTCCCTTCTTTGGTAGATTTAAATAACAGAACAGGGAGAAAAAAGATAATGAACAACGTATATATTACAGAGTATATTTTTTAAATACAACTATAATAGAGGAAAGCATACATCACAGTATTTGGAGAAACTGATTTATCGAAGAAAAAAAAAATAACTGAGCTGCATTCTTGTCCTTTTCAGTTCAATCCAATCACTTCTACTCACCTCTTGGGACCTGTGACAGATGTCATGGCTTGGCCACTAATAATTAAATTTTATAATTAAGATACAACGAAACGAAGTAAACGTTAAAATTCTCAATTATTAGTGCTTTAAATAAGGTTTCCCAATGTTTACACGGTCTATCGGCACTACAGTCTCCTTTTAGGAGCTGTAAACCCATCATTAAACACTTTGTACCTGCACGCCATTTGATGTTTGTAGTTTAGGGGTGAACAAACTTCGGCCCATTTAAACAATTTTATCCTGTCCACGTGAAAACTGGAAAATGAAAAATGTTTTTTTTTTTATAATCTGGCTCTAATAAAAATAATGTTGTTTTAATAAGACGAAAGACGAATATTTGTATAACATAAAAAAAAAAAGTCATTGAAGTCTAAAGTTCAGCATCTCACTTATTTTATAACGTCTGATCCTTCACATACTTCGAACTCAACTTTAATTATCACGTTAAAATAAAATTAATATTAATATTTAACTTTTTTCTTGTTATTATTTTGTACCTATACTGTATATATATGTATATGACAAATAAAATGTAACAAACAAAGTCAAACTTTTTTTGTTCATTTTATTTCATTTTATTGAACTATTATTTCGCCAGATGGTAAAAAATAGCTGTGCAGTCCTAATTTAGTTAACTTCAATATTATCACAAAAGTAAAGATCAATTAGTATGGTTGGTTAATGGAGAAGCAATTTCATTGACTATTTACTTACTAATATTAAACTTTGATTCAGAAAACTGTTCTGTCATAGAAAATATGCTATGGGCAGCCTGAATAATTTTTCCCTGAACTCCCCGGTGTTCCGGAAAAAGACTTGTAATTTATCATTCATTGAGAAATCGCTGTCTCAAAGTCACAGAACATCTTACAGCCGTTAAGAAACTCCCGAGATAAATGTTTTCTTTTTGTGCAAGATAAATCAGAAGACTATTAGTTCTAAATTTGACATTTTTTTAAATTTAATTTTTATAAATTTAGGCGTAATTAAGCAAAAACTTGATAAGTTCCCATCTAGTGACCCAAAAAATCCAGTTATTGGTTTCAAAAACTGCAATTGTTGTTTGATGATATGAAACTCTAAAATCAATATAAAACAAACTAGCGGCATTAATAATTACGTCTTAGGAAACTGAAATTAGGAAAGGATAATGTGCTTTAGAGATGAATATGGAGTTGAGGTTAAGGGATATCTTGAAGAAATATCCGAAGACCATTAAAAGGGAGGGAAAATCAATATTGCACTATTTCGTCATTTAGAAAAAAATAAGTTTAAGAAAATGGGAAACTTCATACCAAACGATGAGAAATTTTCAAAAATGTACCAAAATAGAATACAAAACCTGCAACGATTAGAAATATAACAGCCCCATAGCAGTTAAAGCTGATAAAAGAGCCACATCCATGTTGTTAAAAAAACTAATTACATAAAAATAATACAAACAGGCGCTCACAGGTAAAACCTGAGCTCACAGGTAAAACCATAGCTCCAAATAGACTCCATAGCTCCAAATAGACATTAGATAACGACAGTAGAAGATGATTTGCGCTTACAGGTAACAACTATAGCTTCAAATATTGAACTACTTTGTGAATAAAAGAAAGTCCATCCGAGCCACTAATAAATAAATAACTACACTCTATTTTTTACTGATATAAATTTTGCAAGCGGAAATTTTTAACATGTAAGTAGAAGTAAAATATTTTCTTTAAATATTGATATTTTTATAATAATTTTTAGAAATATTTTAAATTCTAAAAGCTTAGAGTAAACGTTATATAGTGCTAGTGACCGATTGTTTTAGTGTATTTTTTTATTAAGGCTCAGGAAAGTTTATTCTTTTTGATATGGGGATCCGCAAATCTAAAACGTTTGGGAAACCCTGCTCTAGACCATGGTTTCTGAACTACTGGTCAGCAATTTTTTTAATTATTTCTCAGAAAATTTTCAGTATATTAAGAGCTTAAAATGTTTTTTAGTAATAATAAGTTAATATCATTTGATTATAAAAGTACACGCTTTGTTCATGTTATTAAATATTTAATAAATAATACATCGCTTCACGGGAAACATTTAAGCGAAAACGGTTAAGAGGCTAAAGCTAATTTCATTTATAGAGAAAAAATTTTCTTAACCGGATCAAAAACGAACCCACAAGCTCTTGATGATATATCAGGTGATCTGGATGTTGAGCTACTGACCGCTAATCAAGTTCTCCTGTATTGGCGGTTTAAACTTTTTACCATGGGATCAATCATTAGACGTTTTCTTTACTGCAACTGAAAATTGTGGTCGATATAGCTCTTCCTATCTGTCGTATTTCGTCGATTCTAAGACGCACTTTTTTCCCATATAAACGTCTCTAAAAACGGGGTGCGTCTTAGAATCGCAGTTTTTTTTTTTCAAAAATTTCGACGCTTTGCACACGGCACCACACGTTTTGTTTTTACGTGGAAACCCTGCCTTCATGTTTGACCGTTATCGCATTCTTCAATTCGCGCTTTCCAAATGTGAAGCCGCCGTTATTTCATTATATTGGAGCTCTGTGAGTTAATTATAGTGAGCTTGGAACCTGGCTGTTGATTGACAACCTTCCGCTGACACTTCCGGAAAAATTAAGAAAGCTCCGACATCAAAATTGGCGGAATGGGTATCAATAACTTGGAAGCTAATCCCAGAAAGAATAGTGCAGCACTCAGTTAAAAAAATGTTGCATTACCAACGCTCTCGGTGGCTCAGAAGACGATATATTATGGGATAATGAAGATAAAGAGGGCTCAGAAGAATCAGACTCTGAATGGGAAGTAGACTCTGATATTGATTCAGATGCAGATATGACGGCTCAGAAGAATCAGACTCTGATATTGATTCAGAAGGAAGTGATGAATAACATACCTACCAATAAATAAGTACTAATGTTGTTAGTAAATTGAATTCTATTATAATAGAAATATTTGTTAGATATATTTTAGAGTTTTATTTTTATTTTTTTCTTAGAATCAAAGCTTTTTTTTCTGTTGGTGGTACTGAAATTAAGGTGCGTCTTACAATCGATGGCGTCTTAGAATCGAAGAAATACGGTATATACACTAGACCGCTGACAATTCAAGTGTTAATTGACATTTTCTTTTAAACCGATCAAGTATAGGGATGGTATGATTACCAATAGACAAGCACAGGTAAGCACCTGAAGGGTGAAAAACCTCAAGTACTATAGAGGAAACAATTGTCTTGGATTGAGTAGGATCCGAGCCCACGAGCTTCTGACGACATGTAAGATGATCTGACCACGGTCAGGTTCGTATCCTACCCGACTCAAGGCAATTTTTCCTCTGTAGTTGAGACTGTACATCTTGCAAGTGCTTACCTCTGTTTGCATGTTAGGAAGTTGAAGCTAGTTCAAGGGTGAAAACATATTTTAAAAAGTGGATTTAAAGATATGAAGCTAATTGAAAGTATAAGGGTTAAGGAAAAGTTTTTTAGAACTAAAGCTAGTTTGACGAAAAAGTTCGAAGTGCTCAAAGTGTTAGTTTTTAAGGTAAGAGGTTTAAAAGCTAAAAGTAGTGTGGGAGAAAAGGTTTTCTTGCTGACCAGTAGCTAGTAGATAATACCGGGAGCATGCTCGTTTAATTTGCTGTGCTGTCAGTGAACCCACTAATGGTAACGGACCCATTGTCAAAGATAATTATTGTGCTACATTGCGAATTAATCATTTCTGGGTATTTAAGAATTTACGGCCACCCCGTCATTCCATCCGATATAAAAGATAAAATGAATAACTAATTTTTTGAGGTATCATCAGCTGCGAGACGATTGTCGAATTTAGATAACGAATGACCTATTTCAACTCCTTGTGTCGATGTAAAGTATATATATATATGTTGATACATATCTAGAAGCAGGACTTTTTAATAATGCAGTAGATCGTTTAAAAAAGACTGTAGAGTACAGTTATTCTATAGACCTTCTCTGAAGAGAGTACTGATTATCAGATATGGTTTGGTCCCAATTGCTTCGTATCTATTTACTAGGAGCAGTTTCAGAATGAATATCTCATGACATTTTTAGTTTTTGCGATGCAGCTTTAGAGCAGAATTTTCATTCTAGCAAAGAATTACTTCCTCATATTTTTCCCGTTTCCATATGTGCAGAGTGATGCAAACACCCTTCAATCATCCAACCGGACACGCTGATAGGCATATCAATAACCACACAAGTATCCCTCTCTCCCATCTTATAAATAACCGCTTATATAAACAGATAACTCAAGCGATATTCTCTGTCAGAGCTTGATTTCCTCAAAACACTCTCCAGCATCCGACATAGGCTCTACCTGGAGCATAAACCATCAATATCACCCATCTCACCTTTATCAGAGTTAGTCTGTGGAAGAGGACCGATCCCTCTCATCCTCTCACCGTCTCTCTGTTCCTCCGGATCATCGCATCCATAACGCGTTATTATTGTCGTTGTTTTGCGGCTCTGGGCGGGTAATTCACGCGGAGGAGTGAGAGGAAAGTGTTGTCTTTATAGCAAACAAAATGTATTAGAGATCGTGTTCTCTCCGGCAGAGCGTTACGGTGACGCTAATCTTTATTGCCCGTGTCAGTGGACGTGCCAATCGACGCTACAGCCAACTGCATTATTAATGGCAAACGAAGCCGTTTTATTACCTTTCTAGAGCCCGCAGGGAAAAGCATCTGGCCAAGTCGTCTCCTTTCTTCTTCCTCCTTCTTTTCATACATACTGTTTCTTCGCTGCGATTTATATATATATTTACCTTTTATTTTTATTCATTTTCCCCCTAGTAGCATGCGTGTGACAAGTGGGGAGTAGAAGTGGTGAATAGAAGAGCTTTGTGTCACTGGAGATACTAATAAATCTCCTTGAAGTATCACGTTCTGCAAGATGAAATACGTGACTGCGTTTAAGTTCAAAAGCGACTTTTCAAGCACATGAGTTTGTTTTCATCCGTTTTTGGATTTTTTTCCTTCCGTTTCTTTTTCTTCGGTTGAAATATTACAACTTCAAAAACATCTTTCTCATTCGAAGCGAAAAAGGCTTCTGAAACATTTTTTCATTTAACGAAACAATATTTAATTCTAATGTGTTCTTTTTTTTCGGTGTTATTTCTCGAACCCAAAGGCATTATGTGTATCAAGTACCTCTCCCCCGCACCTGTCGAAAGACGTAAAAATTTGGTAATTTTCTCAAAGGAAACAAAATTTGTTCAAACGAAGTAAATTTTTTCAAAAGAAGTGAAATTTCATAGTTTTTCCCAAAAAGTGTAAAATTTGCTAATCTTCTCAAAAGAAATAAAATTCGATAATTTTTCTCAAAAGAAGAAAAATTTGTTAATTGTCTCAAAATAAGTAAAGTTCGTAAATTTATCTCAAAATAAGCAAAATTTGTCAATTATCTCAGAAAAAATTTGTTAATTTCCTTAAAAGAAATGTAATTTAACTAGTTTTTTTCCACAAAAAAGTAAAATTTGCGAATTTTCCGAAAAGAAACAAAATTTTACAATTTCTCAAAAGAAATAAATTTTGATAATTTTGCTTAAGGGAAGCAATATTTGATATATTTTCTAAAAGGAAGCAAAACTTTAAATTTTCTCAGAGAAAACGATTCTGCTTATTTTCTCAAAACAAACAAAATTTGTTATATTTTGCAAAAAAACTAACAGAAATGCAAACAAAATCTATATAAATATATATAATCTACAAAAATCACGTAAAAGACTATAAGAAATCACGTGGTTTCTTCTAAGTATTTCACCTCTGTCAATTTTAGTAGAAAAGTCTATTAACTGAAACTTAGTTTAATTTAATAAGAAATCGAAACATTCACAAAAACTGTACCTTGCATTTGCAATAATATGCACGGCTAAAGTTCACTCTTAATTTTTCCAAACAAAGCGAAAATAAGTAAGCATGTAAATCAGAAAACCTTTTTTTTTTACTTTTCAATACTTGCTTTATATGTATATTTGAATTAGGGTTTTGAAAACCTTCTACAGTTGGACTCCTAGGCCTTGACCTTTTGGTTTAGAAGAAAAAAAAGTGGTCATAAGCAGTGGTGTCACCCGAATTTATTAACAATCGGTTTCCATACCGAGGGGGGGGGGGGATCTGCACGAGTCGGCAATTTAGGTTGTTAGACACTGAGAGCCCATTCTGGGGGAGGGTGAATCCTCCCCTTGGAAAAACGTTTGTAAATATTACATTTGAGATTGCATGATAGGTAAGTATCAATATATCATAACTAACTTTAACTACAAAAGTTGCATCTCAATTAAAGCATCACACATAATGCGGAGTAATTGATCAGAACGATATACTTTATTTTTCATGCAACTGTAGGATACATATGAATAACATACATAAGTGATTAAAACAAGCTCCAAATTTTAATAACATAAACTAAAATGAAATCATCACACCATATACATTTTTGAAAGACACTAAACTTTCATCTATGGCGCATCACTCCTCCTATTCCATAGTCTATGTCACTACTTTTCTTCTGTTTCAAACACGGATGCCACATGGTGATGTAATTACCAATTATTATGGTCCAGGGTCAAGATGCTCGTACTTATAATTCTTGGAAAAAATTCGTTTATTTTTTGTGAAGTGTCATAAATCTTTCTGAGAAATTTGAGAAGATGTTTTAATGTTTATTTTGTTAGAATAATGCGCGGAGAAATCTGTAGTGCGCGGGAACGTTTCATGAGCAGCGCAGCTTCCAGTTTCCGGCGTAAATTTTAACAACCGGTTTCCGGAAACCAGTGGAAATCGGCTGGGTGACACCACTGGTCATAAGTAGACCTTTTTGAAATGCGTCATCCATTGTGAAAACATCAGAGAGAAAGATAAAAGAAAAAATATAGTACAGTGCAACACGCTTATCAAAAATGATTTGTTTCGAAAGATTCGTTATTCTGTCTGAATATATTTTGTCGGATATATTTTTATTAACCAGATCTTAGAGATATTGTTGTGCGCACCTCGCGGTTGCAAGCACTATTCAATTTTTAGGTAGAAATATGCAAATTTAAATCTGTGGCGTTGTGTTTCCCACATTGCCCAATTACAGATTATTCCCTTAATTAGACAATGCGTGCCGCAAAAATCCCAGGCCGTCTGCTTAGGGGAAGACGTTTTTATTAATATGAACAATGATGAGCGCAACTCAGGTTTATGGAAATATAAAACAATAACAGTATTTATTGAGACAAAATGTTTAAAAGTACAGGCAGAACAATTAATTTTTCTAATAATCAATCGTCTATCGTGGACTAAAATAAAGAAAGAACTTAAAGAATTAAATGGACTGTGGAACCCCTTTAAATTTAAAATCTAAAATTAAGGATAGCAATTATAAATTAAAGGAAGTGTAAGTGTACCGTTCTAAGTGCTCAATTCGTCCGTTAGCTGCATCAGATTACTGCCAGGTCATCGTCACTCTAGCTTCGGGTGGGGACCATCTCCTTAATTCGTCCTTTAGCCGATGACTGGGAAAAGATCTCCATCGCACTGTGGCTGATGTGGAGACGAGCCCTCAGTTGACCATCACATACGCTGTTGGGTAATTTGGTTGCGGCGAAGGGAGGCGGTCGGCTGCATCATCGTGGTTATGTTGGAAGGGGGAGGGTGCCCTTCACTGGTTAGGCGCTTCAGAGGCAAATTCCACACTCTCTGCTTCTAATTTCAGGAAACCACTCATTCATAGGGTTGTCCTTGCATTAATGCATCAAATTACACTGCTTTTGATTCAAAGTCCTGCACTCATTTAGAATGATTACGATATGCCGATATTGAATCTGGCCCGCCCAGAGCTCTGGCCATCCCATCCAAATGCTCTCTCTAAAATCTCAGTGCTGTCTACTCTGTTCAAAATCTCGTTCCAACTGAAGCCCACCCTTCCTCGCTACTCTACCCCACGTTCCTTTCCCCTTGTTTTCCCCGAAAATGGTATGTTCACCATATGTATCATCTGCAGAGGAACTTACGAGTAATAAATTCCCCCCAGGGGGTCTGTCACTGCGTTTGAGGTTGTCGCTGCCTGGGAAACAGAATACCTCGTTCTTTACTGTAAACAACTGTCCAGTCCTACATCTGTATTTGATGTGGGGAACGATTACCCCAATACAGCTTCCCATGTGAGATCGCACTAAAGCTGTCAGCAGTCTTTCGCACCCCCAGACCATTCCAGCTGGACCTCACATTGCAAGAGAATAAATGGTGATTCCGCCTGTCATCCACCCACGGGGTGCTGTGTCGTGTCATCTGGGCGCTGGGCGTTCTCTGTGTATGACCCGTCGGAGGCTTGGGTTGTTTGGGTTGTTTTACCTCTGAGCGGCACTTTTTTGCACACCATGGGCTAAATGGCCAGGTCACAAGGACCCTGAAGGCTCAGAGAAGGTTGGGGGAGGGGACCCACTGGAACAGCTGTTGGGAGACAGATGGTAGCCTCCCGTCAAGGCCATCCAGCGTGTTCTTTAACGTGCACAGGGTATGGGCTCTCCCGCACACGGGGCCACGGTTTAACGTCCCATGCGACGGACGGCGGCCTTTCCAAGCCCATCGGTGTCCCCTACTGACCATGGGCAGGGCGAGGAATTTTGCGGAGATAAATCTCAACGCTGACCCAGCTGGGACTCGAACCTGGGAACTACAGATGACGAGCCTGGCGCGCTACCAACTGAGCCACCCCCGCCCCTCCCCGTCGGGGGCAGCTGCGAATCCCGCCCCCTCCTAACGTGTCCACCCTATTAGTCTGTTCATGTATTCCCTCTATGCTGATAAAAAACTCAATCAAGTGCGAAATTAATTTTAAAAAAAATATATCAGCGCATAACAATATCAGTAAATGTGTCTGGTCATGTGACTCAAAAGCTATTTGGCTACCGCAGGGAAATGTCTGCCAATTAATGTTATATACCATGACAATGGCAAAAAACATCAATTTTTGAAAAGTAACATTTAAAATATAATTTAGCTGTATTTTGAGAATTCCACAAATAACAACTGTTTCATGCATAATTAGTAAATTCTTGTGATACATCATGTGCCGTTAGCTTTTCTGCTCGAAGTTTACTTTTTAGCAATATAATTTCATAAACAGCGTGTTAGTTCAGTGACGGAGTGGCGAAAACCTTGGCAAGCTTGAAGTAGCTTCTTGATTTCTACGTACCACATGCTGTTTTGAAACATTTTTATTTACTTGAAAACAGCAATTAGTCGTAATTAATATAATAACAATAAGGCTGTTAGCTCCCCAATTCCAAATAATAATAATAAAAATTTACTCGTTTGCCTACATCATCTAATTACTAAAAGGAATTCAACAAAACCCATGCTTCTCCAAATATGGGCACGATCTATGAGAATGTTAAGATAACATGAAATGGAAATGTTAAGATAACAATGTTTTCAGAATTACACTGGTCGCATTGCTTTTAAAGTCTTGGTAATAACTCACTCTATCTTGGATGCTTAGGTAGATAGACGATTCGTTCGGACAACTGTAATATTCTCCACAAGTGGTAATTCCTATAACTTCTAGCTACTTAGATTTCCAGTAATTTCTCGACTAAGTAATTCTCGAAACACAACCAGACTTTTCAATTTCGTTCACCAAACAAGTCTATCACGAGAAACATCTACAGCATTCGGCTACTGCAAGTAAATTTCGATAACGTCTCGTTTGACATTGCTAGTTCAGTTCGTTCTTAGTCAACTTAAGTCATCGTTATCCTCACACATCACTAATCTGTAATCCTCACACAGTCAAATTAGTCAAAATGAGGAAAAGAAAGCTGATTTATAACTATATACAGATTCAGAAGTGGAAAAGAAAAAAAGTTATTTTTGTAATTGCGAATATAAACTTATACTGTATGTTCAATCATCATGCAAGGCTGCGTGGAAACCAAAAACAATTGAGTTGATTTGTAAACAAATATAAACATTATTTCCCCAGCCCATGCTATGGTCTAGTTTGTAGCGTCTAAGGACTGTAATTTTAGGCTCTAGACCGAATTCCAAGTACAGTTTTTAGCAATCTTAGCTAACAACGAACATTTATTGTTTATTGATTTCCAATAAGAGAGCTATTCCAGTGCTTGATGACATCTTGTTTCGTTCTTAAACATTTATCTTTATCACTTAAACATTCACTGAATTAAATTCATTCACTGATAACACCGACATTGCATTTCTAGTACATTAGGTTTCGAAGTGATTTCATACCATGGTTAAATCTTTATCACGTATTAAAATATTAATCATGTATTAAAATCTTAAATCCATAGCAATGAAGATACAGTTCTCTTTTGCGTTATTCCATATATATGCTCCGATCTGGAAAGTATTTTGCATGTTAGAGATGTTTGCTCATTATAGTATCAATATAAGTAGGATGTGATTTGCATGGACAAATCTTTTGAACATTAATCATAGCATTGATGGGTCGAAAGGTTGTCACTCGCAAAGACTTAGCCCTTTATACTCTAATTCCATATTAAGATACAAACGTAGAATTTCAAAGGAGTTCACACTAAATTACGTGGAAATTAATGATGGAATTAATTACCTTACGATTTTAAGATTTAACATACTTATATTTTGCTGTAAACAAAGATGAAGGAGAAATACTTCTGTAGGTTCGTTTATATTGCTTCATTTACCACATAAGAAAACGACTTGGATTCTTTCCTTGTCTCACCCATCTGACCGATTTTTCTTCATAATTTCAGCAGTTGGAAAAAGATGTTTCACATCTTTATCCAACTGCTGAAGATTCAACAAGAACCTCTTTAGACTACAACATTTAATATACTTGTAAATAATAGAGAACATTTTAACTGGCCCTGACCGATGACAATTACGCTTATATAAACTCACACTTATTGGCAGCAGCGGATTTATATCCACGGAGTCCTTCTCGCAGCATTTTTTGGGATTCCTTTTCGTTCACCTGAATAAACATGACTATGCTCAAAAGTTGGAATTAGGGATCAATAGCCGCACGAGGCCCTACATCTGCTCACACCTATAAATAAGCCCCTGCTTATAGGTTAAATATTTTAACTTGTTACGTGTCGAGCAGAAAAGCTGGTAGACATACAGTTAACGATCTTTATTACTCAACAATATTTTGTACAACAATCAATTTCTCGTATTCAATCTTAGATACTAGACAATCGTACCATATATTAAATTAAAGCTGCATTTAGCTGTTTTTAGTTTCTGCCAGGCATAAATCTAGAAAATAATATAAGGTAGTGGGCGACAAGAAATTTAGTCAGGCCGGGGAGAAAATGGAGAGGGGGTGGAGACAACCAACACAAACCACAATGTCCAGAAAGGTCTACAAGATATCTAAGATGACAAATAGATATTCATTGGTCATCTTAGATGTCTTATGAATATTATCTGGAGATTGTGGTTGTATGGGAAGAGACTGGATTTTCTTTGTAGTATAAAATTTCTCCCTTCCGTTTCAGAGGCGTTTAAAAGATTTCTTAAAAACTGCATGTAACATATTTATTATTTTTTTGCCTCTATTACCCTTACTAGATTCTTAAGGGGGGGGACTATTTGCCCATCCCCTATATCCGTCCCTATTTCTACTATTATCATTGTTCATTTTCTGTAAAAATGGGTTATACGTATGAAATATGTGTGAAAAATAATAAATACAAAGCATTAACCAAAGTGCGATCATGATTAAGGGATAAAATTAAAAATATGCGAATCAGGTAAGGATTCTGGAACGCATTTTCCCCATATTTACGTTGTTTTTTTATGAGAAATTCGTGTCTGACGAACACAATTTCGTCTTACACTAATGTCTTGAAGAACACACCTGTCGTGTTAATCTCGAACTGGGTTTAGTACTTTCTTAGTAATTAATGAAGGCGTACGTGAACATAATTGTTAAAATCTAACATTCCTTTATTTTCCTATTGAAAAATAGATTTACCATTATGCGAATATACACGTTAATATTAGGACTACATACATATTTATGCCTTTTAAAAATATGGACGTAACTGTAAAATGAAAAAAAAAGAAGAATTAAAAAAAAACTTAGGAAATTGGTTAACATACGAATGGAAGTCAAAATATATTTATTTGGAAAACAGTAATATCATTAGCTATTAATCAATTTAATAAATGAAAACTCCCTCAAGCAGCTGCTTGACACAGAGATCTCATAGGAGCCTGTCAGTTTATACACCAAAGTAGAAGGTCTGCGAGAAAGTGATATCTCAGTAGAAAGATAACACAAACATATCACGTTTAACCCGGGGTTCGAACCCAGGTCCTTTTGATCAATAGTCAAACACCTTCTCGGCCACCTCAGAATCGATTTCAAGACAACAAAAATGCTTTGCAATTATACTGACAATATCAATCACCTATCTTTAATATCTGAGTCTAATGATACATTGTCACTCTTTCACTCCTCTCTATTTGTATTTATTTATGAATATTGAAGCAAAAATTCGGAAAAAGTTTTGTATTAATAATAATAACTGAATTAAAATTGACACCGAACCAATAGATGGAAAAATTATAGAGTTTTATTTCTTATTATCATTGTTTTTTCAGCCGAGCAATCGTTCTTAATTCCTGTTAAGAAGTTATTAATACGAAGAAAATAGATGAAAAATTAAATACATCTATGTCTGAATGGATTTTAGAAGTTACTTAATCATTAACATTCACTATTTTTTACTATTAAAGGTCAAATGCCGAGCGCTTTCGATATAGGAATGAAAATGCATATAAGGGTTTCTTAGAAGGAAAATACTACGATCTGCCATTGCTTCAAAGAGTTATTTTTGTGAATAATAAAAATAAAAAATAAATAAATACCCCCCTCAAGCAGCTGCTTGCCACAGAGGTCTGACAGAAGCCTGTCAGTTTATATGACATGTCATAAAAACCATAAATCTCAAAATTAATGGTATATTCTAAAGTCACGGAGCAACACTGTCATCTTTGCGAGCATTAAACTGTATTGTCGAGCTACAGTTATTACCAAAGATTAGGTTAGACTAGTCTTCAATCGTTTTTTAAATTCAGAATTTTTTCCGTAATTATAAAATAAATAAATAAACTATTTTAATTGTAATTTTTTTAATCCTTTAATCGGTTTTTAGTAATCAACAATAAGCAATATCCAGTCTTTGATTTTTTGGATAATCTCTCAATAATGAATGATGTTTTCCTAGAATTTTTGAGTTTCTACGAATCATTTCTAACTATTTTCCGTTCTAAATAATATTAAGATTTTTATTTTGTCGTGAAACAGCCATTATTAGTTTAAAGTTATTAAATATTAAACTATTAGTATTTCAGCCATTTTTGAATCAATGATTTAAAGACCTGTAAAGCGCATGGGGAATTTTATACTGCATTTAAAAATCCAGTCTTTTACATTTTTCCGGCTCGATTGTGCTTCTTGCCCCTCCTTGATTGTTTCTAGATCTGGGCCTGTACACCATC
Organism: Ryuthela nishihirai; assembly: GCA_038380435.1. Classification (NCBI taxonomy): domain Eukaryota; kingdom Metazoa; phylum Arthropoda; class Arachnida; order Araneae; family Heptathelidae; genus Ryuthela; species Ryuthela nishihirai. Next base: position 22,740,005 of record JAWZYU010000009.1, on the reverse strand, counting down.
ATCACTAAAGAAATGTATCTGAACAGGCCTTGATTAATTTCTGATTAATGATAAATATTATGAATCTACCGCGATATTTTTATGAACTTCCTGAAATGTTCTTAAACGTGTCTCGTTATAGTAATCTGTTAATGTATTATCGTTCCTAAACTATACTGGCAATGCGTTACGGTACCAATGCTTGAATACTAGCGACAGGTGTTTTGAAGGTATTATTATCCTGCGAGACTATATAGTCTGTTGCTAGAGGATTGGGTTTTAAGCCTAATGTCTAGTACTCGGGTTTCCATAGGACGCCATTGAATTTGAGAAAATTTTCCGAAAATATGAAACATGAAACCACAGTGATACAACAATGAGTGTATTGTATTAAAAGCATCAGTATCATCTTCTCTCACAACAATTTATTTTTATTATATTTAATGAAAGATTATCAAAAAATTATTATTATTATTAAAAATTTAATTGGCGAACGAACTATACAAAGAGCGACTGACAAATTACCTGAGATTTATATAAATGAGATTTAAAGTTCTTTCAATATCAAATTATAGAGCGAAGACTGAGCAACAGTTAACAATAGAGAAATAAGCATTAAAAAAGGAAAATAACTAACTTAATTTTCTTCATCGTTTCAATTTTATCCTGGTAGATATTATGTTTTAACTTTCCAATTTTTTATTGCAAAAGTAATTTAACATTAAATGAAAGTTTTTATTTGACCACCTTCGAAGAATAGCGATGAAAAAATATTGAAAGTTGCCTATAATGAGAATTTTTTGTTGTAGTCAAACACTGCATAATCAAGGTCCGACACAAAAGCCATTTCTGTTTGCTGATTCTAGCGACTGATAGTGGGTCATTAGCATTTCATTTTTTTTTTCTTTCTCTTCCCATAAGAGAGGAAATCAGTATTTTTAGTTGTGCCATACACAATTCTATCACTCCGAAGATATGATGAGATTTTAATTGAACGGAAACTACAGGAAGAATATTTGAGATTTCGCAAGGTAATTGAGTACTTAATGTGCAGGAAGAATGAAATTGTTTTCTGAATTTGTTTTAATGATGTATAGCATTAATTTGCGTCAATCATATTCTAAACGAACCTTTTTTTAAACGTAGGAATTGCTACCAATAAAAGTTAAAGACAGGTGTACAGCCAATGTTGCTTTGTTTAAGTGAGGATTTATGGATATTTATTCGACAAATTTCTGTCTGTTAAAAAGGAAACTGAATGTGGAAAAATTATTTTTCATAATTGAAATAACTCTAGTTTGTACTAATTTTACAGTTACACATAAGAATATTTGAATGAGTTGTACATGACGGCAGATGCGATAATGTATGTGAATATAAGCTCCAATTAGGGGAGGACAAAATGAGGACTCGTAGTGATAAAAATGGGATAAATATAAATATAAATATAATATAATATAATGATAAAAATGATATAAATGAGATTTAAACTCATTACATCACGTTTGTTATACTGAGTATATGAATATAAGAATCCTAAAGGATTCAGAGTGATACAAAACGAGAAGGGCACTCTCAAATGGAAAACGAGAGATCAAAATATTAACTTACAGAGAGAGTGAATAACGGGGGGGGGGGCAAAAGGGGAATTCTCAGAGATGAGAAATGGGAAGACAAAAGTCTAACTCACAGAATTGTAAGTGGATAAATTAATTTTAGGAAATTGGCATAAGCTGAGAATATAGGGACTGAAAGCTCATAAAGGAATTGAAATCCGCAAAAATATCCAGAAGGTATCTAATACGAAAGGATATCTTGTGGTCATCACTGACACCTTCTGAATATTTTGTAGATATCAGTGGTTCTGTGGAGATGGGGAAGGGAAGATTGATGTTCTGCTAAAAAGAATTTCAGATTTCTTTAGGAAATTTCATTAGGAAGTAAACAAAATGAATAGACATTATTTGTTACATCTCATCTTAAGTACCAGTGAACACAGTGGGCAAAGGTTGACTCAGTTGGTTACCAACTAGGCTTGTAATCTGATAATCGCAGTTTCGAGTCCCAAGTGTACTTGCATTGATATTTAAACTGCCTTAAAATGTATTATAATTGATTTAAAATTAAACATCTTTCATCTTCTCACGTTTTCGGATTTGAAGCTGTCGATTGATATTGATATTTTTTTCATGTAGTTTGACTTTATTCTCTGTCATTAGATGGAAAAGGAGAGACACCCTGTGCACGTTAAAGAACACGCTGGATGGCCATGATGGGAGTCTTCTATCTGTCTCCTATCAGCTGCCCAGTGGGTCCATTTCCCTTAACCTTCTCAATCCCTATGCACTGGTCATTCATCCCATTATGGGTTAAAAAGTGCCATTCATTAGTAAAACAACACATCACCTGTGTATTTGTGAATATTACATAGATAAATGTATCCTCATTTCTCCGAGACCATTTTTCCGAGAGTTGAATTTCAACCTGAAGACATTCACCTGGATCGTCAAAAGTATTGGAGTCTCATAGAGCTATTCCCATCGTTTTTATTTCAAATATTATATATCCAATTTTTTAAGTGTCCTCTTTCTTTGTCAACCAAAGCATGTGTTGAAAGTTTAAAGAAATCATTTTCTTATCCTTTATAAAAGAAATTTACGTAGCTGCTTTTCAGAGATGTCTGACCGGAGCCTATCACTATAATGCATCACAGAGATCAATGAGGAAGGTGAGACCTCAGCAGAAAGACAACACAAGAAAGAAAATAACCATGCTTTACCCGGAGTTCGAAGTCAGGTCCATTTGTTCAGCAGCCAAGCATGGTAACCATTCTGCCACCATGCTGGCTACCTTTACCAAAGAAAATATTTCTTTAAAGTAACCAGTTTTTAAGTTTGAAGATATGGTAACTCTAAGGAACATTTTGTAAAGTGATTTACAACGAAAACATTTCATGGAGTGGGTTCATTTTTCCAAATGTTAATGTAACTGGTTTTAACAAATGCTCGCGAGAGTAAGGAAATAAAGAGCAATTAATGTTATGCCGATTCTGAATAGGATTTATTACAATATACAGAAAACCTATTAATAACATACTGACTTAAAAAATAAACTGCAATTGCAGACAAGTCATTTACAGCATAGAAGATTCGTTTCTCTTGAAGTGGCTCTTTTTAGAATACGATTGCATCATTCTGAGCGTGAATGGTCAAAGAAAGTGCGAGAGTGAGAAAAAAAAGGAACCTAACTGTGAAAAAAATCTACGAGTCCGAGCTTCTGACAGCATGTTCGCTGAAGGCACGAAGTCGAAAGGAGAGACGCAAACGAAGCGGAGAGCGGCGGCAATCAGCTTCTTAGAGGACTCGGACTCCTCTTCGTCTTCCCTCCTCTTCAGATGGCGAGGACTTTAGCAAACAAAGACTGATGGAGTGTTCCGACGACGAGAGAGGAACAGCACGCTGTCTAGTGAGACCACACATCGGGACCTCTTGCGATCCGTAAAACAGCCCGTTATTGTTACATGCTTTCGCTTTTACTCTCTGACTCTGAGTATCGATTCCTCCTTTACGAAGAAAGGCAGATGAAGCATGATTTCTTTTACCCACCGTTCGTTCTTGCTCAGTGATTTATGCAGATTTGTCTCCCTCTTTTTTTTCTACGTACTCTTTTTTTTTTATATCCCCCCTATTTTTCGAGCTTTTCTTGCAAGCTAGATTAATGAATATCGCTGCTCGTCTAAGGATGCCGTTGATGCTACATTATTCATGTTACCCAATTTATTACTGCCAAGTGATCGCGCAACTGTCAAGGGTCTTCCAAATGAAGTTGTTTGTTCTTGTCTTCGAGAGCAACGGTTGTGGAGATCAGCTGATGGAGTTTGCTGCGATTTGCAAAAGAAGAGAAAGCAAATGACGTTGAGACTCCATCCATTATTGTTGAAATGCATTTGTGTTCATAAAGGAGAACGCAAGTGTAGTAATTGTCGAATGCGAAAAACTTCGGATAGGACATGCAGTTAACATCCGACATTACGATAACACGATAGCCAAGAAAAAAATTTTAGATAGGATGCGTGATAGTTTCATGGGGTGGACATGACAAAAGGTTGTTTTAGGTTGTTGTTGTACCTCCGAGCGACACTTTCTAACACTCAATGTGCTAATGGCCCAGGGATCGAAGAAAGTTAGGGGAAAGGGAACCCACTAGATAACTGTTAGGAGACAGATGGAAGCCTTCTGCAAGACCATCCAATGGGCTCTTTAAAGTGCATAGGGTGTGGCTTTCCTGAACCCGGACCCAAAGTCTAAAGTTCTGTGGGACTGACCTTGGTAATTGAAAGATAGCTTTATGTCACATAGATCCCTGCTTCCGCTATGTTTGGTGAGTAAGCTGAATGTAAGTTATGGTATCTATAAGAGATACCATAACTTACATTCAGATTACTCTTCTGTTGCTTTTCCAAAACCTGAGAGTAACCTGAAAGTAAGTTATGGTATCTATTTAAGAGGGAAAGGATAACGCAGCTGTTTGCTTAAGGTTTAACTTGTTCACCTGAATGGTGAACAAGTTAAATCTTAAGTGAATAGTTGCGTTATCCTTTCCCTCTTAAATAGATACCATAAATTATCCTTATGGTAAAAGAGGTGGAGATCTCTGGAAGTTACAAGGTTTAGAAAGAGATATGTGAACGCAGAAGTTACAGAAACCTCGTTACAGAAGAAGCAATCTGCACCCTGATTCAACATTAGCTTCTGAGAGGATGGCAAGACTTGCTTTAATTGAATCTCGAGAACAGTGAGTCTCAAACTTTTTTTGGTCCGGCGCACTATATTTCGCCGTGAATACTCGCCTCACACTCAAAATGTAAGTTGGAAACACTTCGGGAAACTCGAACAGCGAAACGCAGAGCTATTCTGTTCGAATTCTGATGTGCATTGAGGTTGGAGCGTTCGTGTTATGGGCATGCATTGTGTAAATTTTGGTTTCAATTAAAATTTAAGGTAGAGAATATAATGGTAAATCGATAAACGATTTCACGGCATCATTATTAATACATAAGGATGGATAAAACTTTTTTGCTGATTAGATTTATTTACTCAAGTGTTGCAATGTGCTATTTACATGGAGAAGAGCGTTTCGACTGTACTCAGCAGTCATCATCAGGGCGGCGTACAGTTTCTCACTGATGATGACTGCTGAGTACAGTTAAAAGCGCTCAGCCCCATGTAAATAGCACATTGCAACACTTGTGTAAATAAATCTAATCGGAAAAAAAGGGTTATCCATTCTTATGTATTAAAATTTAATATGGATCAATTTTTCATTAAACGGAAAAAGTGAATCAGTGGCAGAAAGTAGTAACAAAATGGTTTAAAATTTTCCTTTTACCTGCAATATCATTCGAAATTTCGCGGCGCACCCTTTTGAGAGCCGCTGCTCTAGAACTATGAGCACTCAGATGCCAAAGAAAGGCAAATTTATCTTTGCTGCATTTCATCAAAAAAGAAACTGGTCGTTATCGCGAGAGTGAGAAAAGAAACTGGTCGTTATCGCGAGAGTGAGAAAAGAAACTTCATATTTAGAGCCGAAAAGAGTTTCTGAAGTATTCTCAAGAATCAGGTGGTGAAATTTGTACACCACAGGACAATCAAAATCATTGATTGTATGGTTTTGGCAGATATCGCAAAGATACTTTCAAATATCGTTTTAATATTAAGACCAATAGTTTCATTAAAATAAATATCGCACCTGATATATTTTACATTTTGGTGAATCATAAAATATTTGCGACCTAATCCTGATGTCGGAAAATATATTTATTCTTGTTTCGTTTTTCCACATTTCGTGCAAACACATAGCATCCCATTCTATCGCCAAATGCATTCTGTTGCGAGCAGAACAAGCTGGAGCCTCCCGAGAACAAACAAGAACACACAAACGCATAAACTATGCATGCTGGGAGAGACGGGTATTTGCACTTCATCCGAGCTGAACCTCTTAATCCTCTACCCGTAGAAGACAGAGAGAAAGAGAGAAAGCTGAGAAACGACTGATGCTTCTATCCCACGCCTGGAACGAGGCCAAAACATACACTGAAGCCTGGTTTTGAAAAGAGGAAGAAATGAAAGTATTTTCCACAGTAATTATTTATCTTCAAAAAATCAGGATAGTATTTAATACTTATATTTTTTAAAGAGAAGAATTCCGGAAAGAAATGCAACTTCTTTCTTTTTACGTTTTCTTATTTAGATTTTTTTACTTAAAATATATATTAAATAATCATAAATTAACAGTATTGCCAGGGTTTGAGTTGTTTTACACTTCAGGGACAGTTTTTTTTTTGTACACACTGGCTAAATGGCCAGGTCACAATGACCCCAAGGGTTTAGAAAATGTTGAGGTAAGGGGAACCTCTGAAAAACTGTTAGAAGACAGATGGAGGCCATCCAGTGTGTCCTTTAACGTGCACATGATATGGCTCTCTTGCATATGGAACTACGACTTAACGTCCCATCCAACGGACGGCGACCTTTCCAAGCCCATCTGTGTCCCCTGACTAATCGAGAGCAGGGTGATGGTTTAGCGGAACTAAATATCAGCTCTGGCCCAGCTGGGACTCGAACCTGGAAACTACAAATTACGAGCTGGCACGCTACCGACTAAGTCAACCCCACTCACCCTCCATCCTTGCGTAAGTGCAATTCAAATTCCTCAATGTCGTCTTGCTAGTTGAAAGGGACGAGCTACTGGTAGAATGACTTAATTATTATGTGATGATAAATAGGAGAATGATGCTTGGAAGAGCTGCGAGCTTCTCAATTGGAGTCATTGACAAAGTTGAAGTGTGGTTGCCGTTCAACCGTTCTTATAAACTTATCAAGAGTACTCAAAAGTTGTCCAAGTAAGGAGTCTACTTATATGCTAACATAAATTTTCGAAAAAAGAAATTTAGGTGACTTTTAAATTTCCGTAGGTCAAGTTTTGCGTAAACCTCGTAGTGACTCTACAGTTTCAGATACAATTGGTAGACTAGGCACATACAAATATAACTCAGATGGAAATATGAAAACCATAACCCCAAAACGTTTGTCAGCCTTGAGTATGGCTATTAAAATCGGAAGAATAATGATTATAGTTTTAGTTTGTTGAAGAGTGAAACATGCCAAGTACTTTTGTGCTTTAAAAGACCTAAGCTATAATTTTTGTACCAAAGGAAACTTTGTGGGTGCATCGAAGTCGTCTACAGCAATATTTCTCAAGAGGTGTGACGTGAAAAAGCTTCAGGTGTGCCGCTAAATATTTATGTTGAGGCTAAAATATTCATCGCTCTATTTTCCTAATTATAAATTGCATTTTTAACGTTTAGGAAGTCATTATTGTTTGTGAGGAAAATAGATATGATGGCGTGACGGCTCTGAGAGTAGCTTATTTATGTCGGAGTCAAGCTTATTGAAATTTAAGGGGGAAAACGTATATTTTTTTTTTCTTTGTGTCATTGAATAATCTAGATATGTTTTAGCTTGTCGGTCTTATCAGGTGGATATGAAATATAAAAAAAAATATTAATTGATTGTAGAATAATAATCGATTATAGTATCTGATTAAACAAATAATTTTTTAAAAAAATTGTCATGATGGATGATTTCTGGTATTAAGCGATAATTTTGAATTTTCAAAAGTGTATCATGGATTCAAAAATGTTAGGAAGCATTCATCTACAAAATAGAGAGATATGGATTCGTGTTAGATATAAATGCATATCTTTAATTGTTTCATGTTCATAATAATACTTTGTTTTTTTTTATGTGAAATTAATTAAGAGATCAGTTTTTGGGCCTCCGCAAGATTTAATACTTAGAAGCAGTACTGAGTCATATCTGCAGGGAATCTTCGGATTCCTTGAGAGAATGTACATAAGAAAGAATATTATCTACTCTATAAGAGATGTGACCTTTGCTCTTCAGCCATTCTGATTCTGTTATCTGGAATCGTTTTATATCAGTGACAACTAAGTGATGTCTTGTTTTCAGCTAGACAGGAAATAATAGGAACTCTGATGACAAAGACAGGAACGAACTGTGATATGAAACAAGAGTTTATACTTTGAAAACAACGTTTAATTTTTTTTTTCCTTGCCGTACAACTCGTCTAGCAACTCTGTGTGTTCTTTGTTTGTTTCTCTTCCTGCTATCTGTAAACAAAATGTCTTGCTGAGATAGCTTAAAGAAATACCGCTTGCTCTCCCGAAGCTGACGAAATAGAAGGCATTCAGGTGGAAATAAAGCTCTGTCAGCTGCGACAAAAAAAGTTAGTGGAGAGATATTTATTCTGAAAAGTAATATATTCAAAGGTTGTCTGGTTTTGTAAACCGTGATGTCTTTTCCGTTTGGATTTAAGAAATGGTGGATATTCTCGAGACAATGTCAATATCCAGCAACTGCTGTTCAATAGGGGTGAGAAATGTTGTTGCTATCGTAATAATCATTCGCCAAAAGAAGATCGGCAAACAAATTCTATTTGGATATTTTTCGTTTTTTTTTTTACGTCTTTGTATTTTAAATCAATATGCAATGTTAAATGAGGTATTTCTATACTATTTTACTCAAAAACTGAATACCTATCTAAAGTTGATATAAATATCACTTAGTAACATCAGTTTGAATACTACTCTTTAATAGATAGCTTAATATTGCAATCAATATCATTTGGCCCCGTGTAAGGCATGGCTGTTTGTGTCGTTTTTCTGCTGAGGGCCTGGCATCTTCTCAGACCTTCTACTATGGCATATAAACTGACAGGCTCCTGTGAGACCTCTGTGGCAAGCAGCTGCTTGAGGGGGTAAAACAAAGCTCCAATCGTGAGGAAGAACTGCATTTATCACCGCTGTAATGAACGTCAACTGCTATGGGACATATCCCGCTAGTTGTATAAATTTATACTATTCTGGTAACGACTCTGTCGTTACCAGAATTGTTACCAGCAGATTCTCTTTCATTAAACTTCTGCCTTAAGGCATCCTCAAGATTTTAAACCAGGCAAAACCACATTAATAATATACATATGTGCAGACATCTTATTTTCAAGCATTTCTTCTCTAAAATACATCACTTTTATAACTTCAAAATCTGGTGGAAGCAAAGTGCTCTTATTGACTGAAATAATGAATTTGATTTTTTTTAATATTCTAAAGGCAACAGGGGGGAGGGCATTATATATCCATTTTTCGGTAAAGTTAAAAAATGGTTCAAATCATATCCTTTCTATATGTCGATTTAGCTAATATTGTGAAATATACGTTGAAAATGAACTCGTTAAAAAATCCTACATTACGTTTTAAAAATTGTCCATTTCGATCAGTCACATAGCTTCGTTTGGAACTCTATCTTCAGTTTATAGAGAAATAGAGAGTTCCAAAAAACCATGTTATATGTGCTCTGCTCCCGAAAAATCATGTTCTTGGTTTTGTACTGTTTTTAGAAATCGAGATTTGTGTGCACTATTCCAGAAAATCATGATTTGTGTGCATTGTTTCTAAAAGTCATGTTACTGCAGGTTTATGTAGATAATTCGAGAAAATCCACCTATCTTCCCTATTTAGTCCTACCTGGTCTAGTGGTTGGCGTACCTGACTACTAAAACTATCGGCATGCCCTTGTGTAAGTGTGTAAGTACTTTTATGTTGTATGAGAACCCAGGACAAGCTTAATACAGCTTCTAGACTATCTCCGTTCTTTGTAGAATAAGTATCCTTTTTTAATTGTAAAAAAATCGTGATACAAGTGGACTGCTACTCTAAAAAAAATCACGATTTCCAAAAAACCCACTACTAGTGAAAAGTTCAGCAGGGATCACCAACATGTGAATTAAAAAGAATCTTTAGAGAAAAATCAGAAATATTTTAACCTGCCTAGGAAACATATTGTGTAGTGTTATAAAAAACAATATGAAAATCCCGCATAACGTCAAGGAATATGCAAAACAGATATCACTCTGAAAGCAGTACACAATCGATCATTTCAAAGTGAAACGCCAAGTTGTCAGCTTGTAGTAGCCAATTACTTGACGATACTTAAAAGAAAATGTTTAGACGATTCAAAACGACGGAGAGCCATTGAAAATTTGGTGGCTGATTACAAATAATAACAGAAGTGCTCATATTATTTGGTGTTCATCATTCTGTTATTTCAAGGTTACGGCAGCAATTCGAAACAACTCAAACTGTTATCAGAAAATCTGTTTAAGGGCGTCCTGGGGTTACAACCTCCCAAGGGATCGCTGTATTGGAGACACGTCCCAAGATTCGCCTCCCAAGATGATCGCTATATTGGAGACACCTCCCAAGACTCGCCTACCAAGATGATTGCTATATTGGGGACATCTCCCAAGACTCGCCTCCCAAGATGATCGCCATATGTCTCCCATTCCCTTTGAGAATACTAGTAAGAGTAATGTAGGACAAAACGTATTTGATTGGTGCATTTCTCACATATTTTATAAGAAATCTTTTAAGACCCCAAAAACGGAGGGAGGGGGGAAATGTTATACACCACCACCACCACCACCACCACCACCATCATCATCATCATCATCATCATCATCATCATCATCATCATCATCATCATCATCATCATCATCATCATCATCATCATCATCATCAAGCAGCCATGGGCTACGGAGATCCAACCAGACTGTGCAGTTTCATTCTCCAAGCATATCTGTCCTGAGCTACATCTGCTGCATCAGGATACTGCACACCAATTCTAACAAGGTCCTGTTTGACATTGTCTGCCCACCGCATCCTAGGTCTCCCCCTCCTTCTGAGGCATCTAGGCACAGTGTGTTCATAACCCTATTCGCCAATCTATAATTATCCATACGGGCAACATGGCCAAACCAGTGGAGTCTCTCTCTGCACAATATGCTGCTTAAAGGAGGTTGCAGACTCTTTTGCCTAACCTCATCATTAGTTACAAAGTTAAACCACCTAATACCCAAGATACTACGTAAGCATCTAGTTTCCTGTTATCTTGTTTACACAGTGTCCAAGTTTCACTACCATAACTAACCCTAGAACGAACCAAACTATTATACAATCTAATTTTAGTCTTTAGGTGTATACGTCTGTTTCTCCACAATCTCCATAGATTCTTAAAAGTCCCAGCAGCAATCCCTGTTCGTCTGTTAATCTCATGCCACACATCACCATTATCTGTTACATAGCTCCCAAGGTAATTAAACTGTGACACCTGCTCAAGATTTCAACCATTCAGATTAACTGAATCACAGCCTGCCTGAACAATTTTCATCACTTTAGTTTTCTCTCTGTTTATAAACAAACCTACTCTACTATCAGTTTCATCAACAGCTCGAATGAAAGAGTTCATCTCATCAACATCATTTGCCAAAAGGGCTAAATCATCAGCATAATCTAAATCAGAAATCTTAGTATCTCCAGACCATTAAGGACAAAATCTTTCCTTTGCAGTGAATTTCGCATAACATAATCAATAACCAAACTGAAGAGAATAGGAGACAAAATGCACCCTTGTCGAACACCAGAAGTAATGCTAAACCAATTGCTACAAACCTTACCAAATCTCACACACGACTCAGTGTTATTATAGAGAGCTTTCATTAGGTTAACTAACTTGTCTGGTATACCACATGATCTCACAATCAACCATAAATTATGACGATCAACAGAGTCGAAAGACTTTTTGAAATCAACAAAGCTAGCAATCAAAGGTTTTTGAAACTCTAAACATTTCTCAAGGATCTGCCTAAGGGAAAATATCTGACCCCCACATCCCCTACCACTTCTGAATCCACATTGCTCATCACGCAATTGCCTGTCAACCAGATTCTTAATTCTATTAAGCACAATCATGGAAATAACTTTACCTATAACAGAGAGTAGGCTGATACCCCTATAGTTATCACAAGAACTGCGATCACCTTTTTTGGAAAATAGGGATAATAATTGCTCTGGTAAAATCTTTAGGAACCATGCCTTTATCATGAAATATATTCAAAATTTCAGTCATCCATGTGCTAACCGAAACATTCCCAGCTCTGAGCATTTCTGTAGTAATTTCATCTACCCCTGGGGATTTATGAAGTTTAAGTTTATAAATAGCCAGCCTAACTTCAGACTGTGTTATAGGGCCAACATTAAGCCAGTAATGCATATATCATCATTGGAAACAATGGGAGTAGAACTAAGCACATTGTTTAGAACATTACTGAAATGTTCAGCCCACCTAGCCATGACAGAATCCTCACCTTCTACAACCTTACCTTGTTTATCTTTCAATTTCTGTATATCTGTCCGTTTTCTACCACACAAAATATTAATTATCTGGTACAGCTCTCTGCTGTTGTGCTGTCTAACTTCTTCCTCGACTTTGTTAGCCAAGCCTTCAAGCCTTATTAGCCAAGATTCTTATCAGCAGCTAGCTGATCCTTTGCACGTTTATTAAGCTCTCTGTAATGCTTTCTATTAGGACTAGTAGGGTATTGATTAAGGAACTCCTGCAGTTCTTTCTTTCTGAAATAAGCTCTACTGCCTTATAATATATATATATATATATGTAAATACCCCCTCAAGCAGCTGCTTGCCACAGAGGTCTAACAGGAGCCTGTCAGTTTATATGCCATCGCTCAAATAATTCTTTCTCCTCTGCTCCCTTTTTCCATAAAAGAGTACTGTTAGTTTCCAAAAAATCCTGTTTAAAGTGGTTCCATTTTTCCTCCACATCAGTAAGTAGTAAGCAAACCATGACTGTCATAATGACTAAGTAACCTATCATGGTAAGCTTTAGCTATAACTAGGTCTTTCAGAACTTCAGAATTAAAAGTACTTTAATCTTAGCACAACATTTATTAAGTTTAATTTGCAAGACACTTTTAATAATGTAATAGTCAGATCCAATTTCAGCTCCCCTATATGACCTGGCATTCCTAACAGAATTATCCCATTTGCTGTTAATTAATATATAATCAATCATATTCTTAGGCAGCCCATCAGGTGAAACCCATGTGCTTATGCATGTCGCGGTGTTTGTAATAAGCGTTAGTTATTCTGAAACCATAGAGTTTACTGACCTGTAGGTGACGTTGTCTATTGCCATTGCAGTTACCAATACCAAAAGGGCCTATCACCCCTCCCCAATGGTCAGAGTCAGTACCAACTTTGGCATTGAAGTCACCTAGGACACGGGTAATATCTCTTTTCTTGACAGTTCAAAATATTCTGAAGTTCTCCGTAAAACCTATCCTTCTCAACCTCATCAGCATCCTCAGTCGGAGCATAACAGCAGATAATGTTCAAGTCTTTAACGCTTGTCAGAAATTTTGCTGTAGGAAACCTTTCATTAATGCACTCTAATCCTAGAAGAGCATCACCAAGGTGTGTCTGCTGAGAAGCAGACCTACGCCTTGGTGATGTTTATTATTTTCCCTCTCCGAACAGAGAAATTAAGATTATTTTTACGAATCTGACCTTTATGTGTCCAGCTAGTCTTTTGCAAACCAAGAATATTTAAATTATAACAGTAGAATTCTTGTTTGAGAACATCAAGAGAATAAGCTCTATGCAAAGTCCTTCACATTCCAACTATCTATGGAGAGAAAATGGTTATGAGATGTTCAAATAAACTATGTTTATTGAGAGAGGCGAATGCCGACAATATCAAACAGTCTTCCCTTAGCTTAGCAAAGATTCATCGCGCCCCCTAAATGTATGTGCGGTGGCAAAAAAAAAATACTAATATTTGTGATCGTGGCGGGCAGATAAATTTCGAAATACACGTGCCAATTTTATCTATTGTCAAGAAGAAATATATTTTATTTATTTTTATAGAAAGTTATTATTTGTTCATCATTATCCCCCCCTCGAAAGGGGACCACCTTATCGTGGTGGTGGGGGGCTTCGGGCCCAGCAACCGGTCGAAGACTTTGCTGACCGGATTGGGTCCCCGGTTGGACAGAGCCAAGACAAATCGAGGTCGAAGAAATCGCTGGCCGGTTTAGTGACCCGGTTGGACGGTGTCAAGACCTCAACATCAGGTGCTCCGTGGAGCAGTTCAAGGGCACGGCTGAACGGATTTGGTCACCTAGTAGGCACGAGCCCTTTTCAAAGTCTGGGCCCCACTAAGAGTCTCCACCCCGGGTGCCGAGCGAACTTGGATCTACATATCCTTGTTCATGTTTAACCGTGGAACAGATTAAATTTTCAGGTTTCTACCGGTGGTTAAGCTTTCCTTTTATAGGACTGCTGCCATGTGAGGTTTAGGATGAGATGCACCTATATGGTGTATTCTGGCCCCCGACTCTAGATAGTCACGGCTTTCCGTTAACTTGGTAGTGTCGTGAGACGGAACCGGGGATGAACATCTGGCAACAAATAGTACAATTTGTTCATTTGATGAAACTTATCTGTAGCAAAGAATTTTGATGTCACTTCCTGTTTTTGTTTCCCATTGACTGTAAATGTATGATAAAATGTATTGAAAAAAAATTGATAACCTTTTTTTACCATATGTCTTAGATTAAATGTTGAATTAATACTGGATTTTTAATTCTTTTATGTAAAATTTTTTCTGGAAATGGTAAAAATAATTATAAAAATGGTAATTCTTTTCAAACGCAGTTTATTAATTTTTAGAATAAAAGCTTGACACTAAACTATAAATGTATATACTTATACGCATTTAAAGGAATAAAATTAAAACCCTAAGTGAAAGACCATTTTGGTAGGATAACAAACCAGAAATATTTCAAAATGTACAACTAATATTGCCTTCCTTTCACTTTCAGTTGAACCATTGTACATATTCCTCGTTGAACAAATGAAGTCAGTGCATTGTGTTCCGTTACGCTTCATATTTAAGTTCACTATTTCACTGAAGTACATTCGTGTGACAAAGTTTCACTCATAATCATCGCATCAGCTTCTAAAATCCCCTCAAATTTAGTGACACAAACTCGTTAACCAAGCAACTCCACCTAAGCCATTATTCTGTCATAGTGTTTTGGCATTTACCTCCCCATTTCTTTTTAGTTCACGTTTAATCAGTCGCCGTGTCAGAGCAGAGAGGCATGATTCCCAGCGCTGCACATTATCTGATATTAGACATCCCTTGCATCAGTGACAACACTGATAAGTACTGCCACATCGCACGTTTACAGCCAGAACCGCGGCAGAGGATACTGAGCTATAAGTTGCAGCTGTCACCGTGATATTTTGGGAACGGAACGTAATTACTCGCATGGATCTGAAGAATTTATGTTGCTTTTCTGTCGACTGTGGACATCGTCACATTTACGACTGCAGACGACTCTACAACTCCCTAGCGATATAGTGACCATAACTGGAGAACCCTTTCCCAAGTTGTATACACAATGAAAAAGTTGTAAACTTGGTTCGAGGTAGATACTAAAATCTAGTGAACAAGCGAGCTGGAAATTTCAGATAAAAAAAATTGACACTCTACATAATCATCTAGAGAAAACATCTTTGCGAGAATAGGTTGTATTTTTTAAAACGATTATTTGTATTCTGCACTTTTTCTTTTAATTCTTTATTGCCTTGCCAGATTCTCATGGGTATTTGAGTTATTGCAATATCGATACAAAGTATTTCGAAATTTATTATTTTTTATGTTTATAGATTGAACAGATTAATAATTCGACACAATTTACCAACTTAATTTCATTATTCGTACGATGACCATATTTTCTGAACTAAAATTAGGGACCCAATAAAACAAAAGATTATATTTCCGAAACAAAATTCTGGGCACATATTCAATTGTTAGTGTTGTAGTTGAATTTTTACTAATGATGAAAAAAATTAAATGCCACATCTATTTATTTTTCTGAAATAGTTAAGTACATCCTAAAATAAATATCCAATTAATTTCATCATAAGAATGTTATCAATCAGAGGTACACCACCTCCAAAGCAATGAAGCACTTTTAGCCTGGTCTGAAGGGGTCGTTTTTTGAATATAACTTCATTGAATATTTTAGAGGCAAACTTCCTTTAAACAAAGCTCTAGGATATCAGTAGAACAGTAGTTCCCTACTATGGGGGAGAAAGGGGCGAGCCACATGGACTAATCTTGATCCCGGAAGGTCGGTAGATCCCTAGGTAGACAAGAAGCAGAATGTTGCGCATGCGTGAGGGACTCTCTCTAGTACTAAAAAACAAACCTCGTTACGCCGCTGGGAAGTGCTATAACTTCATAATCACTTTGAGTAGATGCTTAGAGCTCTGAAATTTTAAAATCTCAGTTTAAACAGTCATGACTAAATTTGATTGCTTAAGACTTTTGACCAACCTAAATAAAACGGGAATTTTATATTTATCTGAATTTTAAAATCATATTTAATATAAAAGGCCATATATATATATATGAAGAAATGAAGCGTTTTCGCCAAGAATAATTGGAAAGAACCTATGGAAGGGTAAAACTGTGGTTTTCAATTTTTTATAATGGAGCTCCTCTCGGCTTAGCAAAGATTTGATCACGCGCCCCAAATGTATGTGCATTGGCAACGAAAATCAAATGTTGAGACCTGTAGAGCAGATAACTGAAACTGCACGTGACAACGTTATCAGCTGTTAAGAGCGAACAGCTATTGCTTGTGATGTTGGACTTTAAATCCTGCAAAATATGCAATGATTGAAGAAAGCTCTAAACGAATGGAGCGATCAATGGAGCTTCAAAGGTTGGGTTTTTGACAGCAATGCATGAAAGTAAACAATCGATCTGTGACATTTTGAGAAGCATGAGAAATTCAGTTTTACTATAAATCTTTCGTGGAAAATCTCATTTCCCCATAACCAACTAGTCGCGCTCTACCAAGAGGTCGGGCCCCACACTTTAAAATCCACCAGTTTAAGATAATCCAAACGAGACCAAAATACTACATGACATAATCATACACACATTTATACAGGGTGATTCAAAACTCTTGGGCCAAACTTTATAGAACATACCAAAACAAGCACTTTTCGTCATACAATGCATGGTCGGAACTCAAGCGGTGAAGCGCTAGGTGTTAGCAGTTACTGTGTCAGGAAATGAAGAAACACAAGAATGACAGAAGAGGTTTGAAACAATTACAGAACAGAAAGTACAGAATTGTATTGAAAAAAATACAGAAACTGCTAAAAAGAGCGACCGCCAACAATAATGCAGGCTTCACACCTACGACGTAGTGATAGGCGTACATGGGCGAAAACACCAGGCATTTCTCGTACAGCGGCAGCGGCAACAGAAATCCTGGAAACAAGGTCCTCATTGGAATCGACGGGGCTATCGTAGATGAGGCTTTTCATATGGCCCCATAAGAAAAAGTCCAGACATGAGAGATCGGGCGATAGTGTCGGCCAAGCGATGGGACCACCCCGACCATTCCATCGTCCTAGAAATGTTGCATGCAAGGCGTTACGCACATCCACGCTGAAATGGGATGGCGCTCCGTCGTGTTGGAACCACATACATATTTGAATGTTTGCTGGAACAGGGTTCAGTAATTCTGGCAAGACGTCTTGTAAAAATACGAGGTACGTTCTCCCTTTCAGTCGGGCTGACAGAAGGTATGGGCCAATCAAATGGTCATGGAGGATTCCAGCCCAAACGCTTATGGAGAAACGCCGCTGGTACGAATGTGGACGTATATTACTGGTGACCCACACATGAGAATTGTGGGTATTAAAAATGCCCTCACGTATAAAGGTGCATTCGTCAGTGAATAAGACATGTGCATCGAATTCCGGTTGCGGTGCAGTCTGCTGCAGGAACCACTGTGCAAAATGCACACGAGGTCGATAAACTGCAGGTGTCAAGGCGTGCACCCTCTGTGCATGGTAGAGGTGTAATCGTTCGTCTCGTAGAACTCTCCACACCGTCGAATGGGGCACACTTACGGCATGGGAAATTGCTTGCATGCTACATTCGGGACGATCTCTAACCCTAAGTAGAATTTCTTCTGTAACATGTGGCATCCTTGCATGCCCTGTATCCTGCAAGCCACTGACAAAGAAGCCCGTTTCGCACAGATTCCGGTGCAATCGCTGAAAGGTTTTACGATCAGGCACGCGTCTGGTCGGAAAGCACTCCCGGTACAATCTTTGGGCTTCCCTCGCATTCGCATCCGCAGCTCCATAAGTGAAATGCATGTCGCCTTCTTATTCGTGAAACATCCATCCATTTTGCAATCCACGGTAGAAATGACGAGTGCAAAAAGCAGCGCTTATAAGCATTCACTGAAAAGCGCCCTGTAGCGCTTCACCGCTTGAGTTCTGACCATGCATTGTATGACGAAAAGTGCTTGTTTAGGTGTGTTCTATCACCCCTTAAAGTTTGGCCCAAGAGTTTTGAATCACCCTGTATATGGACACTATTTTGACATTTGTAGAGCTTAGATTTTCAGTTGGATAATTAGATTTCACCAGACTTCAGGCAGAGAAAACATTAGCAATAATATACTTCCCAAAGTTTTAATAAGTTAGAAATTTACCACAAAAATTTAATTACGTTCTAAAGAATGATTCTGCGAATTTCGAAAAAAAAATTCATTGAAGCAGAAACGTATTTTCAATCTTACAGACATGATAAATTGAAAATGAAATTATAATTCCTCTATCTTTTTTGGTATTATTTTATGGTGAAGAGAACACCATTTCAGATGGACTCCAAATTACGAACGTAATGCATAGTATGAAATGAGTTTTTAGTTTAAATTGTTTTTTCCATATGAAATAATATTGAATCCCTTAATGCAGTGGTTTCCAAACTGTGCCTCCCTGGGGCGCGAATATGTTCTAAGGTGAGCTCGGAGACTTTAATTCTTATAGGCGACTTTAACATAGATACACTAAACCTGAAAAAACACGGAAGAGAAAAATATTTAACTTTATTATTGGAAATGGGGATTTGAATTGTTAATAACATAGAGTACAAGAAAAGAACTTCTAAGTGAACAATTAACTAAAACACGTATTGATCATATTAATGTCAAAATAGGTAAAAATGTAGATCACTACTTAATTGCAGCAAATATTAGTGATTTTTAAATTGGGAAATATGATACATGAAATCCTGAAAAAAGTTTATTAAAACAATTATGTCGATACGACCATAAAAAAAATTAAGATATCTCAACAACTGATTGATTAGCTTTGATATCTGATTCTGTTAATGGAAAAGATATTAACAAAAACCTTTAATAAATTAAAAATATATATATAATAAGATCTTAGAAAGAAATACAATTTCTATAAACAATAAAAAAGCTAAGGAAAAGAGACAGAAAAAAATTTGGATATCAGCAGAAATTGTTGATTTAATTAGAAAAAAGGGACAAAGCCTGGATACGTTATAAAAAGGATATGATAAATCAGTAGTAAATAATCACAGGATAAGTCCTGTAGACATGGAACTCATGAAATGATGAGCTGGGGAAAAATGGTTCTGCCATCAGTGAGATTCGAACCCACGTCTCACAGAAACCATGCCTGATATGCTACCACTACACCACCGATGGCTAACTTTTTCTCAGCTTATGAGACCTTATAAACCTTCCGGATTTTATTTGTTTGATCGCACTAGTGGCGCCATCTATCCAGGAAGTGGACAGCTCTGTTGCCTCATTAGAGATGGAATTAATATTTGTCACTCACGCTCAGGGCGTTAAATCAATAAATCAGTAGTAAATAATCACAGGATAAGTCCTGTACACATGGAACTCATGAAATGATGAGCTGAAAAAATATGAGCTGAAAAAAATTTACTACTGATTATTTATTACTGATTTATTGATTTAACGCCCTGAGCGTAAGTGACAAATATTAATTCCATCTCTAATGTGGCAACAGAGTTGTCCACTTCCTGGATAGATGGCGCCACTAGTGCGAATCAAATAAATAAAATCCGGAAGGTTTATAAGGTCACATATGCTGAGAAAAGGTTAGCCATTGGTGATGTAGTGGTAGCATAACAGGCATGTTTCCTTGACACGTGGGTTCGAATCCCACTCATGGAAAAACCAATTTTTTTAGCTCATCATTTCATGAGGATATGATAAACTTAAGGAATCCAAAAAGAATTATAAAATAATACGTAATTTAATTACATCATGAATTAAAACTCAAAAGCAAAAATATTATAAGAGAACTTTTAATAAAAAATAATGATATGAGGAAAACTTGGAATTTGATTTATGAAATATTATAAAATAAAAATGTTAAATCCGTCGATGAAACTATTATTGGAAATATGCATGTCTAAAAGATATGTCTCTGGAAGAACTAACAAATAATTTCAGTAATAACTACAAGACATTAATCAGTCAAATTGAAGAAAAGAACTATCTGTTTGACAATGAATACATTAATTTTAACACATACAGAAATACACATTCAATTTTTATCCCAACGATTGATACACATAAAACAAGAAAGATAGTTAATGCACTAAATATTAATAAATCACCGGGTTATGACAATGTTCATATCCAACATATAAAGAGTAATATTCAAGTTATGTCTGATATAATTACAAAACTTATGAATCAGAATTTAGAAACTGGAGAAATTCCCTCTGATCTAAAAACTGTTATATTCAGGGCTCTATTTAAGAGAGGTAAAAAAACTGAATAGTCAAATTAAAAATCGATTGCTATATTACCCACTATTGCTAAAATTTTGGAAAGATATATACATGATGTATTATATTCATTCTTAAAACCGCATAACATTTTAAATGATAATCAATTTGGATTTCAAAAAGGCAAAGACACTGTAAAACTATTAATAAAACTTACATATAACTTAAACTCTTCATTAAATAGAGGAAATAAAGCAAAAGGTACATTTTTAGACTTACAAAAAGCCTTTGATACTACAGATCACAATCCCTTATTACAAAAAGTTGAAAAATTATGGGATAAGAGGTAATGAGTTAAGATGGTTTACAAATTATTTGAGTAACATTATATTAATACAAAAGTAAACACTGTGTACAGTGCCAAAGGTGTAAACAATTACGGGGTGCCCCTAGGATCTATACAGGCCCACTCTTATTTCTGGTATACATTAATGATTTATGTAACATTACCTTCAACAGTTCAGTTTACTTATATGCAGATGACATAGTAATAAATAATAACAGCAGAAAGACTAAAGTTATATGCAATGAAATACAGGAGGATTTTAATGATATTTTAAGCTGGCTTAACCATAATAATATATATTTAAATGAAAAGAAGACAAAATGGATGATATTTCATTATCTGGGCTACAGAGATGTAGAAAATATATTTATAAAATCTCACAAATTAGACTGTTTACGTAAAGGAAACACAGTTATTGAAGATATTTGAAATTGTTCTAAAATTGAAAGGTACGAAGGATGAAATATTTGGGGGTTTTTTTGGTGATATTTTTTAGATGGAGTAGACATACACAATATATTTGTGATTAGTTTATTATTTTACAAAGCAATTTATGAATCTATATTAAACTGTGGAATCACTATACATGGAACTACAAATATAACAAGTATAAATGAAAGGGAAATAATGCAATCAGCAAGATCAAAATTATAATTGGTGACAATGAAAATGCTCATTTATTGACAAAACGGGAGATATTAAAATCTTTAAATATCTTATCTTATTCAAAATTATATAACTATAATATTGTATTGAAAACTTTTTTTGACGATATTTTTAAGACTAAAATAAACCATGAGAAAGAAACCATATTAAAAAAATGTAACTTTTTTAAATTACCAAAGATCAAAAATAATTACGGAAAATCTGTAAGTGAATATAAAACACCTTTCATGTATAATTCGTTACCTAGAGATTTACTACGCATGTGCAAAATTTCGACTTTCAAGAGAAATTTAAAGCTCTTTTTTAAAGAAGGCAATATATCATAGTGGTGTTTTTATATCGCTTCGAATTAGTTTCTTCTATAGTTTGCCATTTAATATTTTCATTTCTGTGAATTGATATGTGACACAAATGTTTATTATATACATTTTTTTGCTTTCTGGCTATGTGAACAATGTAACCAGATGATTCTACTATCCTTTCTTTAATTTTACTTTTACTTGTTTATTTTTTTACTATCTTTTTTTAACAATCAAATTATTTATATATATAAATATTGTAACTGTTATATTTTCTGCAGCCAAACTATGTAGCTTTGTGTGACAACTGTAAAACTTTCTGTAACACATTATTATGAGAAAATAAAGATTCATTTTTAATTTAATTTTTAAAAAAAGCAAAAACCTAACTAAACTGGAAATATGAATATCGCTTCTGGCGC
This sequence comes from Ryuthela nishihirai, assembly GCA_038380435.1. NCBI lineage: Eukaryota > Metazoa > Arthropoda > Arachnida > Araneae > Heptathelidae > Ryuthela > Ryuthela nishihirai. The sequence continues at coordinate 22,717,675 of JAWZYU010000009.1, read as the reverse complement.
ATATGAGAATCTCGTTTTCAAAGAGAAAGAATTTTTTTCGTTACCAACTGTTTCATTACTTTTTTAAATTGTTTAATTTGAGCAAGCGGATGATGGGAAAAATGCAAATAATATTCCATTAGTAATTATACAACATAAACGTATTCGTCTTTTAATTCTTAAAACAAAAAAGTTGCATTTCCCCACAGCTCTCTGTGAAAAGTGAGTAGATTATTGCCGTCAGTGGAATATTTCGAAAACTGCAACTAATTTTTCAAATTTATATTCTATAAATTTAATTAGTAAATCTCGATAACAGCTGTGGCGTTACATCATTTCAGTGTTCTGTAAAGATATGTATAAATATTAAAACTTAAATATTTTAAAAATGCGAATTATATTTCATTAGTACCAATCAAATTAAAAAAGAGTTTTCTAATTATCATTTTCATTGTTTCCGATGGAAACTGCATGACATTCACATTCCACCACCGAAAGTTCACATTTCTATCATTAATACATCGTACCAATTATCGTTTCAAATTTTTGAATTTTCAATCTTTTCACCGTTACAGACCGCAGTTATAGTGTTCGAAAGATTCCGAAAGTGCGAATCATATTTATCAATTCCTATCTAACCCTAAAAAGATTTTTTAATTAATCTCTAAATACAAACAATTATAAAATCCAAGATTTAATAAAAATAGTAGAGTAGTAATAAAAAATATGTGATCAACATATAAGAAACCGTAATAAAATTTGAAACCAGTAAAGATGTTTGAAAAAGGATTTAAGCATTTTATAACTTCGATCCTTTTTGATTTAATTTTCTGATATCAGCTATCAAATCAAAATAAATGTGCGAACTAGCAACAGGTCTAGAATTAAGAAATCCAACTGGAGATGAGTCATGGATCGGCTCAGTCGGAACTCGTATTTTGATATTCCCAGTTCAACTCGACGAGATAGTTTAAAACCAAGTGAGTGATAAAAAACGGGAGGAATGAATCTATCTCCTAACAACTGTCTAGTGTAGGGATTCTCAACGTGGGGTAAACGGTAAAATGTTTTTGAGTACACCGTGAAAGCTCAAAAGTCGCTAGATTTATGCTATATATATATATGTTTTATTTTATTCCCATTGTTATACTATAACTATAATTTTATCTATCTATGCAAAGGGTACGCCAGTTACATACACATTTCCAGGGGGTACGTGAAGCATAAAAGGTTGAGAACCACTGATATATATGTTTATTTTATTCCCATTGTTATACTATAACTATAGTTTTATCTATCTATACAAAGGGTACGCCAGTTACATACACATTTCCAGGGGGTACGTGAAGCATAAAATGTTGGGAACCACTAGTCTAGTGGATTCCCACTTCCATAACTTTGAAACTTTGGGGTCCTTGTGAACAGAAAATTTACCCACTTGTGTGCAAAAAAATGTGCTGCTCAGAGATAAAATTGTTGAATCGTTTGACTCTGTTCATGCTTTAGAATTGAATTATTTGCATTCATAGGTTTCTTTGAACACATCTGTTCACCGTCGAAGTTAGCTTGATGCCTGAGGGAGAATTCAGCTGTTAAGAGAAAATATGATGTTCAATCAGACGTCGGTGAAGAAAACGAAATTCAGCATGTGAGAAGGAAAAATTTCAGAAGACAAATTTTTTTCAAATTTTATTATGAACGTGTTTAGGAAACTACCTTCCACGATGAGCAGAAAATAAAAACAAAACGGTAAAGTTGAATGAAGGCAACGATGAAGCAAAATGGGACAACTTCATGGTTGCTTGAGGACGAAAACTCAGACATAAACGACTGAAACGTAGAGTTTGTAACCTCTCAAGGGAAAACTCTTGTTATTAAAATAAATCTTTAATAAAGAACATGGTTCGAAGCGGAATAAAATATGCAAATCATCTCATCCTCTTTTAATAATTTATTATTAATCTTTACTCCGATACGAAACTGTGAAATCTAATCTCTAGTACTGCCTACGATCGAAGATTAGGAAACAGCGGAATGGAGATTTACAGGTGCCTTATTAAGATGGAGCAGAGTCGACGACATAACGGAGATACTAGAAAAACCTTTGAAAGCGTGGTTGCCATTTCTTCTTTTCGAAATGTGTATTCATGTTATAAATATTCGTAGACCAAGAGTGAAAAATCACATATTCCTTCTTTTTTTCTTCTTTGGTGGAGGGAGGGATGGAATTTATTATGTTTTAATTTGTATGGATATAGCTACATGTAAGCATATCTGTTTACTTTGAAACTTATTGATTGGGAATGGCCCAGTCCGAAGAATGGGATATTAAGATGTGGCTCCATGTGCAGGAGAGTCATACTCTATGCACCTTAAAGAAGACGTTGGATGCTCTTGACGGGAGGCTACCATCCGTCTCCTAACAGTTGTCCAGTGTGTTCATTTCCTCCAACCTTTTCTGAGCACTTTAGATCCTTGTGACCTGCCATTTAGTCCATTATGTGGAAAAAAAGAAGTACCGCTCAACCAATCAAAGGTAAAATAACACAACACAGCAGCGACTTATTGAATATTCATCGATGTTGCGGATAATGAACCGAAAATGATAATGTTAAGATTATCCAATAGTTTTGGATCCAGAGCGGACTCGAAATAATCTATATGATTGCGAATATAAAACAACTGTAGTTCAAAAAAATTCTTATTCATGTGAAATATTAATGTATAGTAGTTCGACAATGAAATTTACAACTATATCAGTTAGACTGGGTTGGATTCTCGGACATCTCCAGAAAGGATAAAAATAAGGAAAAAAAAATACTCTTCATCATCATCACCCTCTAGTATCTTAGGAAGCTTCTGTCAATTCTAAATTACACATGTTCCGAGATTTTAAATTGGTACCACACAGAGAGAGAAATTGGATAGGGTAAAGTCTGTAGAAATTCGGGAACAAAGTTATAATTTTTGTGGTTGCAGCCGTTGTGGTAGAGACAAAAATAAAAGCCTTCTGGGGATCTTTTCTTCCCGGGTTGAGGTGACAGGTCTATATTCCATCATAGTTCTGGGGAAAAGTTCTGTTCTAGTTGATCATCCAGGTATGGTTGTTGTGCTGTAGCTTCTTTTCTTGAGTTTATTGTCGGTTGGAGGTGAGCAACCGCCAACAAACTCAAGAAAGGAACTACAACATAATCTCTATTCTGCCCCTAAAAAAATAAAAATGTACTTTCAACGTACATATGCTGCACATTAAAAAGTATACTTATATTTCAAAGTGTTATATTTTACTAAATAATTAATAACAATAGTAATTGTATGTATGCATGAAAAGAAACTATGTTTCATTTTGTGTTCAATAGATCTTAGGGTGAGCTCTATTTTGTGGCGTGATTTCAACTTCCATCCGTACTCGGCTCAGCATATCTAGCGTAACACACTTGCAATAGCTGCATGATCCTTTCCTTTAAATGCTCTAAATTACGATTGTTTTCCGAATACCAATGTTTTTTAATGTATCCAACTAAAGAAGTACAATGATTTCAAATCGGGACTTCTCAGAATCACATTTGGTACACCTGATTTATAAAGTTGACATTTAAGACATTACATGGGATACAGCGCCACCATTTGATACTAACTGGACCCCATCATAACAAGGAAATTTGGACCGTTTATATTTTGGACACACAATTACCTTTGTCACTTAATGTTTTGATAAAATTTAATATTTTTAAATATCAATAATCTTTTATAATGACCCTGTACCTTCGCCGCACCATGGCATCAGACAGACTCGGTCACTTTATTGTTCCCACTGCAAAATACTCCAACTCTTTCCATGAAATAACCGAGGGAATTGAAAATGCACTAAGCGAAAAACAACTGAGAACAAACGTAACATGTAAATGTCATTTTGTATGTTATATGTTATTATATCAATAGTAAAGAATCACAGGACCCGTCCTGTAGACATGGAACTCATGAAATAAGGAGCTGAAAAAAACTGGTGTTGCCATGAGTGGGAATCGAACCCACGTCTCCAGGAAACATGGTTTAGCATACAGGCATGGTTAGCATAACAGGCATGTTTCCTGGAGACGTGAGTTCTAATCCCACTCAAGGCAAAACCAATTTTTTTCAGTTCATTATTTCATGAGTTCCATGTATACAGGACTTATCCTGTGATTCTTTACTACTGATTTATTGATTTAACGCCCTGAGCGTGAGTGACAAATATTAATTCCATCTCTAATGAGGCAACAGAGTTGTCCACTTCCCGGATAGATGGCGCCACTGTGCGAATCAAATAAATAAATCCGGAAAGTTTATAACGTCACTAAGCTGAGAAAGTTAGCCCTTGATGGTGTAGTGGTTAGCATAACAGGCATGTTTCCTGAAAAGGTTAGCCCTCGATGGTGTAGTGGTTAGCATAACAGGCATGTTTCCTGGAGACATGGGTTCGAATCCCACTCATGGCAAAACCAATTTTTTTCAGCTCCTTATTTCATGTTATTATATTTTTATTTTAAGTCATATATTATATAATGTAAATAATTTCACTTTATCACTTTTTATTCATTCAAAATAGAAAAAAAAATGCACTATAAATTATATTTTTACTATATTGTATTTCGGGAATGTATAAAGAGGAGAGAAGTCTAGGCATCACTCCAGCACTCAGGCTCACTGCATTCAGAATACGCAACTCCAAAGGGGGGCACGTTTCGCTTTTGATATGCGAGATTGTTGCAAAATGACCAACACTGAAGTTTAAGTTTAGTTGCTTTGCCTCTGAGAAGCACTTCTGTGCTCACATTGAGTTAAATGACTAGGCCTCAAGTACTTAAAGGTCTCGTGAAAGGGAAAGAATCCCATAGAACAGTGGTTAAGAAAAAGATGGAAACCCTCCCATCAAGATTACTTAGGGTATTCTTTAATATCCGCAGAGTACGCTTATTCTGCACATGACGGCACGGATTTAAAGTCCCATCCGCTAACTGTGATCTTTCCGAACTTCAGTCCCTTCTGCCCTAAATGAAAAAAACTGCACTGATAGGATTGGAACGATCGATGTCCATCGAATGGGATGTTAATCCGTAGTCTTACATGTGGGAGAATCATACCGTGTGGATGTTAAAGAACATGTTAGATAGTCGTCATGGGAAGTCCCGTATTTTTCCTAATCGATGTTCATGGGTTCTCTTCCCTTACCCAATGGCAGAGTGGGAGTTAGCGGATAATGCTGAGATGTGCTATAGGTGTATTAGGTAACTGGCAAGTCCCGGATGTACCGCAGCATATGGCTGCACACCATCTATAGGGAGAATACCAAATTTCCACTACCTAGGTCGAGGGCAAGACAACCCCATATAGATGCAGCTCACCCCACGACTACCTATGGCGAACAGTTCTATAGAAGAAAAGTTCATCCATCGGTCAAAACTAAATTTAATCTGCGCCCAGGTTAGCCACAAACAAAGATATATAGATCTAAGGTGCCTCGGCTCCCGTGGTGGGAACTCTTAGTCAGGCCTTACCAGGCCCCTCCGCCGGGGCCCCGTCCTACCTAGGTGCCCCCCAACACCAGTCAGCGGAGCCCTCAACTTCACCGATGCCCAGCCGTTCCATCGGGACTCCGTCCAACCAGATACCTCCCAATACCAGTCAGCGGAGCCCTCAACTTCACACGGGCCTTACAGCCCCCCAACCACGACAAGGTGGTTCCCTTTCAGGGGGTGGATAGGTAGGTGTAGTAAAGGAAATTTAATTCCGGTATCCATAGAAGACGAGATAACTAATCATTTTCATAATTCTTACTCTTTGAGATTGGCGGTATCACTGGCCAAGCGTCTGCGTGTAATCAATTCATACAGTCTGCTCAAAAGCTGACACCAATCGGTGATTCTCATAGATCATTAGTTGGTGGAATTATTAATCACTTGTAAACACCAATGATCTTTGATTTAAGAGATAATTGACTGATTGACAAGTAACTGCTTATTCAATCAACCACTGACTTATAAGAATCGTTGATGCATCAACTGCGCAGTCTCATTGTCCCAATTGCTTCCATGCCCTCTTCGTTGCTGAATAATAATCTCCTTTAATTTTGTCTGGGTGTCGAAGATTATAGATGCACAAACTCAACTCAGAAAATTACTGACTTGTTGATACAACACTACAACTTCAAAAATATCCTTAAAATAATGATTCTTTTATCAGCCTGAACTTTTTACTATTCAACAGTTCAAGACTTGTGCTGTTAGTTATTCTGCCTTTGGCTTCTAGGCGAAACGCAACGTGTACAGGGCCACTATAAAATAATATCTATGTGTTAAAGTGTTATATTTTTAGTAACTGCGCAATTGTGTATCCAAAATACCAAGAAATTCTCAAAGATTCGCTATTACCAGCTAAATAACTCCAAAAGTTTGGCAAGAAACGTCCGCCCACTGATAACGTTTTTTCCATTTGGCTTGTACATCCCTCATTGATAACTTTTTCTGTTTTGCTTGTCATCTCCATTGATAACTTTTTCTGTTTTGCTTGTCATCTCCATTGATAACTCTGTCCGTTTGGCTTGACATCTCCATTGGCAACTTTTTCCGTTTGGCTTGTCATCTCCATTGATAACTTTTAATGTTTGGCTTGTACATCTCCATTGGTAATTTTTTTTACCGAAGAAGCGAATGGAATCAGAAACCGGTGAAAGTAAAATGTGTACAATTCCACTGATAACATTTTTTTCAATTTGGGAGGTATATCTCTATTTATAACTTTGGAACATACTACATCATTCACGACGTTGGAACGAACTGCTCCTTTCATGATGTTGGAGTGTAGTTCTATATTCATGGCTTTGGAACGTACTACGCTATTCATGATGTTGGAACGTACTACTCCATTCAGAACTTTGGAAACTACTACTCTGTTAATAACTTTGGAAAGTACTACTCTGTTAATAACTTTGGAACGAAATACTCCATTCGAAACATTGGAACTTACTACTCCATTGATAACTTTTGAAAAGTACTATTCCATTCATAGCTTTAAAACGTACTTCCCAAGTGAAAATTTTGGGGCGCACTTCTCCATTCATAACTTTCAAGGTAGACAAGGCAACGGCGGCGCTCCCTAAGATTTCGAACATTCGTAAAATGATTAATCCCGACTCATGGCAGCAAGGAACCAAATCTCTTAATCAAACACAGGACAACACACGATGGATCATCACATCAAATTCGGGCCGATTAGTCAAGAGTCTGCGTAATTTCCGGGGGCCGATATCTGCTGCCGCTCAATGTCGTCGCCATGGACGTAAAGAAATACACGCACCTTTGCGTTTAACGCAACGTAAAGACGTACGTTGGACGCAAAGAACAGGTTGGACGTAAAGAAATGTTGAACCTTTACAACAGGGAAATGACTAAATACGTCAACGTAACGTTGGACGTAAAGAAATGCACGCACCTTTGCGTTCGCCCTTCCGTTCGGAATATGTACTGTTATATAACAAGCTGATGACGTGGAGTTAGCATCACAGTACTGTCATAAATGACAAATTTTAAAATAGCTGGATTTAAAAATTAGTGGACCGATCTTATGGTCCTCAGTAGTCCCGATCTGACACAATATTGAACTTTTTCTTTTAGATGCATTAAAAACATCATTATTCCGAAAACGTTCGCAATTTATATTTGACGGAAAAAATCACTGCAGCTGTTGCAAATATTGCACCAGACATGTTGATCGAAAATGGACGGAAGATGAATATAACGCCACTAATGGCATCCACATTGAAGTCTGTTGAAGGTAAAATTAAGCTTTGAGAGTTTCTTGATGTTTTGTCAAACAATTAATTTTGTTACTTAATATTAAATATAAAACTTTATAGTATGGGTATTCTCTTATAATGATCTTTTAATGTTTCAATAGTTGAGCTTAAACTGCGAAATTTAATTACTTTTCATAACTTACTCTTAAATTCATTCGAACAGTCGCTCAAAAAAGTATCGAACGATATGGTTGATTACAGAATTCAGAAAAAATATCTGGCAACAATTTTTTTTAGAAATTAATCATCTGGCAACTTTCGTGTACTGTACTGTACTGTACACGAAAGTTGCCAGATCACTGAAAAAATATTTGGCAACAATTTTTTTTAGAAATTAATCATCTGGCAACTTTCGTGTACTGTACTGTACACGAAAGTTGCCAGATCACTGACTTCTAAAAAAATCGTTGCCATATATTTTTTCTGAATTCTGTAATCAACCATACCGTTCGGATACTTTTTTGAGCGATTGTACTTTTTTTCATTTATATGTCACTGTTTCATGCAAGCAGAAGGGAATAAAATGAATTCTGATGCACAATTTGTTTTTAAATTTTGTAGTCGACATATTTTTAAGATAAAAAAATAATTTTCAGCGTCCGCGTAAAAATTTCCACAGGTTGGGTTGTTTTACCTCTGAGGGGAACTTTTTTTTGCACGCAATAGGATAAATGGTCAAGTCATATGGACCCCAAGGACTCAGAGAAGGTGAGAGGAGGGGACAGACTGGACAGCTGTTGGGAGACAGATGGTAGCCTCCCATCAAGGCCATCAAACGTGTTCGTTAACGTGCACATGGTATGGGTCTCCTGCACACGGGGCCACGGCTTAATGTCCCATCCGATGGATGGCGTCCTTTCCAAGCCTATCGGTGTCCCTTACTGATCGAGGGCAGGGCTGTGAGTCTTGGGGATATAAATCTCAACTCTGTAGCAGGCGGGACTCAAACCTGGTAACTGCAGAATACGAGCTCGACGCGCTACCGACTGAGCTACCCCCGCCCCTTAAAACTTCCATAATGAGAAATAATCCTAACACCTCTACGTTTGTGTCTAGTAAAAATTATAAATTAAAATATCAAAATTATTATTAATATTAACATTTATTTGAAATGTTTTAATAGGGCAGAGTAAACGTTTCTAAAAATTTCTGAATTAATAATAGAAATGCTCAGATTTTTATGATTTCCGATATTATAATGAAGCATATGAATGTTAAAACAAATATGTAAAGCATTTACAGTAAAATTTCTTAAAACTTTGAATTGCATCATAATGAATGAGCACTGTTGTGTAATGACGTTTATTGGCAGAACACTTGTTTTACTATGAGGACGCAAAAATAACAACATTATTTAGTCATTTCCCTGTTGTAAAGTTTGATAAAACATATAGCATCTGTAAACTTCTTGAAATAGTTGTTTAATATCCATTAATAGCCGCAATCTATAATCTTGTACTTTACGAGTAATCGTATAATCTTGTACTTACTTACGGAATCTATAATCTTGTACCTTAATGGGTGCTAATCCGCTTATACCATTACTGCTTAGTTATGCAGGGATTTTTTCCTTCTTCCTTCTGGGACAAATAATAAAAATGAACGTCCAAGTGATGTTTTCAGAGCCAAAGAGCGCAGAAAGGGACAGTTTTCAATTAGTTCCTAGTAACATTGGGGAAGAAAATGGCGGAACAAAGACCAGCAATTATGAAATAAGACAAAAAAGAAGAAGTAAGCGTAACGATTATGTTCGTAATATTATAGAGGAAAGGCGGCGGCAGCAACGACAAATTTCACGCCAAAAAGGAAAAGGTAGACGTCACTATATTGCCGGAAACAACACATTCAATGCAGAATTTCCATCACTATCCGATGACCATCACTATCCAGTGATTCCCATTTCACATCTTGCAAATCATCAGTCAAGATGCGAACAAGTTGATAATATGTCGTCTTACGAAGATGTTAGTGTTAATGGGGAAAGAATCGAAAGCGGCGATATTTTGGGTCCAAAACATGGAAATGAAATCAGTTCAGTGATGCAGCACAGAAATCACCGGATACTTTCAGAAGCATTAGGAAGTCCTAGATGTGAAGAGATGGACAATTTCGATCTTTCTGACCCAAACCATTCAATCCCCTTAAGTAACCAGATGGACAATTTAGACCTTTCTGACATGCTTGTAGATAGTGAGGGACTAGAACCGTCAGTTTCTGAATCCAAATCTTCCCATATTTCACATGATGGACAGAGAAGTGAGATTCTTGCCTGCTCGGGTCCTGAAGAGGTAAATAGTGTGAGTGCAAGAGTAAGTACGATAAGACCGTTTCATCTGGGAGGCAGGGCTCAGGAGAAAAGAAATGGATTCTTCCTCGGAGTTCATGGAAAGAGTCTCTTTGATTTAGAAGATGACCGTGACAACATAGAAATAGCAATTAAATCAAGTTTCAATGCTCGTGGTGGTACGGAATATGTTTTCGGAACGAAAAGAACCGTTCTTACATTACCTGCAATGGGAAACAATATTGAGCATCTTAGTGCCAGTTCTATGATTACTAAGCCTAAATCTTCAAAATGGAATAATCCTCCAGACGTCTACCCTCAGAGCGAATCTCAGTCGGAGGATGAAATGGATTTTAAATGCCAGAATAACGAGAAAGATTCGTATGAGAACAGTAATAGTGTGATGGAAAATTTAATAACCTCGGAAGAAAGAGAGGAAAGTTCGTTGTCTGATATTTCTGCAAACAAATGTTCAGATATCATTTCTGAGATGAAAGATATTACTCTTGATGCTCAAGATGATATAAGTCATGTGGAAGGGAGCATTCCGTTGCAGCTCACACATTTCTTGAAATCCTCACCAAAGAAGCGAATGGAATCAGAAACCGGTGAAAGCAAAAGCGCAACTCCAAAGAACTCTTTGAGAGAAATAAGAAGATCCAAGTCGAAAATGAACCAATCATGCAGTGAGGGCGAGAAAAATTGTCCTCATTCTCTTCGAAGCAGAGAAAATCAAAGTCGGAAATCGGATTCAGAACCGAAAACCAAAAAGCCAAAAATGTCGACGACTGAAGAAGACAATAAAGATACAGAGACGGATGATCGCTGTCAAAAAGCAGCCAATGAAACAAAAGCAGATGAGAAACGGGTAGTAAGGAAAAAAGATGTAGAGTCGACGCCAAAGAGCTCAGAAAGGAGCAGTTTAAAAAATGGCGGAACAAATTCACTCAAAGAAGCTCCTGTCGCTAAAAATGCTGTATCTGGAAAACCGAAGAAGAAACGAGGCCGGGTTCCCGGTTCCAAGCAAACAGAAGGACTTAAACCCAAAACTGTAAAGACGTCAAAAACTAGAGGAAATGATGGCGAAGAGTCTGATGGTTCCGCAAAACTTGAGAGTAAATCAGTTAAAAGAATAAAAACTCAAAAATTAACTATGCGATTGAGGTCTTCAACTCGTTCTTCCTTCGATCCTAATGACCAAAATAGTGATTCAGAAAACCCGGGAAAGGAAAAAAATCGGATCCATGGTTCTCAGCAATCAGAAGGACTGAAAAGCAAAACAAAAAACATGCTGGAGACTGAAGGTAATGATGACGATACAAAGCCATATAATGATTCTTCTCAGAAGGTATTCGATGAAGCAAAACTTGAAAAAGAATCAACCAGAACTAAAACAGCGACGAGAGTGATGCCTACATCAGGAAAATTTCCTATCGAACAAAATACTGATTCAAAAAACCGTAACCGAGAATGCAAAGATGAGAAAAGTCCGCATTCTTTTTTTGAGCAAACAGATGAACAGAACAGTGAAGATCAAAATAAACTGATGACTGAAGATGCTGCTGAGATTGTTGATTCCACCGTGGAGCAGCAGATGACAAAAAACCATGAACATTAGGAAACCGGAATAATGCAAAAAGACAAGAAAGATTTCGACGAACACGTAATTCACAATATCTCATCATGACACATCAAATATTAGCTATTCTTCTTTTCTGCGAAAAAAGTGTTTAAAGACAGTAAATATTTAGTGCACTGTGAGATACAGAAGTATCTCAGCAGTTAGTTAAAATTTTCTAATACTTTTATGAATCTGCAAGAAAAATCACATGAGTCATGTTCCCTGACGAACTCATATGTTCATGCTTCACCTATCAAATCTCAATAAAAAGAAAATACTTATCAACAATCAATCTAGTTGTTATAATTTATGTTGCTTATTTTGTTAAATATCAACAAACTTCAAAACTATTAGCCTATCAAGCGTCCATTCATGTATACCAGATTCATACTTAAAGAAATTATAAGAAAGCCACATATTCGAATCTAAGGTATAAACATTTACTGCTATAAATAGCACGTTTCCGAAGGACTAACTGTGTTAGGTGAAAGAACTGGTAGGTTCTTTACTTCTGGGCAATAATTGTTTTGCACACAATGGGCTAAATGTATAGTTCACAAGGACCCCAACGCCACAGAGAAGGTTAAATTATTGCCATCAGCCCCCCTCGGTGAGAAAGGGAATAGAGATGGGCTTGGAATATTAGCCGTCTGTCGGATGAGACATTAAGTCGAGAACTGGTGTAGGAGAGATCATTGCTTGTGCAACCTAAATAATTCACTGGATAGCCTAGAAAGGAAGTTTTCATATATCTCCTTAACAGCTGTCCTGTGGGTCTCCATCCCCTACCCAACCCTGAACCTTTGGGATCCTTCTAACCTGTCCATTAACCAATTCTCAAAAGAGTGCATCTTAGAGCTAAATCAACTAAACCTAAATACTAACAATGTATCTCCTTATCCTAATCACATCTGTGTTATTAGGATATTTGTAACCTTGTCATTTAGCCCATTGTGTGGAAAAAAAAATGCCACTCACAGGTAAAACAACCGAAACCAAATATGTAAATCAAAACTTTATTTCCGGTACCAAAAATGGGAAAAATTAAATGGTCTTTTGTTGTCCAAATTGTTTTGAAAAAAGATTTAACTCTAAGCATTTAGGCCAGCAGCTTAACAATAAGGTAACCATTTATACCAGGTAATAATTTTCATTTTTCTCCCTAGGACGATAAATGTTTTTATTTACCAGAATGCATTACACGGCATCGAATCAGAAACTTTATAAAGACATTTATATTTCATCTCTGTAAATCATTAGGACGAATCACAGTTGCGAAAACGTGCTTCTATTCAATGGGATTTTAGTCAAATACGGAAGAAAGCGAATAGACTACACCCTCCTATGGCAAACATTTGTTCGCTCAAGACTTTGGCCTTTCTCCATATAATGGTCTGTCTCGTGATCGTCAGGTGTACGATCAATATGCGGAAGGTCACAAAGCAAATTGGGTCCGTCCCCGGCGCCGACATTTGTAAATGACAGGCTCCGAAAGAGAGAGATCATTCAAGAAACGATCTCCTTCCACTGACAATAAGTTGCAGGAAGTTTTATGTGGAAACTACAATAATGATGAACGGTTGATGCACAGGATAAGAAGAAAAAGCTTTGCCACACGATGTGAGTTTTATCTCGGAACCCCTTTCAATAGTGCTGTATTCTCGATCATTGACTGTTTAAAGTCGCAATATGTCCCTTTGTATTGAGATCCATTCAGGAACAACCGCTTTATAATCTCATTCTATTATCTTTCTTAACCCACATAAAGATGAAAGAAAATGTTTGTTGCTTTATTCCAAAACACAAAAGGTTCTTTAATTGTAAGAATAGTGACGAGGAACTTTTATCTATTTAGGTATGCAACTTATATTTTTTACTTCATTGTACGAAGCTTAGAAAGAGTATAGTAATCGTGGGGGAAACAATCTACAGGGGTGACCAAACTTAGCGAAGAATCACAAAAAAAGAACTATGTTCTTTAAGAACCGCAGGAAAAATTACTTAAAAAGGAAAGCAGGCATTGTTAATGAGCAATGAAAATGAAAAAAAAAACTATTTTTTTAAGGAATCAAGAGAATATCTTTTTAAAATTAGAAAAAAATAACAGTTTTAATGAGTACCATTAATTGGTAGAATCGTTTAGTTATGCTCTTAAAAACGTTTGGTCAAAATATAAGAATTAGCGAGATTCACTTTATTGATGATTTGTTTTGAGACGCAAGTTCGTTTGCAACATAGCAGAATGCGATTCAAGAGCCGTGGTTTGGTCACCGTTCTTCTTGTTTATCTGTTAGTAGTACGTTTTACTTCACCCTGACCTAGAGAAAGTGGTTTTCGCAAAGGTGGCCTACAGAGTCCGAAATTTTCAACATGCATATCTAATACAAAAATAAGAAAGTTTGTCTGTTTATGTGTCTGTCCACTTATGAACTCAGCCCCCAGAAGAGCTAGAGACACCAAACTTTGTTTGGAAGAATAAAGGCAACGTGCGAACTCATTGGGATCAACCAAAATATGGATGGGCGGGTTTGAATTTCTCAAAATCCCATAGAATTAACGGTAGAAAGTTATTCAAAATAACTGTTGCCATTAATAAATTTGAAAAAAGGAATACATCAAACTAAACTAATATCTGAATTCGCGTGATTTAAACATAAACATTTGAAAGTTATTCAAAATAACTGTTGCCACCATTAAATTTGAAGTAATGACGCATCAAACTGATTTCTTTCTGATTTCGAGTGATAAACCTCATCATTCAGTTTGCTGAGTCAAGAGCACGAGCCTCCGTGGATATTGAAGTCGTTCTAATTAAGCACGAGTAGAACACGAGATTCAAAAACTAAATTAGTATCGGAAGTTAAAATCATTAACCTAATTTGAAAAATATGCAAAAGCTAATAAACGTATATACAAATAATTAATAAATGTTTTAAATATTGTGTTAACAAATAATTTTGTTTAATAATAATATTTTTTTGTGGTCTTACATTTTTTGTGCACCTCAGACAAGAGTAAATTTTCTTTTGCTATAAAGTTACATAGCCGTCTCGTAGCCGAGTAGTTAGCACGCTTGGCTACTTGATCTAAGGGGCCTGGGTTCGAGCCCCGAGTAAGGCACTGTTGTTTGTGTTGGTTTTCTGCTGAGGTCCTGCCATCCTCACAGACCTACTATGGCATAAAAACTGACAGGCTCCTGTCAGACCTCTGTGACAAGCAGCTGCTTGAGGGGGTATTTTTATAAAGTTACAGTACTGTGCAAATTAGTTGGGACAATAGGAAAATGCAGTAACAGACACAGCACAATGCAGACACAACTAAAATATTTATTTGTTTAATAGTGTAGTTAATAGCGAATGTGACCCCCCCCCTTAGCTTTAATTACTCCTTTCGCCCTCTCAACCATTGATGCCACTAGCTTTCCACGCATCTCCTTCACTTCAGGGTCGTGGTACCACACTTTCATGACACTTTCTATCATTTTGGTTTTCGTCGTGCAATCCATCTTAGATATGTGCGCTTTAATAATGGCACACAAATTTTCAATGGGGTTTAGATTGGATGAATTTCCTGGCCACTCCAATACCTTCAAATGTGGATGGGTAAAGAAGCTCTTAGCAAGCTCAGAATTGTGGTGTGGAGCCAGATCCTGTTGAAATACCCCATCGTCGTTAGGAAACAGCTTCTGCAGTGTTGGGACCATTTTCGCCTCCAGAACACCTATGTACTTTTTGCTGTCCGTCATTCCTTCAATGGGGTGAAGCGTCTGTGGCCCGGAAGCTGTGAAACATCCCCAAAACATGACCTTGGTGTGTTTGGGGGATTGCTGGATGTGGCCGGATGGAAGAGGTTCTCCAGGCGAGCGGCGGACGAAATTTGACCTGTAGCCATGCACCTCAAAGTGGGTTTCGTCGGAAAATATCGCTTTTTCCCAATTCTCCACAGTTCAGTCTCGATGTTTCTTTTCCCAGAATAGTCTTTTTTGCTTCATAGCGGGTGTCAAAAGCTGCTTTTTAGAGGGGCGTCGAGCCCGGCGGCCACACTCCAGAAGGCGACGACGTACGGTGGAAGCATTTATATTAACCCCATGAGACCCAATCTCCCTTTTGATGTCTCCACTGGTATTCTTCGGGTCTATGATACTAATTCTTCGAATTAGACTATCATCTCTAGGGGTAGTTTTTTTTTTTCTTCTACAGTGTCCTTTACGGAACGTATCCACGGACCCTGTCTCCTTATGCGGCTTCATGATTGTGATGTTGCTTCTTCATTTGTCGGTCTGTTGGGACCACTTTAGAACGTCCCCTTGGTTCGATCGCAATACGCAACGGGTGAAAGAGTCTTTCGGAACAAAAATCAAAGATTTTATCACAATTGCAGGGACTCAATACTGAGGCTTCTCCCCAATAAATTGGTTCAACTTCTGCCTTTACTTTAAAATAACAAATATTTATTGAACCTTCCAAACATGCTTGATAGAACAAGGACATATGCTCAATTACATAGCATTAGAACAACACCAGCTTACTATGCCTGTTCAGCTGTATTCACAGAGCCCAATGCCGTTATTACCAGTTGGCATTTCCCAGCTTTACAATTTTATGTCTGTACGCGGTCGCTCCTCGACTGGCTCTGTCTTCTCCTCGCTGTTGCCAAACCCTTTCTTCCTTTCTCTCTCCACTCCGGACCATCTGGGGCGTCTGCGAGCAGTGGGGTGACCTCCGTTCCCTCCGGGCACTGTTACTTCAATTAACTTTCCAGATGCCGGGACAGAGGGCCTCCCACGTTGCATATGCCTTGTTGGTGATATCCAAAATAAATATACAAAGCATGAACAAAGAAATATCTAAAAAGGCCTCTAGCCAGACACCTCCCTGCCAGAAGTCAGTAGTTAGTCCTGTTAACTTCTGACTAAAAAGTCAAGTTGAACGCTGAAAATTAGAGTTCATTTTCCCGTAAACCTGAGAGTTCAATGCCACAAAATTCAGAGTTCGAAATCGCTTTAGGAATTCTATAAATTCTCTGCGAATTGGCACATCTTTTGCACATCTATGTACACTACACTTAAACATAAAAGAACTTCTAGGTATATCCCGGTGCACTGAGTCTAAATATTGTTTTTTTGCTTCAAACAAAAAAAACCTGGTGACTGAAGTAGTTGTCCGAGAGTACACAGTTTATAAATTAATTCTCTCACTAATAACTGTCTTTTACAAAGGTATGCCGTACTGGCAGTGTTCATTCGTTCACAGGTGACATCCCAGGTGAAAGGCTATGCACACCTTTCGTGACTACCTAGATATCACCTTCCCGTACGTACCCTCTGACTCTAAAGGCTGAAAGTCGTCGACATTGGCGTCGGCCTGACCCATTGTTACCTCCAATTGCCATGTTCGCCCCCTCCCCTGCATAATTTTGATCATCGTAGACATCGAGTCTGACAGATTGCTGCACATGTTTGGGCTGGGAGATAGGACGGCGTTGATTGGACGGTCTCCAAGGATGAAACATTTCCCTTTTTCTAACTGGAATTTCTCTACCTCTTTCATAGTAGCTTCCTCTATTGGCCCACGGCTCGTGGATTTTCCTCCTGGGGTTACCAGTTACAGGGCTTCTCTCCTTCTTTCTAATTAACTTACCATATGCTTCCACACTCAGAAGTATCTCCTTCTGCAGATTTGCTACTACAGCGCATAGCACTTTAATTTCTCTGCCACTCCCTGTGCTATTGTCTGAGCCATCAGTCAAACTTGAAGGCAGCTCTTTTACCTCTGCCCTTTTGGCATCACCAAACGGTCCATGCAACAACAGATGGTCTTCTACCGGGTGTTTTTCTTCGTTCAGCATACCCTTTCTGATTACTGTCAGGTCTGCCCCCGAATCCACGACTGCTCTAGCTGTCTGGTCGCCACATCTGATTCGAACCTCTTCATAATCTACTGGGATACGTATCTCTCCCTGTCCCATTACTCGACTGCTTGGACTTGGCTTTGAATGTGTCGTAATCCTTCCTATTGTTGCCTCACAAACATCTTCAGAATTCTGATCCAAGGTGCTAACTTGGTACACCTGAGTTCGGCTCTCACGGTCCACAGTTCTCAGTGGGCAATCTTTCATCAAATGTTCGTCAGATCTACATTTATGGCACCTCCTTACTTTTGGGACATTTCTATATTCAGCTAAATTAACTGCCGGTTGATACCTTCTGCTCGAATAATTTCTCTCTGAGTCTATCCTCTGCTGGGGGGAAACAACACGTCCTGCATTTTGTCTATGCCTTAACTCTTGAAAAGTTTGGACCTCTTCCGTTCCGTTTACACTGGCTAGATGGATTTCTGCCCACGTTGCTATTTCGTTTGCTTTTCCCCATGACTCCGCCTCTTTCTGTACTACGTAAGCATGAGTGTCTTGAGGAAGGCTATCACGTAACTTATCCGACACTATCAGGTCCATAAGCTCCTCAAATTTTGTCACCTTCCTACTGCGGACGTAGTAATCCCAGCTATTTCTGAGTCTCGAGGCTAACTGATTATATGACTCATTCGGTTCTTTCGTGATAGTTTCAAACTTTCTCTTGTACGCAGAGGGATTGAGCTTAAACTCTTTTAATACAGCCTCTTTAACTTTTTTATAATTAACAAAATCCTCTGCACTTAATTTTCGAAAAACGTGATTTGCATATTTACTATCTAAAAAAGAAATGATGACTTTGCCTTGAAACTCCTCTGGTACTTCATATATCTTAAAACCCCTTTCCGCTGTCTCAAAGAGATTTATCACCTCTTCTGGGTTTTTAGGGCTTCCAGCTAACATATTTCCCAATAATTTTATATAATTAGCCAGCCGCGCATCTGCTGGATTACTAGAAACTGTCACCATTCGCACATCACCCCTCTCCTCGTTTGCATTCCTCATTTGCAGTTCCAGCATTCTATACTCATGCTCTCTCTCCTTTTCTCTTTCTCTTTCTGCCGCCTCTCTCTTCTTTTCCCTTTCCGCTGCCTCTCTCTCCTTTTCCCTTTCCGCTGCCTCTCTCTCCTTTCCTCTTTCCGTCGCCTCTCTCTCTTCCCTTCTCAGCTGCATCTCTAACCTCATCCTCTCTAATTCAAAATCATATCCAATCCTTTCTTTAGCTCTCTGCTTTCTGGTCCCGCTCTGCAGCATATCCGTATCGTTGTCATTGCCATAATCCCTCAACCATCTCATGTCTTCCGCAGCATCAGACTCTCTGTCTATTGTCACCTTCTCGCTTCCCCGGTCACTCCCTGAAGCACCACCCTGCACGCTATCCCTTTCTATGTCTGTTTAACCTCGCCTTAACTCATCCCTTTCCCTATCGTGACCGCTCCTAAGCTCCATTTTAGCTCGTACAGGCCTCTGCCGTATCTAACCACTCACCCCTAGAGTAAGAGGATACTTACCTCCGATGTGATGACAGGAACGAACCGCCTCGTCAGTCTGCCACCTAAAGCACACAGTCGGAACACTCTTGGCAGTATCAGCCTTGCGTTGGTCAGCTCCCAGTGGATGTTGAACTTTTCCGTCACCTTCACAGCTTTTTCCACAGTTCGAACGTGATGCACGATTCTTCAGGTACCTTCACAGCTATTCTATCGCCTGAAGCACACCTCAGGACACTCTTGGCAGTATCAGCCTTGTTCTGGTCAGCTCACAATGGATGTCGGAACTCTTCCGTCACCTTCGCCGCTACTTTCACCTCTGTTGCGTCCTGTCGACTGTGCCACTTTGTGATGTTGCTTCTTCGTTTGTCGGTCTATTGGGACCACTTAAGAACGTCCCCTCAGTTCGATCACAATATGCGACGGGTGAAAGAGTCTTTCGGAACAAAAATCAAAGATTTTATCACAATTGCAGGGACTCAATACTGAGGCTTCTCCCCAATAAATTGGTTCAACTTCAGCCTTTACTTTAAAATAACAAATATTTATTGAACCTTCCAAACATGCTTGATACAACAAGGACATATGCTCAATTACATAGCATTACAACAACACCAGCTTACTATGCCTGTTCAGCTGTATTCACAGAGCCCAATGCCGTTATTACGGCATTGGGTCGGCATTTCCCAGTCCAGAAGTCGGCATTTTCCAGTCCAGAAATCCCAGTCCAGAAGTCGGCATTTCCCAGCTTTACAATTTTATGTCTGCACGCGGTCGCTCCTCGACTGGCTCTGTCTTCTCCTCGCTGTTGCCAAACCCTTTCTTCCTTTCTCTCTCCGCTCCGGACCATCTGGGGCATCCGCGAGCAGTGGGGTGACCTCTGTCCCCTCCGGGCACTGTTACTTCAATTAACTTTCCAGATGCCGGGACAGAGGGCCTCCCACGTAGCATATGCCTTGTTGGTGAAATCCAAAATAAATATACAAAGCATGAACAAAAAAAATATCTAAAAAAGGCCTCTAGCCTGACAATGATGCTTGTCCCAACTAATTCACACAGTACTGTACATATGCCTGGCAAATTGTATCCGAGGATCTGGTTGGTAGGAAGTGATTTGAAAAGTTCGATTATACTAAACAACAAATTGAAATCTATTTTTTTTATATAAAAATAAATAACATTGGTGAAATAGAATATTTTAGCTAATTTTGGGTTGCTGAATTCAAATGTGGCTATGAAAAATCTGCAGCACGTACAGTTTTTTTTAAATTACGGATTGAGGTATTTCAAATTTCAATGAATACGTATATCTGGGAAATGAAAATAAATGTGACTCTTTTATTAAATTGCAACAACTCATTATTTAATTACATAATTATAGTTAAAAAAATTAGAAACATCATAGTTATAGACCACTGAATATAAAGTAACAAATGAAATAATACTGAAACATAAAATAAGAAAATATGGGTAAGGATCTTTCATACTTACACCAAGTTCATTTTTGTCTTTTATGCGCTGAGGAATCTTTCTTCTGCAAGAACCAGTAGTACATTAAAGAACACGTTGGATGTACTTGACGGGAGGCAACCAGCTGTCTAGTGCATTCCCTTCCCCACCTTCTGTGAGCCCTTGGGGTCCTCGTGACTTGGCCATTTAGTCCATTTGGTTCACAAATGAGCCACTCAAATGTAAATCAATCACACAGAGCCCCATTTACTTAAATAAGCGAAGGGTGCAGTAGTAATTTCAAAATACTTTTGAATTCTTTTCGTTAGCTGGTTAGGGCAACTTTCTTGAATTACAGTTACAGCACCAATGAAAGAGTTGTCAATTCAATAAAAGAACGTAGCGATTGTAAATTTCGGATATTACTTTCTGTTGAAATAATTTATCGCCAGATATTGCTGAGTAAGGGAGACCAAAACAGCTGCTTGTGAAGTAGCACACGTTATGGATGTCGCAGTAATAAATCTGAGGCAGGTACATGTCGAATGTTTCCTAAAATGAATATATTTTACTTGGATGGGTTTTCTGAAAGTTGTTCAATGATTCTAAATAGAATATTCTCTTATTAGTACTGACTACGAAGAATTGAAAAACTTTATGTGCTAACAAAAGTATACATTTTAAAAAAAATATTGGTTTGGGTTGTTTTCCTCTGAGCGTCACTTTTTTTTGCATAAAATGGTCTAAATATCCATGTCCTAAGAATCCCAATGGCTGTCAGAGAAGGTTCGGAAAGAAGATCCAATGGATAGCTGTTAGGAAACAGATGGAAACTTCCTTTCAAGGCCACCCAGTTTGTTCTTTAAAGTGTGCAAAGTATGGTTCTCTTACACAGTGAACTACGATTTTACGTCTCATCCGACGGACGGCTGCCTTTCTAAGATCATCAGTGCCCTCTTTTTTGACCAAGGGTAGAGTGAAGGTTAGAGGAAATAAATCTCAACTCTAGTATAGTGTAATGGAATCTCAACTCTACTCTAGTATAGTATAGGTGGAACTATACTAGACTATAGACTGAGGGAAATCTCAACTCTACTCTAGTATAGTATAGGTGGAACTCAAACCTATATATATATAAAAACTGTAGATTACGAACTGGAGAGTTAATAACTGCAAAAAGAAAAAACTACTCCAAAAGGAAAAGAGTATATCTATATAACTTCAGAGAGAGTACTAAATAAAATTATAATAGACATTACTGTTTTTTAAAGAGTATTCCTACAATACAGTCGACTATATTTCAGTAACATCACTATAAGTATACTTTAGTAAGAAAGGCAAGTTTTGATTGGCTTTATTAGTAGCTAGCTGACTTAAAAAATGCTGGGTTTGTTTTGCTAGTCGCATCACTAGCATGATGACTTGCCTTTCAATTTCATCATCTAGTTCCCACAGATGCATGTATGTTTCCTAATGCACGTTCTCATGTACATAGTAGAAACTTCTTGCGCCAGCAGTCATCTTCATTACTTCCTGAGAATGAGAATAGTAACAAAGGAATTTGCAACTGTTTGGCCACCGTACGTGCACGAATGCTTTGATTTAGATCAGGATACCTTTCCTGGAAAACACGACGCAGATTAAATTCCTATTCCTCATAAGAAATATTTTAAATACTCTAAGATTCTGAGATTTCGATACTCCACATTTAAACGTTTAAAGAGTCCCAATAAATATGACTTAATAAGGGAAAATAGCGGGTAAATAAATGTTATATTTAGAGTAGAAAGATAAATATAACATGAATACAATAATTGTACGGATGCAAATGTTACACACACATAATCATATTCCTAACTTGGTGAGTTGAAGTAGATAGGGGAGGAGAGTGATAGCTTTTACTGGGATAAAGAGGCAATGCAGCAGAGGATGCAGGGCCCAATTTTGCGACATAACCGGATATTATACCTTTTACAAAGCAAGAGTGAAATAACGTAAATCCAAAAGTTGCAAACCGGGTATCGGATTTTGAATATCAAGCGTCCAGCAAAAGAAAGACAAGTTTTCTTTTTCTCTTATTGTCCTTTGCCCGTAGACATTTTAAATATAGATAGCTCTCATATGTTGATCTGGATTTACATCAGTGGTTAATTTTCACTCATGTTAGTACTTACGAACAGAGGCGGGGGGTTGGCTCAGTCGGAAGAGCTCCAGGCTTATAATCTGCACTTCCCAGGTTCGAATCGCAACCATGATCACGTTTAGATTTATACCCGCTAATCCCCAGTCTAACCTCGCTGATAAAAGGCACAGTTGAGCTGGGTAAACGCCTCCTGTGGGATGGAACGTTAGCCGTGGCCACTTGTGCAGAAGAGCCGCATTCTGTGGATCATTAAAGACCGTTAAAGAACACGCTGGATGGCCTTGACTAGAGACTACCATCTGTCTACTAACAGCTGTACAGTGGGTCGCCTTCTCTGATCCCTTGGGATCCTTGGAACCTGGCCATTTAACCAATTGTATGCAAAACATTGCCACTCGGAGATAAAACAACTCAACTTAGGAATCTGCTCTTTTACGTCGTCAATGATCCAATGTTTATGCACAATGAGTACTTCTCTGCCTGACATTGGGTTTTCAGTCTCTGGGCTTTTTCTTTTTGCTATTTTAAGGCTTTTTTATATTTAATCCTTAAAAATGGTTGCTAATAGCATGGCTGGATGAAAAGAACCGTGGACAACCCATGCATGCAAAAATCCATGCATTTAAGATACTAGGCCACATGCTTAGCACTTTGAAATTCCAATTATATGTTTAAAATATAGATAGTAAATAACGATTAAGCATTAAAGCATTATTAAAGCATTTAAATGATATTACTTTTCATTTAATACTACGATTCATGAAGCATATTCAACTAGAAGGACGCATATAGCCTCTGGCCCATATGAGAATCTCGTTTTCAAAGAGAAAGAAGTTACCTACTTTTACCTGCTGTTTTATTCCTTAAAAGTTTAAATTTGATCTAGTGGATGATGGGAAAAATGTAAATAGTATTTTATTAGTAATTATACAACAAAAAATATTCGTCTTTTAATTCTTAAATCTAAAAAGCTGCATTTACCTCATCTCTCTCAGAAACATTAGGTAGATTATTGCCGTCAGTGGAATATCTCTCAAAAACTACCACTAGTTTTTCATGTTTCAATTATATATGTAGTACATATTATTTTTAAAACTGTCTCAATATTCCAAGAGGTTTTAATTATTATAAAAGCAAAAATAAGCAAATTTTAAAACGAAATTCTCTGCATTATTTTAAAATTCATTCTTCCTCACATCTGAATCATAGGAGTTTGATTGGTCAAACCATTGATCCATTTCAAGTTTTCGGACTGACTAAAAACGACATAGTGACCATTACCAGGCTCAGAACAGGGACCACGACTGAATGATAAAATGCATAAGATGAACAGATTTGAGTCATCTTCCTGTGATATATGTAGAACACAAGAAACAGTCTCTCATGTGTTACTTAATTGCAGCAAATTTGATACTCACAGAGATCAAATGTTTCACTCACTGGAAGAAATTGGAATTAAGGAATTTACACTCAAAGATCTGCTCGGACATAAGAATTTGATAAAAAGAAAATATACTTTTAGATTAATTTTACAATTTTTAAATGATACTAATTTGATTGACAGAATTTGATTTAGTGCCCAAATAGTACCACGATGTTTCTGCATTAGGAGACTGAACGCTCTTAAAATTTTAATAATGTTAATCAAGAACTTTCAGTTTCTACTGAACTACCTCCTTCCTTCAGAAAACTATGGAATGTATATGGAATGTTTATTTGACCTCCAATCTAAGATTACTGACAATTTTATGGTTTTGCTTTTGAAATTTCGGTTTTCCAGACTCAGTTGGGAGAACTCTCCGACATAGTGCACGGACCTTTCTTAAAAGAATTTCCGGACGAGAGGGGCGAAAGGCCCCGAGTGATTTCCGGAATAATAGTTTATGTTGAAGAAGAAGAAGAAGAAGTAATAACAGCTTGCCGTTTCATCACTTCAGTGATCTGTAAAAATATATATATTAAAACTGCAAAGTATTTGAAAATTAAAATTTTAATATTTCATAAGTACCAATCAAATTGAAAAATAGTTTTCTGTTATCATTTTCATTTGCTTCCAATCGAAACTTCATGATGTTCACATTGCACTATCAAAATTTCATATTTCTATCGTTAATACATCGTTGCAATATTTGCTTGAAATTTTTGAATTTTCAAACTTTTTCACCATTAGAAGGTGCAATTATAGTGTTCGAAAGATTTCGAAAGTACGATTCATAATATTTATCAATTCCTATCTAATCCTTAAAATAATTTTTCATTTATTTCCAAATACAAGCAATTATCTGCTAAAATAAAGAAGTTACTCCCCCCGGATATAAGCGGTCAATTCATTGTTGCCAATGGAAACATCATAGCATTCACACATTCCATCACCAAAATTTAAATTTTCTAGATTAAATACGCCGTTTGCAATATTTGTTTCAAATTTTGGAATTTGCAAATATTTCCTCCGTTAGATGGCGCAATTATAGTTTTTCGGAAGACCGGAAAACATTTTACCTAACCCGGACCTCAGCAGTCCCAGTGTCACCGCGAGCCACCGAGGCGGCTTTTTTATTATTTGCAGCTTTAATTACTTTAATTAATGCTTGATTAAAACTTTTAAAACAGAAAGAAGTGCTTTTTATCAGTTAAGCAATTTACCCGTCCTTCACATATTTTCTTGATAAACGTTAAGATTTTTAGATAATTATTATGAACATTAAACAATAGAGTTAAATGTTCCAAATTCCAGAATTGAGGTAATATCAAATGAATTTCTAAAAAAATAAACATTTAAGAAGAATTATCTAATATCTTCAATTGCGAAACACTTATATAAGGTCGGATATGCAAGAAATCTTCAGTTATATATATAATTTAAATTACAGAATAAAAACCTCTTCTGATCAAAAGGGAAAATCAAATTACTTCTAAGAGTCAAAATCATTCACGCCTTCACAAGCATCAAATAAAAGGAAGCAAAAATAAAAATCATTGAAATTATCACTGAAAGAACAACTACAAATCTGAATGACAGTAGAGAGACAAGGTCAAACATCATTTGCAGCAGAATGGCCACTGATGGGGATGAATGCTAGGGAGTATTTTACGGACAAAAATGGGAAAGGTGATGGATAATGTTGGCAGCCAGTATCTTTCCGCCGAAATAGCATTGCCAGAATGTCTATGACTGTGCACGCAATTCTGCTATCATGATACCCCAATGGTAATCTGTGAAACCAGTCGAATAACCGACCTCATAGGGTATTTAAGGTTTGTTTTTGTAAAGATGCGAAACATTGTTCTCGAAATGAATTCTTCATGGGATTATCAGATAAGTTGGGAATTCCTTTCGTTTCTTAAATGAATACATATGCTGTTGCTTTTTTTCTATTCGTAATATATATATATAACTTTTGAATAGTAAGAAAAGCATCATGCTACAGGGAATGGTTTGGACAACGGATTTTACAGATAATGGAAAATGATACCGAAGCATTACGGGTTCGTAATTCATACCTGTAGTGCTGATAAAAAGCACCATCATCCCATTAAAACTTGTATTTGTGAAAAGAAGCACGAAATTCCGTACAATGCAATGAAGCTTAGAGGAAAAATAGTCAACCTTTAACCTGCGTTCTGTTATATACTACTAGTAATTAATTAACCATTGTAACTCAGTTTGTACGCTGTTTTTCAGTGTACGAATGTATCTGCACGATCATAATTACTGCGTGTAGCTTTTATATATAATAATATCATCCCCTCGATAAGGTTTAATTATTTTGTCGATTCTTGTAGATCAGGGGACAGCAACATTTTGTTAATGCGGACCACATTAGAACTGTGGAATTTTCAAGCGGCCAACAATAGAGGGATTAGGAGGAGGAGGCATAATATTATTACAACAGATGAACGTGCTACAATGAATTTATGACAAACGTGTCATGAGCACTCGCGTATGCTTCTGCCTGAGAATTATGTAACCAACGAATTGGAACACAGAACCTATCTGGAAAATAGAAAAGATAGAATTGTTATGTTGGAGTTGTGGATATCCGAAAGGAGGCATAATTAGTTTCAGTATGTACATGATGGGTGTAGAAAGGGAAAAAGTATTTTTACATGGTGAGTGCGAGGAAGGTTGATTAGCTTATTGGTGTGGATAGTGTTAGTAAGCTGGTAAAGGAAATTAAGAATTCATCGTCTTGTGCGTGGTGCTCAACGTCCGAAAAGAATTGGTTCTGAGAAACTAATATACTTAGCCGCAGTTTTGGAGTACTTGATTATTAAAATCTAAGAAAGAAGTCATTTTGAGTATAGTTACTTATTTATTTAAGAATTGGTAAGGTTATTCTCGAGATATTGCAAGCATTCCCATATACGATTCCCGTTAGATTAAAAATTTGTTCACACACAAGATAAACATTGGTATCTTCAGTTTATGTACATGTTTTTATCTATACTTTTGTATTAAATCACATTATTTTAGATTTATTGTTACTAGTTGTTATTTTTGAACTAACGCTAAGTTTTCGTCTGTTTGAATTCATATCAATATGTACAAAAACAAACTCTTGATTTTTTTATATGTCTATTTATTGTTGCAAAATTAGGTAAATAAATATGCACATATTTATGATTATGTATATCTCAAATAAACATAATATTAGAATAAATGAAAAAAAAATACCAAATGCTTATGCACTTATAAAAGAAAATTTTATTTAAAAATATTAATGAGAACTTTGATATTTTTAAATATTTTTTGTCACTTTAGTAAAATTAACTTCAAAATCAGTACTACTAGCCCTTACTGTTTAATGCAAAAGTTCAACTGTCAGTTGTGATCAAGGTTTGCTTTTGATAAATTGCATTCGAGAAAATGTTTCTTCACAAATATAGGTGCTAGCGAACACAGTGCTAGCAAACACGACAATCGTTTCAGAAGACAAAATGTAGAATTTGAAAGTCCTGCTTAAAATTCCACTAGCCTCACAGATTTAAATTACCCAACATGTTCGTTTGGAAATCAAATTATTGGAAAATAATAATATTTTATATTGTTAAATAAAGATGCATTCATTACCAATATTCTGGCTGATAATTTTACGTTTTAAAGTCCAAATGACTTGCTGACTGCTGTTGTTAATGATTAATGCCTCATCTACGGTAGCGGAAATTAGAGCAATGAAAGAAAGCAAAACAAGAATAGCTTCAAGTGTAAGGAACCGAAAGCTTAGTATTCTCACGTGTTACATTCTTTGGCAATCAAATGTTCCAACTTCAGATATATAATGTCATGTTATCGGATAATAGAATGACAGTCGGATACCATATTTTTTCTACATAACGGATGTTTCCTCTTATAGAGTTTGGACAACCGATACTGTATTACATTAACACTTAGATTGCGGATAGTTTGTCAGAAATTATTAATTTAATTACTGGAGAAGAATAATAAATAACGTCATGCGATTTAAAGTAAGATTTACTACCGTTGTCTACCAAATGAAAAAGCACCATTAGTTGTCAAACTTTCTTAATAATCTCCTAGATATGTTTTATAATCAGTGGAGAGCACTACAGAAGTTACCACACTGAGTTATAATAATCACGTAAAATTTTCCGTGTACAAAAAACAGAAAAATAAAAAAACAACCCTCAACTACTATCTAAAGTTCCCGAACAAACAAACTGAGTTTTGCATGTTGAACTTCTTTTACGGAGAACGAACAAAATGCCCAATTCACTAGGACCCCAAAAACTCAGAGCTGAGTAGAAGAAGATCCACAGGACAGCTGTTACGAAATATATCGAAACCTCCTGTCAAAGTTATCCAGTATGTTCCTTAATATAATTAGGATATGGCTCTCCTGCACACGAATCAACGGTCTAACGTCACATCCGAGGGATGAATACTATTCGTATGCCATCGAAAGATAATAATAAAAAAAGAAAATGAAAATTCCCACAATTTGCATGAAAGGTATTGGCTCAGTCGGTTTGGTGCCAGGCTCATTATATGCAGTTCTTAGGTTCGAGTCCCAACGGTTTCTACATTTAGAATCTTCTGTGCAAACGCACATTGTGTGTAAAACAAATACTCCGATGGATTTGGAACGGCCGTCGTTCAGTTTTTTAAGGGGGACAAATATAGATATGAGACAAGACCCACTAGTTCCGCCTGAAGCACTACCAGTATAGAGAAATGCCATATTACCCACTAACTGCGGTCAGGGGCAAGAGAGTACCAAATAGATACAGCTCATCCCCGACTACCTAATGGCGAACAGTACCATAGGAATAAAGCTCATCCATCGGTCAAAACCTATATTTAATCTGCGCCACGGTTAGCCACAAACAAGGATATATAGTTCCAAGTTGCCTCGGCTCGGCTCCCGTAGGTGGGAACTCTTAGTTCGGCCCTACTTGTCGCGGCCCTGTCGAACATGACCGGACCAAAATCAGTCAGCAGGGCACACAATGACATGCCGCTGGCTTAATAGTCAGGTAGGACTCAAGCGGATAGAACTTAACTTTGTGCCAGTGTGCAAGAGAACCATATGCACATTAAAGAACATGATGAATGTTTTTGACGGGAGGCTTCAAGCTGTCTCCTAACAACTGTCCAATCGATCCCCTTTCTCAAAGGGCACTTGGGACCTTTGGATCTGACCAGCTCAGAAGCAAAATAATCGGAAGCAACAACCCACGTTATGGCAAATTATAAACTTTTATCTTGTACTAGAAAAAACCTTTTTTACGTGAATGAAATTGAAGTTCAATTGAAGAATTAAATCTAGTCGATCTAGATCCTTAATTTCAGCAAAATCTGTTGGGATTTAAAACGTTTTGGCCGCTACAAGACCGCTTTGAATATTTAACTGCAGATTCACTCTTCTTCTTTGGTTTCGTCAAATCGACGAAACTTGGAAGAATTATCAGACGAACTTCTAAAAAGCAATTGTTTTAGTAAATAATCTCATATAATAATTATTACTTGCATGGTGCTTATCTGGTACAGTGATTACTTACCAGACTGCTAAACCAGCGGATATGTCCTTGTGTATGCATTTATAGTTGCAAGAGAAACGGTACGATATAGATGAAGTTTCCAGGTTATCTCCGTCCTTTGTGGAGTACAGTCGCTCAAAAAAGTATCCGAACACTATGGTTGATTACAAAATTTAGAAAAAATATCTGGCAACGATTTTTTTTAGAAATGAGTGATCTGGCAACCTTCGTGTACGTACACAAAGGTTGCCAGTTCACTAATTTCTAAAAAAAATCGTTGCCAGATATTTTTTTCTGAATTCTGTAATCAACCATAGTGTTCGGATACTTTTTTGAGCGACTGTACCTTCTTTCCTTATCGTTTTAAAAATAATACATAAATTTATGAAAATTATCTTTTGAGATAAATTCATAGGAGTTACAACTTTTTTCTATTAAACATTTCAGTTCCCACAACCTTAAGTACGGAACGGATATTGCTGAAATTCAAGATTAATATAAATGTGATTTAAATCTTTATTTTCAATCGCATCCCATAAAAAAATTAAGATATTGAGTTTCTAATTTGGCTTAACTTTAGTTCATCATCGAATTCTACAATTATGGTTTAGTTTTCTAGCTCTAATAAGAACTTAGTTACCAACATTATGGAAAGCGATTCTTTTGGTCGTCACGAAAAATCGCGAGCATTAAAATAATGATGAACCCAATATCTGGTTATTTTCTGAAAAGATGAATGCTATGTTTAATCCTTTCACCGAAGATTATTCCATTTTTCTTTTCTATTTTTGTATCATTTCATTTAATTTGAGTAGAAAAAATGTTTTTCTTTTCTTTCTTCACTACTATATCTTAGTTTTCATTTGATACTACGCAAAGCTAAGGATTTAAATGTAATTATTTATACTCCTAAAGGAATTTTAGTATCTTTAGCATCTGAAAGGTGTGAGAGATTCTGTGTATATTGCTTAGGTAACATTTAGAAACTGGGATAGAAAGTTGAGGTTCATTGAACGATTATTAAAACCGCTACTTTAAAAGAAATTCAATTTAGGTTCATCCAGCTAGAAACATATTTCCAAATAGCTAAGCTGCTTCAGTCCTATAGGATGAAAGATTGATGTTAAAAATCTTGAATGCGTGTGATCTACCAATCCTTTTTAAAAGAGGTTGGTGCATCATGCGGATGTAATGCAAAGCGATCGGAAATATGACAAAGAAAGTGTCTTTGAAATACTTGGATACAGTTTGGGCTCAAAAAACTTAAAGATGAAGGTTTTTAATTTTCTTTTTAAAAGTTGATGATATTTTGTCTAAAATATAATATCACTGACTATCCACATCTTTTGTGGAAACATTTCAAAACATAACTTTATGCCATTTCAAGAACTATTTGTAGATATTCGGGTTAAAATCCAGCAGTTCCTATTTCATCCAAATTTATGGGTACCAGTTTTATTTTATATACCAGTAATCTTGTGGGTCTTAATAACAGAGCCACCAGAAGTTGATTTCTTAATTATTTTAATAAAATTACCTTTATTTAAATTTCGTGAAGTTTATTTCAACTGAATAGAAAATTATCACTCTTAGTTTAACGTTAATATGAAATTCAGAAGAAAATTGTCCTGTGCCGGGCGGCACACGAACCCATGATCTCCTGATAGCTCAGCGGTCAGAGTACCTGACGTATTGTCAGAAGATCGTGGGTTCGTGTCCCGCCCAGCTAAGAACAGTTTTTCCCCTGAATTTCGTAATGACGTTAAACTAGCAACGATAACTTTCTCTTACTCGTGAAAAAAAAAAACCCAACAGAACCGTATCCGGCTCTGTATTCAAACACGGGATCTCCTGGTTATGAGCTAGTTTTTTTTACCACTTCGGAAAATGCTATGGCCATCTATATCTGCATTATATCATCGAGTACAAATATATTTAATATAGGACACAGTTTCGAACCATGTTTTTGACTTTTTATAAGTTATTGTTTTCTTATAACTTACTAATAGCTTAATGAGTTATTCTTTTCTCGTTTTTAAAAAATAAGTCACTTTTTTTCATCCATAATTAGTATTGTGTTTGAAATTAATACAACAACAAAGCAAATTTTAAATAGTTTGCAAATGTGACATTAATTTTGAACAATGCTGTATTTCCATCTGACAACTAAAAAGAAATATATATATATATAAGAAAAACAAAATCGCCCTTTTATGCTACCCAACAGACATTTTTATCCAGCTATGTCTTAAATGATATGTCACATTCCTTGAAACCATTTTAAAACGTAAAAGCAGAAATAAATAATTCTACGCTACATTTCTCTCTAGTATATCGACATTTAATTTTATTCTCGAAAATGCAACAGACAAGAAAAAGTTGAGTAACTATTGAAATATAATTCATGTCCACTACGCTTTTTTTAGGAATCTTACACATAAAAAAGACAAAAAAAATTAAGAATTTAATACACTCTTTCTGACCTAAAACGTGTTCCTATAACGTTCTGAAGCAAACAGGTAGGTTCAATAAAATTCTTTTTGCCTCATCTTGACTATTTGTTCTTTAACCTAGCGTAGTATTATTTTATATCTGAGGAATTTCGCTTTGCATAATACATAAGCCATACTTCTCCCAAAACTTGTATAATTAATATCGATTTCCCACCAGCATCCTCAGCTCTCGAGCCCTGCAAAACCACGCTCCAGTGCAAAAACAAAGAACAAGTTCATCCCTCTGCTGCTGAACTATACATTCCGCAGTCTCATGAAATATGTAAGAACTTTTTTGTGATGATAATGAACTCGGAGGATGCCTCCTGAAATAAGCAAAACTTTATCATTTACAGAGAAGTCGACGTGGAAACAACTTCGGCGAACTTTCGTCAGACCTTCTTCACCTTTTTTTGGTTTTCATTCTTTGGGTGAGAATCGTTTATAAAGCATTGTTCTTTATTATTATTGATTTTGTTATGAAAGTCGTGATTTTAAACACTATCAGGACTCTAGATATCATTTACATGAATCCTATTTGTATTGATAGTGTAGTGTTGGTTTAATTTATATCTGAGCGGCACTTTTTTTGCATACAATGGACTAAATGGCAGGTCACAAAGACCTCAAAGGCTCAGAGAAGTTGGTAAAGCGGACTCAGAGAAATTGGTAAAGCGGACCCTTTGAACAATGTTAGGAGACAGATGAGTAGCTCTAGTCAAGGTCTTGCAGCGCATTTTTCAACGTGCACAAGCTCTCCTGCAGAAGGGTCATGACTTTACGTCCCATCCTACGGAAGGCGACCATTCCAAGCCCATCGGTGTCCCCTTTCTGATGGAGGGCAGGGTGGCGGTGTAGCAGTGGAGATAAATCTCAACCCTGGTACAGAGAGGACTCGAACCTGGGTATTACAGATTGCGAGTCTGGCGTAATATTGTAGAAATCATTACTTAACAACGTTTTAATGCACTCGTGTATATTTTTCCATGAAAATGTTCATTGCTTTAAATTGAATTTCCTTCTTTAATAGTTATTTGTTTATTTAATTAAAGTTTGAACTTTTTACTGGCTAAGTGCATTTACATATCCTTGCTACCCAGTTGTTGAAATGCATATTTTTTAACAAATGTCTTATGCGTTTTACTCTACGCTCGTTCTACAGTTCATTCAATATAAAAACGCTTAAGGTAGTTTACATATTCTCATACTACATAATGCATGTACTTGCGATATTCTCATGCTACGTAATAAATGTGCTTAAAAACGACACGCCCACTGAATTGTAATCGGGATCGTTAAACACTAAGCCAGGTAGAGCTTTATTGAATCACTGAAGAAGCATAAATACAATATTGCATTAATGAAATGTTTCCTTGCAGTTACAGAATTATCAGTCAGGCAATAACACCTGCAAACATAAAATAAACATTATGTCGTTTCCAAACTTCAACATGTGACTTAACGAAAGTGTGCTTAGTTTTTCGCTTTGTTGTCTTTTCCAGCATATTATCAATAATTATGGAAAAATTCCTTTAATATAGTTCCTAGAAATATTTTCATTAAAAAAAATCAAATCAGTGAAGAAAACAGTGTTTAGCTTCCTGTAACAGGTGGACATTATACTGCATGTGTGTTATACTGAAAATCTTGCAATCTTCTAATTATGCATGCTACTTAATGAGTTATTCAGTTTATTTTACCTTTATGGATCGAAACCACATATCCAGTAAATACAGTCGACTGTCGCCGATCTCAAGGGTTACGTTCACGATGATTGCCGGGAATAGCAACTCCGCGAGACTAAAAGCTTATGGAAAAAGTAAAGTTAGATTTCTTAGATTTGGTACACATTTAGATTTCTTGGATTTGACACACTATACATAAAACATGCGAAATCTTTTCCACTCAAAATGCGAAATCTTCTCAGATCGTTACACTCCCTAAATGTGAAATCCTTGTGATCTTTGGCAATGTAGCAAACACTTTTCTCAACACCTACAGTCTTCTTCTTCTTCTTCTTTAACGTTACACAAAATTGGGAGGTCCTTATTCAGGCTTTCCCAGTACAGTCTTCTTCAAACCGTTACTAGTTTAAATAAAAAAAAAATTTCGCAATTAATGAAAAGTTCAAACTTGGTAAACAGAAACTATTGACGGTTATTTTCCTCAACGGCACCTTCTCCCCTTGTACAACTGGTCCTGCTTTCATGAACGTTGTTGTAGCTTTGGTCGCACGTAAGCACTACCAAGCACGGGCTACAGTATCTAGCCATCCACTCATCCAACTGCAGTAATCATCTTTATAATAGGAAACATGTTTCTAAAAGAGTTGTTGCACAAATTGTTTCGTATGCACAAATATAGCAGGTACTATTTCTCGTGCAGAAGGCGAATCGCGACTAGATTCGCATTCAGACGGAAGGGAGACTGCAAATGATTGAATATCCTGGGCCGACACATGTGAGATATGACAAACTTTTTGCTTTAATAACCAAATTGCCCTAATCACAGAATCCATGATCGACTAAAGACTACTGGGAATATTTAAATTCAAACGAAAAGACTTTCTCAGGATAAGCTTTCAGAATTCCATGAGCACTTTTACATTTTATTTTGCGCGCCAGGCTCGTAATCTGTAGTTCCCAGGTTCGAGTCCTAGCTGGGTCAGCGTTGAGATTTATCTCCGCAAAATTCGCCGCCCTGCCCACGATCAGTAGGGGACACCGATGGGCTTGGAAAGACCGCTGTCCGTCGGATACAACGTTAAGCCGTGGCCCCATGTATGGGAGAGCTATACCCTTGCACGTTAAAGAACACACTGGATGGCCTTAACGGGAGGTTACCATCTGTCTAACAACAGCTGTTCCAGTGAGTCTCCTCCTCCAACCTTCTCTGAGCCTTCGGGGTCCATGTGACTTGGCCATTTTGCCCATGGTGTGCAAAAAAAGTGCCGCTCAGAGGTAAAACAACTAAACCCAATATTTTATTTTTATCACTGTGCATATATAAATATAAAAGAATTTTATTATTTTATACGACCACGCAAATAGATTACCCCCTTCATCCGTTGTCTCATAAAATTATGATCCGTAGACAACAAAGCACGTTGAAATAATGTATAGATGGCAGACAGCTAATATGGCCTTAATGGAAGATACCCATTAATTATGAAATTGTTGTAGGAAATTTTCAGCTTCAAAATGCGTTATAAGCTTTTAAGACCTTTAAGATCATTATGCATGAAAAAAGTGCTTCTCAGGGGGAAAAAAACCTAACACCGATTCAATATGAATATGGAAATGCAATAATAATTTCGCCATAGTTTAAGCATTATAATCTATACACATTACTCTCAATAATTTTGAGTAATGGAAAACTAATTTATGCAGTAATTAGCCGTTTTAAATAATTAGAACGAACATTTAATTGAGATTAGTGGCGTATCCTTCGCAAAATTAATTAATGATTTTTTAATAATAAGTTTGGTATTTGTGTAGTGTGAGATATATGCATTGATTCAGTTAACTTTATTGTTGATATCTGCTATTTATAATGTATGTAAATGATATTTTCGTCATTTTGTTCTTTTTTAGTTGCGTTCACAAGGCCATCTCTTGTGACTCTTTCTCTTCTCTGAGAACGCCGAGTTTTATGATACTGCATCTGGTGAAGAGTACGTATCAATAATGTGTGAAACTTCGGAGAAGATCCACTTCCTGTGATGTTAGGCAGGGAAGTTGCTGGGGCTTGCGCGAGGGGAGGGGGCCGTGAGGAGAATCTCCTCCCTCCTTCTTCCTCTTTGTTCGCTAAGAAGGTGTTGGCAGCTGGATGAAGTTTTATGATACTACATGGGTGGAGTGGTCGCTTTGGCACACCAAAATCTCCTGGGACGGAGAAGAAAAGGCTCGGTGATGTTAGGGCAGACTCGTAGCGAACGTCAAAGTATTGAGTCGTGCGTTTATCGATTTGTCGAAGAGTTCGATCGAATTGAGAATAGTGGCAAGATCTCAATATAAGGTTTGGTGGATTTCAAACCGAGTTAATAGTCTGTGTGATCAGGGGCGGATTAGGAGCAAAAAACGGCCAGGCAAATTCATGAAAAACGGCCCATACGGCCATGATCGATACTAAAAAAGTTTTTGCCAAAGGCGAGAAGTACTCTGGCATTGCCCCTCAGACCCTCCCCACCACAGGGATCGCCTGCTATTCATTTTATCCTCGCTTGTCAAAAGAAAAAATGACAAGAAGAGCGCTAATATTTTCATTTTCTCGTCTGTTTGTCTGTCCATCGGTAGAAAATCAATATTTTTGTTTTTATAAATAACTTGAAAATTTCTTTAAAATAGTATACGCAGGGGCGGCGCTACCGCGAGTGTTGTTGTTGTTTTACCTCTGAGCGGCACTTTTTTTGCACACCATGGGCTAAATGGCCAGGTCACATGGACCCCGAAGGCTCAGAGAAGGTTGGGGGAGGGGACCCACTGGAACAGCTGTTGGGAGACAGATGGTAGCCTCCCGTCAAGGCCATCCAGCGTGTTCTTTAACGTGCACAGGGTATGGCTCTCCCGTACACGGGGCCACGGCTTAACGTCCCATCCGACGGACGGCGGCCTTTCTCAAGCCCATCGGTGTCTCCTACTGACCGTGGGCAGGGCGGGGAATTTTGTGGAGATAAATCTCAACGCTGACCCAGCTGGGACTCGAACCTGGGAACTACAGATTACGAGCCTGGCACGCTACCGACTGAGCCACCCCCGCCCCTCACTACCACGAGTGCAACTGCACCTAACATAAATTAAATATCTGAAGTTTGTATGACGATTTTTTATGATTTCATCAATTTGAAGGCAATGTGACAGTGTCAATTTTCAACAATCTTCGATCAATATTTAAAGATTCATTGAAGCGGGACCATTTAACAGCAGATGACTCTGTCACATTGCCTCCAAATTGATAAAATCTTGAAAAAACGTCATACAGACTTCAGATATTTAATTTATGTTAGTGAACAAATTGTTATAAGAGTTGTGTTATATCTATTGGAGCATTTTTTCACAAGTGTACGTGATGTAATACAATCACTAACCTTCTCCTTCTCTTTCGAGGTGTTTCACAATGTATGGGCGATCCTGGAGCCCAAAACTGGGCAAACTGTGGCACGCCATCTCGTTTTGTGTGACCTGCGAGCTACTAATGACAAATTAATTAAATTTGTGAAGCAGAACTTATACAGGAAAAGAAATCCAACTTCGGGGGAGGTGAATTCGCATTAAAACAATTCATATATTTATATTGTTTAAGTTTTACCTTTATTTTTGCTTTGACTATATATTATTTATTATTTATATTTATAGCTGCCGCAATTCCATTTCAATTTTCTATGCGGCCATTCAGTTAAAACTTTCCCAGGACTGTTCTACCCTTACCGACTCCAGTTCCCAAATCCGAGTCCCGATTGGGTCAAAGTTAAGATTTTTGCCTGCGGTCAGTAACGGACATTAATGGGTCGGAAAGGCCACCGTCCGTAGAATGGGACGTTAAGCCTTCGTTTCGTGTGTAAGAGACCCATACCCAGTGCATGTGAAAGAACATTTGGGATAGCCTTGATGGGAGGCTTCCACGTGTCTTCTAACAGTTGTCTAGTGGGTCCCCTTCACATGAACTTCCTCCCTCAGGGTCCTTATGACTTGGCTATTTAGCCCATTGTTTGCAAAAAAATGCCACTCGGATGTAAAACAATCCAGTCCTGGTCTCACCGAAGTGAACATAAAAAAGTCTTATTTTTGCGACAAACTTTTTTGTCAATATCCTATAATTTTTTATTTATGGGTGCATTTAATAATAAGGCCATTCAAAAAACATTACGAAGCTCAAATTATTCTCTATAATTTGTGATGTGGGACATTAAGAAAAAAATTTCGAACCATTTGGGGTCAACATTTATATTGACCAATATATAATTTTTATTTTTCCACTTTCGTTTAAAAATTTCATGGGAATGAAATAGATCCAAAGCTATAAATCTTTTTCGCAAACTTTGGCATTAATCAGTTTAGGTGGTTTAATTTCACCTAGAACAAAAACTCATCTAGAACTTGGGAAAAAAATTTAAACCTTATTTTCAGTTAAATTTTAAACACGAAAACTTATTTGCTCATCTTATTTGCTCATTCTACTTTAAATAACGTTTAGATCAGTTCCATCCAAGCCAAGCTAAATGAATATGGCGTACAGGAAAATCTTAGCCCCCCCCCCCCCGCAAAGACTATCCTCAGGAGAGGGGGGAGGCTATCAATTATCGAAATTTTGGAAGGATTTCATATTACAATTTTTTTTAAATATATTTTTTATAATTTTTAATAATTTAAATTTTTAGAACTTATTATTTTTTCTGCTGCCCTTTAAGAATATAGTTATTTTCCCTATTTTACGTAAAAACCAAAATTACTACACTTTACTGTATAAAATACAAAGTCTTGTGTTTTAATTCAAAATATGTTTTTTATTTTATGAATAAATAACCTTTCAAGAAGCTACTTGCCACAGAGGTCTAACAAAAGCCTGTCAGTTTAATGCGTCATAGTAGATAGTCTGCGAGAAAGGAAGCAGAAAGACAACATAAACATTCATCCCTCACCCGGGGTTCGAACTCAGGTCCCTTTGATCAGTATACCTTACTAAAATACTTTTAAAACAATTTTCTGAAGGCTAATCTACGGTGTAAATATTTTACTTTTTTGTAGAGCTCATGGTACACTTATGGCCACTAGGGAAAATAACTATATACTGAAAGGGCAGCAGAAAAAATAATTACCTTTTTAAAATCGAAAAGATGCATTTCCAATGAATAATGAATTACAAAAAAACTATATTTTTAAGGAATAAAGAAAATATCTCGATCAAAAAACAAAACTATATATATTTAATGAGTACCTATGAATTGACAAAAGATTTTAGTTATATGCACCTAAAAATATTTGTCAAAAAATGAGTCAGAGTCAGTATATTTATTATTTGTTTGATGAGCTGCAGGTTGGACAGACCTGATTTAGGGTTGTTTGCCCCTTTCAGAGTTACAAATTACAAAGTTTAAAGTAGAAAGTAATCGCTTCTACCGAATATGGGAATCTCGTTTTCAAAGAGAATGAAACGTTTCGTTCACCTACTTTTCCACTCTTTAAAATATTTAATTCGAACTAATGGATTACTGGGAAATTGAAAATAATAGTATTATGTTAGTACTTATACAACTGAAAATATATTTGTCTTTTATTCAGTAAATTTAAAAGCTGTTTTTCTTTCACACCGACTGACGGGACCGATTGTTGCTGTCAGTGGAATCTCTCTTGACTTTTGAATTATCTCTTGACAACCTACCTCCGAAATTTCTACCATTAACAGATCACTTGCAATATTCGTTAAAAATATCGCCTATTTCGTATTTAATTCCCTCTAACGATGTAAATGAAAACTGCGTAACGAATTTTAAAATGCGAATATTTCATTAGTACCAATCCAACTGAAAAATAATTTTTCGATATTTCTGAAAACAATTTCGTGTCCCACACCCCCTGCGTGAAAGGAGCCAACTTACTGTTGCAAATGAAAACTATGTGACTTTCAGATTCTACAATAAAAATGTCAAATTTCTAGCATAAATGCATCGCTTTCAATACTGTTAAAAAGTTTGTAATTTTCAACTTTTTTCTCTGTTACAGGGAGAACTTTAATTTTTTGCCACTCGTAAAATGCGAATTGTAATATATATTTCAAAACCTATCCAACTTAAAAAAAAATGTCCAATTCATCTCTAAAGGCAAGCAATTATTTCTTGAAACAAAGTTAAAAGTTGGCTTTCACCCTCTGAGGAAAAGCAATCAATGCATTGTTACCTGTGCAAACCTCATGATTTTCCATTCCACCACCAAAATTTCGAATTTCTAGCATAGGTACATCGTTTGTAAAATTCCGCTTTTTTTCCTCCGTTAGGGGGCTCAATTTAAACATTTCGAAGATTCGAAAAATGGGAATCTTAAATTTGAATCAATACCTAAACTAGCATATATTTTAATTTAACTCTAAAAGTAAAAATGTTGAATGTCTACAGACGGAATGAAAAAATAAGCAAACAGGCAGGCGACAAAGTGAAAATATTTCCTTGGGTAGTAAAGAATCATAGGATGTGTCCTATAAACATGGAACTCATGAAGTAATAAGCTTCTAACGGGCAGATGACCGTTAGCTCCTCCAAGCGCCAGAAAAAACCAAAGTGTCTTGCTGCTAGAGATGTGTAGTTCGTGAACGAACAAGTTCGCACGAACTGATCTCTATAGTGAACTATAGAATGAGAATTGTTCATGTGTTAAAGAAGTAGTTCTCTCGTTCACTAGTTCCTATTTCGGAAGATAGAGGTAAAAATGTTATTATCACACTGGAGGCTACATTCAAACTGAAATGCCAGTCGGAGATAAAGAAGACGGATAAGCAATTTTAACTAATTTTACCTGTGGACTAGTGTCGCCTGGCTCGTTATACCGGGGTCTCTAGTTCGAAACCAGTTGTAGATGAAAAAAAATTTTTTTCGTGGCAGACTCTTTGGAGTTCTGGGCCTCGTTCATAGCGGAGTTGAGATACCTTCATTATAACCATGGGTTCTATGGGTACTGATGAGAAAAATGCCTGTTTTCAAAGATTCGATTCCTTTGAATGGGCTCACTTAAAACAGTCATTAAAAAAATTCGTTCTTTCGACTCATTTGATCCTTTGAGTGAGCCACTTCGAGTTAATCAAATCAGTTGCTAGTTAGTGCAGTCTACAGAGATTAACTGGTGATACAACAACTACAGAGATTAACTACAAATAGCAAATATATTTTTTTAAATTTTAATGACTAGTTTACGCATTTGATTGCACTTTAAAATAAATACTTTGTAGCTAAATGTTTTTTTAATTTTAGAAAACTTTATTTTTTTATATTACATTTTTTTTCCTTTTTGTTCGAGAGCTTTCCATGTCCAATTCCAGTCTTGATTGATTGATTAAGTAGGTAGAGATTCAAACCCAACATCGAAAGATTGTCCGAAATGGTTTCATTTAACCGGTTATTAAATTATTAATTGAGAAATTCTAGTAAGCTGTAGAACATGTCGATGCAACAAAAAATTATTCAAACCTTCAAACATATAAAAAAAGCCTTTTTATTATTACCAATCTTCCTATTGCTTTTATCAAAGTAGCCTTTGCCAAGGGACCCGTAGTCATGTGCCTATTGGGTAATCCTTAACTGAATAGTAAACAAATATAAACCTCCAACGTGTCAATGAACCGTCCAACGTGTTCATTGACGTTCACCACGAACTAAGGTTTTATTATTGATCTTTAGCGCAACATAAAGCGGGTTCACTATGCATAATGAGCAGTACGGATTTCCCATAACCCACGTTAGGCACTTGCCTAGTTGGGCAAACGCAACTGGGGCGCCAGCTTTCAGATGCTAAAATTTGTTTATTTAAGTAGGAACAAAACTGTGTCCTTTAAAATTTTTAGAATGAAAAAAATGCGTTTCAAACATATATAGTTAAAAAAATTCGAGCAGCTCTATCCTGTCAATCGCAAGTTACCTTTTGAAGGATTTTAAGTAATGTCAACAAGTCCCCTTAAGCAGCTGCTTGCCATAGAGCTCTGACAGGTATATGTCAGTTTAAATTTAAAATTAAAAAATTAATTAAGTAAAATTTTAAATTTATTTCGTTATAAGAGGCGCATTTCAAAGATATTGAACATCGAATAGATCTTTTCATTCATATAACATGGAAGTGTCTACATACTGATAATTCATTAACACCGGGAAAAAAGTAAAAAAGTTTTAATTTGAAAATAAATAAATTGATTTATAAATGTTATTGAATGTTAGAAAAATTGTTTTGTGTATAATATTAATTCATTGCATTCACTTTTTACGGTATTTCGCAACACTTCAGTTAAAAAGTAGAAATGAGAAAATTTTTACTAATGAAGTTCAACCCCAGAGTCATATTGATAAGACCCACAACCCTCTCAATGTATGAGGAAAGGGGTAGCGGCTAGAGGGGCCTCTACCGAAAAAAAAAACATTCCGGGGAAAACCTGATATACAACTGCTTAAATCAGTTGTTTCCAAACTGTGGTGTGCGTCTTCCTGGGGGGAATTAGTAAGTGAGGATGTTGTAAGTGGGGGGGGGGGGGAAGGACCAGACCTAAGGCAGACGAGACATTAGGAATAATATACTTCCCAAAGTTTAAATTAGTTGGTTTTTTAAACAAATTATTACAATAAAACCTAAACTACGTAA
The DNA here is from genome assembly GCA_038380435.1 of Ryuthela nishihirai. Lineage (NCBI taxonomy): Eukaryota > Metazoa > Arthropoda > Arachnida > Araneae > Heptathelidae > Ryuthela > Ryuthela nishihirai. The sequence goes on along the minus strand of JAWZYU010000009.1, from coordinate 22,675,143 downwards.
AATATGTAGCTATGGATTTAGAACATCGCCTTCTTAATTATCGTTTTTTTTACTATTGATAATCTCACCAAGTCTAGAAAATACTACAGTACGGAAGTTTCCAGGAAAACATTTATTTCAAAGAAGTCAATGCAAATCCTTCTCAGTTATCTCCGATAGAATTCTGTTAACACTCGAAATATAATTACTACACTCTATCTCCAACGGTTTTCATTTAGTCTCGTAAGAATAGCCGAAGAAGAAGGTCTATAGTGTGTGAGTGGCTTCATTCTTTTCTGAACATATCTCTGTTTTTCCGATTTCAAAATTGTGTCGCGCATGCTTTACTGAAGGTATGTTATTCCTAATGTCTTTCTGCCTGAAGTCTGGTGTAATCTCCGTGACCCCCTTAAAACATTCCCCCTCCCCCCAGGGGTCGCGACCCCCCAGTTTCAAAACTGTTTTAAAGGATCCCTACCCCTTTTTGACTTTTTGAGTCAAAAAGAACTTTTTGAGATCTACGATGCAACATGTCTTCGGAACCAATTGTTTGCTTTCCAGCACCGATAGGTTTTGATTTTTGATAAAAAAATAATTGACATTTGGCCTCGAGAACCCTCCGGATTCGAAATTCCTCAGCGTTCCAACGTCTACAACCCAAAACACCCTGATACCAAATTTCACATGTCTTGCATTTCCAAATCAAGGTTCACGGTTTTTGCACTTGTAAATCAAGGTTGAAATCGGATTTTTCCCGAGATTTACCACGCAGATTATCCCTAGGTGCATATTTTCAGAGTTCTACCATATCTGCATCCTAATTAGAATTAGTATGATCATTTATCACTCAGTCAGTTAATCACTCACAAACCGATATTAATGAACTTAATAAGAATTAAGCCTTGTTGATTTAAATAAAACTGGAATATAATAATATTCGAAATCTTTTTTAGCTTTCTGTATGAAGAATCCGTCGTTTTATTACAGAATTTAATAACAGATGTTTGAAAACACCTAAATCATATATTTTACTCTTAAAGTGACATTTTTTTTGCAATAGTCGATAAACACTATTTTATTTTATTTATACATACCACATTCTTGTTTATATCATTAAATATTTATATTAATATTTTCGTGAAAATTAAACTGACCTGAAAAACTATTTTAAAGTTATGCAAAACGACCGAACTAACGAGCATAGTTTCCGAACTTCATTCTAATTTCACATTTCACTGACAAAGACAGTGAACTAGATCACCTTCCATTTTATGACAGGAAGGGCACTAAATATATGTAGTTTGTTAATTCCTGTTACAGACGATAGATGGCAGTGTTTTCAGTTTTCCAACTATTAGTTCTTTCGAAGCAATTTACTTTCACCTTTAGTTCGCGAGCTAAATGATATGTAGTTCATTAATTCCTCTTTCAGTCGATAGATGGCAATGCTTTTAGTTCTCGAACTATTAGTTCACTTCGAAGCAATTCACTTTCGCTTTTAGTACGCGAACTAAACGGTCTCTATCCAGTTCACTAATTCCTGTTTCAGTCGACAGATGGCAGGGCTTTTAGTTCGCGAACTATGCGGTCAAAACGCTCAGCTACGGATTGGCTATGGTGAATCATTCGTTTTATTCATTATTAAATTCACTTTTCATAACAAAATAATACCTCAGTAATTCAGAGTTAAACTAATTGAATCCTACCTAATTGGAATGGAAAGATACATTAGACTATAGGATTAAAAAGGAAAAGAGGAATAAACGAAAGTTGTTTCAGTCACAGTGGAATCAAAATAAATCGATTCAAAGAAGACAGTAAATTAAAAATATATTATTATAAATATATATATTTTATTTACATACATCTAAATGCCGAACTAGAAATGAAGACCTAGTTCACCTTAGTGAAGTAGATTTTCCATTTCTACTTGCTGCCGGATGTGGGAGGGTCCCCAGGGGTCATCAATCTGTTCCTTTGGCGATAGTGATGACCAGCACTTTTGTCTTCGCTTCGAGCGAGATTTTGGCTCCTTCTTCGTCGGTGAGCGCGAAGAACGAGAAGACAGAGAAACAGGCTCTATCGCGGCAAAGTCGGCGGCGGAAAAAGTATCCAGCCGGGGCTATTGTTCGGCCATATTTGTAATACAGTTCGAGGCCCTAGTGGAGGGTTGATGTAAATATTTTGTAAATACAGTATATAATACTGTGAACAGGGTTGGGTTGTGTTGTTTTACCTCTGAGCGGCACTTTTTTGCACACCATGGGCTAAATGGCCAGGTCACATGGACCCCGAAGGCTCAGAGAAGGTTGGGGGAGGGGACCCACTGGAACAGCTGTTGGGAGACAGATGGTAGCCTCTCATCAAGACCATCCAACGTGTTCTTTAACGTGCACCGGGTATGGCTCTCCCGCACACGGGGCCACGGCTTAACGTCCCATCCGACGGACGGCGGCCTTTCCAAGCCCATCGGTGTCCCCTACTGACCGTGGGCAGGGCGGGGAATTTTGCGGAAATAATACTGTGAACAATAAATGCATTGTACATATCTGTACAGTCTGCTGTTGATCGATGCTACAGGTACCTGTTATTTACACTGCATTAGGTACTTTTTAAAATAATGCTCGGAATTCACGCCGGTTCCTAAGGATTTTTGATCTCACGGAAATACCTGACAAAGCTGAAAAAATTTACAGGAGAGTAGGTTCGAATCCCACTCAGGGCAAAACCAAATTTTTTCAGCTTATTATTTCATGAGTTACATTTCTTGCTTTCTTCCTTTTTTTTGAAAACGAGAAAAAGCATTAAAATTTTAAAACTTTAAAAAGTATTAAAATTTCACTGATAAACCTCACCCTTTGAGCAAATAATGCTTTTCATATCGATGTTCGAATTAATAGTTCGCTTCACTACTTACGAAAAGTTAAAACCCGGCCAACATATTGCTTTCAAACTTTAATAAAATTATGTGAAATATTCCGGTGGGTAGGGTAAAAACAAATTTTAGACTCCAATTTGAATAAAATGGGTTAAATTAAAATGACAAACAAACATGTATGTCATTGTTATAATTGTTATAAATATAATTTTCAGTTTACTTAAGCAATTTAAGGCATTTGTAACATTCAAAATCTGAAATGTTCATGAGTGATTCAAAAAAAAAGCAAGCACTTTATTAAATTGCTTGAAACTTTGCCAACGCTTTTGGATAAATAGATCCATGGCAGTTTACGGCAATTTTTTTTTGCAACTTACAGGATATGGAAGGATTCTAAAAGCTACTCCTAGTTTGTACAGGTATTCTCATACAAAGGACATGACCCTACCAAGACCGAAGTCACTGCTGACTACTAACTCAGACAGAAATATCAGAAGCACACCAAATTTGCTTGTTGGAAGAATGATAGCTCCTTACCCCATTATGCAGTTTAAGCCAAATAAATCTTGATCGTATATCAAGTATGAATAAAAATCGTCAACGGTCTTATACTTTAAAGTGTACTGAATAAGTATTATGCCTTTTTCCGATGGAACAATTCGTATATTAGTCAATAAACTAAAAAATAATAGTTTCAAATAAACAGAGTGGGGAAAAACTATTTCACAAATAGAAAACATCTCCCCCTTTGTCCTCCATTTTTAGCTTTTTTGTCCTCCTTTGGAACATTGCTATCTGGTATTGATATCTGGTATTGATTAATCCTACCCATAGACATGTATATCTTTTCTTCCCTCAATGACGTGTCAACACAAAACGTTTGGCGTACCGCCTTTCACATGTTGCCACAGGTTCACATTCCCTGGCCTAGACGGATTTCATTTCAATCAATACCAAATTTATTTGTCTCATTTTGACGTAACCAACTTTTTCGGACACTTATAGAGCTTTTAAGTGAAATAACATGGACATCCTCCAGTATTTCCCATAATACTGGTTTCCATAAATTAAGGAAAAGTGAGAAAAATCGCGATAATTCGGCAAAAAATTGTGCGATCCTCACCAAATTTGTTCATGTAACCAGTAAAGTAATGTCGAGTGAGCATATCGTATGCAAATTAGTCTAGGTTGCTTCAATTTGTATAATCGGATAGCGACATAAAAATGGGTGTTTTGTAGTGGAACGTTATTTTGTGCTGTAAATGTGAGTAAAGAAATTGGAAATGGTCATTTTGTAGGAATGACCTTGAGACATCATTTGCCAAATGAACTGGAGTGGAGAGCTATTGGGTGCCTCGAAGCATGCCCCAATAGCCCTAAGTCAGTCAGACGTGGCACGATGGCTCAATGTGAGTCCTTCTGTGGTACATAGGCTGTGGAATCAATTTCTTAGCACGGATTCCGCGTCTCGGCAATTTAGCCGAGGAAGGGCAAGAGTTACGACCCCTGTACAATACCGATATCTGCGATTAACAGCACGAAGAAGCACGATGTCTACTCCCCACCCAGCTACTATCCTCTCGCACAGCTACTGGGAGGGTTGAATCAGCTTCTACTGTGTGTAGAAGGCTTCACGAGGGAGGTCCGCACGCTAGAAGGACAGTAATTTGTAATCCCTCACGTCACAATAGAGAGTGGTTGAACTGGGCACACAAGCATATTAAGTGGACAGAAGAGCAATGGAGGACCGTACTCTTCACAGATGAGTCAAGATATTGCTTGCAGAGTGATTCTGGACATTGTTTGCTATGGAGAGAACGAGGTACCCGCTATCATCCCAGTAACATCCGTCAAAGAGACGGTTATGGCAAAGGTAACGTGTGTTTTTGGGGTGACATTTCCTTGGGTGGACTCATAGACCTCTATGTGTTGACGAGTGGAAACCGCAATGTTCAAAGATATAGAGATGACATCCTGGACTCTTATGTACGTCCTTACGCTAATGCAATAGGTGAAACATTCATCTTACATGACGATAACGCTCGTCCACACAGAGCTCGATTAGTGGAACAATACCTTCAAGAGAAGACTATTATGCGCATGGAGTGGCCAGCTCGATCTCCCGACCTAAATCCGATTGAGCATGTGTGGGATGCTCTAGGGAAACGTGTTGCTGCCCTCAATCCGCCACCTGAAACAAAGAGGGAGCTTATTACTGCTTTAAAGGAACAATGGTCGTTACTCCCTCTGACCTGATTCGCAACATCATAAACAGCAAGGAACATCGCTGTCGTGCCTGCATTGCTGTAAGGAGCCTGTCATTTATATGCCACTGTAGAAGGTCTGTGAGGATGACAGGACCTCAGCAGAAAAACGACACATACATCCATGCTTTACCCGGGGCTTGAACTCAGGTTCCTTAGATCATCATCATCATCATCATCATCATCATCATCATCATCATCATCATCATCATCATCATCATCATCGTCGTCGTCGTCGTCGTCGTCGTCGTCGTCGTCGTCATCAAGCAACCATGGGCTACGGGCTACATCTGCTGCATAGCCATGGGCTACATCTGTTGCATCTGGCCACTGCACACCAATCCTAAAAAGGGCCTGTTTGACATTGTCTGCCTCAAGCATCCTAGGTCTCCTCCTCTTTCTGAGGCATTTAGGCACACTATTCATAACCCTATTCTCCAATCCATAATTATCCATACGGGCAACATGGCCAAACCAGCGGAGTCTCTCTCTGCACAATATGCTGCTTAAAGGAGGTTGCAAACTCCCTTGCCTAACCTCATCATTAGTTACAAAGTTAAACCACCTAATACCCCAGATACTACGTAAGCATCTAGAATCAAAAGCATCTTGTTTCCTGTTATCTTGTTTGCACAGTGTCCAAGTTTCACTACCATAACTAACCCTAGAAAGAACCAAAGTGTTATACAGTCTAATTTTAGTCTTTAGGTGTATACGCCTATTTCTCCACATTCTCCATAGATTCCTAAAAGTCCCAGAGGCAATCCCTATTCGTCTGTTAATCTCATGCCGCACATCACCAGTATCTGTTACATAACTCCCAAGATAATTAAACTGAGACACTTGCTCAAGGGTGCAACCATTCAGAGCGACTGAAGCACCAACACCCTGGCAAATTTTCATTACTTTAATTTTATCTCTGTTTATCACCAAACCTACTCTACTACCAGTCTCATCAACAGCTCGAATGAAAGTGTTCATCTCATCAACATCATTTGCCAAAAGGGCTAAATCATCAGCATAATCTAAATCAGAAATTTTAGTATCTCCAGACAATTTAAGGCCAAAATCTTTCCCTTACAGTGAATTTCGCATAACATAATAAATAACCTAGCTAAAGAGAAAAGGAGACAAAATGCACCCTTGTCGAACACCAGAAGTAATGCTAAACCAATTGCTACAAGCCTTACCAACTCTCACACACGACTCAGTGTTATTATAGAGAGCTTTCATTATGTTAACTAACTTGTCTGGTATACCATATGATTTCACAATCAACCACAAATTATGACGAATAACAGAGTCGAAAGCCTTTTTGAAATCAACAAAGCTAGCAACCAATTGAATTTCTGAAACTCTAAACATTTCTCAAGAATCTAAGTGAAAATATCTGATCAACACATCCCCTACCACTTCTGAATCCACATTGCTCATCACGCTTGACTGTCAACCAGATTCTTAAGTCTATTAAGCACAATCATGCAAAGAATGTTACCTGGAACAGAGAGTAGACTGATACCCCTCTAGTTATCACAAGAACTGCGATCACCTTTTTTGAAAATAGGGATAACAATAGCTCTGGTAAAATCCTTAGGAACCATGCCATTATCATAAAAGATATTCAAAATTTCAGTCATCCAAGTGGTAACCGAAACATTCCCAGCTCTAAGCATTTTTGTAGTAATTTCACCTACCCCTTGGGATTTATGTAATTTAAGTTTAGAAAGAGCCAAAATAACTTCAGATTGTGTTATAGGGCCAACATTAAAGCCACCAATGCATCTATCATCGTTGCAAACAATGGGAGTAGAACTAACTACATTGTTTAGAACATCACTGAAATGCTCAGCCCACCTACCCATGACAGAATCCTCACGTTCTATAACCTTACCTTGTTTATCCTTCAATCCCTGTATACCTGTCCGTTTTCTACCACATAAAACATTAACTATCTGGTAGAGCTCTCTGCTGTTGTGTTGCCTAACTGTTTCCTCAGCTTTGTCAACCAAGCCATCAAGCCAAAAATTCTTATCAGCAGCTAACTGATCCTTTACACGCTTATTAAGCTCTCTGTAATGCTTTCTATTAGGACTAGTAGGGTACTGATTAAGGACATTCCTGCAGTTTCTTCTTTCTGAGATAAGCTAAAATGCCTTATCACTCATATAATTCTGTCTCCTCTGCTCCTTTTTCCCTAAAAGAGTAGTTAGTTTCCAAAAAAAGCCTGTTTGAAATGGTCCCATTCTTCCTCAACTTCAGTTGTAAGCAAACCATGACTGTCATAATGACTAAGTAACCTATCAAGGTAAGCTTTAGCTATAACTGGGTCTTTCAGAGCTTCAGTATTAAAGGTAAATTTTTTCACCATAGCACAAGACTTTTAAGTTTAAGTTGCAAGCCACTTTTAACAAGGTAACGGTCAGATCCAATTTCAGTTCCCCTATATGACCTGTTAGCCCATTTGCTGTTAATTAATATATAATCAATCATATTCTTATGCAGCCCATCAGGTGAAACCCATATGTACTTATGTATGTGGCGGTGTTTGTAATAAGCGTTAGTTATTCTAAAACCATTGAGTTTACTTACCTGTAGGAGACGTTGTCCATTGTCATTGCAGCAACCAATACCAAAAGGGCCTATCACCCCTCCCCAACGGTCAGAGTCAGTACCAACTTTGGCATTGAAGTCATCTAGGACACCGTTAATATCTCTTTTCTTGACAGAGTTCAAAATATCCTGAAGTTGTCCGTAAAACCTATCCTTCTCATCGTCATCCTTAATGGGAGCATAACAGCAGATAACATTCAAGTTTTTAATGCTTGTCTGAAATTTAGCTGTAAGAAACCGTTCGTTAATACACTCATATCCTAGAAGAGTATCACTAGCATGTCTGCTGAGAAGCAGACCCACCCCTTGGTGATGCTTTCCATCCTCCCTCCCTGTAAAGAGAAATTTAAAGTTATTTTTAAGTATCTCACCTTTACCTGTCCATCTCGTGTCTTGCAAGCCTAGAATATCTAGGTTATAGCGCTGGAATTCCTGCGTGAGGACATCAAGAGAGTAATCTCTATATAATGTCCTCACGTTCAACGTCACTGCAGAGAGAAAATGATTAGTAGGATTTTTAAAGAAATAAGGTTTATTGAGATTGGTAGGGCTAACACTATCAAACAGCCCCCTGATCGCAGGCATGGGGCAAAGACCTGTTCCTCCTCCGCTAAAGGTTGAAGTCATCGATTCTGGTAGGAACTTCAGGCACCACCTTTTCAAATGGACTTTTTCAAGAGCAATATGGTCTGCCTGAGACACATTACTCCAGTTTAGGCTTGACTATGCCCAACTAGCTAAATGAGGTTCAGGTACCTGCGATGGCCTCTGATTAGGATTATCCACCAGCTGATATAAGGTATCCCATGCCTCTGTTCACTTAGGGCTGGCAACCCAGAAGCAAACAGAAAACACAACGGCAGATTCTCCCTCAACAGAGGCCCACCAGTGCAGCAAGTCCAGGATCCATAATCAAGCTCAAATACATAAACAAGTCCAGTCTAGTAGGTATAAATGGTCAGCACCAAGACCATGTGAAGTTGATCACTCCTCAGCAGGGTTGGAAAATAATAAAAAAAAGTGGCATAGATGACCAGATCAGTAGGCCATACTGAACTGGCAGCTCTCTCCTTCCCTTCCCTTCCAAAAGAGAATATCTCTTTTGAAAGGTACTAACGGCCTGCACCCCGAGAAGGCGGTGTCGGTCATTAGGTGTTAAACTAGGCCGGTTCTGTGCATCATCACTGGGGGTACATAGCTCTCCTTCCAGTTTATGCCTAGCTACCGTTAAAAATCTTTGCCCATTGCTTTCTGACACCTTATTTTTTGGCGAAAACTATTTCTAGTGTAAAATATTTTATGCCATTCTGAAACCTAGTATTGTAATTCATGTTTCCATCAAATTTCATTAAAATCATTCATATAGTTTTTTGTTTATCATATTTTTCTGATTTTTCCTTAATATATGGAAATCAGTATATGATGAATAATTCTGGTTTTTTTTTCTAGCTTTATCTATCAGTCACTTCAAGAAATATCTCATCTGTCTTAGAGTGAGTTGCAGCCCTCTAACTCATCTTTGCCAAAATGCAATATTGTTCTTTACTTGTGACGATTGACAGAGTTAGAAGTAGTCAGAACGGATTTCTGAAGATTCTATATCCAGAACATTACCGAATAACAAAGCCCATCCGTATACACTCCAAGCGACAATAGCGTGCACATTCCTAGATTGTGAGATTCGTTGTTGCAATTTGCTTCTGTATACTTATTCGGAAGGAGTAGAACAAGCGATAATAGGCTCACACGCACACTTAAACATCTAATCCTCTCTCAACTCTTCGGCTTGGAACAAACACGTGTTGTCAATCTCGGTAACAATCGGGGGCTGGATCCCAAATAGTCGTTTTCCGCCATGCTGTTCTCTGGCACAGCGATGCACCAAATGTTCCCTTTGTCGATAGCCGACTTTCGCAACTTGCTTCGGACTTCACAATATAATCATTCAAAAGGCAGCCGTTAAATAATTAAACCCCTTTTCTCCATGTTATATTTATGCCTCAGCGACAAACTAGGCAAATTCCGTCGAGAATAGAGCCGGTAATGAGATTTATGGTAATAAATTCTCCAATGCGTCCAAAGGTCTCTGTGTTTTCGATAAATTCCCTTCGGTAGAACTCGGTTCAGTTTAGGAGTGTTCGCCAAACAACCCCTTTCAGCGTCACCGTCCGCTTGTGACTGCTGCAGTAGCGGACAGAGAGACAATAGTAGTCGTACGAAGTCTTACTTTACGCTGCGTCATCGGTATTACTGCGCTCCAGCAACTTGGGGTAATCCTTTGGCCTGTGGGATGTCACATACGTCAGTACTCAATTCGAATGAAACACGACCCGGCTTTGAGGTCTGTTTGCGCGTTGCACACTGGGACAGATATTAATTACACTAAATATTTCAGGACGATATGATGATGACGACGACGACGTTAATGAAACATAAATGTGATTCTCGCAGTTCGATCATGAAGTATTTGCAAACGTAAGTAATTGCTTTCGAAAATATCAGCATGCGTTTCGAGACAGCGGCGATAAATGGAGGAATTTTCGGTACGAATTCCCTCAACGCTTTTGATATGATTGAGATGAATAAAAATATTCAACTTCTCACGTTTTGTTGTACAACTCAAGAGAATTTCTTCATTGTCCAATATTAATGCATTTCGTTAGTGCAAACAAATTCTAAGCGATATTACTTTAAGAACTAAAACTTTCTCTGATTATTTATGATAGCAGATGATGGAGGTAAGCAATTAGAGCCTGAGCTAGAAGTTTTTTCTGAGAGGAATCCCTTTTTGTCTCGATAATCCAAAGTTAATCATACAAATATTTTATTAAAATTTTTTGAATTAGTGTTACTAAATATTAAAGCTCGGCCATTTTTTAAAACTATTTTCGTCTCTAGATGGCGATATTAAAACCACTGGATATCCGGAATGTTCGAATCTTAATGTTGCGCCAAAATCGAAAAGGAAGTTTTAGTTCTTCTATAAAAATAAAAAGTTCAATATCTGCAGATATGCAGACAAATATCAAAGAAAAACAAAACGTTTATTTTTTGAAACGAGCTAAATTTCGGAACTCTAAGACGCCATCATCAGGCGGACGTTGCAGAGATATATGGACTAAGTGAGGATGTATCGAAAGTCGTGTAAGACGAAACAGTCTAATGGGAAATTACCGAAGGAATGTCTTTGTAATGGCCGGCACCTATCACGGAGACGTCGTTACACACTTTTCCTCTTAACTCAAGAAATTCCCTAGGAGAGACATCAGACAGCTAAGAAATACATTCTCACGTTGGTTTTCTTATTGAAGGCTTCGCTCAGGTACTTAATTTTTTAAACGCTTAAATGCAAGTTTGTCTAGTGTTTACTCGTTGTAGGAAAAGGAAAGGGCTAACGTTATCTATTGATAATGACGGAAGCATGAACATTGGTTCTGTAGTAGTGTACCTAACCAACTGCTTTAACCTTCTCTAGTCCCGTTTAGCTTTGGGAAATGTGTCTATGGGGACATACGTCACACAAGAGATCAGTCATCATCAGAGAGATGCATTCTCTGGGGAAATAGTTTGCTACTACACAGAATAATTGGATTATATTGGAAATAAATGAAAGAACTGCAAATCAATTAAGAGGAATACTGATTGCGGTGTTTGGGAGAATTGGTGTTGCAATCAGGATGTTTTAGACGACACTCAGATATATTGAACAAACTCAGATATATTGCAATCAGGATGTTTTAGATGACACTCAGATATATTGAACAAGCATTGGATTTCTCTTACAAATTATAACACGATATTCTTGAAGCAAATTAGTAACTATATTTATTGATTAACGTAATAAAATTCGTTATAAAATTGCTTATATTGCAGATCTTAATTTTGTCTAATTTGCGTTTAGTTGTGCAATTTTTTTCGTATTTTAGATTTGAAGTACGATTTATTTGGAAATTTTATAGACCTACTTCAATCCTTCGCTATTGAATATCACGATTTACAGGGTGACTAGGTTACCCATGATTTAGACGAGTTTTTTCAGTGTTCCATGAGTATGGCCTAAGTCTCCCGCGATATGCTCACCCAATAACGTAACGAGGTTTGTAGGTTTCGGATGCAAATTAATATGATGGTGAGCCCCCACGATGTGCAACTCGTCAACTCTATTATATTTAAAAAAGAATCTCTTGAATCCCTAGCCAGTTTTCCTCTTTGTTCTTATGGTAAGTGTGGCCCTGGTTGATAACATTGATATGGTGGTATCAATTGAAATTAGAGGTGCACTTAACTGTTTAAGAAAAAATAAATAGATATAGAATTCACAAGTTTTATCGTTTTTAACAATTCTGCTACAGCATTAACAAGTGAAATGGTTTGATGACAGAATTATGCGGAAACTCCGAAAGATATATCCACAAATTGTGTTACGACTGCTAAAAGGAGCAAAAGATCTGGGACGTGCAAGGGCCTCTCTCTTGTCTGGTCGCCACCGGTCGCATCGAAAATTAGATTTTTCTTTTAACATGATATTTTTATAAACATTATTGCAAAAGGGCGATTTTTCACAGGATGGTTACCTCTCTCTAGTTGCTAAGCATTGTAATCCTGGTTTTCGTGTGTTTGCTTTTCTTTCTATTTAATACAGAAAGTAAAATTTATATTTAGCGATGTATTCATTTGTCTATGAGTGTTCCGCCATTTTTTTACATTATATAGTGTTCCGCCGAATTTTTTAGCCAATGTGTCCCCCAAAAAAGTTGATAAGCACTGCCTTAGACCAATGAGATCTTTGAATTACTATATAAATAGTCGTATTATGTTCGATAATAATAATAATAATAATAATAATAAATATCCCCTTAAGCAGCTGCTTGCCACAGAGTCTAGCAGGAGCCTGCACATTTTAATAATGGCTTATTAATCTGACATAAGAGTATAACAGGCATAATAGTGTAAGATCTGTGAGGATGACGGACCTCAGCAGAAAAACAAAACAAACATCCATGCCTTACCCAGGGCTCGAACCCAGTATAAGGCTTAAAATATCAGAAAAAAACGATAGTACACCGAGAATGAACGTATCTTGCTAACAAAGCTTTTATTTATAGAGGTTTAAACTTGCAATTGGTTTAGAGATTCAGACGTTTTTGGTACATTCAAATACTTCAGTTGATCGATTTGTCAACACCAAACTTTTACTTTGATCCTAATAATTATTTTGGGTATTTTACAAAGTACGAGATGAGATCTTGCTTTACGTCACTAAAAGTTCGTTTCCTTGTATTATTGCGGTAGGTAGGAGCAGAATGACTTTTAATCAAATCTCGCTAATTTTTCACGCTAATTCTTCAGCTGACTGACAGGGGATCACGCTAAATCTATCTATGATGCAGCTCTGAAAATTTCTACCTAGGGGTCGTAGATCTCGGGAAAAAACAACAAAATTTGACTTCCGACGTATCCTCCAAGGTCATATAGCGGTCACGTAGAGGTCAAACCATGATCTACGAATGCGAGAAACATGAATATTGATGTCTATGGGGGTTCTGAGCTGCATATGTTAGAAACGCTGCGAAATTTCGGATCCGGAGGATCCTCGAGGTCAAAGGTTAACTTTGGCTCTACCAGTGCTAAAGTGTTGAAAATTGATTCCTGTGGGTATTTTGATTTGCAGATCCCAGAAAGTTTGTGAAATTTGGGTTGTACTGTGCTTTTCGAGGTCAAAGATTAAATTTAGATCTATCAGTGTTAAAGGGCGAAAATTTTATGCCTGGGGGTATTTTAAATCGTAGATCTCAGAAATTATGTCAATCTTTGGGTGCAGTGGATCTTTCGATGTCAAAGATCAAATTTCGATATACCGATGTCGGAGATATAAAAATCTGTAAATAAAACTATTTCAGGCAGCAGAACTCAGAAATGAGAAGAATTTTCATATCCATTGTTGAATTCAAAATAGAACAGAGATCGGAGTGACAGGTTAGAAATCAAGAGGGGCCAAAGACATGAATTGATTTCCGGTATTATAATAATAGCGAAATAAATAATAATGTTAAGTAGTTTGGAATTCTTTGTTGTCGTGATCTTTTATAGTTCAGTTGAAAGTTGTTCGAAAGTTATTGTATTTGTTATCATTAATATTTTGCAGAACACATTCTACTTATTTTAATATTAACTTATTCCATTTAATTAATAGTAAAGTAAATACTCATGGTTCCATTTTACTTAAAATAAAATGGACACAAGGACTTATATGATACTATGTAAAGGAAACTGCATTCATGACTTGAGCGAAGACATTTTCAGAAATTTCCACTTTAGGTTATATATTCTTGATCCATTGATTCTACTAAAATTGATTGATTCTACTAAAATTAGTAAAGGATAATAATGCCAACTCAGCAGATATACGTACATCCATGTATGCTTTCGGAATAAGGATAAAATTTACTATTTTGTCCAATGTCATGTCGAAATCGTTTCGGAAATTCAGCGAACAACCGTTAAATTTCACAAAGTATAGTTAACGTCATTTTTTGATCTTGAGTTTTCACTTTGAATATATTTCATCAATGGAAAACCCGAGTTTTAATAAAAAAATATATTCTGCATTTCGTGTCAACTCTCTTCGCTTTAAATCATATTCTCATAAAGAGTAGGAATGCGTGACAGAAAAATAACTCGACACGAGCAAAGAAAAAAAAAACGACAACAAAATCTTTAACTCTTGAAATCGTTGCATCTTTCTTTGAGAAAGACGCTCGCAGAACTTGTCTTGATAACGGGAAACATTTTCGCAGCCTCTGCGAATGAAAGATGGAGAACCCGGTGACATATGAGGGAAAAGAAATTTCTGAACAATAACCAAGCCGAGATGGACCATTATCTTTTTATTGCCTTGTCGCACAAGGCTAGGATATATGGTAAGCTGTAACACCATAAAATCTAGGGAACAGGCAGAACAAACACATTAACCTTGACACTCCACGGAATTCATCTGCTATTGCTAGCCAGTCGTATGTTATCAAGTCACCAGCGTGCTTCGGGCACTGTCGACAATTCCTTTAACGCCGTCAGGCGTCGAAGGCATGACGGTGTTAGTGTGTGTGCGTTAGAACACTCGGAAGAGCGGGAAGACAGAAGAGCTACAGAGGCAAAGTGGCACAAGCGGCGATGCTGATATATTTGCTACAGAGGGATGTGTAATAAAAATCGCTGGAGAAAGTATCACCTTCGGCTCCGGATAAAATTGGATATGCTGAGATCATTAGATTCACGATACTATCGGATGAGACGTAAGTATTTCTGCGAAGATGATGGAAAATGAGTCAGCGATCTCGATGACGAGATCCAGTCTAAAATGTGAAGTAAAATTATGAGGTGTATGTAGAGAACATCCCTTTGAAATCCGGGAGGTGGAGGATAGAAATTATTCACATTTTTCTAATAGAATATTAAATCATGATAGAATTAATTTGTAAGGATGAGAAAAGGCCAAATACGCATTACAAATTGATAGACGTGATTCTGTTTAAGAATGCAATCGTTCGACGACCATATTGAAGACCCCTTAAGCCTATACATCATTTGTAATAAGAAGTTGCAAGTTAAAAATTAATAACCTCAAGAAATTATAAATGAAAACAAGGAGAGAGGAGATTTAATTTTTTAAACTGAAGAAATGAGGGAGAAAATTACTTACGTCGGTGATTCCCGACATTTATCAGCCCTACGCATCCTTTTACCAAGGACTATTTTCTAACTTCCGTTTCATGGGCTGGTTTTTTACAACTGAGTTCTATTTATTTCCCTCGCAACACAATGGGCTAAATGGTCAAGTCAGAAAGAACCCGAGGGTTCAGAAAAGGTTGGAGAAGGGGACCCACTGGACTGCTGTTAGCAGATAAAATGTGGACTCCCTTCAAGCCATCCAGTGTATTCTTTACGTGTACAAAGTATGGCTCTCCTGCACAGAGAGCCACGACTTAAAGTCTCACCCAACGAATGGTGGCATACCAAGCTCCCCTTCCCTTCATGGAAATTATACCTTTTCCTGTATAAAACTATTCGAAAAATAGATGACTATAAATCTCCTCCTCTTTCTGAGGCCTTTGGGCACACTGTTCATTACCCTATTTGCTAATCTATAGTTATGCATACGGACAACATGACCAAAGCAACAGTCTCTCTCTGCACAATATGCTGCTCAAAAAGAGGTTGCCGACTCCTTTGCCTAACCTCATCATTACTTCCAAATTAGGGGTTACCTAATGCCCAAGACACTGCGTAAGCATATATCGATAGATACCATAACTAAACTTTGAAAGAACCAAACTATTATACAGTTTAATTTTAGTCCTTAGGTGTATATGCCTATTTTTCCACACTCTCCGTAGATTCTTAAAAGTTCCAGCAGCAATTCCTATTCTTCTCTTTATCTCATGTCACACGTCACTAGTAACTGTTACATAGCTCCCAAGATAATTAAACTGATCACATGCTAAAGGGTGCAACCATTCAGATTAACTGAACTAGAGCCTGCCTGACCAATTTTTATCACTTTAATTTTCTCACTGTTTATCACCGAATCTACTGTACTACCAGTCTCATTAATAATTCTAATGAAAAAGTTCAGCTCATCAAAGGGCTAAATCATCAGCATAATCTAAATCGTACATTTTCAGATTTCTAGATCATTTAAGACCAAAACCTTTCCCTTCCAGTGAATTCCGCATGACATAATAACCAAACTAAAGAGAATAAGAGACAACATACTAGAGGAAATGCCAAATGAATTGCTACAAGCCTTACCAACTGTCTCACACGACTCAGTGTTATTATAGAGAGCTTTCAATACGTTAACTAACTTGTTTGGTATACCATACGATCTCACGATCAATCACAATTTATGACGGTCAACAGAGTCAAAAGCCTTTTGGAAATCTACAAAGCTAATAATCAAAGGTATTTGAAAGTCTAAACATTTTCCAAGAATCTCCCTAAGGGAAAAATCTAGTCAATACATCCCCAACTACTTCCGAATTCACACTGCTCATCAGGCAATTTTCCATCAACCAGATTCTTAATTATATTAAGCACAATAATGCAAAAACTTTACATGAAACAGAAAGTAGACTGATACCCATATAGTTATCACAAGAACTGCAATCGCCTTTTTTAAGAATAGAGATAATAATAGCTCTGGTATAATAATAAAAATAAAATATAATAATATAAAAATAAAGTATATATAACTCTTTATCATAAAAGATATTCAAAATTTCAGTCAGCCATTTGATAACAGAAACATTCCCAGCTCTAAGATTTCAGTAATAATTCCATCTTCCCCTAGGGATTTATATAGTTTAATTTTAGAAATTGCCAAAATAACTTCAGACTGTGTTATAGGGCCAACATAAAAGCCAATAATGCATCTCTCAACATTTCAAGCAATGGGAGTAGAACTAACCACATTGTTTGAGAACATCACTGAACGACTCTGGACATCTAGCCATGATAGAATCCTCACTTTCAACTTGTTTATCCTTTAATAACTTTACCATGTTTATCCTTCAATAACCTTACCATGTTTATCCTTCAATATCTGTATACCTGCCCATTTCTTCTCACATCAAACATTAGCTATTAGGTACAGTTTTCTGTTATTATGCTGTCTAGCTACTTCCTCTGCTTTGTCAGCCATGCTTTCAAGCCAAAGATTCTTATAAGCTGTTAACTGACCCTTTACATTTTTATTAACTCTTTGTAATGCTTTCTGCATTACAAAGGGTGTGTATTAAAGTTATTTCTGCTGTTCGTTCTTTCAAAAATAAGCTCCAGTGACTTAACACTCAAATAATTTTGCTTTCTTTGCTACTTTTAACCCAAAAGAGTACTGTTAGTTTCAAGAAAAGCCTGTTTAAAATGGTCTCATTCTTCCTCAATTTCAGCAGTAAGCAATCGACGACTGTCATAACGACTAAGTAACCTATCGTGGTAAGCTTTGGCTATAACTGGGTCTTACATAGCTTCACTGTTAAAGGTAACTTTTTAACATTAGAACAACACTTTTAGTAAGGTAATGGCCAGATCCAATTTCAGTTCCCTATATGACCTGGTATTCCCAACAGAACTATCTCATTTGCAGTTAATTAATTTATACTAAAGCATATTCTTGTGCAGCCCATCTGATGAAACCCACCTGTACTTATATATATATGTCGTGATGTTTGTAATGTGTTAAAATTCTCAAACCATTAAGTTTAATTACATGTAGGAGACGTGTCCATTGCCATGCAGCTACCAATACTAAAAGGGCCTATCACTTCTCCCCAAAGATCAGTAGGTCAACAAAGTGTGGGTTTCAACAAAAATAATATATCCTTTCTTGACAGAATTCAAAACATCCTGATGTTTTCCGTGAAACCTACCTTTCTCATCCTCATCGGTTCCCTCAGTAAGAGCATAACAGCAGATAACATTCCAGTCTTTAATGCTTGTCTGAAATTTTGCTGTAAGAAACCTTTCATTAATGCACTCATATACTAGAAAAGTATCACTAGCCTGTTTCTTGAGAAGCAAACCTATGTCTTGGAGATGCTTTCCATCTTCCCTACCTGAAGAGAGAAATTTGAGATTATTTTTAAGTATCTGACCTTTTGCAAGCCGAGAATATTTCGGTATAACGGTGGAATTCTTGTGTGAGGACATCAAGAGAATAATATGGGTGCAGAGTCCTCACATTCCAATTACCTGTGAATAGAAAATGGTTAGTGCGATGTGTAAAGAAACTAAGTTCATTCAGATATGAAGTGTCGGCAATGGCAAAACTGCTCCGTTAAGAACCATTACTTAACACTAAGTTGTGGCTAATATTTGACACCTGTTAGGGCAAACTTTATGGCCACGCCCGCATCTAGAAAGAAATCGAGGGGTGTGGGGCAACAAACACAATCGAGCCAGAAAAATGAAAAGGTAATATTTCCTCCTCCGTTTTACAGTCTTTAATAAACTTCTTGAAAAATGCATGAAACGTAAATTAGTTTAATATTTTTCGCCATTATTACCTTTACTAATATTCTGAAAGGGTCCGTGCCCTTTTTGTCCCCCCCCCCTCTTCCAGATATGGTCCTGGTTGTGGCTAATACCCGAAATCAGCTGGAGTTCAAAAGTTGTGGGCGATATGTAAAACTGCTAATATCACCATTAGTCGATACATAAGTTATGACAAGTCTTTGGTATTAATTAGAACCATAATCTATGGATGATATTTGAAACCAGCTATTATCCATATTATCCGATTTAATGTAATAGCAATAATTATAAACACTAGTGTTCGAAAAGCGTTTCAACCTGTGTCATTTAAATGAGAAGCGATTCGAAGTTCTTTAACTTCAAAAGTAAGCTTTTATGGAAGACTGTGACTGAAAATAAAGAGTTCAAAAAAATCTATGTCACTTTCGATTTTCAATAATATTGTTTTTTGGGGTATTTAAAGAGAAATACCTGCCACAAGAATTTACCTCACAAGTTAATTAAAACTGAAATAATAAGTATTGGTTTAAATCGCTTAATAAACTAAGTTTAAAATTAAATAAATGAAGTTAAAAAAATTATAAGGAAGTTAAGCGTTAGTCTGTTTTGTATGCTTCTTAGGGTTGGTATTGCTGTTGATACATATTTCAGTTTCAATAACTCGTTAAATGCGTAAAGAATATTGTTGAAAATCGAGATTTGATTGAAAGCTTAAATTTATCTTCAGTCACATGTTTTCATAAAAGTCATATTTTAGAAGTTGCAAATGCAAAGCTTCAAATTTAGTATCTCATTCATCTAACACAGTTGAAACTTAACTTCTGGGCACCAATGTATATTAATATATATAAAGGTGTCAATATAATTATATATATATATATATTAAATATATATATATAATAAATATATTCTGACATATTTATTCTAAAGTATTATTGCTCTGTATCATTTTTCTTTGTGTTTGTCCCACTATGCAACATACTTTAACATTTGCAGATTTGTGACTAAATTATTTATTATAAATATCTCTTAATGAAGTAACTTTCACGTTTCCTTAAAGTACCATTACCGAATGCATGATTCACAATCCCATTGGGATAATATAGGGAGAAATATTATAATTGAAAATTATGAGGATAAAGAGTATGAAGAGAAATTACTGGTAGATAGGATGGAATATTTATTTCGCATAATTAATTGCATCGTTTGTTGAACTGGATAATTAGATCGCATTAATGTGCACAATTTTAAACAATGCCAAATATACTTCTCTTTCAAAGACTCCGTAAATAATTTTGGGAAGTTACCTTTAATCGTTTCTTTCCAGAATGGGAATGGCGAAGGTTAGATCAGCTGGTAGTTCTCCTTGCTCGTAACCTGCTTAGACTTCCAAGCTCCAGTTTTCTTTCGTTCAGAATTTCTTTGCTCGCTCCCCTTTGTCCTCATTAAAAAAGTTAACGTCGATGGGCTAGATAAGGTCGCCGTCTATCGGATGGAACGTTAGATTGGAGACACCCTGTTCCCCGTTCAAGAACTAGCTGGATGGTATAGAAGTGAGTCTTCCATTTATTTCCCAACAGATATCTAGTGGATGCCCTCTTTCCTAGCTCTGCATCCTTGATGTTCTTGTAACTTGGCTACCTTAGTCAATTGTGCGCAGACCTGGCCATTTAGCCCATGATGTGCAAAAAAGTGCCTCTCAGAGGCAAAACAACCCAACCCAATTGTGTGCAGAAAAGTACAGCTCAGAAGTAAAACAATTCAACAGATGTCAGGGCACGCCAAAAATCTCGTTAGACTACGGAAAGCCGTAATATTTTGCTAGAATTACACTGAAATATGCTGTTCTTTATAGTCTTTTGAAAATTAGAAGAAAATTACGAAAATTTCACCCTCAAGCTTACCATTTTCTCGTAGCTTGCCTAGCTACAGAAAGGAATAGGGCCACAGAGGCAGTATCTGCTAGATAACTAGGTTTAAAAGAAAGTGACTAATCTAGTAGACAGGGGTGAAGTTTTATGCATAATGAAAGAAATCCTAACTCCGGTTTAATAGTCACAATCCGTCTATTCATAAATAAACTAAACTTAAAAATGAATGACTCTTAAAACAGTTGCTTGGCAGAGAAATCTGACAAGAGCGTTTCCGTATAATTCGCCATAGAGAATATCTGTGAGGAAGGCGAGACCTATCAGAAAAAAGGGACCATTCACACATTATCTCGGACTCGAAGGTCAGTCCAAATACGCTAACCACTCAATAACCGGGACAGTTCACTTAAAAATGGAACTTGTTAAATTAAAGGAAAAGACAAGACAGAATCGTTATATTTAGAACTAATCACAACACACTAAATAACAAACTATTTATCAGGAAGAGAGTAAAATTTTACGATATGAAACTAAGAAAGTCGAAATTTTATAGAAATATACCTAAGAGGAAACAATATCTAAGTGGAACACGAGTGAAAAAGGTTTGATAAACACTGGTCCAATTTACATTGCTCAAAGTGGTAATCGGAACACCAAGAAAGAATGGAAGTGGAGATATGTAAATCGCAACACTAAGAAAGAATGGAAGTGGAGATATGTAAATCGCAACACTAAGAAAGAATGGAAGTGGAGATATGTAAATCGCAACACTAAGAAAGAATGGAAGTGGAGATATGTAAATCGCAACACTAAGAAAGAATGGAAGTGGAGATATGTAAATCGCAGGAGGCAATCGGCCATTGGCAAATGATCAAAGTTCCGCAGCGAATGGACACGACACCCAACCAAGACGTGAATAAATGCATGGGGCCCACGAGCTGGTATCATAACACGCCCGGCAGCTACGTTGGGATGCACGCTACGAAAATGTTCGGAACATGCCTTGGAGGCGTCGACGGCATCTCTTATGCGCAATTTGACCACTTCTGAGAGAGGTAGAGACTCGTCAATATGCGAGAGCTGGGATTGAGCCTTCGAGCGATCGCCGCCCGCATGGAGTGCAATGTGAGAGCAGTGCAACGGTACATCTCAGGCAACATCATATGAA
Organism: Ryuthela nishihirai; assembly: GCA_038380435.1. Classification (NCBI taxonomy): domain Eukaryota; kingdom Metazoa; phylum Arthropoda; class Arachnida; order Araneae; family Heptathelidae; genus Ryuthela; species Ryuthela nishihirai. The sequence continues at coordinate 22,653,342 of JAWZYU010000009.1, read as the reverse complement.
GGGCAGGTACGGGACCAATACGCCGCACCACAGGACTTGAAGATCGCGTGCTCCGTGATGTTGTGTGAGCAAAGAGGCGGCAGGCTTTACGGTTCGGCCTGCCGCCCACATTAATGAAAAGTAAATAAACCTGTATCAAAAACGTACGCTGAGTATCCTAATCGTTTCGTTGTCTCATATTATAATCACATCATATAATGGAAAATATCTATTATATTGTTGCATAGCCTCGCGATATTTTTTGTGTCCTTGCATTTTTATTTATTTGAGGTACTAGAAATCAAGTACTTGGTACCTGTTGATTTCTAGACCATCACTATGACTTCCATTTGATCAGGATCTGAAAATTCTTAATTTTTAAGTTCTACTGCTCGAAATAGTTCTATTCGCCAATTTTAGCTCTCCATCAACGTTATATAGGAATTTGAACTTTGATCTTGACCATTTACCAATTAGGAAGAGTATAAAATTTTACAATATGAAACTAAAAAAAGTCGAAATTTTATAGAAATATACCTGAGGAAACTATCTAAGTGGAACACTTCATCTAAAATTTAACGTTTCTGATATCTACGACCAAAGAAACCCGCATTCACCAATTTTTAGCTCTCTAGCATCGATAGAACTAAAAGAACTTGGAGAACCCACCGAATCAGAATTTTCGTAACGTTTCTGACATTTGCAACCCGAAACATCTCCACACATCTAATTTTCATGTTTCTAGCACTGGTAGATCAAGGCTTGACCTCTAATTGACCTCTATTTGACCTTGAAGAACACGTCGTAGGTCAAATTTCGTATTTTTCTCGTGATCTACGATCCGGATTACCCCTTAGTGCAAATATTCAAAGCTCTACCTTTTCTGCTTCATAGTTAGAATTAGCCCGATCCTCTGTCAATCCGTCAGTTAATCACTCACAATCATTTATATATATATATATTGGATATTTATTAATCATGGCCTGCCGGCTTGTAAATTTCAGAAAGTGACCCTTAGGTAACTTTGAGAGGACCACCTCCGCCTCTAAACCGTTTAGTGAATACTTTCAAAATTTGCTCCAATAATAATTAAAAAAATATCTCCTCAAGCAGCTGCTTGCCAAAGAGGTCTGACAGGAACCTGCCAGTTTATAAGCCATAGTAGGTCTGTGAGGATGGCGGGACCTCAGCAGCAAAACATTACAAATATCCATGCCTTACCTGGGGCTCGAACCCAAGTCCCTTAGATCAGTATCCAAGCGCGCTAACAGCTCGGCCACGGAACAGCTACGCTTTGTTTTAAAAGAGGAGGGAGTGACTCAATTGGTAGCGCGCTAGGCTCGCAGTTCTCAGAGTCGAGTCATAGCTAAGGCAGCGTTGAGATTCATCTCCGCAAAACTGTCCGCCCTGCCCTCGGTCAGTAGGGGACACCAATGGGCTTGGAAAGTCCGCCGTCTGTCGGATGGGACGTAAGCTCTGAATTCGTGTGCCGTAGAGCACTCGTGTACCCTGTGCACATTAAAGAACACGCTGGATGGCCTTGATAGCAAGTTTCCATCTGTCTCCTAACATTTGTCCAGTGGATCCTTGTGATCTGGTCATTTAACCCATTATATACAAAAAATGCCACTCAGAGACTCCAATTATTTCAAAAAACTCTAGTCTCGAAAATAACAATTTTGTATACGACTTGGTTAAAATGGAACGGCGTACAATAGCTATTATATTTCAATTTAGCATTGGAAAGATGGATAAAATTAATTTCATTCAAGAGAAATAACTATGAATTGCATAGCTTCAACACACTATTGTGCAAACTATTATTAAATAACTTCAAATAGATTCCTAAACTAAAAGAAAAAAGGACAAACAGCAGCAAACTTAACGAAACTAACTGGTGAACAGACTGTCCTTAGATCTGCACTTTCATTTCTAGTTACAATGAGATTGCGCTCTAGGGTACTAACTGCACATTTCGTTGACGAAACTGCAATCAAGCGAAGTTCACTATAAAAATAAGAGCACAGCTACACAGTTCAGTACCACACATTCTATTGGCGCAAAAGATAAGTGGTCACATACGGTAATGTGTAACGCAGACACGGCCATTCATTATTGCTCTTGATGCCCCGCTGCACCGGATAGTGACCACTGTCGCCATCCATTTACCAGCGAAGAACTCGGCTGTATTAGATAAGCTACGTTTGACAGATCTGGTATTTTAAACCATTTGCAGCTGATGGAACTACGCTAAAGGTTGTGCGATTGGCACGAATTTAATCTAATATTGGGATTGTTTTATAAATGCTTAGTGAGTCGCGGGAGAGAGTTGAATTGTAAAATGAGATTAAGAGGCAAAAATAGATGGATAATAACTAAAAGATGACAGTTACATTCAAAATCGTTGTGAAAAAAATAAAAACTCACATAAGCTTAATAAAATCGGAACCTATATCAGGAACTGTGATACTTTCCAATGCTATTCGAAAAAGATTATGTGGAAAAAAAATTGTTTGAAAGCTAAAAGGAAAGTTCTTTATATTTAACTGAAATGCATAAAATTGAAAAATATATTGCAGGAGAGTTTTATTACAATAGATATATTTTGACTGATATAAAACTAAAAGCGATTTATAGCAAATTAATCGGTATAATATTTCTTATCCAGGGCTAGGTCAGGTAAGCAACACGATTATTTTAACGTATTGGAAGTATGGCCTTTGAGAATCAAATTAGGATCCTTTCCCATGAGCTCTCATATCTGTATTTTAGGAGATTTCTCCTCCTGCTGGCAGGTTTTTAATTATTTTAGGAGCATTCCTTCATGTGCCCTCAAATTTGTGAATATTTTAGAACCGTCCTCAACTGCTTCCAAATCTGTGTTTTAGAAACCTTTCCCACATTTCTTTTGGCACTGGGACAGCTCAGTCTGTTGCGCGCCAGGCTCGTAATCTGCAGTTTGAGTCCCACCTGGCTCAAAGTTGAGATTTATCTCCGCAAAACTCCCCGCCTGCCATGCCCTCTGTCAATAGGGGACATCTATGGGCTTGGAAAGAGCCGCCATCCATTGGGTGGGATGTTAAGCCGTGGATCAGTGTGTGGGAGAGAGCCACACTCTGTGCACGTTAAAAACACGCTGGATGGCCTTGACGTGAGGCTTCCATCTACCTCCTAACAGCTGTTCAGTGAGTCTCTTATCCCCAACATTTTGGGGTCCTTGTGACCTGGCCATTTAGCTCATTGTATGCAAAAAAAGTACCTGCCAAAGGTAAAACAACCGAGCCCACTTTCCCTCAAATGTACAAGAATTTTAGGAACCTTTCTCACTTTCTCCCAATATGTAAACATTTTAGGGATCTTTCTCACTCGACCACAAAATTTTTAATATTTTGGAAATTTTTGCTGAAAATCTGTAGCGGGGTTTGGTTTGACTCAATCAGAAGGAGCCATACTCGTAATCAGTAGTTTCCAGATTCGAGTCCCAACTGTGTCAGCATTGAGATTTATCTCACTAACCCTACCCTGTCCTCGGTGAAAAGGGGGACATCAATGGGCTTGGAAAGGACGTCGTCCATTGGAGGAATGTTAAGCCATGCCACTATGTGCAAGAGAGCCATACCCCTGTACGCGTTGAAGAACACGCTAAAGGGTCTTGACGAACAGGAGGATCCTATCTACCCCCTAACTAATCTGTTTCCTCTTAAATTATTAAAAATTTTAACTACATGTTCGGGATTTTCCATATGTTATTATCAGCATTTCTTTGATTTTGAAATATTTGAATATCAGCTTAATATCAAGAGTTTCATTAAAACGTTCTTGCACTCTTTATGTTTTGATTAAAAGTTCTGGTATTCAGATTTCTACATCCTCAAAATAAATCCCAAACTTGGTAAGTCGTTTGAAAAGTCCATAAAAGAACTGTTCACACACTGTCTGGGCAAATTATTATGAACATTGCATCATGCTCGAAGTACCATGAAACATACTAATGTATGCAAAATTTCTTACTGACCTTAGTGCTCTACGTCACAGCGAAGTACTGTAAAAATCATAAATGCATGATGGAAAGCAAAGCCAAGTGCGACTTGAGTAAAAAGGCTAATTTGACTGACTTCGAAACGAAGCTCATTGTTGGAGAGCGGTGGACAAGAGCATTCGTAACGGAGGTGATGAAATTCAGCAGAAAATCGAGATGCATAATATTTCTAATCAGGGGTTCTCAACATGGGGTACGCGGTAAAATTTTTTGGGGTACGCCGTGAGAGCTCAAACGTTACTAGATCTAGTAACAAAGTTTCTAAGTTGGCATTATTATACTATAACTGTATTTTTATCTATTTATATAAGGGGTACGCCAGTTACATACACATTTTCAGGGGGTACGTGAAGCATTAAAGGTTGAGAACCACTTCTATAGTACATGGAGAACGACAATGATCTCAAAGCCGCCAATCGTGGTTAACTTGGGAATAAACAGGCTCTGATAGATAAGGACAGTCGTTTCCTGGGACGAACTGTACGTCAAAACAGAGTTGCTATAGTTCATCAGCTGAGAGAGATCACTACCAACAGCACATCAAAACTCATCTCAACCAGAACTATGAGCAGAGATAGCACGCCAGGTTCGAGTACCGTCTGGGCCATAATTGGAATTTATCTCCGCAAAACTTTCCACTCTGCCTTCGTTCAGTAGTGGACACCAATAAGACTTAGAAAAGCAGCCGTCCGTTGGATGGGACGTTAAGCGGCGGCTCCGTGTGCGGGAGAGTCATACCCTGTGTGCACGTTAAACAACACTCTTGATGGCTTTGACGTGAGGTTATCATCTGTCTCCCAATAGCTGTCCAGTGGGTTTCCTCCCCCAACCTTCTCTGAGCCCTCGGGGTCTTTGTGACCCGGTGTGTGCAAAACAGTTGCCGCTCAGAGGTAAAACAACCAACCAACCAACTAGAGGGGGAAAGGGAGCCATCCCCTTAAGAATTGCGGTAAGTTTAATGGTGACAAAAAAATTTTAAACAACTGTATATTTCATTCTTTTTCAAAACATTTTTTAATGACGTATAAAACGGAGGAAATGTTATACTACAATGGAGATCCAGTCGCTTGCCCTTTCGTTTTACTATTTCCAGTCACGATTGAGTTTCTTACCCCCTTTGTTTTTTCTTCATCCTAGCCTGCATATGTATATTACCTGATATATTCTAAAAATCTATTTTTTATTTATTTTTGAATTGAAAGGACATTTTACCCCAGTTCCTTTTGTGGTAGTAGATTCTAGACAACCCAAGGTTTGACACAACATCATTATTATTGATCTTGGTTCTTTATTACAAACTCTTGGAATTCGAGCCGAAGATTTTTCGTTAAACTTATTATCATTGTGAGGTTGACTGACTACAAGAGTCAGACGAAATGTTTTGCAGATTTGCACTCGAACCGTAGTACTACTTGTTTGCTGGTGCTTTGCTCCTGATTACTAAGTCACGGAAATTAATTTACGAAACACGCCGTGTTGTGTTCTCCAGATATGTACGGTTCATTTCCGATTCTCAGTTGACCGCGCCGGAAGTACATCCCGTGTAATAACATCGTTACATGGTAGATCGCACATTGCTGGCTTCACTTTCATCTCTAAGATCTTTATAGATTGAAAGCTTCGATACAAGATAGGGAATAGTTTGTAGTTATCGAAAACCTTAAACTTCAGCTGAATTTTTGTAGTTTACGTTTAGCTATTTATTTCTCACTGCTGATAACACTTTTCCAGGTTTCTGTACTGAGGGATAAGGTTTTTTTATTATTTATGTGAGTAATTTAATCCAGTGTTTACTGCAGTTATTTCTTTACAGGTTATTAGAACAGGAGTAACATAAATATTTTAATGGCAGTACTACTCACCATATTATGAGGTATATATTATATATCTCTGATGTATTCTAGTAATTTTACAGTGTGACACATTTATTCTGAATTGCGGAGTACCCCTTTTATGGATGGAAAGGACAGTGAAGTTGATTTCAAGGGATGGATTAGAACTTTAAAAGTTGAGTTTGAAGATTTTCCCCTTCCTTCGTTAAGTTTGAAGATTTTTATCTCCCATAAATTTTCCTCTTCTTCCTTTTCTTAACTTTTACCAGTAACGTATACAACTTTGGTGAAAACAACCGTGGAAAATGAAACATCAGGCTCAAAGGAAAGAGATCAAACGCAAGGGAAGATAAAAACTTCAAATTGAATAAGGGAAGAAGAATATCATTGTTCAAAGAAAAGACGGTACGTTCTAAAACGCATGAGGGGGTAGAGGGAATCTTAAATTCCTCGAGAGGAGATAAGAAAATTATGAAACTGAAGAAGGGGAGACGAAAAAACTTCAGTCAAGAGGAGTGAACAAAATTATCAAAATCAAAAGAGGGAAAAACTTCAATTTAAAAAGAAATATGGAAAAAAAATCATCAAGCTCAAAGAAAATTTTTAAAATTCAAGAGGTGGATCATAAATATTTCCAAACTCAACTAGTTCAGGATAAATATCTTCAAACTCAAAATAATCCAAGAGAGGAAGAGAAAAAAAAAAGATTTTAAGTGAACGAGGGAGAAAGAAAACTATAAAACTTAAAAAAAGGAAGAAGAAATCTTCAAACTTAACGAAGGAAGGGGAAAATCTTCAAACTGAAGAGAGGAAAGGGAAATTGTCAAACTCAATGGAGACAGACAATGGATATGTATGCTGTTTTAAGTAGGACGCTTTTATTGTCACAAAGTATATATATTCACCCTATACTCATTTTGATTTATTTTTGCATATGGTGAAAAAGTTCTTTTAACGGATACAACTTGAAAACAGTACAAAACAATAGAAACGAGTTATGACATACAAGGTGTTTTCAAAAGGTCTAGTCAAACTTTGGGGACGGGTTCCACTGCGCTTAGCGATGAAAAACTTTCCTACGAGCATCGAACGAGAAATGTTTCCCTTCCGAGTTACAGCATATTTTGAGAGTGGAAGTAAGCAAGCCTGCAGAGTTACATTTCATTCCAGTTATTACCGCACATTGTAAGTGATCGACGAGAACAATTATGTAAGTCTATATTCAGATGAAGCGTTCGAAATGACCACCCTGAGCAGCTATACACGACTCACAGCAGTCTTCTCGTTGATAGTCGAACACCCTCAAAAGCCCCAGAGTGTTCTGAATTCTTTGACACCCATCCACGATCCGTTCGCGGAGAACTTGTGTATTAGGAACCAGGGTAGTGCTGGCTTCATGAAACAGTACAAAACAATAGAAACTTATGCGGACATGTTAAAGCTGTTTCATCAGCTTTAACATGTCCGCATAAGAGGAAAACCAGTGGATTCAAATCGGAGAGCGTGTAGGACATGCAGTTGGTCCACACATACCAATACAACGGGAAGGATACGTACGATTGAGATAATCCAGAAGTGATGGGATTTTGTCCAACATTTGCATACGTTTACTCTGCCGCTAGACATGCAAATGGTGTAAATTTACCTATCATCATGTCTTTTGACAGGCTTCCTTTATTTCACTCTCAAAATGTGCTATCACTCGACAGGGAAGAGTTTCTAGTGAAGTGTCATAGGAATGATTTATATCACTATGAGCAATAGAACACGTTCCCAAATTTGAGTAGACCTTCTGGAAACTGCATTGATGTAAGCATATTCTGACACGATAAAGTGTGCCTTGCTAACTCCTATGCCCTCTGTTTTTTTTGTAATTCCGAAATTTCTGAGGTAGTGTCAAGCATTTATTTCGACCGCTTGGAAACGTACTTGTTATAATCATCAACCACTAGATAGGAGATGGGATTAATTTTTTTAGCAAGCGATGAGGGGACAATGAAAGGTGAGAAATAAAAATGGAAAATCAGGTAAGACAGAATCCTAAGAATTTTTCACGGACATCAGTATCACGTTAAAATCAAGAATTTCCTGTACTCAAGGTCTTCATAAACTAAGTAAATAAGGACACTAACAATAATAGCATTGCTATTTTAATATATAATGGAACTATTGTATAATGTACAAATATATCGTTTTTTGATATGCCTTCGTATTATGTTCAAATGCTCGTAAAATTTAAATCTACGTAATTCCTTTCCATACACCTCATAGAATTTGTTTTACGCTTTTAGCATATCAGCACGCGACGTATTTAAAAAAGATCAGAGACCCACAATTCCGTCGTAACCAACAGGTGGTAGCTGGTTTGCGGTTAATTAACAAATCGGAGATCCACTAGTGGATCGCAACGAACTGTTTGCAAACTTGCTAGCGATCCATTTAACAAAGTCCAGGAATTCATATTTGGGTCGCAAACAACGGTTAGCAACTCGCTTGCTACACGTTTAATAAAGTCTAGAGCAGGGGTGGGCAACCTTTTTTTAGTGTGCGCGCCAAAATCGCCAAATCTTTGATGCAGAATTTTCTCACGTGCCAACCGAAATTTTGGGAGCATATTATTATTTGGTGTCTTCTAAGTATTGGGAGAACCTTTTCAAATAATCTATAAATTCTTTACGAAATGCGAAAAATATTTAAAATGATGGTAAAGGAGTCACGCCACGTTCGGCTACCTGGCGAATGATGGAACAATTGAACGGGACAAAACTTGTACGTCAGTATATCGCGGAGATAGATGGCTTGGAAATAGGATGTTTGTTTCATTTTCTTATTACTTATTATTATTATTAAACAATTGATAATGTTTGTTTCTTTATTGCATTTTAATTGGTATCGCTATAAAATATAACAACTCAGCGAAGATGTTGGATATTTATTTAATTATTTTTTAAAGTGAGCCCTGGGTTGCCTGCCGGAAAAAGTCGTTGGCGTGACAAGGTTTCCCCACCACTGGTCTAGAGTCTCATAATTGAGTCGCAACCAATGGTTACCAAATTTATTTCCGATGCATTTAACAAAGTTCAGGGATTCACATTTGGGTCGCAAACAATAGTTCGCACCTCGCTTGCGACATGTTTAAGACAGCCTAGAAACTGCCAATTGGATCACAACCGTTGGTTGACAAATCTGCTTGCGATTATTTTAACAAAGCTGAGGACTCCTGTTTCGGTCGTAAACAACGGTTCTCACCTTGCTTCCGACACGTTTAACAAAGCCTAGACTATTATAATTGTATCTCAACCGATGGTTGGTAGATCTGCTTGCGACCTAACCTAGTCCAGAGACCAAAAAATCTGGTGTCAACCAAGAGTTATATTCCACTGATTTACAGAGAATAATCCGAACCAATTAACGCAACAAATTTTTTTCCATCAAATACATCATTGAAAAAAAAAATCGAAATTTCTTGATTATAAGCGCAGTTTAGCACCCAAATTTCTCACTAAAGTCTTCAAAATATGTAGGAAAAGAAGGCAACGTTAATTGCATTTCACATACGAATTACTTTTACTCGATTCCATCTTTTACACAGCGCATTTCAAGATAACACTTAAAATATTGCCGAAATATGATTATGAAGCAATAATCCCATTTTTCTTGAGTTATCTTGATCAGCCAGAAAGAAACTTCCGTATCGAGCGATCACATTAGCCGAACGTAAAGAAGAATCCACTCCTCGATGGCTCGGTGAAGAAGGAAAGTTACGAAAATCCTCAGAACTGAAGGAAGAAGAGCCACAAGAAAGAGTCTATCGTATAACAGCGGCCGTCTTCTTTTCTCCCTTTAGCCGTGGGGTAAAAGTGTTGTTAAATTTGGTCTTGCTTCCCCAAGGAAACACGGTGGATACTTGTCCTTTTGTGTAGCCAAGTGTGGAAGAGGAAGCAGAGACAGCACGTGAGGGAGCACCTCTAAGATGGAAGAGAGAAGAAAGCAAAAAGGCAGACCCACCTCTCGAGAACCTCTGAAGCTAGAGAGCTCTTCAGAAGTTCAGCTAGAAAAGACAGAGTGATATGATGCTCCAAGATTTTTGCTGACGTCTGAAGAATCAAAGGTTCGTTTTCTTTTTTTTCTTCTCCTTCTTTCGCTTTTTTTTTTCTTTTTCGTGTCATTCGTTTTTTTTCTTCCTTTCTGTTCCCTTTGGAGTATTTCTTTTTTCGCTTTATTATTATTTTCCTCCGCTTCGTCGTGTTGAACCAATTGTTGACGTTAATAAGAAATAGGAGATCTATCGTTGTTTAGTTTGTCTATAGACTTCTTTTTTTCGATTTTCCTTTTACGGGAACGATGAGGGTCTCTCTCTTTTTTTAATAAAAAGGAATGAATCCAAATAAAGCAGTTTGCGTTTTGAGAAACTTCCTTAATATAGAGAGACAAGGAATGACTGCGCAGTACTGGAATAAAAGAAAATAATGATTAGAACAACGTAAAAATTGTGATATTTTCGAAAGAAATATGAGAATTTTGTAACGTTATAACAAGAGCATGTCTTTTAAAAACAACGGATGAAATTGCAATCTTTTATTATCCAATAAATACGTTAAAAATTGGATTGAAGAACGGTACGCAATACTTTCAAAGCAGGAGATATATTTTCAATTAATATTTATTGCATGCTAGTTACTAATCATTCTTTCTTTACTAACCGTGATTTTGTTTTTAAATTTGTCGTACCACAAAAGCTCTAAAATAAATTATTTCGTAGAGAAATTATCTTGCCAGATGAAAGGTTGCCAATTGTAAATTTGCAGAATTCGTATGCCTTCTCATGTGCTGCCGATTTTTTATTTGACGGGAAAATTGTAAACAAACCTATCACGAATGTACTCTAACTTTCTGAGATACAAAAATTTACCACATTTTTAATTTCGACACCATTGCTTATCAACGCTCTTGTATTAATCTGTTGACTTTACCTAGCTGCATTTTTAAGAGTGGAGTTCAAAAGCTACCTAAATTTCAAAAACATTGAAAGTGAGTTATTGTCACAAAGATAACTTTCATTATAAAGGCAATGCTCAATTAAAATTGCTATTTTTCCTCAAAAATTGCCGATCAATAATTCTTTTAAAACCTTGCACATGTATGTGTTTTTTATAATTACCATGACTGAATTCAAAAATGTTTCTTCGGAAGATAGAGTAATGATGAAACTGAAGGTATAACAAAAAATCTCATAAACATTGCCATATTTGTCGATCAACATGCAGTGCAATCAAATAATTCAATTGTATACCACCTTGCATATTTAGAGATCCGTAATGACTGAAAGTAACGTACAGTTCCCTAAAATACAAAATTGCTCGAGACCTTATAAATTAACTAGTGAACGAAATTAAGGTAACATTTTTAAAATTATAACCTTATTATTTTAACACTCCGTTTTTCGTCGATATGTTAAGTACAATAGCAAATTAAAAAGAGTAAATACGTTTTTATACACAATATGACATGTGCTATTAATCTAATTATCCTACCGAAAATTGGTCGTGATTTGCAGTACGTTAAGAAAGTAAAACTAAAGAAAAAAGTGGTGACTGCCTATTTCTTTATTTTGCTTTTTTCCTTACCAACTGAATTTTTACTTTACCTTTCTTTAGCAACTGAAGCTAGTTTAAAACTGTGATTTAAGTTTGAGGCGATTACATTTCATATTGACTTTTTCTAAGCATGTTTCTTGAAATATTTGGTTTCTTTCGTTCCGTGATGTACTCATCACAACTCAGCAATCACCAGTCCAAAGTTTCTTTTTCCTTGCACACGTATTTATAACGATAAATTGAATCTGTGTTTGAACTATTTTTTACATGTCTCGTATGATTATTTACCTTAATTTTGTTCACCGGTATAGGTCAAATTTTCTAAAAATCATTAATTCCATTCATGCGAAAATTGCCCTTTTTAAAATTATAACCTTAAATCTTTATTCATTTCGTCATAAGATTTACTTTTCCAAGGATACTGGAAAATATGCTTCAATATGCAATCGTGAGTTAACAGATTCAACCATCCAGGAATTAGAATCCTGCACAGAGAGAGAAGACAACATTTCAAATCCCACTCTTTCGTATTAAAATAAAAAATCGCTTTCAAGCCGCTGCTTGCTACAGATGTCTGGGAGGAGCCTATATGTTAATATACCATAGAGACGATATGTGAGGAAGGAGAGATTTTTGCAGAAAAGCAATGAAGAAACACCCATGACTACCCAGATCTCTTTGATCTGTAGTCAAGCATGCTAACACTCGGCCAGGGGGACGGCCTTTGCCTATTAGGAACACCCAAATATGGCTTCTGCTACTAAACTTTGCTACTAAAATTCAAGAGTTTTATTTTTCGCAATCCATACTTTGTATGAAGAAGCAAAAATAAAGATAAGTCTTAAATTTCTTTAATCTGTTCAAAGAAAACTCAGGATATGTGGACAAACGCAGCGTCCCGCAACATTTCTAAACACACCCATTTTAATAGGGATATATACTATATATAAAGTGAGAGGAACACCGCGTCATTTAGGTGAGGAATAGGTGGAGGAGAATGCTTTATATAAGAGAGTATGAATCAGAAATTTTTCGTCATGTTTAGATAAAGCGTTTATATCACGACAATGCAAGCCTATGATTGCACATGTAAATTCGGGTACCTTTAACTAAAGCGATGTTGCATTTTGAAGAGTGCTTGCATAACTGCAGTTTCCCCCATAGCAATAATGTTGCAAACGGAGGTTGCGTTCATCAACATTTACCTAATTTCACTTTTCTATATGAAGTTATCTTACATTTTTCCATTTTTCATCAAAAAAAAAAAACTATAAGTAAAGAATGAATGCATGTCTGTCTATTTTTGTTATGACTCAAATCATTTTATTGAAAGCATGAAATAAAACGAAAAAAAAAGCTATTATTTACCGATTGTGTTTCCCGAATGAAGACTGTGAATCATTATTAGTTGATGATATTGTCGCACGTTAAACAATTTGTCTAAGAACAGCTGATTCGCAAGATCAGAGAGCTCCTTATAGAACACCTTATAACTGGCCACGGTGTTCTGTAATTCCCTTACATGCATTGAGAATCTTTAAGCAGTTATCTGCTTTCGGAGGTACAACCGGAGTGATTAATTTTGTTCCCCAAACACGTCTGTCCTGAACTACAGCTGCTTCATTTGGTCACTATAAGCCAATTCTAACAAGGCCCTGTTTGAAATTGTCTGTCACCGCATTTCTAGGTCTCCCCCTTTTTCTGAGTCACACTCTTCATTGCCCTATTTGCGAATCTTTAGTCAGGCATGCGAGAAAAATGGACAAACCAACAGCATACGGGCAAAATGCACAAAACAATAGTCTCTGGTCTAGACATAGTGGTCTAGACACAGTGGTAGTAACGCAGTCTGGGAAAGGTTAACACTTGCAAAATAACCCAATGGACAAGATACTACGGAAGATCTAGAATCAAAGGCATTTAGCTCCCTTGCTACCTTGTAACTTTTAAGTTAGTTGTATCATTTTCGTTAAATATAACTGAATCAGTTTTAATGTGCTGAAAAGCTTCTGCTAAGATATTGACCCTATCATCATCATTCTCAAGCAGCCATAGGCTATCGAGGTCCATAGCGTTCTAATAAGCTGGATCTCAGTAATTGATTCAATTACTTTAAATTCTATTCATTTTAGTCATTGACGAATTCTATTTTGTTTTGCGTTAGACATATATTTCATTATTTTTTGTCTTTACTAAAAAATCGAGGAGGAAATATCTTGAGGGGAATTTTTTGCCCATTTTATTCGTTTACATTAAGTTTCATGTGAAATCGTGTAAGTTGAAAACGCTTGAGTGGGTGTTTCCTGTATAAGAGACAAATATTAATAGAAAGATTGACAAATCTTAGTGCGCAAAAAAGTGCCCTTCAGAGGTAAAACAACTTAATCCATAAAGTGTGGGAGCAAATTGAATTTAGTGACATATATATACTGCCAGTGCTGCTATTGATCACCTGTAAATTTCGTATAATTCTCTTCACCGTCATGTCATTTGTTTTCGTTTCATGTGACAAATGCATTTGTTGCAAATATTTGAAAATTTAAAGCTACTTTGTAATTACAATTCATAGTAATGTTGAACAATTCACAAGAGAGAAGACTGCAGCTGAGGTTAGTTTTTGGTTATAGTTTCCATTTGTCATGTGATGTAGATTTGGGATTAATCGAGAAATGGAAGAAACTATACAAAGTTACGTTAGAAGAGATACACTTTGTGGCCATTTTATTAGGCTCATTCTCATGTTATGTCAATAGAGTTAAATTCGAAGCTCTTAAATAAGTGTTTCTAAGTTTAATAATTTAGTGCAAAATGTGACTAAAATAAATTAGGCATCTTAATCAAATTTCAAACTAAATTAAACAAATTCTACAATTGTCAACAAAAGAATCAGCTAAATCTCGATTTTAACTATATGCGTTTAGTATATGTGCAATTATGTAAGTTTAAATATAAAAGCAACAATTCCACTCCTAGGTTATTAATATTATATATTATATATTTATTTATATTATACTAATTAATTCTTAACTAAAAAAATAACGAATGTTGAAAGAATTCCTCACACAATCTTCTAAAATATACACTTAGATCATTAAATAGTTCAAAATAATGTCATTTAGGGTTTGATTATATTTTTGAAGAAAATTCTTACGACTGGCGCCTGTATGCAAATAAACTTCTGCAACTCTTTAAATACTGAACGACTACCGTTGGAAATCGAGATATATATATAGACTTGATTGCAATCTTTAATTTGCCTTCATTTACATTTTTCCATAAAAACATATTTAAGAAATTAGCGAATATAAATTTCACTCTCCAGTTAGATATGAAAGAAATGCTCATAATAAAGTAACCACAGAAAGTATAATAAGTGAAAAGTAAATATGCATCGAAACAGTTTTAATTAATGATAATTTCATGATATCTAACAAACTGCGACCAGGTCTCCTGATCTAGATAAAAAAATCGATGCATGTGTTTGGGGGGAGGGGGGTAAGAAACATAATCGAGCCGAAAAATGTAAACAAGGGTCCAAGAAACTGGATTTCCAATTCAGTACCAACACAGTTTCCAAACACTTTTCTCTTCGCTTTATAAATCTTTGAAACATTCTTGAAAAATAGATTAAATGTAAATAAATTTTATATATTTTTTGCCTTTATCACCCTTACTAATATTCTGAAGTGGGGAACGGCCTCCTTCTCTACCCACCCCCTGTAGATCCGGCCCTGACTGAGACCATCTCCAGACCTATAACAACCCGGAACAATTCCTCGGCATATTCTTTGAGAAACGCTGAACTACAGTTTCGAAGACTACGGTATCCAAAAGATCAAGAAACCCTCAAAGTTCCCTTGTTGTTACGATATGGGATAAGTTAATGTCGTCTCGAGATATTGTAGTGCATCATGAGGACGATAGTTTAAAGGATAATTTTTGCTGGGAATTGATGCATAATTGTACTATTGGACTTTTCGTTCCATTTTTCGAAAGCAAAAATTTAATGGGCAAATTTAAAGGAAAGAGAGTGCAGCTCTTGCAAGTGTTACACCAGTTACTCTGAACCGAGTATGGACGGACGTTGAATGTCGCCACCCATGTCATCCACATTGAAGTCTATTGAATAAAAAACGAAACTTGGAGAGTTTCTTAACATTTTGTATACACCGTTTTTTTTCACTTAGTTATTTAATAAACTATAGTGTTTTAAAATTTAGGTACTCTCATAACAACCATGCATTACTTTATGCGGCAATGAAATTTTTGAAACATTATTATTTATTTTATTTATTTATTTATTATTATACACATAGATGCATTTGTATACAAATGAGCAACATAATATACAACATATGAGACAAGAGTAATTAACATAAAAGAAATTGGTATAAAAAATTGCTAATTATGAGCTGTATATAAC
This sequence comes from Ryuthela nishihirai, assembly GCA_038380435.1. Lineage (NCBI taxonomy): Eukaryota > Metazoa > Arthropoda > Arachnida > Araneae > Heptathelidae > Ryuthela > Ryuthela nishihirai. The sequence goes on along the minus strand of JAWZYU010000009.1, from coordinate 22,637,472 downwards.
ATACAGAAAAAAAAATCGCCCCAAAGCCACTTGTATTGGGATTCAATTTTATACTAATATAATACAATTGAAAAAAACTCTGAATTAATTTTAGATCTAGTTACTTTACTCCTTTAATTGCTAGATACCAAAAAATAGGAAAAGATAATTTTTTTCCGATCCATCACAGAGAATCTAGACTAATAAATTCCCGAGTGATAAAGCATTGAATCTGAACCCCTCCCTTCAACGGAAACGAGAGCGTGTCGTCAGCGTTTAATCGAGACAAAATGAAAAGTTCTCCTGTCTTTTTTTGTAACCCATGTGGTCACTCCACGCAAGTATCGATTGAACAACGTCAGAGAGAGGAGGTACCTGACAATTGCCACTAGTCGCGAGACTTAACTCCCCACGGCTTGTGAATAATCCCACGATCTTGCGAGTTCACGAACGAATACCTGAGCGGACAGTTTGTCTTGGATGGGAGCCAAGTCGATCAATCATTGGTGGAGGAGGACTCGGATGAGACAATAACTAGGAAGGCGGAGTATCAAGATTGTCCTAGTCGTCACAAAGTATCAACTATTTGAGCTCATATCTGCTACTTTTAGCTTTCGATTTGAAGTGGAATAACATAGAGCAAGGCTGGTTAGTATCCAATTGTATAAGTTTGTTAGAAATATCTGTATTTGCTTTTTAAAAAAAATCAGGCTGTTGTTTTGATTAACGAGAAGAATGGAGGAGAAAATATTATCTAATCTTTTCATCTGAACTTGTTGAAGCGGAAGGATTAAACAGATTCTTGGCGAAAGGTTATCTGGATAAATAGTGTCATCTTAATTAATATTATAGGATAAAGAAAAATAGTCCTAAATGGAATTTATTAAAAAAAACTTAAAGGAAAGAAAGAACATATATGACACACCTGCATGGGAAGTAGTTGTTAAAAAATTATAAACTGTTTCTGTCTTTCAAACTTTTTACAGTTAGGTTTTTGTCTTGCACTAAATATCTGATGTTTCGGATAGAGTTATTTTACCTCTGAGAGGCACTGTTTTGCATACAATGGGCTAAATGGTACGGTCACAAGAATCCCAAAGCTCAGAGAAAGTTGGAAGAGACCATTCGAGAACCACTGGACAGCTATTAGGAGACAGATGGTTGAGGTGCACAGCGTATGGCTCTCCCGCACATGGAGCAAGTCTTAATGTCCCATTCGATGGCGACGGCCTCTCCAAGCACAACGGTGTCCCCTACTGACCGAGGGCAGGTTGGGGAATTTAGCGGAGATAACTCTCAACACTGGCTCAGCTGGGACTCGAACCTGGGAATTGCAGATTACGAGCCTGACGCGCTACCGACTAAGCCAATCCCGCCCCTTAATATTTCGGAACTAAGAGCTCGTGGTGTTAGTTCCTGGTTTAGTGTGGTACTACTTGCGAAGTCTGTCTGTGGAAAGATTGGAAAACCTTTCTAATCTATCCACAGACATATGTTCGGAAGTATTTGGTATAGCATGTGCAGGAAAGCCATACGCTATTAAGAAAGGTAATGGATAACTTTGGCCAGGGATGGATCTAGATGAAGCGGAGGACAAAGAGACCTTCCTTCCCTTTGTGACAATGCTATAGTAAGGCTAAAGGAGAAAAAAAATAAATGATCAAATTTATGCATATTTCACGCATTTTTCAAGAAATATTTAACTCTAAAACAGAGGGACAGATGTTATTATGTAATGCAAATCCAGTCTCTTGCCTCTCCCTTTATTTTTTCTAGATCTGGGCCTGACTTTGACAAATGAATAACAAATGTTTTGTCTTACGGGTCTTCTCCCGTAACCTTGATCTTAGTCTTGACTCCTATAACCAGGATAATTACTCCATTATGAAGGTGGGGGTGGAGGTGGTCAGCCGGTAGCGCGCCAAGCTCGTAATCTACAGTTTTCTGGTACGAGTCCCTCCTGGACCAGAGTTGATATTTATCTCCGCAAAACTCCCCGTCCTGCCCTCGATTACCAGGGGACACTAATGGGCTTGGAAAAACCGCCGTCCGTCGGATGGAACGTTAAGCAGGGTCCGTGTGCGGGAGAGTCATACCCTGTGTATGTTAAAGAACACGCTGGATGATCTTGATGGGATGTTTCCATTTGTCTCCTAACAGCTGTCCAATGGATTCCTTTCCCCGACCTTCTCTGAGCCCTCGGTGTCTTTGTGACCTGGCCATTTCGTTCATTGTGTGCAAAAAAGTGCGGTTCAGACGTAAAACAACCCAAGCTAACCGATCATTCAGGAAAGATCCCTTGCATCAGCTGTAAAACAAATTACTCATGCTCTTCACTAATATTTTCTAAACCTCCCGGCAACCGAGTTGTTAGCGCGCTTGGCTACTGATCAATGGTATCTAGATTCGAATCCTGGGTAAGGCATGGAGGTTTGTATTATCTTTCTGTTGAGGTCTTGACATATCTTCTCTATGGCGTTTTAAACTGACAGGCTCCTATCATACCTCTGTGGAAAGTAGCTGCTTGAGGGGGTGTTGTTTTCTGGCATATTTTCCTATTGAAGGAATAAAATAATAAATTTTAAAATTCCTTTCATCACTCTGAGGCATAACATATGTTGATCTTTTTTGAAACTCAGAAACCTATATGAGAACTTAATATATTAGCAGGAGTCCCCAGCCTCTTCCGTAATGAAAAATATAAGGTGGGAATACTAGCGACCAGGAAACACTTATCAAATATCTGTGTAAGTATCTAATGCTGTTACTAAACATTTTCCAGGCAGATATCCAATGACAAAGCTTTTAAATATTCGCCACTGAGCTACGACCTTAATAATATCTGGTTACCTGATAAGTAAAATGAAAAACATATTTAAATAATGCGCTTTATCAGCAAATAGGTATCTATCAATAAGAAATAAAGCGTGATATTTCCTATTTATGCATTCGAACACAACTGAATGCTGTTAAGCCACTCACGATCTTCGGTGGCTCTTCATCGGTGTTGACTCACCATGACATTGTATTTGTCGGGTTCGAGTTCCAGGTTTATGATATGGTCGTTTGTTCTGACACAAGCTGAAGTTTTAGAGATCTGATTACTAATGAAGGAAATATAGCATAAAGGTTAGCCATTTAACATTTCACACGATATAAACTCATCAGCATTCAGGTGTTAACCGGATTAGGTCTTCCTAGAGATAATTTTAAGCTCCATTCTTTTCCATTATTACAGTCTTGCTTTTCTAAATTCTTCTCCTTCGTATTCTTCTTAATCCCTCCTTCAAATAGAAATCTCCAGTCAAGGCAATCCAGTAAGTTTTTTAAAGTGTACAGTATTTGACTCTTCTGCACAAGAGGCTTCAGCTCAACATTCCATTCGATGGACGGTTGCTTTTCCAAGCCCCGTCAGTGTTCACTCTCTCACTAAGTCTAGAAAGGGGATTAACGGAGAAAATATCAATGAAGACTCGAATCTGAGTTCATCAAGTTACGAGCCTGGTGCACTGCCCACTGAGACAACCCCCGGAGATAAATGGTGTCCAGAACGTCAAGGTAATATTTCAGGTAATATTCAAATATCAGACACCTTGAGAGCAGGAAGTTCTCAAGCATTTTTTTTTTATCCCAGTTGGAGAATTTAATTTGTGTTCCGTCCAAGCATTCATGGTTGATTACCAAACAGAATGACCTAATGGCAGTTTGCATTAAAGTTAACTAACATAATGACATGGTGGTGTACAGCAACTTGAGAATCGATGCTTGAAATCAATGCTTATGCCTCGTCATTCCCTTAAAATTTCTTCTCTGAAATAAAATAATTGGAAGTACATGCAAATTGAGAAGGAATAAAAAGAACTTATTCTATTTAGTATTGGTCCGCACATCTGTTTAGGACGTATTATTTTAATTTATCGTCAAGCTTTGTCATCTGCATTTGGGCGCTCCAATCATACATCATCTGAGTCTGCATAATAACAGCCCGAAAAGGAGCAATTTCGGAAACTGAGAGACACACCCAGTAAAGGAACACAGTTTATCCATTAATAATTAGTGACTATACTCTGATAAGTGTTGTCTAAAAAAATATTCATTTATCAACATAGAAAGGAGGCAAATGCTTATATAAAGTGGATATCTGAGTGAAAAAAATAATCGGTGTCTACCTAATGGATTACTATTATTAATTACCACTCAAAACATCTGAAACAGAGAATAGATAGTTATAAGTTGCTTATTAAATTATGGTTGTTAATGTAATAAGAACAGTTTAAATTTTTTTTTTTCGTCTTTATTCTTCTTGCAATGAATTTACGGTACATTTGATATTCGTCCCGCATAACCAAAGCAAAAGGAGACAGATAATACAGGTTAGTAAAAATTAAAGAAAATGCACGTTACTATGAATGTATACGTTATTGGACTTGGAATCGGGACATTATTGGGTTGTTTTACCTCTGAGCGGCACTTTTTTTGCACACCATGGGCTAAATGGCCAGGTCACATGGACCCCGAAGGCTCGGAAAAGGTTGAGGGAGGGGACCCACTAGAACATCTGTTGGGAGACAGATGGTAGCCTCCCGTCAAGGCCATTCAGCGTGTTCTTTAACGTGCACAGGGTATGGCTCTCCCACACACGGGACCACGGCTTAACGTCCCATCCGACGGACATTTTTACGGAGATAAATCTCAAAGCTGACCCAGCTGGGACTCGAACCTGGGAACTACAGATTACGAGCCTGACGCGCTACCGACTGAGCCACCCCCGCCCCTGACATTATTGGTGTTACTTTGTTAGCTATATTGGAAATATTTTTAATACTGATTATTTACCAAAGATTACATATTTTTAATACAAAATGCTACATTTAATTATCTTAATAATAGATGATACTGCATAGAAAAACAATGAACGAACAAATTTAAAATCATTACTTAGGAGACTTTAGGAGTAAAAATTGCTAAGTAACTTAAAAAATAGCCTGTTCCATTAACTATTTATTTTGATGTTATAACCGATTGAAAAGCTTCTGAGGTGAAGAAATGTGAACGGAAAACGTCGTCCTTAAATCTGCTTTTATAAATGCACCTAATAATAGTAAACGGTAACTAGTAAGGGAGAGGATACTGTGGGCAGACTATGAGACTGCACAGTTTAGGCTCGACAGTGCTCATAGATTACACATTGCTTAACTGATTTATAAGACATCGAAGAACTCTCGAAGCACCAACTGCATAGATTTATAGTTCCCCTATTTCCACACACTCTACACAATGGTAGCTATGTTACTTCTGATCAGCTTAATACAGATAAAATACGGACTTAGAAAACATTCATCTATCTTCTTCTCTTCACTTTAGGTTTGAAGCAGCAGTTTAGTGTTGATTTATTTTTGATGTAGCTGTCATTTTCTATTTTTCTCGCTTTTCATCTTTTCTATAATACTCAATTATTCAGGAGGTATAAGTGTCATACGAACGGAATCTTTATCATAATGTCTAACGTTCAAGGATGCAAATATCTACATCATTCCGTGCATACGGAATTCTTATATCTGCAATCACAAGACTACATCCAAGGATAGATATTTGCGTAATCGTTGATCCTTTAGGTCCTTTAGGTTTTTCGTCTTTCTCAACCAGTCTCTCATCCAGTTAAGATTTAACTGGATGCAACTTATTACACATTGTGCCGATGTGCTGAAAAGAAGATTATCGTTAATCCAGTAATATATTAGGATATTAGCTTCCCTAAGGTTGAGATTAAAAAGTAGAAAACGGCAAAAAAGAAGACACTTTAGAAAGATAAAAACCGTTATTTATACAATATTAAAGAAAAGATGAAGTTTTAAGCTTCCCGATGAAAATATTACTTGGATCTAAGCCTACGCATTTCACAAAATCCTCTATTATGAATATTTTACCCATGATCATCAAATCCGTAGTCTTTCATGATGTTTTTGTAATTATTTATAATACGTTTTTATTAATTCAATAAATCCTATTTTTGAGAGTCTCTTTTAAATATATATAAGCATAGTAACGTAACATGACTACGGTTTAAATTATCAAAAAATAAAGATATTATCTACAAAGCAGTCAACGTTAATTTCGGAGATATAAAATTACAAGGGATTTATTTATTTTCGATTTTTATGGTTATAAGGTAGAAAAATCTGACTTTTAAGAAGAAAAACAATTAAAGTTGTAAAACTAACTTTCTTTGTTTTCTACGAAACTAAGAAAGTGTGGAAGATAGAAATTACTGCTTAGCATCGTCCGTTGAATGGACGCTAAGCCGATCCGACGAACGATGGCCGCGAGTATACGAGGGCCATTTACTGAATATAGGATTGCCACATATAGTATAGATTAGTTGCGTTGTTTTATCGCTTTGCAGCACTTTTTTTTCATTTAAGATGCTAAATGATCAGGTCGCAAGGGCACCAAGAAATCTAACATTCTTCTCTCGCTTCTGGACCTCTTTGTAAGCAGGGAAAATAGTCCTTCTCTCATCAGGAGCTTAGAGAAAGTTGGGAAAAGGACCCAATGGACAATTGTTAGAAGACAGATGGTAGCCTACCCTCTAGGCTAGGGGTTCTCAACGTAGGATACGCGGCAATTGTTTTGGGGGTGTACGCTGTGAGAGATGTAAGTACAAAATTTAATGTGTATATATATATGTTTTATTTTATTCCCATTATTATACCATAACTACAGTTTATCTATTATACAAGGGGTACGCCAGTTACATTCCAGGGGGTACGTGAAGCATAAAAGGCACTGCTCTAGGCCATCCAACGTGTTCTTTAACATGCACAGAGGTTATGGCTCTCCTGTACAAGGGGCCATAGCTTGACGTCTTATCCGACGGAGATGTCTTTTGAGAGCCAATCGGTGCCGCCTTTCTGACAGAGGGTGGATTTTATCGAATATAAATGTCACCGCTGGCACAGTTGGTACTCGAACCTGGGAACTGCAGATTTCAAGATTGGCGCGATGCTGACTGAGCCACCCCCAAACCAGTCGTTGACCTTACGAGGCTTTCATAAGTCTGCTTACAGATGCCAATGCAATCCCTTCTCTTAAGCCTTATGGTCATTACCCCATTGTTTTGAAAAAGTATCGTTAATAGGTAAAACAACTCAATTGTTCACATGAAAAGACAAAAAAATGCTTCTTTTTTTTGAAAAAAAAAAGTAACACATTGATATTATAGACTTTATTTCTGACATAAATTGCTTATCTTAGAGTCCTGATTTGTTGGTTGACTGATTGAATAATCAGCACTCACATGGTTGACTGTCGACGCCGTGTCGACGTTCAGGTGAACAATAACAGGATGTTCTGGATTCATGGGAATTAGTTTTATGTTGAGAAATGAATCGTCCGGTAGTTACAGCTCGGGTAGAAACTGAACGATAACGAAGACAAATATTTTTTACTGAAAAATCGACGTTTAGCAGAAGTTTTAAAACAAATATTCCCTGCCTATATTGTTTACGTTTCTTGGCCAGATTTTAAAATGAAACGATTTTTTTGCGAAAAGCCCGCGAAGTACTCACAGTTTTAAAAGAGAGAATGGAATGCAGCAGAAGGCTTTAAAATAAATATTTGTTGCGTCAAGTTTCTTTATATTTCGGTGGTATTTTGATAGCAAAAGTATACTTTTTTGAAAAAAAAAACGCTCAGAATATTTTATTTTTATTTATCTTTTTTTTTTGCATCTTTTAAAGAGATAGAGTGGAACGGACCGGTTGGGAATAAATATTTTTAGGTCAAGTTTATTATTTATTCAATTATTTTATGACAGGATTTTTTTGGGACAATATTTTTCAAAAATATGGAAATGAAAACGGAAAACAAGCATTTTTTAATTTTTTTTTAACGATGAGGATGGAATGTAGCGGAAATAAATAATTATTTCCTTCTTAAAATTGTCGGCATTTCTAGGGACTTTGAAGAGAAAGGCGTTGGAGGAGAGGACAAAACAAATATAGTTTCATCGTTTTGAAGTGGAAATGGAATATAATAGAAGCTTTTGAAACAAGTATTTACTATTTAAAACTTCTATTTTTGGAGTGAGATACTGAGCATTTGTTTGGGAAAAAATGTGCAAAAATTTGCATTTGTATAAGAATTAAAAAAGTCCTCAAAATAATTCCTTCCGTGTGTTGAATTGCTTATGAAAAGATGAACGAAATTATTTTTCCTTAAATTTTGTTCGAAAACGGAAACAAATGTATCGTCATCTCATTGTTGCTTTAGTCGTCGGGCAGATGTAGATAGTTAATATAAACATCTTCCCGAACAGTAAAAGGTAAACTTTAAATTTATTCAAAAGTTTCAGATAACATTCATCTGCTTCATCCCTTTGGTATGCCCCACAATTTTTTTGTTACATGAAAGTGAAAAAAAAAAAGGACTAAGACTATAAAGTCATTAGTTTAATTCCTTTCTAAAGCCACGAAAACACCTTTCTCTTTGTGTAAATTGCAGATAAAATTCTGGAGGGATGATTTGCTTCAACACACTCCATAATACTCTAAACTGAACGCTCTAATTGGCTTCTTATGCGAACGGCCTGCCTCGCACCATAATGAGGCTTAATGCCAATGTGGCGGTCGTTAAAGTTCGACAATTACAATCTGCCAGTTTCGTATAAAACGCCAAACCCATGATTCCATTATGTAGCTGTAAACACTAATAGATTATTTTTTTTTGTCTTCTTTTCTTCTTTCCTTCTTACTTCGTTTTCCGCCCGGGGCACGCAAACTCATTTAAAGCCCGAAAGATAACGTTGGCCGCCTTCTTCCAGTCTTTTGCGTTGCGTGCAAACAACCGCTCATCACGTATTCATCGTTAAGACAGCTTTATGTTTAGTGGCCAATAATTATATTTGGCCTCTCTTTCTCTCTCTCTTTCAGACTCTTCACGAAGAGCGTCTTCATTCTTTAATAAGTTGTCTATTAATTTTAATTTAACAATAATCTGTTAGCGCTTCTTTATCTCTTAAAGGGGACGACGAAATGTGTTTAACAATGGAGTTCTGGAGCCTAATGGATTACATCAAAGAAGTGTTGATGTAACAACATCATTAGAGGAATAGAGGAGGGGGAGGGGGGTGAAACGTACCTAAACTAGCAAACACAATTTATCTCACTTTTTTCTCTTAAGCGTAAATAATTTCACAGCGAGAAAAACATAAACGATTTTTGAGAAGTTGCAAAGTATGAACCATTCTAAGTATTTAAATGACCATTATTTTACTTTTATTCTACGGCGTTTATAATAATAATAAAAAATTTATTTCCATTTTATTATTCAATACAAAAATGTTAAGCTTGTTAATATAATACAATTCACATAAAACAGAAAAGGGACACTCAGTTAAAAAATTCAATACAGAATTTGACAAGACTGAGCACCTTAACTAAATTACACTAAATCATAAACTTGTGGCAAACATCTACTGTATGATACACCAGTATTTTAAGCGTTTTAAAGTATTAAAAATATTAATGAGTTAAAGTAGTTAACAAACTGTGTTTGAATGTGGAATACTTTTCAGCTCCTTTTAAATTGTTATGTAAATTATTCCAAACTTTCACACCCTGAAAGGTTAGTGATGTTTGTCCATGATTTGTTCCGCATAATGGCAATTCTAGGTCAAGTTGCTGTCGACCAAGGTAATAATAACACTTCCTTTGGAAATTGATATCGTATTTTTTATCGTATTTAGATTATACGGAGTTCTGACGAATGTTTTTTGAAGATTTAGTAGTTTATTAACATTCTGATTATTTGTGTTACCCCATATTAAAATGCAATAATATAGATGAGATTTGTCTATTTGTATCTTTGCCTTGTATCCGATGGGAGATTTCAATGTCCTCTCTCTTGATATCAACCTGTAAAGATTGAACGACTTTAACTACAATATTAGTTGTGTCTTCATTTATCATTTCAGGTATTCCATTTTATATGTATCTATGTAAGATAAAGCGAGATAAATGTAACAAACAAAACAGTAATTTATACATTCTGAATTGCAAGTATTTTTACTTATATTCTCTGACTGACTATTTTAGAGACTATGTTTCTAGATTTATAGTTTATTTCGCATTTGCGCAGCGTTTTACTATACGAGAGTAGCGAATTGTAAAAACTGGGCATCAATGGGAGACTACGGGACTTTCGACTTTTATCACATATCATAAGAAAATGACTTGTGAATCAACCAATGATCTGTGAGCACTGTCGAAGCATATACAGTTCAGTCTCAACACTCATTCTTCGTTGCTATCACTCCATTACTGGTCAACCATGAGTGAATCACCACGTCATTGCTATACCATGAGATCAATCAGTCCGTTACTGCTCTATCGTTGGCTGAATGACTATGTTACTGCAGTACCGTCAGCTGAAACATTCTATTGCCACTGTACCGTGGGTTCAATTACTCCATTACTACTATATCTTGGAGATGAATCACTACTTTACTACTATACCTTGGGCTCTGAATCACTCCTTACTGCTCTATCTTGAGCTGTATTGCTCTATTACTGTTGTGTCCATCTGAATCAATTGATTACTATCTGAATCAATCTGTTACTATGTACAATGCGCTAAATCACTTCATTATTGCCGTACCGTGGGATGAATCACTTCGTTATTGCCATACCGTGAACTGAGTCACTCCAATAGTACTGTACAATAAGCTGAATCACTCCAATACTACTTCTGAGAAACGTGAAATTTTAGATGGATTGGTTTCTTCGAGGTCGAAGGTGAAATTTCTTTATAAGGAACTGATAATAGGTCACATAGAAAGCGGTATGAGCTGTTTAGTGGATGGTAAAATATCCAAATTTTCTGGGGTCTTAAAACATAACACTTTCCAACAAGGGAGCATCCATACAAATTGGAACGTGCGCAGGTGGTTAAAGCACAGCTTTAGTTTGCATAAGACCACTTCGTTGCTGGTGATAGTTTGAAGAAACCAAAACACTATTTTGCGTGACATTACCCAGAAACAGAGTAAGGAATAACTCCAAAAAGAAACCGTTCGGATAAATCACGATGCTTTTAGTAAATTTCGTTCTAAGCATTATCATTGATATATGCCTAAGGCCTTTAATATCGTCGCATTTGCGCATTTGCAGGCGAAACGCAATCTTTTGAACAATGCTGCAAAATCACATTCAAATGCCTTGAAAGGTTAGAATTGACATAAAATGTTGAAAGACACATAGATGGAATGGTCAGTCGAGAAAAATATATGCTGTACAACAATATATGTTATATGAATGTATTTATCTATACTCAAAGTAATGACCTAGCCTGGACTGAATTTTAAAATTTTATTATAAAGTTAAATTATTAATATTACCTGTTAATTTAGATGTACCTCGGTGCAGTTAGAATGATAATAAACTATAATGTTTTATTTTCATTATTAATATGGCTATAATGATAATTCTTAAAGTTTGATGTTTTTAAGCATGTGGTTTGATTTCGTATAACTAAAAGTATAAAATGCAAATGCACTTTAATACTCTCTAAAAACGTAGACAAATATTATATTTATATAGAAATGCATTAAAGATTGGGTAATTAGTGTATTCCTCCTGTGGGAAAGAATTAGCATACCTCCAGAATCTGAACTCCTCACATTGCCTAAACCTAACGTGTCTTGTTAAGGGATTAAACTATTTATCCCAAAAAATGCGTCGAGTTTCATATCATTGCCATTTACTGTATTGCGAAAGGTTTACAGTATTTATTGTAAAGCTTGATTCCGGAGAAAACAAGAGACCTGTTCAATAAAACAGTTTTTATGTTAATAGTAGTAGAGTTATTAAAAACTAAGCAATGTATTTGCATTTGTTCTGAAGTATTGCTCGTCATACTTTCTTTCCTTTCTTAGAGTGCAATACATTTACAACACAACAGAATACTTCCCGAAACAAAAAGCACTCGTTTTGTAAGCATCGGGAGTTCTCAAAACCCAGGAGTCTGAGATATATGATCTAGTGGCTCTCTATGACTTCTGTGTTACTGCTCTGCGACTGGCTGCTTCTTCAGTTCTTCTTCAGCTCTAGCCGGCCATTCGTCGAGAGACTTTGGACTCTCAGAATTTGACAATGTCATACGATTGCTTCTTTTAGTCGAATGTGTTGCTTTCTTTAGCTTTGTTCACGTGTCACCAACAAGCAATCAATACCAAACTTGAATACTTTGAGCATTTGTCCGGAATCGATTCTCGTGGGAGACGGTTAGGTGCTCCATTCTTTCTGTTGTGAGATAGCCTCAAATACATTCGACTCAAACTACTAAACAAGAATGGTTTGTTACTGCAATACTGTGAAGCTATTTTTTTATCTCCAATATCTCTCTTGATGTTTCCTTACTTGTTCGTCCTTGTGCGATGATCGTGAGATCACTGACTTCTTCTTCGCGATTTCCTGGGAGGATACATCGTGTGTAGAGATCAGTCTCAGTTACATTCAACTGATTTATCCTGAATGGAATTACATTTCATCATCAGTTTTAACAAGCACAATCATCTGGTTTAATGGAAAGAAATTAGATAACCTTTAGACATTGGAAGAAATACAATGTAGTTTTATATTGAATTTAGTGATCATAAGAAAGGTAAGAGATCAACTGCGCCGAATGCTTTACGTCTTAAATATGAACGTATTACTAAATACATTTTTGATACAAGCCAATCTTAATTTGCAGCAGCAAATAAGAAAATAATGCAAATTTTGTTTAATACTTGAGCTTTCTCTGTCGTCGACTTTGAAGATCCAGTTAAACTAGACATTGCTTACTGAGGAAATAGCTTCGTCGATAAACAGAAAAAAATATGAAAAAATTAAATTTATAAAACGATAAAAATAATTAATAATTACTGTATACGAGTGGCGTTCAAAAAGTTCTTGACTTGCATCTGCAGAACAAATATATTGCACTTAACTTAAAATACTTTTATTTTCCTTCAAAGTACATCCCTGTAGAATCTATGCAAAGTTGCATACGTCTACGCCAATTCTGAACGCTTCGTGGTACTGCTGTTAGGGAATACTCCACAACTCTGAATGAACGCATTTTGCAAGGTCTTTCAGCTTTGAAAAGGGCTTTCCAACAAGTTGTTGGGAGCTGTTGGGAGACAGATGGTAGCCTCCCGTCAAGGCCATAAAGCGTGTTCTTTAATGTGCACAGGGTATAGCTCTCCCGCACATGGGCCACGGCTTAACGTTCCATTCGACGGATCGGTGTCCCCTACTGATTAAGGGGAAGGCGGGAAGTTTTGCGAACCTGAGAACTGTGATTCGGAGCTTGGCGCGCACCGACTGAGCCACTCCAGCCCTTAACTGCAGAGGAACGAGTGCAAAACTACGGATACGTTTCAAGAACGTTTTGAACACCCTTCGTAAAATGAATTGCATAGATTGATAAAATTGAGAAAATTTTCGGGAATGTGTACAGGATTGAACATATTAACGATTTAGCAATTTTGTTAAATTACTGTCTGTTTACGAAGAATAATCTATTTTATAAGAAATAAGAATGAAAAATTACCGCATTCTAGTACTTCACTTGCAGTAGTGAAAAACTAATCCAACGGATATCATAGAGATAAGTTTCTAAACAGTTAGATGTGGGATTCTCTTAACCTGCCTAACTCTGTCAGTACCCATTCTCTTTTCTTTATATTATGCTTTCCTTGACAAATACAGTATTAAAAATATTGAGTGAATGCAAATCCTTTGTATTTATGGACTTTATTAGTGTTAATGTAATTCGCATGAAAGAATGAATTATACCCTTACTGATCCATTAGAAAATAAACTGACAACAGTAAATAAATATTTCACTGTTAACTAAAATTCACAAAATATCAAAGGAATTTATCCGTTCTAGCCAGTCAAGTTCAAAAGAAAAGAAGCCATTAAAATCAGTTGCACTACTTAAAACGGTTGTAGTTTGAAAAATTAAAATATATTATATAAATATGGACATTAAAATTATATGGCTGACAATGACCTATTAAAATTTGCAAACACTACATATTGTGCCCTCGATCATAAAAAGTTGTCGACCACTCCTCTTAAGAGATACCTGAATAGAAGTTTTTTATGTTCCAAAAGGAAGCATCACATATGTAAGCTATTTCAGAAGTATCGGGACTAATTTTGTAGGAAAAATATGTTTTATTTACAGGAGTTTCGGCTGAATTGCTTTCGATGGATACTCTGTTTTCATCCAAACACAGCTCCCAACGTTTTTGCCATTGATAGAAACCTTCTCCTCTGATAAGCAATTTGTGGAATTGCTAAAAGCTGTTCTATCTCATTTCATCATCGCGAAATCTTCTTCTCTTCGAAGTTTTTTTTTTAGCCTTGAGAGGAGACAAAAGTCACGTGGAACCATATAAGGTGAATATGGAAGCTGTAGCGCTTTTGGGATACGGTTCTCAGCTAAATTTTAATCTCAAGTTGCCCCGAGTGGACAGGCATGGTGCCGTGATCATGCATTCGCAAACTTTTCTTGTCTTGTCCTACCCACAGAAGACTAGAGAAACCTGAGCTATCAGCATATCCACAGAAGTTATAACAGACTCAGATATTGTTCATAAAAGACCACCAAATACACAGTAGTAAAAATAGATATTCATTCTCGATGCTCTTTAACAAATCTCATATAATTAACCTATGATAGATTTATATTTCCTACGGAGTAGAAAACAGTTTTTATAGCAGAAATGGAAGTCATTAGGGAAAACTGAAATGATCTAAAAAATCCCACAGCAGGTAAACGTAAGACTTACTTACATATCACTTATGCATTACTTATCATAATCCTAAATTTACAGCCATTCGAATCTGAAAATTTTGATAGGACACTTTGAATGATAACGAATAATATATTTGATGTCTGGCATTCTTCAAAGTGTATAGAATCAAATTCTATTACTACTGAACTTACACATTATAATAGATTCATTCTCTTTCTCATGTAGGAGGGACTAGAATCATACAGGCTCTTGCTCACGTAGGAAAAGCTAGGAATGAATATAATATCACAAGATTTACTTGTATATAAGTGCAGAAAATGAAATAGAAATAGATTTTACTTTTGTGAATATTAGTTGTATGCTAAAAATGAAATTGAAATATTTTTTATGAGAGAAACTCCCATTCCAGTGTAATGAAATGTGTCCCATTCCAGCGTAAAGGTACAACGTCCAACTCTTGTTCTGGTTATTACTGTTCCATTTCTCGTACTAAAACGAAAATATCCTATTTTCTGAAATAGATAAGCTATGGTGTTTAGATGACTATTACAGAAAAGAAGATATTTTCGTTTTAGTACGAGAAATGGAACGGTAATAAACAGAACAAGAGTTGGACGTTTTGCCTTTAACTTTATTTCCAAAATAAAAAAAAATGGTTAATAAATGTGTTCAGTGTTTCACACTCTGGAGAACTTATTATACATATTTCTTAACTTTTCCATCTGCATTATCAAAGTAGATTTTGGGATGTGTAATCAGTCAGGAATTGAAGACTCTGAAAAATATTCTTGATTGATATCACTGCAGAATTATCAAAGGAATTTATCCGTTCTAGCCAGTCAAGTTCAAAAGAAAAGAAGCCGTTAATATCAGTCGCACTACTTAAACAAACTTATAGGAAAATTTGCTTTCGCTATCAAATTTTTTTTAAATTGCACTTTACAACTCATTCAATTACATGGTTCACATTTCAAACTTGATATCTTACAGCCGATTAACAAAGTATTGAGCTTAGACAAAACGAATCCCAGTCGCCTAGAACTGCCCTTCATGAAATATGTTTTACCTCTGAGAGACGCTTATTTTTCACACACAAAGAACTATATGGCCAGGTTACAAGGACTCAAAGAATTCAGAGAAGTTTAGGGAAAGGGATCATTAAAGAGCTCTTAGGAGACAGACGATAGATTCAATTCAATTCCTCCCATCAAGACTATTCAGCGCGTTTTTTCAAGTGCATAAGGTATGATTCTCATGCAGGGACCTACACAGAGGGGATCTGGGGAATCAGGGCCTCCCTCCCCGAAAATCCTATCGTCTTATACTAAATATCAAACTTGTCTACCTGATTTGAAATCCAGAACATTTGTCTTTGTATAATTTTACTTTAGCCTCGTAATTTATGTTAAAAATAGATTAAAAGAAAACAACTCTAAAATATCATTCCATATTGAATACAATTTTAACCTTTCTTGTTCGGTGTAATATTTTAGCAATTAGGAAACCCTACTTAGGTCTTATTCTCAGACTTCCCCCCCCCCCCCCCGTATGCTAGATTATCGGAACCTCCCAGAAACTGAATTCTCAGACCCTCAAAACAAAATTCTCGTACCCACTCGAAACTAAATTATCTTACCCTCTCCCCAGCCCCTCCCGAAATTAAATCCTAGGTATGTGCCTGCTCTCATGCGTACATCCCATCCGACGGACGGCGATCGTTCTAATCCTATCCCCTTTATCATCAAGGTTAGGGTGAGGGTTAGTGCAGATAAATCTCAAGGATGGTGCAGTTGGAACTCGAACCTGGGAACTTCAGATTATGTGCTTGACGAGTTATGCAACATACAATAAAAATAATACAATGGGTATACGTATAAGACCCATATCAAAATTGAAAACAAGTGTAAAAGTACAATGACGAAAGGTGAAAAATTAGAGATTGTAAAAATATCCTGTAAAGTGTAAAAAGCACATGCAGTTTCTTAAAAGGAGTCATCACCTCCCTGTGAGATGTATATGATGTTTGAAAATGTTTTATACGATGTGATATATCTGAATGTGTGTAGGCAGGACCGGATCTAGGTGTGTGTGTGTGTGGGGGAGGGGTATTCTCCCTTGCTCCCCCCACCTTGATCCGTTATCTTGTTCCACTTGCCTGTTTATACGTTATCTTTTAGGCCTTACTAACATTCTCAAAGAGAAAGGAACACCTCCTTGAGAATGCTAGTAAGGATAATGGAGGGAAAAATTATTGAACTTGTCTGTATTTCACCCATTTTCAAAGACCTCTAAAACGGAGGGGGAAATATAATGCAATGGAAATTCAGTCTCTTCCTCCCCCCTCCAATAGCTTTAACTTTTGTCTCGCTCTATTGTGTCCTCTGCTCCCTCCCACTTATTTTTTCTTCTTCTAGATATGGGCCTGTGTATAACATATGAGACATGAATAGCTTTATAATGTTTCTGTAGCGATAGCCACTCTGGTGATGAAATTTTACAACTGGAATACACATGTCATGTTAATGTTACAAAAAACTGTATATTTTCTTCTAAACTTTCAGTACCTGCCTAATAATATTTAAAAATTATTTTGATTCCAAAAATTTCATTATTATTAAATAATTTCAATCTGGAGTAAAACTCTCGTTGGCAGTGACAGAAAAAACCCGGTAAAGAATAATTGAAGCGCACTATTCATTATCAGCTCTTTTGTCTATTGATGAATTAAAGTACAGAAACATGAAAGCCTGTAGAAGTTTGACGTTCTCCATGATTTTATCGTATAAGAGCCATCACTTGTAACAAAGATATCTCTCGATCTATATAACAAGCTTCGTTGACAAAACGGCTGGACTTAATTAACACATCATAATGAGAAAACACCCATCACTTCTTAGAAATTCTTTGGTATATGTAACAAGCTAAAAATATATGCGCTCATCCCAGAGTGGAAAGGTTATCTGTGATGAGTTATAATCATTTACTAATTGCATGAAGATAATGAATTTTGATATTTGTGACTGAAAAGTTAAGGCAATAAATGATTGCATGAGGTTTTATCTTCAGCTTTTTTTCTTGTAAAACTTTCGTTTTTAACTCATGACAGTAATTTTTCTGAATGGGAAAGAAGCATTAATAAAAGCGCACAGGAAACTGCAATATATGATGCAATCAAGCAAGTGAATTCCCTGAGGCAAACGGAAGAAAAAAGAAGCGAGAAAAGTTTTGAAGATTAAGAAGTTGATGTCCTTTTATAATAAACTCCACAATCAGGATGCAGCAATTCATCATAAAGTTTGCATCTTCTCTTACAACAAAAAAATCCTTTCTCCATTCCTGTAACGATCTGAATCTGAGACAGCATTTCAATGTAGGACATAACAGGTTTAGTAGTTTTGTTCGGAAAGTGTCTTTTGTTTTAAAATTCAAATATTTTTCTTTCTATTTCTAGAATAGTTGGTTGGTTGGTTGTTTGGAGTTTTAAAAACAAGGTGTAAAAAGGAAAAAAAGTCCCAAACAAGGTATAAAAGAAATAATAAAGATGTAAAAGTCATCTAAACACACAACGAAAGTTAAAATCACCGGACAAGAGAAATAAACTACACAACGTGTAAAGTCTAAGACAGAGGTGAAATCCAAAAACCAACAGGTAAAAAGTATGTTGTGTGTAAATTAACAATGGGTATACATTTGAGACCCATATCAAAATTGAAAACATGTGCAAAAGTAGAAAGATCAAAGGTAAAAAATCAGATATGGTTAAAATATCCTGTAAAATGTAAAAAGGCATACTCAGGTTCTAAAAAGGAGTCCGTCATCAGATAAAAGATATTGAGTGTAAGGGGTTTGGACGTAAAAATCGCGAAAGTTAAAACATAGTCGACGTTCAAAGGTAAAAGGAGAACAATGAAGGAAAATATGTTTAATGGATAGAGCGGTGGCTGCTAGAATAACAAAATAATTATAATGATATTAATTCTGTACACTTAGAAAAGATTTTGAATTTAAATTGTGGGAAATGTATGTCGTGGTAAAATATCGAAAAGCAAATGGATTTTAAATATCGATGCATTCAGACATAAAGCCGATTATTAATTATATATATGCAAATAAACGAGTATACATACTAGAAGTGAAATTCCTGTTGACATATTGAGAAGGAATCAGAAAATGTGAAACCTTAAAATGATGATAATGAAGGAAAACACTGGAGAATATATGCATATACATATATAGGAAGATTGGTAATTTTCTAAATTGCATTTTCTTTTCTTCTCACTAAAACCTATCACCTACCTTCAGAAACTATATTTGATATACGGTTCATGAACATCAACCACATTTTTCTTCTCCGTTTCTATATTTCATTTACTTTTTTTGGGGGGGAGGGGGGTGTTTGAGGTTGCCCATGACATTGGAGATGTCATAAGCTTTAATTTAAGATATTACTAGGTGAGGTCGACCCCCTCGAAATTTCCGGCGCTTTTAGGATGGAGGAATTAATTACGAAGTAGTCTACTATGGTTTTCACATAAGCTCTCATTTGATACCTAACTTGTAACTGTAGGACCTCGCTTTCGGAAGATATAATAGAAGAAGGATTTTCACATTTCACCTTTTTTAGGGGGAGAAAACAAGGGGGTATACTTTTTTTCTTCGGGGGCGGATATTTTAGGAATTTTTATAATCTTTGACACTCCACAAGTCAGAAGCTTTCGTTTGAAGCATAGCCCGTTGTTTTGGCCCTCGGGTTCCAAATATATAGCGGAATATTCGTTTCCATATTTCTCATTTTTAAAGGAAATAAAGCACGGGAGCTAAGTGTTTTATTGCCTATGACACTCTCTGCGTCACAATCTTAAATTTGACACAAAAATCATTAAATTTTTCCGTCGCGTTCGAAAGTTATGTCTGGAACAACTGTTTTGGCAAACACACAAACCGACAAAGCGACAAATGACGATCAAAAGCAATAGGAAGATAGGCAGTAAGAAAATATCGACACCAACTATAATAACAATATAAAAAAAAATTACCACTCCAGCAGTTCTTTGTCATAGTGGTCTGACAATACGCCATAGAGAAGTTCTGTGACGAAGTGGAGACATCAGCAGAAGTATACAAGTAACAATAAAGAAAAAAATAAATACCCCCTCAAGCAGCTGCTTGCCACAGAGGTCTGACAGGAGCCTGTCAGTTTATATGCGAGAGTAGAAGGTCTGAGAGCATGGCAGGACCTCAGCAGAAAACAACACGAACATCCGTGCCTTACCCGGGGCTCGAACCCAGGTCCCATAGATCAGTAGCCAAGCGCGCTAACCACTCGGCCACGGGACGGCTGCAGAAGTATAACACAAATAAAAATCTGTGCCTAACCACTATAACTCATAAGGATGGCACATGCATTTGGAAATAATAAGAGCAGAATATTCAATAACAAAGAGAGACAATCTCTACCTACCTACACCCACTCACCATAATGCTGCTTAATACTATTTTCGTCAAACCTTTTTATTATTATTGTTCATTTTAACCACGTTTATTTACATAAACACATATTAAACCGGCAATGTTTTGCTATTTTCCGAAAACACCTTCTGAATTTCGAATTCCGATTTTTGAGTTATTGTTCTTTTAAGCTATCGCAAGAGGCATCGGTCCTTCGTCTTCATTCGCCATTCACTCCACACAGTCTTCTTTCCCCTTATGTGTCATAAGGGAAAGAAAACCGAGTACTTATATCCAAAGCCCGATGATAAAGTGCGACAATAGCGATGACACCGGTGGGAATCGGAACGAAGCTAGTCCTGCCTTAGAGGCCAGGAATGGATATGAAAAATAAAAAGCAGGAATAAAAATATTAGTATTTAGTATTATCTCTTGTCACTCTTTTGGAGAAAGATTTATAATCAATCGTTAAAACTGATTGTGGGTATGTATTTGACAAATTAACTTCAATTTTTTGTCGCTTTTGAATTCGAGCGTGAATAAAATAAGAAAGCAAGCGTGTAAGAAATGGTTCATGCTGTCTTTTAAATGCTACCATTTAAATTTAAAGCTATTATTAAAATCTGGCTATATTAGGTGATCGATATTTTTATTATGAAGTGTTTGCTATATTAAAGATCGGCAAAAACCAACTAGAGACAATTTAAATTCATTTTATTTATTTAAATGAATATTGTTTAGTAACAAAAATTTGGTAAATTTCAGTGTTTTTTCCAGGAATTTCTATACACTTTTTTGCTAAAAATTTACCTAATACTTTTTTTTAAATCAGCTTTTAAAATTCAGAAAATAATGAAAATTATATATTTAACAATTTTAGTGTGTCAATAACCACAACTATGATTACGATTTTGATGTAAGCTATTGTCAAATATTTTAGCACTGTTTTAATATGCATTTCAATGTATTACACTGTCTCAATAAATTTTGCAAAATCAAGTCCTTGATTCACTTAATTTCTTATTCGATATGCAGATGCTAATACGGTGTTGAATTCAAAATCTTCTAATTAACCCTTCCGTACTTAAATAATTTGATTAAGTAATTAATTTGATTAGTAATATATTGCTGCGAAATTTCAATTTCGCAGCATTATATTACTAATGCACAAGTCATTGAAATAAAATTCGCAAAACCATCAAAAAATGCAAAAAAAATTATAATCTTGAGGGGCATCATTGATTAAAATATGTTAACTACACTGAACCGAAATGTAGACTTTTTTTTTTTTTACTAAAATGCTTTATTTGTCCTGAAAAATAATTTACATAACAGTTGTTTATGGTAGTTTATGAAACAAATACAGTTTTAATGAACAAATATAATAACAAAAACGCCAATCACCAATAAGAAAGGAGAAAATAGTAATGATAAAAAAGAAAAGATTAAAAAAATGACCTAGCAATGTCGAGAACCAAGGATCGTTTTATGCCTGTCCATGTTTCGAAGACAAACAAAAGTTTTCAATATGTGGCTATACATACTTTGATTTATCCTTATACTACATTCCAGATAAAGAATGGAATAGCAAAATCTGAAGATCAAAGAAAGCAATCAACCAATGAGAAGAGGCCATGAGGGGTGTATTGCCAAGAGGTGTTAGTATTGCCCACATGAGTTCTTTGAAGAACAACTCACAGATATAATTCCGCCATACAAATAGTTCCTTATGCGAGAAATAAGTTTTTTTTTTCTAAATACTCGTGCATTATGCATATGTATACGTTATGGTAGTGAGCAATTGAAAATTCTGTATTTAATTTCGTGTAATATTGCAAAGTACAAAGTGAAACAAACTTTCTTTTACACTGTTATAGTAACTGCAACAAGAATTGCCCGGTGTTCATCAAGTCATTGCTGACATCAGCGCAGGCTCTCAGAGTCTGTGGCTCCGTCTCTACAAATTATTGAAACTGTTAATTCCGTTTCACAGATTTTGGTACTGTGTAAATCCCGAGACAGTCGACCAAATGGTCCCAAATTTCATAGACGGGTTCCTTCTTTGTGACCCCTGTTCGATATAAAAATCAGGCTCTTAAATGCATTGGGACTCCTTAATATAATAAAATCTTTGGGAATGTAAGAGAACTGGCAAAGATTTCCTGGCTTTCTCGATGAGAATTCGAGAATGAACAGAAGCTGAGAACGGAGTAGAGAGATGTTTTATACAAAATAGCGAATTCTAGCCACACATTGATCCTATCGAGTTTATATTTTGCATTGTATATTTTCATGCTACTCTTAATGTTTTGCCAAAATTTCAGGTTTCTAACCCCTTTAGGTGAAGAGTTTTGGAGACCACTGGGATATTTCATTATTATAGGCGTAAAACACTTGGCTCCCTTGAGGACTGATACATTTTCAGCAGTAAAATCTTTCTTTTCATTTGCTTTCATGTTTAAATGTAATAAGCCACTATTGGACAAAAAAACTCTTTGAGGGAGACTTACCGCACATTATTTATGTGAAACAGAGTATAGTTATAAAAATGTTTCGAATTTTGCAAATTATATATCATTGAATATTTAATTCAAAATCATAACTTGAAGTCTGATAACCATTTGAAATCGATATCTATCAAACATGAGAGTAACAAAAGGAAAGAGATATTCAATTTTTCAAAAAATATTCCAAGAGCATTTTTATTTGTGTTTTGATATATATATATATAATTTTCATTGTTTCCGGAAAACACCTGCTAATGTTTTTTTTTTTTGCGGAAAAAATCAGACTTAAAGATGGCGGTACGCTTATAGTCATGCATCAAGATAGAGATGAAATCTGTAATTCGATTTCTGAATGTTAAAGGAATACAATCGTCTGAGAATTTATCTCCGAATGTTATATCAATATGGTGGACGATGCAAAAGTCAACGACAGTCCTACGACTGAATAGATTCTCAAACGTTTTTAGCCTTGGAGCCCTTTTTAATGACGAAAAATTATGCGGAGCCTCTGTTCCATATGATCTCGTGTGCAGGAGAGCCATATCCTGTGCACGTTAAAGAACACGCTGGATGGTTTTGATGGGAGGCTACGAATTATCTCCCAAAAACTGTCCAGTGCGTCCCCTTCCCACAACTTTCGCTGAGCCCTCGGGGTCCTTGTGACCTGGATATTTAGCCCATTGCATGCAAAAAAGCGCTGCTCAGTGGTAAAACAACCCAACTAAACAAATCTTTTTTAAAATCGGGGTTTAGATTTGATTGAGATCTCTAACTTATCTTTAAACATTTTTTTCATTAAAAACACATTGAAGAAGTTATTGAGCTCTGAATGCGATTTTGCATTGAGATAACACGGAACAATTTCAATTTTTCTGTCCACTACCTGTATATCGCAATATTTGGCGAGGATAATTTCAAGAAGAAGAAAATCACGTAATAGCCACTGCAAACCTCTACATTTAGCATTAAAAATGGAAGTTTTCAACTATTAATTAGTGTTAGCAAAATTACGATAAAAATTTAACACCTAATCATTTATTAACAGATTGGCGACATGACGCTTTTTACGATTAGAGATTTTAGACATGAAACAGTTTGCGATTAGAGATGACAGAACTGAAGCTTGACATCCTCGAACTGGTTAATTAGAATTTAAGAGCAAAGAAATGATGTAAATGTTCATATTCACTAGCAAACGACCCAATCCGATGGGCACGCCAGAATCATTAATCTTTCATAATAGGTCCTAAATTCCAAAAGCAGGCAATATTCAGTTAACCATTTCGTTCAAATTCCGTGAAACTGTACATAAGCGCTTTCTTTCAAGCGTTTAATTAACCCCTTTTGGAGAAACACGTGATGCTGACAGAAGTGGTTCCATCTACCAGTGACCTTTATCGAACAAGCTGCGTACGTGTTCATCGCATGCTTCCTCTTTGGCGGGAAGCGAGCTTTCGCATTTTCCTAAAGAAAGGGTAGACCGTGAAACTTCGAAGCTGGGAGTCTGGAGCAGACAGGGTGATGAATTGGACCACTTTATAACGGCGAAATACATAATGGCAAACTAAACCTGCTCCAGATAAATCGGCATAACCTAACGCTTGGTAGATATCAGTGTTGTGGGTGGAATAGTTCTCTTCACTTTAAAAACAAACAACATCTTGAGAAGTCTTAATCAGTTCAAAGAAAAATGCAGTTTTGAGTTAATTAAAGAGTGGAAAAAAAGGGGGATGGGAAATACAGAATGATTAGGTCTTCCACTTTGTGATGTAAAAAAAATGGCTTAGAATGAATGGTCTTGAGTTAAACTGGCAGTTGCCCAAAGCTGGGAAATGGGTGCCGGTGATTCTCAATCTTGCTAGGAATTGGGCAGAATTGAGGTGTCATTCTAACTGAAAAGGAGCATTGGGCTTACTGAAAATGTATGTGCATGTGAGATTCAAAATGTTGGATCCTGTAGACAGATTGTGGTATCAATAGGCTGATAGAGTTTTGGCGCCATGTTTTCTGTTGTTACCATGAGTTTCTAAATAAAGTTAGACCCATTCTCAACAGAGTTTCATATAGACATTGTTCGCCGATTCAAAATTGAACACAGAACATATTATGCAGTTGCGACGGCGAAAAAATTAAATTTGTAGCCGTTGAAGTTGTTATATTGCGTTGCTTACAAACGTTTTTGTAACCATTATTTTTTGCAACCAAATTTTTTGTATACCATTTACACTTTTTCCCCATTTAAATAAATAAACATGAATGAATAAATTATTTCTCAAGCAGATGCTTGCCACAGAGATCTGGCAGAAGCCTGCTAGTTTGATTCCCTGCGTAGTGAGGAAGGCGAGACCTAGGCAAAACAATAACTGAAGAAAAGCCCATGGCTCATCCGGAGCTCGAATCCAGATACCTTTTATCCCAGGTTCCATTTATCAACTCAGCACACTGATATTTCTCAAAGTTGAATATTGATATTGGACGGAGTCATAAACTGACTTTGAGAAGCACATTGTTTTGAGTTGGGATCGTTTGTTTCATCTCTAAGAGGCCTTTTTTGCATACAATGGGATAAATGGCCAGGTCACAAGGACCCCGAGGACTCAAAGATGGTTGGAGGATGCGGACACATTGAACAGCTGTTAGGTGACAGATAGTAGCCTCCTGCCAAAGCTATCTAGAGTGTTCTTTAACGTGCCCAGGGTATGGCTTTCCTGAACAAGGGGCCATGGCTTTATATACGATCTGAAGGACGTAGGCCTTTCCAAGCCCACCGGTGTTCTGTTTCTGACCGCGGGCAGGGTGGGGGTTTAGCGGAGATAAATCTCAAGTCTGTCACAGGTGAACTCGAATCTGGGAACTGCAGATTACAAAATCTGGACATTACTTAGAGGGACTACATTAAGAAGGACCAATCAGAACACGTTCATATTTGGGATTTCAAGGTAGGTTTATTGTAATAATAAATGATTAAAATATGGAGGCAACTGGAGAGTTACATATTAGTTGTTTGGTAATGAATGTACCACTCCTTTCTAGTATGTATGACCTGCTGTAGATGGCGAGGCATGGAGTCAAACAAATATTTAATGTTGTATTGCAGAATAGCCGTCCAAGCATTATGCACCAGTGCCAAAAGTTCGTCTACATTTGCCGGGATGTGCTTGCATTTCCTCAACGTCGTTTGACCAATCCCATACACTTTCGATGAGTGATAAATAAGAGTATCTAGACCAGTGATTCCCAACCTTTTCTGGACCATCGCCCCCTTCAGAAGAGAACAAAAATTTCAACACCCCCCTAGTCCATAATAGTTAATTTTATACGAATTAAAATATTGTTGCATATTATCTGTACCTAATTTATCTGTTTATTTATCTATTAAAAATCATAATACCGCCCCCATGGAAGGCTCCAGCGCCCACTGGGGGGCGGTATCGCCCCCGTTGGGAATCTATGATCTAGACGAATAGGGATTGCTGCCGGGACTTTTAAGAATCTATGGGGAGTGTGGAGAAATAGGCGTATACACCTAAAGACTAAAATTAGACTGTATAATAGCTTGGTCCTTTTTAGGGATAATTATAGATTGGCGAATAGGGTTATGAACAGTGTGCCTAGAGGTATCAGAAAGAGGGGGAGACCTAGTATGCAGTGGGCAGACAATATCAAACAGGACCTTGTTAGAATTGGTGTGCAGTGGCCAGATGCAGCAGACATAGATCAGGACAGATATGCTTGGAGAACAAAATTGCGTGGTCTGGTTGGACTTCTGTAGCCCATGGCCATGATGATGATGATGAGTGGGTCACAGAAGTATATCAACATTGTTTTGTTTCAGGTATTCAACAGTGGCAGCTGTTGCATGTGGAGTCTTGCATTGTCCTGCTGAAATTCGATTTGTGGTATGCAATATGGCGTGCGGTGTGTAAGTGTGGAAGATAGATATATGTGAAGAAGGTAGTGAAGAGATAGGGTGTGGTTTAGCGGAGAAAGGCTGTTTGAGGAATAATGTTATTTGCTTTTAAAAGTTAAATTTTCCATCTTCGCAAAATCTGATACTTAAGCATCCAACCATTTCTTCTAATGGGAAAACCCCATTGTGTTTATGGGCTTGTCTCTATAACGAGAGTGTAGAAATTGAAGTTTCATTTTTTATTAGTAATTTTGTTTGCATTAGCAAGCTACTCTTACTGCCAGTTTTGTTTTTGAAAAGACAACTATGGAGAAATATTAAATTAAAAGTTTGATTTTTAAATTCGTTTACAGGAAACTGAAACGTTTCGTCCTTACTACTTAACAGACACCGATGAGCGTGTGTGTGTGTGTATATATATATAAGTGATGAAAAATGTAAATTTCTTTCTTCACTTGAAAATGGAAAGGACCATAATTAAATTACAATGCGGAGCCGCTAGTTCCTTCAAGTTGTTCATAGAGCCTAGAAACTTTTATGAATAGGTTATTACGTTTCGTTCCAAAAATATCATTGCTCTGTTTTGTGAAACCTAACTGTTTCACAGAACCAGGTTTCAGATTGTGTTCATGCATTCATGCATCTTATTCGTTCGAGAAAGGATCTAGAAAAAAAAGGAACTACAATCCTGAGGAGGAAGGGAGGCTAAAGTGATTGTACTTTGCGAGAACGAAGTAGAACTCCGTTTGAAGTATATATATATATAATTCCCTTCCGTTTTAGTGTGCTTTTAATAAATCTGAAAAATATGTGAAATATATATTTATTACTTTTTCGACTCCGCTTCGGTTTTAAAAATTGCCAAATTGAGGGAAGGGGATGGGAGTTTTGGCACCAACTTATATCCGCTGCATTTGTCACTTTATGCACTTCCCAATGCTCATAAACATCATTTTCGGTTTAGTTACATCATTTTCGGTTTAGTCACATACATACGCTATGAATTCTTGCGAGCACCAATTATGCCATGAAACCCCGGTTTAGTTAATAATTAAGATGTTTAGTTTAATGAATTATATCAAGTAAGCCCATATCTGTCTAGCCCATATGATCTTCTGGTAGCATACCCAAGTGTTTACTCAGTGGGCATGTTGATTAGAGGGGCGGGGTGGCTCAGTCGGTAGCGCGCCAGGCTCGTAATCTGCAGTTCACAGGTTCGAGTCCCAGCTGGGTCAGCGTTGAGATTTATCTCTGCGAAACTCACCGTCCTGCCCACGGTCAGGTCATATGGACCCCTTCGGGGTCCATGTGACTTGGTCAATTTAGCCCATGGTGTACAAAAATGTGCCTCTCAGAGGTAAAATAACCCAACCCATGTTGATTAGAGCTTCTAGGATATCTTTGTCCTTTGGTTGGGGTGGGTTTGTCAGTCGGTAGAGCACCAGGCTCGTAATTTGGAGTTTTCAGGTTCGAGGCCCGCCTGGGCAGGCGATGAGATTTATCTCCGCAAAACTACCTGCCCTCTGTCAGCGGGGAACATCAATTGGTCTTGGAAAGACCGACATCCGTCGGATGGGCGTAAAGCTCGTATGCGGGACAGTCACACCTTGTGCACGGTAAAAAACACGCTGGATGGTTTTGACGGAAGGCTACAATCTGCCTCCCAACAGCAGTCCAGTGGGTCTCTTCTCTGAGCTCTCGGGGTCCTTGTGACCTAGCCATTTAGTCCATTGTGTGCAAAAAAGTGCCGCTCAGAGGTGAAACAACCTTCCTTTGCGCAGCGAAATACATTCTTCCCTTTTTTAAAAAAAATTAGGAAAAAAAAGTAATAATTTAACTTTATAAATAAATCGATCTGAAACACGAAATTGTTTCCGACTTTCTCTCTCTCTATATATATATACTGTAAATATGTATAAAATGTTATCAAATCTTGATTAATATAAGCAATTGAATCATGTAAGTGAGATTTTATGTTTGACAAAAGCCTGTGGTTTGAACACGATTTGTCTTAAATATTCCCAAGGTAATAACGAAAAACTATAAGAGGAATTTTCACCTCTTTTTTTTCCAATTAAATGGAATTAGAAAAAAAATCTTAAATATAGATTAATTAGTTAAAATATATCCTATAGGTTTCAATTTGGGCTCTTTTTATCGCTCTCTACCCTAACCCCACTAGCAAAATTTCACTAATTCCCTTGCTATCTGACAAATTAAAACACATCTGGTTTAAAATTTAAAAGATATAAGCCATTAATAGGAAAACATTTTTTTCTGTGGACTCGTCCTTTTAATTTTAGCGTGTGATTCTTAGGATTAAAAAAATATCCTCTAGAATTATCTGAACAAAGGAACAAATTTTAAGTCCCTCTAGGTGAGTAAAGAAAAATTAAGATTATTTCTTAGGCTTGTCTTTCGAAATTAAAAAAAAAATTCTTTAGCAATATTCAACGATATTTCTTACTCCGAAAAAAAATATAGCCACTATTTTCGGTAAAAGAGGAAAATATCCTTTACCCCGCATCTTTATTTGTAGGGTAAGTATTTGCTACCGTCTCATCGATCTCAGAGCAGCAGACTCCTCATCCAACCTCTTTCCCTACGATCTCGTTAAGTACAGAGCTGAACGAGACCTAAATCCCTTTACGATATGAGAACAGTCTTCTCTGTGGTCATCACAGCGCAAGGTAAGTAGGTGCCATCCAATCAGAATCAGCATTAAAATCTTGTTAAGCACGCTTAGACCAAATCTAGGGACCTGGCAAATAATCCTATTTTGGGAGAATTCCATTTGGAACTACAAGATGTGATTTGGGAACGATTAGATGAAGTAAGGAGAATGTCTGCCAGGAACACTTCAATGATTTTTATGTTGCCCATAATTGGCTTCTGTATTTTCTTTATTTCTTTAACTGTCTCGTTCATCGATATTCGCATGCATATTTCGCCAGCCGATGATGTTTTCCATTCTTTTGCACATTAATGTCTTGATCAGTTGCAATTTTTTTTTGCAAAAAAAAACTGGAGAAACTTGGAAAAACTGAAATCGTTTTCGATGGTTTTGAAACCAAACTGATGATTTATTATCCGGGGATGATAATGATTTATAATCCGGGTTAACGTCCCATCCGATGGACGGCGACCTTAACAAGCTCATAGGTGTCCCCTTTTAAACATAGTCAGGGTGATGCTGACAGAGATAAATCTTCACGTTTTCACCACACATTCATCCACAGTTGGGACTCGAACCTAAGAACTGCAGATTACGAGTCTGTCGCGCTCCCGATTGAGTCAATACCCGTCTCCTTTTCAGCTCGTTTTCAGAAAAACGATAGATGTTCTGCTTTAATTTTAGATGTACGGGTTGAAAATATGTAAACGCTTTTAAAATGCTTTTAATAAAACTTTTTTCGTCCCTGATAATTTATTGGCTTCCTCATTATGATCATCAGAAAAATATGCCATTAAAAATTGGATTTCTTATTTTTTTTAAACCTGGATGCTGTTCTTAAGCAAAATTAATCCCTCTGATAATCTTTCAGAGGATTGTGATTGTCATCCTCATTATTAATTGTTTAGACATTTATTTTTAAATCCTTTTTTTTTTCACTGCTCGTTTAAAAGCCATTAAGTCACGGATTTGTTTCACTGTTATATTTACTTTTATATTCTAAGATACAAGTTTCATCCTATTTTATCCTCCATACCGGTGTTTTATATGGTCAAAAATGAATTTTGCTTTGGTATACTCTCGCTTTGAAAAGTTGACAGCTGATTCATCTTATTCCTAGTGTGTCTGTTACAACCGAACAACATGGAAGAGAAAGTCATTTTCCATTAGGAACTTCGTATCTCTCCTACAAGGCTATTCTCTGCTCTTCCGTTTACTTTCTTTACACCAAGAAACGACATCCTGCGCAATTTTCACATTTGTGCTTTGGCAGCTTTGTCCTAATACACATATGTTGTAAGAATGGACATATAAAATCTCTAGGTAAAGAGATTCTCGTATCTTTCTCTTGAGAGCATCTCTTTCAGATCTATAGAATACGCTCAGAGGCAAGGACACAATTTTTGTTAAACACAAAGACTTTTGCTTCATTCATATATATATGTTGCAGAACATTTTCACTCTTTTTCTTATTTTTATTTTTAACGAATTCGTTAGATATCGTGGTAGCTGTTGATTTAATAAAAATATTACTGCCTTTATTATTGCAATTTATTTAACATCAATATAGTTTCAGGCAAATCTCCTAAAATTTATTGTCGAAAGTCACAGGAATAATTTTTATTCTTCGCCCTGCTGAGCAGATTTAAAATGTAAGATGATTTGCACATTTTTCACGACATTGTTAGATACTCTAAAAGCCCAAAGCTATTGAAAGTATTAATGGAAAACTTATTATTATTCAAGACGCAAAGAAGTTTTCAGAGCGTGAAAGAAAAAAAAAAGAAGTTTTTGGCATCTTCGACTCTAAACTGATGACACAAGATTCGCATTATGACTGTTAAGCATTCGCACGAAAGTCTTTGGACACACGAATAACAATATTTTATGTTCGTCCCCACTACGACATCAATATTAAATAAAGTACTTTTAGGTACGTTGTATTAAGTTTATTTCATTTTTTATCATTTTTCCAAAGAAATAGAAGAGCATTCTTCAAATTTAAGAATATTTAGAATATCTGAAATTGTATTTCTACTTTTGGTTTATGAAATTATTAAAATCATCAGAAATGTTCACATATAAAGGAAACAACAAGTTAAGGTTTTGGCTCTAGGGGTTTGGCTTCAGTTTAATGACAAAAACAATAAGACAAATAATATTATAATAATCAATATATTGCAGTAGTTAGAGACCCTCTTACAAAATATATTGTACTCAGTTATTCAAACCTATATGTTTCTGGTGCATAATTTATCAATGGATAACTTTACTATCCAAATATTTTTAAATCCAATAGATTTATTTTTCTGGTGCCCTCAATTTTGTAGATTAAAAAAGTTTCCAAGTAGAAAGCACAATCACTTCTGTTTAATATCAGATATTTGTTTTCTAAGAGATTGAAAATGGGAAATTGAATGTTTGAAGAGAATTTTATATTTATCTCTTTAAACGAAAAGTTGCCCCACTATCCCCCTTAAAGCAGGCAAGTAGCCGATGTCAGTGCAATCTCCTCGACCACTACACGCTACCAATAAAAGTGGAAATGTCTAGCATAAAGAGACTGTTCACAATATTCGTTCTTTCAATTTCTTAAATTTTTGATTCTTCCTAATGTAGCGCCCCCTAAAGGTGGAAGTTCAAATTACTCGAATATTCGAAATATGCTAACTGTAATATCTTATTAATACTCATCCATGGGCAAAATATTATTTATTTCATACCTTAAGACATAAAAATATGAGAAAGGTTTTTTCACAGTTGAGAATATAACATTCTAATGCTTCTTTCATACGAAATTAAAAAATATGTTACAGAATTTAACTGGTTTTATATTTTCAGTTTTTTTTTTGGCTCTTAACATTTGCACCACAGCTAGATTATAATCATGGAACCTGTTTAAAGCCAATGAATGAAAGGTAAGAAGAAATATTGCGTAAAATCAGAGAAAAAAAATTTAAAATAAATAACAGCTGCAATTCCTTCGGGTCTAGTGAGTACAGTCCGATTACCCAATAATGTATGGTGACGTAAGCATAACAATTTTCACACGAAACAAGCACATAGAACCACACACTGCTTGATTAACTGTTGAAAACTTTGTTGCCGTTTTTTTTAATTCTTTTAATTTCCCCAATACTTGGTCATCAAATTCCAAATTTCACACCTGGGTTTTCCCTCTTTCACTCCGTATTGTTTTCAAAACCCTCCCTGTATTGTGATTTCAAAATCCTTAAATGTAATAATATTCGATTTCGAACCCTAGGCCATTCTACTCTCATAAGCAGGGTCGGATCTAGAGAGTGGGGGAGGACATGACTGCCCACCTTTTCAAAATGTTAGTAAGAGAAATAGAGGCAAAATTTATTAAACTTTTTTTAATTTCACGCATCTTTCAAGAAATGTTTTAAAGAACTGTAAAACAGAAGGGGGAAATGTTATACTGCATTAGAAATTCAGTCTTTTGGCGGGGGTTAATTTACATATTTCCGACTCGATTGTATTTCTTGGCTCCCTCCTCCCAATTCGATTTTTCTTCTACATCCAGGCCTGTCTACAAATACAGTTTATCATTTCGAAATCCAATTTAAAACTTTCCGGCCTCCTATGACTAACCAAATGCCTGACTTTCAGTTCACCTATGTCACCTCGTATGGCATTAAAATTTCAAGTCTCTACTACTAACTGAACCCGAATTCGCGTTTAAAACCACTTTTATTTTTCCATTTAATTAGGTATGTTTTGTGTTTAAGGGACCCGTTGAACTTCAACGGGAAATTTGCCTCATATAAATGTATAAAGTTAAAAAAAAGATAAGAGACACTGTAAAAAAAATATTGGATTTAACCAATGTGACATATTCTACTTATTTGAACAGGCAGAAGAAAAACTGGAAGACAAAAAAAATTTACATTCCGGAAACCAACAGACCGTGTAATTAATAGAACTTGCTACTGATAACTTTCGCTGTCTTTCATTCTTCTCTGTTTTTTTATTTTACGTGCCATCGTTGAGCACATAAAATTGCGTTATACGGGTAACAAGGACCAATTGTAAGATCCCTTGAAGACGAACAAATCGAGAAGATGTAAGCGAGCGTTTAAAAGGAACGGAAAGTGAAACTGGAGATTTGAAATCTACAGCAGAATGAAGTCGCCAAAGGAAAACGAATTTTTATAACACAAAAGCAGTTTCAGAATGTGTGTCCCTAAAGGAATTGTTTAATGAAGTTAATGCTTAACATCGTAGGCCCTGCTGATGTTCATGTTCCCAGTATTCAGAAACACACGATCAAATTAATAAATAAAATTTTTTTGGAATAATATATTCGTAGGTTTTTGATTTGATCTCATATACTGAAAGGTAATTTACATATTATTAAATGCAAAAGAAAGAACAAGTCACTCATCAGAAGCAAACCAAAAATGCGAATAATGTATTTGACAAATGGTTAAAATTTGTAGGACATAAATCACGAGTTTTATAGCACACGAAACATCAACAAGCGCTCATTGGCTGGAAAGGAGGGAAATGAATAACTGTCTGTTGCAGCTGCCAATAAAAGCTATGAACAATTTGATTTTGAAGCAGAATTATAATTTTTAGCAATGTGAATCAAATTCTTTTATGGATACTTAAAATTCATATGCAAAATAATATTTTAATGGGAAATTAAAAGCCCCTTTTAGTGTTTTTTTCACATATAGTTATATTATTCTTAGATTTTACACCTAGGTAAAACACTTTGGACCCCTTCTTTCGAAAATCCTTTAAATTAAAACGTCCCTAGGATTAAATATCTTATTCCTCAACCTTAAACGTACTTATGAACACCGAAAATTACTTAGTGAAAGGATGTTTCATTATTAAGTGACGTTTTAAGTAATATTTATTAAACTAAAATTTTATCAATTATTTTATAGATCTATTATTGCAAGTATAAGTAAGCTGCGCATTTAATTTCATCGTTTGTTAGAAATGTAACTGGTAATATGAAATGGTAAAAAATAATTTCAATCAGGGTCGGATCTGGGGGGAGGTTAAGGGGGTAATACAGGCGAAGAATTGTTAAACATATGTACATTTCATGCATATGCAAAAATTTTTAACACCACTAAAACAGAGGAGAATATGTATACTGTAATGGTAACCCCAATTCTGTACTAATTCTTTAAATTTTGCCCAGATTCGGGCCTGAATCCAATATCAACTAGATTAATGAAGGTTCAAAATAAATATATTAGAAGGGAACTGGAGCTCAAATTTTCGAATCCCAGTTTGGTTAAATAAATATAATTTCTCCTATTATAGGCTATTGCAAATTTTAAAAAATTATAATTATTTACATTAAAATCTTAAACTAAAATACTAGAAATAATTCGTAGAAACTGAACGTTCTTGAATAGCATCATTACAAACGATTAATGGAATTTTTAAAAGGAATGTTTGAAAACAGTAAACAAAATCTGAATAATGTTTATTAATTTAATTCCTAAACACTGATTAAAGATCTAAAATCATATCAAAAGAAAGTATTTGTTTCACTTTATTCTGATTTAGGTCTATGACTGTCCACGCAAAGCTGTCTGTTTTATTTCAAGCAGAACATGATTAAGCCAAGCCAGTAACCAACTCTAAAATTTATAATTGGTAATATACTATAAAACCAATAGGTGGAGATTTTATACCGTTATAGAGGCTTACTTCTGCCATCATTTCACACGAAAAGGTATTTGTTGAACATTTTATTACTGAAATGCAAATCAGATATTCACATACTCACAAAATTTAATATACCTTGTTCAAATTATACGAAGAATTTCATGCATGTCCTAACAAAACTGGAATGAGCAATTAATGCATTTAAAACAGAAATGCTAAATGTTTAATAATTTAACAAATTGTCAAGAAATCATTTTTTCTGAAATTCATTTTCAGAAAACCGTAAAAATGCAATAAGTGCAATCATAATAATATAAAAAAAAAGCGTTATTGTAACGAATGTTGTAAATGGAGCGAAAGATAAAAGTTTCGTACTTATTTTCATTAACTTTTTAAAAACGATATTCGGGAGTGATTTATTTTAATTTGTTATAAATGATCATAAAATTCCTTTATATATTGCAGAATAGTTAAGAAATATTAGTGCAGATTTGTAACTTTCTCAATTCCCCGTTCAATACTGTCTCAATAATTAGAGAATGTTATGTAAGTGGAAAACGAAATTCATGTCAGCTAACTCCAAAAAAAACATTTTATGGAAAAATGTAACTTATGGTAAATTGAAGATCTACATCAAGTTAATTCTATATCTTGAATTTAAAAAATATTCAGTATTCCAAGAGTTGTAGAACACGCAATATTTAGCAGGGGCAATGGATCTGAAAAGCATTAAAAATGACAAATATTGAAATTATTCGTTACATATAAAATATGCATATATTTTATTAAATTGTGTGAAATAATATATATTACTTAAGATAACTTCTAAGATAAACTATGACTGTCATTGCTCTTGTTAACTATTCAAATTTTATAACTTTTGAAATACTGAACCAATACTGATGAAAAATCAAGAATATATTGATTAAGATTAAATCATCTTCATCCATATTTTTGCATAAAACGCTTACTTTAGAAGCTGCGCTGCATCGAATATGGCTTTACATTTATGTAACATGAAACTCATAGTTTTTTTAGTCTAAACGATGTACAGTATATTTGTTATTTGCAGTGTTTGAAGAATATGTATATACACATAAGCTTAAAAATGTTTTAATAGAAACTCTTTTAATTTCAAAAAGAGATCAAACCAGAAAAATAAATCTACTCCGTTTAAAAATTTTAGGATAGCAAGATCGATAAATACATGTGCCAGAAATATTTAGATTTAAATAACTGTACAATATAATTTGTAAGAGGAACTCTGTAACTGCTTCAATATATTATTTTGTCAAATTTAACAAACGCGGTCACCTCCTCCTTCTATTCGTAATATGCAAATAAATTTTATCCTGCGGCTGCTATAACCATTCTGCCTTACTCCTATTAAATTTACTGTTTACAGTTTCAAAGATGATAGAAACAGCTTTTGTTCAAAGTTTAAATCGTTCCTTGAGTCGTTTAAATCTGACAGCATTACCATGCAATATATCAAAAGTTATTGTGTTCCTGCTAATTATTTCGTTTCGTGCTCGTTAAACCTGAAGAGGGAAATTATAATTCTTGAACTGGTTAGCTGTCTCTGAACTGCACATTTGCAAATGGTAAGGAAACGTAATAAATTATATGAAATAATCTTTTTTTTTTACAATAAACGACTTAAATTTGCAAAACCACATCCGTAGCAAACATATTATGATGTATGCATGACAGAAACATTAGTCCCTTTGAAATTTTAATAATGATTGTTAACAGCAATTTTTGACTTCGATCATTCATGATACCCAACGGTTGTTTCAAAGCATTATTTTCTCTACAAATATAGGTTGTAGGACTGACCAATCATTTTACAACCATATTATACAAATTGTCAAACATATGAAGAAGTATTATTAAGTATTATTTGCAGTCAATTTTACTTTGACTGTACTCTAAAGATATTCAATAATAACACAGAAACTATAATAAAGTAGTCTTTATTCGGTAATCCATTTGCAAAAAAATTTATATATTTTATTTCGCTTTACATTGACCAATGAAGATATCTTAACGTGTCCTGCAGAACTTTTTCTTTGATATATGCAGAAATAAATCGACTTTTCCCTTCTTTCTCTTCGAGAGATTTAGGGTTATTTTTGTAGCGTTCTTTGTCTTCAACGATTTGGGAGTACTGAGAGAATAGGAAAAAATATTGCATGGCGTTCTTACCAAAGCGCTGCTGGAATGAAGGGGACGGTTCCAAGACGCCTTCCTGTCTTTACTGTAGCAGCAGTGGAGTAGAGCGAATGGGTGGTGCAAACCATCCGCCTGTTTCTTAGGGTTTAGGCTGATTTATGAAGGAAGGAAATGTGTCTGTGAGAGGAACATCGCCATCGCCACTTACGAGTGATACTGGCTGACAAAGGAAGAATGGTCTCCGTGAGACTTGACTGGTTTCCAGTTATATTTGAATGATATCTCTATGAGTGAGAGCTTGTGAAATCCAACTGAGTTTCAGGGCGCATAACCTAAAATGCTGGTGATCATCAAGACTATTTTTATCAAATCTCCTGGGGAATAATCTGTTCGAAAATGATCTGGACTCTTGAGTTATTTCACGAAATTTTAAAGTTGGATGATACTTTTGAAAGAACTTTAGAACTTTTCAGTGGTGGAGTTCGCATAGAAGCAATTGTGGCAATGAGACTGCGCAGTTAACGCATCGACGACTGTCATCAATCATTCGTTGACTGAGCTAACAATTACTTGTCAATCAATCAATGACATCATAAATCAAAGTTATTGTTGATTTCTCAATGATTGAGAGCTCAGTCAACCAGTGACCTATAAGAACTGCTGATTCGTGATCTGCACAATCTCATTGTCTCAATTGCATCCTTGCAAGCTTCGCCGTGGAACCTCCAATTTTTGATTCACATTTGAAAATTACCATGATTAGAAAATTAGGAAACTGGAAGGTTTTTGTTAACTTAAAACCGTTTATAATGTATTAAAATCCTGCCTTTTGATTTTTATGTAGTAAAATTTATAATAATGCAGATATTTTCATTGCGAATCTTATTAGATACACTGTCTGGCCAAATTATTATGAATACCTACCTAATACTTCATCTCTGTATCATGGCGTTTCATTCAACCTGTTTTTGGAGCAGTTTATCAGTTGAAGCGAGTGGCATTGTAGATATAAGGGATAGTTACAGATATAGGGAATGTGTGATATGAAGCAAACAAGAGAACTTGAACTGCTGCTAGACCCTTAAAAAAGTCTGTGAAGAGTATGGAAAACCAGTTTGATAGGCCTGAATGCTGAACTTGTCCTATAACACTTTGATCGTTTTCATGGATACTGGTAGAGAAAGCAAGAGCTGCTACCCCCACTTGAAAACAAGTTAATGACATTAAAAATATATAAATTAATATGGTGTTTTGAAAGGACGCTTAGAGGAAAAACAACCTAACCCTAGAAAGGACTGAAACAGAAATATTGCACTACCTTGTTACTCAAACCGTTTTAGACATTGCTTCTTTCGTAAGTTTTGTTAAATTGAACAAACTTCGACTCTTTGGAAATATGTGGATGCCTGACACACCTGACTCTAAAATGTTTGGAACATCTTGGATATCAGGTAGTTTGATTTCGTGAATAATGATCAAGTTAGATCAATGAATCGTTAACTGCCTTTAAGTAGAATCTTTTGTTGAAAGAGAAAGTTGTGGTTTTGCTTGTTGCCCACATCCAGAATCTCCATCCTCTGAGGAATAGCTCCATCCTTTTTAGGAATAGCTCAGTTAGCTAGCGTCCTTTCTGAGCTATTAACGCTAGCTAACTGAGCTATTCCTAAAAGTTTAAAGGTCAAGAAAGAAAAAGAAGGCAACTGCCAAATAAGAACTTATTAGCTTGGTTGCGCTATAATTCGAAGAAGACTTTGTTTATGTCAGGAATAAAATTTAGGTTATTTAATAGTTTAATTATATTTTTGAAAAGAAAATAACATTTTTTTTTTCAAAACTGTCACATAAGCAGTTTTAAAGTTGCACGTTATCCATGGTCAAAAATATCTCTATTAAATTGTAACTTTTGTATTGTAACTATTCCTATAAATTCATATCAATAAAGCTTTGTTTTCTAAAAAGAAGGCAGTAGTTTAAATTTTAGGCTTAAAACTAAGAATAACGTAACCATCGCATACCATAAAGACAAATTACTGTTTTGCGGCTAACTCATGTATCAAAATAACTATCAAAGGCAGTTTTATATCCCTAACAACACCGACTACATTGACAATGATGTTTGTTTACACCACTGAACAACATGGACGTTATCACCTATCTATATCTTTGCATATATGGTTTACATAGGCATATTATTTTTAAAAGTACCTCTTTTATTTCAGAACTTAGCAAACTGGAGACACCGAAAATTTAAATGATAATGAAAAGAGTTAAAAAAAATGCCTGTACTCGGCTTTGTCATCTCCCGAAGCGTTTCTTCACATGAATACTCTAATCACCATATCGCCCACATTTGTTTGAACTTTGTAATTACCTGCAGGGATCCGATGGGGCGCCGTTACCGAAGTTACCTGCTCACCATGCAGAAACTAGGCATAACGAACACGTGTTTGTTGCACACGAGAGAAAGACCAGCTGACGCGATTCCCACGCCGCTTAAGGGACTTCGGGAGCAACGTTATGACAACGCCCTGTATTGTTCCCTGGCTGGAGGAGAATAAGGATGGAGATTAGGGATGTGTGTACCTAAGACGACCAGTTCGTTCTCTCTCTTCTGCCTTCCTATTCCGATTTGTTGCGGAAGAGCTGCTAAAGCCTTCGTACTGATTTCTAAGCACCCGCTTATTGGATAGATTCCTCGATTACCGGTTTCACCCTCCTCTTTTCCGCTCTCTCTTCCTTTCTGCTATGTATTCCGTTCTATCTCTCTCCATCTCTCTGAATAAGTACATATACATGTATGCAGACCTTTAGAAATGCCTGAAGTGTTCCTGAATTTGCTGCTTTAGTGATCACTTTGAATATTCGCGAACTTCGAGATAATCAGTCACTGAAGAAGGGACAGAAAGAAAGAAATGTTAAAGGAATAAAATAAAACTAATAAAATTTCTTTACTGAAGGCTTTTCATTTTAGTTTTGCTTTTCTTTATGTTTCTTTATGATTTTTTTCCTAGTAAACTTTGGATGATAGGGACGTTTTTAGGTTGCATACGTTTCTCATCTACTCTTCAGGAAAATAGCATGCTGAGGGATTAAATTTTTTTATACAGTTTGCATTTGTCTGACACTTTGTTGATCATCGTCGCCGATAAAGGATTTTGGTTGGTTTTAATTGGTTTTAATTCTCAGGAAGGTGGGGAATTTCTTCCGTAGATATGAGGTCGAAATCAATTGCAATCGTTGCAAATGTGTGTACTTTTTAAATATCATTTCTATTTCGATGCTTGACTTTTTTTATGAGTATGTGTGTGTGTATTCAACTGCAATAATGTTTTCATAGTAACCATAAGATGGCGGTACTGTATTATGGTTACTTAAAATTACAGAGGCCCGAATTGTTTACGTAATTAAATGATAATAAATGTTTGTTTATGAATCATTCCAACTGACGGACAAAGCTACTAGAAACTTGCTCTTTTGTTTGAACACTTATTATGTAAAGTAAATTTCTTTTCTGACAGTTCATTTGCCACCAAGGTCTGAATTTGACAAACTACATGTAACACGTTGACGCTACTTTGGGGGTATTAAGAAAATTCTAATGATGCTCTTG
The DNA here is from genome assembly GCA_038380435.1 of Ryuthela nishihirai. Taxonomy (NCBI): domain Eukaryota; kingdom Metazoa; phylum Arthropoda; class Arachnida; order Araneae; family Heptathelidae; genus Ryuthela; species Ryuthela nishihirai. The sequence continues at coordinate 22,596,699 of JAWZYU010000009.1, read as the reverse complement.
AGAAAAGTAATATATGATGATTATGAATCTCCTTTACATAGTTTCATGGTTTAACATCCCAATCGACGAGGAGCATTTACAAGCAAAATAACATATTACTGAGAGTAATCTATGTATAAGCGCAGTCTTCTTTCGGGTGACTTTTTAATATTCAAGTTAAGCCAGTGGTTCATAACAGTAATCATCTCGTAGCCCAACAGATTATACGAATATGTTCTCTCTCCTGGTAGCAATTTTAATACTCTTTGAACCTTCGACTTTTCCTAAGAATGAATGTATTATTTTACTACGTATTGAACGGTTGGTAAAATGTATGTTTCTGCAGTTAAATGATGGAAAATACTTTAAAATATTGATATCCAAGGAAGTTTCCATTCGAACTAGTGATACTCTGAACAATTTTATTATAGTAACATTATTCTGATTGAATAGTTACATTAAATAAAACCTCTAGTTATTTAAACAGAAAAGTTGTTTCACAGCACAGAGCCTGTCAGGAACGTACCCAGTGTTGGGGAAGGGAGGGTTCGGACCCCTAAGCCGAAAATCTTGTCGTCTTACACGAAATCTAAGCTTGTCTACCACCTATCTGATTTGAAATCCAAAATAGTTGTAATTGTATGTTTTTATTTTACTATATGTCCAACAATAAAAGTAGATTTAAAACAACTATAAAATATTATTTCAAATAGGATATTACTTTAACCTTCCCTGTCTGGTGGAATATTTTAGTAATTGGGAAACTCTACCCAAGTCTTGTTCTCAGAGTCACGCCCCCCCCCCCCAACTCCCTGAAATTGAAATGCCGGACCTCCGCCCCCACACCAAAGTTAAATTATTGAACCTTCCCCGAAACTAAATTATTCATTCTTGGACACCCCCAAATGAAATAATTTCTAGGTATTAAGAACTCCAGGCACTAAGAAACTAGGAAATCTCGTTTTCCTAGTTTCTGACTGCCTGGGAATTATATTGAATTTTTAATTATCATTTTATTAAAATATTATTTTTGTTATTTTTATATATTTTATACAGTATCATTATAGGAAAATATCCATTTTTGAAGTGCTATATTTTACCAATTAATTAAATAATAAAAGAAATTTTTCGCCAAAATCTCAAGAAACGCTCAAGGTATCTTTATTATGAAGACGCGAAGTTAGTTGGGTTGTATTACCTCTGAGCAGCACGTTTTTTCTCACAATGGGCTAAATGGCCAGGTCTCAAGGACTCCGAGAAGGTTGGAAGACGGGATCGACTGAAACAGCTGTTGAGAGACTGATGATAGCCTCCCGTCAAGGCCATCCAGAGTATTCTTTAGCTTGCACAGGGTATGGCTCTCTACCTCATGGAGCCCACGGTTTAACGTTCCATCCCACGGTCAGCGGTATTTCAAAGCCCATCGGTGTCCCCTACTGACCGCGGGCAGGAGTTTTAGCGGATTTAAATTTCAACACTGGCCCAGCTAGGACTCGAATCTGGGAACTGCAAATTACGAGACTAAGGCACTGCCGACTGAGCCACACCCGCCCCCGTGAAGTTAGTATCACAAAGTAAGATTAGTATCACAGACAATATCTTGAGTCAAATTTATAAATTGCGGGTTTTGTAGAGGCAGAACGATCTTTTAGCCCCCACAAACTCCCCACTTGACAGCATTGAACTTCCTTTTTTTAGGACGCATTAAAAACATCGTTTAATCCTAAAAATTCGCAATTTACGGCATTTGAAATAAAGAATCACTGCAGTTGTTGCAAGTGTTGTTGTTACACCTGGCATGATGAGTCGAGTATGGAAGGAAATTGAATGAACAATAAAGTCGGTTGAACACAAAAGGAAAGCACAAAATTGATTTTGTTATTTAATTATTTAATAAAATATAACACTTTAAAATTTTGGCATTCTTTTAAAATAACCCTGTATATATATTTTTTTTCGATGTAAGATCGCTGCCCTCGAATGGCATTGCAACCCAGCCACGTGTTCAGAAATATTCTAGGTAGTATAACATAGTGACTGCTGCCACTGTTCAGTGCTTCATTTTTGCATGAACTGTGGTGTAGATTCCTTGATTACAGTTCGCCAGTGTCGTAAATTAATTTAAACTTGTGGTTAATTAGTGATTTCATTAAACATTTTTCATTAATTCGTTCTTCCAATTAGCTCCCAGTTCCAGTATATCACTACAGGTCAAGTTATAATGGTCATAAGTTCAAAACCTCATTGTTGAAGTAAATCGTATGGTAGCTTATTTATCAGTGTATATTTATCAGTAAATCGTATGGTAGCTTATTTTATCAGTGGAAGGTTTATGTGATAGAAGAATTTATGTGTGACATTAAAGGCAAAAAAAAGACAGAGTGTGCATATTTTACATATACATATTGTTACGACAGATGAATATGCTACAATGAATTTGTGATAAACGCGTCATGAACGCTTGCATGTGCTTCAGCGTGAGAATTACGTCCCCAACGACATCGAACGACTTGACAAAAAGAATAAGGGATAAAGTTGTGTGGATCTGGCATCAGGGCCTCTCAAGGAGGCGGTTGTATTTTGGTGTGCTGAACGATTTTACTGGTTTAATACTGGGATATAAGATTATTTGAAGTTTATAGGGTGTAAATTAAGTGAATTTTTATGTTCTAGCTTCTTGAAAAGCTTTATTCCATCAACTAATTTTGTGAATTTTGTGAGTGTGCACTTTAATATGAACTTTCATTAAAATGGCGAACGGATCTCGCAAAAAGAAATCTTCACCAACTGGATTTAAAATAAAAGTGAAAAGAAATAAATCATATAATCCCTTGAACAAAACTGATATGGAAAACAAGGAAAACAAGGAATCTACACAAGAAAACTCCATACTAATAAAGGATCTAAAAGTATCATCAGAATCTGATACTTCACCCATCAAATCAATTGAAGAAAACTCAGAAACAACGACTTTAGCGTTAGAACAACAAGATGGCCGACTACACGGAATTACAGAGATAACTACTGATACATGTAAACCGAATATAATTACAAAGTCTGAAGTTGATGATATACAAACAAAACAGAATATTGCTAATACCATTAATGATATTAAAAATAATTGTGATGATGATTCAAAATATACTATAATACTTCACTTGATTCAGAGAACTTAAATCCATCGGAACTTAAAGATTTTGCTCTGGATGTATCGGGAATCAAAGATGACATTAGTGGTTTAGATATACAAAAAGTTTCTTCCTTTTTTAATAATCTCTTAGGAGAGAGAATTTCAGGAAGATTTATTTCGTTTGGTAGACTATTACTTTTTCCTAAATCTATTACTCAATAGGATAAGATTTTAAAATTGTCAGAAATTCTATCAATCCCTGTTAAGGTTGAATTTTCTAAATTCATTAAATCTATTCTGGGCACTGTAATTAATGTGCCAGTAAGTATTCATGATTCTGACTTATTAGATATGCTTTCAGATTAAAATGTACTAAGCTTAGAAGGATGGTGCATTTTGATAAAGAAGCGTTAACTAAAAAAATTCAAATAGTTCAAGAACTCATATGGTTGTAATCGAATTTGAGGGAGATGCATTCATTCATTCATTCAACTTCACGGGTATTGGGAGGTCCTTCTTCAGGCTTTCCCATTAACAGTGTGTTTTACTTATTTATTTATGTTTTCTTCACTTCCTTGCTTGAGAAAATCAAATTTAAAGAGTAAAATAAATCTATATAATTTCTTACTTAGATAAAATCAAAGACATTACATTAAGTTCTAAATTTTTATAGAATATGTCATGTCAGTTATTTATAAATATAATTCTGGCCAAGCTTTATAGAAATTGAGGGAGATGCACTTCCTTCACACGTTTATATTGGTTTTAACTGTCCCTCTGTTAAAAAAACAACCTTCCACTCAACCTTTGCCTTCGTTGCTATAAATTTGGGCATGCTATTTCTACCTGTACAGGTAGAGAAGTTTGCAAACGATGTGGGGGAAAACATCACCACAGACAATGTGATTCTAAATATTTGAAATGTCCTAACTGCCTTGGACCCCACCAGGCGACCTGGGCCGGCTCTATAATCAGAGTAATAGCATGCAAAGCCAGGACAATTCAATTAGAGGAAGGCATTTCCTCGTAGCAAGCGTTTGTAAAAGCTAAAACTTTAATAAACAACTATAAACAAACCTATAACATTGACTCAAACCTCACTGTTGAAGATAAGCCTATATATATATAATTCTTCCCTCCTCTTGAATACTCCTATGAATAAGAACATTGTCCATTAACAGACTCATTCAGCGATGATCTATGTGTGATATTTTCTATTTAATCATTTATTATTAATATATATATATTTTTTTCTCTTTTTTTTTATAAAGTATCTAGAAGATAAGCCTAAATTAGAAGATTCAGATAACAACAGGATTAAAACTGACATTTCTGAGGACCTGATAGTGCGCTCTTAAATGAAATTTTCTGCGAACGTCACAGAGAGCTTCCCAGTTCTTCCTTCAACGCCAACGGCTACTGAAACCAGAACCAAAACTGTAAACAATCAAATTAATCAAATGGACTATTCTAAGAGTGTTAAAAATATTTCTGGAAGCAATAACTCATCTAATAAAAATATAACTAAACCTTAACCACAAGAAAAAGATTTATTAAATAGAAATGAATTATCAGCGAAAACAAAGCTGAATGATGACAACAAACGTCACATACTTGACGTCATAACTAAACTACTAGACTACCTGTTGCCTAGTGGTCCAGAACTTAATTTAATAAAAGATATTCTCTTATCGTTTTTGGACAGCAGATTTATAATATTACAGTGGAACTATCGAAGTCTATCAAGCAAACTAAGAACATTCAAATTATGTGTTTTCAGGAAACACAAACCACAAAATTACCAAACTTTAACAATTTTATAGCATACCACCAGAAAAATAGTACTCATTCAAGAGGAGTATCTACATATATAAAAAAATCACTACCAGAAAGAGGAGTGGACTTGAGTTTGATACATGATAAGCTTGAAGTTGTAATTGTTCAAACTAAACTAAATAATCATATAACTTATATAATTAATATTTATAATAAATTCAAAGAATACAATAATTTCATATTATTAAATGAAAAACATACAACCTGCTTAAATAGAAATAATAATGAATCAATAATAGATTTAACATTATTCACCAATAAACTTTTAAAAGGTCTACAATGGTCTATCTCTGAAGACAACTATAATAGTGACCATTTACCCATTTTCATATTTTATAAAATTTTAAAAATATAAAACCTACAATACAAACAATTAATTGGAATAACTTTAAAGATGAGATAGATAAAAAAAAAACTTAGATGATATATAAAAGATGAATGTATAGAGATTATAGAATTTTTGTAAAACACAAAAATCAATAATACCACAGCAGTTATTAAAACAATATTCAAACAATTTTTGTTAATAAATTAATAGCAATTCGCAGACGTGCTGAAAGGAAAATGATAAGGAAAAGAACATTTAGAGTTGCTGAAAATTTTAATAGACTAAACAAAGCAATAGGGAAAAAATTAAAAATTTACAATAACTTAATTGGAAAATATTTACAGAAAATTTAAGCTCTCAAACAACAACTACAAATCTATGCAGGATATATAAAAATTATATAATGAGACCACACCTACAAATCCTATACAAACATATGCTATCAAAAACAATAAAACCTTACTAGAAACTGCAGAGGACCTAGCACAAAATTTTATAAAACAACATAAACACTATAAATAAAATAGAACAAGTACAAAAAAATTTAAATATAATACATAAATTTTTCCATTGTAAAACTACAGAATACTTAAATCTTCCTTTTACTTTAAAAGAATTAAGAACTGCAATAAAAAATTTAAAACAAAACACTACACCAGACCCGGATGGGATTACAAAAAAATTTAAAAAACCTTACTAATAAATGGATCATTAAATTACTAAAATTATTCAATGACTTTTGGACTCAATAAGAATACCCAAAAAATTGGAATGAAAATGTTATGAATTTTATTAAAAAAGAAGGCAAACTGGCTGACAACTTACTGTCTTATTGTCCGATTTGTCTTAGTTCTAACATTCTTAAACTATACGAAAGATTAATTTTTAACGGACTGAATTGGCACTTTGAGAGATTCAATTTAATTAATAAAAACTTCTTTGGTTTTAGACCTGGAAGTTCTACAAAAGATCTATTACTAAATTTTCTATCCGATGCCGAATATGCCATCAAAAATGGTTTTTTTTTTGGTTGCTGTTTTTTGATTTGGAAAAAGCCTTTGATTCTGTCTCACATCAAGATCTTATCTCAAAAATTAGAAAATTTAAAATCTGTGACAATATGTATCATTTTCTTTAACAAATTATTCAACAAAAACAATTCAGAGTGAAAATTGGCAATGACATTTCAAAAAAATATAACTTTCATAATAGAATTATCCAGGGAGATATCCTTTCTCCATTATTTTTCAATATATATTTAAATATTAATTCAGTTTTTCATCAGAAATTACATATACTACTTATGCAGATGATATTATAATTTGAACTATACACAAAGACCTAGACATTATAAATAAAATTCTACAAAAAAAATTATAAATTATCAATTTACTGTTCTTGATAATAAATATTTGATTTAAATCAATTGATCTAAAAATATCTATTGAAAAAACTAAAATCATATATTTTCATAAAAGATTTAAAATTACAGATGAATTAAAAATAAATTTAAATAATACAGAAATCAATATCAATGACAACATAAAATTCCTAGGATTACATGTAGATTCTAAATTTCTATGGAATCAATATATCAATTATGCTAAAAATAAAGCCACTAAACTATTGAACTTCATGAGATATTTAGGTAGCTCAAATAGGGTTTCTCCATTAAAAATCTTTTACTAATTTTTAATTCTATAATATTACCAAAGTGTACCTACGGAATTGAACTCATTAATCAAATCTCTAATACCAAAATTATTATATTAGAAACAATTCAAACAAAAATTTTAAAATATTGTCTTGACCAATTTCAAACTTCAAATAATTTAAACATATATGCCGAAACATCAATTCCACCACTTGAAATAAAAAAAATATTTATTATCAAATTTAATATTTAGAATAATTAGCAAAATCATTCACACCCTATAATCGAAAAATTTATTAATAACTTCCAAGATGTAACCTTATATAACTTTTATGAAAAAGAACAATTACTATATATTCTTAACAATAACCTCAGTGAAGATTTGATTCCTAAATTCCCATGTTGGATCTCAACAACTACAATCATTATTGATACAATTCCTGGAATTGATTATAAAAAGCAATTTGATCCAACTATTGTAAAAATATTATCAGAGAATTATATCAATGAAAAATATAATAACTTTGTTCAAATCTATACAGATGGATCATTAAATTCTGATAAAACCATTACTTCTGGAGCAATATACTGCCAATTAAAAAATACGAACAACAATTTAAATTTAAGATAATGAACCTGTTTTTCTAGCAGAACTTCTAGCAGTTATATTTGCAATAAATTGGTCCCTGAAATTTAGTAATAAACATATAGTCATTTTCACTGATTGTAAAAGTACTCTAGACCTCTTTCAATAAAACCCATTTAAAAATAACTTCCCCAGTTTTTTAAATGATATTTATTAACTGACATATGATCACTTAAAGAGAAATAATATAATAACTTTACAATGGCTACCCTCTCATGTGAATATAAAACATTATGAACATGTAGATTTATTAGCTAAAAATGCAAAACTTCTTAATAATACAATCACTACCCCTTTTCATTTTATATTACACAAAAAATCAAATAAATCTAAAATATTAATTGAAGCACAGAATTGGTATAACAACAAAGCAATTAATACACACATCGATATCAAATATTAAATAAAATTGAAAAATTTTCAAATTTATGGGTTTATGTAAAAGAGAAATAATTATAATACTCAGAATAAAAGCTAACTTAGCTCTCACGAACTCAACTTTATATAAATTTAAAAAATTGATTCTCCGAACTGCAATAAATGTAATGTAAAACAAACCATAGAACACATAATATTTAATTGTAAAAATTACGAACCAGAAAGAAAATCTTATTTTAATAAAGCAAAAGCATACAATATTAATATATATAACTTTAAAAATATCTTAGAATCTACCAGTAAGAATCTTAAACCTATCCTATATAACGTATTAATTCGATTTCTTAGAAATATTAATATTTTAGATAAATTGTGAAAAAATGAAAATATACCTACATAAATGAAAAATAATTATATAGAGGAAAAAAATGATAAAAAAATAGATAAAAAAAGTAGAAAAAATGCAAAAAAATAAAAAATATATATATATAAAAAAGAGAAATTTTATTTTCACTAAAATTTTGTCTGAATGAGTCTACATCTATCAAGTTATTAGATGTAGGAATTTTCATTTGTGGATTTGATTTGGATTGGTTTGGATAAAGTTGTGTTATGAAGCGCACTTAGAGTGCAAATGGAAATATAGTCTAAATTTTTACGTGACAAAATAATCTAAAGAAGAAGTATTTTTATATCGTGAGTACGCGGGAGCTTAAAAAGAGTTGATTAGTGTAAAATTAGTAAGAAAAGACGAAGGATTGTTTACGCCGAAGTGAAAGTTATACAAGAAACATGGCAATAAAAATGAAGAGGTAGTATGTTAGCCGAGCAGACAGAGCTGGTCTTAACTTTTCTGTAATAAGGGTTTATCAATTGTTACACAGTTGTATTTAGTTTGTTTGTAAGATTTGGTAAGGTTATTCTCGATTGGTGCAGGTTTATTTACATATATGATTTGCATTGGTTGAATTTAGTTTGTATAAATAATTTCATCCATACTTTTGTAATAAATTGCATTATTTTTGAATTATCATTGTGATATACTATTTACTTGAATTAACGCTCAGTGCTCATCCATTCAATTTGTAACAATGAATAATCCTCAGATTACAGAAGTCCAGCCAGATCGTGATTCGATGTCCGGAAATTTGTTCGACAACATTTGTTCGAAATGGAAATTCCTCCTGAACGAAAATATACTCGACGGAATTTTGTTCGTAAAAGAAATTTGTACGAAACGGAATTTTGTTAGACGAAAATTTGTTCGATCAACATTTTGTCGAAAATTTGAGAATTGAAAAATATTGAGAGACAGCTAGAAGGAGGCGTACTCCTCGATAAGATCTTCTCTTCTGGTTTGTCACTTGAGAATCATCTCAGGAGAGAGGCAACAGAGGAGAACGCTCAGTTTTAGATTAGGCAGAATAAAACTCTTGTTTTCCAGACAATATAGACATTTATACTAAAAGTTAGAAAAGGGAAGAGTCGAACTCTCATACCATTCTATAACAATTTTCTTACTGTATCCCGAGACCTAGCCACCATGACCATATATATGGGCTTTATCACCACACTTTCATACGAAGTACTTTCACACCATTTAACAGAAATAAAAGAATAACGTATCAACTCTGGCGAAAGTGGGGTGCTCGCTTTCACAGGAAATGGAGTTCATTATTTTTCGCTCTAACATCCTGTAACAGTACAAATTGTAATTGAGAATTGGGAAAATGCAAACAGTAATATTTTATAAGTAAATATTATACAGATAAGGGACTTTTCATTCGTTACTTTAAACGAAAGAATTGCGTTTCCCACCCACTCCCAATGCAAATTAAACTTGTTTGACCATGGCACTTCGAGGCGGGAGTTGACTCAATAGGTAGTGCGTTAGGATAGTAATCTGTGCTTCCTAGGTTTTAGTTTTAACTGTGCCAGCTTTGAGATTTATGTCAGCTCACCCCACACTGCCGTCGATTAGAAAGAGAACACCAATGGGCTAGGAAAGGCTGCCGTCGAAAGGTACGTTAATCCAAAGCCCCATGTGCAGGAGAGAGGAGAGAGAGCCATGCTAACGCCTATTACAAGAAGACCAAAGAACTGCTCCATGACGTCATATTAGGTAGACCCACGCTAGTCCCGTCACAAGCACTTCCCTTGTTAACTTTAGCTGTATGATATTGATTCCCGCCGGATTTTTTTTAAAAGATATAACGAGCAAGTTTCTCAAGCACTTTTTATTATTGTAATTGACGATTTCATACATCGTTAAGTATAATTTTTTTTTTCATTTAGGATTTTTATAGCTTTGCTCGGAAAATTTTCAGCCGAAGCTGAACAATCAGTATATAGCCGTTTTCAGCAATTTTTTTATTGAATAAATAATAGATTTTTAGTTTTTATTAGAAAAACTACTCTTGATCATGACAATATTGAACTGTTTCTTACTTTTAATCTTAACAGTTAATCACTTTAAATATTTCCTGAGGACGTTTAATTTCTCATCACTTCCAAACGAATTAATGAAATATAATTTTAAAGGATGGAAAACAGCAATGTTAAATTGAACAAATAATTTTATTTCAACATCAAAGCATGTGTACACAAACTATACGATTAAAAAAAAGCCATTTTAAGAGTCAATAATTTATCCGTCCTGGTATTTGATAGTCATATTTGAATACTACTAACATGATTACTACAATAAATTTCAATTCTTAATTTTTCGAACCTGACAGGATTTTTTCCCCTCTACTTATTACATACAATCAGTGATTGGATTATCTAAAGAGCTTTTGGTTGCAAAATTAAACAAGACACTGCATATCATTTTAAGCACAAAATATAAATTACATACTTTTTAAGATGTGCTTATACTAAGATTTTACAGATTATATCTATATTTCCGAAGCTCTATACTAAGCTTTTACAATTTATATCTATATTTACGAAGCTCTATACTAAGCTTTTACAATTTATATCTATATTTACGAAGCTCTACACAAAGCTTTTACAATTTATATCTATATTTATCAAGCTCTATACTAAGCTTTTACAATTTAAATCTGCATATAATTGTTGTATAATATCAAAGGAATATTACAATTAAAATATAGAACTCTAAAAACAAATCTGATGAAATTTATTGAGTAATCAGTGACCAAACCAACGAGAAAAGGAGACAATCTGCAACCTTGTCTAATTCTACTAGCAATGTTAAAATAATTGCCTTATCAACTTTCACACATAACTCAGTGTTATTATAGAGATTTTTCATTATGTTAATTAACTTGTCTGGTACAAATTATTAATGTCAACATAGTCAAAAGTCTTTTTGAAATCTACAAAGCTAGTAACCACAAGTTTCGGAAACTGTAAACATTTCTCAAGAATACTATATTTGGTGATACGTTTTAATTTGTTTTCTTTTTTTGCTTCGAATGCGTTTCATTTCTATCAATGCGGTCTTTATAATTCGTTTTTTTGTAAAAGAAAGTTAATGGTATCTAGATAGTTTGTAAAACAAGCAACGTTTTATTCTTCCTAGCCGTCCCGTGGCCGAGTGGTTAGCGCGCTTGGCTACTGATCTACGGGACCTGGGTTCGAGCCCCGGGAGGCATGGATGTTAGTGTTGTTTTTCTGCTGAGGTCCTGCCATCCTCTCAGATCTTCTACTGTGGCATATAAACTGACAGGCTTCTGTCAGACCTCTGTGGCAAGCAGCTGCTTGAGGGGGTATTTATTTCATTTTTTTTTATAATCTAAAATGGAGAATTCTCTTCTGTCGTCTCTCTTCCCATACCCCTTCCCTCTAATATGATTCCACAGTTACAAACCAGAATAGTGCCTTATCGAAGAGTACTCCCTCTAGCTGACCCTCAATATTCCACAATTCTCAAACTTTCTACAAAATGTTGGTTGAACAAATTTCCGTTTCGAACAAATGACACCAAACCCTGTGATTTAGTCCTGTGCACAAAGCTACACCGAACAAGAGCTAGTGCGTTTGACATGCACGCCTAACTCCAATTACGGTCCTATTTGTATTTTCCACTTGTTCGCAGTCTCACTCTTTTCTTTGAACTTTTGTGCATATTTTTCAGAATTTTTATTCAGAAATGATTTCTAGAAACAAAACTTAGGAACGTTCAGGTACGTACGTGCACGTACAATTATCAAGGACTAATGTTAACAAGCGTTTTTATTTTTTTCTTATATTTACTTTTTATTTCTTGTTATATTTTTAATAGTGATGATTGACCTAAAACTTAAAAAATCTTAAACGAATGAAATATCGATAGAGCATTGGACAAGAATTCTTCGCCTAAGCATCGGTCAAACCCGCGAAACGAATTTTGAATAAATCATTTTTTTCTACTATGAATGTATTCTCCTCATTATTATTCGATTGTACAAAAAATAAGAAATCTTCCATCAGGGTAGTTCGCCTCTATTTTTTTTATCACTTGCTTTCCTGTGATCGAGTGGTTAGTTGCATGACACCCAAAAGGACCCGCGTTCGAGCCCCGGATAAAGCATCGATATTTCCTTTCTTGTGTCTGGTGTCCTTCTGCCGAGGCGTCGCCTTCGTCACAGATAATCTCTGTGGCGCAAGATACTTACAGACTCATCTCAGAATTCTGTGGCAAGCAGCTGCTTGCGAGTTTTTTATGAGTGTGGAAAATAATAAATAATAAGTATTTAAATAACCAATATTCTAGAAGAAAAGTTTCTTTTTTATCTCATTATTCATTTGAAACAAAAAAATCAATAAAATGCACTTGCACAATAGCTCCCTGATGGTAAAACTCTAAATGGCACGTAATTATTTGGGATAGCCAACTGAATTAAATATTACCACTTTAATGACATAACATTTGAGTATACGCTTATGTAACTGCGAAGCAATTTCACAGAAGCGATTCAATAAATTCTAACCAGCGCATTTAAATACTAGCTGCAATGGTACAAGCAAAGATTGTTCTGTCTTTGACGCAAAAGAAAATTAACTACAGCAGAAGAGGGGCAAATCCTTTAGAGCTAATTCACCGAATCGAAATTCCGTTACAAGGGGTGCATCATTAAAACAAAAAGGTTTCCCTTTTCCTAGTTCATATATTTTCCGGAAAATCCGGCATGCACATGAAACTCGGAGAGTGAAGCTCTTTTAAATTAAGCGACTTGTTCAGGCAGAAAATTCAGCGAGATTTTGTTACTGCTTCACCCTTGTTCCAATCATCGGATCGTTGGAAGCAAACAGGGCGAAACAAGTACAGTTTAAGATTGCATCTTTTCAGCTTCATACGGTTCAAGTGATAATCAGGAAATAGAATGTTCTGCTAATGCCAGAATCGACTTAGTTTATTTTACCAGGCGTTAAATAATGGCGGTAACAGGTTCTAAACTAACTGCATGTTGACTTAGTTATATGGGAGTAACTTGAGCAATTACACTTTGCAAATATAATATTGTTACAAATTAAATGAATGAAACTGAGTGTGAATTCAATTAAATAATATATAACAATAATAATTCTAAAACAATGCAATTTATTACAAAAGTATGGATGAAATCATTTATATAAACAAAATTCAAACAGTGCTTATCATATATGTGAATAAATCTGCAATCTGTCGAAAATCTTACAAACAACTAAATGTAATTATATACCAAGTGATGAATTTTTCTGTGATGAATTTTTCTTACAGAAAAGTTAAGACCAGCTCTGTCTACTCGACTAACACATTACCTCTTCATTTCAATTGCCATGTTTCTTGTATAACCTTCACTTCAGCATAAACAATCCTTTGTCTTTTCTTACTAGTTTTACTAACAAAATTCTTCACTAATTAACTCTTTTAACATCCCGTGCACTCACCACATAAAATACTTCTTCTTTAGATTATTTTGTGACGTAGATACTTAGACTAACTACGTTTCCTTTTTGCACTCTGCGTTTCATAAACACAACTTTATTCCTTAATCTTTTTAATCAAGTCGTTCGATATCGTTGGTGAACGTAATTCTCATGCTAAAACATACGCGAGCGTCCATGACGCGTTTTTTTATGAATTCATTGTAGCACGTTCATCTGTCGTAACAACATATATGTTAGTTTATGCGTGGAAATAACTAGTTTGTTTGCTATAGACATGGATTGTGAACGGTATATGTATAGATTTTTCTGCAAAAGCTAGTTGATTGAAAAGTCGGAAGTCTGACATATCCTTCCCTAATTTTGAATTACACCGAATTCTCGATTTAACGGACTAACAAGGGGAAGGGGTGTTAATACCGAAAGTCCGTTAAATCCTAATGCTTATATTGCGATGCCCAGTGTCCATGACCATGTCTTATAGTAACCAATGCAGTGCATAGGAACACCATTAAATAGCCGAATGCATGTATCTATTACTTGACTAGCAATACAAACTCTAAAATGAACGATACGGTACACTATACAGAAAATCTTTGATTTTGAGGCTGAGAAATTATCATGATACCGTGATCACTTACTTTGTTGGTGAGAAGCTAGAATCCTTTTGTTGCATCTTATTAGAGGGTTGTGGTGATGAACTAGAATGCTAGTATTGCCTCTTACTACTATAAGGTTGTGGTGAAGAACTAGAATGCTACTGTTGCCTCTTATTAGTAGAATATTGTGGTCAGGGAGACTTGGGAGGAGCATCAACAGGCTTGTAGAAATTTAAGAGCTAATTTTAATTTTAACTGAACAGAAGAAAATCAAATTATTCTGGAGCGGGGCGGATCGATGTTGATAGCGAAATCCAAATTCCTTAAAAATGAGATTTTCCTGTACTGATTACTGAGATATTTCTCTTATTTTTGGGCACTATATAATCTAGATTAATCAATAATGCGTGTTGTTTCAAATGTAGCTGTTTAAAGCAAATTAAAATTTTTTTCCTCGAGTTTTCGAAGGAACTGAAATTTGAGAGAGAGGAAACTTGCCGATTATTTTAAAAAAGTAGAATAACTAAATTAAGAACATTATACGACATTGCCCAAATCCCCTTCCCACCAAGATAAAGTATCTTGTGTTTCCCCAAGTGCTTTTTTTTATGAAACTCAGAAAAATGTCTTTTGCCTCCCCAAGCTACGTTACTATTTGTACCCGCTTCAAACGAGCGTACCATTTTTGTCGCCCCAGACAATTTTACCATCTAAAATAACAGAATTTACATTTCTGTCCCCATATTCATTAAAGTACCGTGTGAGTTATAAGGAATTACTATGATCTGAAAATTACTTTCTTTTTCTTAATTAATTATTAGGCATATTACCCTTTTCGGTTTCATTTTTCATTCCATCTTCTTGAAGAAATAAATCGTCTTGTAGAGGTGTCGGATAATTTTATTCGGTCAAAAGCAAAAACAACGAAAAAAAAGACAAACAAACAAATTCTGAGAGCCGCAAATTATAATCGTTATTAGGTCAAAAGCCATAACAACGAAAAGAAAAAGAGCTTCAATTTATTCTATTTTATTAACAAAAAATAAAGTCATAAGGGAATAGTTTTAAAATAGATACGTATATTCAAGTGAACACAATAAAACTATTGAAAGCATATTTTAAAAATAAATATCATTCATCAGTGCGACTTTCTAATTTGTGTCTTTTCACCTAGCGTATTCAAATTTCGAACGTACTTAGAACATTTGCTTTTTTAATGATTTTTGAGTTTGTGTCTACTTGATCAACATATTTAAATTTGCAGAGTGTTTAGAACATTTGAATTGTATCAGTGCTTTGAAACTATCGCCTTCTAACCTGTTCCGGTGTTTATTTTCAATGAAATTCATTACGAAAAAAAAATGCTGTTCAATGTTGAGCGAAGAAACGTTAAGAGCCTAAAAGTTTGCATCAAGGGCCGTGTTTCAACATGCTCAAAGCAACGGGTTTCCGACACCTTTCTAGTAGATCTCTTTTCTTACTCAGCTTTGAGGTCTTTCGGTTCTTGTGTGAAAAGAGAAAGCCACTCAGAAGCAAAAACAACCAAACAAATGTATATCACCTATATACCAGTAGAATAACAAATCTGAAACATATTGTAGTAAAATTACGATAATCTGGCATCTTACATTTCGGATTTCCCAGTAGGTCAGCATCCGATAGGCAGAGAGGCCTTGCAGACGGATTCCGTTGTCAGTCCACCATTTTTCGTACTTCCGAACGTTAACATATTGGTCATCTGTTATTTTTATTATTTTATTTACTGTTCTTACGATCATTTTAATAGTGTCTAATTTATAGAAATGTGAAATAAAAGCGCCGTGGACTTTATGGGAGCATCATTCAGTAGTCTGGAACATCCAATAAACCGTCACCACTCAAATCCCAATAGTGCCGGACTATCGGAATTTTACTGTATCAGATTAAATACATTGTTACGGCCAGGAAATTTAATTAAATGATCACCGCCGGTGGTACTCTAGTGACAAAGTCGAAACAATGAACTTGCTGCAGACACAAGCCGCCTGTTCGACCAAATGCAAATGAATGGGAACAATTTCTAGAACTCAGTAGAATGTTTTAATGCTTTGATGTTATTGCAGAGCTAGGCTTCATGATGTCTTGTTTGACTCGTTAAAAGTTAGAGTATGAGTTATTAAGCCAGTGGGCACTATTGGGATTTGTGTTGGGTTGTATTACCTCTGAGCGGCACTTTTTTGCACATCATGGGCTAAATGGCCAGGTCACATGGACCCCGAAGGCTCAGAGAAGTTTGGGGGAGGGGCCCCACTGGAACAGCTGTTGGGAGACAGATGGTAGCCTCCCGTCCAGGCTATCCAGCGTGTTCTTTAACGTGCACAGGGTATGTCTCTCCCGCACACGGGGCCACGGCTTAACGTCCCATCCGACGGACGGCGGCCTTTCCAAGCCCATCGGTATCCCCTACTGACCGTGGGCAGAGCGGGGAGTTTTGCGGAGATAAATTTCAACGCTGACCCAGCTGGGACTGGAACCTGGTAACTACAGATTACGAGCCTGGCGCGATACCGACTGAGCCACCCCAGCCCCTGGGATTTGTGTGGTTGGTGAATGAGTTAAGAGGAAGTTGTAGCAGAACGTTTATAGTGAGGCGTGGTAGGGGAGGTGCCAATGAAAGTAATCGAGATAAAGTATTGTAGATAAAATGTTTTGTAAATAAGATATACATTTTGCAAACTAATAGTCTCTTGCTGTATACAGATGTAGATTAGTATAAGTTTGTTTATGAATTTTAAAGCAACATTTGTTCAACTGTTTGCTTCTCAATGGAATAATTTTTGAATAAAGTGAATTTTTCCTTTAGCAAGCTTCTTTTATATCTAACGATATGCATATTTTTCACATTACATGTAGCCACTACTGTGTAATGTATTTCAGTGAGTTTTCCCAGAGGCGGATTTGCTTATAGGCTTATGATCCCGTCTATTGGGAGCCCCCAAAACCTTTCTGTGAATTTATAACTATTTGTTTCGTAAAAATCCATAGGACTCCTAAAGGTTGTTCGACTTAGAATCCATGCAGTTTATGTAGTCCCTGGACCGCTAAATTCGCTACTGCCTTTGCCTGTTTTGTTTCATAAAGGAAATTTCCTAGACGGTAAGAGCTAAAATTATCAAATTTGGTATACAAATTTTTCTTATAATGATTTAGATCAGTATTCAGCAAGCTTTTTGAAAGGAGAGCACTAAAGTATTCAAAGACAGATTTGACGACCTCCTCATAAAACTAAAAGCAGTATAATAATAATTGGAGTTTTTGCGTTCAGCTGTTTATTCCGTTGATGGGATACAGAAATTCTTAATCAAAATATTCGAAAAGCACACCGCATTATTTCACTAAATATTATATCGTTTGTAAGAAATGTTTAACACCAAGTATAGCAAGTCTGTAACAGCAGAAGAAATTTTCGTTCATAAACGTGCTCGCGAGCATTTCTTATAGCTCTGAGAGCATAATTGGCTCATTGAGCTGAAGTTTGATTTCGTATTCTTGATTTAGAGCAGCATAAGGTTTTGGCACACCAAATATTCTACCCCCCCCCCCAAAAAAAAAAGTATAAAATAAAAGTTAAACAATGAAAGAACGCTTTAAGAAAACAACTTGGATACCAAAATTCGATGCACAGTTCATCGTAACTTAAAGCAACGTAAGGGCTTGGTCACCGAAATATCACCCCCTCTCAAAAAGGGGTAAGAAATCTCGTAAATGGTAAGAGCTAGGATAATCAGATTTAATGCACAGCTTTCTCTTTTGATGACTTAGGGCAATGTAAGGGTTTACTTCACCTGATATTTCACCCCGCGAAAAGGGGAAAGGAGTAAACGATCAGGAAGGGCATCGAATTATATCTTAAATGAAATCTTCTAATCTAGGAAGTATTAAGGACTCTCTTAAATTATGTCCTTTCCTTTCTCTCATAATACCTTAAAAAAAGGTGAGGGAATATTCACGAGTGTTGACGGTAAAGAGTGTATGTTAAATAAAAGTTTGCCACTTTGGGAGTATCTACTACATGCTTTATAGAGTTTGATTTATGGAGTATAGTAAAACTGGATAAATTTGGTAGTTATGTAATGTATTCAATATAATGCATATCACTTAAAATTTCGTAGAAGAGGTTTTTAAAAAAAAAAAAAAAAAAACATCGCTATTTATTTCATTTTTTTCGGTTTTTATCAGAGTAAAATCTGGTTTTAATAACAACAAGGACACTAAAAAAGTCATTTCGTTTGATAACACATATTTTATTTTATAGAAAAATTAAACTTAAGTGTCCTTTTCTCAAGGACTAAAATACAAGTTGTAAAAAAATAACAGTGCAGATATGCTCACAATAATATACTCCACAGGGATAAATGAAGCGTAAATATCGCATCTCTTTCTGTCTCATTACCTTAACGTATAAAACCAAAGGTCATTGTTTTCGTAACAGGAAGCTGATGTTCCCTACTGCTTAGCAGATACGAGTCAACTGACTACCTGGTGTTAACTGATAGTAGATTTAACTTGAAATGCAGCATACATTATTAAAAGATTAGATTTGTGCCAAGATTGTTAATAAATACGGAATGAAGACTCATATTTTAATTTCAAGCTGAATCTGTAATGGCGTGCTGTCTTCTCTCGTGCAGGATTATCAAGAAAGTCGCCTTTATTTATGTAGTCATGTAGAGGGTGGTTTTAATTAAAGTGACAGTACTCAGAGCGATGTACAGAAAGATCTACTTGACGGATCACAGCGAAAAGTGGTGGATACCTTAATAAGAACATGAGGTAGAGAATTTGCGAATAAAAAAAATAGTTAGTGTTAGTGCCACCAGGTGACGCTAAAATGAAAAAAAAAACAACAACACCAAGTTGAATAAATATAACCTTTATTTTACAAATCAAGATTCTCAATATGTGAACCACTCGTATGCAAAATGTGCTGGAAGCGTAATACGGTATAGTTCACAATTACTTGAAACATGTCTCAGGGAATGGCTGCAACATGCTGTGTTATTCTTGCCTTCAGTTCAGCAAGCGATTCAACATTGCCTTGATAAACTCGGCTTTTCATATAACCCTATAACCAAAAATCGGATGGGTTTAGGTCGTGGGAACGTGGTGACCAAGCATTGGAAAACGTTAGAGAAATTATTCTGTCGTCACCAAATGTGGTACGTTACAATTGCATTGCCATACGTGCAATATGGGGTGGCGCCCCATCCTGCATGAAGGTTATGGAGTCTAAGCAATTTCTTTCTTGCAAAGCCGGAATAATCTTCCGGCGGTGACGATCTGTGTAACGTGGTCCATTCACCGATCGACTCACGGGGCCTTGAGGCGTGATTTCCTCAACGAAAAATAATCCGATTATCAAGTTTGCGGTAAACCCGCACCTTACAGTAGTCGGAGTGTAAGGGCACATCATGCATAGCATGCGGATGTGTAGGTCCCCATATTCGGCAGTTGTGTGTATTCATTGCTCCATGTAGGAAAAAATGCGCCTCATCGGTTCATAAGACTTTCGAAAACCACATGTCGTCGAGCTGCATTCTCGGCAGAAATCGCAAAACGAAGTCGGTACGCTGTTCAGGGTACCAAGCTCGTCCAGCGTTGATATTTATTTTCCTAAAACTCCCCACCCTGCCCTTAGTCAGTGGAGGACACCATTGTGCTTGGAATGGCCGTCGTCCGTCGGATGGGACGTTAAGTCGTGGCCCCGTGTGCGGGAGAGCCTTACCCTGTGCACGTTAAAGAGTATGCTGGGTGGCCTTGACGAGAGGCTACCATCTGTCTGCTAACAGCTGTTCCAGTGGGTCCCCTCCCCCCAACCTTCTCAGAGCCGTCGGGGTCCCTGTGACCTGGCCATTTAGCCCATTGTGGGCAAAATAGTGTCACTCATAGGTTAAAAAACTGAACCCAGGCGGTGGTCGTAATATTAAAATTCGTATTAACAATACGAAACCCGACGTAGCCCTGATTCGCAAAGTAAATGCTGTGATTGTTTACGTAACACGGATAATAATGATTACTGAACGAATATAAAAATGAAATTGTATTGATTTAGATAACACAAATAATGAATCCTAAATTTTAAAATGGGTTTATTATGTTTTGCAGTTATTTTTGGTACGTCAATGGCCCAGATGGTCTAATGGACGAGCCGCCACTCGTGGTTAGAAATCGTCATTTTGGATAAATCGTCTTTCTATTCAGTTCTCTTTCATAGCTTCTTCTAATTCGCAAATTCTAATCGAGAAAAAAAATCACCAACTGTTGTCAGATTTCTCAATTTCCCAAAGATATTATTATATTAACACATCCCATTGCAGGCAGGAACCTGATTCTTTCATTCAACATGAGGTCACAAAGGGGAAACAAGCGTATGAAATTTGGGACTGTTCGATCAAGTACCTCGGGAATATAAGAGGACCAAAAAACGGTCGAAACGGAAATAATACTTGCGATAAGTAGAGGTGAAGCCACGGACTATGATAGCGCTAGCTGATGTCAGCAATGACCTGAGCATCACCTGGCATTTTTTCTGTCGCTAATATGCCAGTATAAAAGAAATTATGCTTCATTGTGTATTTCACAAATATTCCTAAATTAAAATCAGCATTTTTAATTGCTAACTTTTATAAAGTATATATATATAAAGTACGAGTATGTTAGAAAAAGTACTTATTTCCCGCATTAGATGTGGAACTATTTGCTGAGGCGGAATTACATCTCCAAGTTGTTCTTGCAAGAACTCATGTGGACGTGGCCTCTTTTCATTGGGTGATTGCTTTCTTTGATCTTAGGATTTACCGCTCCATTCTTTGCCTGGGACAGAGTATAGTTATTCTCAGAACTCGCGCTTGGAAGATATCGATGAACAAAATTTCACATTTTCCCTTTTTAGGAGGAAAGAAGGTACGGGGTTGGGTTAAATTTCTAGTAGCCTGTGGCACGCTCTGCGTCACAAGCTTTAAATTGACACCTAAACCGTTGCGATAGGTGAATGGGTTTCGAAGGTATGGTGAAACGACCGTTTTGAGAAACAAACTAACCAACAAACCGACAAACGGACAAATAACGAGGAAGAAGAAATAGCAAGATAAATAATAAGAAAAAGGTAGACTCGTTTAAAACTTGTGCTATTACCTTACGTAAATTCGGGAAATTGTATTTTTATAATAGTTGTAAAGTATAATAACAGGTCGAAATCTGAAAATTCGGGGGCGGGGGTGGCTCAGTCGGTAGCGCGCCAGGCTCGTAATCTGCAGTTCCCAGGTTCGAGTCCCAGCTGGGTCGGCGTTGAGATTTATCTCCGCAAAATTCTCCGCCCTGCCCACGGTCAGTAGGGGACACCGATCGACTTGGAAAGACCGCCGTCCGTCGGATGGGACGTTAAGCCGTGGCCCCGTGTGCGGGAGAGCCATACCCTGTGCACGTTAAAGAACACGCTGGATAGCCTTGACGGGAGGCTACCATCTGTCTCCCAACAGCTGTTCCAGTGGGTCCCCTCCCCCAACCTTCTCTGAGCCTTCGGGGTCCATGTGACCTGGCCATTTAGCCCATGGTGTGCAAAAAAAAGTGCCGCTCAGAGGTAAACCAACCAACCAACCAACCAAATGAAAATTCGAAATGGCGAACTAAAGGCAAATGAGAGAAAAAAATGGTTCAAAGGTTTCGAAATCGTGTATTATTCATTGGTTAGTATATATGTACTTGGAGTTTCAACATAACTTTTCTCTTGAAATTCAACAGGTCCCTTAATTAATTAATACCTTAATACTAAAAGCTGATTTCAACTCGAACTCGGGTTCTCTTATTGTTGGAAAATTGAATTTTTTGCGCAACACGTTTTGGAGGAAATTAAAAAGTGTTAACGGGAAATTTCAATTTTTAAAACTTAGTGGTAGGAGTTTAAATTTTTAACGCAGCACGGGATAGCAGAGGAGAAATCTATTTATGAAATTTGACACTGAGTTGCTAAGTATTTGGGGACTGTGAGAGGTCAGAAAATATTTTTTATTAATGATAATAATAAATTTTATTCAATCAGAGTACATTTTCACGATGCCCATCCATAAACTACTGTTCTTAATTTCATACGCAACAGATACATATTATGGTGATACCAGAATTATCAATATATAAAGAAAAAGGGAAATGTTAAATAAAAATAATTAAGATGAGAATATTTCGCATATTGATAGGTACAACAAACAATTAGCTCTAATTCTTCTTCTTCTTATATATTGATGATGCATAGAACCGGCCAGGCCTAGCACCTAATGTCCGACCCCGCCTTCTCGTGGTGCGGACCGTTAGTAACTTTCAAAAGAGATACTCTCTTGTGGAAGTGAACGGAAGGGGAGGGCTGCCAGATTAGTGTGGCCTACTGATCTGGACAACTATGGCTACTTTTCTTTTTTTTTTCTACCCTGTTGAGGAGTGGTCAACCACACAGGGTCCTGGTGCTGACCATATAAACCTACTGGACTGGACAGATATATGGCTCTGAGCTTGATTATGGATCCTGATTTTGCTGCACTGGTGGGCTTCTGTAGAGGGAAAATCTTCCGCTGTGTTTTCTGTTTGTTTGTGGGTTGACAGCCCCAAGTGAATAGATTCACAGGATATGTTTATCAGCTGGTGGATAATCCTGAGCAGAGATCATCGCAGGCACCTGAACTCTTTGCTTCTATTGGCATCGTCAAATTCTGCATTGGAGGAAGTCTTCCAGTGTAGATGGCTTCAGCCTTTAGTAGTGGGGGAACGGATCTTTGCCCCATGTCTGCGATTAGGGGGCTGTTTGATATTGTCGGCATTCCCTCTCTCAATAAACATAGTTTCTTTAAACGTCCCACTAACCATTTTCTCTCCATAGGTAGTTGGAATGTGAGGACTCTGCACAGAGCTTTTTCTCTTGATTTCCTCACACAAGAATTTCACCATTATAATTTAGATATTCTCGGCTTGCAAGAGACCAGATGGACAGATAAAGGTCAGATTCTTAAAAATAATCTTAAATTTCTCTTTTCAGGGAGGGACGACAATAAGCATCAGCAAGGCGTGGGTCTGCTTCTCAGCAAACACGCTAGCGATGCTCTTCTAGGATATGAGTGCATTAATGAAAGGTTTCTTACAGCAAAATTTCAGACAAGCATTAAAGACTTGAATGTTATCTGCTGTTATGCCCCCACTGAGGATGCCGATGAGTATGAGAAGGATAGGTTTTATGAACAACTTCAGGATATTTTGAATTATGTCAAGAAAGGAGATATTACCCTTGTTCTTGGTGACTTCAATGCCAAAGTTGGTATTGACTCTGACCTTTGGGGAGGAGTAATAGGCCCTTTTGGTATTGGTAGCTGCAATGGCAATGGGCAACGTCTCCTACAAGTAAGTAAACTCAATGGACTCAGAATAACTAACACTTATTACAAACACCGCGACATACATAAGTACACGTGGGTTTCACCTGATGGGCTGCATAAGAATATGATTGATTACATATTAATTAACAGCAAATGGGCTAGTTCTGTTAGGAATACCAGGGCATATAGGGGAGTTGAAATTGGATCTGACCATTACCTTGTTAAAAGTGTGTTGCAACTTAAACTTAAAAAGTGTTGTGCTAGGGTTAAAAAATTTACTTTTAATACTGAAGCTCTGAAAGATCCAGTTATAGCCAAAGCTTACCATGATAGGTTACTTAGTCATTATGACAGTCATGGTTTGCTTACTACTGAAGTTGAGGAAGAATGGGATCATTTTAAACAGGCTTTTTTGGACACTAACAGTACTCTTTTAGGTAAAAAGGAGCAGAAAAGGCAGAATTATCAGAGTGATAAGGCACTTGAGCTTATTTCGGAAAGAAAGAACTGCAGGAATGTCCTTAATCAATACCCTACTAGTCCTAATAGAAAGCATTACAGAGAACTTAATAAACTTGTAAAAGATCAGTTAGCTGCTGATAAGAATCTTTGGGTTGATGGTTTGGCTGACAAAGCCGAGGAAGCAGTTAGATAGCACAACAGCAGAGAGCTGTACCAGATAGTTAATGTTTTGTGTGATAGAAAACGGACAGGCATACAGGGATTGAAGGATAAAAAAGGTAAGGTTATAGAAGGGGAGGATTCTGTCATGGCTAGGTGGGCTGAGCATTTCAGTGATGTTCTAAACAACGTAGTTAGTTCTACTCCCATTGTTTGCAATGATGATAGATGCATTGGTGGCTTTAATGTTGGCCCTATAACACAATCTGAAGTTATTTTGGCTGTTTCTAACCTTAAACTACATAAATCCCCAGGGGTAGATGAAATTACTACTGAAATGCTTAGAGCTGGGAATGTTTCGGTTACCACTTGGATGACTGAAATTCTGAATATCTTTTATGATAAATGCATGGTTCCTAAGGATTTTACCAGAGCTATTGTTATCCCTATTTTCAAAAAAGGTGATCGCAGTTCTTGTGATAACTATAGGGATATCAGCCTACTCTTTGTTCCGGGTAAAGTTCTTTCCATGATTGTGCTTAATAGAATTAAGAATCTGGTTGACAGTCAATTGCGTGATGAGCAATGAGGATTCAGAAGTGGTAGGGGATGTGTGGATCAGATATTTTCACTTAGGCAGATTCTTGAGAAATGTTTAGAGTTTCAGAAACCTTTGGTTGCTAGCTTTGTTGATTTCAAAAAGGCTTTCGACTCTGTTGATCGTCATAATTTGTGGTTGATTGTGAAATCATATGGTATACCAGACAAGTTAGTTAACATAATGAAAGCGCTCTATAATAACACTGAGTCATGTGTGAGAGTTGGTAAGGCTTGTAGCAATTGGTTTAGCATTACTTCTGGTGTTCGACATGGGTGCATTTTGTCTCCTTTTCTCTTTAGCTTGGTTATTGATTATATTATGCGAAATTCACTTCAAGGGAAAGATTTTGGCCTTAAATGGGCTGGAGATACGAAAATATCTGATTTAGATTATGCTGATGATTTAGCCCTTTTGGCAAATGATGTTGATGAGATGAACTCTTTCATTCGAGCTGTTGATGAGACTGGTAGTAGAGTAGGTTTGGTTATAAACAGAGAGAAAACTAAAGTGATGAAAATTGGTCAGGCAGGCTGTGATTCAGTTAATCTGAATGGTTGCAGTCTTGAGCAGGTGTCACAGTTTAATTATCTTGGGAGCTATGTAACAGATAATGGTGATGTGCGGCATGAGATTAACAGACGAATAGGGATTGCTGCCGGGACTTTTAAGAATCTATGGAGAGTGTGGAGAAATAGGCGTATACACCTGAAGACTAAAATTAGACTGTATAATAGTTTGGTTCTTTCTAGGGTTAGTTATGGTAGTAAAACATGGACACTTTGCAAACAAGATAAGAGGAAACTAGATGCTTTTGATTCCAGATGCTTACGCAGTATCTTGAGCATTAGGTGGTTCAACTTTGTAACTAATGATGAGGTTAGGCAAAGGAGTTTGCAACCTCCTTTAAGCAGCATATTGTGCAGAGAGAGACTCCGTTGGTTTGGCCATGTTGCCCGTATGAATAATTATAGATTGGCGAATAGGGTTATGAACAGTGTTCCTAAAGGCCTCAGAAAGAAGGGGAGACCTAGGATGCGGTGGGCAGACAATGTCAAACAGGACCTTGTTAGAATTGGTGTGCAGATGCAGTAGATGTAGCTCAGGATAGACTTGCTTGGAGAACTAAATTGCACGGTCTGGTTGGACCTCCGTAGCCCATGGCTGCTTGAGGATGAGGATGGATGGATGGATGGATTCTGCACAGTAACAAATTATGTATTTTAAGGAATCAAACAAAATTAATGTGAAATTGGAATAAGGAAAGGAAAAAGTGGCAACCTGCTTTTCTATAGTCAATCCCATACACAATTAGACAACTCTATATAATTCTTTAATATCGTTTAACTCCATTAAAAAGATTTTACCTCCTTCTTTTTGAAATGTATAAAAATATTTCAACAGTTTCTGCGGTAATTATACTCTCGCCAATAATGAGGCATTGGCGGCAGTTGGAGGACAGGCAAGAAGTACCCCAGCACTCTGTGGAGTGTTCCTACAGACGGAAAGTTATCCTATATATATATATATCAGCTATTATACA
Source organism: Ryuthela nishihirai (assembly GCA_038380435.1). Lineage (NCBI taxonomy): Eukaryota > Metazoa > Arthropoda > Arachnida > Araneae > Heptathelidae > Ryuthela > Ryuthela nishihirai. Next base: position 22,570,118 of record JAWZYU010000009.1, on the reverse strand, counting down.
ATATTTAAATAGTTCTCATTCACTTAAATACCAGATAGCAATAAAATAAAGCTAATTAGAAATAACTATGTTCATAGCTGAATGGGAAGTAAACAGCCACCCAAGTAGAAATCGGGGTTAAATATTTATCTTAAAAAATTGTGCAAATATTACTTTTAAATTTATAATTCTTAGCTTGAAATCTTTGACGGTTGGGCAGGTAAAATTACGGTACGTGATCTTATTGTATCACGGTTACAGTATTAGTTTAAAAGTAACCATCAGTTATCATCAAAGATGCGATCCTGGAAGGAATATTTGAAATGCATTTTCTAATAAAATTGAGTTTCAAAATTCCCCCGAACGCTCCATAGTACACTGACGATACTTTCAAAACTTCTCGGCATGATTCCATTTTCTTGGTGAACAAAAAGAAAAAACATTTCGCGCAGATGTGGTATAGATTTCTTTCGTCAAGATCAAGTATCAGCACAAGCATTTACTCCCTGGCCGTCTCCTGGAGTTGATATAAAAGGTGAGTGGCGAACAGGGGAATCTTATTGAAACAGGGACTGGAGCTATGCTTGAAGAATTTCCTCACATCACCATATAGGTGTAAGTCCAGCAGATCCCATAGCGTCGCTTTTATATTCTTTTCGTATTGACAGCTGAACGGCAAAAGAGAAGAATGGATTTTAAAATGATTGATAACCACGTAATCAGCACGAAGAGTACTCGTTATCGCATACATTATTCAGACGTCGGCGTCTTTGTTGCCATGGCAACACATCGTTAAAGGAAAAGAAGAAGGAAGGCAGGGCTTAAATGTAAACTTCTTTCGTCGCTGCGTTTTGCTTTTGCCGCCGCTTTTGGCTCCTAAGCACAGGCGGATCGCTCGGGAGAAACCTTTAAACAAATACGGCAGCGAGTCTTTCGGCTCGGAAGGAGAGGAGAAAGTTGGGGGGAGAGGATGATGGGGAGGGGGAAGGAGACGATAAAGAGAAAAAATGGGAAAAGAAATGATCATTGTTTACAATATTTTATTAGAAGAATTTTAAGTGGTGTTTTGCGTGAGATTCGTTTCAAGAAATGTGTGTATTGGGTGAAGAGGTGGTGGTGGTAGGGCGTTAGGAGTGGGCCTTATTATGCTCCAAATGTTTCAGTTAGGAAGTTTTTATGTATGATTTTCATGTATTAATTGAAGGAAAGTAACGGAATTAACTTTGTTAAGGATTTCTGGAGAAACTTAAGAAGGAAGATGTGGTTCAAACAAAACAGCGATGTTTTAATGTCGATTTTTTTCGCAGTGTAATGAAAACGAGGTAAAATTTTATTGCCTTACATATATGTTGAAATCTCGATATAACGTTTGCTGGAGACAACATTTTTTCCGACATTATAAGCAAGAAACGTTAAATAGAGATGCTTAACATGTTTTTTGATTTTAAAAATTTTTGAACGAGAGATCGAAATATATTTACATATAATATGAAAAAAGATAAATATATACCCTCCCCCTCAAGCAGTTACTTGCCACAGATGTCTGATACTTTATAAAACATATAGAGGTTCTATGAGGAAGGTGTACTCTCAGCAGAAAGACAACACGAACACTTTACCTGAGGTTCCGACTCAGGTCCCTTTGATCAGTAGAAAGCCGCTAACCACTAGGCCAGGGAACGGCATATAATATATGTATAATTATATGCCAGATTATAAGATTTCGTAGTTGTTGGGTATGTTTTCTGATTATGCTAACTGAATTCCGATTCTTTTCGAAATGCAAATAACCTCAACAAATCTTCAATATTTCATTGAGTTTATTCGAAAAACATTTCAGTCAAATGGTTAACACAATCAATTAATCTCCCCAAAATTATTTCCAAAACATTAACAGAAATTTCAAAAATAAATCGTCATTATCGTCACCATCATTATCAAGCAGCCATGGGCTACGGAGCTAGTAACCCACTTTCTGAGGCCTTTAGGCCTCAGAAAAAGACGCAGAAAAAGTGCAGAAAAAAGTGCAGAAAAAGACGGAGTCTTTCTCTGCACAATATACTACTCAAAGGAGGTTGCTGACTCCTTTGCCTAACATCATCATTACTTACAAAGGTGAACCAAATGCCCATTATAACGGGGAAGCAGTGGTGAAAGTAGATTTCACTTCTTTCCGGTACGCTTAAAAGTATAGCTATGTGTGGAAAATCACACGCAGGCAAACACTCCAGTGAAGCCTTAGTACAGGGTAACAATGACTATGTGGCATCGAAAGTACAGTATCCCTGTATTTTGTCTTTCATTCTATGTTTTCCGCAAATAGCGAATGATTTATGCAATTTTAATGTGAAAAAATATTAATATGCCTAAATACTTCTAATTGCGTTCTATTCTTGTATTTCAGCCTCATTAAAAAATATAATTTTTAGATGTTTTTAAAATTATTTTAGAACTTAAAGCAATTTTTCAGAAGGAAAAATAAACTTTTAACTGATATTGTAATTATGATCATTCAACTTGCATACTCTAAACCCAAATGCCAAATAAGCATTTTTTTAGAATTCTTTAAAATTCATAAAGTTCAGTCAATGTTTATAAGAAGTACGGAAATTTCGCTTCTGTGCTATCCCGACATACTATATATACAAAACTGCAGGGTTCGCGAATCAAAAATGAGATAAGAAAAGCGTGACTTTTGCGAAAAAAAAGATGCGAGACGATTTTGCTAAGAACCCTTAAGTGCCAAGCGAATGTTGTATTTCTACTGAGGTCCCCCCTTTCATACTCACAAATATTCTCTATGGTGATCCAGGTTCGAATCCTGTACTGGCATGGTTGTTTGTTCTGTGCTATTCTTGTACATGAAGGCCTGTATGATCTAGAAGTAGCTTCAACTGCCCTTCTCTGTTGCCTATGTAACTTACCAAGAAAAAAGAAAGTTATAAATACTTCGCGTACAGTTAGGGATGCCACCTTTCTGGTTTTCATCCGGAGACTCCACGTTTTGAAATCTATCTTAAGACTCCGGTTTTTGAATGCAAATTTCTGTTTTCTGCATTTACGGTTTTGAAATGATCAAAGAATGCCGCCATTTGTACTATCACGGCCTACGCAGGTTAGGAAATGTTCAAAACCGTAGATTGTACACACGACTACCGGGTTCACCCAAACTGAACGCGTTAAAATGACTAGAGAACTCAGCTCCAAAAATTAGCACTTCCCGTAAAAACCCATGTTAAACACCATTTTATAAAAAAATCTATTATGAAAATCAAAACGGAAAAAGGCCCAATTCCATTTTTTTTCTTCTAAATATTAGGGGGAACTCAGTAGAAAAACAATACAAACATCCATACATTATCAGGGGCTCGAACCCAGGGATTGGGCCGAAATGAAAAAAGGCCCTATATTTCAATTAAAAAAAAAACGAACAAGATTACAATACAAGCATCCATGCATTATCAGGGGCTCGAACCCAGGGATTGGGCCGAAACGAAAAAAAAAGCCCTATATTTCAATTTAACAAAAAACGAACAAGATTCGAGTGAAAGCAGAATTATGCACGAAAACTGATTATAATGTGAATTGTGCAAAATGTTTAGAATATATTCAGAAGCCGGAACGAAAAGTTTCTAAAATGATTGTAAAGGTAATTGAATGTATAAATATAAATTTAAATAATAATATATTTTTTTTATTAATTAATAAAATTTTGAAACAGCAATAATGATTGCGTTGATTATTTTAAATAAATAAATCGTTATTATTAGTTTTCTTTTTTTGGGGGGAGCGGAATTTATTTAAAGCCAACTTTATGATTTCTGGATATTTAAATCTCAAAAGGTGGCAGCTCTATTTATAGTGCTAATCGAAAATTATATTTAAGAAAAATAATGGCCAACTTTTATGGGACCCTCTCCCAAACTTCAAACTCATTAGTTAAATTTGGGGAAATATGTGCCCCATCGTCCCCATTAAATTGCCTTCCGTTATGCTCAGAAATGTTAGATTTTCAATTCAGCAATATATATAATATTTACAAAAATATATTTATGCCAGAAATCACTGCTTGCCACAGAGCAACAACCTGTCAGTTTATATGCCATAGTAAGAAGGTCTGTGAGGATGGCGGAACCTTAGCAGAAAAACAAAACAAACATCCATGTCTTACCCGGGTCCCTTAGATTAAACAGACGAAAATTAGAAAACCATAAATCTTATCTTCAAAGGATTACATTTCAACGTCAAAGTGAGTTCATATTCTTTCTTTGATTTGTCATCCCGTTTTCCCATTTCTGCTTCTGGTAGGGATTAAGACCGAACCCAGACAGCTACGGCAGATGCGCATTGTCCGTGGATACCTAACGACAACCCGAGGCCCGGTTTGGTTGGAATCACCTTTGTCTTTCTAGTTCTGTTCTCTTTTCCCAGTCTGCTTTTACTAATTGCTCAAAGAGAGAAAGCACTATTCAGATATTTGGATTAGCACTCCCCCTTGGCACTCCCTGTCGGCAGAAAAGGAACCACAGGCGCCTCAAGTATGTGGTTTTCAAGCAACAGGTATCTAAAAGGTTAAATTATAGCAGTATAATTAAAAAATCGAAGAATTTTTCTTAAAAGGAACGATTCGCTCTTTAAAAAATTAAATGCTCGGTTGAAACTGCATTAATATGTAAAGAAAATAAAAGCCACTGAAAAATGTTTTACCAGTATGCCGTACCGGCAAATAATTTCTTGCCGATACGGCGTACCGTCGCGTACCGGCCTACTTTCACCACTGCGGGGAAGCATCGAGAATCAAATGCATCAAGCATTCTTTAGGTTTTTTAGTCTTTAGGTTCAAGCTGTTGATAAAACTGGTAATAGAATTACCAAACTTGGTAATTCTATTACCAAGTTTGACCAATAGACCAATAGAATTACCAAACTTGGTAATTATATTACCAAGTTTGACCAATAGACCAATAGAATTACCAAACTTGGTAATTCTATTACCAGTTTTATCAACAGTTTATTAACCAACTTTAACGAGGACACATTAAAGCTGTTGATAAAACTGGTAACTCTATTACCAGTTTAATCAACAGCTTTAATGAAAGAGTTCATCTCATCAATATCATTTGCCAAAAGGACCAGATCATCAGCATAATCTAAATCAGAAATTTTCATATCTCTAAACCATTTACTCAAGTGATTGTAAGGGGAAGATTTGCCAAAATCTTCCCCTTGGAGTGAATTCAGCATAACACAATCAATAACTAAACAAAAGAGAAATTGAGAAAAAATGTTCCCTTGTCGAACACAGTAGCGATGCTGAACCAATTGCTACAATCTTATCAACTTTCACACGTCTCAGTATTATTATAGGGAACTTTCATTTCATGCCATACGATATCAATAAAGATCAACTACAAATTATGACGGTCAACAGAGTCAAAAACCTTTTTGATATCTACAAAGCTAGTTTACCATAAGTTTCTGAAACTTAAACATTTCTCAAGAATCTGCGTAAGTGAAAAAATCTGATGAATCCATCCCCTACCACTTCTGTATTCACATTGCTTATCACGCAGTTGTCCATCAACCAGATTCTTAATTTCATTAAGCACAATCATGCAAAGAACTTTCCCTGGAATAGAAAGTAGGCTGATACCCTTATAGTTATCACAAGAATTGTGATCACTTTTTTTAAAGTAGGGATATAATAGTTCTAGTAAAATCTTTAGGAACAACAACTTTTATCATAAAATACATTAAAAATTTTAGTCAGCCATGTGATAACAGAAGTATTCCCAGCTCTAATCATTCAAGTAGTATTTATAACATACTTATATATATTTGGAGATGGAATCAACCAAATGTCTAGTAGATTGACCATTTTACCTGTACAAGGTATGAATGGTCACTATTACAAACTGTAAACATTTCTCAAGAATCTGCGTAAGTGAAAAAGATCTGCCAGTAGAGTCTGTACAGGTACCTGTGAGTGATATCATTTTTCACACAATGAATTTAATGTTCAGGTCATAAGGATCCCAAGTTTCACAGCTGAAAAGCGGAATGAGTTCTGTTGGACATATGTTAAGAATCATAAAGAAAACAGTCATGATGTCTAGAGTCAATGCCATCTCGAGTGTCATTTCTCCTACACAACAGATCAGGATTTATTGTTCCATACAATGGGCGGCTTCCTTTCCAGGACCATTAGTTCTCCTTTCCCACCGAGGACACAACCAAGGTTTGCGGAGAAAACCTCAAATCAAACACAATATAGGAAGAATTCTTTCATTTCTAGCAATAATAATCTTCATTATAATCGTATGGGAAAGTTAACACCCATTAACAGAAGGTTATTCTTCTGGCTCGTTACAGAACCTGCCCCTAGAAATGATAGCCATAATGGTTTAAAGCAAAGAAATGGAGTTGCTTTAAAAGAGTACTGAACGACATTAGACCATCTTTTATTCGCTTCAATGAGATCATCTTATTATCTTATCAGTCTATGCCATTTATTCCTAGAATTACACGCTGCATGCCGAAAGTTCGTAGAGAATAAAGCTTACCATATTTTGCTATTCCTGAAGTTTCTTAAACTCAAAAGGATTAAGACCTTTTATGAAATAAAAAGAAGGGTGAAGGTACGTGCACAACAACAAAAGAGAGACTTAAAACCCATTAAAGCTGTAACTTTGCCTTAATTCCCTTTGGAGAAATGGAAGATTTTATGACTTGGCAGAAAAAAGCAACGACAGGAGAAAAAAAACATGTTTCTAGTGAAATTCGAAAAATTTATTTTTTATGCTTCAGTGAATAAAAAGCATAATCTCTGAACTAAAACTTATCAACTGAACTAAACTGGCAAGATATGTATGCATATACACTGATTTCCATAAATTAAGGAAAATCCCCATGTTAAGTCAATGGGAAGCTAACGTCAAAGCTCTATAACTTTTAAGATGATTTTTCTTGTTTTGAAAATTGTGATTGCAGATAAAGATCTCAATCAACTAAATCAATATCTCGAATTTCAACAATATTCGCTCAGTATTTAATGAGTTATGAAAGTTTGAATATTTAGCGATAACAATGCCAGCCACAAAAATTGACTTCAAAAGTTAATTAAAATTTTCTAATAAGTATTGTATCAAAGTGTTTAATAAAATAAGTTTGTATTTTAGAACTTTGTGTAAAGAATTCTTTCAGTATTCTTCAGTTTTGTATAAGTTTCTTAAGACTGGCATTGCTGTTGTTAAATATTCAAACGCCCATAATTCATTAAATACTGAACGAATTTATTTGATTAAGATCTTTATCTGCCGTCACATGTTTCAAAACAAAAATGAAAATCATTTTAGAAGTCATAGAGTTTTGACGTTAGCATCCCATTGACTTGACATAAAGATTTTCTTTAATTTATGGAAACCAGTGTAGTATACACTGTGTATTGAGAGAACAAGAGGATAATTTCAAAAGTAACGTACCCCTTCACTACCACCACCACGCACAGTTTTCCTGGTAATTGCAATTACTGCGTCTCTGTAATTACACCACTGAGACTCACACACTGAGAAGCAAAAAAAAGCACGGTCGTTGCGAGAAGGCAGGAAAAAGGTTTTGTTAAAATTTTTGAAAGTTAGATGAAGATAAAAAATTCACATTATTTATATAGTCAACGATTAGGACAAAATTCGGGATAGTGCAAAAGCTTCATTAGGATGAGCTAAAACGTTAAAACAACATGCAGTGATCAAGAATACAGTACATGTTGTTTTATTTATATTACAATATATATATATGATTTATAAGACTGGGCAATGATGGAAGTTCATCTGTTATGAAATGATTGAAGTAACTGGAATTGATTTCGAATACCCTGGTTTTATTTCAGGCGGAGGATGACTCGGTCTATAGCACGTCAGGTTCATTGACCCGAGAAAAAAATTAAGGGAGGAGTCAAGTGACGCGATCAAGCCGGCAAAAATTGAAATGGAAAAAGGGTGGGGGATAAGTTACTGGTTTTCCATTGCAATATAATATTTTCCGTCCTGTTTTAGTGATTTTTAAAAATTTCTTGAAAAATGCTTGAAATACGCCTAAGTTTAAAGCATTTTTATCGCCATTATCCTTACTAGCATTCTCAAAATACATTCATAAATCATACAGATGGTTCGGAAGGAAGGCGCCGTCCCCAGAAGTAAACAACACAAACGTAGCCATCCAATCTTAGGGGGGAAGGGATCGTGTCTTCTTTTTTCCACCTACACTAGAACTGGTCCTTGTTGATACTAAAGTGTTTATATGTATTTTATTTTTTCTATCCCTCACTCTGTCTTCACTGAGAAAAGGGACATCAACGGACTTGGAATGGCCGCCGTCCCTCGGATAAGACGTACAACTGTAGACTCATGTTCATGAGAGCCATACCCTGTGCACATTGAATGGTCTTGACAGGAGGCTACCATCCATCTCCTAATAGGTATTCAGTGCATCTTCTTCATTAATCCAGCTCTGAGCCCCTAGAGTCTTTATAATTTGCCTATTTAGTCCAGTGTGTGCAAAATATAGTGCTGTTCATGGCTGAAATCACCAAGAAAAAATAGCTCTCTCTCCTAAAAAATGGCTGGCTCTCCTAAAAAGTAGTTCTCTTTCCTGAAAAATGGCTGGCCTCCGCAGTGTATGACGTGGCTTTAATAGCACGTGTAGATGAACCATATTGTTTTTTCTTATTTCCATATTGTTTTTTCTGAGAAACCCGAAGGTTAATTGATATTTCTAAATAACCAGTTTTTGGATAACATATGCTGTACCTCTACTGGTGCTCAAAATTAAAGGAATATTGACAAAAACGTATATAGCTGCCGATATGTGTAAAAGAATGCACTGAAAATGGGCGAACATGGAAAATACGCTACGCGGAAAACTATACCGAAGTTGCATTGCCGCACGTAAACCGGAATATTCAAATTAGGAATGCATTAAAAAGACGCACTACTCTACTCGCAGCTTGTAGCTGTTCTAGGCAACTCTTGTTTTCCCTTCAGTAGTACGTCGAGCTGATTATTTCCCGAAGACATCGTATGGATGATTTTCAGCGGTGGAGAGCGATTGGAAGGACGAAAGCAGGTCAGTCCCAGACGGAAGTTTCTAGAACAGGGAATTTTCCACAAAATGTCCTGTCAAGATTCTGGAAACAGTTTCAACAGACAGAAGATGTTTATCGTCGACCAGTACAAGGCCGTCCCAGACCCACCACTACTGCAGACGATCGCCATATGATCGTCTTATTATCAGATGAAACATAGTGATGACCCTCTAGGCAACTGGAGCTTGCAGCAGTTACAGGATTGGATTCGATTGTTTTACCTCTGAGCGGCACTTTTTTACACGCCATGAGCTAAATGGCCAGGCCACAAGGACCCCGAAGGCTCAGAGAAGGTTGGGGGAGGGGACCCACTGGAATAGCTGTTGGGAGACAGATGGTAGCCTCCCGTCAAGGCCATCCAGCGTGTTCTTTAACGTGCACAGGGTATGGCTCTCCCGTACACGGGGCCACGGCTTAACGTCCCATCCGACGGACTGCGGTCTTTTCAAGCCCATCGGTGTCCCCTACTGACCGTGGGCAGGGCGGGGAAATTTTGCGGAGATAAATCTCAACGCTGACCCAGCTGGGACTCGAACCTGGGAACTACAGATTACGAGCCTGGCACGCTACCGACTGAGCCACCCCCGCCCCAGCGGTTACAGGAATGGGGGTTTCAAGGCATACTGTTTACAGGAGACTTCGTGAATAATGGCTTTATTCTAGGAGACCTGTTATTTGTGTCCCTCTAACTTCCACCGGCAGGCGAGCTCGCTTAACGTGGAGTCGCCAACATCATACTTGGAGTCCAGACCAGTGGGCGCATGTTATGTTCATAGATGAATCGCGATTCAGCTTAGGTACTGATTCGCGACGTATTCACATCTAAAGAGAACCAGGAACCCGCAACAGTCCCTCGAACATCAGAGAAAGGGACTATTCTGGTGGCCACGGCGTGATGGTTGGGGCAGGAATCATGACGAACAAGCGTACAGACCTGCACATCTTTCCGAGTGGCTCTGTTACTGCCCTGCGGTACAGAGACGAGTTCCTGAACCCATATGTCAGGCGATTGCGGGAAGCCATCGTCCAGATTTTGTTCTTATGGACGATAACACCTGCCCTCATGGAGCTCATGTGATCGACGATTTTCTCGAAAAGGAAGATATTCGCTGAATGGAGTGGCCACCCTGATCTTTTGACTTCAATCCAATTGAACATGTGTGGGATGCTCTAGGGAGACGCATTGGAGCTCGCTAGCCCCTTACCAGAACACTCCATGGACTCAGAACAGCACTTGTGAAGGAGTGGTCATTAATCCCTCAAGATCTCATCAATACCCTCGTAGACAATATGAGGAGTCATTGCTTGAGCTCCATGGTTGTCGAGGATGATCGTATTCCATATTAACATACCGCATGTCGTATGTAATACACTTTAAGAATTGTTCCATGAATTGCTCCTTCATGTCAATTTCACGATTATGGTCTTCTGCTTGATTTACATTTGTAATATAATAATAAACAACTTTACCAAATTTAAGCTCATAATCTGCAGTTCCCAGGTACGAGTCCCAGCTGGGTCAGCGTTGAGATTTATTTCTGCAAAATTCCCGCTTTGCCCACAGTCAGTAAGGGGGACACCGATTGGTTTGGAAATGTTGCCGTGCGTCGGATGGGACGTTAAGCCGTGGCCCCATGTGCGGGAGAGCCATACCCTGTGCACGTTAAAGAACACGTTGGTTGGCCTTGACGGTAGGCTACCATTTGTCTCCCAACAGCTGTTCCAATGGGTCCCCTCCCACAACCTTCTCTGAACCTTCGGAGTCCTTGTGACCTGGCATTTTCATTGTGCTCATTGTGTGCAAAAAATTGAGCTCATTGTGTGCAAAAAAGTGCCGCTCAGAAGTTAAACAACCCAACCCAAATTTAATTGCATTCCCTTAAAAATACTTCGAGTTATGTACGAATTTATATATTATCCTTTAATTTTAAGCACCAGTGTGTCTTCGATCGCCGTAATGAATATATCTGAGACTGTACCTTACAATACGCCTTTATTTTTTTCAAAATACTTTCTTAACGGGTTAACAAATGTTATACTTCTTTCATGCTAATTTAAATCTCATGAAATGTGAATATAATTCCCATTTGGGTTAACACTGTTGAAGTTATCGTTCTTAACCGCCAAATGCATAATAACAAATATCAATTAAGCAATAAAGTAGTATGGGAAGAAATATCCTCCACTGGCGTATGCATGGGTGATGTTATACTGGCGTGTGCAGTGGTCATGATAGTTCTTCTGTGTGATGAGTAATGATCATCCTCCTCTGGCATCAACAATAAGATGATGCTCCTCTGTTTATTGCTGCCAATTTATCTCTTATCATTCTATCTTCCAAGTCTACACATCGATATTTTTATTATTCTCCTCTCACTTTTAAATATTTATATTGTCCTCCAATTTTTATTTTCCTTTCCTTCACCCCCCCCCCCCTTCCAAAACGACTTCATACACTTTATAATTCTTCCGCCCTTTTGCGTCCGTCCATTTTCCCGTTCTGAATTCGATCTGCACCACTCCTTCCTGTGTCTTCTCCTCACGGTCGGCTGGCCAACCTAGTTGCTTCAGCTTCTCTTGCCATGCTGCTAATGATTAGCATTGAACACACCGACCGCTGTACATTAATGGCATCTCAGTTTCGGGACTGTGATAATCATATCATGGTTTCTAACGTCATTAGACGCTTGCCATAAATATATTGCCTACGACCTCGGGAGTCAAATGTTCCAAGAATAGCGCATACGTTTGCATTCATCGAACCAAATAATGATAAGATTTGGGTCTGCATTTTTAAGATAACTTGCGAGTTTTGGTAAATAAATCAGGGACTTTCGTACTGCTGGCTCGGTTGGCCATTTGGCAGTTGCAGATAACCACAGTTCTTAGGAGTTTACGTTGAGAAAGAATAAGTATTTTATTCGCAATAGTAAGCAAATAAACATCCACTGACCCCTTCTAAAAATGAGAAATGAGCGTAGGCGTTGTTCTGTGGCCATGGCAGTATTTCGGATTTCGAATCACAGGTGAGAATTTCTGGAATGTGTAACTATAGTGTATCCGATGAGAAGATAAAGAATAAATCCGGAATCGGAGTGAAAGAGATGTAAATTTTTTTTTTATTTTCAAACTCTTGTGTAACTTACGAAACAGCGACCTGTCAAAAGTTATACGGTAACTACAAAGTTAAATAGAAGCAGAACATAAACGTGCAAATCGTTGTGCTTAATGTTATTTTTAACGCTCTCAGAACATAAATGTGCAAATCGTAGTGCTTAATGTTATCTTGAATGCTCTCAGAACAAATCTCGGTCAGGGTAACTTGATTTTGAAATTCACTCAACATCTTTAGAAAGTTAAAAAACATAAAATCTAAGTGATGCTGTTACATTGAACATTATTCTGTAAACAATAAACATTTTCTTGTAACCATTTCATTGCAAAATTCATTCAAGTTCACTCTTCATTTCTCGGATAAAAGAAGACATCTTCTCAATTCCTCAAGATATTGTTACGACAGATGAACGAGCAACAATTAAACAGTGATGTCTGCATCATTTTGATGCTCGCGTGTATTTTAGCATGTGAATTACGTCACTAGTAGATTAGAACAATAACTCGAACTTTAACAATGTTTTTAGAAGAGGAATAAAGAAATTGGTAGTGTTTGAATGTGTATATTTCTTTTGTCTAAGTGAATTAGCACAAAATTAATGATGTAAAGTTTCTCAAAATAGTTGGAGATTAGGGCAAGGACGAGAAATGCTAGTCGAGCAAGTAGAGCTGATCTCAACTTCTCTGTAAGAAGAGTTCATCGTCTTATGCGTGATTGATCAACATCTGAAAAGAATTGGTTCTGAAAGCCCAGTGTACTTACGTGCAGTTTTGAAGTACTTGATGCTGAAATTCTGAATGGAAATCATTTGATGTGTGGTTATTTTTGGTTTGTTTTAAGAATTGGTAAGATTATTATTTGTAGTTTACAGGTTTATTCGCAAATATGATTGCGCCACTGATTGAGTATTGTAAAAAGTCTTATTTTATGTTTTGAGTGGGAACTGTAAGAATTTTAAAGTAACGACTATTTGTAATAATAGAGATAAATAAAAAAAATAAATAAAATAAATACCCCCTCAAGCAGCTGCTTGCCACAGAGGTCTGACAGGAGCCTGTCAGTTTATATGCCACAGTAGAAGGTCTGTGAGGATGGCAGGATCTCAGCAGAAAAACGACACATACATCCGTGCCTTACCCGGGGTTCGAACCCAGGTCTCTTAGATCAGTAGCCAAGCGCGGTGAAATATTCTTCTGATGATTTATTTTCATACTGATGAAGAAAAAGATTTGTGTTAGTTGAATTTATTCGACATTTGTGTTTTTATTCATAATTTTGTAATAAATTAGTTCATTTACAAAGTTTTGTCACTAAATAATCTTTTGAACTCACGCTCAAGAATTTCTTGTTAAAATTTATAACAATATTTTATTTAGAAATACTTCGCTGATATCTGTGATCCATTCTTATAATATTATAGCCAATGTCCGGAAATCTGAAGTTTCTCCACGAAAGGATAAGCGTTCAAATTCGAACCTCGATTTGCTATTATCACGTAACGCCTTTGATCAGAACCATAGATACTTTATTAAACAAATTAATAAATCATCATAATTGTTTTGTGTTAAGGGGAGTGTGATGAAGAAGGAAAGCTGTTTTCGTGTTTCGTGAATGAAGCTTAAAAAAGTTAATTAATTTTTTTGTGTGTATGTGTATGTGTTTGCGCATTTTTCGTGTTCATCAGTTTTCGTGTTTCATTTGAGCATCATTTTTGTGTTAATCTGCTGGTTTCACCATGCCTTATCCTGAAGACACGATGCTAAAACGCCAATACTAACCAGATGAAGTGCCTTGAACAAATTGTATTTCACCAGAATGACTAGTCTTTAGCGGCGTAAATTATTATTACGTATTGAGGATAGTGGATCAAAGAGCGTAATTTGCTTAGTCTTCGTGTGTATCAATGTGAAAAGAAAAGTTGTTTTTTAGTAGAGAAACTGTATTGTGTAGCACAGAGAACTGTTTGTAAACTGTTACCCAGATGCACAAAGTATCAAATAAAATGGTGTCCTTGAAGGCGTGAAGAAAAATAATTGGCTGATAATGAGGTGGAAGAGATAACTCAATCATGATTGGCTTTCAATAGCCAAATGCATCAGATGTTGCTGAAAAAAATAAGCGTTTTTGTTGGAGGCGCTTAGAGGCTGATTAGACTTTCGTAGCTTAGGAATATGAAATACTGTAATGTAGACAGATGATATATATATATGATATATATTGTATGATAGCATGATTTTATTAATGGGATTAGTGAAAGCACGAGAAGGATGATTACAACCAGGGTCGAATCTAGGGGAGGGAGAAGGGCAAGGAGACCATGCACCCCTCTTTGAGAATGTTAATAAAGGTCATGGAGGCCAAAAATTATTAAACTTGCATATATTTCAAACATTTTTCACGAAAAGTTTTTTAAAACCGTTGAAACGAAAGAGGAAATTTTATACTGCAATGGAAATACAGTCTCTTGCACTCCCGCCTTTACCTTTTTCCAGCTCGATTTGATTTTTTTCTAGATCCGGACTGATTACAACATTGACCTAAAGCTATTCGTATCCTTTAAAACCAATTAATATTTACTTTAAAATAGTTTTGTTAACATTAAACATACACTATGGGTAGTTAGTCTCGTACTTAAACTTCGATATGGAATTTGGCACAACTTTCACAGCACGATGCTTGGACGAAGCTTATAAATTTGTACGAAATCGGTTGAATGATTCTCAAGGATTTCTTCTGCAGTAAACAAGATATTAACGGACACGTAAAGTAACAATCAAAGTAGAGAGACAAAACTAGCAATTGTTTCGTTTTTTCTTATGTATCACTCCCCATTTGTAAATTGTTGACACTGGACAAAAACACATCATTTTGTTCCAGTGTTTGTTACGGCATTTTCCATTTCTGTCATCTACAATGGGCAGATGATTGTATTGTAGTTTTAATTTGGAGATACAAGGTGGTACATCTCTGGTACTGTTTTATATCCACATGTTTGACATGTGCTTAAAAATGAGGCCTCAAAATGTACCAATACCAGTAACTCCTGTGCGCATTGATACCAGTAAAGATATAGTAACTTGCTTGTGCCTTACGGTTTGTTTATATTAGGTCTGACCTTAAGTGGAACGGAGTTCTATTATAAGAGTAGATGAACCATGAGCAGCAAGTGCTATTGCGCCGTAAAGCTACAACAATGTTTGCAGCATTCGGTTCGGTTGCTTTAACTCTGAGAAGCACTTTTTTTTAGCACATGGCTCAATGGTCAGGTTACTAGGACCTCAAGGACTCAGATGAGGTTGGAGGAAGGGGACCCACTGGGAAACTCTTAGAATCCACATGGTAGTCTCCCTTCAATACCATCCAGTCTATTCTTTAACAGTACACAGGGTATGGCTCTCCTGCATATGGACGGAACCATGGCTTAACATCTCATCCGACGGGGTGGAGTACTTCCTAAACCCATTGGTGTCTGTTCACAGGCACAGAGCCTGGTGGATGCATGGCTAGTGTGCAAGGGGCAGAGTTTGGTGTTTTCTGTTGAGGAACTAATTTTGAAATAGTTTCTTCCCACCAAGTTCGGAAACCGCGGGTTAACAGCGACATCATTATTATTATTGGTTAAAAGGAATAAATATGTGACTGAAGGGAAAGGCTAACTGTTGAAAAAACATAGTTTACGTAGAATTTCTGTACATTTTGTGAGGAAAGAGAGTTCAAAACTTTCGCAACTTTTTTGTGCAAATTATGGTCTACAAAGGTTTTATAGTGTGTCATTGTATTCAAATTACGTATCTATGCCAATTTTTTCATAGCTCATCTTTGGACAAGCTGAGATCTTTAAAATGCATTTCCTACAATCGGCGAAGTCCGACTCTATATGAATTAAATTATTCTTCGTGATTTTTTTTTCCTAATCTGGCTCGAGAATTTGAGTCTGAATCCATCTCTAATTTCTATACAGAGTGCAATGGTTTAACTTCCATAGATGGGCGGCGACCAATGCCAATTTTCCACTGCTCTTTCTCAAGTGAAAGAAAGAGTGGTGGCCCTGAATCTTTCCACCCTTAAGAACACCCGAGCATGTTCCCAACAGACAACATCAGCGATAATCTCCTACGAATGGACTTCGTTCAGTATCTTAATTGTGCTTTATTAGAAGACAAATTCGCAGTGATTAAATTTGCTCTGGATCTTAATATACAAATCTGTTACCAACTGATTCAAACATTCATTCCATTTTCTCGGTTGACAGAATTCCTCTCGCAATTTTTCCTGACTGAATCAAGTCTAATTTGACACACAGAGTGACAAGCTCAAAGGAAATTCCAATAAAAGGGTATTAAATTCCTGGAAGATGCAAACGAAGAAATAAATGAATCAATCAAATTCAACAGGAGCTGATGTTTGGCAGCCAAAATTAACCGTTTATGACTTTGCTTGTCAAATGTCATTAAGCGTTAGAAACGCTTCTGAACCACTTTTAACTCAGATAACAAATCATTGAGACATAGACTTCCCAATCGAAAACTCATTTGAGATTTGTTCTCTAACATGAGTAGCAGACAAAATGGCAAGTTTTAAAACGAATGAGAATTTCACGAATGATGGAATAAAACTAACGTTCTATTCATCTATTAAATAGATGATTTGACTCCAGGAGCATTGAAATAGCACTAATTCCTCTAAGCTTACAGAATGTTAAAATATTTTACCTTTCACCGTCATATCCACTTTATCTTCTATTACTATTAGACGATAAGGTGTTCGACGTACACCAATTCATTCTCACTTAATTTCTTCACAGACGATGCCGAATTGCTTGCTACCAGGTAATGAGCCACACTTTTAAGAGGGGGGGGGGGGACTTTCTCTCGTGCTTACAAGAACATTCGTTTATTCCTCATACAAAAGCGAAGTTAATGAAGTTAAATATTTCATAAATTGCACCGTCCCATCCACTCTCTATTAACTACAATGCCGCAACGTTCCACGACTGTTCATCTCTGTACACTTTGTTCCACAAATGGCCGTTGAAGCGGAAGAAGCAAAAGGCTTCTACTTAAATATTTCACGGCAATGTCCCGCATTCATCTCTAATGATAGCCAATAAAACGAATGCGAAAAAGTGTTTATTTGCACTTCTGTACAACTTGGCGTAAAAGAATCTTCGCAGGGAAGGAACCGAACTTCTTCGCCGTTACACGACGTTTAAAGCTTTTCGAGAATCACAGAGGCATGCTAACGGACACTTAAATACTACATTCACCGTATTAATTTAACGAATAGGAACCCAGACGCCGGCATGCATTCATGCAAACCGTAATGGCGTTGGGGCTTATGATTTCAGCAAATGTCTCTACACGTGCTGCCTTTGTTACATAACGCAACATTTTGCTTGCCACATGAGGGGTCGGGGGGGTTGGTTAGGCTAGCTCTCTTCAGACACCCTCGTTACATAGCGAGAGTGTCTCCACCTCTTCCTTCTCCTTAGAAGGCCCGTTACAGCTCATATATAATTAATTATAATGAGACCATTTCGCCCTAATACAGTGAAATATTCATTAGGCCGTCATCTCCAGCACCAATTAGCAGTCACGAATGTGAGTTCGGGGACAGTGAATAGCCGTGAGCAAGCAGAACGTGCTGTAATGAAACGGGACACGCACAAAATGGGCTTAAGACTGTGGAGCCGACTCACCCTTCATACTGCTTCCTGGAAACTAATTAACTTTCTAAAGGCCGTCGCTTTACAGACTCTTCCGAATGAAAGACGCATCTAGCTCTTCAGAGGGACGATACGCAGGAGGAGAACCATTGTAGTGAGTGAATTTTAACAGCTCCGCAGCCTTCGCTTAATGGTTTCTCTCTATATGCATTCTTCCTGTCTATTCCGACTAATTCTTAACTCTTTCCGTTTGCCTTTGCTTCATTCAGAAATTTGACCAATCGTTGCCCTACTTTCTTGACGTTATCAATGTCTAGTCTTTTCTCTATTCGTTAGCTTAGCTTTTGGTGGTTTAACATTTCAGAATCATCTACACATCGCTAACTACATACATCAGGTGCATTCCAGTGATTGGTTCTAGCGGCCAATTAGATTTCTGATCTTTGACCCTATTTCATAGTGTGGGTTGCTTATAGAAGCATTAAAGCCTTTTCGTTCCAATTAATTTGTAGATAGATGTGAATCTAGATTATTTGAGAATTTCGTAAATGTTATTAAATTATTGTTAGTGAAAAGATTAATATTGTTAGGAATACTAACAAGAACACGACTGTTTACAGAAAGTTTCACGTGGTGTATAAAATCACATGAAATGATAGGCATTTGAAAAATTTGAATATCTTAATATTATGAGGCAGATTTGAAAATAGAACTGTAACCAATCTTATGCTGCAATTTTACTTTAATAACAGTGGCGAAGCAATTTGAAATTATGGAATGAAATTATGGAAGAAAGTGAGAGCTCATAGGTTACCTGATGATTGAGTAATGAATCATTCGCCAATCAATCTGATCTAAGAGATAATTAGTTGATTGGATAGTTGGGTCTGAGTAAAAATGATAAAATGAATATAAATTAAGTTTAAAAAATTATAACCGTCATTAGAAAGAAAAACTTAAATTCTAGAAATCATAGATAAGCAACTTAATATCAGATTAAAGCATGGCTCTTTAACATTATTCAATCCTTAAGTGTAAATAAATAAATAAATTGCACCTCAAGCAGCTGCTTGTTACTGAGGTCTGACAGGAACCTATCAGTTTAATACACCATAGAGAAGATATATGAGGAAGGAGAGATTTCAGCATAAAAATAAACACAGACATCCATGACTTAGGTGTAACGCTATTAGAAGCCCTGAATACGAAAAGTCAATAGTGCTGTGTCGATTAATTACCAATAGAATCTAAATGAGTCAATCTTCCACACTATTGGAAAAATAGAGAGGAAAAATATAGAGATGTTAAAATAGCCACCAACAGGAACCCACCAACGATGGGCTCGAATAGCTTACTGAATCCAACACTGAGAATGAAGAAGAAGAGAGTCTTCTAAGCTTGCCATCACTGCTAAAAGCCACTCAGCTCTTGTGCAATGCTCAAAGCCTGAAGGAAAAAATCGTCGATCTAAACCCATCATGGAAAGGTTGGGTTGGGTTGTTTTACCTCTGAGCGGCACTTTTTTGCACACCATGGGCTAAATGGCCAGGCCACAAGGACCCCGAAGGCTCAGAGAAGGTTGGGGGAGGGGACCCACTGGAACAGCTGTTGGGAGACAGATGGTAGCCTCCCGTCAAGGCCATCCAGTGTGTTCTTTAACGTGCACAGGGTATGGCTCTCCCGCACACGGGACCACGGCTTAACGTCCCATCCGACGGACGGCGGCCTTTCCAAGCCCATCGGTGTCCCCTACTGACCGTGGGCAAGACGGGGAATTTTGCGGAGATAAATCTCAACGCTGACCCAGCTGGGACTCGAACCTGGGAACTACAGATTACGAGCCTGGCGCGCTACCGACTGAGCCACCCCCGCCTCATGGAAAGGAGTCTTAACTTTAGAAGAGAGGGGCTTCGAACAATGCTTTTTATATTAGAAGGAGGTCAAAAAGGAACTGACCAAGAATGTGAAGCAGAAGGGAAACATTATCTTTTTTTGAGCCTCAGACTGCCTCTTCAGAGATTGCTAGCACTTCTCAAGAGGAGTAGGAGGATGACCCGTGGAACACGATGAACCTCTACAAAAGGACCAGTTTCTGATTGGTGAATAAATATCATTAATTACTCCAACTTAATTTTAAATTTATCATTTAATTTTGAAATAAGGTAATGAAATGGCTACAGGTCCCTACCTCACATTTTACTAGACTTATTTCCTCGAGTTACACTGTTGCAAATTATGCAGTGTTTTCAGGAGCGGATCCTACGCTTATGTCGAAGGAACTACGTAGGACGGTAGTTCTCATAGAGGGAGCCATCTCTACCTTGGTAGCGTTTGAAAAATTTGGAATGGGGGCGTTTTCTTCAGTTTTTTAGTAGTTATAGATTAAATAGAATAACAAAGAGTTTTTAGATTACCATAGTTATACTTGTTGTAATAGTTATATTTGTTTTGTTTCGACAGAAACATCTTAGAAATTCCTGAATACAGTATCAAAATATTTCTAAATTTGTATACACGATAAATATTATTTCACTCAGTTTTATGCCGGAAAGAAACATTTTGAATTCCATGAAGAAAGAAAAAAATTCCATGTTAGACAGAATAAAGAGGGCTATAAAATGCGGACAGACATCACGTTATAACATATTAATTATTGTTGCCAAAAAATATGATCAAACGCATGTCCCGAGCATTGATTTAAAGAGGTGTCTAATCTCCTCAGTTCAATCCGATCAGGAGGCCAATAGGGATACGACAAGCCCATCATCTGTAAAAGTTGATATCCTCTGTATATTCTTATATCCAGTGGTCAAGACATCGCATCTTTTCTCAGGTCTGAAGGCTTGCAGTAATATGACTATTACATGCTCTCCCTAAGATAGATAAGAAATTAGGGTAGACATCACTTGCCCCAAATTCTGTGGATGACGCATCCTCACACATGACCGCGCTCTTTTTCAGATTTAAAGCACCAACTTTTGAAGTGTCAATCATCGTTAGGTTGTACTTGCAGTTCACACGCAAGAAAATCTGTTGTTTGTTTTTTATTTACTTAGCAGTGTACAAGCGAAAATATGCCATGTTTTTCTCTGCTGCACATTGTCGGTTCACATATACATGAGACAGTCTACTGTATTTCTTCGCTGGCACACGCTGGGTTTTTGTACATTTTCATGTGGGTTAAATGGCTCAACCAAGTCACGCCTTCCTGCTCTCGGGTCTGACTGGTGTCTGTAAGTGTTCTTGTCCCTCTCTCCAAGTGTCATCCCGAAATCACTCTCAGTGACTTTTAGCTCTAGAATCGACGACAAAGTCTCAATGACTCTCTCCTTAGGAGCGTTTCTTAGAACCCATTCCTAAGAATTCGTGCAGCAACTTTGCCCGATCAAAAACTATTGTCGCCACAAGGCTCTCCGCTGCTGAGCTACTGCTTTCCATGTACAGTCGCTCAAAAAAGTATCCGAAAGCTATGGTTAATTACAGAATTCAGAAAAAATATCTGGCAACGATTTTTTTAGAAATTAGTGATCTGACAACCTTCGTGTCACGTGACACGTGACACGAAGGTGACACGTGTCACGTGACACGAAGACACGAAGTCACGTGCAGGTGACACGTGTCACGTGACAACCTTCGTGTCACGTGACACGAAGGTTGCCAGATCACTAATTTCTAAAAAAATCGTTGCCAGATATTTTTTCTGAATTCTGTAATCAACCATAGCTTTCGGATACTTTTTTGAGCGACTGTACACTACGTTCCGTAGACGACTGTAATGTTCTGTTTGGTCGCAGCGCATGCGCTAATAAAAAAATACATTTGCCAAGCTAAAAAATGCAATTTTTTCCGCAAGCATTCGCTTAGCATTCACAGGTTTACCTTTAAATTTGCATTTTATCCTACCTAAACTGGCACGGACATTTCTGATACCTGTTTCTTTAATTTCGGGAAAGAATGTTTAAAGTTGTACATTTCACCATTGGCGGCTCGTCAATTAAGCCACCTGGGGCGCTGCCCCGCCAAAAATAATCATGAGAAATAATAAATGATTTTGAAATTCAGTTTTCATTATTTGTCTTATCTAAAGAAACAATATCATTTTTACATTCTTTTTGTAATCATTATTTACCATGTTATGTAGACAATCACAGTATTTTGCGAGTCAGTCCTATATCTCTGTTTCAGTTTATCCAATACGAATTTTTTCCATTACGGTCACTGCCCGGAATCTGAGTATTACTTATTATAGTGACGACACAAATGTGCATTCGCCGAAATATAATAACGATGAGTACAGGAGGTAGGTCACCATTTTCTAGTGGTCCGTGACATCTGATTGGATAATTATATTACAGCAACCAATAGTCGAAGATCTTATTACATAGCGCAAATCTTCATTTGACTCTGCCAGGCTCAACAGGTCTAAACTTTCCTGACAGGATGTGTTTTAACTGGTTTGTTAATTTTTTTATTTCGCCAAGGAAAGATATTTACGTGTGAAGAATTTAAAAAATGAGCATTGGATGTGAAAATGTAAAATGTATTGAACAATTGGTCTACAAGAAAATACTAATAATATATTTTAACATAACATTTCTTTAGCAATGAGTAACTCAGACTGTAACTGTACTTTTACATTTTTTTATTGACTTGCAACGCAAAGGTCTCCTGTTCGATCCCAGCCGCTATTATATTTTTTCAGCCAATTTTTTATAATTCATTTTATTACCATATTATCTTTTCACAATTTGTTGTAAAAATAAATCAATAGAGGTTTTTACTATATATATATTTTTTTACATTTACAAATTATATGATACATTTATTATATGTATATAATAAATTAATATTGTAAATTAAATATAACCAAAACAAAGAAAAGTTACTACGACTAATTCAGTTTTAAATAACAAATATAAACGTATAATGGGAACAGAGTAAAAAAAATAGTAAACCTATATATTAGACATATTTTTCACGAATAATTTTTTTAACATACTACTAGGATTCAGAGAAAAAAATACATAAATATAGGCAATTATTACAGTGGAGGGGTAAAATACGAATTTAAATAGAATGGATGATAACGCTTTTCCGATATTTTTTTGGTAAATAATGCATTTCGAGGATAGCTGGAAAAAGAATATATACATTATGAAAGATCTTTTCAGTTCGATTCGGTTCCAGTTAATATCAAGCTCCCCCCCCAAAAAAAAATTGTTCGTACATCCTGACCTTGAATATGCTAGGAAAAGTGCCCAACCAAAATTTTAGTCACGAGCCGCCATAGTTTCTTACTCTAACTGTTGTCGTCTCTATCCATTGTCTTCTTACTTCAGCATTTAGAAAATTACTTTACATGATTTCTTGGAAACTTTTTTATGGCTTCTTCCAAACTCCAGAGCAAATCTTAACCGAACTGTCTTTATCTCGATGAAGCACATTAATCACTCTCGTATCATTAATTATGTTTGCCTTTTCCTTATCAATACTGCTGATAGGAGCTTCACTCTTTGTATATGGTTTATGCAAATCTCATTACTCTTATTTTTCTAGCTTTTTATAAGGGACTACATCCAAAACTGCAAAAACTTGTACTTTAGACATCAACGTTAAATTCACTTCTTGAGTTTTCGATAAACATCTTTACCTTTTATTGGATTGCCCGCTATCATTTCAACAACTTTATTCTCCAGAAATATTTTACTCTTAACACAATCATGAATAATGATGTCTTGAACTTTACACTCTACAATAGGTACATGAATAGAAGTAATCTTAGGATCACTCTTAACATCTAGACCTGTGTTTTTCAATCGTTTTCTTTTGGCGACACACTTCTGAAAAAGTCTATTTATCGCGACACACCTGTGAAAAAAAGTCTTTTTTTGGTTTTATTATATATATTAAAATCCAATTATTTAAGGAACGCATATTAATCTCAACATTCGGCAAAAACAATGAAATTGTAAAAATAAGCACTAAAGTGCAAATTGTCCGTGATATCATTGTTTTTCTTAAATTTTTGCGACACACTGGTTGGAAATCACTGCTCTAGACATTTATCAATATATTTCAGATAACTCATAATTAATGTTTACCATTTTCTCACTTTTTTACAACAATATTAACTTATTATCTCTATCAATCACTTTACTTGATAAATCATATACCTTACAACCTTCTCTTGTAGCCAAGACTCCTATGCACTGATCTATCTCCGTGTCCCTGACTATAGTTCCGTCATCAGTTTCCTTAATAAATCTTTCGTATATTTCAAATTCTCTCATATAACAACCGAAATTGCCATGTGCACTCAAATGCATTGCATTCAGCAGTGAATTTCTTTAGGGATTCTTCGCTTTCTCTCTGAAACAATTCTGGTACTTTGTCTCCTTTCGTAACTTAATCTTTCTTCATTAAAATATCACCTACCAAGAAAGCCAGTTCTTCCTCATCACTGTATGAGCTCAGGATTTGAACATAGCTACGCTATCACATCACCGACAGTCACAGCCCTTATCTGCATTCTCTCTCTGGCTTGATGTTTGCGTTAAGTAATGGATGTGCAGTGTACCTATCACTCACCATCCACGATTATCGGTATATTGTACATTTCCCAATACAAAGAATCAAAATCCTAAGAAATCGGATTTATACCTAATTTTTCCACTATTCGAAGCTCCGTCTCCAGTATTAAGCTCAGTAGAGCAGAAAATGGCTCGTTTTGCAAGCTTCCAGTCAACACCCACAATGAACAAAATGCAACCCCTTTCCTGTATCTCGCTTGAACATCCCACTCCTGACACCAAGCTATAAAAAATGGACGACACCAAAAGGCTCCAAAAGGACTAACATTTGTTATTCTATGGATGATTAAAAAAAAGGAAACACTACAATAGACTGTTTGTGTCATGAAACGACGAAATGTAATTAAAGTTGAATCCTGAGCACTCATATAAAGAGCTATGATATGTCTTATCAACTGAATCTGTTCAGGAAACTCTGCCAAAGCTGGGTGGCCATAGAAACTTTCTCAATACTTTAGCTATAATAATTATAGCTACATGTACTATTGTTTTCTCATTCAGCACTGAACATTTATTTATATTGTTTACAAATAAGCATACAAGGTCGGCCTTTCACTAAGGCCTGACACTTAACAAAGAGAAAAGTTCTCCAGGGCAGGTTATGCTGCTTTGCTGCACTCAAATCTTGGTCGAACATTGGTCACAGACGAAAAATCCTATCCAAGCCGAAATCACTTCCTAGAGCACGATCCAGAGAGGAAGAGCAAACTCTTCATCCTGATATTATAATTCGGTCACGTGAGAGTTTTCTTCACACAGGGGCCAATAGAGATACCACACGTCGATCTTGGCTCACCTGTCAAAGCGGAAGTTGATGACCCTCCTGTGAACTCTCATATCCTGTGGTCAAAACATATCATCTTTCCTCAGGACTGGAGACTCGCGGACACCTGATCATTACAGGAATGTTAGAAAGGGTAAAGGGAGCGCTGGACTCAAAAAAGGTTGGGAACTGCTGACGTGTAATATCTATAAGATTTTCAGCGAATAAGCCGTGAGGATTTCATTTGAATTTTACATTTATTGTATTCGTAGTTTCAGTTGTGCAATATTGTCAGTTATATAAATGCATTTTTTTGTTAGCTATATTAATGCACTTTTCAAACTTTAGAAAAAGCAAACAGTTTCAATTTGTGTCCTCTTCTCTACTCATTACTTTTCATACCATAAAGATTTCTCGCATTATTATATCAGGAGCATTAATACACTGGCAGCCATAAATCGCTTCAGTGAGCGGAAACCCGAAAAACAATCTGAAATGTCATTGCTAAAACCACCATATTGTTTCTCATGCCGTTAAAACAATTATTTAAACAAGAATTTGATAAGGGACGTCATGAAACTTCTGACATGCACATAATTATTATTCGATGAAACAACGGTCGATGCTTTTCGTTGAAAGCAATTTTTTCATGACTCAATGATTCGGAAGAAAAATTTGCGGATTTATTTTTCACGGTGAATGATCCCCTTTAACGTTTTGCTGATGTCTTAAATTTAGATGTGGCTCCGCTTTATTTATACAATGATCTTTATTGTACACGAGAAGAACTACCATGATTCGAGTTTGTGGTAAATAATTATATGAAATTTCCGCGTGTAGGTTTACTATTGTTTTGTTATTATGCGCATGACATATCGGTATTGTGTACAATTCCTTTCAATTTACAGAAAAAAGTTTATTGGTCTTTGTCACCTGTTCTTTGGACTAAAGATCAGTTTAACTTTGAGCTAATCTACTGGATCAGTAGGAATAACTGATGTAGTAGATAAAGATCTCAATCAAATATATCAATATCTCGATTATAACGATATTTGTTCAGTATTTCATGAATTATTGAAGTTTGAATATTCAATAATAACGATGCCAGTTACAGAAATTGACTTCAGAAGTTAATTTAAACTTATTAATAAGTATTGCATGAAAGTGTTTGAAAAAATTGGTGTCGATTTTAGAAGTTTGTGTAAAGAATTCTTTTACTATTCATCAGTTTTTTATAAGTTTGCTGTTGTTAAATATTCAAATATCAATAATAAGCATTGCGGTTGTTAAATATTCAAACTTCCAGAACTCATTAAATACTGAACGAATGTTGTTAAAAATCTAAATATTGATATATTTGATGAGGATATTTATCTGCTATTACATTTTTCAAAGCAAAACAAAGCTTATTTTAGAATAGAGATTTCGATTTTCACTTCCCGTTAACGTAACATAGAGTTGTTCCTTAATTTATGGAAACTAGTGTAGCTTCAAGTACTAGATGGTTGAGAGGAATACGTACTCAGTGATAGCTTTAATTTCTAATTTTCTTGCAATTGTCAAAAAATATGTAACTATTCTTTTGATTATAATATTTGTTTTAATTAGACTTTTGCAATTAAAATAAACGCTATCTAATTTGGCATTATTTATATTTCTCTTTTGCATTAATGAATCGATCTGAGGAACCGCGATCCTCACAGATCCCTTCTACCATGGCGTATTAACCTGACAGACTCCTGAGCTGCTTGAGGAGGTATTTATTTTTATTATTTTTTTCTTATCATTTGTAATGATGTTAAAAAATATCTTTCAGTTCATTCAGAATAACACGAAGATTCCAATTTTTGTCTTAATAAAATATTTTTAAGATAATAATTATTTTTAAGTTTTTAATAGCCTATAATCTGGAAAAAATTTCAAATAGTTTCACTGTATTCATTTCTGTATAACTGTTTTACGATGCATCGGATAAATGCTTTTCCCATCATAGGACTTGCTTTGCTAAGGGATCAGTATTTATCGAAATGGTTTGGGCATGGACTCAAACCTTCAGTCTGGAGCTCGAAAATTTGAATCCGAATTCATCTCTAGTAGATGATGCGCAGTAAAAATTCAATCGCAAACAAGCTGCGTTGCCTTGGTCCACTGTTTAAAACGCAAAAATATATCTAACAGATGAAATATTGTTTGGTGCAAGGTAATTAGTTACAATTTAACAGTGATTACCAAATATTTTTACACTTTCTTTCTTTATTTATATTAGTGGTGTCAAATCCTCACAAATGTGTGGACCAAACTCATTAAGACCACAGGGACGGCTGACTAGGTTGTTCTTTATACGAATATAAAGCTTTAGTTTTAGGTTATTTTCGTGAAATGAAAAATCCCAAACTGAAAATAGAAAAGCACATTCAAATGTGTAAATAAAAGCAGCCGTAACTCGAATGGGACGTCAAACTATTTGTCGATCGTCATTATAAACGATCTATGAGTAGGAGAGCAATAACCTCTGCAAATTTAAAGAACATTCTAGATAGTCGTAAAAGGACGTCAAGTAGTAGCTCTATGTATAGGAGAGCCTTAACCTGTGCAAATTTAAAGAATTCTCTAGATGGCATTAAAAGGAGGATTCCATCGTCTATTAACAATTGTCCAATTGATCCCCTACCAATCTTGTGATCTGGCCATTTAACCAATTGTGTGAAAAAAGAAGCTGGCAAAGGTAAAGCAATAAAACTCAACCTCACCTTTAAATGAAACACTTATGCTTACTTTTACTCAATGGTTACTGATAATCTTAAGAATTTATTTAGCAGTCGTGATGCATCGAATTGCCTACGTGATTATGAGACATTCTACAATGACTTCACTTCTTTAGTTACGACCTTGATGCTGGGTCGGATTAAGGTTGTGGCCTAGGAGACCCCCGGTTCCTAGCAAGAAGGGTGGGACCCAATGGCGTAACCATGGGGGGATGGGGGGAGGTTACCCCCTAAATTAACTCGGAGTTGGAAAAATTCGAAGCGACTTAGTAAAATCTAGGTGAGTTGCAAAAATTTGTAATTTTTGTTTTTCGGAAAATTAAGGGGAGTTGTCAAAATCGAGGCAACTTGGCAAATCTAAGGCAGTTTGGAAAATGGGGAGAGGCAAATTTAGAGCAGTTGGCAAAATTCAAAGCCACTTAGTAAAATACAAGTGAGTTGGCAAAATCGGGACAACTTGGCAAAATTTTAGGGAGTTGGCAAAATTCGGAGTAAGGGGGTAAAATCTTGGGGAGTTGGCAAAATCGGGACAACTTGGCAAAATCTTGGGGAGTTGGCAAAATTCGGAATGACTTGGTAAAGTCTTGGGGAGTTGGCAAAATTCGGAATGACTTGCAAAATTCAGGTGAGATGTAAAAATTAGAATTTTTTTCTGTTAAATTATGGCGAGTTGGCAAAACTTAGGGAGTTGGCAAAATCTAGGAGCAGTTGGCAAAATTCGGAGTGACTTGGCAAAATCGTGGAGAGTTGACAAAATTCAGGTTAGATGTAAAAATTGCAATCTTTTTTCTGTAAAATTATGGCATGTTGGCAAAATCGAGGCAATTTCCAATATCTAGGAGAGTTGGCAAATCTTGGGGGAGTTGTCAAAATTCGGAGTGGCTTTGGAAAAATCAGATGTGATGTAAAATTGGGATTTTTTTTCTGTAAAGTTGTGACGAGATGGCAAAATCGAGGAAACTTGGTAAAATCTAGGGCAGTTGGTAAAATTCGAATCCACTTGGTAAAATACGGGCGATTTGTGAAAATTGGGATTGTTTTTGTGAAATTAAGGATAGTTGACAAAATCGAGAAAACTTGGCAAAATCAAGGGAAGTTGGCAAAACTGGAAACCACTTGGTAAAATACAGGTGAGTTGTAAAAATTGGGATTGGTTTTGTGAAATTAAGGAGAGTTGGAAAAATTGAGAACTCTTGGTAAAATCTAGGGGAGTTGGTAAACTTCGAAGGCACTTGGTAAAATACAGGGGAGTTGTGAAAATTGTGCCTTTCTTGTGCAATTAAGGAGAGTTGATAAAATTCGAAATGACTTGGCAAATTCCGGGTAGATATAAAAGTTGCGATTTTTTTCTGCAAAATTACGGCGAGTTGTCAAAATCTAGAGTAGTTGGCAAAATTCGAATCCACTAGGTAAAATACAGGCGAATTGTGAAAATTGAGATTTGTTTTGTGAAATTAAGCAGCTTTCGACAAATTGAGGAAATTTAACAGAATGTAGGGCAGTTGGCAAAATTCGAATCCACTTGGAAAATACGGGCGAGTTGTGATAATTGGGATTGGGATTGTGAAATTAAGGATAGTTGAATAAAATCGAGAAAACGAGGCAAAATCTTGGGAAATTGGAGAAGTTTGAAGTGAATTGGCAAATTCAGGAGAGATGTAAGGATTGGGATTAATTTCCTGAAAATAAGTAGAGTTGGTCAAACCAAGGAAAAATTCACATTGACTTGCTACAATTCAGACGAGATGTAAATATTGGAATTATCTCTGTGAAATTATGGCTACTCGGGGAAATTGGAAGGTAAATGGCAAATTACGGTTACTTGGCAAAATTGGAAGTTAAACGGGAAAATGAAAGATAGTTGTGAAAATCTACCCCAATGAGCGAAAATCTAAGTAAGTTTGCTCAGTTGGCAAAAAATTTGAATTGCGAGTTGAAAAAACCCCACCAAACATAGTCCCCCCCCAACCAAACATAGTCCTTCGCTACGCCCCTGGTAGTCCTTCGCTACGCCCCTGGCTACTACCCCTTAGCTGCTGCTAGTGGGATTTAAATATAAATTAATAGTGTTTTCTAACTTCTACAACCTTTGGAACTAGTAAAAATGGAACAAAGTTACGAAGCTGTTCTAAATTGATAAATATGAACTTTAAACAATACGAATTATTTTTCTCTCAGTTTGCTATTAAGAATATTAAGTGACATACAGGTGTCCTAAGGGTCGTACATGTAAAAAACAAAGTTCCCTAAAGTAAAGCAGTATTAAGCCTACCTATTTACTAATTTGTTTGTGATTTTCTGGTAGAAAAAGGACCCCGAAATCCTGAGGATTTTTTAGAATATTTTTCCTGCCCAGAATATTTTTTAACCGTTCCTGCCCTGATGTGAGTACAGTGTAACACTGAGAATACTTCGCGCAGATAATTCCATTTTTCTCTGTATAAATCAGTATGCAATAGGGATAAATTCGGTTACCGATATTATCCCTATTGCATACTTTTTAACCCAGAATATTTTTTAACCGTTCCTGCCCTGATGTGAGTACAGTGTAACACTGAGAATACTTCGCGCAGATAATTCCATTTTTCTCTGTATAAATCAGTATGCAATAGGGATAAATTCGGTTACCGATTTTATCGGCCTCAGAACAATTTAAATTTCAAATATTACTTTTCATCGAGAGAAAAATAGGTAAAACTATAATATATTTGATTAAAATTAAATCTTTTAATTAGTCTTTGGTATTTAAAAATATGCACCATACAGCCTTTGATTCTTTATCTTTAATAAATGAAAGGCTTTTTGAGTTTATAATGATGTTACCCACGATTTTTCAGTTTCTACTGGTATTTTCGATGTCCTTGATTTTAAATAGCATTGACATTTTAATTTTGTCGTAAAATAATCATAATTAATAATATAAGAATAAACTAAATTGTTAAGTAATTGGCGACATGCATTTCTGTATATATATATATGTCTTACGATTCATCGGAGAATTCTTTTTCCCAAATCAAGCTCAAAAGAGCTGAGTTGAACAGTTGTCGAAATGATTCGGGCGGACTCAGGCTCGAAAAATTTTTAGATGAATCTCTGAAAAATTTTTCTAGATGAATCTCTAGAAAAATCTCTGAACTCCTCTCTAGTATGCACAGTTTTGTTAAATCAAATAATTATTTCAATACAACGGCCACAACGTTTCCTTAACTTCCTGAATCTCGATTGCTTTCATTACTATCTTATCTTGGAATGCATTAACCGCTTTGCAATTTAAAATAAGAGAAATAAGATTTCCACGATACGAGTATCCCTCCCACAATCGAATCATCCTTGTACACAAAACGGTGCGATTATCAACCGCACAGACTCACAGAGAGCTAATCAATCCAATCCTTTCTTTGCCCTACTTTCTCACACACACACACGAACACTTCTCATGGAAGACAGGTCTATAGATTCAGTTGATTTGAACATCTATAAAGAAACTAGATGCAGTATTTCCTGGAAGAAGCTAACTTAAACAGATTCGCGTTGTTCGCTTTGACAGTCTTTAGCAGTCTACGCGCGGAAGCCTTTTCTACCATAAAAGAGAACGGTAAAAAAAGTTAGAGAAAAAAAGAGAGAGGGAGCCTTGTTACCTGTTAAAGAATTCCTTGAACATTCTCAATGTAATTACTTGCCCTCTTTCTGTTCTTGCCTTTTTTTCTCTCATCCTCTCTCCTTTAATTCTGTAAATTGAAAGTCTTATCTCAAAGGAGTTCTTGTTGGCCTTTTCTTCTTTCCTATCTCCGAAGAATTGAAGTCATTGTTCCCTATGAAAGGAACCACCTGCTACCGGTGAATACATTTGCATCTTAAAATTCCTGAGAGGTTTCGAGTTTTTTTTTTATTTCTCTCCCTCTATACTCGTTCACTTGCATCTGAACCTCGTTCAGTCACTTCTATAAACAAAGGTTGCAGACAAGCTTAAATAATATTAAGGCTGACTTCAACTCACATTGCTCGTTTGGTTTGTGCACACCGTTTGACAAACATGTCATAGGTTATTGTTTGTTTAATCAGAGGAGGAAAAAAATACACTCTTGTGTTTCAAAGCATGAAATTCAGATTCTTCGTTTTGTTTTTTTTTCCTCCTAATTTTAAACGTAGTGGGAAAAACGTCTTCTTTGATTTCATTATGGAAGTAACGTAAGAAAAATAAATGCTCCCAGAAGGAATTATTATGATTTTATTCAGGAGAGAAAAAAATATTGCTTTCTTAATTGGCCTCATGGGTTATGTTTTTAGTTTTTTATCTATTAGTAATCGATAACAATTAGATGCGATAGTTTTTTTTTCCTTTACTTATTGGGTATTACACCCAATTCTGTTTTTACACGGTAGATAGGTTTCCGAAAAATCTGTACAAAAAAAAAACGTAAAAAATACAGTGCATATAAAAAATAGAAGATTGGTTCCAGACGTGAAAACCCAGTGTAAATAATAAGTTGTTTTCAAACAAATCATATCAAAATCTTTAAATCTTTATTTGATTTTTATTCATTTAAACACATTTTTAATTTAATAAACTTATAAAGATATATGTACATATATACATATATTATATGTAAAGTAAATTATCCTTCATAAAGAAAATAATGTCACTAATTCAAGAATACAAAAGTGCAAAAAAATATGATTTACAATATGCTTATTAACTAGATTTTATTCGTTGTCACTTTCTGACAATAGACGCACTCGTTTGCGTAAGAATGTCAGTTTATAAGCCATAGAAAAGGATCTGTGAGGAAGGAGGACCTCAGCAGAAAACAACACAAACATCCATCTCTTAACCGAGGCTCGAACCCAAGTCCCTTAGATAAGCACGCTAACCACTCAGTCACGGGATGGCTGACAAAGAGACTGAATATTAAAATCAACGTTCCAACAGGATTGTAGCCTCTGCAAACGATCCCAGGGCGGGCTCAAAATGAGAGGAATTTCTAATCAAAAGTAAGTGATTCTTTGTCTTACGTTTATTCTATAGTGAAACTGAAAATGAAGACAACTAAACTGAAAACGTGGAACCTGTACGTAAATAAATTGAAAACATTGTGGAACGCAAGTCATAAAATTAAAAACAGTGTGTGACACCAAAATAACAAAACCGGAATCGGAATGTTTCTAAGTTGAAAAAAAAAAAAGGAGTATAATGAAACTAAAATCTGGTGACGCAAAGAGAAGGAAATTGAAGATGGGAGGACTCAAGGTTAGGAAATTGTAATTTTAAAGAAAAGTGTTTAGAAGAAACACAACCATAGCGTCTGCTGTTAAATGTTCCATTTTCAATAAGGCTTGAAATATTAAACGATATTGTTGAAATCGAGATTTAAAGAGATTTGAGTGAGATCTTAGTTCATCTCTAGTAACCTGCTTCTGCAAAATTTTATTTTCGAAGTAAGATTTGAATTGGACCCTGCAGAAGGGTGCTTATACCCGGGCACCAAAGTAAAGAGCGTCCTTTCAAATAGAGTATTTTGTTAAATAAATTAAAATATTCCTAAAAAAAGAGGATAAAGAGAAGCACATTATTATTGTCATTTTTAATTTACCTTACTTAATTTTATACGAAAATAGCAAAATATCCTTCAAAATATAGTACAAGAAATGTTTTTTGTTTTCCATATACAAATAATATATCAACCATTTGGCCTGTTCGACCATTTGCCTCGAAATGAATTTTGATCAAAAAAATATCTTGCCAAATGGAACGTAAAACTTTTCTTCTGATTCCAGTTTATATATTTTTGTGTCCAAGTGAGGCCAATAGTTTGTTGACTTTGATGAAAACTGAAGATGTGCTGATTATGATATTATAGGTTACTGCTTTACTGCGTTTAACGTGCTAATGATCAATCATTTCTAGACTATATCCAAAAAGTATCTATTGCAATCTTTGGTATCACATAACTGTAAGCTGTTGTCCAATTTAGTCATTTCCCTTCTCATTTCATTTCCATAAAATTTTAAACACTTTCCTTCTTTTTTTGGGTGGTGGTGGGGAGAGAGAACGAGACCATTCCTCTGGTAATTTCATATATAGTTTCTGTCACATTTCTTTAAATATCAGGATTATTTTTAAAACTGGTTTATTTTTATACACTGGTGGAAATTGAAAAAAGAACACCCAGAAGAAATTTCTTTAGGAACGTTATATTAAAATAAGTAAATAGTTAAGAGCAGCAGAAACCGTGATCCAAGATTGAAAGTCATTGGATGAAATAATGACGTCACTGAGACGACAACATGCAAATGTATGCAGCGCGTATATAAGGACTAGGGCGTGAAGATATAAGTTATTCGTCTTGTGTCGTGTTGTTCAGTGCTCTTTGAAGAAGCTACCATGCCTAGACGATGCAGGTGTATAACATTTGTTCTGTTAGCGGAGTTTGAGAGAGGTCGTATAGTGGGTCTTTGGGAAGAAGGTTGGTCATTTCGTCAAATTGCACACCGCGTTGGACGCGAGGTATCGACAGTGGTACGATGGTGGCGTCGATGGTCAGAAGAGCATTCGCACACTCGCAGACGTGGTTCCAGGCAACACTGAGTTACGGATGCACGAGAGGGTCGGCATATCAGGAGGGCAGCAGTGGCAGAGCGGACGGCTACGGCGTCAGAAATTCGATCCTCTGTCATATCAAGGGTGTCCATATGAACGATACGCAATCGTCTTTTGGAAGCAGGACTACGTGCACGGTTACCACTGTCACCTCGTCACTGTCGAGCACGCTTGCAGAGGTGTCAAGAACGAGTTCATTGGAGGGAAGAATGGCAGTCTGTGGTCTTCAGTGATGAAAGACAATTTTGCTTAGGAGAGTCTGATGGTCGTTTATGCGTCCGAAGGCGACAAAGTGAGCGGCTTTTTCCATCGTGCATCAGCCAGCGACACACAGAACCCACGCCGGGCATCATGTGTGGGGAGCGATCAGCTATCACTCTCGTACGTGTCTGGTGTTTGTACAGGGTACACTGAATAGCAATACGTATGTCAGCGACATCATACAGCCCTTCGTCCTGCCATATTTGAGTGTAATCCCAAATGCGATATTCGAGCAGGATAACGCCCGCCTACATTCCCCCCGGGCACCTCAACATGCTCTTCAGGCAGTGCACCAACTCCCTGGGCCAGCACGCTCACCGGACTTGTCTCCAATTGAGCATGTCTGGGACAAAGACTCTGCCGCGGTCCGTAACAGGCAACGACCATCGTTGAATTACGCGTCCAAGTTGAAAGCGCATGAAATAGTATCCCCCAGCGTGATATCTAGCATTTGTACAACCGATTGCATGCCAGATTGGAAGCTTGTATTTCTGCTCGAAGTGGTTCAACACCTTATTAAAGTATACCTTCTGTAAAATGTAATACTCATTAAAAGGTACAATAAACATTGAATCACTTCAGACGTGTGATCACTGCCCTTTCTCAACAAGTTGTTTCTACTCAATAAATCTCATAGATTGCGATTCAATTGTTAATGGTATTCTTTTTTCAATTTCCGCCAGTGAAACATAATAAAGAATAATGTCCGAGAGAAATTGGGGGTAGGGGAAGGGATTCCCCTTCTTCACCCAAATTAACGAAGATACGGTACAAACTTATTCCGTTAAAATTGGGCCGAGAGGATTTTAAAGTTTATGAAAGGGTTTTTGATTTAGGTTAGCAAGAAAAATTTGACGTCATCAAGTAACTCCAGATACAAGAATTGCTGTAGTTAAAAGTGGAATTTGAAAAGGATTGAAAGGTATAATTACCTTAAGTGGAAAAAGATCTAGTAAAACGAGATAAAGAATAGAATTTCTGATGTACTGTAAATTTCTATAGCTTATTGAAGTTATTTTATTTTTAGGAATGGATGGATGTATGGAGCACTTAATAGGATCTTTCAGGAAAATGTCACACCATCCATAATAGTATAGTAACGATTAAAAGAAGTATGGATGAACTTTTAAACTGGAATCATTTTACTATCCCTTTGGTCAGAAGAATGGTTCTAATATCTCCTGAAATTGGCTATGGACTCTGATCTACTTTAGGAAATGGGTGAGTGTGGGTTTAAATTTATTCAGTAGCTTAATGAAAGGATGGTGAATACAAAGATTTAATGAAGGCTACTGAGGTTTCTAAAAATGAGAAGTATTTGAATTTGGGTTGGGTTGTTTTACCCCTGAGCGGCAATTTTTTGCACACCATAGGCTAAATGGCCAGGTCACAATGACCCCGAAGACTCAGAGAAGGTTGGGGGAGGGGACCCACTGTAATAGCTATTGGGAGACAGATGGTAGTCTTCCGTCAAGGCCATCCAGTGTGTTATTTAACGTGCACAGGGTATGGCTCTCCTGCACACAGAGCAACAGCTTAGTATTTGAAGTAATATTGAAGTTAGGCCCAATATTGTACGGAGGGGTCTGCAAATACTATTTCATGAACCTGGATTTGAATATGGATTTCTATTTACATAACATCAAAATGTCCCAATACATATTGAAGAGCAGTGTATGTGTTTTTATGATTTAAGGCATATAAAATTTGGTTCGAATTGATTTAGAAAATTTTGTTTTTTACATTGTCAAATGGTTGGTTGAAAACATTATTTATTCCTCTTCCTGAAGATGTTATATTTTGTTTGCCAGCTATAACTCGTATTGTTCAACATATAATTGAGCACAAACATTATACTCGAAATATTTCTTCTTTATTGCTGCCATGACAACAACTGACAACAATGTCATTCAGAATTTCTTGATAAATTCATGAGTTGGAAAAGTTTAAAAGCACTAAGATTTTAATATAAAATGATATCAATTTTGACTCGCCATTTCTCAATTTGAACTCGCTTCGTTGTTGAAATGTTTCAAAGATTGCTCGTCATCAACGAAAAGCTATTTTAACATTTAATTAAACTTTCCAAAGTTCACTTATCGTTGTGTACAGCAATAGAATATGACGCCGAAGACGACTTCTCTCTTGGTTTTGTTTAGATCTCGAAAGACAGATATGAAATGATCCTATTGCAGTTGAAAGCATTCAATCGAATATATCATAACTTCGTTAGATAGTGCGTTTTAGCTTCACTGTTGAAGTTCTGCATCTTCTGCAGCTTGGTAAGAGTTAAATACAGGTTACCACAGTTGTTTGTGCTACTGTGTTACAAAATGTTTTATCGACACTAAAATTCTTATGTTTAACTACAAGAAACGAAATTCAAGAAGACATCCGTTATGCATTCATATACTATGTCGAGGTATAACTTTGGATCCTATTTTCCTCATCGCAGAGCTGAAGAGTTTGAAATTTATTTCCTGCCAAAGTTTCTTTGTCTCCGTCTTTGAATATATTTTTTGCTCTGTTCAAGCTTTTGATCTTTCTCAGTATCTACTGCCCTTCAAATTTTAATTTTGGTAGTCCAGAAGATGCTGAGTAATGTAATATCATAGTGGTACTATTTTTCATTTGAAATTTGTAATATATTCTTCGGCACTTTTTTACTCATGTCTTATTGATAGTTTATACGTTAAACATTAAACTTTATAGTGTGTTTTGATATGTACTTTACGGTTTTGAATTTTTTATATATATTTTACACTGATCACTGCATATCATGCTAATCAGTGCAGAATATATGTTTGATAACACATTCTGCACTTTAGTATTTTTTGCATATTAATATACAAGGTCATTATAAAAGAATTTCCATAATTTAAAGTGCTGTGTTTTATTGCATAATTAAGTCATAAAAGTTATTTGGGTTCATAAAATCTCAAGAGCTCTCAAAGTTTTGTTTCGTATTCAACAGACTTCATTGTAAGTGCCAACGTGATTGATATTCAACTTCTTTCATACACGGCTCAATATATTATGTGTAAATACTTTTATTAAATTGATGAAAAAATATGACATACTAAATTTTGCTCTCTTCCTTATTGTTAATTGTGAAATAATATATTTTTGGTTAATGTTATATATCGTTTTAAAACTAATTCCTTGCTTAATCTATCTATGCTAACATTGTTTTTAGAAAGTTTCATTTCAAGTGTTATTTTCAGTCGTCTCAAAGTTATGTTGGGAAAAAAGGAACTGTGTATAATTTTGTTGCACGTTCAAACTCGGCCACAACGCGACCCAAACAACACGTAATGTTGTCGACGCATTGGTGAGGGAAGTACTTCCGAACGTACAGTGCGGCGTTGGTTCGAAAAGTTTCGTAGTGGAGATACGAACCTTGAAAATGAGGAAGGTCGAAGACGATCTCATGCCATTGACAACGACCAATTCAAGACAATTACTGAAGCAGACAACGTAAAACCGCGCGAAAGACTGCGGAAGAGCTAAACGTTGATCACACAACTGTTGTTCGGCATTTGAATTAAATTGGAAAAGTGAAGAAGCTTTATAAGTGGATTCCGCATTATTTGAATGAAAGTAAAAAAAAAAATCGTCGCTATGAAGTGTTTTCTTCACTGCTTTTGCGCAACAAAAACGATCCATTTCTCGATAGGATTGTGAGGTGTAACGAAAAGTGGATTCTATAAGACCACCTCCAACGATTGGCACAATGGCTCGATCGAAATTAAGCGCCAAAACACCTCCTCCAACCGAATTGCACCAAAAGAAGGTTATAGCTATTGTTTGGAAGTCTGCGGTCGGCATCATTCACTACAGCTTCTTCAATCCATGTGAAATCATTACTGCAGGAAGTACTGTCATGAACTCGACGAAATGTATCAGAAGTTGAACATTCAGCAATGGTCAATCGAAGAGGTCCTATTCTTCTCAATGGCAATGCTCGGCCGCACATTGAATAAATGACACTCCAGAAGTTGAACGAATTGGGTTATTGCTGAACGCTGAAAACGAATTGCTTTACAGCTGAACGATGGGACAAAACTCTGCCCCATCCACCTGGCCTGTCTCCAAAAGATTATCACGTATTAAAGCATTAGGAAAACATTTTCCGGGAAAAAATCCTCAACTACCATGAGGCAGCAGAAAATGCCTTCAGGGAATTTATCAAATCCAGAACTTCGAAATTTTTGTCGAAATGGCATTAATCAACTTACTTCTAATTGGAAAAATGTGTAGATTCTGATAGTTTTTATCTTGATTAATAAAGTTTATTGTGAGCTGAGCTCTAATTTTTGAAGTTGAGGTTTAAAAAGACCATTATTTTTGCACTAACGTAATAATTGCAGTGATTCTTTCCTTTAAATTCTGTAAATTATGGCTTTTTTTAGGACAAACAATGCTTTTAATGTATCCCCCAAAAGAGAAGTCCAATGATGTCAAATCTGGATTTTCGAGAGCCATAAATCAATCTATCTTTACCAATCCAGCAATTTGGAAATTTGGCATTTTATACATCAGATGTGTTGTTAAAGCCATCGTGTAATATTCACTCCACCATAGCAAGGAAACTTGAAATCCAAGAATTTAATTGGTAAATTGACAGCATAGACTTTCTCTCTCAGTCAAATATAATGGCAATAACTAGACTAGAAATAATCAATATCACAACACTTATAAATGAAAATTAGAATTTTATAGATACTGTTATTATTGTATTATTTAATGCTCTAATACGCATCGCATTAAATGGATTATTTAGCGCAAGTACCTGGGAAAGAGGATATTGAACGGAAACCAACCAGGTATATGAACTGAATACATCCTTAGTGTGAAGACATGATTTGAGCCTTGTAAAATGAGATCTTGGTCTAAAAACGACTCTCATCTTTGACTTATATACATAGTGGGGAATTTCCAATATCCTAGTTAAAAGTCTCCATGTTACCATACTCAAAATTCGAAAAGTGTTGCAAGGTCCGGTTTGCACAGTAAAATTGAGATTTTTATTTGCATTTTCACTTTTTTTTCCATATTTTCCTCTTCTGATTTTGATGCGGGGGGGGGGGGAGGAGAACAATAGCACGAAATGCCTTTTCTATATATGTTGTTTTTGGCGATATTGACATGTGCATTTTACGAAAGCACACTAATGTATTGAATTTTAAGAGATTTCATTACATTAAATTAGCATATTTAACCTGCTTTGCTCGGGTTTGAAATTCTCTATAATAATAGATGGGACTCCTCCCGCGCCGCCAGCGTTGAGATTTATCTCCGCAAAATTCCCCGCCCTGCCCACGGTCAGAAGGGGACACCGATGGTCTTGGAAAGGCCGTAGTCCGTCAGATGGGACGTTAAACCGTGTGCGGGAGAGCCATACCCTGTGCACGATAAAGAACACGCTGGATGGCCTTGACGGGAGGCTACCATTTGTCTCCCAACAACTGTTCCAGTGGGTTCCCTCCCCCAATCTTCTCTGAGC
The DNA here is from genome assembly GCA_038380435.1 of Ryuthela nishihirai. Lineage (NCBI taxonomy): Eukaryota > Metazoa > Arthropoda > Arachnida > Araneae > Heptathelidae > Ryuthela > Ryuthela nishihirai. The sequence goes on along the minus strand of JAWZYU010000009.1, from coordinate 22,529,734 downwards.
CTTCGGGGTCCATGTGACCTGGCCATTTAGCCCATTGTGTGCAAAAAAGTGCCGCTCAGAGGTAAAACAATCCAACCCAACCCGCGTCGCACGCTTTCATTTGGCATAAAAACCTAATTATGATCCCCCTCCCACTTTTCCTGTGAAATTTTTATCCCCCGTTTAGGGGAGGAGAGAAGAGGACATGACCTTAGGCACCGCATGATTCTTCCCCACGCTAAAACCTTCTAAAACATAAAACAGTATTGCCTCGTTCAGAAATTGAAATTTTGCAAGTCCTTTCGTACCCAGCAGAGTTGCTAGAATATAGTTTGTCACGCATAGTTAACCTTATAGCGAAATAAAATTCATTACGGGCAAATTTGTATGGCGGCCCTAAGTTGTACCAAAAATATATACCTCTTACGTGTTACAGCATATTTATGTATATAAAAATTAGTAAATATTTCGCAATGTAATTTTATTCACTTTTACTGCTTAAATAAAGCTTCTTGTAAATCCACTGAGCTTTATTTTTGGTTTCAAGAAATTTAATATTGCTTAATTAAATTTTGTATTAAATACCAATAACTACATATTCTTACTTTTTTCTGTGAAATTAGTAAATACTACTACGTCTGTTGAAAGGGAGGTGGTCCTTTAAACACATACCAGTATGAGATCTTGATATTCATAAAGACACCCATAAATATTATTCAAAACTGTGAAAAAAAAAGTCACTATAAAGTAATAAGAATCACTTACCTCTTATCATCAGTCTTAACTAACAGAAGTTTTAATGGTCAATCATCCTTCTGTTAACTCACACATCAGTTCTCTTTCTAAGTGTCTTACAATTTCTCGATAATAGTCTTAACGAATGCCAATTAATAATATCATCGGTGCTGATTGTTCATGCAGCAATAATAAAACATCCAGATGACAATGGGGTAAGAAAAGAAGTTAGGTGGAATAGTATTTAAAAGAAAAAAACCCAGCGTATTTGGTCCAAGATGTGCTTTCATCATAGCAACATGGAATCGATACTAATTACTCTGCGCGTCTGTCTGTGTCGGTTTTCTGTAAATACAATCTTTTCGAAACTGCTTAAGCCAGGAGATGCTATTTACAATTTTAATGCAGAAAGTAACGAGATGTTTTTTCTTATGGTTACGTTTCCGGAAAACAAAAGAGGAAAGGGAAAAAAATAAAGAGGGAAAAAAAGTAAATCCCGAAACTAAGACTCTTGATGAGGTTGAAACTTCATTTTTAGAACAGCATCTCTAGTCTTCATAGTTCTTTTCTTATTTTGTTTTGTTTGGATCACGCATAATTTTATTTAAAATTTTCTTTTTGTTTTTTATTTACTAGTTCCGGTGAGGAATAGGAATGAAAAGCACTAACAAAAAGGATAGTTCACAATATCTGAAGGAAACAAAATTTCGAAAGTATGATTCTGAAAATCGCTCTAATAGTAGGATGGGCTATTTTACTTTGAGCGGCACTTTCTATGCACACAATGGGCTAAATGTACAGGTCAAAAGAGACTCCAGTGACATGTAAAGGAACACTCTGAACAGCGATTGAGAACCCACCAGATATAATCCTCGTTTCACTATCACCTAGTGTGCACAAAGTATGATCCTCATGCACACGGCCACTTCGTAAGCTCCCTCTGACGGCCTTCAGAAGCTTACTTTTATAACTGACTTTCTGTATCGAGTCAACTCCACTACTCTAAAATCGACAATAGTTTACGGCTAAGAAACATTGTCTCTTGTAGGCTAGCATTGTCAAGTGTTCTAATTAGGGTTTCCAAATATTCAGATTTTCCAAATATCTGTTATTTGAAAACAACAGTTATGGGACAGTAATTTTCGATATCCGAAAAATTTCGATTACGCGTAAGTAAAAAGATTTATAAAAAAATTTTTCAATCACTGGCAATCCAATAAAAATATTTCATTTAATCAGTCGGATCATGACGACACCTTTGTTACTAAAATATTCTTAGATAAGTTGTAACAGAGATGACCCCTTAACATACCGTAATTCTATAGAAAACTGTTCGATAGGTCAGAAAGTTTTCACTGGAGAGCCCCTTGCCATCTCTTATAAAGTTAAAAAAAGAAACCAAGGCTATAATAGAATCGGAGATAATATTTCATAAGCCATTTTTTGACCATTCTTATATTGTTTTTTTCTTCTTTTTAGTCTATATTGATTGGATTCCTCATAAATAACAAATACTTGGCCCCATGTCTCAATTTTTGTTCCCAAAATTTCCTGTGTAACTTCGTATTTAGTTGAAACTTCTAGTTTCTACCCATTATACAACCGGAGATACAGTTTAAGACAGCTTTAGAAACCTTACTTCAGTTGGTTTAGTAATGGGCCATTCGCTAACGATTCCTTTCAAATGAATGAATCGGCTAAGTGAAACCATATTTCTGAAACAATACGGATCTTAGAAAGAATCAATTCGCCTCGAGATGGGGAGGGGGTTGCTCAGTCGGTAGCGCGAGAGGCTCGTAATCTGTAGTTCCCAGGTTCGAGTCCCAGCTGAGTCAGCTTTGAGGTTTATCTCCGCAATAATTCCCCGCCCTGCCCACGGTCAGTAGGGGACACCGATGGGCTTGGAAAGGCCGCCGTCCAAAAAGTGCCGCTCAGAGATAAAACAACTTAAGTTCTTGGGAAAGAAGTCGAGATGCGAGTGCAAGAAATAGATCTTTAAAGACATTCGGATATCATAATAGATTTTTATAGTTTTGGAGAAGATCTTAAATGAGCTGATGGCAGTTTTCCTCTTTGTGATTCCCCGTAAAACCATGGAGTACAGATGTAATGATGCAGTGCTCTCCTTCATATTCAGGTTTTTTTGCGAAGACAGCATTATTCAGTAGCTTCTTGATCTGAGGGCCAACAAATATCCATTCTTTGAGTTTGGCATCACTTAGTTTTGGAAATGTTTCCTTCAAGTGCAAAAACTCCTTACCAATATTGTCCATAGCTTTTACAACGTTTTTCATAAGCCCCAGTTTGATGTGTAGTGGTGGGAGCAGAATATCAGAGGGGGTCAACTAGAGGCTTATACCTCACATGGCTCTTTTCAGGAATAAAAACATATCTTTTAGTCCACTCTTTTGTTTTCTAGTGTTCCTTTCTGGCCCTACTGTCCCACAAACACAGAAAAAGCAAAATTTTGTGAAGCCTTCTTGAAGCCAGGAGCAAGAGAGATATGACTTTTAGGTCACCACACATTGTCCACTTAAACAGGTCATATTTTATAGCAGTGAGTATTTTTTCCATGCTTTCATAAGTTTCCTTCATTTCCACAGCGTGTGTCACCGAAATGGAAGATTTTTGGTTTCCTTTATGCAAAAGGACAGATTTAAGCTGAATTTTGACAAATCTATAAATAGACGCCATTCCTTAGTTTCGTGAGTTGTTCCAATTTCTTCCATCAGCCCTGAAATTTCTGTACAGAAACACAAACCATCTTGCATCTCGTAATAAGCAGATAAAGCCACATTTCTCTTTCTGAACAAAGAAACTCTTGTACCCTTGGCCAGATGATTCCACTCTTGAAGTCTTGAACCTAAAACCTCAGCTTGTTGTTTGGGAAGTCCTAGGTCTCGAACAAAATCATTTAATTCATTTTGCTGAATCAGATGAGGCTTGTCTAACTTTTTAGGGGTATATGTAGAATCAAGATCTGTATGTGTCTTAAAGTCTTCCTCTGATGAATGTGAATCCATCTACTCCCAGTTGGTTGGAGGGGTTGGTACAGGAAGATCTTCTCCATGAGGAACTGGCCTTATGGCTGAAGGCACATTTGTATATTGCATTTTGCTGTTGTTCTTTTTTGAAAAGCCCGACACTTTAGTTAAACAAATATAGCAATTATGCTAGTGACTAGTTGGCTCACGTAAAACCATGGATTTTATCTTACTTTCCAACCATTCACTCAGACCAACAAAGCACGAAATGCAGCACACATGTGGAGCCTATGTTTTGTCCTGATCTCCAACATGAAATCCAAAATACACAAAAACGACCCTGGGATTTTAAAATATAATTTCCATACAGATAGCAAAATTTATCTGGCACATTAACACATCCGCGACGTTGCCTTTGTGACATTTAAACGCCAAAATTCATTCTTCAACGCATAAGAACGTGTTCCTCCTACAATGAAAACAACAAGAATGGCGGTCTGAGGTTAGGTTACTGTTACACGTTTTCACCCACTTGGCAAACAGTGTTCCCATCCACAAAAATTAAAATATCTAGTATCCTCCCAGTTGCCCGGAGGTATTGGTATAGGAAGATCTTAATAGATGTCCAAATGACCAATAACATAAAAACGTGACTGCTAGCCATTTTTAAGGCCAGATCAGAAATCAGCACCTGAAAAACAGTTCAGGTCAGCTACAATTGTTCATGTTATAAAAACCTTGTAAACCAGTGTAATTTGACTAAAAATTAATAATATTTACCTAGGAATGTTTCCGATTAATTCGCAGATTTGTCTTTTATCACATCTTCGAAAAAGGTGCGAGATGTGTACATTGTTACATTTACATTACTATAATTGGAGGATTAGAATTATGCTTTAGACTTGTGCCATTGAACTGTGTATTCGAAAATTCTCCCCCCTCCAAAAAAATTACACATCAAAATAATTTTTAGAAAACTTTTACTTGAATCGGATTGGATACGAACTCATGAGCTCCAGCTCTTAGTCTCTCTGCCGATCAGCTACCAGCCACCTCTTCTATTTAATGGTATGAATCGCATAATTTATTACATTTATTTTTATTTTTAATAGTAATAAATGGCAAGGATATAAAATTAAAAATTTACACTGAATCGATTTCGGGGAATTAATTTAAAATACTAATACTTCGTTGCATTAAGTAAGAATAAAGGTGAAAAGTTATACAAAAGAGTGCAGGAAATAAATTAATCAATGATAAAGTAGCCCATAAGAAATTTTGAGTAAAACAATGGTAAAGTCTAAAATTTAAAACATCGAGGGTATTTTGGTGAGTTAATAGAAGAGTTAAAGAACACTTTTCGAAAATTTGCCATGATATGGTAATTTAAAATCAATCTTCAGGGAGATTATTGCATACTCAAATTTTAATAGAGTCTTTTCGATGTTAGTTTTTGTATTTCTAGTTCATTGGGGAAAGTCCACACCTTAGAATTTAGCTCTAAAGCCTTTCAATTTCTCTTGAAATTTTCATCAGTAGTTCTCTTATTCCCGCTGAAGAAATCGACTCCATTCCGGATCCTTGTTCAGACGTCTTCCTCTGCTATTTATTCTTTCATCCAGTTTGCAGACAAATAAGAAAAACGATAAATTTCCTTTTCGTGATACTAAAGACACTCATCAACAAGAGAAATAGATCGACTAATTTTAAAATGAATTATCAAAACTTTGAAAGAGTTTCTCAAGATCAATATCCCAGAGAACTTGCCCTAATTCTTCCTATTCCCTTACCTATAAATTCCCCTTTTCTGCAAGCTCTCGTCAAAAATGTATGTTTGAGCTTTCTTTGTAGAGAAGCCGTTGTTATTTAGCATGTTTTTAAAGATTTACATTGCTTGGTGTCTCTCAACTGTGTATGAGGTATTCTGTCCTTTAAAAAATAATCATAATGTTAATTGATGACTTGACATGGTACAAAAGATTGCAATCTCAATATACGTTTTTAATTTATTTCAATAGTTGTATTCATTTAATTAAAATTTAATTAATGGTTTGGACAAAAATAACAGACAAAATGATCAACAACTGAATTTTTTTCTATTTTTAGGGAGATATTATATATAACTCTACTTTTGAAATACAGTTAAAAACTTAACACAAAATATTTCGCTCCTCTGAAGATTTGGGAAAATATTAATGATTTGACTCTCAAACAAAAGGTTTAGCAATTCCAAATTTAGAGCAAATGAGGGTATGAAATAAAGTTTTTTGACAACACCCTCTACCTAAAAAAAACATTTTTTTATAACTTGATATAAAAAAATGTTGCCAAAATTTAAAGCACATAGTTGAAAAGCAGCAAAGGATATATAAAACATTGCTTATTTTATTTTATTTTTTTCTTTTATGGGCCAATTAACTTATAGCAGATTCTGGTACAGGAAAAAATTTCTGTTTATTAAAAAAAAAGTCAATAAAATCTCAATATAAGTTTGAATAAAATATGCCAAATAAAAAAAGAAGTTGAGTAGAAATGAGTACTTCTCTCTACTCAAGTTTTCATAAACCCAACTTTTCATAAAATATGTTGAGTAGAGATGGGTCGGGCTCAATACTTCAAGTAAAAATTTCCTTGGATATTCGTAGAAACTAAAAGTTCGTGGGTAAAATTATATTATATATAATATAATTCACGCAAAGAGCCATTCATTTATTAAAGACAAAGAATGCGCAAAAATAATCAATAGTCTCATGGTGCTTATTTTCAATCCCTAAAGACTCATTAAAAGATTAAAATTATAATCAAAAACTTTTTCACCTTTTTTTTTTACAATTTCAAGAAATATTTGAAATTTGAAATTATTTTGAGCCTGACAAAACCTGAACTTATCTCCAACGTCGAGTGCAGAACGAAAACACTGTTTACACTATTTGGTAAAATAATGTATTACTTCACAAAGTTTAGAAGAATGATAATTTCCCGAAAGGGATATCTGACTTGGGTTTAAGTTCACGTAAATGAAACTCCTTTGCTTTGATTCATATGTTATACAGATTAATATGTGGATTCATATGCTACACTGCAAATGGCATAACCAACATGAAGAAGAAAGACTGAAAATCAATACAGCACAAGTGAAATTTCCTAGAATATTAAATACTTACTGAATACGAGTAATCGGTATTTTTGTTTGCAAGCAAAAAATGCTTGCAAACAGTGTGAACAAAAAAATGTGATGCAGTTCATTTTACCATCATGCGATAAACGTGTTAATGGCAAATTTTGTAAGCTTTGAATTACTGGAATTTTTATTTGAAACATCAGAGTTAAAAGCATAATCATAATGTTTTTAAATAGAGCCTTTTCGAAAGCAGAATATAACAAAAATAAGCATACTATTAGAGCATTCTATATTTCAATATTCAAAACTAACCTTAACGAAAAAAAAATGTTTGAAACTACTGATATTATACTCTGGCAATTTAAACTTAATTGGCATAATAACTAGAGAGCTAGCTACTCTTTCAGCAAGTATACACATTGCATGCAATGTGTATACTTGCTGAAAATTTAGTAGGTTAGAGATCAGTTTTCTTTGCTGAAAGTTTAGTAGGTTAGAGATCAGTTTTCTTTGCTGAAAGTTTAGTAGGTTAGAGATCAGTTTTCTTTGCTGAAAGTTTAGTAGGTTAGAGATCAGTTTTCTTTGCTGAAAGTTTAGTAGGTTAGAGATCAGTTTTCTTTGCTGAAAGTTTAGTAGGTTAGAGATCAGTTTTCTTTGCTGAAAGTTTAGTAGGTTAGAGATCAGTTTTCTTTGCTGAAAGTTTAGTAGGTTAGAGATCATTTTTCTTTGCTGAAAGTTTAGTAGGTTAGAGATCAGTTTTCTTTGCTGAAAGTTTAGTAGGTTAGAGATCAGTTTTCTTTGCTGAAAGTTTAGTAAGTTAGAGATCAGTTTTCTTTGCTGAAAGTTTAGTAGGTTAGGGATCAGTTTAGTAGGAAATCGGATCATTCCCGATTTCGATCTCAGTAGGGCATGTTCTTGTAGGAGTAAGGCCTTGTAAAAGTCAGGAGTAATATCTTGGATTCTTCTATATCCAAAGAATTGCAAGTTTTAAAGGTTTTATTTAAATTAGAACCTTAACCGAGGAGTGAGGGAAAAATGGAGAAATTGTACTCTCCAAAATCATTTGTTGATAAATTTACATTAACAAAAATGTATTCAACCCCTCCACCCCCTTACCGAAAATTCTGGCTGTGTTACTGATTAAATTATTGAGAATTAACGATAACTGAGTGTTTATGGTTTCACCACAAAGTTGGTCATCTCTTTCCTTGCCTCTAATAATTAGGCAAAATTTGGAAAAGTATTCCTCATTCTTCGAGGGCCTTTAGATCCGACGAATTTCTTTAAAGCGAATTAAAAAAAAAATAATTTCAACTCTAATAAACGGGAAATTTTACCTGTACCAAAATCAGCTGTAAGTTAATTGGCCCATAAAAGAAAGAAAACAAAATGAAATAAAATAAGCAATGTCATCGTCGAGTCTTCACTGGGATAATTTTCGGATAAATAAAGCAGTCGAAAAACCGGTTTCGATGGGATATTCTTATTGCTGTTGTCAATATCAATCGAAAACAAGGATTTTCAAAGATGTTAAAGAGATGTATAAAACTCAGGAATTTTTCGTTGCAAGCAGTCAAATATAAGGAAAAGAAGGCATGTGCATTGAACATCTAAGACTTTGGTGGAATTATTTAACAATTTCTTTGCCACAGTTATATATCCTCTTGAACGACTCATTACCCAGTCGCTAATTATGCTTTCAAATGTGCGTGTGATTATACAGCTCATTAATTAGTACACTAATTTAAATAGCGATTAATGAATTTTTGCATAAACTAGCACTTAATCTCTAATATAAAATATTCGTGCATTATTCATAGTTTTACCAAGTTACATTTTAATTACGAGAAATGGAAATCTCTACGTAGTTATATAACAAAGTTTATGTTTTTCAACCGAAAATATTTGAATGTTTATTTTCGTCCGTTAGAATATTTGTTTAGGTTAATACATTGTCCTGTTATTAACGATATATCAATCAAGTCTCAAGAGAACTGAAGTATCCGTTAAGACATTTTACCCAGTTGTACAAAATCGTCATTCAGATGTTTAGTGCAAATGATGTACATTCGACCAAAAAGATTATTTCGTGTAACCGAGGCTTTCCAACGGTAATAAGTGACACGATTTAATATTTTCAATTTAAAAGTTACATCTGATTTTTCTTGTATTATAATCTGATGTACTATGAAAAATTTTCCGTAACTCAGTTTTGGAATTCTTTCATCAATATTTCGGGCCGTGCCTAGTCGATTTCACATCCGAAATTGCACCCCGGTGTCTCTGCCTTGGTACTACTGCAGTCCGTGGACTCGTGGAGATCTACCTGCTAATAGCCACTGGAATAAACAGTGGAATTTCAGAAATTTTCATTTTCCATTATATACTCTTATTTGGATGATGTGATCATCGAAAACATTTGGTGCTCGTCAAGTTCGTCCTTGGCCCAGCTGGGTCAGCGTTGAGATTTATCTCCGCAAAATTCCCCGCCCTGCCCACAGTCAGTAGGGGGCACCGATGGGCTTGGAAAGGCCGTAGTCCGTCGGATGGGACGTTAAGCCGTGTGTGGGAGAGCCATACCCTGTGCACGATAAAGAACACGCTAGATGGCCTTGAAAGGAGGCTACCATCTGTCTCCCAACAGTTGTTCCAGTGGGTCGCCTCCCCCAACCTTCTCTGAGCCTTTGGAGTCCATGTGACCTGGCCATTTAGCCCATTGTGTGCAAAGAAGTGCCGCTCAGAGATAAAACAACCCAAAATGAAATATACAGTAAAACAACCCTACTGTATATTTCAATTTCTTCCTTTTCTTTCTTAATTAAGAACAAATCAAAAGTTCAACGTATAAATTTCATGACTTTGAAGCAAACCTTTTTTATTCAGTGCAAATATTTTGTATTTAAAATATTATCTTTCAAATTCAAGCACAAGCAAATGTTTTCTTTTACATCAGTGAATGTGGGGAAAGTAGGATGGGGGGAAGGATATTCTGGTGGCTGTCTCGGGCTAATTCCAGCTACAGTCCTGATTGTTTGCTTCAGGTTATAAGCCTGGCATACCTTCTGTCGAAGTATCCATGCTTCTGGAACTTATTTCAACTAATCTGACGGCATTACTTTTGTTGTTTCTGTTATCCTTTTACATCTATCCTTTATTATGGATGTAGTTACAGAAACGAAATGCTTGTTATTTCGGATTCAGAAAATCTTCCTCGATTCTAAAATATTCCTATCATCCCGTGCAGCATCGGAGAAATAAATCAATGTCACAACTCATTTAAGCATTCTTTTATTTATATATGTATATGTGTACGCGTATATACATGGCGGTATAAAGCCTACAAGAGGAGCAATGATATCAAAAGTTTGTATACGAGAGAACTGACTCAAAAAAAGATCAAGGCGTTGCACTGCTGGCTGTCAGTGTGTGTGTGTGCCCACAATCGATACTAATTACACAGCTCGCCTGTTCTGTGGCCTTCTAGCTAACTGAAAACGTTCCCAGACACCCTAACAGCAGATGCTACGAATATATTTTAATGTAGCTGGCAACGAAACATGGTTTTTGTCTCCAACGTGAACCTCTACTGAGCAAGAGTGTGGGAAAAAAATAAGGTCTGTAATAAAATCAGAACTTTAAAGTTCGTTGATTTTTTTTCTTCTTTTTTGTGTTTTTTTTTTTTTCAATTCTTTTTTCTTTAATTTCCTGCCTCGCATTTGCTTGGCTTTAACGCGTGTTTTTTTTACATACAGGGAAAAGAACAGACCATTACATACTACGCAACAGTTCTAGGGTAAGAGTGGGTTTCCTTTTTTTTAACCGATGAGTTTACCACATTACGACAAGAAAACAGCATCAATTTGGGTAATTCATCTTATTATTTTGCCATATAAGTCTTAATCGCTTTACTGTTAAACCAGCTATTGCTCTCAGTCATTAACAAAATGTTTCTCAGACTGATGTTGAAACTATTCAACATCGAGATTTTACTTCATTATTATAAGACTTAGGTGACAGTTTCCAAAAAGAAATAAAGTGTTTTAACCCTAATTTAAAGTTACACGAGACATTAAAAAATATGTTATGCTACATGAGAACATCTGAAAGTGGGGCAGAGGTGCTCAATCGGTAAGCCACGCTCTTAAATCTGCAATTCCCAGATTCAAGTTCCAGCTTGGCCAGCGTTGAGATTTATCTCTGCAAAACTCCCCGCCCTGCCCTTGACCAGTAGGGGCACACCGATAAGTATGAAAAGGCCGCGGTCCGTCGGATGGGGCGTTAAACAAGCCTCACCGTCTGCGGGAGACATACCCTACCGCTCAGAGGTAAAATAACCCAACAATAGAGTGAAAGTTATCTAACTTTCTTGTTTAATGTTTTCAATAGTATATCGTCCATGGAAGCAAGGTATGAATGCCTTACTTGATTCGTTAATATGTATTCATTGTAAATTGGTCAAGTAATCAAGGATATTGCTTTAATTCAACAACCAATCAAGTACAGCATCCAATAGGAAGTTTTGATTTGTACTCACCAATTGCAAAATTATTGCAGTTATTAAAATTAAAAGAAATTTGCACGTATTTCTGCTAAAGATGTTGATCAGTGAGGAGATCACAAAGGGATGAAAAAACGCTTTAACTTCTTCAAAAGAAAAAAAAAACGAAACTTTGAAAACGCATTAAATGTCTAATGTGTTTCTATTACTCTTTAAATAAACTTGAGATCATTTAAATATTTATGATTAAATCAACTCTATAAGAGATTTAAATTTGCTTATTTTACCTGTGAGCGACACTTTTTTTCCAAACAATGGGCTAAATGGCCAGGTCATAAGAATCACAAGCATTTTCTCGAACAAAAACACAAAGAGCAGATTGAGGAAGAGGATTCACAGGATAGCTGTTAGGAGACAGATGGAACTCTCACGTCTAGGACACAGACTGTTCTACGAGTACGTCTATGTCTCTCTGGAGGGGGTGGTTGGCGCAACCGGTAGCACTTCAGGCTAGTGATCTGCAGTTCCCATGTTCGAGTCCCAACTGTGTCAGCGTTGATAATTATGTCGAGTAAACTTTCACCCTACCCTTTGTCAGAAAGGGGACACCGATGAGCCTTGGAAAGATTGCTGTCTTTTGAATGGGGATGTATGGCGGTGGCACCGTGTAGAAGAGAGCAATGGTCTTCACAGGAGACTTCCATTATCTCCCAATAATTGTCTAGTCGGTCTCCATCTTTCTCTGAGCCCATATGATATTATATCCATTGATATTATGTTAATATCATATATTTATTATTAATATCATATGAGCCCATACGATATTATCCCATATTTCTTATTTTTTTTCAAAAATAAGAAAGTGCCGCTCAAAGGTAAAACAGCTTAACCCAATGTTATTATAATAATAATTATTGCAAAAAAGAATCTCAAAAAACAAACTTTTCATAGTAATGGATTCGGGTTACTTTGGTGCACATCACATCATCACTTTTCAGCTGGGCCATAAGCTAAAATGCCAAATCACAGCTTCAGAGTTAGGAAGAGAACTAACAGCTATTGTGGATAGAGGATAACCTTCCCCAAGGCGTTTATGATCTTCAAACGGAAAAAGAATTAAAGTAAATGTTTTCGAAATGGTTCAAGTAGGCATTTTATATTCATGTCGTACACTAAACCACAGAACTCATTTGTACTAAACTGCACATTGAAGCTTTCGCTAACGTTTTGCGTCTATGTAACGGTTGCCAGGTCGGAGCATTTGCGACCATAATGTACACAATATCCAACTTATGTATATCCAGCATTTTATTGTTATATGAAAAAAAAGTTGCATTTAAGCTTCCTAAATTTAAAAAATAAACTTTTGCAGAAGATAAACTTTTTTTCCCAAAATCTAACATTTATTGAGAATAACGTTTAATATTTATAGAGAAATAGAAACTGGAACATTCAACAGTAAAATCTGCTTTTAACCTCATCCTAAACTCCGTTCTTCAGAGCTGACAAAAAACTGTGAAAAAAAATCACTCCAAAGTGTTTTCATTAATTTTTAATGTAGATGTCTCTGTCTGGAAATTGATATTAATTGTTTCACTTCCATAACATTTCAAATGTTAAATAAATGTTATTGAAAACTGAAATTTAGAGAAATTTGAATGATATCTTTAAGCTATCTCAAGTGGCAATTTTCCGTAAAAACTTATTTGAAAAAGTAAGGAGCTTTGAATGCGGATTTCCATTCACATTATATAAACGATCCCAATATATTTTGTATAGTAGTTTATTTCTGGCAACTACATATATTGCTTGCTATGATTCTCCGGATAGTAATATATCTGTATAAAATATTGAGTAGGATAAAACTTTGCAGTTTGAAAGACAATCAAAGACATAATTCTCTAAGCTGTGAATAAAAACGAATAAAAAGAGTGAGGACGGGATCTGAAAAAAAAAAAAGAGGGAGTCCAAGGGACGGAATCGAGCTTGAACAACGTTCCAGTATATAATTTATACAAATACACCGAATAGCCAAAACATTATGTCTTTGTGCAAATCGAAGCAACTGCAGGTAAACGAAGGGCGTGTGAACGTCATGAAGCGGTATAAATAACACCTGATACCGAGCTCTGTTAATCAGTGTTATTCTTGCTCTTCAGATGGGAAAGGCAGCGGACTTAAGTGAGTTTGGCAAAGGCCAAATTGTAATGGCTAGACGACTGGGTCAGAGCATTTCTGAGACGGCAAAGCTTATGGGGTGCTCATGGAAAGCCGTGCTTAGTACCTTCAAAAAGTGGTCTGAGAAGGGAAAACCTGCTGAAAAAAGGGCTGCGTATCTGCAGACCTCTCCGAGTGTCCATGCTAACCTCGGTTCACCATCGAAAGCGCCTACAGTGGGCATGCGAGCATCAAATGAATGATTGGAAGAAGGTCGTCTGGTTCGATGAATCTTGTTTCCTGTTGCACCATGTGGACGGCCGGGTACTTGTGCATCGTTTACCTGGGGAAGTGTTGGCACCAGGAGGCACCGTGGGATGAAAACAAGCCGGTGGAGGAAATATAATGCTTTGGGCAATGTTCTGCTGGGAAACCCTGGGTCCAGTCATTCATGTGCAGGAAACTATGACGTCTACCACCTATCTAAACATCATTGCAGACCAGGTACATCCTTTCATGGCAAAGGCCTATCCCTCTAGTAGTGCCTTCTTTCAGCAGGATGATGGGCCATGCCACACTGCCCAGATTGTTCGAGAATGGTTCGCGGAACATGAGGAAGACTTCCAGGTATTGCCCTGGCCTCCAAATTCCCCAGACATCAATCCAATCGAGCATCTGTGGTTTGTGTTGAAACAGCATATCCGATCTGAGGCGTCTCACCACGTAACTTACAAGAGTTAAAGGATCTGCTGGTAACGTGTTGGTACCAGATACCACAAGACAACTTTCAAATCTTGTAGCGTTCATGTCTCGCCGGATAAGAGCTGTTTTGGCGGCACTTGGAGGACCAACATCATATTAGGCAGGTGGTCATAATGTTTTGGCTCTTCTGTATATATATTCAATATATTTTCACTTCAGTTATGATTACTAACATTTTCAAAGGGAGAAGTATATCAAAGCCCCCTCATTGACCGCCTCCCCGCCTCTAGAAAATATATACACTGAGAGCTCATTAAATTATGACCAGCTCTCTCCATGTTATGTCAGTGTAAGCTAATTTCGAAGCTTTATAACTTCTTAAAAAGAGTTTTGTGACAGAATGGGACTGAAGATAAATTAAAATATCAATCAAATCTATCTAAATCTCGATTTTCAGCAATATTCCTTCAGTATTTAAAGAGTTATGGAAATTTTAATATTTAACAACAGCAATCAATGCCTAACATTAGTATTTAACTTAGAAGTTAATTATAATTGAAATAAGAGGGATGTTTACAACAAATGTACATTTGGAAAGTTAATGTAAATAATTTTTCGATGTCTCTCAATTTTCCTCAGACTTCCGTTGTTGCTGAATCAATTGAAAATCGAGATTTAGATAGATTTTATTGATAACTTTAATATTCTTCCGTTACATTTTCTCATAAAACGCTAAGTTTAGAAGCTATATAGCTTCGATGTTGATTTCCACTTATATAACATGGTGGGAGGTGGTCATAATTCAGTGAATACTCAGTATATTGTTATATTAATAATAATTATAATATTGTTATTAAAACAAATGCCGTTTATTTGAATACTTTTTTTAAAACACGGTTTTTACTTGCTGTATTTCATCCACATGGGTTATTAAACATCATTTAAATTAAAGAAACAAACTATTGAATTTTAATGACACAGAATTCTAAAAAAAAAGACAAAAACTTTCAAATGACCCGATTTTCCTTAAGTTTTACGTTTCCTTTCACAATGCAGTCAGCATCAAAATACATTTAGAATCTAAACACTGCGATATCAAGCATCGACTCAATTTGCAAAAATTCCCTTAATATATTCACCCCATGGAGCCAAAGCGAAGATCACTCCATACTAAACAGATTAACAACTAGTGGAAAAATGAAGATGCTGATGGGCCTCATTTTCTCTTCTCGTCCTCTCACAGTATCGCTAGTCGAATCTATCTTGCTCACGTGGTTACTTTCCCCATTTGTTCGCACTCTCATTGCTTAGCATACCCTGTTGCAATTCATCATTACCCGGTGCAGTTAAAAATTCTATCTCGTTTTCGACCTGTTCACAAGATATCTAGATCCGTAACAGACTTGATCGGAGTGTAAGAGAAACAGAAAAGGAGGCAGAATGATGCTAAAAGCTCCGAGGATGAAACCTGCTATTGAGCGAAGTCTGTTTTGCATGCATTGGTTATTTACATGATAAAGATAGCGGTCTATTATTCTTTGAGTAGGCTCACTGACTCCTTTCGCAACGTGTAGCAAAGTTCAGAGGCCCGAGTGAAAGAGAGCCGCGTTAGAAGTAGGAGAGAGATGGATGATGTAAAATTACGGTGTTGGAAGCCCTGAGTTTCACATATTAATAACTGCTCTGTACAAACAAAGGCAATCCCCAGAGATACTTACAGCCTAATGAGATTTATGGTAATGAATTCTCCAAAGCTTTGTTGCTCTTCAGTGGAAAACTCATCATATTTACAAGATCGATGGAACATGCGGCCTTAATTCTAAATAAGAGTATCTAGAAGTCCGGCAGTGTAATGTGATGCTATCCTGTTGCTCGGCAGTCAGATTTAGGTCTTTAGTTTCGATCCAAAGTTAGTAAAATTATCTACTAATATTCCTTAAATGAAATCCTTTCTGAATTCTCAACTATCACAGCAAAGCACCAATAGAGTACATTTATTCAGTGGATGAAATATTGAGAATTATTTAACTATAAGAAAATAATAATAGTATAAGTTTTGTCCTGTTAGATGGTGACAGGTTTTACTTTTCGTTAAGAATAAACTTCGTACATAATTTAAATAACTGTCTCTCAACTTTTATAAAGGTGTTATTACTTAAACTGGTAGCTCAGAAACTTTTTTTAAACTTCGACTGTTTTTTTTTCCAAAAGGTTTCGTGCCCCAAAAATATCAACCTTAAAAAAACGAAAACAGTTTACCGTTTTCCAGCAATTATTTATTAAACATTGAGAAGAAAGATGCTGATCATGAGAACTTTTGATAATTATATCAATTATACACTAAACTTCATCTTCAATCAGTCTCGAATTTCACACTGGTTGTGGTTTCAACCATGTTATTTAAATTTAATTTGAATATTAGCTGCTTTTAATATTTCTTACAAGGTTGGGTTGTTTTACCATTAAATGTCCCTTTTTTCTTTAACATATAATGAGCTAAATATTCAAGTCACAGGACCCCAAAAGTTCAGATAAGGTCGAGGATAAAAATCCACTGCACTGCTGTTAGGAGACAGATGGAAGCTTTCTGTTAAGTCTATCAAGCTTTTTTTAACACGCACAAGAAAATTTATCACGTCCATGGGACGGACAGCGTCCTTTTCAAGTACATCTGTGTCCTCATTTTGACCGGGATAAAATCTCAATGCATCCAAGCTAGGACTCTAACCTGGTAACATGTGATTATGAGCCTGGTATTCTGTCGACTAAACCAGGCTTTCCTTAACTTTGTACAGCTGGGGACCTTTTTTTCTTTCCAATACCTTTTTGCGGCCATAAAATACAAACGCATATAAAAAATATTAGAAGGACAAAATGAATAAATTTTCATTCTTTATTTAATATTATAAAAATAGATTATTTTTTATGTGTACACTTTATGACTTTCAAATAACTAAGAAGAGAAAACCAAGAAAAAATGTGAAGTATGAAGTGGGAATAAGTCGTTTCTTGCCGCGTTCATTAATGTTTCGCTCTAATAATAAAATCATTGGGCCGATATTTTCTAAGGACAGGTAGTTTTTTCACCCAAGGACCGATACTGGGCCGTGGACCACATTTTGAGAAACGATGGATTAACCAAACTTCGTCTCATTTATGATAGAATGTTAATTTTATTAATTTTGCATTAGTGATATTCTGTAAGAAATTAAATTTCTGTGAGATAAATTTTTCTTGCTGAATATTGTATTACTGAAATCATGTGAACTTAAATTGAAATATAAAATAGATGTGAACATATATTGCTATAATCAAAAAAGTTCCCATAAAAGTCTGAAGCTTTTTTTTTTCGATTTCTTACTTTTCTTTTTTTTTCTATTTTATTTATATCTTTTGGACATCTTTGAATCCAGTTTGCGTGTATGTGTGGGTACATACACATAAAAACTATGCTGTTTGTTATGCATGCATGTTTCTATGCATGAATATCTGATTTTCAATTACTGCCTTGTAAAACATATGATATTTCAGCCCTCAAAGTTGGGTTATAATCCATTATTCCCTCCTTCGGTACGCCACTACGGCTAAAATAATTTTGTGAGACACCATGAAGTAAAAAAGAATAGTTTGCATTGAAAAAATCGGTACATTAATTACCTCAATTAATGTTATTGTAATTACGCTAAATTAGCTTGGTTAGTTAAATTATGCTTCAAATATTATTCATTATATATATATAAATATATTATCATTATGCGCATACTTCGTAATACAGAAATATTCACATGTGCTGTAGTGAAGTAAAGTACGAATTCAAAACCTTGTGAACGTACAATGTGCTATAAAATGCCTTAAACATACATGTTCTTATGCAAGATATTCTGAACATTTATTATATTATAAATTTCAGTGAGGAGACCACAAATTTCGCGGATATATGGCACACAGAAAAGGTCTTTAAATAGACATTAGCCTACTAAAATTATCTGGCTATACAATATGAGGTAAAATTTGTAGGGTTTTTTTTTTGTGTTATCGCAGTGAACATACGTTTCATTGGATAAAAATTCTAAACGTACGTTGTGCTGTAGAAATCCAGGAAACATAACACGTGTCAATAAGATGTATACGAGTTAATAAAACGATTTTTAATGTTGACGCATTCCAGATAAATGAGAAAAATTTGGACATTATCCTTCTTAATCTGAAGAAGGAAATCATCCATCAAGATGTGACGGCAACCATTCGATGGCATTAAGAGCCCTAAATATTTAACAAATGGGTGCTGGAAATAAAAGCCGAAATGTGTAGTCCGCTAGAAGGAGGCGGAGTAGAGAAAGCCGTTAGTGGCATTCATCAGTCTTCATGAAGTTCCAGGTCTGTCAGCATGGCCTCCCTCCAGTGTTTTGAAAAATCACAGGCTGCGCTTAATGAGACATAATGAGCCAAAACTCCCTGTACAGGGAGAGAAGGAAAAAAAGGAAAGAATTTTGTCGTTTTCTTACTTCATTTGCCACCTTTTTCTATTTATATGCATTCATTTTGGTTTTCACTTTTTTCCACTCTTTTCAGTCATTTGTGTGAAAAGGTTAAAAGGTTCTTGATACATAAGAAAATGTAGCGCAGTGTTTAATTAGTAAGTGGAGTATGATGTATTCCCGTCTTTCATTTTTACTAATAAACATGAAGTAGAGCGTCTTTTATACGATATGTATTTAAAGTATGTCACTAAATAGAATGAGGATTTTTTTGTCCCTGAATACTGGGCTAATAAACTAAAGACTAGCATGAAGTTTCATAAGTTGTACTACGCAAGCAAATTTCATAAACATGATGCAAGTTACCAGGTTGTTTACCAAATTCGGATCGTTTTAAATAACTTTGAAGTAATCAGGAATCACTAACGATATGCAAATTACCTGAATTTTAATTGCAATCTAGTATAAATCGTGAATGTTTGTCTTATATCAGTGTTTCCTAAACGCCAGATCTCGACATGACTGACGCAAACACTGACTAGGCCGTAAAAACTGATGGCGAAAAAAAAATATTGGTAGTAATAATATTTATTTCCTCAGAACAAAAATAAAGATGACAGAATTCTGCCATATAATTCCCCCCCCCCCCCGATAGGGGACCACCTTGTCGTGGTGGGGGGACTTCGGGCCCAGCAACCGGTCGAAGACTTTGCTAACCGGATTGGGTCCCAGGTTGGATAGAGCCAAGACCAACCGAAGTCGAAGACATCGCTGACCGGTTTAGTCGCCTGGTTGGACGGTGTCAAGACCTCAACATCAGGCGCTCCGTGGAGCAGTTCAAGGGCACGGCTGAACGGATTTGGTCCCCTAGTAGGCACGAGCCCTTTTCAAAGTCTGGGCCCCACTAAGAGTCTCCACCCAGGGTGCCGAGCGAACTTGGATTTACGTATCCTAGTTCATGGCTAACCGGGGAACAGATTAAATTTCAGGTTTCTACCGGTGGTTAGCTTTCCTTCTATAGGACTGCTGCCATGTGAGGTTGGGGATGAGATGCACCTATATGGATGGTGTATTCTTGCCCCCGACTCTATATAGTCACGGCTTTTCGTTAACTTTGTAGTGTCGTGAGACGGAACCGGGGATTGCGGTGGTTGCTGAACATCTGGCAACAAATAGTAAAATATAATTCCCCCAATCTAAGAAGAAATAAACAATTATTATCCATGAGCGTACTCACTCATGGAAGAAATATATACATATATATGATTACAATTTCACATCATTAGTAGTAAAAAGTTAGTAATTCACCTAATACTAATACAATAAGTTTTCCAGATTTCAAAACAAAGTTTAATTATTTCTGTGATCATAACCATAATTTAATATTTTTAAAAAATAGATAAAGTTAAGATAAAGTTTTATTACATGCTGAAAAATATATTTACATAGACTCAAATTTTGAGTCATTATCAGATTCAATATCCCACTCGAGTTAATACTCGTCTGTGGGATAATAACACGAGCATTTTAATAGTTAAAGTGTCTGCATTCAAGAGTAAAAATTTACGTTATAAGTAGAGTCGTATTAAGTTTTAAACATTAATAATTATCTGAGAAAAACATAGAAGCATTTTAAAGTCTAACACTTTGAAATCATAAATGATCCAATTTCTTAAAGCAGCAGAATACTGTTTAACATTATGTATCAGCTTAAGATAATTTGGCAACATGTTATACAGTCTGTAAACCAAGAAAACATGATGTCTAGTAAAAATGCTTTTCTTAACCGGTACTTCAGTTAACAACATGTTTTCAGATAATCTCGTACAGTGTCATACCGAAAATATATAAATCGGTTTTATATATTCGTGCATTATTGTTATTTTTATTGAATTTGTAAAGGAATTGAATCAAAGGAGTAAAAACAATATTTTACTTCACTCTAAAAATCATAATTGGGTAAAGAATGCAAATAGTTGTCTTCACTTAATTCAGCCTCTTTTACTTAAGCATTTATAGTTAAAGGAAGGAATGTACACATCCTTTTCAGGCAACCAGATGAATAACCCTGGGAAACATTGTCTTATAGAGGGTGATCAAAAAGTCGCGCAAAACCAAAATTTAAAGTTTAGGTATATTGTTTTTTTTAAAACTGTATTGTTTATTGCATGATTTCAACAGTAGTCTGTACAGGTTAAGAGTGAAATAATATTTTTATGTACATTGTTTCGAAATAGTTGTGATTGTTCTCTCTTCCACCAGATGGCACCATAAGTTTATTGAAAATAGAGGCCCTATATAGGTAGAGATTGACCATCTCATAATTGGATGCCATGTTTTGTCGTCGCTCGTATTGTTTAGCGTGAATACCTGAATGGTATTTCACGGTACTTATGGATTCCGGAAAAGGATAGAGTAATATTTGACACAGATTTCAGTGTTCATGATTGGAAGCACTTTAGAAAAAAGCTAAAAAAAGGAAAAGTAAATTTTACGGCTTTTTTTTTGTTTTCATATAAAAAGTTATAATTTCGCTTTGTTGTCTGTCCGTCTGTAGAAAATCTAAGAACTAAAAGACAAATCCTTTTTATGTTTTATAATTACTAATAAAATACTACTATGTGCATTTCCACCATCATAAATTTAAAACTAAATAAATAACCCCTCAAGCAGCTGCTTGTACAAAGATCTGACAGGAGCCTGTCAATTTACATGCCAGACTATTAGTCCGTTCATGAGGATGGAAGGATCTCAACAGAAAAACAACACGAACATCCATAATTAAAACTTTTAAGGAGTGAAAGAGTAGGCAAAGGAAGAACTTCATTTTCTTTGAAAATGAGATTCCCATATGCGCCAGAGATCTGTAAATGGTACCTACGTAGTCACTAGAAGGAGAGCTATGACCAATCCCCTGTGATGATGCATAGAACTGGCCAGGCCTAGCACCTAATATCCGACCCAGCCTTCTCGTGGTGCAGACCGTTAGTACCTTTCAGAAGAGATACTCTCTTGTGGAATTGAACGGAAGGAGAGGGCTGCCAGATTAGTGTGGCCTACTGATCTGGACAACTATGGCTACTTTTCTTTTTTTTCTCCCCTGCTGAGGAGTGGTCAACCACACAGGGTCCTGGTGCTGACCATATAAACCCACTGGACTGGACAGATATATGGCTCTGAGCTTGATTATGATCCTGATTTTGCTGCACTGGTGGGCTTCTGTGGAGGGAAAATCTTCCGCTGTGTTTTCTGTTTGTTTGTGGGTTGACAGCCCCAAGTGAATAGATTCACAGGATAAGTATATCAGCTGGTTGATAATCCTGAGCAGAGGTCATCGCAGGCATCTGAACTTTTTGCTTCTACTGGCATCGTCAAATTCTACATTGGGAGAAGTCTTCCAGTGTAGATGGCTTCAGCCTTTAGTGGTGGGGGAACGGGTCTTTGCCCCATGTCTGCGATTAGGGAGCTGTTTGATATTGTCGGCATTCCATCTCTTAATAAACATAGTTTCTTTAAACATCCCACTAACCATATTCTCTCCATAGGTAGTTGGAATGTGAGGACTCTGCACATAGCTTTTTCTCTTGATGTCCTCACACAAGAATTCCACCATTATAATTTAGATATTCTCGGTTTGCAAGAGACCAGATGGACAGATAAAGGTCAGATTCTTAAAAATAATCTTAAATTTCCCTTTTCATGGAGGGACGACAATAAGCATCACCAAGGCGTGGATCTGCTTCTCACCAGACACGCTAGTGATGCTCTTCTAGGATATGAGTGCATTAATGAAAGGTTTCTTACAGCAAAATTTCAGACAAGCGTTAAAGACTTGAATGTTATCTGCTGTTATGCCCCCACTGAGGATGCCGATGAGGATGAGAAGGATAGGTTTTATGGACAACTTCAGGATATTTTGAATTCTGTCAAGAAAGGAGATATTACCCTTGTTCTAGGTGACTTCAATGCCAAAGTTGGTACTGACTCTGACCTTTGTGGAGGAGTAATAGGCCCTTTTGGTATTGGTAGCTGCAATGGCAATGGGCAACGTCTCCTACAGCTAAGCAAACTCAATGTATTCAGAATAACAAACACTTATTACAAACACTGCGACATACATAAATACACATGGGTTTTACCCGATGGGCTGCATAAGAATATGATTGATTATATATTAATTAACAGCAAATGGGCTAGTTCTGTTAGGAATACCATGTCATATAGGGGAGCTGAAATTGGATCTGATCATTACGTTGTTAAAAGTGTCTTGCAGCTTAAACTTAAAAAGTGTTGTGCTAGGGTTAAAAAATTTACCTTTAATACTGAAGCTCTGAAAGACCCAGTTATAGCCAAAGCTTACCATGATAAGTTACTTAGTCATTATGACCGTCATGGTTTGCTAACTACTGAAGTTGAGGAAGAATGGGGCCATTTTAAACAGGCTTTTTTGGAAACTAACAGTACTCTTTTAGGAAAAAAGGAGCAGAAGAGACAGAATTATTTGTGTGATAAGACACTTGAGCTTATTTCAGAAAGAAAGAACTGCAGGAATATCCTTAATCAATAACCTACTACTCCTAATAGAAAGCATTACAGAGAACGTAACAAACGTGTAAAAGATCAGTTAGCTGCTGATAAGAATCTCTGGTTTGATTTCTTGGCTGACAAAGACGAGGAAGCAGTTATACAGCACAACAGCAGAGAGCTGTACCAGATAGTTAATGTTTTGTGTGGTAGAAAACGAACAGGTATACAGGAATTGAAGGATAAACAAGGTAAGGTTATAGAAGGGAAGGATTTTGCCATGGCTAGGTGAGCTCAGCATTTCAGTGATGTGTTAAACAATATGGTTAATTCTACTCCCATTGTTTGCAATGATGATAGATGTATTGGTTGCTTTAATGTTGGCCCTATAACACAATCTGAAGTTATTTTGGCTATTTCTAAACTTAAACTTCATAAATCCCAAGATGTAGATGAAATTACTACGGAAATGCTTAGAGCTGGGAATGTTTCGGTTACCACTTGGATGATTGAAATTCTGAATATCTTTTATGATAAAGGCATAGTTCCTAAGGATTTTACCAGAGCTATTGTTATCCCTATTTTCAAAAAAGGTGATCGCAGTTCTTGTGATAACTATAGGGGTATCAGCCTACTCTTTGTTCCAGGTAAAGTTCTTCCCATGATTGTGCTTAATAGAATTAAGAATCTGGTTGACAGTCAATTGTGTGATGAGCAATGTGGATTCAGAAGTGGTAGGGGATGTGTGGATCAGATATTTTCACTTAGGCAGATTCTTGAGAAATGTTTAGAGTTTCAGAAACCTTTGGTTGCTAGCTTTGTTGATTTCAAAAAGGCTTTCGACTCTGTTGATCGTCATAATTTGTGGTTGATTGTGAAATCATATGGTATACCAGACAAGTTAGTTAACATAATGAAAGCTGTCTATAATAACACTGAGTCGTGTGTGAGAGTTGGTAAATCTTGTAGCAATTGGTTTAGCATTACTTCTGGTGTTCGACAAGGGTGCATTTTGTCTCCTTTTCTCTTTAGCTTGGTTATTGATTATGTTATGCGAAATTCACTTCAAGGGAAAGATTTTGGCCTTAAATGGACTGGAGATAAGAAAATTTCTGATTTAGATTGTGCTGATGATTTAGCCCTTTTGGCAAATGATGTTGATGAGATGAACTCTTTCATTCGAGCTGTTGATGAGACTGGTAGTACAGTAGGTTTGGTTATAAACAGAAAGAAAACTAAAGTGATGAAAATTGGTCAGGCAGGTTGTGATTCAGTTAATCTGAATGGTTGCAGTCTTGAGCAGGTGTCACAGTTTAATAATCTTGGGAGCTGTGTAACAGATGCTGGTGATGTGCGGCAGGAGATAAACAGACGGATAGGGATTGCTGACGGGACTTTTAAGCATCTATGGAGAGTGTGGAGAAATAGGCGTATACACCTAAAGACTAAAATTAGACTGTATAATAGTTTGGTGCTTTCTAGGGTTAGTTATGGTAGTGAAACTTGGACACTTTGTAAAAAAGATAACAGGAAACTAGATGCTTTTGATTCCAGATGCTTAAGCAGTATCTTGGGCATTAGGTGGTTCAACTTTGTAACTAATGATGAGGTTAGGCAAAGGAGTTTGCAACCTCCTTTAAGCAGCATATTGTACAGAGAGAGACTCCGTTGGTTTGGCCATGTTTCCCGTATAAATAATTATAGATTGGCGAATAGGGTTATGAACAGTGTGCCTAAAGGCCTCCGAAAGAGGGGGAGAGCTAGGATGCGGTGGGCAGACAATGTCAAACAGGACCTTGTTAGAATTAGTGTGCAGTGGCCAGATGCAGTAGATGTAGCTCAGGACAGGCTTGCTTGGATAACTAAATTGCATGGTCTGGTTGACCTCCGTAGCTAATGGCTGCTTGATGATGATGATGATGATGATATGCGCCAAAGGAGATATGCGTTCTTCTAGTTATTTTAGATTTTCAAGACCCTCTTACATTTTCAGGACCTTCTGACAGTGGAAATTCGAACTACTGTAAAATTGAGAAAATGAAATATTAATATATTATTATTTCCTGTAAAACACAAAAAAGTTTTTCATTTTTCTCTTAAAACAGAAAAGTTGCATTTTACCAACAGGACAAATCGTTACTATTAGGGTAAACCACTTGATCATTATACTCTATAACCAAAAATTTAAATTTCTAGCAACAATAGATCGTTTGCAATATTTATTTAAAGATTTGGTATTTTCAGCTTTTTTCCGCCGCTAGAGGTCACCTTTCGAGTTTTTATTTACCTCCTTTAGCACCCTCTAACACTAGAAATTTCACTGATGGGGATTCGAAAAATGTAAATATTAATATTTTTGTGGAAAAAATTTTCGCCGACATATGGGATTCGAACTTGCATCTCTCCAAAAACATGCCAGAATATTCGAACCTGTTGAACTAACGCCGGCTTTTTTCACAAAACACATTTATTGATTTATAGACGTTTAAACGTCTACAGGTAACGCTGAGATTATCAAATATAGTTTAAATCATTTATATTTTGTTAGTGCCTATAAAACAAATATATATATATTGTTCCGTTTATCTCTTTAAAAGTTTCATTTTCGCTCCTCCTTTTGGCTAAGACGGCAAAGTCTTGTTGTCATTGTAAACCTTATGACCATAACATTCTACTGCAAAAATTTCATATTTCCAGTATAAATAGTTTGTTTGTAATATTCGTTTGAAATTATACCGTTTTCCATCTTTTCCCATCGCTGAACAAAAATTGCGATTCGCAATATTTGTTCGACACCTATCCAACCCAAAAAGAATTTTTCATTTAGCTCTAAAAGTAAAAAAAATTGATTGTCTATTGACGGACGGACAGGTGGAAAGACAGACGGACAGACAACAGTTAACAGAAAGACGGACAGACAGACGAAAAATATTGGCATAGGCAGACGACAAAGTGAAAACATTAGCTCGTTTTTAAAACGAACCTTAAAAGAAATTATTTGTTGGTTTTCATTTAGCTCAATTCACTTTTGTAGCCGACTGCCGTCTTCTGATGGAGTTTCTCGGAAAATAATATTCATTAATTTATTTCTTTGAGTGAACTTTTTACACCCAAATGCAGCGCAGTGAGGCATTCATAAAAAAAAAAAACTTTTATAGCAAAAAAATGGTAGAAATATATAAAACTAAAACAACTGAGAAGTTTTAACTTGTACATACACTAACTCATAGGCTTTCGTCTCACGGTACGACAAAACATGGCGCCTATAAACCACGTGACTCAATCAACCAATGACAGTGAATTACCGAGGTTGCCAGCCTCTAACTATACAGGACCTCTAATTGAAAACTACGGAGACGCTGACTACAATGTGACAAGTACAGGATGTCGTCAGTGTTGCTTTGTTCAGAGAGGATATAAAATGTATTTTTTCCCATAGGCACAACGAGTTTTCATTTTGGAACATTAGTTTGGTAGTCATTCGTAGGCACGTGTTACCGTGCAGTTCAGTAAGAAATATCGGCTGCTACAACCCCTCGGAAGTCCATGATAGCCAGACAAGTGAAACTAGAAAAACAAGTGAATCCTAGAAATGGGATCTGTTGCTGACAAGAGATGGTCTGGGAGACCTACCGTGTAAACCGACATTAAATTGGATGGCGTGCAGAGAGCATATCAACAGTTCCCTACAAAATGCCTCAGGAAACTCGCAGTGCAAGCAAGAATAACGGACGGAATTTCCAGAAAGCTGCAAAACAGTTATACCTTCGTCCATATCGTGCACATTCAGTCCAGGAACGGAAGCACGCGGAAAAAGGAAAACTTGTAGTCTACTATCGGTAACTTCGGTCATTTGTTGAAGAACATGGAATAGTTCAGCTTGATATAGTTAGTGTTCCACCTAGGTGACTATGTGAACAGTTAAATCAATGGGATTTGATCCTCCGAAAATCCACATGTTTTTCATGAACAGTCCTTACACCCTCAAAATATCAAAATGTGATTGCGGTATTACGTCGTCGCATAGCGGAACTCATTCTTTGAGACATTGGTGAGATGATGAATACTGCGGTATACCAAGACATCATCACACAATTCATTGCATTCCTTGAGGTCGATGAACGCGATTGCTGGTGGCAGCAAGATAATGTCACGTGCTACACGTCAAATGAAAACATGCAATTTTTTGGAAGCGTTTTTCGGCGGTAGTCTCATTTCTAAAGTGGCCCCGTGTGCGGGAGAGCCCATAACTCTGTGCACGTTAAAGAACACGCTGGATGGCCTTGACGGGAGGCTACCATCTGTCTCCCAACAGCTGTTCCAGTGGGTTCCCTCCCCCAACCTTCTCTGAGCATTCGGGGTCCATGTGACCTGGCCATTTAGCCCATGGTGTGCAAAAAAGTGCCGCTCAGAGGTAAAACAACCCAACCCAACTCATTTCTAAAGGCTTATGGCCCCCAAGACCATTAGATTTGTTACCTGCAAATGTTTTCCTCTGGGCTTATATATCAAAGGAATTGCATATCAAAATAATCTTCACACATTGGATGAACTCAAGGCAAACGTTACAATAGTGATCGCAAGCATCAGTCTTCAGGTTGGTTCACAAGGTGGCATCAAGTGAAGTAAAAAGAGCTCGAGCCTGCATCCGTGAACAAGGAGGTCATTTTCAACATACGTATGTGTTAATGGCATTTATATACTTCTTTTGTTAGAAAGGTTAGATTATAAATTATGTTTGTAGCAGTTTAATTTTATATATGATTATCATTAACCTCACAACCCACAATAAACACACATATGTGTGTTTATTGCGCTACGTTTCGATCATCCTATCGTCTGTTTCAGTATCTTCCTCAGAATAACTGTACTTCTCGTAAGTTCTTATTCTTTATCGTAATTAATTCCGTATTCTAAAAATAATTTTTTTGGCTTACGTTCGATTCCTTTGCCATAGCAGTTGAGGATAAATGCCAAATAATCTCTTTCATCAAGTTTTGTTTCCTATCCAGAGAACTTAAATAGTATGTAGAAAACAAAATTTCATTTCAGTGCACCACTTTAAATTCAGTTCTGATAAAGACTTGGCAACAGAAGTGTAGCAATGAAGCACGGGGAGAGATTTAAATGCATCCCTTCCACTCTTCCCACCGAGCTTTCATAACAATGTTTTTAAGTAGTTTAAACAACAACAACAAAAAATACATATGTATATTAATTATATATATGTAAAAAAATTACTTTCCAGCTTCTTTTAAAATACGTCTCTAATATCATCATATCGTTCCAAACTCCTCTATATCACCATGTGTTTCAAACTCTACCATATCATCATATCGTTTCAAACCCTACTATATCATCATATCGTTTCAAACTCTTCTATATCATCGTATTCTTTCAAACTCTTCTAGATCATCATATCGTTTCAAACTCTTCTATATCATCGTATCCTTTCAAACTCTTCTAGATCATCATGTTGTTTCAAACTCTCCTATATCATCGTATCCTTTCAAACTCTTCTAGATCATCATATCGTTTCAAACTCTACTATATCATCATATCGTTTCAAACTCTGCTATATCATCGTATCCTTTCAAACTTTTCTAGATCATCATGTCGTTTCAAACTCTGCTATATCATCGTATCCTTTCAAACTTTTCTAGATCATCATGTCGTTTCAAACTCTGCTATATCATCGTATCCTTTCAAACTCTTCTAGATCATCATATCGTTTCAAACTCTACTATATCATCATATCGTTTCAAACTCTGCTATATCATCGTATCCTTTCAAACTTTTCTAGATCATCATATCGTTTCAAACTCTACTATATCATCATATCGTTTCAAACTCTGCTATATCATCGTATCCTTTCAAACTTTTCTAGATCATCATGTCGTTTCAAACTCTTCTATATCATCGTATCCTTTCAAACTCTTCTAGATCATCATATCGTTTCAAACTCTGCTATATCATCGTATCCTTTCAAACTTTTCTAGATCATCATGTCGTTTCAAACTCCTCTATACCATCATATTGTTTCAAACTCTTCTAAATCA
Source organism: Ryuthela nishihirai (assembly GCA_038380435.1). Lineage (NCBI taxonomy): Eukaryota > Metazoa > Arthropoda > Arachnida > Araneae > Heptathelidae > Ryuthela > Ryuthela nishihirai. The sequence continues at coordinate 22,500,497 of JAWZYU010000009.1, read as the reverse complement.
TTATGTATAACAGCTATAACGTTTTCTTCATATGATTGGCAAGAACTTTGAATTTTATTATTATAATTTTCCCAAGCATGACGTATTTTTCAGCAGTTCGATTTTATGAAGCTCTGGGATTGGGTTGTTTTACTCCTGAGTGGCTAAAATCAGCTTACAGTCCAAAGTTTATTTTGTGTATACAATTTGCTAACTTGATAGGATGCAGGAACGCCATTGGCTCTGAGCTGAAGGTGATCCAGCGGATAGCTATTAAGAGACAAATGGAAACCTTCCGTGAAAGCCATCCAGCCTGTTCTTTAACGTGTACTTGGCCTTAATTGGACGCTCCCAAAACTCTCTCGAAGTCCCCTTTCTCACCGCAGATATAGTGGAGTTAACAGTAAAAATCTTAACACGGGAATAATGGGGACTCTATTCTAAAACCATCATGTTAAGTGCAGCGGCGCTAAACAATGAATCAATCCCCGCCAGGCATGACGTTATGATCGCTCACTTCCACAGCAAGAATAGTTTCCAAATATTCTGAGATTACAATTTTTAATAATCACCTACAATTTCTACCTGTGGAGCATTTGCAGCATTTCCAAACGCGTTTCTTTAAGAACGTTGTACTTTAACAACACTACTACAAACTTTAAAGTTCCTATTTCAGAAATAATTTCTTTATTGTCTAGATCTTTTGCTTTTTTATTGTCTAGAACGATTCGCTTTTTGGCGTTACCTCACTCTGTCACCCAGGGAGGAGTTCTGCCCAACCCTTTTCCCCTATACTGCAATACTGCTCACCAACCTCATAAATTTTCTCTCTGACGTTTTAAACAAGAAGGTTTTGTCGTTCCTATCGTTCGCCTGATTTCTATCCGTCAACACAGTTGACAGAAACTGTAGGGAGCCTTCCATATGTAGGAGCGCTTTCCTTAGGGAGCCATCCCATAATGGCAAAATAAGTGTTGAAACTAAAAAGAGTAATAATGGCTGGAAGCTTCATAAAACTTAGGGCCACCCTGGGTAAACGAATTTGCTATTCAGTGATGACATGCCATTTGCAGAATAACAAATAGGCCTTTCCAATATACTTTATACAAAGCCCAAAAATGTATTCCTTGTAGAGTACCGCTTTTCATTACTTATGACTATGAAGAGTTCCTCTTTCTGTAGCACTAAGTTCACATTCCGTTAATTTGTTTTATGGTATTTTAAATTTTATCCAGTTTATTTTTTGTGCTGTCAAATTAATATTTCAGCTAGTGCAATTTCAAGTAGAACTTCAAGGCAGGAATGCTAAATGCGTTTTATCGGTGATTCCTTGTTGACTAAATCATAATTTATAAGGTCAATTATAAACCATCAGTTATACTGTTGTCACTTAGCAATCAGGTTAATAGTCTAAAAATTAAAAAACATCCTTGGATTATACATTGCTCATTTTACAAAAATGTTAATAGAAATATTTTAAATTTTTAAGATAACACCTGAAACATTGAATATTTCATGCTGATAAATGTTCCCAAATTTCCTGAAATAAGGAATTTTATTCTTCAATGTAATTAAAAAGCAATGAGAGCGTTAAATCAGCGAAGGATCGTATTTGAAGCTTCGTAAACAACAAAAATAGAAACTTCATGAAAAATACTCCTTGAGAAAATAAAAATTTGAATGAAATTTCTATTCATCTTGGTATTCGATAGTATTCTTTCAGTATTAGAATTTAGAGACCTAAACGTTGTCATCACAATGCATAGAATTTTTAGAAAAGGAGATGAAGGTGTAAAGAATCATTACACCAACTAAAAAACTATACACTTAATTTAGTAAAGAGTATAAAAGTTATTACTAATTTTTACTGAACTTTTAAGCAACTTTGTGATATATTTTAATAGACTGGTTAAAATCAATATTTTTCGATCTGTTCAAAGACTATAAAAATTATGAATTTAAAAGGACCAAAGGAAGAGAAATATGAGAATATGCGACGATAGTCTATGAGTAATCGTTTAGCCGTTACTATTATTACATTCATTCAGGAACTTCAATCGCCGAATCTGCACATGACAAGATTGCCAATTCGTGCTTAGAAGATAGCAAAAATGAAATAGCATTTTAATGCTATAATTTAAGATTTCTAAACGCTTTCCAGTTGTCAAGAAACCGAAGAGTTTAAACTGGATTTTGCCTTTAACATTTTAAGTCTCCTTATAACAAACAGAACATTAACTTAATACTATTTTTAATTAATATAAAACTGTTAATTAAAAATGTTTTCGACAATTGTTTCCCAGGTGTGGGAGCATACAGGCCAAGATCTAGAAATAAATCTAGGGTTGGGGGGACGAGAAACGCAATCGAGCCAAAAAAAAATGTAAAAGGAAGGGAGGCAAGAGACTGGATTTCCAATGCATGTATAGGTTGATAGTGTAGAGACTCGGCAGCTAGGGCGGAAGGAGTGAGGGCCAGGATCTCCATTTTGGCGTCAGAGCCTTTTCCCTAAAAATAGAGTGCCGACGGCGGATACAGTTTTGGGAGCAAGGTGAAGAAAGGCAACAAGAGTCGACCTGGCACGGCGACTGTGTCCATACCCTATTGGCCGAGACACCCTAACGTTCCCGAAGGACATGTGGCCTCATCCGGCGGGGTTATTCAAACTGTGGCTTGCGCACGGACCACGAGACTGTCCGTATGTCAGGTGGATTGTCTGCAGCTCGTTTAAGATTTGTTCTCCATCTAGCGGTGGGACCGCTGAGGCTCAATATAGCCTGGTTGCATTCGGACAGTGACTGTACCGGATGGACAGTCATTGTATGTATATATAAAAGTGTAAATAAATGTAAATAGATGAAGTAACTGAGTTTGTGTACATCGATATTTTTAAGTAAATCATCCTGACTAGATAGGGACAAGTACCCTTCTGCAAACGCTCTCACACACAGAGACAGAAAAAGAACCCAGCCTAGACAGGCAGAGAAGGAGCCGTCTACAGATAGGTTGATAGGTTGCAGGAACATTTCCCTCTCCGTTTTACAGGTCTTTAAACATTTCTTGAAAAATGAATGAAATATAAATAAGTTCAATATTTATAAATTTTGTTTCAATTACCATTATTAGCATTCTGAAAGGCAAATGGCCCCCTTGCCCCGTTCCCTTAGAGCATATAATATAGTTATAATTAATAAATGATTTTTGTTATTTTATATTTTAATTTTTTTTTGTTTCTTTTGTATAGAAAATTTTTATTTTCATTATTTTTTTTTTATTTTTCTTTCCAACTAACAGTAATATCGTGCACCAAACATTGTTATAAATAAATAAATACCCCCTCAAGCAGCTGCTTGCCACAGAGGTCTGACAGGAGCCTGTCAGTCTATATGCCAAAGTAGAAGATTAGTCTTATCAAATTAATTCTTGTCTGAAAAAGTGAAGCCTTTGACAATTTTAAAAACCCAAAATGCAATTCACATTTCCAAGAATGACTGACACCTTACGGAACATTTACAGATTGCGATTTGCCCTTTATTGCAGCAGATTTCCATTAATGTTATTTTTCGAACATTTCTCTGCTTGAAATAATCCTTTAATAACTACAAACTTCTACATCATATTACACATTAGAGCAGTCTTTCTCAAACGGTGGTAGTGTACTACCAGACATACACCAGAGTATGCGAACCAGCGGTGTAAATTGGACAGAAACGACAAAAATGTATGATTCGCCAACGGTTATTGAATTTTATTTCAGATCATTGGCAACATTTCAGCAACCATCAATAGGATTTATCATGAATGAGTCAAAAAAGTCACCAGTTACTTCAAATTTGCATGAGGTGATTCTAACAAATTTAGCAGAAAGGAGCGGTTACAGAACATTTAATGCCACTCCAGTGATCCCAAAATATTTCTTCCTATCTGCTACACCATGCTGCATTTAGCATATTTATTGCCTTTTGTTTAAATTCCAGAGTTGGGTTGTTTTACCTCTAAGCGGCACTTTTGTACACAATGGGCTAAATGACAAGATCAAAAGGACCACAAGGACTCAGAGAAGATTGTGGGAATTGGACCCACTGTAAGGAGACAGATGGAAGCCTCTCATGAAGGCTATGCGTGTTCTTTAATGTGAACAGGTTATGTCTCTACCACACATGGGACATAACTTTACGTCCCATCCGACGGATGGCGGCCTTTCTAAGCTCATCGGTTTCCCCTGCTGACCGAGGTTAGGGCGAGGTTTGTGCGGAAATAAATCTCAACCCTGGCACAGGTGGGACTCGAACCTGGAACTGCAGTTTACGAGCTTGGCGCACTACTGATTGAGACACCGCCTCCCTTTTCCATTTCAGAACACGATAGTATATTTCATATTGTTACAAGATCTACCTAGCTATATTTGTATATTAGTCGACCGAGCGTGAATTGAAAAATAAATAAGCAAACTATAAATGAACTGATTTAAAATACCAAAGCAATAAAGACTACATAAATCATAAACAATTTCTTAGCTATTTACACAAAATACCAATATGCTATCTATCAGTATAAAGTGATCCTGATAATCCCAATTACCAGACTATTTGTTAACCAACCACATTTCTCTGCGAAACAGATAACTTGCTATTTTACTTGAAACCATGCCCTTTCTTACCGGTTAAGCATCCAAAACGTTTCACCACTCTCAGCATAAATCTAAAATGTCCAAAAGACCACACTTTTTACTACCAACGCATACAGATTAATACAAATGTTTCTGGTTAGACTAACGAGTACAAAGTCAAATACATTTCATTTTCTGCTTCACGCTAATTCTTCCGAAAACAACTGAATATCCTTTTTTTTTTGGTTGATTAAACGTTCGAAGTGGTTAGTGACGTGCGCTCCCTCCGTTATAACATCAATAATCAAATATCAATCAATATCAACGAATATAAGACATGGATAAAAATAAGAAGTTCAAAATCTAAACCTTGTTTTACAAAGTTGTTAATAAATTAATCTTCAAAATATTTTCTTGAACTAACAATAACATTTAATTTTTATCACGTTAAAAATAAATAGAATAAATTTCATTTTTGAACAAAAAATTGTTGCAATGATTTTAATCGACCAGGTTTTCATCTCTAAATAGTATACATACATCATGGAGGAATCACTCTGAATTTAACGTCGATCAATTTTAGAAGAAACGTCTTGAGCAGGCGGGATACGAACTCCTGACAACACGCTAGGTGCTCTGGACCACTTATCCACCGGCCGCCGATCAAGATCTCCTCTAATTGATGCAATGAACTTTTACCAACAGTATACAATTCTCTGTGTCTCATGAAGATAAATTCAGAGTGATATCTTGTTTAATATATGAATAAATGCGACGGAAAAAATCTCTTCAATCTAAACAAATTGTATACTCAGAATATATTTGCCATCTTCATGACAAGCTTGTAATTGTTTCTCGAGGCTCAGAGCAGCTGGGACAATACCTCATGAGACACGGAGAATTGTATACTGTTGGTAGAAAGTTCATAGCATCAATTAGAGGAAATCTTGATGGCGGCCGGTAGCTCAGTGGTCCGGAGCACCTGGCATGTTATCAGGAGGTCGTGGGTTTGTATCTTACCCGGCTCAAGGTAATCTTTTTTTCTACAATTGATCGACGTCAAATTCAGAATGATTTCCTTAATATATGAGTAAAATGCATCGAAAAAAAAAATCTCTTCAAGTATACATATATATTTAAAATATACGCTAAATTCAATTATTTTTTCCTCAACCAAAATTCGTCATCTCCAAAACCTTGACTCCTAGGCGCTGTAATCCTACTGACTATATATTCGTAAAACAGCAGTCGGGTTCTTTTACATCTGAGCGGGACTTTTTTTGCACAAAATGGGCTAAATGGCCCGGTCACATGGACCCCGAAGGCTCAGAGAAGGTTGGGGGAGGAGACCCACTGGAACAGCTGTTAGGAGACGGATGGTAGCCTCCCGTCAAAGCCATCCAGCGTGTTCTTTAACGTGCACAGGATATGGCTCTCCTGCACACGGGGTCACGGCTTAACGTCCCATTCGACGGACGGACGGCGGCCTTTCCAAGCCCTTCGGAGTCTCCTACTGACCGTGGAGAATTTTGCGGAGATAAATCTCAACGCTGACCCAGCTGGGACTCGAACCTGGGAACTGCAGATTACAAGCCTGGCGCACTACCGACTGAGCCACCTCCCCCCCAACAGCAGTCGGGATTAACAATTTATGTAGCAAATGGAAACATATGACGGAGAGAGTTTTATAGACCATAAAAAAAACTTTACACTTGTAAACTTCCCGCCAAAAAAAGAATAGTTTTAGAACGGTTATTCTACCTTTTCTTTCCAAATATTCGTCTGATCCTCAGAAGCTATGTATCAAATGGAATATTATAATAATAATTTGTGGTAATAAAAGATATTTTATGTTTTATCAACTTCTCCCTCTATATATATTAATAATAATTATTATATTAATATCTTAATTATCGAATATTTAAATCTTATCGAAACTCGTATTTACGTTCAATGATTTTTTATTTAATATTACATTAATTCAGTAATTCGCGCCTCAAAATAAATATCCTCCCTTGCACGCAAAATGAACAGACAGCTGTTTTTTTATGGAAATGTCCCTGTCAAGTTATCATGAAACAGCTATTTCTGATACGAAATCGAGAAAAATTCTAAAACTGCCAATGTTCATATGATTTTTCCAATTGATATTAATTTCAAAGAACGATAAGGAGCCTAAACGTATATAACTTGCACATGGAAATAAACAGCTGACTCGCATCTGCCTTAAAATGTAAACAAATTGAGCATCTGATTTAAACATGGAAACTTTATTTTTTTTCTTCCTGAAGTTAAAAATAGGAATATTTTTCTTTTATTTCATAGTATATTGACGGATGAAACATATTTTATTAAGTATTGCTTCTAATACGAATATAATTGCTGTTAGGTATACCACACTATAAATGTTGGGAAGAGCGGCAGTAGTGTTGCCACCTAATTAGTGTAAAATTAATTATTGCAGAATGCTTGTCTTTCAAGGCTCATTAGTGGGGCCGTTTAATTCCTCATTTGCATGAAATAGCTTCGTCTTTAAAACGTAAGGTCAATTGCAAGCGATACGAATTTTCTCTACGTCAATTAGATTGAAAAAGAGTAAAATAAAAAGCAGTTCATGCTTATTTCGATCGCAATCGATATCAAAGGAGTGAAAGGACAGTCTAACTAAGCAAATACTCAGACACTATTTTAGTACTACAGATCTTCTAGCACTTTGTACTGGGGGATCAAAACGCAATTAGGATAATTTTAGTTATGTATCGAGTCTTGAGATGGAAGATATACTCAAAAGAAAGGCCAACAACAAATTGCTAATTAAAGTCTCTAATAATGAATAGAGAAATAAGATGGTATTTTAAGAATGGCAGGTTTGGAATATTTTGTTCACTTTCAGCTGTGTTTCTCTTTTGTATTTGCTGACGTAATTTCCTGTGAAATATGAATATATAATGCACGTTTCTGACATTTGCTTACACTTGGAATTACCTATGTTCAAAGAATGTATATTGTCAGAAGAAGACCCGATATAGAAAAAATAAATAAAACGGGGGGGGGGGGGGAGAACAACAGAGGATCAAAAATATCTTATAAATTTTATATTACTTCCGTGGAAAGCAAAACATTTATCTCGTAACGCTTAAGCGTATATTCGGTGAATATGATATCACTTTAAAAAATGATATTGTAAATATGGGTTGGATATATTGAAAATAAGGTGTCGAAATTACTTTAAATACTATGTGATAAAACGAACTCTCCGTCCCGATGCAGAGTGGTTAGTGTGGTTAGTACGGTATAAAGGAATCTCGGTTCGAGCCCCGGAAGAGTCATGGATGTTCCTTTTATTGTATTGTCTTTCTATTGAGATCTTGCATTCCTCATAGATTCTCTCTATTGTATATTAACTGACAAGCTGCTGTCAAACCTGTGGTAAACAGCTACTCAAAGGGTAAATGATTTTTATTGTTTGAAACAAGTTACAAATCCCACAAAACTGAATAGTTAAATCTTATCGAAACTCGTATCTACGTTCAATAATTGTTTATTTAAACATACATTAATTCAGTAATTTGCGCACCACTAATTATTGGTTAACAAAAGCTATACATTTAACTTTGCATTACTTTAGTGTCATTGTGAATAAATCTAATCCATATGAGCGTTCATAATTTGAGAAGTAAGAGAAAAGGAGATGAAAGGTATGACGTAGAATTGCAAATAGCTAAATTTATGCAAATTTGCATTATTTACAAATATTTTTATCTCTTTCGTCTTTCAGTTCGTTTCTATTTAACTTTTGTTAATCATTTTACTAAGGCCTGCAAATGGTAGAAAAATACTTATGGATATTTCAACAAAAATTTAACAGAAATCACAGGAAAAGTTATACTCTGAATTCGCATCATTTAATTATTCTGAAAACAATAATTAATTTGGCGAGGGGTACGACGTTAACCTACAGATAACACTGTCAGTTTTGCTGATTTGATCGCACATGAAACAAAATTAACAGCATTTTTATAAAACATTTTATACAAAAAATGGAGGAAATTTAGAGAATTATGACATATACTGTGAAACTAGTTAAGTGGTTTGATATAAAATTATAATTTGTATTTCATTTATGAGCAAAGATTTACGGTTAGCAACTTTGACGCTGAATATTCCAGAATACATAATTATTAAAATACTAAAGGAACTTTTGTTGGACAACACGGTTTATTAAACAGATTTGTTTTAATCTTTTAATTTTAACATTTTTTGTTCAACCCAAAAAACTACGGAACTTTGAATTTCTCCTTCCATTGACATGAAAGTATTCGAATAACTTCGCACAGTTTATACTGGTAGCTGTATTCAAGCTTACTCCGTAAAAAATAATTTCCCTGCTAGTCTTATTCTAAAATTGATATCCTTCTCTAATGGTAACATGAATAAAACGAGTTTCATGGAAGTATGCTCAAAGAAAGAAATATCATGTTTTCTTTCGCAATTACCTTACTGCTGCCACTGCGAAACATCAAAACAAAAAAATGTCGTTTATCACAAGACTCATTCATCTTTGACGACAGCATTTAATGTGATGTTTTCTACCTGCCGGAAACAGGAGGTAGAGTTTTTTTTACCCTTAGTTATTGGACTTTATTTCTACTTACTTTTTATACTTTTTAACAACTGTAGAGAGTTTGAATAACCTTTTTTAACCGATTGTAGTGTTTTAATAACTTTTTTTAACCGACTATAGATAGTTTTATATTCATTATTTTAATAAAAAAAGCTCTATACTGTTGACTCTCCTAATATTCAGGGATTAATTTTAAATTACACATAATATTTTTGCTGCTTTAACGTACACTAAAAATTCTGCAAAATAAGAGAAAAATCATCGTTTTGAATAAACCTAACTTTCATATTTATCACATAAATAAATATTTCGGCGACTGATGTCTTAAAACTAAGATTTGAAAATATTTACAGTTCGTTTATGAATGCCTGAAAGTCAACTACGTTAGAGACAGCAAGCAAAACTGTCGGGTCGCGATTTTTTGTATTATGTGTTTTGATAAATATTTTGAACTCCCAAAGGGTCGCGCAAAAATTCTGAGGGTCGCGAAAAATTTAATTTCAATAAAAGCTATCAAAATAATTTTTTTTCATTATCTTGATTTCAAAATAATGTAGCCTTTATTATATGAACTCAATATAAATACACGTTAAAAAGTTTAATGGATCATATCAAGTTAATATTTAAAAAAGGGGGTAGCGGTTTAAAATATTTGCCTCAAACTTTTATGATTTACGCACCCCTGAAATGTGTATGTAATTGGCGTACTCCTTGTATAGATAGATAAAACTATAGTCATAGTATAACAATGGTTATTTTTATTTTGTTACTAGATATAGCGACTTTTGAGCTCTCACGGCGTACCCCACGTTGAGAACCCCTATCTAGACTATCATCAACATTAGCAACATTTTAGTAGATATATGATTCCAAATTCAAATGCAGGATTATATTCTCCGATTCAAACAAACGATCTTTAGCCATAGTTTAATCATTTTCAGCCACCAGCAAAGACTTCCAACGCCAAAAAAGTGCATGCATTTACTCCAGACTGCTATTCTTCCTGGAATTTAACGAGTTTATATACAAAACACATAATCCAAATAAGGGCGAAAGATTCACACATCGTTGAGTGAACTGATATCGTCATTAGATTAATTCCGCCACTTCAAGCAAATGAAGACAATTTAATTAGCACCCGAAGTAGATTGATGTGACACTTGAGATTACTCATTAACCGAAAGCAGCATAAAAAGAAAATGAATATTCTTGTTCTGAAAGCAAACAAAGTAAACCTTATTTTCGTCTCACACGAAGTCACTTTATAACTCGAGATGTTTGTAATTCGGCTTCCATTTTTAGCTTTTTAGACTTTTTGGAAACCGAAAACATCTCATCACCAAATTTCTTCCAAAGTTAATGTTTCTTTTCTTTGATCCAAAATTCAAGTGATCTTTCCTATTTCATTTTTCAGAAAGTTGAATGTTCAACAAAACACGACTAATATTCTACAGGAGTTGGATGTTTTAAGTCTCTGAGAAATGATATATTTTTCGTCACTAAGACAGAATGTTATGTAAAACTTTTACAGTCCGTTCAGTTGGAGATTCATTCTTGAAAACTTAGTGTCAGATAATTGATTTCTGATTTGCTGTGACAACCACAGCAAAACACGACAAACCCTGATTCCGCCTTTCGACACTACCAATAAGGAATGCCGTGTACTATCTACTGTCAGGAGCAAGGCTATACCATATAGATACATCTCATCCCTGATGGTCCTATGGCGAGCAGTCCTATAGAAGGAAAGCTCATCCATTGGTCAAAACCTAAATTTATTCTGTTTCCCGGTTAGCCATGAACAAAGATATATAGATCCAAGTTCGCTCGGCTCCCGGGGTGTAGACTCTTAGTTGGACCCAGACTTTGAAAAGGGCCCTAGCCTACCATAGGAACCACTTCTTTCAGCAGGACCTTGTACTTGTTCCACTGAACCCTGAGTTAAGGTCTGAGCACTGTCCAACTGGGCCACTAAACCGGTCAGCAATGCCTTCGACCTCGGGGTGGTCTTAGCTCTGTCCAACCGGGCCCAAACCGGTCAGCAGAGCCTTCGACCGTTGCTGGGTCACAAGCCCCCCCCCCCCCCCACCACCACCACCACGTCAAGGTGGTTCCCTGTTGGAGGGAGTGTCAGATAATATCTACTTGCCGTATATTAAAATGGGATCATTTGTTCGCCATTCTATGACAGGACAAAAAACAGGATACCTGTTTTTTATTTGACGCTCTTTATTGCTTTGTTCGTGGATTAGAAAGATTAAAGTAGTGAACCCAAGAGCTCATATTCAGTGTCTTAACCAGAGTGAGATTTACTATAAAACATGTTAAGCCCTTGACTAGGGAGGACAACATAATAAGGGCAACAGCGTTAAGTATTAGAATTTGTTTATTAACGCAACAGAAAAATTGTGTCCTTTCGATTCTTAGAAGGAATAAAGAAACTAATTACAGAAATCCTTGACACAAATATCTAGCTACGAAAGCTTATTTCGAAATTACGAAGTTTTTAATATAGTTCTCTATGCACACAACATAGAAATGACCCAATACTTTTGGTAATTTAGTGTAACTTTTTCATTTCCAGAGGGGAAAAATGAGGAAGCAAAATCTTAAAATATAAAAATAAATACTATAATTTTTAAATATTACTATATATTTAATATTATAAATTTTATGATGCATACAATATTGATTTATTTTATTCATTTATGCAGTATTTCATAACAAAACGGCATTAGTTTGTTATTAAAATTTCTAAACGGGCAATAGAGAACGGCTTGGTATATCACACTATAGCGAACAATAAAATTAAAATATGTTTTCCAGAGATGAATTTTATTTTTTCTCTGTAGAGAACGGAATTTGTATATTAGAGATCGACCTCGAAGATAAAATCCATTTCTATTGCATTATCTCCTTTTTTTCTTGGTTGTGTAAATGAAAATATGCAAATGCTAAGAGCGTACTATCACCTTCCTAAATATTGAACAAATCAACAAATATCGTCACTTTAAAAAAAATAAAATTCTGAATTTTTGGTAAATATATTAATCAATTTGAGAAAATTTCTCGCTCATAAATTATATAAGATTATGAGACAAAAACATTTAAAATGCATATTAGATAATAATACTATTCACTGGAAAAACGGACACCGAAAGACTTGAAACTGCTGACGTCCGCGTGCAGGAAAGTCATAACCTGCACATTAAAGAACACTCTGAATCTCCCTAGAGGGAGACCTACCAACTATCCCTTAAGAGTTGTCATTGTATTATTTACCCCAATCTTGTCATTATAACATACCATAACTTTGGGATCCTTATGACCTGATCGTTTAGTTCATAGATTCCCAACGGGGTCGATCCCGCCCCCCAGTGGGCGCTGGAGCCTTCCACGGGGGCGGTAGCGGATCCAGAGGCAAATGGGGGCGTTGAGGCAGTCAAGAGGGGCGGTCAAATAAATAAATAAATTTAATGGAATTTTCGTTGACAACCTTTTTATCTCTTCTATTCTGTGGTGTCTTCCTGGTGATTCTGGTCATCCACTACCTCATCCGTCATGTACAGCTTTTCAACTGCAGCTTGGACAATAAGTTCCCTGCTACCGCCTACTAGCGTACTGGTACGTCTGAAGTCGACTGAGATGCTCTCAAAAGTTCTCTTCAAGATCACAGATTGGATATAAGCTTCAATATGTTTTCCCACTCCAAGTCGCTTTGAGTATGCTTTATGGTACGTAGTTACAATACCATCCCACGTCAGAACATAAGGTATAATATTAACATTACACTTGTGAATTAGGCTCAACTCATTAGCCAGCAGATCATACTTCCTCTTCTTTTCAACCTCTACTGTCTGCAGGTTATCCTGAGATGTTATTCCTACTTCAATAATTGTAATCTCATTCAATACCTTACATGCACTACTATATCAGGCTTATTATGTTGGACATGTGTGTCCGTCCTGATAGGCAAATCAACCTTGATGCAATAATAATAATATAATAATAATAAAAAATTTATTATATCTAATAATTTTTTATAATTATTTTTTAATATAATAAAATACTTTGAAAATACCTGTTTTCATGAATAAATATTTTATCTAGCTATGTAAATTATCTTATTGTTATCGCGTTAATAAGCATTTTTAAATTAGCATTAGGTATACCTATACCTAATTTGTTTTAGTTTAGAATAGATTGACGGTGACAAGGCCTTGCAAGTTGGTAGGCAAACACGCGGTTCATGCAATTTAACATGTTTCGACAAGAATATGGGAGCTTGAAATGACTTGTTTACGGAGCAAGTGCGCCGGCATCGCGAACATACAAGTTAATGCGTGCACAAAATCAAATCTATAAAAGCGATAGCTCTAGGAATGTTTTATTATTTTTATGTGCTTCGCCGTGATAAATAGTCGTGAGTGATAAGTGTTAGAAGTCATTATAAACATTATTTTTATAACTATCTATAAATCTGTTGAGAAGTTAATTTGTATTTGAAAATGTCTGAATCTACATCTAAAAAGAAATGCCGGCAGTACAATATTGAGTATTTGAAATATAGATTTACGTACTCTCCTACAAACCAATCATTACTATGTGTTTAATTTGCCGAAAAGTTTTTTCAAATGAAGCTATGAAACCTTCTAGACTACAAGAGCATTTAAATAAAATGTATGCTGATAAGAAGAACAAAGATTTATCCTATTTTCAAGAACTGGAAAAGCAATATTTCAAACAGCCAACTATGTCAAAACTTTTTGCGTCGTCTTCTAAACAAGACGATGATGGACTACGAGCCTCATATGACGTTTCATTGTTAATCGCAAAAGCAGGAAAACCACACACAATTGGCGAGGAATTAATTTTGCCGGCAGTCAAAGAGATATTAAAAACTGTTCTTCATCATAAGACACCGTCAGTTATCATCAAAAAAATTCCTCTCAGTAATAATTCAGTGCAAAGAAGAATAGATGAAATGGCAAAAGATGTTGAAATATCATTATGTGATTATTTAAGACTTGCAAATTTTCCATTCAACTCGATGAATCAACTCTACCAAATAACGAAGCTCTACTCTTATCATACGTACGATTTATAAAAGAAGAAAAAATTCATGAAGAGTTATTATTTGCTAAAAATTTGGAATCTGATACAAAGGGAGAATCTATATTTAATACCATGCAAAGTTTTTTCAAGAGAAAGAAATTCCTATTTGCAATATTTTGTCTGCTGCTACTGATGGTGCTCCAGCAATGACAGGGCGTCATAAGGGTTTCATAGCGCATTTGAAACAAGTCGTACCAAATGTACTCGCTGTACATTGTATTATTCATCGTCAGCATTTGGTTGCAAAAAATTTTAATGAACGTCTGCATACGTCGCTCCATTACGTTATTAAAGCAATCAATAAGATTAGAAGCAATTCATTGAATGACCGATTATTTGGTAAGCTTTGTAATGAAAATGATGAAGATTACAATCGCTTGCTGCTGCACACAGAAGTACGTTGGCTCTCTAAAGGTGTTTGTCTGAATCGTTTTTTCAATCTATTTGACTCAGTACTGGACTTTCTTGAAGACAGAGACGAAAAATTGCGCGAAAACCTGATTACGTCAAAAAATGACATCGCTTATTTGACATACTGTTTAAAATATTTAATCAAGTTAATTTAAAATTGCAAGGTGATGAGTTGAATTTAATTAAAACGAAAAACGACATAGCTGCTTTTGCGGGAAAACTTCTTCTATTCAAACGAAATCTAGGTAGAGGTGAATACAACCACTTTCCCACATTATCAGCAGTCTCTGCAAAACCGGAAGATTTACTTACTTACTGCCAACACTTGGAAGTTCTTCATGTTGATTTTACGGAGCGTTTCCAAGATATTTTCAAAATGAATATACCGAGTTGGGTTTTAGATCCTTTCGCAAACACAGATACTGAAGAATCATCAAATCTGGAAGAGGAATTCTTAGAACTCACGACTAACGAAGTACTCAAATTAAATTCAAACATGGATACCAAGAGTTCTGGCTTCAAAAATCAATACCAGTTCTCTACCCTGGATTGTGAGCAATAGTACAGAAGTTTTTAATCGCATTTCCTTCGTCCTATATGGCTGAGCGTGGATTCAGTGCAGTAGCTAATTTACTGTCAAAGAAGAGGAACAGACTACACATCACTGAACGTGGCGATCTGCGATTGATGTTAACGAAATTGGAACACGACATTAACAAATTGTTAACACTCCACCAGCCTCAACCATCTCATTAATTATTTTATTTATTATTAATTTTGTGTTTATCTCATTATTTTTTATTTCTTATTGATCTGTGTTTATTTTTAAAATTTTAATAAACAATTTTATTGTACATTTGGTTGTCGTTTTATTAATTTCTGCTTTATGATTTTTAATAGATAAATAAACAGATAAATTAGGTACAGATAATATGCAACAATATTTTAATATTTCATATAAAATTAACTATTATGGACTAGGGGGTCGTTGAAATTTTTGTTCTCTTCTAAAGGGGGCGATGGTCCAAAAAAGGTTGGGAATCACTGGTTTAGTTCATTGTGTGACAGATAGTGTAGCTCAAAGGTAAGTTAACCCAGACCAAATTCACTGGAATGCTTACTAACAATTACTACTGCTAATTGGAGAAATTTATAAAAAGTAATCAACCGATTTACATATCGTAAATTAACACTGTTTTGGAAAATAATCTTTATCTAAATACTTTTACTTCATTTAGATTGTGCCTGCTGTAACAGCTGTCAAACCATAGTGTTGGGATATTTATTTGAGCGACTGTATATATATATATATCACTCTGATATACATTTCATATATACACTGAAGTGCCATTGAATTAGGGATAACAACCTAGTAACGTGTTGGACCCCCTCTGGCCCTGATGCGACGCCACACGAGGATGCAAGGACAACCACAAGCTTGCTTAAATGTTCCACAGCTATGGCGACCCATGTAACCACCAGAGCTGTCCAGATTTCTCTCAAGGTCATGGCTGATGGGACACGGGCCCGAACTCTCTGCTCGATGGTATTTCAAAAATTTTCGATAGGATTTAAATCTGGGCTTCTAGGAATCTAATCTGGTCTTCCCCCCCCCCCCCCCCGTCCACAGAAGCAGCAGTTGTAAGGTTTGAAACCATTTTTACAATTTTGTTACAGATAACAGTTTTATTTTATATATATGCCATTTTTTGTGCGGTGGAAGGGTGGATTGGAATGGCTTTCCTACACAGTAAGGTTAAATATAATGTAATGCTTTTTTTTCCAAACGTTTCAATGCAATAATTCTAAAAATATTCTTAGAATGATACTAAAATTTGTTTCTTGTAAGAATCTATTCAGAGCCTAGTTAGTTCTCCTTTGTAAAGCAAGTGATATTGATTGCTTAAAGTTAAACCTCTCACTACTATCTAAGCAGTGAACAAACTTTTAACAGCTATAGTAGTAGGTTGTTACAGCATCCAACAGTGGTTAATCACGAAGGCATATTGCTCTCTCTACTGAAGAGAATCAATAACTCCGTCGAGGGCTTTCTCGTGCGATTCCTTCGATATGAGGAATGAGCCAAGTGGGTATGATCAATGTTCGTTTGTAATTAACCCTCTAAGATCCGACGTAGAATGTACGTTTACAGCGCGAACATCAATGTGATGAGATTCACTTGATACTAGTAGCAAAGTGTTAGTGGACTCTAGTTAACAATAACGGCGTAAATGACACGGCTCAAAGATTTATGTTTTCGTTTTGTAAGTGCTCGGTTCCTAAGCGCAAAAGTAACAGTATACAATTCACTAATAACAAAGTATTTTTAATTATTATTCCTCAATAAGTGTAAATTTTTCATCTTTGGTTGTTACAGCAGTTCACATAATAGAAATAATGTGCTTAGCGCTAAGAATAAAACTGAAAGGTAAATTTTTTAGTACAGTGAGTTAGATCACAAGGGTCCTCAGATTCAGACCCACCTGTGACAGCGTCTTCGCTAACTGCCTCCTGCCTACGGTAAGAAAGAGGACTCTGATGGGCTTGGAATGGCGGTCATCTGTCGGATGAGTCGCTAAGTCGTGTCTCTGTGTGCAGGAGAACAATACCTGTGCATTTTACACCGGAATGTCTTGACGGGAGGCTTCCATCTGCCTTCCAACAGCTGTGCAATGGGACTCCTTTTCCCAACCTTCTCTGAGTGTTTGGGGTCCTTGTGACTTGGCTATTTTGTCCAGTGTATGTAGAAAAGTGTCGCTAAAAGTAGAACAACTCACTGTCAGTTCAAAAGAGAAGTGCTAAAGAAAAACCCACTGGACGAATATCAGAAATAGAGAAGAGTCTTTTGTCACATCTATCCAGACAGTTTTATAAATTGTGCAGTATACTAAGTATCACTTGTAATCATAGTTATATTATTTATTATCACATATTTTTTCAAACCATTTAATAAAATTGTATATAAGTTTGCATACGTAATTCTTCCAATATTCGTTAATTCTAATGTTCATCAAGAAGCATTCCGGCTCTTAAAAATTTCACCTTCCACAATTATTTCAACAACGAATGAATGTTTTGGAGATCGAAATTTAGATAGATTTGTTGTGTTCTTTAGAGGTCATCCTCAAACCCATTTCTCTATTTTAAAAAAACTTTTATTAGTAGTTAAGCGCTTTTAATTATGCTTCCCATTATATAACATAGAGTTTTAACTGAACTTTTGGTCACCAGTGTATGTTTAAAATTTGAAGATAACTGGAATCACCAACTGGAAAAGAATAGGGCCAAAGCTCGAATAAAGGGAATGCAGCAATTATAATAAAATTTATTTCGTTCTAAACAATGACGACCCAAGAGGGGAATTATAAACTCTTCCCCCTTGAGTTTTTCAATAGCATGCATTTTCTAAGGTAATAAAATTTTCTTAGGCAGTTCTCGAAATCAGACTTAAACACATCCTCCCCCATGAGACTGGAACATCTCAATTCCATTGGACATTTCTGGGATTCCCATTTTTTTCCCTTTGGACGTTTCGGGGTACGCCACTGGTTCAGGATCCTAAAGAGTAGAGATATTTGGAACTAGGATTCATTGTCATATACAAGAGGTTGGGCTAATTTGTTTTACCTATGAGTGGTACGTTTTTGCACACAATGGGCAATAATATTTGGCATAAAGGTAATAAAGACCCCGAGGACTCAGAGAAGTTTGGGAGAAGGAGACAGCTGGATAACTGCCGGACCCCTGCCTGTTGCTGGTGTTAAATATGCAAACCACCCTATCTCTTTAAATACAGAACGAATATTGTTAAAAAAATCGTATTTAGATATATTTGATTGAGAGCTTTAATTTATCTTCAAACACATATTTAGTAGTAGTAATTTACGTAAAAAAATTACACAGCTCTGAATTTTAATCTCGATTGACATAACATGATGCTTTGCAGATACAGGTTTTCGTTGGCGCTATTGTATATGATAAAAGATGATGGAAATGATTCCTGGGCCAAAGGTCAACAAATGCATTGACAAATAGACCTAGATCATTAAAATCCGAAAACATTTGATAGTGGTTTGCGCTTTCCGTTTTCTCTGAAGCTCTCTTCATGAAGAGCGAGGCAAATAACCGTAACGATTTAGATGTTCACCCTTGTTACTCTAATCCTATGCATTGTGCTAATCTTCAGCTGTCTGCCTTTGTACTAAAGCATTGGCTTACAACTATCGACATCATTTTCGGTTGCAATTCATTTTTAGGAAGTCTCTAAGCGAATATGTACTCTCAAATTACATAACCGGCATTCTGCTACTCACAGTATTAACCAATCTACCCCTCCATTCATCTAAGGTACTGAAGTAGGCCTCAATCTAATCCTTCCATTAATCTAGGGTACGGAAGTAGGCCTCAATCTACCCCTTCCATTAATCTAGGGTACAATTTTGAATTTTGCAGTTTAGTATGAAGTATCTGATAGGATAGCGGTGCTCTCTCGCTCAGAGTTATCTGAAGATAATTCCACTACAATCATTTAGTGGCAAATCTGTTACAGTTTTTTAGTATCAATGGACCCTTTGCAATCTATAACCAGGATTGAGTTCACTCTTATATTAGATTTAGTTAGAGGGGTGCCATATATCCATAAATGTATAACTTAATCCATGAATCACAACCCCATTAATAAGATTAATTTTTACAACGTAACTTTATTGAAACAAATGTTTACTACAACATACGAATTTGTTCGTTCCTAATGTATAAACCGCTCTTAATTTAAACATTTCATTTGTCTATATTCTTGTAAGAAGTCAAAAAGTTGCAAATAATATAGACCTTAAAATGCTTGTGTTTGGTGCGATATGGGAAACTAAACTCTCCCATTTCAGTCTTGAACCGCGCACCCAGTCTTTCGGAAGCGCAAAAGTGCTATCCAAACTTCCCACCCTGATATATTACGAGAGGCGAGGTAGGACCAAGAGCCGAGATGTAATACACTTCGCGTCCTCACCTCGGGGCACTTTTTCTCTCGAATCTAAGCAGTCGTGTCAACAAAAAAGAGATTTCGGTGAGAATAAAGGCAATTGAAGCAGAGAATTCTGTCTGTAGAAGGAAGTGATTCTTCTCGGAACAAATAGGCGAGTGGAAACAGCGTTCAGACAACGGAATTAAAGAATGAAGGTTATTTTCAACAGAACGGGGGACTACTTCCACTATCATTTTTTCCCTTCGGGGAGAATCCTTCCTCGGGATGTTGAAGAAAGAAATTTGACAGAAGGAGATGGAATTCCAGAAGTCAACAACTACTTTTTATAGCAAAAGAGATAGAAAGGCGAAAAAAATTTGTGAGTTTTATATGAGTGTTTACTTTTTTGAGCTATCAGTTAATAGTATGATTGAAGATACTAAATTTGTGTTTTATAACTGTTTTCGTTTGGATGTGCACCAGAGATGTGAAGGAAGAATTGTAACACTGAGATAAAAGAGCAAAGGGAATATTTCTTTTTTTTAGGTGTTTTAAGAATGGCAAATAAGTCTGATATTAACACTTAAGAAACAGAATTTTTGAAAATAAAAGATGATTGCTTAAAACTTTGATTTTTTAAGTGCTTCAGTACAGCAATATGTATAATTTATAGTTTTGTATGAAGTATCTGATAAACTCTCATAATGGAATAGAATTGAAGGATTCTATCTATATTTTCAAAATGAA
The DNA here is from genome assembly GCA_038380435.1 of Ryuthela nishihirai. Taxonomy (NCBI): domain Eukaryota; kingdom Metazoa; phylum Arthropoda; class Arachnida; order Araneae; family Heptathelidae; genus Ryuthela; species Ryuthela nishihirai. Next base: position 22,480,052 of record JAWZYU010000009.1, on the reverse strand, counting down.
TGGAAAACATATTTATAATACAGCATACATTTTTTTTAAGCACAATATAATTAATGAAAATCAATTTGGCTTTCAAAAAGGAAAAAACACACATCAACTAATTTCTAAAATTGCAAATAACATTAAGAAATCATTGAAAAATAGAGAAAAAATTGTAATTATGTTCTTAGATTTGAAAAAAGACTTCAATACAATAGATCCTAACATTTCACTAAATAAATTTTAAAATTACGGTATTCGCTGTATAATGTTAGATTGGTTTCGGAATTATTTATCAGACAGATACTCAATGACTAAAATAAAAAACTGTTACAGCATAAAAGTAATTGCACCATATGGAATTCCCCAAGATTCAATTTTAGGTCCTTTATTGTTCTTAGTATACATAAATGATTTCTTCCATGTAAAATTAAAAAGTGCTATTTATGTATATACTGACGACATAGTTTTAATAAGCAATCACATAATTTAAATGATAGCATTTCAGAGATTCAAACAGATTACAATAATACAATTAGATGGTTAAATCACAATAAAATATACTTAAAAGAGAAAAAACAAAACAAAATGGATGATTATGCACTCACCAGGATTTAATATTCATCGAAGTCTCTTTATCAAAACACATAAAATAAATTGCAAAAAAAAAAGATGCTTCTAATTGAGTATCATTATATAGTTGTGCACGTGTTGAGCAGATAAATTAAATAAAATACCAGAAATTATTTTTTGATGAACATTTTAGATGAAATACTCATATATCCCACATATGGGAAAACTTGAGAATATCAGCGATAAAAGTTCAAAAATTAAAATATGTACTAAATATAGAAACCTGTGTATTATTTTATAAAGCAACATGCGAACGATTTTAAATTATGGAATAATTATGCATGGAACAACTAACTTAACTAACATAAATAAAATAGAAAAACTGCAATCTGCAGTAGCTAAAAATATTCTTCCGTTTCATTTGCAAAAAAAAATTATAAAACTTCAACAGATATATTAAAATTTTTAAACCTTTTATCCTACAGTAATTTATATAAATATATTTTAATAATTAAAAGTTTTTTTGACGAAACGTGCAAACTAAAAATTCAGCACAATAAAAATACAAAACTTCAAAACCAAGGATGTTATAAAATGCCTACTTTTCGTAATAATTACGGAAAACGTAGTTACGAATATCAAATACCACTTATATTTAATGCTGTCCCAAAAGAAGTACTAATTATAGATTCTTTTAGTAGACTGAAAATCGAATTGAAAAAATATTTGGGAATTTCTAATTAGCTGAATATTATTATGTGTTTTGTGAATTTATTTGATGTATACTATTTTTGGCCGTGGCCGAGTGGTTAGCACGCTTGGCTACTGATCTAAGGGACCTGGGTTCGAGCCCCGGATTAGGCATGGATGTGTGTGACGTTTTTCTGCTGAGGTCCTGCCATCCTCTCAGATCTCCTACTGTGGCATATAAACTGACAGGCTCCTGTCAGACCTCTGTGGCAAGCAGCTGCTTGAGGGGGTATTTATTTATTTATTTATTTATACTATTTTTGTGGCTGAATGACCATGTTTAATTATATTTATTTATTATCCTGCATATAAGCTATTTAGCTTTGCGAGTCAAATGATAAATATACTATATTCTTTACTTCTATGAATAAAAATCTATATTCTTAAAAAAGGGAAGACAAAAGCAATCTCCTAAATAACGAGCGTTACGAAAAAGAAAGTAGACTTACAGAATCTTGTAATTAAAATAGTAATTCTTCAATCGAAAGCTTCTTCTAATGTTCTCGATACTTCTTTTCGACTCTTGCGAAACTCTTCTGTTGCCTCATCTGAATCTCTTCCTTTGCGAAGCTTTGAATCATTTCACCTTCAATCTGTTCTGAATACTTTTCATCCTGTTCTATTTCTTTATTAACTGTTCCCACAATCTCCATCTTAGTTAAACCTTCTATTTATCATGCCCACATATCAATTCGTTAATTACATTATCAGTTATTGTTTTCACAACCTAACAAATAATATGTGGTGTCCGCCATATTTTCTTCCCTTCTTCAGTGTCACTCCTATTTATAATCTCCAGTATCGCTATATTCAGAAGCTATTCCATTAAATTATGACCGAAAACCAAAGTTTTGTGCTTCAGCCAAACAAGTGTGACAGAAAACACAGAAGAAAAAATGAATGGAAGAGACTTGCCATTTTTTGTTGACAGGGAAATTCATATACTCAAGACCCTATTTTATTTCTAACCTAAACAAAAGATACTTACGTTATACATATTAAAAACCTGTACAAAATGTTCAATGTGACAGTTTTGATGAAATAATTTAATAAATTTTGGTTTTGACTGGTGGAATTTCTCTTGTAACGATAGGATGTATCGGATTAATCCTCAAACCAGGTAATCGAGTAGAGATGAACAGAGAACAGAATACAGATGAACGAGAAGTAGTAATTCAGTAGATCCCGAATTTCCGACATTCCGTGTTATTCTACTTGAGTGCCAGTTAAAAACAATTAGCGATGAGAATTGTGCTTCTTTGGAATGCAGTTTGCATGAACTTTAAGATTTTTCAGAGTATGTATGATATTTTTCATCTATAAAAGTTTAGTTTTACATTTCTTTTTGATGCTGTTGCCAAATAAATATGATTTACATGCTATTGTTTCGCATTACATTTTTAACGATCATACTCTCTAAATATTTATTCCGTATTTTTAACGTCATTCTTATTGTTTTCGGTTATCCGAAACAATACGAATCCAGTTTAAGACGGATAATCGGAATTGTACAGTATCAACAACAATCGAGAATGTACTGCATTTAAATGAATTTAATAATCTGAAATAGAGTACAATGAAACCAAAAATAAAATATTATTAGAAGTAATCATAATAAAAGCAATCCTCAATAAGTGCAGAAAACACAAATACTACCATAATCTTACGTAAAATCTTCTATAGATATGATCTTTCCTCTCAAGTCTGACAACATCCTCTCTTTTTCCCTTCCTATGTCAAATGAATTCGGGTTTAAGTGTTTACGCTGCATCCACCAGTTAACGAAGTCGGATGACAGAGAAGGAAAATATTTTTCGCAAACTGTCAGCGATTCCCCAGCAACGATCTTACGTGTGGCGAAAGCAAGTGCCTCCATTATTTATAAACGACACGCGATTACCGACGAAAGTGTCCGACCATGTAATGTCCGTTGCTGCTAGCATTACACACTTTTTCACACGTTACGAAATAACGAAGGCAGCCGGGAAGGAGGGACACAGCATCTTTCTTCCGTCCGTAAGATCCACCGCTACTCTGATCCGCGACACAACAACAAAAGTATGGGCCAAGCAACCGCATTCAGCAATATTATGGGGTTGTCTCTTTAGTTGATTCCTCTTGCCATTACAGAAAAAAATTTAACGGAGGCAGTATGTCAGTCATAATAATGAAAATAAAGCTATATTTGCTCTGTATACGATACATCACTTATTTAACTGTGGAACCGCAAAACTAAAAGCTTATCTGGCGGATATTAAGTTGGGTTATTTTACCATTGGTTGGCACTAAATTTGACATACAACAATCTGAATGGCTAGATCACACAAACTACTCAGAGAGGAGTACAGAAAAGGGATTCATTAGACAGCGGTTAGGAGGCAAATAGAAAACCCTCATCAAGGCCAACTAGCGCATTCTTTAATGCGCAGAGGGCAGGACTTTCCTTCATATCACGGCATGGCTTAGCGTCCCACCCGCGAACGGTTGCTTTTTCAAGTGCATTGGTTTTTCTCACAATGGTTATTCTTTCAGAAGAGAGAGAAACAGTGGAGAAAATCTCAAAACAAGCAGCGTGAGGATTCATACCTGAGAATGCAAGTTTAAGTTTCCAAATATTAGGACTACTAAAAGGACGAAGATATATCATTAATGAAATCAGTCTGAAGAGACAATGTGGGCTAGAGGGTTATGGATTTACAAATATACATAAAGAATTTTAAAGCCATGAGCAACGGAGGACTGCGCAATTTAGTTCTTTAAACACATCTTTCCTGATCTACAGCTGCTGCATTTGTTCACCATAGGCCATTTGTTCACCCTCTTGCTTGACATTATCTACTCACCATAACCTAGCTCCCCCTTTTCCTGATACCTTTAGGCACAATGTTCGTATCTCTATTCGACAAATTTCCAGCTTTGCATACCAACATGGTGGTATACCAATATTGTGCACCTCTCTTTGCACAATATGCTGCTCAAAGGAGGTTGCTGAATCCTTTAATCTTCATCATTACTTACAAAGTCAAACCATTTAATGCTCAAGATACCGCGTAAGCATTTGAAATAAAAGGAATCAAATTTCCTATTATCTTTCTTGGTTTCAATACCATAACTAACCCTATAAATAACCAAACTATTAAAAAGACTAATTTTAATCTTTAGATGCATAAGCCTATTTTTTATACTCTCTGTAGGTTTTTATTAGTCCCAACAGCAATTCCTATTCTTCTGTTTATCTCATGCCTCACATCACAGTATCTGTTAAAACAGGTCCCAAAATAATTAAATTGAGACACTTGCTCAAGGGCGCAACCGTTCAAAGCAACTGAAGCACCATCTGCCTGACCAATTTTCATCACTTTAGTTTTCTCTCCGTTTATTACCAAACCTATTCTATTACCAGCGTTATTTATTCATTAACAGCCTTAATGAAACAATTCATAGTTAGCAATCAATAGTTAACAGGCCAAATCATCTCCATAATCTAAATCAGAAATGTTTAAATCTGTAGAGAGTTTAAGGTAAAAATCTTCCCCTTGACGGGAATTCCGCATAATCAATAGCCAAATAGAAGAGAAAAGGAAACAAATGCCCTCTTTCCAACACCAGTAGTAGCAATTCTAAACTAATTGCTAGTCTTACCAATTCACACGACTCAGTGTTATTTTGAAAAGCATCATTATGCTAAATTGAAGGGTATGCCATACGATCTAGCTATCAACACAAATTAAGGTGATCGACAGAGTCAAACCTTTTCGAACTCTATGAAGCTCCTACCTACAGTTTCTGAAACTAAATATTTTTCAAGAATCTGTCTGTGAAATATGTGATCTATACCTCATCTATTACTTCTAAATCCAAACTGTTCATTATACATCAACCAAATTCGTAACCAACCTGAAACAGAAAGTAGATTGATTCCCCTATAATAATTACAAGAACTATGATCATGTTTCTTAAAAATAGTAATACTAATGGCTCTGTAAAAATTTCTAAAAAAAACTCCTTTTCATCCTGCTCATTTATTAACTGTCCCCACGATATCCATCTTAGTTAAACCTTTTATTTATCATGTCCACATATTAATTCGTTAATATCATTATCAGTTATTGTTTTCACATCCTAACAAATAATATGTGGTGTCCGCCATATTTTCGTCCCTTCTTCAGTGTCACTCCTATTTATAATCTCCCGTAAAAAAACATACACAACATTTCAGTCAGTCATGCGACAATAGAAACATTCCATCGCTCAGGGATGATTTCATGTACCCATGGGAATTTATATAGTTTTAATTTACAGAACCCAAAGTAACTTTAGATTGTTATATAGGTTCAAGAATATAGCCAGTAATGCATCCATCCACTTTACAAAGATTGAGATTAGAAGTAACCACATTGCTTAGAATATCTCTGAAACATTCAACCCACCACTACGACAGAATCCTCACCTTCAATAGACTTACCATATTTAATCTTCAATCCCTGTCTGCCAGCCTTTTTCTTTCCACACAAAAGATTAATTACTTAACATAATTCTCTGCTGTTGTGCTGTCTAGCTGTTCCCTTGTTTTGTCAGTCAAGATATAAAGTCAAAAATTCTTATCATCCTTCATCTGATAATTTACACATTAATTAAGCTCTCTGTATTGCTGTCTATTAGAACTAGCATGATGCGATAATTAATACTATTTTATTTCCTGCCGAATATTCCAAAAAATTATAGCAATTAAAAAAAAATAACTGAAGAAATTTGTTTTTGAACGGTGGAAATTGCGCTGCGAATATTCCAAAAATCATAAAAAGTTAAATAGCTTTATATAAGGAAATTAGGAAATAGTTTTTGAACTGTTGAGATTATAACCAATTTTGCAGTATCTTGAAATGGGGCGTCGATGCAGGTATATTAAAGGAACCGAAATTTTCTTATTAGTCTAAAAATGCCAGTATTACTTTTAGATTGGTGTAGTTAAATGCCTGGCCCTTATGTTTCATCGCAATTAACAATCACTTGCGAGGTTAATAACTAACTCTTGTGGAAGATGACTAAATATACGAGTGAATATTCCCCGAATAAATTAGGAAAATCTTAAAAGATAAGTGATACTTATCTGCCTATATCAGTTTTAAAAAGGTAAAACTAAACAACATTTTTTAAAAGGATTACTTTCCTTAAATTATGTTTATTTCAAATGGTAAATTTCAAATCGCCCTGTGTTTTTTTTTTGTCGAAGGATGAAAGGAACCTGTTTAAGTATCTAAATTAATTAAATCTTAAGCAAACGTTTGAAACGTTATTTGCAAATAGGATAATTAATTTTAATTGCGACTGTTTACACGTAGATGTTTTTTTTTAAATAGAAATGTTACAAATGATGAAAGTTGGCCCGATTGCCAACTTCTTCTCAGAATTAGGCATGCCTAACTTAATTTCTCTGCAAATATTTAGTTTCGTCATACGGCAATTAAAGAATCACTCATTTAGGGAAGTCGTTTTAACGAATTTCAATTTTAACTATTTCAGTTAGTCTCAGGGACAGTTAGTTGTAATTCAGTTAGTCAATATCTCATTAACAACTTCATTTTCTTATTGCAGATTTAAATGTGCATAGATCTATTCAACATCAGCTGTCATTCAACGCGAATTATGCTTTTCAATTTTCCATATTTGTTTATACTATTGTTGTTTACAATACCACTTATTCATTTGGGTTGTTTTACCTCTGAAGGGTACTTTTTTTGCACACAATTGGGTTAAATGGACAGATCACATGGACTCAGAGAAGATTGCGAAAGGGGACCCATTGATCAGCTGTTAGGAAACAGGGAGAAGCCTACCGTCAAAGGAATTGAAGCATCCAGTGTGTATTTAACGTAGTTCAATGACACAGTGGATGTACAGAGGGTGTGGTTCTCTTGAACACGTGTGATATCCCATTTAAGGGATGGCGGACTTTCCGAGCCCAACGGTGTCCCTCTTTATCACCGAGGGCATTCAATTGAGTTTGTTGTTGAGGACAGAACGATAATTATGGCAAAAAATAATCAACGCAGGCACAGTTGGGACTCGAATCTAGGAACTGCAGATTACAAGCATGGCGTGCTACCAATTGAGCCAAACTTCTCCCTTTGGCTGGATAGCATCCGCCTACCACTTACCAGTAACAGCTATCCAGTGATATTCTTCAGCAAAATCTCTGTAGGAATTTGTTGCTCGTGCATTTAAACCAAAGTTCTGAGAAAAAAAGTCCCACTCAAGAATTTAAAAAAAAAATCCCGTTTCAATAAATATTAGCTTTGATGCCAACGAAAAACGAAAATCCTTTGAATGCTTTAATTCAAAAGTTTTCCTGTGCCGAAAAAGAAAGAAGAAAAAAAATCACTAACGAAAAATAAAAATTTCAGATATATCGAGCCTGCTTTCGCATCACACAGATGTTTGGAAGTGCCAAATCCGTTATATGTATATGCTACGTAACGATATCTTCTCCACCACCTCCCAACCCTCCGGCATCTTTCCAATGAAACTTGACAATTTTCTTTATTCATTTTCAAATAAAATATAAAGACGCCCAACAGTATCAGTCGATTTCTTCAAACTAAAAAGCAAGTGATCACAGAAGCATAAAAGGAAACAGACTCAGTCCCCACATTGAACTTGAGCCAAGCTGTCTTCAAAGCCTCGTTCTATATATTGCCGAGAATACAAAAAAATAATCGAAGAGACCATTCAACGCTGAAGAAGAGTTTGATCGAGGTCTTGCACCATAATACATGCCGAAAACTTTTTCCGAGAGAACGCAGTGGAAAAAAAAAATCGATGAAATTCCTCTGTCAAACGCCAAGTCGAGTTGCAGCGATGGCGGAGATGACTTTGAAGACCGTTTAATGAACAAACTCCAAGATTTAAAGTGATAAGTTCTTCAAATGAACGGAGTTAACTAATGCTGCCGACGAAGTTATTTTTTTCTTTCTTGTATCATGCAAGTTAGGTTGGTTTCTAAATCAAGGTTGAAGAATGATTTATTGTTTTTGAACTGTCGTAAAAACTGTACTGTTCAAGTGCTACAAAGCTTGATCCATTCAAAATTGTTTTTTTTTTTATGAGACCAAATGCAGACTTCTTGTAAACAACGTAAGAAGAGGTTGATGTTTTTGACTTCAGATGCTCGTTTGGTGTTTCTTGGGTATTCGGTGGGTTGCTTTTGTGAATAATGATGAGGTTCAACAAAGGAACCATCAATCATCCTTGAGTAATGTACATCTTGTGTAAGGAGATCTTGTGTCGGTTTTGCCATGTTGCTCGGATGTAGGATGATATATTAGGAGATAGAATTAGGAACAGTGTTGCTAAGAGTGTGAGAAAGAGGAGCGGAACAATGAGATGGAAAGACGATGTCACACAATACTTTATTAGAGCTAGACTTCAAAGCCAGATTACACCAATGATTGTTTAGGGTAAATATATCTGAACAGTAATAATCCGTAATTTGTGGCTGATTAAGGTTTTCCTTACATATTTATATTTACGTTTTTCTTAAATTTGTTCATTTTTGTATTTATATAAATACAAAGCTATCTAACAACATTCAGATTGTTGCTTATATTTGACATATTAATTTTTTGTCATCTTTAACATATTGACAGCTATTAAGAGCATTATACTAATAAAAACATTCCATATATGATTAGAAAATTTCAATATAATTTCTTTTCTTGTGTGTGGAGATAGCAATGAAAATCATTTATCAATTCAGCTACGATATTAAATTTAGATTCAAAATATGCAACATACCTTTACTATCTAGCCCAGCTGTTAGCGGTCGATCGATGGTTAGTGAAAAAAAAAACATCTTTACTAACTAGTCCAGTTGTTAGCAGTTGATCGATGGTTAGTGAAAAAAAATCATCTTTACTAACTAGTCCAGCTGTTGGCGGTCGATAGATGGTAGTGAAAAAATCATTTTTACTAACTAGTCCAGCTGTTGGCGGTCGATAGATGGTAGTGAAAAAATCATTTTTACTAACTAGTCCAGCTGTTAGTAGTCGATCGATGGTTAGTGAAAAAAATGAAAATCAAAAATTCCTATACCTCCATTAGGACCGAGAGATTTAAAACAGCGAAATGAAATATTAATCGATGATAAAGTATTAGCAAAAAGACTTATGAACGCTTTAAAAAATTGAATAAATCGTGAATTCGTAGAAAATGTCAAACAAGTTAACTTTTTAAAGTACTGCTTTATAAAGGCTTAATACAACAACGTTTGCTCTGAATAAGAGTATTTGAGAAGGGATGGCCAGTCTGAGCATGGGCCTTCATAGTCCTTATCTGTGTAAAGAAATAAAAAAGAAAACTTAATTTTGAAATTAAAAATGTAGGTTTCTTGATTCTTCTTTTGCAAATCCACATTTAAAAAATTTACGAATAATAGTGCATTTTCCTAATTCAGGGTTCTCTTTATCCTCGTACCCTGTAGCAATCCCTAGGCGCAGATTGCAACAAAAACCTCCAAATACATACGATTAAATTCCCTCTTTTCTTTAAAGAAATGTTTTTGGGATGGAGCGAGACATTTCACTTATTTTAGGGACGTGTGTAAATGACTGTTTTAATTCAGTGTGAGATTTTCTCGTGTGGTTTTAAAGAGGGGGGGGGGGGGAGTTTTTTTTTCCTTTTCCTCTACCGCCTTTATCTTCTGTTATATTCGAGGGGGATGACAAGGGAACCATAACTCTTCCCTAAAACGGTCAATAACAGGGACGGAAATGAAAAAAAATATATTTAAGAGATTGAAACGGAATCTGCACTATAACAATGAAAACATGACTGATTTACTACGAGACACGCATGATAATTACGTCATGATTGTTTTGGAACACGGTTGATTTAAAAAAAAATGTTAATGAGAATTGTGTAGAGCAGTGGTTCTCAACCTTTTATGCTTCACGTACACCCTTGAAATGTGTATGAAACTGGCGTACCTCTTGTATAGATAGCTAAAACTATAGTTATAGTATAACAATGGTTATTTTTACTTTGTTACTAGATATAGCGATTTTTGAGCTCTCACAGCGTACTCCAAAAAATTTTACTGCGTAACCCACGTTGAGAACCCCTAGTGTAGAAAGTTGTAGTAGAGTATAAAAAATTATTTACTTTTGTGTGTGCTCGGAGACTACTTAAAATTGTCGATATATTTGTGGTAAAAATAGTTTCGTTCAATAGTAGAACAACAGTGAATCTTTAATTTGTAGGGAGTGTCCTTTCACTTATAACCAGTGTTTTTTGTAAAACCAGTGTAAATATGATTGGTGAAGAGTTGTGCCTATTGTTTGATTTGTGATTCGGTTTTCGAATGCTGTATTTGTTTAACATTTAGTATTTGATGAAAATTAGGAATAATTAGTTATAGCTGATAGTATATTGGTGTTTCAAGTGACTAATACTTAAATTTGTAAGTTATTGATGTAAATTTATTATCTCAATTATTAAACCAGTTCATTTACTGTCTGGTTATTTATTGAATTGACGCACGGAGTCAAATAAATATTCTGCTAAAAATCTGTGACAATATATTATAACTATTACCTATAATTTTTTGAAAGACTATTAAATTAGACGAAAAAAATTACGAAAACATTGCATACTGGGACGATGTTCCTGTTCATTCTCACTCCATCTGATTTCTTCGTTCTCTCTCTCTCCCCCCCCCCCCCCCATTTTTTTTATTCAGATGGTATTATTTTACAGTTTGGTACCAACAAAAAACACGTAGAGTTTTGGAAAATATTCTAGTTTTAAATTTCGAAACACTCTGCTTCGTGGCTGTAGCTATAGCTGATAAGAAAAGTGAAACCTTAAAAGAAAAAAACGGTACAAGTTTGTGTGGGACAAGCAGCGATTGCATTTTATTCTATCTAAACTCTCTACCTCTCTTTATTCCCCACACCCTCTACCCGCAGCGGATTACCTAGTGACAAACCACAAAGCAATTAACGCTATGTCCTACAGACCTAAGACAATACACATGCTTAAGCCTGCACGTCTTAAACCGGAAAAGTCCATTTTTTCAACATTTTTCTCCATTGTTGCGAACTAAGATTATCTAGAATTACTTATTAATCCTCTTTTACAGCGTGATGGCTGTTTTTTCAATTTAGGGCTATTGTGAATTCTCTTTCGGTTAAAGGTTTGGCCAAAAATACATATGACTTAATCAAATCAAAAAGCATATAACATTAATAAACATATATTAACATAAAAACATCTAGATTTACTGATTATCATAAAATAAAATTATTATCAGATAAAAGTTTACTGAAAACTCTACATGTAATGTTTGCCACACATGCGAATTGAAATATCCTCAAGGACTACCAATAATTCAATCTTACCTGAAATGATAATTATCAAAAAATAATGTGATGACAGCACAAATACTTCTAACAACACGACGTCGTTGTAGGGAGCAAAAAAACTTTTACTGGCTGCGAATGGTAGAAATATATCCCAACAAATTCTCTCGAATAATAATGGTTTATTTATTTCAGCCTTCCATCAATTTCTGGATCTTAACGTTTTTTAATGTCTCTGATCATCAGTTTCGTAATGCACGTTCTACCGCTGAGCTGGTATTATTACATTATAAGCAGCCTTACTTTTTGAATTCGGCAACTGACTGGGACAGCCATTTTTGCAAGCCAATGTATGATTTGTTTTTTTTCTGCTTAACGTATGCGACTGGCAAAAAAATTTTTTCGAGGTTATTAGTTGAGCCATAGTACATATTTATTATCCCCAAACATTTTCTATCCTTATGTCTGTCTCTCTCTCTCTGTAACGATGTTCTTAGTTCAACTCTATTTTTTCCCTCGCTTAGTAATTTTATTAAAAATTCCTGGAATCCATTTAAAACAATGGTGTTTATTAAAATGTAAGCGTGGGAAGTGTATGACTCAGTCGGTAGCGCGCCAGGCTCGTAATGTACAGTTCCCAAGTTCGAGTACATACTGCGTCGGCGTTGAGATTTATCTCTGTCTAATTTTCATACTGCCTTTTATCAGAAAGCAGATACCAATGGATTTGGAAAGGCAGTCGTCCGTCGTATGGGATTTAAGCCAAGATTTGTGTGCAGAAGAGTCGTACCCTGTTCATATTATAGAGTACACTGGGTGGCCTTGATGATAGCTTCATCTGTCCACTAACAATTGTCTAGTAGGTCCTCTCATCCCTCGGGGTTGTTGTGACCTGCTCATGTAGACCACCACGTGTAAAAATGAGCCATTCAGAGGTAGAAGAATTCAGCTTAAAGTATAACAACACTTTTCTTAGATTCTGAACGAGAAAGAATACTAAACCTATTTGTTAAAATTTATCTGTTTATAAAGAAGCGCTGGTGGGGAGTTTCCAATCCAGCTGAAATTTTTTCTAAGGTTGCTATAAACTTAAAGCCGATTTTCATCAGGTCTAGGTGTTGATTGGTTGACAATTCCCCAATCTTCTGAACAGAATTATTGCAATTTGTTTTTGTAATGCTGTTTCAAAGTTTAAGAGAGGAAATTTATTTACTTGTGAATAATGAAATTCTAATATATCCATCATATCCTATAATTATTATCAGAGGCTGCTGGAATTACAACTCGGATATTTAGCTCATGCTGTAGCTTCCAAGTCTCGAAGATAATAACAAACACGATATGACCGAATGTTTACGATTTCGTGTCTTAAGTTTTAGAAAATTACTAATCTGACAGCCATGAACACAATAGTTCAAAAATATTAGTACTTTTCCCGAGAATTATATTTTTCTTACTTAATCTGATATTGCGAGTGATATTCTGTTTTGCTTTCAAGTTGAGCAGACCTAGTTCATTGGAAAAACAATTCTCAAAGGTAAGAATGATTTCTTCCTCTGCAACATTCACTATTTTAATAAACTGATTTTGATATGAAAGGAAAATTAAAATTCGCATCATGGCATAAAAATGTTTTGTGGACTAATCACATTTACCTTTAGGATTGCTCGCAGCAATCCGAAAGATCTGTCGTCGTATACAGGAATATGAGCAGCGTAAGAGATAGAATGGAACGATTGAATTCTTTCTCTAATTGAGCTGCATCTCGGAACTCTTTGCTGCAGAATCTCTAGGGAGCAAAACCAGAGGCGGAATTCCTTTGATCATCAGTCCATAAACATGTTGAAGTGAAAGGCTATCTTGAGTGAATGCGCAGGGAACAGAAGTCGGAATAGTGAAGAGAAATATTCGGGAGAACCCTTTAAACTCTGTAAAGAAAAATCATTGCAATTGATAGTAGTTTTCTGTGTGATCGAATTAGACAAAGGTTAGATATTCTTTTGACTATTTTACTTCACAACTATCTTTTTTAAAATTAAAAATTGTTTACTCTAAATGATTAAAAGTGTCTTAAGCAAAGGAAAATATACTTATATATGAATATATAAGTATTTGTTGATTTACTTTTCCAGTTTGCTTTTGTATTTAAGTATTTTTTAGTACTTGTGTGTGGTAGTTAAGGTTTGGGAGTTTCAGCTGTGAAATCAAAACATTAATTCCAAAAGATGTTGTGCATTCAGTAACGTGTTTAAATTGTATTTTAATGTGGTATTAGAATCACAATTGTACGAGTTTGAATTACTGTGTCCTCCACACATCACCCCCCGGGAAAAATAAAACACACATGGTCAAAAAAACGCTGGAGTCCATTGGATGAAACTTTAAGCATGGTGCATTTGTTAAGCGAAAAGTTAGGTCCAAAGTGCAGGAGAGCAATTATGCACAATAGAGTTAAAAACTATTTGGAAAATGTGTAGGACATCAATTATCGAGAGTGTTAAGGAGAGCAATTACGCAAAATACGTAGAAGAGCAATTATAAACTTCTAGCAGATTTACCCGGCGTTGCTCGGGTCTGAAACTCTTTAGAATATAGAATAGATGGCCCTCCCCACGTCGCAAGCGTTCATTTGGCATAAATATCATTACGATCGATCTCCTCCCACCCCAGTTAAAATTCTCTCCCTCTCTTTTAGGAAAAGAAAGAAATGGATATAGTTCGAGGTACCCATAATCCTCCTCAAGTCAGAAGTTTCTAAACCAAAAAGCGGAATTTCCTCGCTCAAATAATCGAACTTTTCAAATCACTTCGTACCCACCAGAGTTCCTCGGATACAATTTGTCAGGTATATGTAACTTTATATCAAAAGAAAATTAACTATGGTCTGAGGTGCATAAAAATGTAAAGGTACAAAAAAATTGTATTATTGTAAACAAATTATTTATTACGTAACATAACATTTAAAACATTTATTAATTATCATATTTTATGAGCTATACGTTTATTAACATTTGCATAGTTTTTTCAAATTAGGTTAATGGTTTTAACCACACACAAACTTTATTCTTTATATATTAGATGTACAGGAAGAAAAAACATTTTTCATCTTAAAAGAAGCTGAAGATGCAACATATCGTACATTGAACGAATTTTCTCATATGCCTAGTCATTAGAAAATATCAATGTGATTCACATTTACACTAAGCTTCAGACTTGAGGGTCCATAATAACTGAATGTAATGTGTGATACCCTATTGTGCAGCAGTATCAGATTTATATAGGAACACTGTAAATAGTTAAAATTTGCTGCAAATAGCCAAGCGCTATTTTATATAATTGCTCAATACCAAATAAGCTTAATTATTGCATCAAAATATTCATTTTAGCAGGACCACTCGACAGGATGAAAACGTAAGAGTCGTTCAAACGTGGATAACCCCTATATTTGGGTAATAGATTGAATTTTCGTTGTGACTTCAAGCAAAGAAATGAATATTCATAGCAAGAACTCATCAACACAAGAATGATGATATATAAGAATGAATGAACATGATAAAAGTTTGTCGATTCCTGTCAAATCCTGCATGGAAACTCCAAAGTTGAACAATGTACGATGCGCTGCCGTTTCTTTATCAGGGTCCGCTGTCGACTGAATTTTCTGGACCGTGGTGATACCATGAACTCTCAACAATATTACCCAACTTTGCCCAATTTAAGCAGGCAATCGAGTCATAGCGCCCAGCATTTTCGAGCAAGAAAGTTGTATGGTTGCATGACAACTCAACTTCCTTTGGACAAAACCGCAGGATATCTGTAACCCAGTTGAACAGTAGTACTTCCTCACTATGGGGGAGAAAGGGTCGAGCCACAAGGACTGACCT
Organism: Ryuthela nishihirai; assembly: GCA_038380435.1. Lineage (NCBI taxonomy): Eukaryota > Metazoa > Arthropoda > Arachnida > Araneae > Heptathelidae > Ryuthela > Ryuthela nishihirai. Next base: position 22,464,511 of record JAWZYU010000009.1, on the reverse strand, counting down.
TGAACCGGGAGGGTCGGTAGATCTCCATCCTACAGAATTAACAGTAACACCATTGTATAGGTATCGTTGGGTTTGTCTGAAATACTACCCCTACAATTTGATTTTCAAATTTCCGGTCCTCTAAAAAAGCCATGGAAGGAAGTTTGAGTCGGACAAAGACGTGCAGCACATGGTCACATAATTTCTAAAACAATAGTTGAAGTGATTATACGAGCAGGGTATTATGTTCCCAACTTCACCTTGGAACAAATGACTCAATAATCATGTAAAATATATACAAAAATTCGGCAGAGGGAACAAGTTCTCTTGAAAAATTGATCAAAAATAATTTTTTGTTGAATAATATCAGGTATAACAAAAATTTAATGTTTTTTCTCCTTGATGAATTTGTAATTATTTTATGTTTTTCATTTATTTTTTTTATTAATATGAAAAATAAGTTTCCCCATTTGTTTATTTTTCGTTTCGTTTTTCGGGCATCCTTAGTTGCATTATGGTATGATAAATGTATGAATGGTGTATTCGCGACTGCAGTTATCTGGAGCTAAATATCTTTGAAACATTGATATGTGTGTTGAAAAAAACATCCCTCGAAAAATTTTTTGCCCCAGCCTGATAAAATTCCCCGTCTGAAAAATTCCCACCACAACCCCATTATCCATGTTACACTTTATTCCCGACTTGTTCATATTTAATCCTTATATAAACCTTTACTCTTTTTTGTTTTCTCTTAAAATAAAAAATAAATACCCCCTCAAGCAGCTGCTTGCCACAGAGATCTGACAGGAGCCTGTCAGTTTATATGCCATCCTTTTACGGTAATTCAAATCTCCTTTCCTCCAGTATTAATGCCTTCCTCCTATATCAACGATACATGTTTCCTTTCCGCCTCAGATCTCGCCTTCTTCACATTTTTTCCTTATGGCCTTGCCAGACCACTGTAACAAGTATAGTGCTGAGGAGCACGGGAGTCGGCAGAAAATTTTCCAAGGGAGGGGGGGGGGTAAAGCTTGGAGACAAATAACTTCATCAATAAATTTCTATTTAATATTTTAGGATTTGTTTTTATTTCACAGGTACATTATAGAATACAGTATTGCATCAATACAAAAACACATACATAATGCATTACGTTTAAATTGTTACGATTATAATTTGTGGAATTTTTTACTCGATCCCAGGGGAGGGGGGAGCAAGTGCCCCGTTTGCCCCCCTCTGCGGACGCCCATGCTGAGGAGTAATATATTTTTCAAGTTAGTACACCTACCTGTTAATCTTAAGTAACGAGACTGTTACATTATTGATCAAGCCAACCCACATCCCATATAAGGACTGCTATTTTAAAACACGTCTCGTGCCCTTATTCCAGCATTTTTCTTGTCCGTGCCATTACAGAACTTCCTTGTTGGATCTTTCGAATATCAGAGAGCGAAAGAAACTGTTAAGGAGAAGAATTGATGTCGTTTAGCCTCTTTATTACGGTGACATATCCATCGACCTCAGGTCTAAGTTGTGTCTCCTTTCGGTAACGCTTCCAATGCATCAAGTTCACGGATGCAGCAAGAGTTCCTTTGTTTTTTCTCACCAAACCCTTCTTGCCATGACAAAGACATGCAGTTCAGGAAATTGCTTCTAAAGGTCATGAAAGAGGTAATACGAGTGAATTTATATACTTATGTATATGAAGGAAGAATGACTACATCTAATCCTTAAAAATTTTATGTTTTTCTTATATCTTTTTCAGATTTGTTATTTATTCATTTCCTTGCTCTTGTTTAATACGTTTTCTTAGAATTTTTTTTTTATTGATTCTTTGAGTGTGTGCAGAATATTTGAGATTTCCTTTTACAACTTCAAAAACGAGGGTCTTCCAAAAGGATGAGCGTTTATCCATTGAAAGTAGGCAAAACAATAGCCTAAATTTAATGCGCTTGTCTGTTTGAAAAGTCTCCCATAACTTCATACTCTACATGCTGAATTCCGTTTTGACTTTTATGAGACTATGAAAATTATCACGAAAATTTCTGAGGGAAAGGGGATAGGAGTGATCATTTAAGGCATGTTTACTGTAATAGACAATGCGATAATATAGTGATATATATGATTTTTAATAATATAATTATATTATTTATAAGAGTAAAGAATACAAATACATTTACCATTTGACCCGCAAAGCTAAATAGCTTATCTGCAGGAAAATGAATAAATTAAATTAAACATAGATCATTCAGCCACAAAAATGGTGTACATCAAATAAATCCACAAAACACAACACATAATAATCAGCTAAATAGAAAATCCCAAATAAAATCCGAAATTAGTAGAGAGAAGGTGGTACGTTGATTTAAATACTTCCATGAGGGTGGAGGCAATATGTTCATTTTAAGTACCTTCAGGAGGGGAGGAAATATAATAACTCCAGAAAAGAGGACGCAATATGCTACTTTCATTTTATTAAGGGGGAATAGTATGTTAATTGCACGGGTGGTGATTGTTATTTTTAAATACATTCGGAGGGCATGGTAATCCATTACCTTTAACTACTTCCTAGAGGGGAAGAATTACGCTAATTTTACGCCTTTCCACGAAGGAGAGCGGTAATATGCTAATTCTGCATATTGCCATTAGAGGAAACATGGGAGTAGGTTTAATATTATCTCCAAATTTTAGAAGACCTGATGCACTTCTCTCCTAACCCCTTCTGCAGAGGTATGGCTCTATCTTTTGTTCTAAAACTGGCACAATGCTTCCTAACTATAACGCTTTCCTATACTCCTAACTCGAATTTCAAACTGACACGGTATTAAAATATTTCTCACATTGCATCTTTACCTTTTTCTTCGCCATAGTGATTATAGAAAAAATATTCTGATACTATTAGGGATAAAAAAAAAGGTATGGGGGTGTCTGACCTAAAAAAAATAGAATTGGTTTCTTCAGTTATCTACATGTGTGTATGGTCGGTTAACTTCATGTTAAGGCATATTTGCATTTGGACTAATGAATGCCACTCTTGTGACGCAAAAATTAGGGAGCGTGTCTTGACATAATTTTATAAAGTGTTCCTAATCATGTTAATCACATTTGTCCAATCTGTAGGAATTATAGTAACCGATACAACTGCATAAGTTATACACTCCATGAAAAAAAAAAACATTCCCTTCTACTAAAATAAATTTTATGAAATCGTATTCCGTGTTTAGCCGTCCCATGGCCGAGTGGTTAGCGCGCTTGGCTACTGATCTGAGGGACCTGGGTTCGAGCCCTGGGTAAGGCATGGTTGTATGTGTCGTTTTTCTGCTGAGGTCCTGCCATCCTCTCAGACCTTCTACTTTGGCATATAAACTGACAGGCTCCTGTCAGACCTCTGTGGCAAGCAGCTGCTTGAGGGGGTAAATTTTTTTAATTTTTTTTTTTATTCCGTGTTGAATTCACACACAGTCGTGCTGATATTGCATATGAGAATGTCTGTGTATTGTGTTTGTACCAGGGTCATTTCTGGGAATACAGAGTAAGCTCCAAGCCATTTCTTTGTTTTTATCCAAGTCTTTAGGTTCGTCTCTTTGTTCGAAATACCAAAAATAAGAACAGTGAACATTGGAAGATATAATAGATAGATGGTCCGTTTCGTTGTGGCCAAAATGTTACATTGACTATTGTGAATTATTCGTTACCGATTTTACTATTTGTAACGTAAAAAGAATATTAAGAATAGTGAAGATATCCTGATTTAAGATACTTTGTCGGCTAAGAAAAGTTAAACACAAGCCGCAATAAAAGAATTAGGTAGAACACGGCAAGGACTAAGCGATGATAAGGATCACAGATGAAGTTAAGAGATCGAGAACTATGTAGTTCAAATGAGCTTTTACTGTTTGTTGCTTTTATCTGAGTCTTAAAAGCTTGTGATCCATCTATGCCTCATCTCTTCTGTGTTACAAACTGGCAGTAAGGGTTGACAACTTCTCTTCTGAAACTGTCTTTAAAATAGATTGCTAACGTCATATAATTTTTCAATTTGCAGTTTCGGCTGCTAATTTATTTATTGTGTGCACTAAAATAATCTGACTATAGTTTAATTTTAGCTTGGGCACTCAAAGTTTCTTTCTGCGAAACGCATCGTTGTACAGTCGCTCAAAAAAGTATCCGAACACTAGGGTTGATTACAGAATTCAGAAAAAATATCTGGCAACGATTTTTTTAGGAATTAATGATCTGACAACCTTCGTGTCACGTGACACGTGACACGAAGGTTGCCAGATCACTAATTTCTAAAAAAATCGTGGCCAAATATTTTTCCTGAATTCTGTAATCCATCCCTAGTGTTCGGATACATTTTTGAGCGACTGTACCTCTTAAAAAAATTCACTCATGCCTCTAAAATGATAATATAGATTTGTGCTAGTACTAGGCTATTTTCTTAGAATACTAATGTTCCAAATCAATATGTTTTTAATTCAGACAGCCTCAACAACAAAGCTATTATGGATATAATTAATTTTACATTAACCAGCGTCTTTAAACGCCAGTCTGTGTGTATGTACCATTACTTTAGTAATGAAGTATTAGAAGTGTTGGCATTATGCCACGGCTAACTGTAAATAATAATAAAAGTAATTAGCAACTCTGATAAAGGGTTAGTGAAAAATGATGAGACCAGTAATATAAAGAAACCTCTAATTATAAGCATTTTTTGCCTTCAAATACTTAATCTTATTACCATTAGCCACAAATGTTAAGAGAATAAAATATCACCCTTCTGAGAAGATATTGGCTTAGCTCCTACAGTTTAGGACACATTAAAATGACAATTATCAAACCCTTGATTTATTAATTGCAAAATCAAAATGTCGGATTGTCGAATTTCCTTGATTTATTCATATTGTTTAATCCTTTTTTCCATGTCCCTTTAGAGAAGTTCCCATTCAATAAGATTTTGCTCTTTGTCTTCATTCCGAAATTTCAGTGATTCATCTATCGTTGATGAATATGTTAAGTTTTTAACAGATTCATTTTAAAATCCACCTATGAAATAGGGCGCGGGAATGATATAGCTTCAATGGATAAAAATACTTTACGTATAGTGCGGGAATAATGTAGCTGCATGATTATAAATATTACAGGGTGTATGGATACTATAGTTGCATAGATACGTACGTATAAATAGTATATAGCGTGGATACTAAGCTGCATGGATTCAAATATTATACAGTGTGGTAATACTATAGCTGCACAGATATAAATATTAAGCTACATACGTGTGTGTGTGTGTATATATAGTATATACTGTATGTTGCGAGAATACTATAGTTGCATGGATATAAATATTATATGGTGCGGGAATAATATAGCTGCATAATTATAAGTATTATATAGCATGCGGATAGTATATCTGCATAGATATAAATACTATACAGTGCGAATACTATAACTGCGTAGATCTAAATAGTACATTGTGGGCGAATATTGTAGCTGCATAAATATAAATACTACAAAATGCGTGGATAGTATAGTTTTATAAATATTGCGTAGAGAGTGGATACTATACCTGTAGAGATTTAAATACTGTAAGTGAGTAAATACCACTTCTTTTTCTACATACGCTCAGCAGCCATATTAGGTATAGTTCGATGTTATATCAATAGTAATTAATGATAAAAAAATAATAATAATAATCTTTATTCATATTCATGTTAGTTATACAAGAGTTTAAACAAATGACCCGCAAAGCATCTGCTTATCTGCAGGAGAGAAGAATAATAACGTTACATGAAAATACATAAGATATAGTTTAAAACAATGTTCGGATACGACATTCAATAACTTCATCAACAAGCTTTTATGCAAAAATGTGACTGAAGATATTTTAAAGATCTTAACTCAAATCTCTTTCAATCTCGAATTTCAATTTTTCCTTTTGTGTTTAGAGAGTTGCGGAAATTGGTATATTTAATAGCAATAATGTCAGTTTCAATATTGTTTTAACAAAGGACGGAGATAATCAAGAAGCCACGTTAGGCTTGGTTTCTCAGACACAAGAAGATGTCCCGCTGGTCTTAGATTTCAGTACGTTAACCACCAGACTAGGTAGGGCTTTTGTATACAGGGTGTTTCAAAACTCTCTGTACAAATTTCAATGGGAGATAGGGAACACCAAGACAAACCTTTATCGTCTATGAATGCATGTTCGCTGACCTAACCCTTCGGTGCTAGAGGAAGCTATTTGGGAAGCGCTGTCGGTACAACCTCACAACAGTTCTTCCGTTTCCATTGGCAGACCCATACGCCAGATTCATGTCAGCCATCTCAGCAGTCGTGAAACACTCCATGTTATACTTATGTTTACGAATGCCGACGGCGATTATGGATCCTGAATTTGCTGCACTGGTCGGCTTCTGTGGAGGGAAAATCTTCCGCTGAGTCACAAGTGAATAGATTCACAGGATATGTTTATCAGCTGGTGGATAATCCTGAGCAGAGGTCATCGCAGGCACCCGAACTCTTTGCTGCTATTGGCATCTTCAAATTCTACATTGGAGGAAGTCTTCCAGTGTAGATGGCTTCAGCCTTTAGTGGTGGGGGAACGGGTCTTTGCCCCATGTCTGCGATTAGGGAGCTGTTTGATATTGTCGGCAATCCCTCTCTCAATAAACATAGTTTCTTTAAACATCCCACTAACCATTTTCTCTCCATAGGTAGTTGGAATGTGAGAACTCTGCACATAGCTTTTTCTCGTGATGTCCTTACACAAGAATTCCACCGTTATAATTTAGATATTCTCGGCTTGCAAGAGACCAGATGGACTGATAAAGGTCAGATTCTTAAAAATAATATTATATTTCTCTTTTCAGGGAGGGACGACAATAAGCATCACCAAGGTGTGAGTCTGCTTCTCAGCAGACACGCTAGTGATGCTCTTCTAGGATATGAGTGCATTAATGAAAGGTTTCTTACAGCAAAATTTCAGACAAGCTTTAAAGACTTGAATGTTATCTGCTGTTATGCCCCCACTGAGGATGCTGATGAGGATGAGAAGGATAGGTTTTATGAACAACTTCAGGATATTTTGAATTCTGTCAAGAAAGGAGATATTACCCTTGTTCTTGTGACTTCAATGCCAAAGTTGGTACTGACTCTGACTTTTGGGGAGGAGTAATAGGTCCTTTTGGTATTGGTAGCTGCAATGGCAATGGGCAACGTCTCCTACAGGTAAGTAAACTCAATGTATTCAGAATAACTAACACTTATTACAAAAACCGTGACTTACGTAAGTACACATGGGTTTCACCCGATGGGCTGCATAAGAATATGATTTATTATATATTAATTAACAGCAAATGGGCTAGTTCTGTTAGGAATACCAGAGCATATAGGGGAGCTGAGATTGGATATGACCATTACCTTGTTAAAAGTGTCTTGCAACTTAAACTTAAAAAGTGTTATGCTAGGTTTAAAAAATTTACCTTTAATACTGAAGCTCTGAAAGACCCAGTTATAGTTAAAGCTTACCATGATAGGTTACTTAGTCATTATGACCGTCATGGTTTGCTTACTACTGAAGTTGAGGAAGAATGGAACCATTTTAAACAAGGTTTTTTGGAAAATAACAGTACTCTTTTAGGAAAAAGGAGCAGAGGAGACAGAATTATTTGTGTGATAAGGCACTTGAGCTTATTTCAGAAAGAAAGAACTGCAGGAATGTCCTTAATCAATACCGTACTAGTTCTAATAGAAAGAATTACAGAGAGCTTAATAAACGTGCAAAGGATCAGTTAGCTGCTTGCTTGATGACTTTGCTGACAATGCCGAGGAAGCAGTTAGACAGCACAACAGCAGAGAGCTATACCAGATAGTTAATGTTTTGTGTGGTAGAAAACGGACAGGTACACAGGGATTGAAGGATAAACAATGTAAGGTTATAGAAGGTGAGGATTCTGTCATGGCTAGGTGGGCTGAGCATTTCAATGATATTCTAAACAATGTAGTTAGTTCTACTCCCATTGTTTGCAATGATGATAGATGCATTGGTGGCTTTAATGTTGGCCTTATAACACAATCTGAAGTTATTTTGGCTATTTCTAAACTTATGTTGGCCTTATAACACAATCTGAAGTTATTTTGGCTATTTCTAAACTTAAACTTCATAAATACCCAGGGATAGATGAAATTACTGCGGAAATGCTTAAGAGTTGGGAATATTTCTATCACATGGCTGATTGAAATTTTGAATATCTTTCATGATACAGGCATTGTTCCTAAAGATTTTACTACTGCTATTATTATTATTATTTTTAAAAAAGGTGATTGTAATTCTTGTGATAATTATAAGGGTATCAGCCTACTTTCTATTCCAGGTTCTTTGCATGATTGCGCTTAATAGAATTACGAATCTGGTTGACAGAGAATTACAAGATGAGCTGTGGGGATTCAGAAGTAGTAGGGGGGGTGTAGATCAGATTTTTTCACTTAAGAAGATTCTTCAGCAATGTTTAGAGTTTCAGAAACCTATGGTTACTAGCTTTGTTAATTTCAAAAAGACTTTTGACTCTGTTGACCATCATTATTTGTGATTCATTGTGAGATTTTATGGCATACCAGTCAAGTTAGTTAACATAATGAAAGCTCTCTATAATAACACTGAGTCGTGTGTGAGAGTTGGTAAGGCATGTAGCAATTGGTTAGGCATTGCTTCTGGTGTTCGACAAGGGTGCATTCTGTCTTCTTTTCTCTTTAGTTTGGTTATTGATTATGTTATGCGAAATTCACTGCAAGGGAAATATTTTGGTCTTAAATGGGTGAAGATACAAAATTTCTGAATTAGATTATGCTGATGATTTAGCCATTTTGGCAAATGATGTTGATGAGATGAACTCTTTCATTAGGGCTGTTGATGAAACTGGTAGTAGAGTAGGATTGGTTATAAACAAAGAGAAAATTAAAGTGATGAAAATTGGTTAGGCAGGCTGTTATTTAGTTAATCTGAATGATTGCGGTCTTGAGCAGGTGTCACAGTTTAATTATCTTGGGAGCTATGTAACAGATACTGATGATGTGCAGCATGAGATTAACAGACGGATAGGGATTGCTGCCGGGACTTTTAAGAATCTATGGAGAGTGTGGAGAAATAGGCGTATGCACCTAAAGACTAAAATTGGACTGTATAATAGTTTGGTTCTTTCTAGGGTTAGTTACGGTAGTGAAACTTGGACACTTTGTAAAAAAGATAACAGGAAACTAGATGCTTTTGATTCCAGATGCTTACGCAGTATCTTGGGCATTAGGTGGTTCAACTTTGTAACTAATGATGAGGTTAGGCAAAGGAGTCTGCAACCTCCTTTAAGCAGCATATTGTGCAGAGAGAGACTCCGCTGGTTTGGCCATGTTGCTCGTATGGATAATTATAGATTGGCGAATAGGGCTATGAACAGTGTGCCTAAAGGCCTCAGAATGAGGGGGAGACCTAGGATGCGGGGGGCAGACAATGTCAAACAGGACCTTGTTAGAATTGGTGTGCAGTGGCCAGATGCAGCAGATATAGCTCAGGACAGATTTGCTTGCAGAACTAAATTGCTCTGTCTGGTTTGAACTAAATTGCTCTGTCTGTTGTAGTCCATGGGTGCTTGAGGAGGAGGAGGAGGAGGATGTAATAATTTTGTTGATTTTAAATAATTTCGAAACAATGATTCTTTGCAGAATGGGCTAACTTGCTAACTGTTTTAACTTCCATATCTCTTTAAATATTGAATGTATATTCTTGGAAATTTAGATTTAAACAGATTTGATTAAAATTTTTTAATTATCTTCAATCATATTTCTTCATAAAAATCTTATTTAAGAAGTTATTGAAGTTACTGAAGTTATTATTTAAGAAGTTTTTTTATCTGAGTTACTATTAACATAAAATGTATCTGTACAGTCACTCAAAAAGTATCCGAAAACTATGGTTGATTACAAAATTCAGAAAAAATATCTGGCAACATTTTTTTAGGCATTGGTGATCAGCAACCTTCGTGAACAGTACACGAAGGTTGCCAGAACACTAATGTCTAAAAATATCGTTGCCAGATGTTTTTCTGACTTCTGTAATCAACCATAGCGTTCGGATATTTATTTGAGCCACTGTACGTAATAAAATAGCCGCTGAGTGAACGTTTTTATATTTAAATAGACTAAAAGAGTCATGTACAGCAATCCACCAGTTAGAGCTGTTAACTAATTCCATGAAAACCAGTCCTATACAGCAAATTAAATTATCCAGGTCCTAACTTGACCGTATTAGACAAATACAGTGTTGATTATGGAGGAAAAATGGAGGAAGAATATATCTTCAGCCGGAATCAATCCATGGCCTCCTGATAATATGACATTTCCGACTTCGATATTTTGACATATATCCTGATCTGTAAGAGGCCAATTCACGTCTGCTGTACGAGAACACGGAGGCCAAAAAAAAGCTGAAAATTCTTAATTACTTGGAATTATTTTAGGTAACTCGTGTTGTTATTTTTTTTATTTTAAATGTGTATAGTGAAAAAGTTAAAATGTCAGCTCCCCTACAGAGCAAATGTTTAGTACTCGAAATGGGCTTTAATGCGATTGATAGGAAAGAACTTCTATAACACTATTCGGGTTCAAAAATCCAAGAGTCGTAGAATGTAATTGCTTTATTTACAAAGCTTAACTTTAGTTTGACGGAGTATAGCGCAGGCAGCGATTAAAGCCATTTAACCATGTCTAGACAGTTTAATATTTTTAGTCAGTAATGTTATGTAACAGCATCAGTTTAGGATCTCTTTGCCAATAGCTTGTATTGGTTTAAATTATTTGCATCACGATTTAAAAAGTAATGTTTACCATAATATATCAGCTTCCTTTTCGTTAATTGTTTTCTTTAATATTTCAGTAATTTAAAGGAAAACGTTTTTCGTTTATTTTATTCAAGGGACATGAAATAAATATTATATTAAAATTTTGGTGTTTTAGATAATCGGTTAGTATTTTAAAAATAAACTTAAAATATAAAAAAGAATAAAATATATAATAAAATACATCATTAACATTTAAAATATCGGTTGGATTGGGGTCTGGAAAATATCCCCCACCCATTCCGTGAAAAAATTGGATTCTTATTGTCACAAATGCAACTATTCCATTACAGAAGAGCTTCCTGTACCTGCATATGAAATTTGTTAGCATTCATGACTTCACATAAAGCAAGATAAAGAAATAGTTTTGAATAAACAAGTAATATGGATTCCTTTAAGAAAACCATGGTTTTTTAAACACAAATAATTATAATTTTTGAAAAAAAGAAAGAAAACTAACGAAGTTTCAAATGTGACATAAAATTTTTTGTACTAAAAAAAAGGTCTAAATGCTACAAAGTGTATTCAATTTTACGATTCGTAACTTTAGACTACAGCGCCATCTGTTAACAAATATATAGACTACTGACGAATTTCGAGATATATTTATGACAGAGAGTCAATGAAAGTAATTTCTACTTATAGACTTGGATTGGGTTGTTTTACCTCTGAGCGCCACTTTTTTGCACACAATGGGCTAAATGGGGCTAAATGGCCAGGTCACATGGACCCCGAAGGCTCAGAGAAGGTTGGGGGAGGGGACCCACTGGAACAGTGTTGGGAGACAGATGGTAGCCTCCCATCAAGGCCATCCAGCGTGTTCTTTAACGTGCACAGGGTATGGCTCTCCCGCACACGAGGCCACGGCTTAACGTCCCATCTTTCCAAGCCCATCGGTGTCCCCTACTGACCGTGAGCAGGGCGGGGAATTTTGCGGAGATAAATCTCAACGCTGACCCAGCTGGGACTGGAACCTGGGAACTACAGATTACGAGACTGGCGCGCTACCGACTGAGCCACCCCCGCCCCATACTTGTAGACAATTACGGTTTTCCCATAAGGTACATTAGGCACTATCCTGGGGTCGCCAGTATTCTAGTCTATTCCATGTTCAAGAGCGGTTAGATGAGCTCTCAATTTCTTGACACTATATCTATAGTGTCAAGAATATATACTACCTAAAATTAACTTTTAATGGCTATGGATTATGAGAATATAATATGTTCATTTACAGAGCAAAAACCCAGGTAGAAAAAATATTTAAAAATAGACACTTTGATTTATATATGGTACTGTGTTTTGATTGTTGTAAATTGTATATAATAGGATATTAATTTATTTTTAATTTGTTGACGAAATTGCATTCTTTGTTAAAATTCCTATCCTTATTTGATTAAATCTTTTCCTTTAATTTTGCATAAATAAATAAAAAGAATATAAATTTCTTTAATAATTAATTATCCTTCAAGTAGTAACTTGCCACGGAGGTCTGACAGGAGCCTGCTAGTTTAATTCGCCATAGAGAAAACCTGTGAGTACGGCGAGAATTTAGTAGACAAAATAAACATCTAATGTGATTACTAGCCAAGCGTCATAACCACTGGGCAACCGTATCCGTAAGAAATAAAATAGCGGCATTTAAGAGGCACTTGTATTACATTTGTTGACGACCGCTTATATATATAATGTAAATTCGACCCTATTTATCCATAAAAACAGAATATAGAACTAACTTAAAAATTTCTTATACGGATCATGAACAGAACAAATGAAAGAAAGACAATGCCAAAATGTACAACTAAACTTTTAAGAAATTCTCATAGGGATCCTAAAGTGTAATAATAAAAGCAAGATTATGTCAAAATATGCAATTATGATAGCTAGGTAGTCACTGGAAGGAGAGCTATGCACCAATCTCCTGTGATGATGCATAGAACCGGCCAGGCCTAGCACCTAATATCCGACCAGCCTTCTCGTGGTGCAGACCGTTAGTACCTTTCAGAAGAGATACTCTCTTGTGGAATTGAACGGAAGGAGAGGGCTGCCAGATTAGTGGTGGCCTACTGATCTGGACAACTATGGCTACTTTTCTTTTTTTTCTACCCTGCTGAGGAGTGGTCAACCACACAGGGTCCTGGTGCTGACCATATAAACCCACTGGACTGGACAGATATATGGCTCTGAGCTTGATTATGTTCCTGATTTTGCTGCACTGGTGGGCTTCTGTGGAGGGAAAATCTTCCGCTGTGTTTTCTGTTTGTTTGTGGGTTGACAGCCACAAGTGAATAGATTCACAGGATAAGTTTATCAGCTGGTGGATAATCCTGAGCAGAGGTCATCGCAGGCATCTGAACTCTTTGCTTCTACTGGCATCATCAAATTCTACATTGGGAGAAGTCTTCCAGTGTAGATGGCTTCAGCCTTTAAGTGGTGGGGGAACGGGTCTTTGCCCCATGTCTGCGATTAGGGAGCTATTTGATATTGTCGGCATTCCATCTCTTAATAAACATAGTTTCTTTAAACATCCCACTAACAATATTCTCTCCATAGGTAGTTGGAATGTGAGGATTCTGCACATAGCTTTTTCTCTTGATGTCCTCACACAAGAATTTCACCATTATAATTTAGATATTCTCGGCTTGCAAGAGACCAGATGGACAGATAAAGGTCAGATTCTTAAAAATAATATTATATTTCTCTTTTCAGGGAGAGACGACAATAAGCATCACCAAGGCGTGGGTCTGCTTCTCAGCAGACACGCTAGTGATGCTCTTCTACGATATGAGTGCATTAATGAAAGGTTTCTTACAGCAAAATTTTAGACAAGCGTTAAAGACTTGAATGTTATCTGCTGTTATGCCCCCACTGAGGATGACGATGAGGATGAGAAGGATAGGTTTTATGGACAACTTCAGGATATTTTGAATTCTGTCAAGAAAGGAGATATTACCCTTGTTCTAGGTGACTTCAATGCCAAAGTTGGTACTGACTCTGACCTTTGTGGAGGAGTAATAAGGCCCCTTTGGTATTGGTAGCTGCAATGGCAATGGGCAACGTCTCCTACAGCTAAGCAAACTCAATGTATTCAGAATAACAAACACTTATTACAAACACTGCGACATACATAAGTACACATGGGTTTCACCGATGGGCTGCATAAGAATATGATTGATTATATATTAATTAACAGCAAATGGGCTAGTTCTGTTAGGAATACCATGTCATATAGGGGAGCTGAAATTGGATCTGATCATTACCTTGTTAAAAGTGTCTTGCAACTTAAACTTAAAAATTGTTGTGCTAGGGTTAAAAAATTTACTTTTAATACTGAAGCTCTGAAAGACCCAGTTATAGCCAAAGCTTACCATGATAAGTTACTTAGTCATTATGACCGTCATGGTTTGCTTACTACTGAAGTTGAGGAAGAATGGAACCATTTTAAACAAGGTTTTTTGGAAAATAACAGTACTCTTTTAGGAAAAAAGGAGCAGAAGAGACAGAATCATTTGTGTGATAAGGCACTTGAGCTTATTTCAGAAAGAAAGAACTGCAGGAATGTCCTTAATCAATACCGTACTAGTTCTAATAGAAAGAATTACAGAGAGCTTAATAAACGTGCAAAGGATCAGTTAGCTGCTTGCTTGATGACTTTGCTGACAATGCCGAGGAAGCAGTTAGACAGCACAACAGCAGAGAGCTATACCAGATAGTTAATGTTTTGTGTGGTAGAAAACGGACAGGTACACAGGGATTGAAGGATAAACAATGTAAGGTTATAGAAGGTGAGGATTCTGTCATGGCTAGGTGGGCTGAGCATTTCAATGATATTCTAAACAATGTAGTTAGTTCTACTCCCATTGTTTGCAATGATGATAGATGCATTGGTGGCTTTAATGTTGGCCTTATAACACAATCTGAAGTTATTTTGGCTATTTCTAAACTTATGTTGGCCTTATAACACAATCTGAAGTTATTTTGGCTATTTCTAAACTTAAACTTCATAAATACCCAGGGATAGATGAAATTACTGCGGAAATGCTTAAGAGTTGGGAATATTTCTATCACATGGCTGATTGAAATTTTGAATATCTTTCATGATACAGGCATTGTTCCTAAAGATTTTACCACTGCTATTATTATTATTATTTTTAAAAAAGGTGATTGTAATTCTTGTGATAATTATAAGGGTATCAGCCTACTTTCTATTCCAGGTTCTTTGCATGATTGCGCTTAATAGAATTACGAATCTGGTTGACAGAGAATTACAAGATGAGCTGTGGGGATTCAGAAGTAGTAGGGGGGGTGTAGATCAGATTTTTTCACTTAAGAAGATTCTTCAGCAATGTTTAGAGTTTCAGAAACCTATGGTTACTAGCTTTGTTAATTTCAAAAAGACTTTTGACTCTGTTGACCATCATTATTTGTGATTCATTGTGAGATTTTATGGCATACCAGTCAAGTTAGTTAACATAATGAAAGCTCTCTATAATAACACTGAGTCGTGTGTGAGAGTTGGTAAGGCATGTAGCAATTGGTTAGGCATTGCTTCTGGTGTTCGACAAGGGTGCATTCTGTCTTCTTTTCTCTTTAGTTTGGTTATTGATTATGTTATGCGAAATTCACTGCAAGGGAAATATTTTGGTCTTAAATGGGTGAAGATACAAAATTTCTGAATTAGATTATGCTGATGATTTAGCCATTTTGGCAAATGATGTTGATGAGATGAACTCTTTCATTAGGGCTGTTGATGAAACTGGTAGTAGAGTAGGATTGGTTATAAACAAAGAGAAAATTAAAGTGATGAAAATTGGTTAGGCAGGCTGTTATTTAGTTAATCTGAATGATTGCGGTCTTGAGCAGGTGTCACAGTTTAATTATCTTGGGAGCTATGTAACAGATACTGATGATGTGCAGCATGAGATTAACAGACGGATAGGGATTGCTGCCGGGACTTTTAAGAATCTATGGAGAGTGTGGAGAAATAGGCGTATGCACCTAAAGACTAAAATTGGACTGTATAATAGTTTGGTTCTTTCTAGGGTTAGTTACGGTAGTGAAACTTGGACACTTTGTAAAAAAGATAACAGGAAACTAGATGCTTTTGATTCCAGATGCTTACGCAGTATCTTGGGCATTAGGTGGTTCAACTTTGTAACTAATGATGAGGTTAGGCAAAGGAGTCTGCAACCTCCTTTAAGCAGCATATTGTGCAGAGAGAGACTCCGCTGGTTTGGCCATGTTGCTCGTATGGATAATTATAGATTGGCGAATAGGGCTATGAACAGTGTGCCTAAAGGCCTCAGAATGAGGGGGAGACCTAGGATGCGGGGGGCAGACAATGTCAAACAGGACCTTGTTAGAATTGGTGTGCAGTGGCCAGATGCAGCAGATATAGCTCAGGACAGATTTGCTTGCAGAACTAAATTGCTCTGTCTGGTTTGAACTAAATTGCTCTGTCTGTTGTAGTCCATGGGTGCTTGAGGAGGAGGAGGAGGAGGATGTAATAATTTTGTTGATTTTAAATAATTTCGAAACAATGATTCTTTGCAGAATGGGCTAACTTGCTAACTGTTTTAACTTCCATATCTCTTTAAATATTGAATGTATATTCTTGGAAATTTAGATTTAAACAGATTTGATTAAAATTTTTTAATTATCTTCAATCATATTTCTTCATAAAAATCTTATTTAAGAAGTTATTGAAGTTACTGAAGTTATTATTTAAGAAGTTTTTTTATCTGAGTTACTATTAACATAAAATGTATCTGTACAGTCACTCAAAAAGTATCCGAAAACTATGGTTGATTACAAAATTCAGAAAAAATATCTGGCAACATTTTTTTAGGCATTGGTGATCAGCAACCTTCGTGAACAGTACACGAAGGTTGCCAGAACACTAATGTCTAAAAATATCGTTGCCAGATGTTTTTCTGACTTCTGTAATCAACCATAGCGTTCGGATATTTATTTGAGCCACTGTACGTAATAAAATAGCCGCTGAGTGAACGTTTTTATATTTAAATAGACTAAAAGAGTCATGTACAGCAATCCACCAGTTAGAGCTGTTAACTAATTCCATGAAAACCAGTCCTATACAGCAAATTAAATTATCCAGGTCCTAACTTGACCGTATTAGACAAATACAGTGTTGATTATGGAGGAAAAATGGAGGAAGAATATATCTTCAGCCGGAATCAATCCATGGCCTCCTGATAATATGACATTTCCGACTTCGATATTTTGACATATATCCTGATCTGTAAGAGGCCAATTCACGTCTGCTGTACGAGAACACGGAGGCCAAAAAAAAGCTGAAAATTCTTAATTACTTGGAATTATTTTAGGTAACTCGTGTTGTTATTTTTTTTATTTTAAATGTGTATAGTGAAAAAGTTAAAATGTCAGCTCCCCTACAGAGCAAATGTTTAGTACTCGAAATGGGCTTTAATGCGATTGATAGGAAAGAACTTCTATAACACTATTCGGGTTCAAAAATCCAAGAGTCGTAGAATGTAATTGCTTTATTTACAAAGCTTAACTTTAGTTTGACGGAGTATAGCGCAGGCAGCGATTAAAGCCATTTAACCATGTCTAGACAGTTTAATATTTTTAGTCAGTAATGTTATGTAACAGCATCAGTTTAGGATCTCTTTGCCAATAGCTTGTATTGGTTTAAATTATTTGCATCACGATTTAAAAAGTAATGTTTACCATAATATATCAGCTTCCTTTTCGTTAATTGTTTTCTTTAATATTTCAGTAATTTAAAGGAAAACGTTTTTCGTTTATTTTATTCAAGGGACATGAAATAAATATTATATTAAAATTTTGGTGTTTTAGATAATCGGTTAGTATTTTAAAAATAAACTTAAAATATAAAAAAGAATAAAATATATAATAAAATACATCATTAACATTTAAAATATCGGTTGGATTGGGGTCTGGAAAATATCCCCCACCCATTCCGTGAAAAAATTGGATTCTTATTGTCACAAATGCAACTATTCCATTACAGAAGAGCTTCCTGTACCTGCATATGAAATTTGTTAGCATTCATGACTTCACATAAAGCAAGATAAAGAAATAGTTTTGAATAAACAAGTAATATGGATTCCTTTAAGAAAACCATGGTTTTTTAAACACAAATAATTATAATTTTTGAAAAAAAGAAAGAAAACTAACGAAGTTTCAAATGTGACATAAAATTTTTTGTACTAAAAAAAAGGTCTAAATGCTACAAAGTGTATTCAATTTTACGATTCGTAACTTTAGACTACAGCGCCATCTGTTAACAAATATATAGACTACTGACGAATTTCGAGATATATTTATGACAGAGAGTCAATGAAAGTAATTTCTACTTATAGACTTGGATTGGGTTGTTTTACCTCTGAGCGCCACTTTTTTGCACACAATGGGCTAAATGGGGCTAAATGGCCAGGTCACATGGACCCCGAAGGCTCAGAGAAGGTTGGGGGAGGGGACCCACTGGAACAGTGTTGGGAGACAGATGGTAGCCTCCCATCAAGGCCATCCAGCGTGTTCTTTAACGTGCACAGGGTATGGCTCTCCCGCACACGAGGCCACGGCTTAACGTCCCATCTTTCCAAGCCCATCGGTGTCCCCTACTGACCGTGAGCAGGGCGGGGAATTTTGCGGAGATAAATCTCAACGCTGACCCAGCTGGGACTGGAACCTGGGAACTACAGATTACGAGACTGGCGCGCTACCGACTGAGCCACCCCCGCCCCATACTTGTAGACAATTACGGTTTTCCCATAAGGTACATTAGGCACTATCCTGGGGTCGCCAGTATTCTAGTCTATTCCATGTTCAAGAGCGGTTAGATGAGCTCTCAATTTCTTGACACTATATCTATAGTGTCAAGAATATATACTACCTAAAATTAACTTTTAATGGCTATGGATTATGAGAATATAATATGTTCATTTACAGAGCAAAAACCCAGGTAGAAAAAATATTTAAAAATAGACACTTTGATTTATATATGGTACTGTGTTTTGATTGTTGTAAATTGTATATAATAGGATATTAATTTATTTTTAATTTGTTGACGAAATTGCATTCTTTGTTAAAATTCCTATCCTTATTTGATTAAATCTTTTCCTTTAATTTTGCATAAATAAATAAAAAGAATATAAATTTCTTTAATAATTAATTATCCTTCAAGTAGTAACTTGCCACGGAGGTCTGACAGGAGCCTGCTAGTTTAATTCGCCATAGAGAAAACCTGTGAGTACGGCGAGAATTTAGTAGACAAAATAAACATCTAATGTGATTACTAGCCAAGCGTCATAACCACTGGGCAACCGTATCCGTAAGAAATAAAATAGCGGCATTTAAGAGGCACTTGTATTACATTTGTTGACGACCGCTTATATATATAATGTAAATTCGACCCTATTTATCCATAAAAACAGAATATAGAACTAACTTAAAAATTTCTTATACGGATCATGAACAGAACAAATGAAAGAAAGACAATGCCAAAATGTACAACTAAACTTTTAAGAAATTCTCATAGGGATCCTAAAGTGTAATAATAAAAGCAAGATTATGTCAAAATATGCAATTATGATAGCTAGGTAGTCACTGGAAGGAGAGCTATGCACCAATCTCCTGTGATGATGCATAGAACCGGCCAGGCCTAGCACCTAATATCCGACCAGCCTTCTCGTGGTGCAGACCGTTAGTACCTTTCAGAAGAGATACTCTCTTGTGGAATTGAACGGAAGGAGAGGGCTGCCAGATTAGTGGTGGCCTACTGATCTGGACAACTATGGCTACTTTTCTTTTTTTTCTACCCTGCTGAGGAGTGGTCAACCACACAGGGTCCTGGTGCTGACCATATAAACCCACTGGACTGGACAGATATATGGCTCTGAGCTTGATTATGTTCCTGATTTTGCTGCACTGGTGGGCTTCTGTGGAGGGAAAATCTTCCGCTGTGTTTTCTGTTTGTTTGTGGGTTGACAGCCACAAGTGAATAGATTCACAGGATAAGTTTATCAGCTGGTGGATAATCCTGAGCAGAGGTCATCGCAGGCATCTGAACTCTTTGCTTCTACTGGCATCATCAAATTCTACATTGGGAGAAGTCTTCCAGTGTAGATGGCTTCAGCCTTTAAGTGGTGGGGGAACGGGTCTTTGCCCCATGTCTGCGATTAGGGAGCTATTTGATATTGTCGGCATTCCATCTCTTAATAAACATAGTTTCTTTAAACATCCCACTAACAATATTCTCTCCATAGGTAGTTGGAATGTGAGGATTCTGCACATAGCTTTTTCTCTTGATGTCCTCACACAAGAATTTCACCATTATAATTTAGATATTCTCGGCTTGCAAGAGACCAGATGGACAGATAAAGGTCAGATTCTTAAAAATAATATTATATTTCTCTTTTCAGGGAGAGACGACAATAAGCATCACCAAGGCGTGGGTCTGCTTCTCAGCAGACACGCTAGTGATGCTCTTCTACGATATGAGTGCATTAATGAAAGGTTTCTTACAGCAAAATTTTAGACAAGCGTTAAAGACTTGAATGTTATCTGCTGTTATGCCCCCACTGAGGATGACGATGAGGATGAGAAGGATAGGTTTTATGGACAACTTCAGGATATTTTGAATTCTGTCAAGAAAGGAGATATTACCCTTGTTCTAGGTGACTTCAATGCCAAAGTTGGTACTGACTCTGACCTTTGTGGAGGAGTAATAAGGCCCCTTTGGTATTGGTAGCTGCAATGGCAATGGGCAACGTCTCCTACAGCTAAGCAAACTCAATGTATTCAGAATAACAAACACTTATTACAAACACTGCGACATACATAAGTACACATGGGTTTCACCGATGGGCTGCATAAGAATATGATTGATTATATATTAATTAACAGCAAATGGGCTAGTTCTGTTAGGAATACCATGTCATATAGGGGAGCTGAAATTGGATCTGATCATTACCTTGTTAAAAGTGTCTTGCAACTTAAACTTAAAAATTGTTGTGCTAGGGTTAAAAAATTTACTTTTAATACTGAAGCTCTGAAAGACCCAGTTATAGCCAAAGCTTACCATGATAAGTTACTTAGTCATTATGACCGTCATGGTTTGCTTACTACTGAAGTTGAGGAAGAATGGAACCATTTTAAACAAGGTTTTTTGGAAAATAACAGTACTCTTTTAGGAAAAAAGGAGCAGAAGAGACAGAATCATTTGTGTGATAAGACACTTGAGCTTATTTCAGAAAGAAAGGACTGCAGGAATATCCTTAATCAATACCCTACTAGTCCTAATAGAAAGCATTACAGAGAACGTAATAAACGTGTAAAAGATCAGTTAGCTGCTGATAAGAATCTCTGGTTTGATTTCTTGGCTGACAAAGACGAGGAAGCAGTTATACAGCACAACAGCAGAGAGCTATACCAGATAGTTAATGTTTTGTGTGGTAGAAAACGAACAGGTATACAGGAATTGAAGGATAAACAAGGTAAGGTTATAGAAGGGAAGAATTCTGCCATGGCTAGGTGAGCTCAGCATTTCAGTGATGTTTTAAACAATGTGGTTAATTCTACTCCCATTGTTTGCAATGATGATAGATGTATTGGTGGCTTTAATGTTGGCCCTATAACACAATCTGAAGTTATTTTGGCTATTTCTAAACTTAAACTTCATAAATCCCAAGATGTAGATGAAATTACTACGGAAATGCTTAGAGCTGGAAATGTTTCGGTTACTACTTGGATGATTGAAATTCTGAATATCTTTTATGATAAAGGCATGGTTCTTAAGGATTTTACCAGAGCTATTGTTATCCCTATTTTCAAAAAAGGTGATCGCAGTTCTTGTGATAACTATAGGGGTATCAGCCTACTCTTTGTTCCAGGTAAAGTTCTTTCCATGATTGTGCTTAATAGAATTAAGAATCTGGTTGACAGTCAATTGTGTGATGAGCAATGTGGATTCAGAAGTGGTAGGGGATGTGTGGATCAGATATTTTCACTTAGGCAGATTCTTGAGAAATGTTTAGAGTTTCAGAAACCTTTGGTTGCTAGCTTTGTTGATTTCAAAAAGGCTTTCGACTCTGTTGATCGTCATAATTTGTGGTTGATTGTGAAATCATATGGTATACCAGACAAGTTAGTTAACATAATGAAAGCTGTCTATAATAACACTGAGTCGTGTGTGAGAGTTGGTAAATCTTGTAGCAATTGGTTTAGCATTACTTCTGGTGTTCGACAAGGGTGCATTTTGTCTCCTTTTCTCTTTAGCTTGGTTATTGATTATGTTATGCGAAATTCACTTCAAGGGAAAGATTTTGGCCTTAAATGGGCTGGAGATACGAAAATTTCTGATTTAGATTATGCTGATGATTTAGCCCTTTTGGCAAATGATGTTGATGAGATGAACTCTTTCATTCGAGCTGTTGATGAGACTGGTAGTAGAATAGGTTTGGTTATAAACAGAGAGAAAACTAAAGTGATGAAAATTGGTCAGGCAGGCTGTGATTCAGTTAATCTGAATGGTTGCAGTCTTGAGCAGGTGTCACAGTTTAATTACCTTGGGAGCTATGTAATAGATAATGGTGATGTGCGGCATGAGATTAACAGACAAATAGGGATTGCTGCCGGGACTTTTAAGAACCTATGGAGAGTGTGGAGAAATAGGCGTATACACCTAAAGACTAAAATTAGACTGTATAATAGTTTGGTTCTTTCTAGGGTTAGTTATGGTAGTGAAACGTGGACACTTTGTAAACAAGATAACAGGAAACTAGATGCTTTTGATTCCAGATGCTTACGTAGTATCTTGGGCATTAGGTGGTTCAACTTTGTAACTAATGATGAGATTAGGCAAAGGAGTTTGCAACCTCCTTTAAGCAGCATATTGTGCAGAGAGAGACTCCGTTGGTTTGGCCATGTTGCCCGTATGAATAATTATAGATTGGCGAATAGGGTTATGAACAGTGTGCCTAAAGGCCTCAGAAGGAGGGGGAGACCTAGGATGCGGTGGGCAGACAATGTCAAACAGGACCTTGTTAGAATTGGTGTGCAGTGGCCAGATGCGGTACATGTAGCCCATGATAGATTTGCTTGGAGAACTAAATTGCACGGTCTGGTTGGACCTCCGTAGCCCATGGCTGCTTGAGGATGATGATGATGATGATGAAAGCGTAAAAATGAAACAAGACAATGTCAAAATATACAACTAAATTTTAAATAAATTCTTATATGGATCTTAGAGAGTAAAAAATTAAAGCAAAACAATGCCAAAATATGCAAAAAAATTAAAAAAAATTATATGGATCCTAAAGAGTAAAAAAAAAAGAAAAATATATTGTCAATGTTGAAATCAATTGCGTAATTCATATTAATTTCAAAGGAAGTAAGACTTGTCAACAAATTTTTGGTAAAAGAATCTCATTTTAGCGCCCTATCTTCTTTTGAAATTAATGTGAATTGAGTAAGTCACATTAATATCATTGGCAATATGTCTTTGTGTGTATGTGTGTGTTTTGCTTCTTACTGTCCGTATAGGGGCAGGGGTGGCTCAGTTGGTAGCGCGCCAGGCTCGTAATCTGTAGTTACCAGGTTCGAGTCCCAGCTGGGTCAGCATTGAGATTTATCTCCGCAAAATTCCCCGCCCTGCCCACGATCAGTAGGGGACACCGATGGGGTTGGAAAGGCCGCCGTCCGTCGGATGGGACGTTAAGCCGTCGCTCCGTGTGCGGGAGAGCCATACCCTGTGCACGTTAAAGAACACGCTGGATGGCCTTGACGGGACTAACTCCCAACAGCTGTTCCAGTGGGTCCCCTCCCCCAACCTTCTCTGAGCCTTCGGGGTCCATGTGAACTGGCCATTTAGCCCATGGTGTGCAAAAAAGTGCCGCTCAGAGGTAACCCAACCGTCCGTATAAATACCTCATCAAGCAGCTGCTTGTCACAGAGGTGTAACAGGAGCCTGTCAGTTTTATACGTCATAAGAATTTTTCAAACTTTATTTATCGAGCTAAAATTTCCACGTTGCCATTCCTCTGTACATATTCAACATTTTAGAGATAAATTAATATGGATTTTATTTTATTTTAAGAGATAAATTTATATTTTTTTCTGTTAGATAGATATTGATAAAATTTATGATTCGCATTTTCCGAATCTTCCAATAGCTTTAATAACGCCCTCCAATAGTAGAAAAAGATGGAAATTTCCAAAATATCAAAGGAATATTGCAAACGATCTGTTTCTGCTAGAAATATAGCATTTTGCTGGTAGAGTATCACAGTGAAGAGATTTGAACTGGCATCAACTATTCATTTTTGTTTTGTTTTTAAATCAAATTTCCCTTTTGCGTTTTATAGGTACTAATGAAAAATTACCATTTGCATTTTCCCAATCATCCGTTAGTTCGAAATTTCCAGTGTTAGTGCCTGTTAAAAGCAAAAAATAAAAACATTCTCTTTAAAAAACGGATATTTCATATTCCCCACAAGCGATAAGTTATTACTCTAATTGACTATTATCTTTAAGTTTATGTGCCATGAATATGTAAATGTAACGTAGTGTTTCTGTTATCTTTCTGCATGCAAATACTGTCTGTTGCTTTAAAATCAAATCGTCTCTATGAAAACGATCAAATTTCTCCATCTGATCCGAAAGCTGTGCTAAAAATATTTAAATCGAACTAAAATCATCAAAAATAATCTAATATTTAAGTCTTCATCTATTTCATTTTTAGGAGCAATGTTTAGAATTCTAAATCACTTCCACGCAATCTGATAAAATTGTAAAATCCTCTAAAGTACAAAACACTAACTTTGTTAACGAGTTTATTCACTACTGTGGACGTAATATTTAATTCAGAGAACAAACACTCTCTCAAATAGTACGATGACAGCCACCAAGAACAGATGCCATTTTCTCAGGTTGTATATGGTGTTTACTAAATGTTTAGGACAAACGAATGCTTTCCGCAAAACATTTCTTCTTTGCTTGCATGACCGTTGCGCAAATAGAAGTAAAGCATTCTGATGGACATGGGTAAACATTCAAACTCTTCTTCGAGGCAAACTTTTTAATTTGTAGCGCTAAGGTTCTACAGTATATCACTGAATGTTGTTGTAGTCTCGGTACATTGAATTTGCCAATTTTGGTTTTGCTTTGCATCTGTAGATTCTTCCACATTTGGAGATTTCTGATCTAGTAAGAGTGATTTAAAGTGATTGGCGTCTGAGAAGACTAGACTGCGCATGTGACGCTTGGACAGTTTTTAAAAATCATTGGTTGCTGGCATAAATAATCCATTGATCAATGAGAAATGTTAAAGCTTCAACTGCAGTCCCCTAAGTCGTACTGGCGTTATTATACTGTCTAGTACACGGATGGTAGGGGAAAACGGTCCCATATAAGCGCTTATTTCACGCCTAATTCGTAACTACAGGTCCTCGCATTCGGAAGATATAGTAGAAGAACGACTTTAACATTTTCCTTTGTTTAGGGAGGAAAAAAATCAAAGGGGGTATATTTTTATTGTCTACAGTAGGGGTTCTCGACGTGAGGTACGCGGTAAAATTTTTTGGGGTATCCGTGTGAGCTCAAAAGTCGCTAGATCTAGTAACAAAGTAAAAATAACCGTTGTTATACTATAACTATAGTTTTATCTATCTATATAAGGGGTACGCCATTTACATACACAATTACAGGGGGTACGGTGAAGCATAAAAGGTTGAGAACCACTGGTCTACAATATTCCCCTCGTCACAAGATTTCATTTGACCTACAATTTGTTACGTTCGGCTTTCGCGTTCCGAAGATATAGCTAAACAATCGTTTTCATACTTCTCGTTTTTTAGGAGGGAAGAAGGAGGGGGTAGTCGATATTTCTATAGCCTATGACTTTCCCTGAGTCACAAGCTCCATTTGACACATAAATCATGAAGTTTATCAGTTGCATTCAAAAGATATGATATTGTGTCGTATTGTAACAGTGCAATTCGAACTAATGAATGACTTGGAAAATGCGAATGCAGCAATCATATTATATAATAGCCGTAATTCCGGGCGAGCAGACACGTATGACGTCATCAGTGGCAGAAATTGGCAGTTTCCCCGTGGTTCCGCGGCTATTTGAGCGATAGGTCCCGAATTTGGTGGAGTGGTCCCCTTAGTTTTGACCCTCTTCGTGTACCAGATGGGATTCCTAGCTGCCGTAGGTTGCGAGTGATCCCTCGAAAAGCGACCGAGATTACTGCGGCGCTGCCATCGCCTGCTTTCGGGATGAATTTACCGATCGCCGTGCGATTGTGAGGGGAAACCTCTGAATGAACTAGAGTTTCCGTTTCGCGCCAAAACGTTTGGTGTGGGTATTATTACTAATAATATATTATTTGTGTCTGTCCAACCCAAAAAGAAAATAATTTTCCATTCATATATTAAAACTAAATATATACAGTCGCTCAAAAACTATCCGAACACTATGGTTGATTACAGAATTCAGAAAAAATATCTGGGAACGATTTTTTAGAAATCAGTGATCTATCAACCTTCGTATACAGTACACGAAGGGTGCCATATCACCAATTTCATTAAAAAAAAAAGTCGTTGCCAGATATTTTTTCTGAATTCTGTAATCAACCATAGTGTTCGGAAATTTTTTTGATCGACTGTACGTTTTTACGATTACCCAGACGGGTCACCCAGATTGACAGCAACCATTCGACTCCTTAGGGTGAATGATTGCTGTCAACATAAAGCCTTTGACTAATCCATTCTATTATAGAAATTTGTAAAATTTCTATCTTGAAAGATTTGTTAAAATACAAGGTGGGGCACAGAAACTTCCTTTTCCTGACGGCACATTTGTGAAGGGAGGTAAAGTCGTAGAAAAGTGGGGATGAGCTTGGCGAACGCAGCAGTCACGGAAGTTGTTGTCTAGTACCCCTCAGTAGAAAACATGAGGTGGACAAAGGAATAGCGTGCGTTTGCGGTCGAAGCCTATTTTTCGAACAACCGTTCCTGTGTGGCGGTGCAACGTGCGTTCCGCACTCACTTCGGAATTCAGCCTAGAGGTCCGGTTCCTGACCGGAAATCGATTGTTTTGTGAGTAGAGAGCTTTAGGATAACCGGGAGTGTGGTGAAAAAAAGTCCAGGACGACGACGGACCGTTACTTCGCCAGAAAATGTAGAGGCAGTTCGACAGTCGATTTTGAGATCTCCGAGACGCTCCGCTCGCAAACATGCAGTCGCCCGAGGAATATCCAATCGATCAATGCGTCGAATTCTTCATGAACATTTTCATTTCCATCCCTACAAGATGTGTATTGCGCAAAAATTGTCACCACGCTATTTCTAGAACCTGATAACGGCGTGCGAACCTTTATTGGAAACTGTACCCCTTGACGCAATTGTTTTCTTTAGTGATGAGACACATTTTCACCTATCCGGATGTGTCAATAAACAGAATATGCGTTACTGTTAGTGTATGGTGTGCGTTGTCGACAGTTGGAATTTTTGGTCCGTATTTTTTTGAGGAGGACAATCGAGCAGTTACTGTCAATTCACAGCGGTATGTGGACATGATTTAAAACTCTTTCGAACCAGCTCTTGAAGAAATGAACCTAGGAAATGTCTGGTTCCAACAGGATGGTGCCACGGCCCACACAGCCCGAGCTTCGATGACAGTTTTGGGGGCAATATTCCCCGGACGGCTCATCACAATTCGAGGTGACATCTCGTGGGCAGCGCGCTCGCCAGATCAAACGCCCTGTGATTTTATTTTTTATGGGGATACCTCAAGGCAGAGGTTTTTAAACATCGCCCCACAAACTTGCTTCAGCTGAAGAATGCCCGAAAATAGCCCGAATTCCGCTGGACATGTTGGAACGTGTAGAGGGAAAGTCAGAAATCGGTTGCATCAGTGCATAGAGAACGGTGGCCACCACCTTCAAGATATTTTGTTTAATACAGCATCATGTGAAATTTGAAATTATTCAAAAAATAAATTTTGTTTATCAGCAACAATTTTTCTTTCATTCGCCTTCAAAAAAAAGGAAGTTTTTTGCAACCCACCCTGTATTTCACCCTGTATTTCGCTTTTAACGTTAAAAGTTTCGTCATTTTTTAACATTAGTGCCTTTAACGGTGGAAATTGATGCTTTTGGGAGATTCGAAAAATGTGAATTTTAATATTTCATTAACACTTATTCCATCTAAAGAGAATTTGTTAGTTACCTTTTAAAAAAACAAAAATGTTATGTTTACAAATTAATGACAAAATGAAACAAGAGCTCTTTTTTTTTGTCGTTTTTGCTGTTTTGATAACGACCTGAGAAATATAATTTTATATGTAATTAACCCTTTGGTGTCCTATTTTCGCACTCAGTCCGACTTTGTTATTTCTCTGTTCCTGTCCAGTGAAAGACTGAGTCCAACAGAGGTTTTAATTATATCCTATAGTACTGCTACAGGTCACTAGGAGGAAATAGTTTCCAAAGAGTTAATATCTGACTAGGGGTAACGCAGTCCCACATCATGAGCTTTTTGACAATGTATCATGAAACAGAATTAGAAATATTCCAACAGTCAGAAAATACTACACATTCATTAATATATGTTTCGGTTAATATTCGGGATTTTTTTTGCGAAAATACACATTATACCTTTGTTATAAATCTAGTTCCATGTTGCAATATTTTTATAATATCAAATAGGTTTGGATCTAGCAAAATAAACAAATAAATAGATAAATAAATAAAGGGATTCAAGAGCAGTCTTTTTTATTTCTTTATTTATTAATTTATTTATTTTTGCCAAATGCTAAATAAACATCTCAATAAACATTCATACTACAAACATATACACATTATTGTATGAAAAATTTCTCTCCGTTTTAGTGCTTTTTAAACACAAATTCTTGAGTTGGCTTGTTTTACCTCTGAGCTGCACTTTTTTGCACCCATTGGGCTAAATGGCCAGGTCACAAGGACCCCGAGAACCCAGAGAAGATTAGAGAGAGAGGAACCACTGCACAGTTGTTAGGAGACAGATAGTAGCTTCCCCATCAAGGCCATCCGGCATATTCTTTAAAGTGCACACAATACTGCTCTCTGGCACAAGGAACCACGGTATAACGTCCCATCCAACGGACGGCGGGCCTTTCCAAGCCCATCGATGCACTCTTACTGACAGAGATCATGGTGGGGGTTTAGCGGAGATGAAACTAAATGCTGCCATGGGTGGGACTCGAACCTGGGAACTGCATATTAAGGCTGGACCTCTACCGACTGAACTAACTCCCCCTTGGTGATCAAGTGATCCGGGTGAAAGGAAAAGAGCCAAGATCGAGCCTGAATGCCGTTTTATAATATAAAATTTTCCTCAGTTTTAGTAGTCTATAAAAATTTCTTGAAAAATTCGTGTAATGTACTGAATACTAGTAAAATCCCGCCAAATGTTTGGTGCGAAACGTCAGTCCATTCATAACTTTTTCCATCGACAACGTACTACTGCGTTCACAACTCTTGATCGACAACGTACTACTCCATTCTCAATTCTTTATTGATAACGTACTACTTTATTCTTAAGGTAGGCATGCGATAGCAGCGAAACCAAAAATTTGGAGACTTGTAGAAGAATTACTCCCTGCCCACAGCAGTTAGGAACCAGATCTCTTAACCCGAAACGGTTACACCAAAGTTGGACTTCCACACTAAATTTGGAACAATCCGTGAAATATCCACGGAATCACAGGGAACCGTAATTCGACATTACAGTACGTCAATGTTTCCTCCAGAATTATGGCTATTATATAGTATTATGTATTTTTATATTTTTCACCTTTGGTTGGGAGGGGGGGGGGGGTCAGTCAGTAGTGTGCCAGGTTCGCAATCTATTGTTCCCTGGTTCGAATCCCACTAGAACCAGCTTTGAAATTTCTCTCCACAAAACCTGCCATGTCCAGTAAGGGACACCAGTGGTGTTGGAAAGTTTGTCTGTCCTTCGGATGTTGAGCCGTGGATTCGTGTGCGGGAGAAGCTTACCCTGCGCATGTTGAATAATACGATTGATGCCCATGACGGTGGCTACCATTTGTCTCCTAACAACTGCCCAGTGGATCCCCTTTCCCCAACCTTCTCTGAACCCTCGAGGTCCTTCTCACTTTACATTTAACACACTGTGTGCAAAAAAGGGTTCCTCACAGATGAAATAACCCTTCACCCTAGTTACTAGTATTTGAAAAGAGGAGGGTGTCATGGATTCCTTTCCCACCCGTATTAGATACGACTCTGGGCTCCTCAAACATTAAGCCTCAAAATAACTACTAAGAACGCAAAATTTTGTTTATTTTAATCTTAAATATATGCTTCAGAAACAGTGTATTTTGATATTAAATATGCTTCAGAACCAGTATATTTTGATTCATAAATATGCTTCAGAACCAGTATAATTTAATCTTAAATACATGCTTCAGAACCAATAAATTTTTTATCTTAAACATTCCTCAGAACCAGTATATTTGAAGAATACTAGAGTACTTCTATTTGAAAGATTTTATTGCTAAATTCAACAGTTAAAGACATTTTTATTGTTCCGAAGCTGTTTGCAAATTTTGAGTTTTTCTGGAAATAATTAGTTTATTTAATGACAAGTCGATGTTTAGACCTCAGAGAAAGACGAAACTTCAACAGAAAGACAACATAAATCAAAAAGAAATCTGTCATGCTTTCTGCAAAACTTTCTACTCGGATCTTTCGTTCTGTAGCTTCTCCAGAAAGTTTAATGGAGAAGAGCGTTTAATATGATTGAGTGTAATGAGGCAGAGATATTAACACGCTAAAGTGTCTGATTAATGGGGAGTCTTTTAGAAAATATATCTAATTCTAACCTCAAAGGGGAGGTTTTCCTATTACCCCTTCCTTTCCTATTGGGTACGACCTGGTTAGAAGCCAAGAGGCCATATGATTTCTTTTAAAGGACCATTTGACATGAATCACTATTTGAATAACCTTATTATATGCTATGGATAATTACTGTTTATTTTCCGTTAAGGAGATAGTTCTAATAAAAAAAGAGATTTGTTAAAACATTTAAATCTAAATGAAGAATACTACATTTTTGATACTTAAATCGAAACTATATTGCATTTTTGATATTCAAAGTGATAGAAATACATAAATTCAGATTCAAACCACTTCCCTGAATATTTTGTGTCAAACTAGCACTAGATGGCAGCACTACACAAACACACATATAATTGGTGTATTCGAATTAAAGTTAGTTTAAAAATGCTAAATAAGCATCTTTCGAAGATACTCGAAAAGAATATTATTTTGTCTAGCTATTTATTTCTTTACTGAAAGAAATTCGAAAACTTTACTGTAAGTCAAAGATAAAGAAAGGATAGAACTGGAATCACCCATGTTACCCAATTAAATTAGAATGAAGAATATAAGATATTTTGCATAAATTTAACTTGGGTAGTGTTTCTCCTAATCCGATAATTTCTAAGCGAGATTAGAAGACGCTTCCTTATCAAAAACAGGCTAGTCAATGAGTCAACGACCACCTAAAATAAATAGATAATATTCATTTATTCAACAGCTTCTTGATGAGAATAGTGAAAAGTAATTATGTTCTAAAGTTGCGCATTTTTGCATACTTGATGTTAATGATACTTATATGAGAAAAGATAATATTGATAGCTTTCGTATATCTCATAAGCACAACACTATTTTCATATAATATGTTTACAGACCCGAATCTTGAAAAAAAATTGGGGGGGGGGGGCGAGCTACGCAATCGAGAAAAAAAAGCTGAACTGGATTTCCACTGCAGTGTAACATTTTCACTTTCAGTTTAGAAGTTTAAAAGAAAAAAAAACTTTAAACATGCACAAGTTTAATAACTTTTGGCATCCAGTTATCCTTACTAGTATTATCAAAGGGGTGTCTGAACCCCTTATATTATAAACGGCCACGTATGCACACATTCTTCGTAATAGACATATATTTCTGTTCCACTGTTCATTTATTTAAAACTGTCTTGGTGCCGTCCCGTGGCCGAGTGGTTAGCGCGCTTGGCTACTGATCTACGGGACCTGGGTTCGAGCCCTGGTTGGCGGGGTTAGTCAGTAGTTAGCCAGGATGTATGTGTTGTTTTTCTGCTGAGGTCCTGCCATCCTCTCAGATCTTCTACTGTGGCATATAAACTGACAGGCTCCTGTCAGACCTCTGTGGCAAGCAGCTGCTTGAGGGGGTATTTATTTATTTGGTTAAATCTGTGCTAATATTTTTGTTCTGAAAAGGCTGAAAGAAAGAAATTTTTGAGTCGGAAAAGTAATGGATGATTGGATAAAAGAATAGTAATATTTGATTAATACCTCTATACCAGAAAATGTATTTGCATTCATAAAGCGAAAACACAGAAAGCATTTTCCAACCTTCTTCTGTGGTAAAGGGGCAAATCATTGCTGTCAGCGTAAACTTGATCATCACATTTTACCACAAATATTAAAAATTATAAGTAAATAGATCTTTTGTAATAGTCGTTTAAAATTTTAGATTTTCAAAACTTTTTAACCGTTAGAGAGCGCTCTTAAAACTATTGAAAGATTTGAAAAATACGAATCGCAACATTTCATCAATACTGACCCAACCCAAAACTGATTTTTAATTTTTATCTCTAAAAACAAAAGAAATGTCTACAGATGGGCAGACAGATGACAAAGAGAAAACTTTAACTCGCCTTTCATCTAAACGAGCTAAAACAGATGTCTTAAATGTGGAAGTAGCTACAATTGGAATTCTCCTGGTGCCCAACCAATCTCTCTGGCCTTTCCATATCTTTTCATTTGGTTTTATGATATCATTTTAAGGAGAGCATCACACAAATAGCGCAGGTGCCAGGTTCACACACACACAATTGCAAGGTGGCGCCAGGTTCTGTTGCAAGACTTCTTTATTGCGCTCTCACCTGAAAAATAATTTTTTTTAAACTTAAGAAGATATTTTTAAATGAAATAGAAATACTTTTGTTTTATCATTTTATTGAATTAATTTTACAGTGTACGCATAGAAATCACAAGATATATCAGTATCATTCCTAGACGCATCTGAGGAAGGTGGCAAGAGGTCATTCCCCCTCTTGTCTCCCTCTCCAGTTGCCTCCCACCTCTAGCCCCCTCTTGCCTCCCTCTCCAATTGCCTCTTTCCTCATGCTCCCTCCTCATGCCCCCTTTCCCCTCTCTCCAATTGCTTCCCTCTCCAATTGCTTCCCTCTCCAGTTGCCTCCCTCTCTAATTGCCTCCCTCCTCATGCCCCCTTTTGCCTCCCTCTCCAATTGCCTCCCTCCTCATGCTCCCTCCTCTTACCTCCTTCTCTAATTACCTCCCTCCGCATGCTCCTTTCTTTCCTCCACGTACTCTTTGAGAATACTAGTAAGAGTAATGGCGAACAAAAATTATTAGACCTCTGCATAATTCACATATGATTCGAGAATTTTTAAAGACCTCTAAAACGGAAAGGGAAATTTATACTATAATAGAAATTCAGTCTCTTGTCCCAACCCCTATTTTTTTTTAGCTCTGGACCTTTATCATCTATCACATTACGCAATTATAAACATGCACATGCTATATGACAAAATTCTACCTTCGAGATTTATTTTCTGCAAAATTCGAGACGGGCACGGGCCCTATCGAGCATCGGGTCATGGTTCACTTGAACCATTGGTATCATGATAGCTATGCCCCTGATCATATATATATATCCGTAGGCTTAGTAGTGATGAATACAGCCATCACCAAAAGATTATGGCGAAATATGGCCTTAGTTGTCGTTGCGCCATTAAACCACGAACAAGCAAACCAAACAACCGAAAACAATAAAC
Organism: Ryuthela nishihirai; assembly: GCA_038380435.1. Lineage (NCBI taxonomy): Eukaryota > Metazoa > Arthropoda > Arachnida > Araneae > Heptathelidae > Ryuthela > Ryuthela nishihirai. The sequence continues at coordinate 22,430,753 of JAWZYU010000009.1, read as the reverse complement.
GTGTTTTACGGCTCACTCACAGCTTTATGTAGCTCTCTACTTTTTTTGTATGGAATGTAAAGGAATTTCATGAGAGCCCGGTTTCAGAAATGAATGTAAATGTTGTTAGTGTGATAAGTTGAAAGTGAGGGAGGGGGTTTCGTATTTCGCTCCACACTACTAACCTCTCTTCTATACTATTACTCTCTCTTCCTCAAAACTGTACTGAAATTAAGGATTCTTTGCTACAGAATAAAATAGCGTAACATTTCTCCTTTCTGGTCGGTAGCAAAAATGTGTGATGTAGCAATATGTGGGGAGTGACAGTGGATTCTTTCCATTTGACTAAGAAGGCGTAACAATTAGAGTCAAAATTCAAAAGTGGAATGAGGAATTTGCGGACATATTATGTTGATGTGCTTCTTGTTTTTATGACGTGATTTATCGACAGTTCTCGAATGTGTGTCCTTTCATCTGAAAGCATAACATTCAGAATATTCTCTGGGTGTGCAAAATATTTATTCATTGCCATAGTTGGTCAACTCTTCAGATCGTTGGGGAAGTAACGGAATAGCTATGTAATACGAAATAGGTGTTTGGGGACACCTTACGTGTAAGACTGCATTTAATATTAAACCATGTACTTATAATGATAAATGTCACCTGATGTGACAAGTTTGATGACGGATTGCTTACTTGTCATAGCAGAAAACGGGTAATTCATCACATGATCCTGCTGTGCAATAAATTATACAGAAAATAAATTATTATTATCGTTCATGCAACAATTTTCCTGAACTATTCGCTGCTAAGATTGTGGAATGTCCACATATCTCTATTAGATATCCTTTGGTCTGTTGAAAGATCTTCAACATTCGCCGCTATGAAATGTCTAACTCGAGTCAAAATCCACTACCGGGTATTCAACTTTTTGATTTTAAGAGATAACGAAAATTTACATTTTAGTTGGAGAAGTATAATAAAATTTTAACTAAAATAAATAAGTTACCGCTCAAGTAGCTGCTTGCCTCACAGAGAAGCCTGTCGGTTTAATATCCATTGTAAAAGATTTGTGAAAAAGACGAGATTCGGTAGAACCCCTTACCCTTCGAGATTTACTCGGGGCTCGAATCCAGGTTCCGTTGATCAGTAGCCAAGCACGCTAAGTACTGCATTTTTTTTATTTTCCGTTGATTTCAATTCCCATCGTTAGATAGAGACAAAGTTCAAAAATGGTAAACTTTGTTATCTTTGAAGACGATCATTCCATTCTCGCCAGATGAGATTTTCTTTCTTGTTTGGTTCCAAATTTGCAAAGGTTTATAATTTCCTTGCTGTGAGAGATCGTTTCGTTTCCAAAATGGGTTTATTCATTTTCATTTCATTTTTTTTTTCGTTCGAGTGGATTAGATTGATTTGTCTTTTTATTTGCTGTGTTTTATGTTTTAACGTACTGCTATTGTTTTACTATTTAATTGTTGATATTGTTTTACTCTTTAATTTTTTTATCATTCATACATTTTGTGTTACAATTTTAATGTTTTGTTATATAATAGAATATTTTTCATCTTTAGTGTACTGCTGTACTTTTATTCTTTCTTTAAATGAATAAATTGAAATTCGGTATGCAATTAAATTCGATTTTGTTTTAAAATTTAACATTTTGAGGAAATTGCATTACATTTGTTGTCGGCAATGAAGATTAACCAAACCACTAAGAAGTAGCACATTCGGTTTTGCATTGGGTTCTTGTGACAAATGGGAGAAATGGCCATGTCACAAAGACCCAGATTCGCCGCAGGGCTGCGAAAAAAAAAACAGACTAACTTCCCAGTTCATCCATAGTAAATTCCCAGATTACCTGTAGTAAAAGACCTCAACAATTGTTAAAACAACTGAAAAAAATTATCGCTGACACGGCGGGAATCGAACCCGCAACTCTCCAGATCCATGCCAGAGGGCGCTACTGTTTACCACTAATCAGATGCTACAATTTTTCAGAATAAGACCTATAAATCTTTCACTGAGATGTGGCGGACCTTGCGCCATCTATACTTCAGGAGAGGCAACTTTTCCAATTGTTGCTAATGGTTTAGATGTTAATGAGGAGGTCAATAAGGCTTAAGCGTTTATTATTAAAAATCCATCCATAGTAAATTCACAGATCATTTGTAGAAATATACTTCAACAATTGTTAAAACAACTGAAAAAATTATCGCTAACGCGATGGGAATCGAACTCGCAACCACCTTCCCAGTTTTTGTGGATAGAGATGAGGTTCAAGTCAAGCCTCTCCAGTGGTGTTGCATTATCTCCAGGTACCATCTCAGCTGCTATGGTTACGGTGACCATATTTCTTCGAGCAAACTATAGGACATTTATGGAAAATATTTTTTCTGACAATTTGTTTTTGCATTAATTCTATACGTTCGTCAGTTTTTATCAGGATACGATACATTTTATGTCAAGGCTAGCAAATATCATCCTCGAAAAGTAATAGCAAATATCTTAAAAAATTATAAAATAAAACAAAAGTTTTGCATACTAATTTTTTAACTTACAAGGCAAATAATCATTCAAAAGTATAAAAAAGAACAATCATATCAATAATATAAGTTTAATTTGTCAAAGGTTCACACTATTACAAGAATTATTCAATAATTTACGTCAGTTAAATAATTCCAAATTATAAAAATTATAGTTACCTGTTTTTAATTCCCCAATCGCATAAACAACGATAAAAAACATTTATCAAAATTGGTGGCAAAATTAGAACGATTTTATGCTTGGTATTAAAAATATGGGACTTTTAAAGGACAGAACAAAATATATGGGACTTTTAAAGGACAGAACAAAAAATAGGGGTCTTTTAAAGGACAGAACAAAAAATAGGAGTCTTTTAAAGGACAGAACAAAAAATAGGGGTCTTTTAAAGGACAGAACAAAAAATAGGGGACTTTTAAAGGAACGAACAAAAGATAGGGGACAAAAGCCTGTTTCTAATTTTTTTAAATATACAGATATAAGAAAGCGGTCTAAATTAGAGGACTTCCTTTAAAATATAGAAATTGTCACCATAGCTATGATCAGAATTGGCAAAGTCCTGGTTGCTAAATATAAAGTAATATTACATTTTATAAACTCATCATCATCATAATAATCCTAAAACAACTATAGGTTACGTAGGTCCAACCAGATTTTGCAATTTAGTTCTCCAAACACTTCTGTCCAAAACTATATCTGCTTCATCTGGCCACTGTAGAGCAATTCTAACGAGGTCCTGTTTGACATTGTCTGGCCACCGCAACCTAGGTCTTCTCCTCTTTCTGAGATCCTTTAGGCACACTATTCAAAACCTTATCTGCTAATTACACTAGACAACAAATTGAAACTGATTTTTATAGCATTGGTCATATAGGATGTTTTTAACTGATTTTGGGGGGCTGAATTCAAATATGCTGTGAAAAATCTGCAACACGTACATTTTTTTTAATTACGGATTGATATATTTAAATTTCAATGAATACGCATATCTGGGAAATGAAAATAAATGTGACTATTTTATTGAATTGCAACTTAAAATTCATTAATTAATTACATGATTACAGTGAAAAAAATTAGAAACATCATAGTTATAGACCATTGAATATAAAGTAACAAATGAAATAATATTGAAACGCAAAATAAGAAAACATGGGTAAGGATCTTTTATACTTACAAGAAGTTGATTTTTGTCTTTTATATGCTGAGGTATCTTCCTTCTGCAAAATCCAGCAGTAGTCACCCATCATTGCTGGGTCCCATATGCCTTGGTATCTCTCCTCAATGGTTCGGATATCCTGGTGAAATCTTTCCCCTTGCTTATCACTGACAGCTCCTAAGTTCTTAGGAAAGAATTCGAGATGTGAGTGCAAGAAATGGATCTTCAAAGACATTCAGCAGCCAAGATTTTTATAGTTTTGGAGAAGATCTTGAATGAGCTGATGGTAGTTTTTCCCTTTGTAATTCCCCAGAAAACCATATACTACAGACGTGATGATGCAGTGCGCTCCTTCATATTCAGTTTTTCTTTGAAGAAGTATCATTCAGTAGCTTCTTGCTCTGAAGACCAACAAAGATCCCTTCTTAGAGTTTGGCATCACTTAGTTTTGGAAAATTTTCCTTGAAGTGCAAAAACCCTTTATCAGTTTTGTCCATAGCCTTTACAAAGATTTTCATAAGCCCCAGTTTGATGTGTAGTGATGGGAGCAGAATATCAGAGGTGTCAACTAGAGGCTTATACCTCATGTTAATCTTTCCAGGAATAAAAACACCTCTTTTGGGCTACTATTTTATTTTGTAGTGTTCCTTTCTAGCCCTACTGTCCTACAAACACAGAAAATAGCAAAACTTTGTGAAGCCTCTTTGAAGCCTGAGCAAGAGAGATGTGACTTTTAGGTCACCACATATTGTCCACTTAAACTGGTCATATTTTATAACAGTGAGTATTTTTTTCATGCTTTCATAAGTTTTCTTCATTGCTACAGCATGTGTCACTGGAATGGAAGGTTTTTGGATTCCTTTATGCAAAAGGACAGCTTTTCAACTTAATTTTGATGAATCTATAAATAGACGTCACTCATTAGGGTTGTGAGTTGTTCCAATTTCTTCCATCAGCCCTGAATTACCTGTACAGAAACACCTTGCATCTTAGTTAAGCAAAAATAGCAATCATGCAAATGACTAGTTGGCTCACGCTAAACCATTGAAACTGCAAAGGGCAAAGGAAATGCAGCACACAAGTGGAGCCCATGTTTTGTCGTGATCTCTAACATGACATCTAAAATGCAAGTTATAGGCTTTCTTCGCAATCTTTGTCAAAGAACGACCCTGGGATTTTAAAATATAATTTCCACCCACATAACAAACTTATCTGGTACATTAACTATGATCAAAAGTTAACTATGATTAAAATGATATGTTCGAGACTGCATTTGTGTCATTTAAACACCAAAACTCGCTCATCAACGTACAGCACGTGTTTCTCCTACAATGAAAACAACAAGAATGGCGGTCCGGTTAGGTTACTGTAACATGTTTTCTCCCACTTGGCAATCAGTGTTGCCAGCCACAAAAAGTAAAATATATGTATCATCCTAGTTGCCTGGAGGTGTTGGTATAGGAAGATCTTAATAGGAGTCAAAATGACCAATAACATAAAACCGTGACGTGCTAGCCACTTTTTAAGGCCAGATCTGAAATCAACACCTGAAAAATAGTAAAGTCAGCTACAGTTGTTCATGTTATTAAAAACCTTGTAAACCAGCGTTATTATAAATTATGCATACGGGTAACATGGCCAGACCAACAAAGCTTCTCTCTGCACGCACAATATGCTGCTCAAAGGAGGTTGCTGACTCCTTTGCCTAACTTCATCATTACTTACAAAGTTGAACCACCTAATGCCCAAAGAAAAATGGCTTTCTAGCGCAAAGCACTTTCATGAATATCTCAACAGATAGACAAAACTATCGAGATTTGACGTTATATTTTTTTTCTCGGAGAATGCGACACGAGCAAAGTACAATTAACTCTACAAACGTTTATAAATGTTTTCAATTTTAACATCAGTGCATTTATTTAGAGGTTTCCTTCCATAAATTTCTAACATCTGGTTGTTTGATGCATTTTGTTTTTGCTACAGGAAAAGTGGTTGAACGATGTGCAACATCATATACACAAATATTTACTCAATGACATTATGATGTTCAGAAGATCAGAATAGATTACTCAGCATTTCGATTCTAGATCGTTGTTTCGATTCTAGATCGATTCTAGATCGTGTCCTTGCGTAAAAGTTATGTTTATACATTTAGATAAGCACGATACGCACTTTATACTCTCAAAAGTTCTGTAAAGGAGGAAATATTAAACTGTATTTGTCATTTAAAAGCATTTTTATATGCATATCATAATATAATAACAATAGTGAACATTTTCATGCTTTTTACAATGTAAAGTCACATTCCAAGCTCTTTAACTTTATAAGTAAGTTTTTTACTTATTTTTAAATTTTATGTTTAAGAAAAATATTAGAGATTGTGTTCAAATTTGTCTAAATAATGATTTTTAACACTATTCGTTTGATATTTAACGAGTTATTATTAAGACAAACATTTAATATCAGCATCGCTGATCAACACAATTTATCTCAAAAGTTAACTAAAAACACAAATAATATCTGTAACAGGAAATCGCTAACCAAATTAAGTACCATTTTATAAAAGTTGGTGTAATGATTCTTTCAGTTTTTGCTAATTTTGAAGAAAACGTGTTAGGACAATATAAACTCAACGGCAATTAATCAACGTCAATAACACTTTAAATATTAAGCTAACAATGCTAAAAAATCGAGATTTATTGCGACTTAAGAAAGATCTTCGATTTTTCACCAGTGACATTTTACTGTTGAAAGCTTGTGTTTTTAACGTTAGGGAGAGCTAATGAGGGTTTCCATTCGAACCACATTGAAGTGTCCAAATATTTTTAGTAACATAGTGGAAGTTGTAAAGAGTATACTTTCCATTTACTACTGTTGAATAAATTAAATAAAATATGGTTCGTGATTTAAGAGGTCGCAAAATTTTCACAAATAAAAACATGAGAGATTGAACAAAGTTATTTATGTGGCAACATCTAATACATGTTGTGAGTGATTGTAAGTGATTCACTGACGACTGACTGACATGGGATCACGCTAATTCTAACTATGATGCAGAAACGATAGAGCTCTGAAATTTTGCACTTATGTGTAATCCGGGTCGTAGAACTCGGGGAAAAATCTAAAAATTGAACTCCGTCTTGTTCTTTAAGGTCAAATGTAGGTCACATAAAGGTCAAATCATGATCTACGATTGCTAGAAGCGTGCAAATTGATGTCTGGGGATGTTCCGAGTTGTAGATGTAGGAAACGTTAAGAAATTTCGGATTCAGGGGGTTCTTCGAGGTCAAAGGTCAAATTTTAATCTACTAATGCTAGAGAGCTAAAAATTGGTTCCTGGTGGTATTCTGGATCGTAGAGCTTGGAAATGGCTTTGAATTTTGGTTGCGATGAGTCCATCGAGGTGAAAGGTCAAATATAGATCTACTGGTATTACAGGCCTAAATATTGGTGTCTGAGTGTATTTTGTGTCGCAAATCTCAGAAATTATGCCAAATTTTGGATGCAAAGAGTCCTTTGGGGTCAAAGGTCAAATCCTGATATACTGGCACTGGAGAGCTAAGAATTGGAGAATAGGGCTATTTCTGGCAGTAAAACTTGGAAATGAGGGAAGTTTCAGATCCGGTGTCGCATTCGAGGTCAAGAGGTCGGAGTGATGGGCTATAAATCAAGAGGAGCCGAAGGCATCGTTTGATATTTTAGTATATTCATAAAATGCATTTTTTTCTCTCAGAAAATCACGGGAAATACAGAGAGCACTCGATGTATCGTTTTGTAGTGAGGGATAAATGCAATAACATATTTACTAGTGGCTCGAGGATCAAGATTTCTGATTAATTTGAATAAATCGTAATAATACAACGATTTTGAGGTTCAGTAAGGACTGTTGCATTATTAATCAATACTCGCAGTGCACAGTAAAACTGAAAGTTTAATACAGCTATCCGTCGATTTAAACATTTTCCTGTTTTGGAAACTTCGCTACTCGTGAAGGGGATCTATAAAACTTATCGAAGCTCGTGCAATGGCCTGAAAGTCGCCAACGATTGCCCAAACTGTTAAAAACTGAACAAATAACTTCGAAAATTAAGATTATTTCTACTCTGAGTTTGACGATTATTCCAATGCTATCAGTCTAATACTACCAAGACGCCGTAGACTGTACAGTGGCAAATAATATGAGAAACTTGGAGCTGTTCAACAATGAAAAGTTCATGTCGATGTAGTTAACTTTAATGAGTTTTTTTAAAGTCGAAATTGTATTCGCAATCTCCAGTGTTTTGACAAATTTTTACAAATAGTGCAGGTACATCCGCCAAACTCTAGATAAATTTCATTCAAATTTTTAACTTACTTTTTCTTCGATTTTGTTAATGAAAAGTTTCTTTCAGAATTTGCCCGGCTTCTTATTTCACTTCCCATTGACCTGAGATTTTTCTTAAATTTCTATAAACTGATGAATATGAAAATCAGCCTGTTTTCAGAACTTAAATCTGGGACTTTGTGACAGAAACTCAACCGTGCTTTAGGAGAAGATGATTTAAAATTAAGTGTTTGACAGTGACTATTTAAATCTCCATGCCAAATAAAGTACTACTGAAATATTCCCTTTCAATGCTATAAGCCATTACTAATTGTAACTCTGTATTATAAGTCATTACTAAACTATAAGTCATTAATTTATGTATGTGTTTGTGTGTTGTATGAGAAACCAAAACAAGCCCAATAGAGTTCTAGGTTATCTCTGTCTTTTGCTTAGGGGAGTACCATATTCTCTTAAAATAAATAATAATTTCAGTAGATATCCCATGAGAATACTCCAACGCAAAACAGGTAATTGCTGAGTAATTATTTCTTTTTGAAGTATTGTCCTGCTCGAAAAGTCTGTCATATCAAATTTCTCCGCCATCTTATTTCGAAAGATGGATGTTTTCATTTTATGGTTGGGTGAAGTTCATCTTCGTTAAAAGATCTAGCTAGTTAGAAAAACTTCGCGTATTACATGTTGATTTATATCGTATAAAGTATCATCGAAAGCGTCTCTGTCTTTATAAGAAAACATATCTTTTTTTATTTACTTATTCTTTTACGAAATAAAAATTTTTAATAAGTTCCCGCAGCAGTTCACGACATCGTCCTTTAATTAATGGGTGTTAATTTGCTTTTTTTTTCTGAACAGTATATCTTCTCTTCGCTATGAAAATTAAGTCATTTGATAGCTTCACATATACATAGTTTTAATAACTTATGAACTTTTCGGTTTTTCGTTTTTTTTCGAATCAAAAATTAAGAAAATTAATTAAATCAAGATTTCGTAAATCTTTATTATAATAATTATTTTTCTTTAAATATGTGGTGAAAAAATTGTGTTACGTATATGTAATGAAATGTTGGCTTATGCCAGAGACTATTTTTGTCACTTTTGAAGCAACATGCAGCTTATGCAAACAGTCTTTAAATCTCATGTGAATGAATTCATCGATACCGAGATTTCAGCATTCTTAATTATGCTATTTTTTTACGTTTAGCTGCCGATTGCTTGAGAAATAATTTATAATGCTTATTTCTATTACAAAGCTAAAGAAAAATAATTTTATTCTTAGTACGTGATACAGTTTTCATAGCAACGTTATCACTGTTTTTTTTTTTTGTTTTCATTAAATTTGTAATACTCTCAAATTTCAATACAAAAAGCCTTCGATTTGTGAATTTGTGCTTTAATGACTCTTGGAGACTAATTTTTTCCCTCTCACTTTACGAAGTTATATTTGTTTTGTCGAATATTTATGAATTTCGAAATACTGGAAGAAAAATTCTAAGACTCTGATTCAATAAACAGAAACATAACAGTTTATACCAGTGGTGCAACTTTAGTGTCTACTTGGAAGACTTTAGGGAGACTATGAGACTGGGGAATTCACGCTTTCACGCTTCGACAGTTCTCACAGATCACAGAGCAATGATCTATCAGTCACTTTCAGAGCAATTTAACATCTATGAGAGAACTGCAGAAGCTTCAACCAGCACTCTCATGGTCTCCCTAAATGTTACTCATTCTACTAATGCACTTTAGTAATATTCAAGGCCATACTTACGTATAAGCTAACTAAGGTAAAGCTTAGGGCCATTAAAAGTTTTTAAAGTTTTACTATGCCATGTAAAAATATTTGTTTTTCAATCTTTCCTTCAATCAGAATACTAAATATGTATATATATTTCGAATATTGGAAGTCTCTTCAATTTGCATAGCTTAGGGCCTCTAATTTTCTACAGCTTAGGGCAGGGGGTTCTCAATGTGGGTTACACAATAAAAGTTTTTGGGGTACGCCGTGATAGCTCAAAAATCGCTAGCTCTAGTAAGAAAGTAAAAATAACCATTGTTATACTATAACTATAGTTTTATCTATCTATACAGGAGTACGCCAGGTACATACCCATTTCCAGGGGGTACGTGAAGCATAAAAGGTTGAGAATCACTGGCTTAGGGCCTCAGAACATCAAAGTCTGGCTCTGGACGTATTTACAGGGTAACTAATTGGAATGCATAAACTTACGTGAAGGAAATACAATTTAATGACTTATTAAAAGATCGCACAACTGTTCTTGCATTCATGTTAAACTTTATATACACCTATTCCTCGATTTGTGCAGTATTCGTTTTGCACGGTTTCGGTTTTACACGATCAAAAATAATGCAACCAGGTTGATTTACACGGTGATAGACTCGGTTTTAGACGATCAAGAAAATGAAACCAATTTCATTTTACATCGTAGGGATTGAGATCCCCTTTTCATGTATGCAGATATTATGCATATTATGAAGAAGCAGTGGTATAGCGTCAAGGGAGTTTATTAGATTGCCATCCCAAAGTAAAAAAAAAAACTAAATAGTTTAAATTCATATCATTTACTTTCAAGAATAAATATATAAGAGCAAATTCCTATATTAAGAAAATCATCATATATTTTCCCATTATAATGCAATCTGTCTCGCGACATTTCAATGAAATGAGTCAGGTTTGAATCGGCAGCGAGATGACTTTTCTACCCTGAATTTTTCATAGTAGTAAAAACTTGTTTTGTTTCATTTTTAGCAATATATTTAACATTTGTAAATTATTATATAGACTAAATATAGCCAATTCCTAAGTAATCTCTTTCGTAAAAATCATATAAATACTAAATTTACAAAACTGAAGCTCTAAGTGTTGGTACAAATCCTTAATTTCGAATTTATATTCAGTTCATAAATATCCTCATTTCATATTCGATAGTTATATTCTATATAACGATGAGTATTTTTCGTGACCAAAAAGAAATGTATGAAAAATTAATCTAAGCTTATCTGAATTAGTGCAAATAGAGCATAAAATAATGTTACGTTAATACTTATTATTGGCTGAACTGAAATTTGAATTAAATATAAATTAATTAAACTTTCAAAGTACGTTTAATTCATAATCAGAATTTTTTCAGAACCTATTCCCCTCTTTTCCATAAATTGTTGGTTTCGATTTGCACGGTTTTGATTTACACGGTGATGTACCGGGACCTATTACTGTGTAAATCTAAGGATCGGTGTACTATTCTTTCATGGCCACATGCTTCTTCGGCCTATTGCACTACCTAGCTTCACCTATTACTGTGTAAATCTAAGGATCGGTGTACTATTCTTTCATGGCCACATGCTTCTTCGGCCTATTGCACTACCTAGCTTCACCTATTACTGTGTAAATCTAAGGATCGGTGTACTATTCTTTCATGGCCACATGCTTCTTCGGCCTATTGCACTACCTAGCTTCACCTATTACTTTGTAAATCTAAGGATCGGTGTACTATTCTTTCATGGCCACATGCTTCTTCGGCCTATTGCACTACCTAGCTTCACCTATTACTATTCACTGGCAATATATTGCAATCAGACACCACTGGTTGGTTAACACAGACACCACTCGTTAGTACCTATTAAACGTACATTATTTAACAGAAATCTGTCTTCTCCTGCGGGGCCTCTTGATTTATTGACCATCACTCCAACCCCTATTTGATTTGCACCCCACATCGGATCTGCAGTTTCGTATTTTTTTTCTAAAGGGTGGCTCAGTCGGCAGAACTCCAGGCTCACAATCTATAGTTCCTAGGTTCAAGTCACACCGGGGCCAGTGTTCCGATTTATCTCCGTAAAAACCCCATTTTGTCCTCGGTCAGTAGGGGATACTAATGGGCTTCGAAAGGCCGCCGTCCGTCGGATGAGTCATAAGGCGTAGCTCCATGTGCGGGAAAACCATACCCTGTTCACATTAAAGAACACGCTGGAAAGCCTTGACGAGAGTCCTACCAGTTGTCCAGTAAGTTCCAACTCCTATAAGTAAGTTTCCCTTCTCTCTGAACCCTCGGGGTCCTAGTGACCTGGCCATTTAGTGTTGCTCAGAGGTAAAACACCCAACATTTTACTTTCAATGAAAGTTTCTTAGTTTTTCTACATTCGTACATACCCTACACCAAACTGCAATCTTTAAATTTAATATGTCCTTGTTTTGACCATCTAATTTTTTTAAACACTGTCATTGGAACAGTGCGTCCCGTGGCCGAGTTGTTAGCACTCTTAACTACTGATCAAAGGGACCTAGGTTGGAGCCTCGGGTTAAGGCATGGATGTTTGTGTTTTCTTTCTGTTGAGCTCCCGCCATCCTCACAGACCCTTTACTGTGGCGCAATTAAATGGACAGGTTCCTGTCATACCTTTGTGCTTGAGGAGTAATACCAGCTGCTTGAGGAGTATTTATTGATTTGGAACAGTAAAGGAAAAGAGTAGCTATCTTTAAATGAAAAAATAACTTCTGTGATTCTATTTGCTCAACATTTGTGCATTAATTTTCCTCTTGATGTATATTTACAGTATGCACCCCTTTAACTACAAAGAGAAGAAACAGCACATCTCTGTTAGAAATTTATTAGATGAGAATGGCAAAATTCAGAAACGGAAGAAGCTCATTTTTGTTCAGTCGTTTATTTACAATTACTTCCGTATGCTGATCAGAAGTGGCACATTTTTAAAGCACCCATTGGTAAAGCATCAAAGTTATTCAGCAAATATAGAGTTGGGGGTCGTTGTCAAATTCTTATTATTTCGTCAGGTATTTACTCCTCCGCCTTCCTTTAGTCTCTTGCAGCTAACTTCTCCGTTTTTCAAAGAAAGCAATAAGTAACATATAGTTTAAACAAAAGTAACTGAAATGAAGAAAAAAATATTCTAGATGATTTGTTTAGAGAAATGAACCTTAGGACTAAATTTGTATTAATATGGTTATTATTAGTGTTCAGTAGATGGCGCCACTTGTCAAAGCTTTGAATATTCCTTTGAGTTTAAACTTCTATGAAATTGCCTTCAAAATGTCGAATTTGTGGAATATGAAATATCCAAATGGCGACAGAAGGAGAAATAGCAACAGCACTTCAAGGTAAAAATATGTAACTGAAGAGGCAGGTAAATAGGAAGGAACTCAAAAAGCAATGTTAACTTACACGAGGCCAGAAGCTGTCTCTATACTCTTATTAAATTTGAGAATTATAATGAGGAATTCGAAAAATATGTTTATGCTCCAAGATAAATTAAGAACCCCTGTTTATGAATCAGCAATACCGAGTACCTTTACTCAATTGAAAAATGGCAGATTTCTTCCAAAAAGATTATGCAATTGGGTAAGGACCATTAATATGTAATTGAATTCGTACTTGTCAATATTTGGCACACAAATTAAAGTTTATTATTTCAAGAAATCGTTCTCTTAGTGTTCTATTTCATTTGAATTTTTGTTGATTGAATTTTGTTTTAAATGTAATATCTATACCAGTGGTTCTCAACCTTTTATGCTTCATGTACCCCATGGAAATGTGTATGTAACTGGCGTAACCTTTGTATAGATAGATAAAACTATATTTATAGTATAACAATGGGAATAAAATAAAACATATATATATATAACATAGATCTAGCGACTTTTGAGCTCTCACGGCATACCCCAAAATATTTTAACGCGTACCCCAAGTTGAGAACCTTTTCTCTATACAGCCTTTCATAAAATTTTATTTTCTTTTTGTTATATTTGTGTCCTAATACCATCAAATTAACATTTATTACTGAATTATGAATACATTTCCTAATTTTTTTAAAGTCAGCTAGTTTTCATACTATGTACCGAGAATAAAAGCAGCTAGCCTTTATTTACTCTTTGATTTGCATTGACTTCTTGATTTGCTTTTCTTACCCAACCAATGCGAGTGTAAGAAAAGAAAGTCATGGCCCCCTTGTATTGTACGAAAAACCGCCACCGAAGTTAAACAAAAGAATATAAGTCACATTTTTAACAATAAGTCCTATTCATCATGTAGCTATGGAGTAACTGGCACATATGTGTTTAATTTTTCCTTTTCGGGCAACTACCTTCGCTTAGAACAGTGTTTCCTAAAAATTTTGGATTGGAAAGAATAGTACACCAATCCTTAAAAACAGTTTCGTAGTTTTTTGGATTGGAAATTTTTGTTGATTGAATTTTGACGACTAAACAAAAATGAGCTTCTTCCGTTTCTGAATTTTGCCATTCTCATCTGGTAAGTTTCTGACAGCGATGTGCTGTTTCTTCCCTTTGTAGTTAAAGGGGTGCATACTGTAAATATGCATCAAGAGGAAAAATAATGCACAAATGTCGAGCAAATAGAATAAGATGAGCTATTTTTCATTTAAAGATAGCTACTCTTTTCCTTTACTGTTCCAAAGTTGGCCACGGTACGCACTGTCCAATGGCAGTGTTTAAGAAAATTAGAAGGGAAAATATTCGGGTTTACATTCCTGATCATTACAACAAAAAGGGAAAATATTCGAGAACTACATAGAAAGCATGGTCGCGACGCATGATTAAAATTTCCATTCATTTCGCGAACCAAAATTCGAATTCCCCTTCACTTAGGAACACGAATATTAGCGATACTTGCAGATTAACTAGACTTGGCCAAGATCATTTCGGGACCTAAATAATAGCAGTGCCATAGTTAATTGACCTGGTCTAGATCATTTCGCCACTCAAATAATAGCAGTACGTACAGTTAACTGGCCTGGTCTAGATCTTTCGCCACTCAAATAATAGCAGTACCTTCAGCTTAACTGGCCTAGACAATTTCGCAAGTTCCGGTCCTGATTATGAAACTCTTATAGAGGAATGGATTTAGAACAAGGGAAAGTGAATGGATCGAACAAGAACATCATTCAAGTATACATACTTTTTTAAACTATTTTTCGCCAAATTATTATTATTAGCTTTTTAGTTATCTTAGGTAAATATTTACAATTTTGAGAGTTCACAGGAGTATTTTCATTCATGAACTCTCCATATGTATACAGATCCTTAGTTTGAACGAATATGATTTCTATAAAAATATTAAAAATAATGCAATATTGTATATTTTTCCTCCCTGTTCGACTAGTCTTTTAAAAACTATGCTTTCAAAATAAATTAAATATATACGTGTTTATATTTCTCTCATCTGCATTCCGGTTATTAAAATTTTCCAGGGAACAGAGTCATGCATTCCTCTTCCTAAATTCGGCAATATTCTTCTATATATTTCATGGGTTTACATCCCTGATTATTACAACAAAAAGGAAAATATTCGAGAACTACATAGAAAACTTTCGAAGACGAAAACTATAGGAAATGATGTCTAATGGTAATCAGCCCTTGTTTCGGATACTTGCTCGAAGTTAAATTTTGCTGGAGCTGATGGCGAACCATTAACAAATTCGCATAATGGAGGTAATCACGCGATGTAACAATAACCGCAACCTCCACGCAAACAATAGCTTTTCCGAGGTGTGGCGCCTTTGTGGTTTGTGACGCATATCACAGCTCGTCCGTTAGACAAGGAGAGGGGTCATTTCCGAAAGCCTCTTTCCTTAGCACTCCCACCATCGCCAACAACACCAAAACAACTCTTAGTTCTGCTACTCGATAACGAGAGACGCTTTTAAAATGCATTTTATATTAATTATTTTCTTTCTGCAAAGCCGACGCTCCTCTGAGCTTTGCGGTGTTCCAACCACCAGCATTCTTTAGTAACTAATTTTAGAGATTTAAACCTGTGTTAAGGCCGTATTTTGTTACAGAATAAAAATTGCCACTATCTAATACGAGAAGTGTACGGATTAAGGTAGTCTCTGCATGCGGTGCAGTTTCATGGTCTTCTTTAGAGAGGAGATAAAAAAGCATTTGCCCCTTGGAACAATTTGAAAAATTGTTATACAGAATCTTACCAAATATTTGAGAATTTTATTGTTATGGAAAAGGAAGCTCTAATACTTCTTTCGCCTTATATAGTCTA
This sequence comes from Ryuthela nishihirai, assembly GCA_038380435.1. Taxonomy (NCBI): domain Eukaryota; kingdom Metazoa; phylum Arthropoda; class Arachnida; order Araneae; family Heptathelidae; genus Ryuthela; species Ryuthela nishihirai. The sequence continues at coordinate 22,414,699 of JAWZYU010000009.1, read as the reverse complement.
CAACTTCTAAAATATATTTTTCTAGAAAAATATTAATGAAGGAAAAAATTAAAGATCTCAATCAATATTATCTAAATCCGGTTTTCCACAACATCCATTCGGTAGCAAAAGAATAATGGAAGCTGCAATATTTAACAATAAGTTAGTTTGTTCTGCAAAAAAAAATTAACGAATGGCTGAATAACCATCGCTTAAGCTTATAAAATATGCATTAATTTTATTGAAAAGGTTCAAATATTAATTACTGTTTAAGTTTTAATTGCCTCCTTGAGTAGATTATTATGATTGCCATCGCTGGTGTTAATGAAGAAAAAAGAAACTACTACGCAGCTCCAATTTCTTTAAATGTTAAATATAGAATTCAGTCTAACATATAACGTAGAATTCAAACTGACATTCTGCATCGTATTTTCTTTTAAAAATATAGATTTTTATTTATAAAAGTAAAGAATACAGTGCATTTGCCATTAGATCCACAAAGCTAAATAGTTTATCTGCAGAAAAATGAATAAATTACATTAAACATAGGTGATTCAGCCACAAAAATGGTATACATCAAATAAATTCACAAAACACAAAACATAGCATTCAACTAATTTGAAATTCCCAAATGTTTTTTCAATTCGATTTTCAATTTACTAAAAGAATATTTAGCATTTCTTTTGGAATAGCATTAAATATAAGTGGTATTTGATATTCGGAGGTACGTTTTCCGTAATATTTCGAAAAGTAGGCATTTTACCCTAGGTTTTGAAGTCTTTTTTAGAAGAATTTTTATTGTGTTGAATTTTTAGTTTCCATGTTTCGTCAAGATAATTTTAATTATTAAATTTTATATATATATATATAAATTACTGTAGGCAATCTATAATAGCTAAAAAATTATTCCGTTTCATTTGCAAAAAATTATAAAACTTCAATAGATAAATTAAAATTTTTAAACCTTTTATCCTACAGTAATTTATATAAATATAAGTTTCGAATTTTTATCGCTGATATTCTCAAGATTTCACATATGTGGGATATATGAGCATTCCACCTAAAATATTCATCAAAAATGATTCTTAGGCATTTTATTTGATTTACTTGTTCAACACGTGGACAACTACATAATGATTCACAATTAGAATCATCCTTTTTGTTTTCAATTTATTTTATGTGTTTTGATAAAGAGGTTCGATGAATATTAAATCCTGGTGAGAGTATAATCACCCATTTTGTTTTTTTTCTAATTTAAGTAGATTTTATTATGATTTACCCATCTAATTATATTGTTGTAATCTGTTTGATTCTCTGAAATGCTATTATTTAAATATTTGTTTTTGTTTATTAAAACTATGTCATCAGCATATGGATAAACAGTACTTTTAATTTTATGTTGAACAAATCATTTATGTATACCAGGAACAATAAAAGGACCTAAAATTGTACCTTGGGAATTCCATATGGTGCAATTACTTTTCTGTTGTAACAGTTTTTTAGTTTAGTAATTGTGTATCTGTCTGATAAATAATTCCGAAACCAATCTAACATTATACTGCGAATACCATAATTTTACAATTTATTTAGTAAAATGTTATGATCTATTGTATCAAATGCTTTTTGTAAATCTAAGAACATAGTTACAATTTTTTCTCTATTATTCAATGATTTGTTAATGTTATTTCAATTTTAGAAATTAGTTGAATTGTGTTTTTTTCTTTTTGAAAGCCAAATTAATTTTAACAAATTATATTGTGCTTAAGAAAAAAATTTTATACAGTATTATAAATATGTTTTTCATTATTTTTGAAAATATAGGTAGAATAATTATTGGTCTATAGTCAGAAAAGTCCTCCTTAATACCTCCTTTAAAAATAGGTCTTAAAATACCTGTTTTAAGTTCAGTAGGTATGTTCCCATGTAAATATAATCTGATTTATAATTTTTGATATAATATTTAGTAGTATTTTTTTTTATTAAATTTAATATGTTTAATGTAAACATTATCTAACATTTTCGTGATTTATTGATGTCTAATGTAGTAATTATTTCATTAGTTTGTTTTTCAGTGATTTCAGGTATATAAATAGAGTCAAAGATTCTTTTTCTCCTGGTTGGAGCATAATTTGCATCACTTACCTGTATAAGTAGTGTATTATAAATGTTATTGTAATAGTTTGCAATTTCTTCCACAGATAATTATTGTCGTCAGCTGACCTTTTCTGTTTTCCTTCTAATATTTCATATATTAATTGCCAGGTAGCCTTCATATCATTTATCTTCATCATAAGACACTATACACTATAAAAAAATGATTCTGATTTCTAATCTGAATATTAACAATGTTTCTTAAATTTTTATAGCTGTTTTTATAAGCAGCCCTTTTACCAATGTTTTTAAATTTAATCGAAACTTTATCTCTTTCCTCAATAAATTCTATCAAGTTCGGTGTTATGCATAATAACATAGTCGTGATGGATTGTTGGTTAAATCCTACAGTATAGTGTTTCTCAAACTTTGCGTGACAAATCAACGCCTAAAATTCCTCTTGGGAGACTTGATCCCTCATTTAGCAATATGTGTTGCTCACCACTGATTTTATATGGTTTGTCTTTCATATTGTCACACAATGAGGGATCAGTTAATGAAAAATGGGTAATGTATACAACTGTCCCCCCCCCCCACCTCCTCTCCCAAATGCTAAGAGAAGTCAGAGAGAACCACTGTCCAATTTCAGTGAGTTCCATTTTTAAGTGTTGTTCACTGTTACCTCCTCTCAAAAAATGTGGCTCATGGGACCTCCTTAAGAGGTCCATAAGCTCTAACTAAGGCAGTGGTCAGTAGCCTGACTACGGTCAAGTTTGCTGACTACTGCCCAATTTAGAATATTCTTCTAAGAGCTAATGGTTAGAACATACAGAGGAATAGTAATACTACAAGCTAAATATAGTTTCTAGAGTGAATTGATGATGAAAACTTTGCATGTTTTGTTAGCTCTAACTTGGACAGTGGACAGTATTGGCTTTGGTCGTACTGGGGTATATCCTTCTATGAGAAGGGGGTGTACAAATACGAGTAGTTTCTAGGAGACTTCTCTGTTCTATGTGCTGAAATTGAAAAAATAAGTAATAATAAATTAACAAAGTAATCGTCAAAAATCAGACTCGAGTAAAAAAAAGCGCCTTATCAATTACACAACATTAGTTAGAACCATTTTTGGGTTAGTTGCAAATTTCGCTTAAAATTTATATCAGGCGCTTCATTACTTTCTGAAATCTCTTTCTTCAAATACACTCTTCTAATATTATGGATGAAGCCCTTTACTTCTCTCTTTCGTTTAAGAACCAGTTATTAAAAATATCGGTAACTGAAATTCCCAGCTAATAATCAGGGAGAGAATAAAAAAAAATGAAAGAAAAAAAGAGAAATCTCTTTGCCAGGGAAACTTTCAGTAGCTATTAGCTTTTTATTATTTCCACACAGAAGCACTTTATCACTAGGTGCCAGACGGCAGCCAAGTGCGATTAGTGCTTCATTATATTGCCTTTGGTTCTGATGAAGTGGTCTCCTTCAAGAGCTAAGATGAAGAAGTTGGTGGAAGATATTAGATAAGTAAACTTTAAAAAGCTTTTCTTTTTCAACTTTTTCTGACTTTATGGGTACTTCGGATACAGACGGCTAATCCTTTTCTTCCCTTTTATTCGCATCCAATCAACACAACTAAATTCGGGTTGTTGTTATTGTTGCTGTTGGAGATTATTTCTTTCACAAATCTTGACGCTCCGCTCTCTGTCTGATTCTAAAGTCCTGTTTTTCAAAGGAGAAATGCTTTTTTTTAATTCAGCGCTGCAAGAAATGCTGCGAGTTTGTTGGGTTCTTGCTTTCATTTTGTAGTCTGTCCGTCCTTCTGTCTGTCTGTCTGTAGGTATTCCTTGTTTTGCTTCAAGAGATAAATGAAAAATTCCTTTTGAGTTTTGTAGGTACTAATAAAATATTAAATTTCGCATATTTAAGAATATTCCAATAGTTTGAATTTCCACCGCTAAAGGGCTCATAAGTTGTGAAATAGAAACCTTTAAACGAATATTGTAAACAATCTATCCATGTCAGAAAATTGAAAATTTGGCTTTAGAATGTAGCAAGCGCGAAACTAGGATTTTTGACCGGGGGGGGGGGGGGAGAGGAGGATCTTCCGAAGCTTTCAAAATTATGTCATCCAAACTAAATATTAAATGCTTAAATATATGAACAAACAAGATTTTTCCTAAATATTTCCTCTTGAAACGAGGGTGCTTTTTATACGAGTATATCGTAAAATACGATAATAAATCAAATAAATAAATATCCCCTCAAGCAGAACAGGTCTGACAGGAGCTTGTCAGTTTATACGCCATATAGAAGGTCTGTGAGGATAGCGGGGACCTCAGCAGGAAAACGACACAAACATCCATGCCTTATCCGGGGCTCGAACCCAGGTCCCTTTGATCGGTAGTCAAGCGCTAACCACTCGGCCAGGTAGTTTTTTCCCCTTTCGGATTTGAGCTTCCGGGGTTTTATCTGAAGTGCGGCAGAATTATTTCTCCCTGGATTGCATAACATTATTCTCCTGAATAAGAATATTTTCCCCCTGGATTGATTTCTCCCTGGAGAATAGATCCAGAATTATTTCTCCGTGGATTGGATAGCATTATTCTATGCTTTCTAATTTTCCGTTAGTCACACTTTCAACCGTCATGATGAGCTAAGTTTGTGAGAATTTTTCTATTATTTTAGCTTATTCTCTGACATTCACAATAACACATAAATACTAATGAATAATATATAAAATTGGCATAAATTTTGTCTTTGAAGATGAGCATTCCATATTCACAATAAGTGCTTGAAACTTCCAGTTCCTTGCTGCGTTCAGTTTGTTATGTCAGATGCTATGAATCTACTTTATCTCATGTTACGAATCAATATTTTCGTTCTGTTTATTTATTACTGTTATACGTACCACTGATCTTGCCGATTATCCTAACGAGCAGGGGTAACCAATTGGCGAACCGCCAACAGTTTTTTCACTGGCCGTGGATGATTTATCATGATACATATAATGTTTACACAGAAATCATTATTTCAGTTTCTGTTATTTTGAACGATCCTTGTTTTGACGCGTAACATTCGAAAAGTCGAATTTCCTTGATTGGTGTAATAATTAATAAAAGCAAACATAAATGAGCTTTGAAACGTGACATTTAGCTCACGTTTTAGTAATTTTATGCAAATGAGGGATAGGGATCGCTTTGAATTTTTTTACGATTACAGAAATTAATCAGAATTATGAAAAATCAGAATTATGAAACAAATTGATGATTGCTGATGTAGAGTGGAAGATACAGAAGACCCATCCAATATCAAGGAGGAGACTGGATCAGCGCTAACGTGAGACTTTTAATCTACAGTTTCCTGGTTCGAGTCCCAACTGTGCCTACATTCAGATATTCTTCGCTATCCCCATTCTGTTGTCGGTGAGGGAGAGACAAATGAGTTTGAAAAGGTTACCGCCAGTCAGATGGGAAACATGCCCCCATGAGTAAGGTAGGCTTGTCCTGTGCACGTTAAAACAGCCTTTACGGAGGTCATATATACTTCTTCTAATATCTGTGTAATTGATATCTAACCATCTCCGAGTTATCAGGGTTATCTAGCATTTTGCCAATATCATGCCAGGCTTTACTCTAAAATTTGTAATTACGATTTCATTAATAAAACTGACTAAAGTTCCTCAATATCAAGATCTGCTCTTAAAACAAATTGTTTTTCATAAAAAAGTTGGATAATGATCGATATTGATGTTTTAGCAATAGCAGTATCTGTCTAATATTCGTGTTATAATTTAACAAAAATATTATCAAGGCAAGAAACTGCATTATTAATTTCTCTAGTTGGATTATTAACAAATGACTCAAAACCTGCCAAAAACATTTAAATATTCATTTACATAATCATATCCCTTTAAAATATCAGTATTTAGATCTCCAATTAATATTGTATCGCGCCTTTTTATTGACAAAATAATATTCTCAAACTCAGTTAAATTATTAATGGTGAATAGCAATGCAATCTACATGCACAAAACAAAAATAAACCGAGTTTTAAGTGTATGATTAGGTTTTCTGAAGTAATCATATAATTACTAATAATCTGGTTAGCTCTTAAGTTATATTTTACAAAATACATTATTCCCCTCAGATCTATTGTACTCTCTGCATTTGTAAAATAAATTATAATCCTCTAAATCAGTGGTTTTCAACCTTTTATACCCACGTAACTACTGGAAATGTGTTTGTAATTGGCGTACTCCTTGTATAGATAGATAAAACCATAGTTATAGTATAACAATGGGAATAAAATAAAACACACATATATATATATACACATTAAATTTTGTATTCATAAATTACATATATCGATAAACACAAAAAATAACATTTTTTCACATCAGTGTTGCCAATTTAGCGACTTTGCTACTAGATCTAGCGATTTTTGAGCTCTCACGGCGTACAGTCGCTCAAAAAAATATCCGAACACTATGGTTGATTACAGAATTCAGAAAAAATATCTGGCAACAATTTTTTAGTTGATCTGGCAACCTTCGTGTACGTACACGAAGGTTGCCAGATTTTCAGATTTTTTTGAGCGACTGTACCACAAAAAAGTTTACCGCGTACCCCACGTTGAGAACCCTTACTCTGAATGATACCAGTTGGTTTCATTTGCTTTCACCCATAGCTCCCTCAATACTAAATTATCGATTTGATTATTTAAATCCTCATACAAAACCTCTGACAAACGTAATTTTTCTCGTAGACTTCTAATATTGACATGCAATGTATTTATTTGTATATCATTAATTGGGTTATAAAATGTTTTCGTTCAATCGAATAATTACAAATTATACACTCTCGTAACCATTATCTAAAATACAGCCTAGTCCATGTTCAACATCAGTAGATATCGTGATTTAAGGAGTTAATTATATTTTGGAATTTCCTCGTGATTTAATTCATTTTTTGTATTGCGCTCCGATCATAGTTAAGTCATTACCCCATCTTATTCTTATAATCTTATCACTTTCAACTTTTCTCATAAATATTTTACCATCCTTTACCAAAGTATATTTGAAATTCAAATCTTTCTTGCCCTGCTTTGATTCGAAAAATAATTGCTGCATATCTGAAGTTAAATGTTTATTAAGATATACCTTCTGTTGTTTAAAACTTGGGTTGAAATCAGTGAATTTCAGAATATATCTCCTGGCTTTATTATTTGCTAATAATTTATCTCTAATTTGTTTGGATTTAAATCTGATGATAATATGCCTAAATTTAGAGGTTTTTGAGACCTCCCCTAGAAGAAAGGGATAAAATGTTTGCCATAGGAGTAGCACGTGGGAGGGGAGAAGTAACGATCCTTAATACGTTTCATGCTAAATGAAAACTTGCGACTTGGAGAGGACCGTCTAATATATACTGCACAGCTAGTGCATGAGCAGACTCCACCAGGGGCGCAATCGCGCCACACGACATATTGCTTATAGCGAGACATTCTTATGTGGGACCCACAGCGTTATGAGTGTCCCATGAGTGCTCACTACATGACAAGTACTAATAATGAGCTTTACGTGGAATGTAGAGTGCTGTCTGTTATTTATCGAATATATCGTTATGATGTTAAAACACGTTATGCATGGTCTTTATTGACACTAGCAGATATATTCGGCGTTTCTTCGGTCTGATACGGTCGCCATATGATACGTACCAATGTCAGAGAGTTTAGGACCTCCCCTTGAAGATACGAATACAATTTTTAACAGCAGGGTAGATTGGAAGGCGGGGAAGACGAAACGATCGTAATGAATTTTATGCCAAATGAAAGCTTGTGATATTAATTCTTTATTGTCTGAGAGGAAGGTTCAAAAATATACACTAACACATGGGGCGGGGTTGGATCAGTCGGTAGCGCTTCAGGCTCGTAATCTGTAGTTCCCAGGTTCGAGTCCCAGCTGGGTCAGCGTTGAGATTTATCTCCGCAAAATTCCCCGCCCTGCCCACGGTCAGTAGGGGACATCGATGGGCTTGGAAAGGCCGCCGTCCGTCGGATGGGACCTTAAGCCGTGGCCCCGTGTCTGGGAGAGTCATACCCTGTGCACGTTAAAGAACACGCTGGATGGCCTTCACGGGAGGCTACCATCTGTCTCCCAACAGCTGTTCCAGTGGGTCCCCTCCCCAACCTTCTCTGAGCCTTCGGGGTCCATGTGACCTGGCCATTTAGCCCATGGTGTGCAAAAAAGTGCCGTTCAGAGGTAAAACAATCCAAATATACACTAACACAGCTCAAGACATCAGAAACAGAGAAATATTTACATTGTAGTTAACACTTGTTGTGGTTTACACTATGGTCAACACTTTGAGAACATATAATTACATACATAGCGAAAGTTAAAACTTAAAGCATTTCAGAAACTTGGCCAAGTCGACTGCGTTTAGGCGATCTCTGAAAATGCACAAAGTTGGGGACAACACAACATCAGGAGGTAGAGTTCCAAATACGACCAACTCGACATTATGAAGGAATGATATTTACAGTTTGTTCTAGCATGAGAAATATATATATGTCCGCTAAAGCTCGAAAGCCGTTAATGTGCACATTACCTAGCTAATCTGCAGATTAACTGATTTGCTCCGTTAACGTGCGGAATCAAGAGTTTTCCGCATTTTACCTAGGTAATGTGCACATTAACGGCTTCCGTATCGTTAAAGTTCAAAAGTTTGTTTCTCTCATAGTGGTGAATCTCTTGAATATGAATCTTCGTGTCACGTGATTCACTGGTCCGCATAATAAAAAACGCCCCGGATGAGCGGAGGCCAAGTGAGAACGAATCGGTAAAGTGATTCATTCTTGATAACGAATCACTAAAATGATTCGTTCTCACTTTACCTGCTCATTTTTTATAATTCGGACGACTGATTCATGTTGCCAGAGGGATGACCCTGGTTTCAACTCTACTCTCGGACACTAGATAAATAACATTATGTTAATTTAAGCGTACAGAAACGTTCCTGTTGTTCCAGCAAAGATCTTATTTTCATTTTAACGAGTGCCTAGTAGGTAATGTGCAGATTATCCAGGTAATTTGCAGATTACCTAGGTAATTTGAGAAATGGAACAATTTTCCGCACGTTAACGGATCACTCTAGTTAATCAGCACAATACCTAGATAATCTGTAGAATAACTGATTTCTGCACTTTAGCGGTAACATATACACTGAGAATGCCTCCTTGTTCTGCTAGAGTACAAGACATGAATTAATGGATCGACCGGACATGAATAGAGAAGGTTGTTAATGATTTTATAACAGATTTTTAGATCGTGAAACCAACATTCTCCATTCCAAGGAGTGAATATTGAGCACTTTCAGACGCTCTTCGTAGCTTGTGTTGGACAGTCCAGGTAGTCTCTTACTAAATCATCTGAGTGGACGTTCAACTAAACTGATGTCAGAGGTCATTTCGGATGACCACAGAGGAGATGCATATTCAAGAATAGGCAAAACAAAAGTAGTGATTGCCTTGAAAAGAGCGGGCCTATTGCACTTTTTACTGCAAGCAAAATCATGAAGGCGACATTGTTGGCTTTTCTGGTGATGTTTCGGCAGTGTCCTATACGATGCAGTGAACACTAGTGGGACACACAAAGGAATGGTACTTACAATTCTTTCGAGCAAAAGGCATTTCGATAATAAGAGAATGAATGACCTCTCGTTCTTCTGTCGACAAGGTTGAATATTGGTGTACTTGCGTTAAGTTTATAACATGTTTTTAAGTCAAACATTAGTCTTCTCCACTCCAAGAAATGCAACGAGAGCCTTTTCAACTTTTCTTCATATGGCATGTTGTAAAACCCAGGAAGTCTTTTTGTAAACTATCTATTGGTGCGTTCAAGATTGTTGATGTCTGATATCAGTTGTGGTGTCCATACAGGTGAGGCGTATTCCAGTGAGGGTCTGATGAATGTCACAAATGCACAAATTAGGGAATCAATCTCATATTTACCATAAACTTTCAAAATTAAGAAAACGGTGCGATTAGCCTTTACAACAATGTTATTATTATAGTGGTCACCAAAAGTTAACTGTGATGAAAATAGCACTCCTAAGTTTTTTCTGCGTCTGTACATTGGTAATTGGATCATTTGTGAAGTTGTATTTACAATGAAGATTCTTGCTTCCAAAGTACAGAACACTTGATTTGTCTTTTGATATAGGTTGTTCGTACTTTAAGCTCCATTGGTAAATGGCGTCACAAGCAGTAATTTGTAATACATTCTTCTTCATTGCTGGAGGTACAAAAGAAATTAATGTCATCTGCATATGCTGTACATTGGATTGAACGAAGAATAATAGGAATTTCAGAAGTGAAGATTATGAAGAGCAATGCGCCGAAATCTGATTCTTGTATGACTCCGCTGTCGACGGTTCTGATGGAGAGGATAGACCCAGGAAGTAAACCCAGGAAAACAACTCGAAACAACTCGAACTTGGTGTGTTCGATGAATAGATGGTATTTGAATTGAAGACATTTAGCATAATCGGTGTGAAGCAAAATATCCTCGCAACCTTTTCGTAATTTGTACCTCACTTGAACCAATGGATCAATTGTATTCACAGCTTTTCTACACTATTTCCCATTTACTTTTATTGATATTTACAAGGGAACATGTTCTCTCCACAAACGCATTTGAAAATGATAACTAAGCAAGTGTTAACTATAATCTGGAAAATTTTTATCCCTCCACCATCAAATTGGTCACTCACTTCAACTCAGAAACTTTCTGTGCTTTGTAGAGATTTCCATTCATTCCAGTATATTAGCATTCATTCTTTTAATGAATGTGTGCACATGGAATAATCTCTATTTTCATATACATATTTGAACTTAAGAATAGTAGTAATATCGTTTTTCGACTGGCAGGTTGAATTTTGTGGAGAAAGCAAGATCAATTTCTCTAATAGTTTTATGATTTATATGATTCTAATATTTTATGTCAAGCGACGTTGCAGTTATTTAATTCACATAAAAGAAAACGCTTGCTCTTTTAATAGCTGAAAAATCAGCATTTGCAATGTCAATTGAAGCTTGATTAAATGAATATTCTCATTAATGATGTGCAGTGTAATACGATGTTCTTCAAATCAAAGCAACTACCATCTCTTTTCGAACCTGACCTCTGTATACGCTCAATGGCCAAACAGTGATCAAAAGGGTAATTGTGGTTAAGGTACAGTTTTACAAATCCAGGATGTCATTAGTCGAGTTTCTATTTTCCCCCCAACGTAATTATTCTTGTTATAATTTGTCATAAAATTACAAGCATACCCCCAAATTTTATCAAACAAATCTATAAATCCCCTAAACTTCCCTGGGGCGGGGGTGGCTCAGTCGGTAGCGCGCCAGGCTTGTAATCTGTAGTTCTCAGGTTCGAGTCCCAGCTGGGTCAGCGTTGAGATTTATCTCCGCAAAATTCCCCGCCCTGCCCACGGTCAGTAGGGGACACCGATGGGCTTGGAAAGGCCGCCGTCCGTCGGATGGGACGTTAAGCCGTGGCCCCGTGTGCGGGAGAGCCATACCCTGTGCACGTTAAAGAACACGCTGGATGGCCTTGACGGGAGGCTACCATCTGTCTCCCAACAGCTGGTAGCTTCCCGTCAACAGTGGGTCCCCTCCCCCAACCTTCTCTGAGCCTTCGGGGTCCATGACCTGGCCATTTAGCCCATGGTGTGCAAAAAAGTGCCGCTCAAAGGTAAAACAACCCAACCTAAACTTCCCTCCCAAAAATATGTTCCCCCTAGATTTCATCCCAGATGCTAAAAAACTAGATCAAGGGGGTGGGGTGTGGAGGGCTGGGGGTGAAGCCCCAATATGTCAACACTGGCCTATCCTTGGAGCAAGCAAACCTGTGGGACAGATTTGAATTTCTCAGAATCACTCTAGACCTAACTTTAACGGTTGAAAGTTACTCAAAATGACGCACCAGGGTTGCCACCAATAAATTTCAAAGAACGAATGCATCAATTAATTTATTTCTGCTTTGACGTAATACAGCCATTGTTCAGTTTGCTGGATAAAGAGCACGAACGTTTCTGTGCAAATTGAAGTCGTTTAAATTAAGCACGAGGAAACACGGGATTCTTTGTTGAAATGAACGCTTCGAAAGCTAAGAATTCAGATCGGACATTAAAATCATTAACTTAATTTGAAAATATGCAAAAGATAATAAACTTATAGCTCATAAAGTATGTTAATAAATGTTTAATATATTATGTTAAGTAATAAATAATGTTTTAATACAAATGTTTTAATAATAGTTTTTTAGTAGTACCTATACATGTTTGTACAACTTAGACTATATTCATATTTCTTTTGCTCTAAAGCTACATATGCCTGTCAAACTCTATCCGAGGAACTCTGATGAGTACGAAATGATTTGAAAAATTTTATTTTCTGAGCTAGGAAATATGGTTTTTCAGTTTAGAAACTTCTGAAGCGGTGCGGGATCATATTTTGTCTCCCCTAAAAGAGAGGGTGCAAAATTAAACCCAGGGGTAGGGGATCGATTGGAATGATTTTTATACAAAATGAAAGCTTGCAACGTGAGGTATGCCATCTCCTATATACTTTCCAAAGTTTCCTGAACGAGGACCTTCCCTAACGAGGATGAGAAAAATATTTCTCAGGGAGGCTTGGCTGTTTTATTTCAGAGTGGCATTTTTTTTCACACAATGGGCTAAATGGCCAGGTCACAAGAACTCCGAAGGCTCAGAGAAGGTTGGAGAACAGACCCACTGGAACAACTGTTGGGAGACAGATGGTACCTCCCGTCAAGACCTTCCAGCGTTTACTTTAATGTGCACAGGGTATGGCTCTCCCACACACGGATCCACGGCTTAATGTCCCATCCGATAGACAGCAGCCTTTCCAAATGCATCGGTGTCCACTACTGACCATGAGGCAAGACGGGGAAGTTTTGCGGAGATAAATCTGAACATTGGCCTAACTGGGACTCGAAGTTGTGACCTACAGATTACGATCCTGGAGCGTTTCTAACTGAGCTACCCCCTCCCCTCTGAGTAAGGCGAATTTATTGTTATGAGTTTTATACTAAATGGTGTTTTGCGACATGGCGAGTGTCATCTACTCTATAGTTGAAAGAGTTATAGACGCGAGCAACGCCGGGTAATCTGCTAGTTATTTAAAATTATTTGATAACAAAATTAAAATTTCAATACTATTTGGGACGAAAAATATTAGAAAAGCTAATACACACTGGAAGATTGTGAGAAATATCATTATAAGCGCAAAGAGCCATCGTTAATTAAATATAGAGAATGCATAATAAATACTGAAGAAAAGGTTAAAATTATGATAAAAAACGTAATTTTAACTTAACAAGACCTAACATTAACGGTTGAAAGTTACTTCAACCGTTAATGAAATTAACGGTTGAACCGTTACTTCAACCGTTAATGAAATTAACGGTTGAAGTAACCTGTGTTCCTTCACTTATTTTTTCACTTATTATGTTTTCACTTATTTTTTCTTCACAATGCAAGAAATATTTGAAAGTTAAAATATTTGTATTAAAATATTGTATCCGAAGTCGTATGTGCTATTTTGAGACCGGCAGGGTTCGGGCTCAGCCCAATAAAGCTCGAGCCCGAACTCATCTCTAATCCCTAAACCAATTCCATGCTGCATCTTGGTGATAAATGTTGTTTTTATGTTCTTAGCTCCTTTTTCTGAGCAATGATTATTTGTTCTCAATAAATTCGCAATAAATAAGAATATTTGTGCAATGCAATTTTTCGATAAAAACGATCGATATATTTTTGTATTATTATAAATAATGATTAAAAATTTAAATTTCTGTTACATTTTGGCACTTACAGTATGCAAACACGCATTTATAAACTTCTCATTTACCTGCAAAATACCGCTCTTTTGCAATTTTGTCTCGATATTTTTCCAAGTAAAAATAAAAATAAAAATTTGCCATATGTGTTCCATTCAAAAAACAACGAACGGCAATGACGGGAACAGAAAACTGATACTTCTGAAGGAACCAAGGGATTTGTTCCACCAAAATTGGCTAGAAAAGGATACATCATCTGGCGAAACTGTGGAGGAGGAAGAGAGGATAAAAAATGTGATCGTAAAGAGAAATGCAGCTGAGATCTTGGCAACAAATGTAGTAATCCGAATGTGTGTGTGTGCGTGTGTTGCAGAAAATTTTTCTATACTTTCTGAACCTTAAAAAATCACACATTAATTCATTAGAAGCTCTAATTGATTTTATTTTAAATTTAGGATGGTAGTGTACAGCCGCTCTAAAAGATATCCGAACACTATGGTTGATTACAGAATTCAGAAAAAATATCTGGCAACGATTTCTTTAGAAATTAGGGATCTGGCAACCTTCGTGTTCCATTCAAAAGAATCTGGCAACCTTCGTGTTGACACGAAGGTTGCCAAATTACTAATTTCTAAAAAAAATCGTTGCCAGATATTTTTTCTGAATTCTGTAATCAACTATAGTGTTCGGATATCTTTATGAGCGACTCTACTACTATTTTTCTGGATTTAAACGAAGCAATTGTTTCAAGTGTAATATTTATTACTCAATTTGAAAGTAATTTATTGAAACAGAATATTTCTTCCGAAACTTACGAAAGCATATAGCGAGAGGTATGAAAATAACACAGATTATTCCCGAAGTATGTCTGGAAATATATACCTAATGGAAATCTACGAATATCCATGCCTTCTTAGGGGCAACAAACTCAGGAACCTTTGAACTCTGCAGCCAAGTATGGTAACTGCTCAGCTACTCGAACTGTTCAAATTTCTAATAAAATATTTAGAAAGTTTCAGTTTTAATAAAAGCGTGGCCAAGCAGAGAACGTGCCGTGGAGCAAAGAAGTCTAGAGTTAAAATCAGGATCAGCAATAAGGAAAAAAAATATCTGGAGTCAAATCAGGCATGGATATATCTCTTCTGATTTATTTTTTTCTTTCTGCTGAGGAAGCCTTCCTGACAGATGTGCCTCGCTTCTGCCTTCCTCGCAGATCTTGCCTTTCTTCACAGATCGCTATCCTTAGAAATTTTAGTAGGAACCTGTCAGAAGTCCTGGTCAAAAGGGCTTCTACAGATATTTATTTACGGAAATATACAATACTTGAAGCTATCACACAGATACAGAACGATGAATTTAAAAATTACAAATTAATTGAATAAAACAGCAAGTGTATGTATGTTCTTTTTCAAGGATCGAGGAGGAATTAGGCCATAAAAATACTTTAAGATTAAATATCTAAATTGAAATAATGTGGTTTTACCTCTGAGCACAAAATGAACTAAATGGTCAGATCAGAAGGACCCCAAGGGCTCAAAGGTAATTAGGAAAGGGGACTCATTGGACAGTTGTTAGGAGACAGGTGGAAGCACTCCGTGGCGTTCATCTATAGTGTTCTTTAAGTTTCCAGGTGTTCAGTTTTAAGCCTTTGATCCAGCGTCTCTTGGTCCAGCTCCGATTTGTGGGTTTATGCTTCATAACAAAGTTATGAGGTTAATAATGCTCACTTTTATTAGAGTTTTCCAATTTGTAGCAAACTTTCATGCTGTGATTGTCTACCAGCTTCAGTCGCATTCTCCAGTTAACAGCAAAAATTATGAGGCAGGGGCCGTCTAACTGAAGTTGGTTTCCCCGTTTCAAACAATGCTGTGGAAGTTATTGTTAGTACAGAGAGGCAAAGGATACTACTGAGTACCTTAATACAAATTGTACGCTTCGGCACTCTCAATGGGGGCGGGGGGGGCTCAGTCGGTAGGACGACAGGCTTGTAATCTGTATGTTCCTAGGTTCGAGTCCCAGCTGGGTCAGCTTTGAGATTTATCTCCGCAAAATTCACCGCCCTGGCCACGGTCAGTAGATGACACCGATGGGCATGGAAAGGCCGCCGTCCGTAGGATGTGACGTTAAGTCATGGCCCTGTGTGTGTGGAGAGCCATATCCTGTGCACGTTAAAGAACACACTGGATGGCCTTGATAGGAGGCTACCATCTGTCTCCCAACAGCTGTTCCAGTGGGTTCCCTCCCCCAACCTTCTCTGAACCTTTGGGGTGCCGTTCAGAGGTAAAACAATCCAACCCACTCTCAAAGATTTGTAATCGATATAAACACCTCACGTCAGTCAGCATTGCGCATTCTGAATATTTGACGTCGCTCAGCATCGTGCGTTTGACTGAGACGCTGCTCCTCTAATGGGAATGTGCATATCTCGGAAACAGGACGATTCTTAATGCATGCATTAGTGATGAGTTCGGGGTCGGGCTTTGTATGGCTCAAAATAGCGCAAACGACTTTGGGTTGGGGAACAGAAAATTTTAAATTTCAAATATTTCTGGTAATTGTAAAAAAAAAAACATTAAAAATCCAAAAAAATTTTATTATAATTTCTACCTTGCAATAAGTCTTTAGCAATTAAACGTAAGCATCATGCAACTTTTGATTATTTTTTATGCATTCCATATTTTTAAATGAATGGCTCATTGCGCTTATAACGATGTTACGCACGAACTTTCAGTTTTTGCTAATATTTCAAATACGTTTGTTACAGTTTTTGTCATAAACTGACTATAATTATTAATATAAGAATAAAATGAATGATTAGTGACAATAGATTAGGGAAAAATGTTTTCACCAATCGAGCTCGGGCGGGTTCGATCTCAGCAATTGTCAAAATAGTTCGAGCTCCGGGGCACTTGGGCCCAGAAGAATCGAGTTCGATTTCATCTCTGGTGAGCATGATAGAAATTTATGTGTCACCGAAAGTTTTCACTTTTGAATGGCTAGTGTGCATTCGCGTTTTGTGATTCATGGGAATGTTGCATTTACCGGGTACAGGGTCGAATCTTTGGGGAGGGGGCTATCCACTTGCCCCAAAGGATTTGAGACCTTTCAAAGTGCTAGTAATGGTAACTTTTCATGCATTTTTCAGGAAATTTTTTAAGACTTGTTAATGGAAGGGCGAAATGTTACACTTCATTGGAAATCCAGTCTCTCCCCCCCGACTTTTTTTTCATTTTCCTGTTAGATTGAGTTTCTTGCCCCCCCCTCCTCCCCTCTCAATATTTTCCTAGATCTGGGTGGTACCACGGCCTGATAGAGAGTTGTTTTGACTTGAGCCAATTTCGTTTCAGTGCGTGGTGTATAGCGCAGTCTGATTTGCTGCTCTTGGGAGCACTGCAGCTTCAGTGTAACGCCATGACACGGTTACAGGTTACGTGCTCATAGCATTGGATGCAGTATGGCTTACCAGAGTGACTGCCATTCCTGTTCAGGAAAAGATGCTATTTTCCGTCGTATTTTGCTTACGGATTTTTAGTCACATGACATTGGTTGATGAAGAATCAGGATAATACACTATGTACAAGTAACGTCACTCGCATCAACTTGTTTCAACGTACACTGTCGTTTTCAAGATGCTAACTGAGAGCCGATCTTCCGCTTTATGTGAAGTGCCAGGCAGCTGGTGTGACTGGTTTAGCTTCTTCTTACATTTCAAGTTCTGGGTAGGGATTGAAGTCAACTGTGGATGTTCCGTATCCTCTGCGTCTTTGAAGATTGCTATTTTTCAGCTTTTCGTTTACTACTATCTAAATTCTTTTTTATTTTTTAATATTCCTTTGCTAGTTATCCGTTGCTAATTATTCTTATTTCTTTACTAATTTTCCCTTTTATTTGCTAATTAATCCATTGGGATTTTGTTACTTTCTTTGTTGGTTTTACACCATTCATTAATACTTTCCGTAGATAATGAGACTCTGATAGTTCGTCGCTAATGCAAGTTTCTCTGTGATTATATAGTATTAATTGTTTGGTGATGGCGTTCTTCTATTAGTGGTATGCTATATGTATACTTCGGTATTCAAAGGTTACTTCTCGCGGCTTCCTTTTATAAGTTTCAAATTGCTTTTGCTTTTTCAGTTGGGACTTGTGTCCATATGTTCGCACAGCCTTTTTCAATTCGTTTGCTAGTCAAGGCATATTTGGTACTGCTGAGCTATAATTAATTGTTCGGAATAATGGATGTGCATATATAGGTTACAAATAACATTTTATTGTTGTCGTTGTTCGTTTTCTAGCTGACGGACGTATTTGGGTGGATTTGCTGCGATTGCTTGTTTAAAAATGTACATATGTATATTTTCTTTATTTAATACTTTATTAGTAGAAGGGTAACGCACAGTCCTTTAAAATTCTGCTTTGATTTCTGATGGGAGCCTTCTTTGCGTGTACATGGTAAACTGATATAAATAGTTGGGTTATTTTATCTCTGAACGGCACTTTTTTGCACGCAATGGACTAAATGGCCAGGTTACAAGAACCCCGAGGGCACAGAAAAGGTTGGGGCAAAAGGATCCACTGCTCAGATGTTGGGAGACAAATGAAAACTTCCTGTAAAGGCCATCCAGCCTGTTCTTTAACGTGTACATAGTACAGTGCCCCCTCCCCCACATGGAGCTTCGGTTTTACATCTCATCCTGCTGACGGCGGTCTTTTCAAATCCATTGGCATCTCCTATTTATCGAGGAGAGGGTGGAGGTTTTAGTGGAGATATTCTCGATACTGGTTCAGGTAGGGCTCGAACCTGAGAACTGAAGTTTACGAGCCTGGACCGCTACTAACTGAACCACACTCTCCTCAAAGTAAAATGTATAAAAATATAGTAATTAGTTTTCAGTATACTTGAGTTATGAACCCATTTATTTCTAGTTTTATTATTAAGTCCAGGAAAGCCACCTTTTTTCTTGTTCCTTATTATACATTTCATGATTGGCAGAACAGTCTACATTTGGCTACATAGTGTATCAATATTGAGATTTCGATCACTATCGATGATAAGACAATATTCAACGAATCGTCGAGAGTATACTGTACTATTCTTTATTGCTGAATTATTTTTTTCTGTATATGCTGGAGGACTATGTTTACCATAAGACCGCATATGAGAGGTTCCATCTGGACTTTGTTTACCTGTTTATACATTATCCTGTTTACTTTAAAGCAATTATTCTGCAACAAAAATTGCAGGTTTTGATGATGCCCTCGTGGTTTTCATGGAGATCTCATGAATTTGTTCCAATTTATTCTTAATCAGCTTGATTATTCGTGGTATAGGCATATTAGGGTAAAATGATACCGCATACACTATATGATCAAAAATCCAGACACTCGCTCATCCACAATCTCCCGGTAACAGGAAAGGAATTAATATCACGTTGGTCTACCTTTGCTGCTATCACAGCCTACACTCTGCGGGGAAGGCTTTCCACTACATTTTGGTACGTTGCTGCGGGAATTGCCTGCCATTCTGACACAAGAGCATTAGTGAGGCAGGTCACTGATGTCGGGCGGTTCGGCCTGGCTCGCAGTCGGCGTTCCATTTCATCCCAAAGGTGTTCTATGGGATTGAGATCAGGGTTCTGTGCGCCAGAGTGCTTGGTCGGGTTTTATTATTCTCTCAAATATATATTTAAATTAAATGCATGCTGTCAACAAAAGTAGGTAAATTACTTCAATTTGCTATTGGTTTCAAATTTGATCAAAGTCAGCTTTCAACCAATTTATTTTTTAATTCAGCCAATATCAATCACTTAAATAGAAAATAATTAATTTTAATAAAGAGCTCTGATTTTGACAACAATCGTTCCCCATCCTCCTCAAAAAATAAATAAAAAACTTTTACCATCAACCAATTTTGTTTTTCTCATATAAAAAAAAACGTTTTTTATGTAGAAGGATAAAAAAAAATATTTTTTTTTACCAAGTAGATGATGATGTTGCTGTAATAGCTCTAAACTCCATTTAATAGTAGTCAGCGTCTTTTCTCTCTAGGGAAGGTCTTCACAATGAAAAACGAGTGACAATGGACAACGACCAGCTAGCTAAGGACATTTCCGGGTTGTACAATCTCCACAGAAGAACCGTGAAAAAAAAGTACTCTTAAAAAGAGAACATTTCTTTCGATTCCGATGGACACCTATCTCCCCCTCGCGCTATCCTAGCCTGTGATAAATAGTTTCATTCGATGAGAGCGCGGAAGGCGACGGGCGGTAATGAAGTCATCAAGTGGTCAAGGTCGCAGATCTTTCGGTTCGAAGCAGCGAGGGCATAAGCACATACTTGACGTCGTTGATGTCACACGGTATATAGCATTCGGAGACTCATCGGGAGTGGATTCGACGACGATAGCAGACCCAGACGTCGCGTTTACTGCAGTGTAAAAGGGCAAACACTTGGGAAGTCTGTCACGATAAATAGTCTTCGGGGAGTGGATCTGATGGGAAGGAATGAGTAGCGTAAAGAGAAAAGCGCTTGTTAGCTTTAAAAGGAGTTCACAATCAATCCGTGGAGAATGGAAAAGGAAGAATGCCCAGTGAGAGTAAAAAAAAATTAATCATTTCTTTTGGTTGTTGTCATTCGGTTATGGAGATTTTAAATTTCGACGGTAATGCAGTTGTATTAGGCAAAGTTATTGTTTGGTTTTAAAAGTCAAGGTTTTTTATTTAGGGCTCAAATGGTAGTGCACCAGTCTCATAATCTTCAGTTCCCAGGTTCGAGTCCCTGCTGGGCCAGCGTTAAGATTTACCTTCGTAAAACTCCCCCCTCCTGCCCTCGATCGTCAGGGAACACCGATGACTTGGAAAGCCCGCCGTCCGTCAGATGGGACATTGAGCCATGACCCCGTGTGCTTAAGAGTCATATTATGTGCACGTTAAAGAATACGCTGGATGGCCTAGACGGGAAGCTATCATCTGTCTCCTAACAGCTGTCTAGTGGTCCCTTTCCTCCAACATTCTTTGAGTCTTCGGAGTCTTTGTGACCTGGCCATTTAGCCCATTGTATGCAAAATGTGCCACTCAGAGATAAAACAATCCAACCAACCCAACTAGGCTTCCATTTAAGGTGGTAATTCGATTTGCATATTCTGCATATTAAGTGCGATTTTAGTTCCGATCACAAATTGTGCATTTTAACTGTGTTACATGTAAAATCTGAATTGTGCATTTCAACTGTGTTACATGTAAAATCTGAGTTGTGCATTTTAACTGTGTTACATGTAAAATCTGAGTTGTGCATTTTAACTGTGTTACATGTAAAACCTGAGTTGTGCATTCAAATTCAAAATTATTTTCGACTAGCTGAACGTACTCGGCGCTGCCCGGGTGTCACTTTTAATCTGTATATTCTTATTTTCACAGCACTAAAGGTAAAGGCTCTCTCTCTCTCATCATTAGATTTTGTAAGATTCCCCTCCTCCCCAACACTTTAGCACAGATTTTCAACAAGAAGAAATTCGCCCGGTGTTTGCTTGGATCGTTGTTGACGTCAGCAAGATGTCTCATAACCAGTGGCTTAGTTTCTGCGAAAGCTATCGAGATTTTTAATTCCGTTACAACAGATTTTGCTGCTCTATGGCTTCCGTGATATTTTCCTCACGGTCCAAATTTCTTGAACAGTGTCCCCCGTGTGCTCCAGTGATTGGTTTAAAAATCAGGTTACCATTTGGTCCGTGGCTTCGTTTGTACACAAATTGTGAAAGCTCGTGTCTCACTTTTCTCACTTTTAATCTGCATATTCTGTTGTTTTATCACTAATGGTTAGTTTTGTGAGTATCCCCCCCTCCCCCCGATATGTTATCACAGTTTCAACACGAAGAATTTCCCGGTGTTGTAAAGGTCATTGCTAACTTGGCGCGCGCTTCACCGAAAGGTCCGAAATTTCGTTGACAGGTTCCCCCTGCCTGACCCCATGTTGGGTTCGAAAATCAGTCCTAGCTGCAATGGCATGCCTAAATAATGCCTGTGGAAATGTGGGGAATCTGGCAACGGCAGCAGATTTTATTTTCTCTCTTTACTTTCACACTTAGGGAGCAGTAAATGGCAACAATAAATTTGACATCGATTCTCTTTTCCCGTAGGAATAGCATGGTAAATATTTTTGCTTCTAGCAAGTTCCCATTTTGACCTTCGACCTGAACTTTGGCACTGTAATCCGAACCACGACCAGAAACATTCTCTGAAAATTTGAAGCGTGTACGTTGATTTCCCGATAAGTACTATTTATAATTATTTTACATAAAAAATCCCACTAAGCCGAAGCTTATCAGCGGGAATGTATATGGTTTTGACAGATATGATGTAGATTACATCAATATCATAAAATGAAGGAGAAAGAAAAATAAAAAATAAAAAAAATTAAAACCTATAAAATGTCAGATTGAATCACAGGATGCTAATTTTAAATTGTTACGATCCCAGATTTTGCTTATTGAAAGGGGTAACCAGAGGAAATATTTGAAACGCATTAATTAATGATATGTAGTTCAAAGTACTGAACATTAAAACCTAATGCAGTTTCAATCCCAATTGTGAATATCCAACTAGGTGTGAGTGATATCTGAAGATGTGTATCATGTCTCTCTAATATATTTATTGTTGCATTTGTATTGTATTTTGCCTGTTATAAATATTTTTATATATTAAGTGTGTTTTTAGAAGTGCTATTGTCGGGATGTGATTCACGCGCTGTTGCTTTCGGGTCTGAGCTGGCTGCCTGCACAGGCTGACAAGTCGAAAGACCTTTACCACCATTTACCACTAGCCTCGGGAGCGAGCCGGGCAAAAATAAACAGAATAAACAGCAGTCTTGAGCAACGCTGTCAAATAGGGAGGACTTTTGAACACGCGTCGCAGACGCCGCTCTTACTCAAACAAAACTCTTAAAGAGAGTGTTCGATTCTATGTGAGAATCAAGGTTCGGTTCTTGGTGAACCAAGTACAGTTCTGTTTGAACTGAGGTGGGTTCTGCGTGAACCTGATAGTAGGCGAGGATTAAATATCCTTCCTCCGAGTTTGAGGTCGGTAATGCGAGAATCTACAAAGGGCAGATCTCCAGCTCATTACATGAGTGTTGGCAGCAGCAAAGCAGCAAAGACCTACGGAGCCGAGAATAACACTCTCGTGCGTAAATTTTTGGACATATCTCTATACATCACTTGGCGCAGCAAGTTTGAGGCTTACGTCGGTACGGGTGTAACAACCCACGAACCTGTTATTTAATCTAAAAAATGGTGAATATATTAAGGAGCTAAGTGATCTCCTCTACTAAAGAGCGACATTTATGTCATCGGAGTAGCGACACAACATTCGGCGCAGTTCAGTTCAGCATCATAAGTAATTACACGTGATTTCATTGATTAAAAGAAGAAGGTGCGTTGTTGCATTACCACCGATTACCACATTTGGCACAGTTCAAGCAGGATATCTAATTTCACGTGACGAAAAAAAAAATCTGCGTCGTTCCCTTACGACGGATCACCAAAATGTGAAATTCATATATGACGGTAGTTTAAATCACAGTTTGTGTGTATTGAGTATGGTAGTAAGTTGAACCAAAGGGTGTATTGAAATATATTAGAGATTTGAATTTCTAAGAAACTTGATGTTAATTGAAATTCTCATCATGTCTAAAGCAAAACACATGAATTATTAAGAACAGAAAACTAAGAGGGAATATTTATGACACTACAGTGTTAGTTTCCT
The DNA here is from genome assembly GCA_038380435.1 of Ryuthela nishihirai. Lineage (NCBI taxonomy): Eukaryota > Metazoa > Arthropoda > Arachnida > Araneae > Heptathelidae > Ryuthela > Ryuthela nishihirai. Next base: position 22,391,008 of record JAWZYU010000009.1, on the reverse strand, counting down.
CTTATAAACTCAAGTTCATGTTGTTCCTAAAACAGACACTTCTAGTGATTTGAAATAAGCAGAAAAAAAAAATCAAATACATAGGAGAATTACGAGCACCAAGTTTAAATTGAAAACTGTCCAGAAACAGGTGGGAGATTTAAAAGTTTCCGAAGTAGTCTGATAATAATGTAAATAAATTGAATTGCATACAGTGCTTATTCTTCATAAATTACTTTATATACGTTATTTTTAAATGTGAAATTATCTAAAGAACAAGTTCAAAGTCCAATGCCGTCGCCTACCTCTAAATCCGCTCTTCCATGATGCAAAGTTGTAGTAAAGGCAAATGTATCTCCTCTGATTTAGTCAAAAATATTACCTACAGAGTTATTATAGAGGAATACCTATACTTTAGAATCTATATTTTATGAAATGATTAAGCAATTTTGTACAAAAAATGTCAAGAAACTCTCGAAGTTTTGTTTTGTATTTAACAGACTTCAGAGTGTGGCTTCAATCCTTGTGATATTCAACTTTCGTCCATACTCTGCCCAGCATGTCAGGTATAACACGAGTATTTGTAATGATTATTTCCTTTAATTGCTCTAAATTGCGAATCTTTTTCCAAATAAACGACGTTTTAAATATGTTTCCTACAAAAAATAAAAAGACGCAATGGTGTCAAATCGGGAATTCTCAGGGGCAACAAGATTGGGCCACCTCTAGCAATCTAGAAATTGGAAGTTTTGGTATTTAAGACATTACACGTGACATTAATTCCACGTCGTCATAAAAGGGGAACTTTTGAAGTTTTTTGACATTTTGTACACACAATTACTTTTATTATTTAAATATTTAATAAAATATAGCACTTTAATACGGAATTCTTTTCTAATGATCGGTATTTATTATAATCTTTTTATTGTTTGCCTTCTTATTTTTCGAAATTTTCAGCACTTAAACAACGTGATTTGCATTTTAAAAGAAAGAGTGAGAGAAGTACAGATACTGGACAGGAAAATGGAAACTTTCCCATATTAAGTCAATGGAGAGTTAAATTCCGAAGATCCGTAATTTCTTCAATAAGCTTTTTATAGTAAAATGGGACTAGTCAACAATATCTGTTGGTTATTTAAAGAGTTATGGTGAAAAAGAATTGGATGAAAAGAAATAGAACGAATCCAAGTGGAGAAGCGATAGAATGAAATATAGGAAAATAAATCGAAGTGTAGAAGCTATAGGAACAAAACTAAATCGAAGTTGGAAAAATATAGGATAAAAATGAATCGAAGCTGAATATCGAATATAATCGAAGAGAATAGGATAAAAAAGAAGGAAGCGGATGAAAAAGAACGAATCGAACGGAGAAGGAAGAAATAAATAAAATTATTCGAGTGGAGAAGTATTATGATAAATATGAATTGAGGTGAAGAAGGAACAAGGTAAAAATGAGAATGAATCGAAGCTCAGAAGAAATAGGATATAAAAATGGAGAATGAATCTTAGAGGAAAAAGAATAGTGGAGTAAAACTGAGAATGAATCGAAGTGAAACAAGAATGAGAATGAAAGATGTGGATTGAAGGTAAGGAAAAAAAATATTTAGAGCGTTTTAATTTTTACGAGCAGGAATAATGAGGAGAATAATCTGGTCTGAACAAGGGAGAAAAAAAATGTTGCTTAGTTTTTATGATCTAATTTTATTTTGATATTTTTTGTTTTGATGATTTTTATGAGAATTTTACGGTGATCTATATAAGTCTCGAATTCTTGTTTTGAGAAATCCAGCCATAGAGCCTGAACGGGGTAGTGTACCAGAACCTTCGGCGACAACACAGATATCAGCACATTGATCAAGCACACTGATCTATCAGCCTACCAATATGTTTATCGAAATATTTCCTAATTATATCATCACTAATGTAAAGGTGGAGTGGGAACAAGTTGAGTTAAAAAGGAAATCTATTAAACAAATACTTCAACAGTTATCTCATATAATTTTTTTAAATAGGTATGTATTCCGTAAATGTTCAAATAGTTGCCCGGGCTGCAATTTACAATTTCTTGCTTGTATCTGGCTACTACCCAGGCTACTCTTAAGGTTCCGACCTAAATTTGTCATATACGGTGAGTTAGATTGAACAGTGAAGATTTGCATAGCAAAGACACTCAAGACGCTCTCTTATATCAGAGGTAAATAGTACTCAACAGAAATGAATTACGAGGGACATTTTGAAAATATTTAGGGAACGCGAGGCAAATGTTTTAACCTTAGGAACAGTCCAGCAGATTCCTGGACAACCGGTATCCCTGTCTGGACTCGACTACTATTACTATTAGGAGTTCAATGCTATTATTTACAATTCAAGAACGGGACATTATATGGGCACCAGCTTCAATATGTCATATACAGTATTTCAAAAACTTATCTGTAAAAGAGAATAATAACAAGTCATGACGAATTCGGTGCAAATTCAGGGAGAATGTAATAAAAAAAGCACTTATGACAAAAAAATTTAATTAAAATTTATAATGAAGAAATGAATATTAATTTAACCGTTATATATTTTCTGAAAATAGCACTTAATGGTAAGATAGGAATAAACATCGTTTACCACATTTTAAGGCATTCTCTTACCTAATGCTCTCTCCTATAATGTTTCTCTAATGACTTTAATATTCTCTTGGCTGCTTTCGTATCAAGTAAGATGAAAAAATAGGAAAATGTAACTGAATATTTATATAATGGCTGCACATAAACATCTTATTCTTGAGTGATAAAGTATAAAAGTCCTTTAGAGAGATAGAAAAAATTTATCGCCTTTTTTCTACTTAATTAGCATAGTTAGTTAAACAAAGATGCCTTGAGAAATGTAAACTGAGAAGAGAGCAACAATGGCACATTTAAGCTGCAGTTACACTTGCTAATTGCTTTACAAAGTACAGGAGTTGCAAATACGAACAGCTATACCCTGTCAAGTTCATTACATTTCGCATAAGTAATGCCAAGCATCATTTGAGGTCATTAAACAAAAGTATGCCTGGCAAAAAAAGTGTTAGACAAGGGAATGATGGATTTCTAATGGAAAGCTGAGAAAGCATAACACTAATTGCTTTAAATCATCTAAGGCCCGAGGGTACTTCAGAGGAAAAAGTTTAAAATTGACTAGAGACAGCGTTCAAGAACTCTAGTTTCTATTTTTCTTCCTGACTTGGAGACATAACAGAAATTAGCACTGTGAATAAAATGGTCAGTTGAATTGGGTCTATGTAAAAGTTCCGTATGATTGAGTTCATCTGACACATTTATGTGACTGATGGAAATGTTAAGAAGCGACATGCAACATTTAATATGTGTAGTTTCTGACGGTATTAATTTACTGTACAAGCTAGAATTCAGAATATATATATGTATTCTGATTTCATTGTATTAAAATATCACTGTTCCAAATAGGAAAATGTCCATATTCGGAAATACAAAAATAAGATATTTTTAGTACTGAACTAGCTATACCAGAGATGATGAGAGTTAAACAGAGTAAGTGAAAAGGCAGTTTTTCCAAAAATTCGAATTTCCAATTTCCCTTATTATACACTGGTTTCCATAAATTAAGAAAATCCCTATATTAAGTCAATCGGGAGCTAAGGTCAAAGCTCTATAACTTCTAAAATAAGTTTTTTTTTGTTTTGAAAAATGTGAATGCAGATAAATATCTCAATCAAAGAAATCAATATCTCGATTTTCAACAATATTCGTTCAGTATTTAATGAGTTATGGAAGTTTGAATGTATAACAACAGCAATAATCTTATAAAACTTATACAAAACTGAAGAATATTGAAAGAATTCTTTACAGAAAATTCTAAAATACGAACTTATTTTATTAAACACTTTGACACAATACTTATTACTAAGTTTTAATTAACTTCTGAAGTCAATTTTTGGGGCTGGCATTGTTATCGCTAAAAATTTAAACTTTCATAACTCATTAAATACTGAACGAATATTCTTGAAAATCTAGATATAGATTTACTTGATTGAGATCTTTATCTGCAATCACATTTTTTAAAACAAAAAAATTATTTTAGAAGTTATAGAGCTTTGACGTTTGCTTTCCATTGACTTAACATAGCGATTTTTCCTTAATTTATGGAAACCAGTGTAAGTAAGATGTTAGATATTTAAACTTAGAAAGCTTCTGAGTTACTTGTCATAAAACGAATTAACGCAATCACTCAGAATCGACCGTAAGTGGTTGTTGCCTGCCAGTTGAACTACGCAGATATGAGGATTGACATCTTTATACGTTTCATTCCTAATCTAGTGCTGGAACGGTGTATGCTTAGTGTAACTGTGTATACACCGTTTATAATGTTTACTGAAGCCTGGGAAAATTCACTACACACGCTATTCGCGAATAAGCCTAAAGCGCTGGATGGTGTAGTTGTGGTTCAATATATATTGACACTCCCGTCACCATGTTCTCAGTGAAATTTTTAAAAACTCAATTGAAACTTCGATCGTTAGGTTTATGGAGACTCTCTGGATGGCTAAGATATATTCCGAAAACGAAACAGAGCTACCATTGAATGCTTCAGACATTGCAAGGGAAGTGATAGGCTAAACGAAATGCATTGGTAAAATTTTAAAGATTCGGGTTCAGTTCTTTTTCTGCTCATAATTTATCGAAAACAGCGAAACCTCTGATTCAACGTGACCTTTGAGTTTTTGAAAACGATTAGTTTTAGTGTTTCTTCAGATTTTTTCAGTATGTATATCATTCAGTCGTCATACCTTTTACTAATATCGTAGAGCAAGTTCGGATCTAGGAAGCAGGGAAGAGACAAAGTGGGCGAATGCTCCCCCACTTTTGAGAATACTAATATCTTAAATAGAGTGGAGAAAAAATAATAAATCTATAGTATAGTACTCATATTTAAACAAACTATTTTACTTACCACTGAAACAAAGGCATATATATATACCGGAGGAGCGTTCTGGTTCGATCCAGTCACCTCCCCTTCCACCCCTCCACTGTTCAGTTTTATCTCGTTTTCAAGGAAAACGAGATGTTAGTTTCGCTTTGTCGTCTGTCTGTTTCTCTGTCGGTCCGTAGACATCAAACGTTTTGTTTACAGAGATAAATTAAAAATTCTATTTTTGTGTGTTGGAGAGGTATTGATGAAAAATTGCGATACACTTTTCGAATATCTCTAAAGCTATAAATTCCGCCCTCTAGCGGTGGAAAAGTTGAAATTTCCAAAATTTGAAACGAATATTGCACGCGATGTATTTATGTTAGAAATTTGAAATTTTGGTGATGGAATGTATAAGTCACGAAATTTACTCTGTCAACAATAAGTTGGCTCTTTAGACCCAGGGGGAGGGGGGTTGGAAAATACAACTTTTTTGTTTTAGCAGATAATTGTTTGTATATAGAGCTAAATGAAAAACATTATTTTTGGGTTAGATAGGAATTGATAAAATATTATGATTCGGACTTTCTGAAGCTTTCGAACACTATAATTGCACCCTCCAACGGTGAAAAAAAATTCCAAAGTTTCAAAAGAATATTGCAATGATATATTAATGATAAAATTTGAAATTTTGGTAGTAGAATGGGAACGTTATGAAATGTCTATTGGAAACAATGTAAAGTGATAATTAGAAAACTCTATTTCAATTGGATTGGTATTAATAAAATATTATAATTCGCGTTTTTCAAATACTTACATAGATAATTTTAATACATATATGCACCTTTAGAGATTACTAGATATTGAACGATACAGTTTTTATGACGTTTTTCAAATAATATATATATAATATATTATATGAATTTAAAATTTAGTGATAGCTTTTTAAGATATATTCAACTTACTATAATAACTACCCATTTTTCTGAGAAAAGTGTAGTAAATGCAACTTTTTAAAATTTAAGAATTAAAAGGCAACTTTTTAAAATTTAAGAATTAAAAGGCGAATACCTTTATGTTGTATAATTACTAATTATATACTATTGACATTTTTCCTGTTATCCGCTAGCTCAAATTAAAACTGTTAAGTAGTGAAAGATTAGGCAAAGGAAAATTTTAATTCTCTTTGAAAACGAGATTCTCATATTCGCCAGAGACCATATGCGTTCTTCTAGTTATTTTAAATCTGGTCCCGTTGTAAGTACACCTAGTAATATAATAGTAATGCATTAAGTACCAAACAGAGAAAGGTATGATGTATTACATTTATTAAAAGTTTAATTTTCTAAGTCGGTTTTTTGAAAAATCAAAACAAACTAATGGTTTTGCTTTGTTGTCTTTTCGTCTGTAGACATTTGAGTTTTTTTTTTTTTTACTTTTAAAAACAGATTTAAAATACTCTTTTGGATGGATAGGCATTAACGAAATCTTACGATTCGCATTTTCCGAATTTCATAAAAGTTAATAATTGCGTCCTCTAACAGTAAAAAAAAGTTGAAAACAGTAAAATTAAAACTGATATTGCAAACGATCTATTTAAACTAGAAATTTGAAATTTTGGTTATGGGGTGTGATGATCACAAGGTCTACGTTGAGAGCAACGATTGTGCCTCTTAACTGCAAGGGAGGGTGGAAAAACCCAAGATTTTTCTTTTAAATAAGCAATTATTTTTATGTTGTGTAATAGTTAATAAAATATTACTATTTGCATTTTGTGAATCATCACATTACTTCGAATTACCACTGGTGCAAAGTCAGAAATTGAAATATTTAATTATGCTTAAATCTGCAAAAATAATTTGTATAAAAAACTACAAATGGTGCAAAGTCAGAAATTGAAAAATTTAATTATGCTTGAAAATGAATATTCCACATTCGTCAAAGGCGATATGCTATTCCCATTGTTATGAATATTTGCCATTTCAATGCTAGGCACCCCAGTACTATTCTATACCCTAGTAGCCCCAATGTGCCATTAACGCAACGGTATTTAAACGCCATTCGAACAAATCTTGTCATTTGTCTGTCGAGTATTTCGAACTAGTGCGATGGGTAAAGGCAATAAAAAACGTGACGAAATTAAGACAAACTGAAGTTCTTCGCGCGCTCTTGATATATCAACTTCGATAATGTTTCACGTGATGATGTGCGATGCATCTATTTTTCAACCTAGAGCAATTTAAAGCAAAGAAATTATCATAAACGTAGTAGCGATGGGAATTTTCTGTGAGCAGATGGTGGCAGGTGGAGGCGCCATCTGTACTTCGAGTAGTAATGAGAGCCGATAGAGCATGGAGTTGGATGGCTGAGTTTGCAGGAAAGAAAACGAACCTCATTTGAATAACGAATCATCAAGACGGTATTCATTTAACAAGTGATCTGACACATTCAAAAACTAACTCGAAATCGATCTTTCTCTGTTACTCAGACGAAATATTTCAGAAGAATTCCGAGGAGGAATTTAAATGTGTTCGAATTGTTAGAAGGAACGGAGTCAGTATGATATTTCCTAAATTCCAATGATTTGTGGCTCGAAATATTTGCACCGAGATTAATGTCGCTTGCAGAGCTTAGAAATATTTCGTTTCGATGTGTTTTCTTGGTCGATTAAAGTTGTAAATCATTCTGTCAGCGATGTGAAATTAGATGAAATCAGGTGCAATTTCGCGGGTTTATAGTGCCCAGGTAATCAAGAAACTTGTTGAACAAATGTTATTCTAAACTTCAGCCTCAACGTCTTCATTACGAACCTCATTAAGGACAAAAACTGCAAAGAAAACTTAATTCGTGTATTCAAATCCATTAATTTTCCCTTTTGTACATATATTTCTTGTAGTTATATATATACACACACACTCCTAAAACACACAAAACAAACAACAATAGACAATCTCTTCATTAAGGCAGAGTAAAGACGAAGTCAAAACTCATGACTTACAAAATAAGCTTTTATGGCAAAATGATACTGAATATAAATTATCTAAATCAAATGTATCTTCAACTTCATTTTTAAAAGTATTCTTTCAATGTTTAAAAATGTTATGAGTAATAAAACATAAGTTAAATAAATGTATGAGTAATAAACATAAGCCAAAACATGTGTGTAGTTAGATGGTCACCTAAACCTTAGACGAAACCAATTAAGTACTCCAATCACATTCCATTAATCATTACAGATTCTTAACTCTTTAAACACTAAATATACTCTTGAAATTCTAGATGTAGTTAATAATGATTAAATCTTTATGTTAATTGACATTTTTTTACAAAAATGGGTCTACTTCTGACTGAGCTTCGAATTCCGATTTTCTTCAATATAACATTAATTTTTTTGTCCCAGAAAGTATTGATGCAATGACGTCTCTAGGCTAAATAAACTAAAATTAAATAATTCTGTTATTGCATATTCGAAATGGAAGTTCCTCGAATTTAATTCCATTATTCGAACAAACTTAATATTTTAATCCAAAATGTCGCAGAGGCTAAAACAGAATCCGTCGACATTAGAATTTTCACTTTTCGCTTCACGGTTGACGCCAAAATGGTATTTATTCTAATTGCCAATTAATAACCGAGATACCGTCATTAATTACCTAGGAATTGCGTTCGCTTTAACCACGCGTAAGATGCAATTTCTGTCAATGCAGCGGAGCAATTTGCTCTGACGCCCAGACGCGCACTGAACGCCGCACCTGGACGGCCATATTGCTCCACCCATAATTACCGAGAAAAGTTCAGCTCTGCAAATTATAGTGGAAGAGAACCTAGACTTAATTACAATTAAAATATGTAATCAAGAGTGGCGACGTTCTGAACATTAATCGACTTGATCTGTTATATGCGTACGACCTTTTTTCTTGATTTAATTCTTCATTTCTAATTTGGAGTCGTCCATGAGCGACGAAGACTTACGGCGTCGGTAATTAAAGCTAAGGAAGTGGTCATCTCTGCTTACGATATATATCGTTCGTCTTCTACGTTCAGACAGTCATTAGTTTTGCTTACGTTTTAAGCTTCTCGCACGCAAGGAGAGGTGACGGAGCTACACTGTTCCAAGAAAGACTCCTTCGGAACTCTAGGAGTTGAATCATGACGTTAATTAACAACGCCAAAGCTTCCTGGCGAGACTCCCATCGAAGAGGTGTCCGAATAACAAGTGATCCAAACGCTGAATTGGGGGCTGGCAAAAGAAGAACGACGCACTGCTTAGCCATTACGAAATTGTGAGCTGGAAAAAACAATCTCAGAGGCGTTTCCTTTAATTCATTCACTTTCATTAGAACCGGCTTTTTAGTTTAGCTGACGCCAGTGCAAACTGTTTCCTCAGAGTTTCCCGTTTAAAATGTATATTTTCGGTACAAATTAAGTGAACAATGCGGTGCACTGCTCATCATTTTCTCTGAAACTAAGTCTAACTTTTGTTTTGTGAAAAAAGTTTTCCGATAACTTTGTTCATGTAATAATAACTTCGCCATCATTGAATCATTGCGTGGCAATAAAGTTGAGATACTCGTTATTAAATTCTGCTTTACAATCGGTGAGAAATGGGACATCGATGATCTTGGAGTAGGCGCCGTTCGTCGGTTCGTACAATCAGCCCTGGTTTTCCATAAGCAAGCTATATCATGTGAACGTTAAGAACACGCTGGATGGCTTGGCAATAGGATCCCATCTGTATCCTTACTGCCCACCTACTTCTGAACCTTGGTGTCATTTTGATCTGACTAGTATGTCCAAAGTTTGAAAAAAATTGGTCCACGTACAGGTAAATTGAGCTAATCCAATTATATGTTGTCAGATTTGTTGCTTTGAATTTGATATTTCTTTTTGGAATTTCTTATTCGTTAAATTTTTAAACGAATTAATTTTTTATGCTCTAAGGCAAGAGGCTTATTTACATAGAAAAAAAAACAACCAGTAACATTGTTACTGAAGTCGAAGTAAAGAATCCAACGCAAAAAGCGATTTTTTAAATCAATCTGAAAATTGACTGAAACAGATTAAATATTTTCACTTATTAACATTTTTTCTCCTTCTTATCTCTTTGCAATTTCGGAGGAGTAGATGTCACAGATGTCTGAACAGAAGGATAAAAAAATGAAGAAGCTCCCAGCGTTTTTTAATCCTCTGTCTTTACTGCTCTAAGCTTCTTATCTGAACGTTGCAGCTGTCAGAGACGTGAAACTGGTCACAAGACTGTTATTGTAAGTGAGAACGATGTCTGCATTGCTAATCTTTATTTTTTCCCCATAATGATGCTGTGGCTTTTAAGTGAAACACAAAATCAAGAATGCCTTTAAAATTGGAGAGGATTATTTTCGCCTTCCCAATAAGAAAAACAAATCCTTTAACCGGGTATAAACAAGATGAAAGACTTATTGACAGGTCATTGCGAGTAGTAGTCAAAATAAGATTCTGTACTCCTTTGTTCAGTTATTTCCATTACAGAGTTTTAAAGATTAATGTCGAAAGTAATAAAGCTATGTTTCCCTCTAGCTACAAATATTTTTTTCATATTAAGTAATAAAGTTATTAAAGTAATATAGTTACTGCTCATTCGAATAGTATGCAAGACACATATCTATTTACTTCGTATTTAAAGAGAAATGGTGAAGATATTTGATCTTGGCAAAGCTCATTGAATGCTAATTGAGTTGGGATTTTTAAAGTCTGAGCGACACGTTTTTGCACACAATGGGCTAAATGGCCAGGTCACAAGGACACCGAGGGCTCAGAGAAGGTGGAGGAGGGAACCAACTGGACAGTGTTAGGAGACAGATGTTAACCTCCCGTCAAGGTCATCCAGCATATTCTTTAACGTGCATAGGGTATGACTCTACCACACACGTGGTCACGGCTTAACATCCCATCCGAATGAGGTGGCTTTAATGGTAAGCGGAGACTTCGTATGCAAAAGAATTAATGTTAAGAGAAAGATTCGTATACAAGAGAATGAACATTAAGCGGAGGCTTCGTATTCAAGATAGGAAACTTTAAGCAGAGACTCCACAGATAAAATAATGAATAATTAAGCCGGGGTTCCGTATACAAGAGAATGCATATTAAACGGAGGCTCCGTATATAATAAAATGAATATTAAGCGGAGGCTTCGTATAAAATAGAATGAATATTAAACGGAGGCTCCGTATTCAAGATAGGAAACTTTAACAGAAGTTCTGCAAGCTAGAAGCTGAACGCTGAGAAGACTCCATATATAAGAGACGGAACATTAAGTGAAGTTCCTTATGCTTTAAATGGAGGCTGTTGGTGCAAATAAGTAACCTAATTATGCTTTAAATGGAGGCTGTTGGTGCAATAAGTAACCTAAAGAAGCAGTCTTATAAAAAAATACCTATATCAATCAGATAAAGATACAAAAACAAAATAAAAATATTTTGACATAGGATTGGGTTGTTTTAGCTCTGATTGGGATTTTTTTGACATACAATGGGCTAAATGACCAGGTCACAAGGACCCCAAGAAGACTGGGCAGCTGTTAGGAGACAGATGGCAGCCTCCCGTCAAGGCTATGCACAGATTATGGCTCTCTCTCATACACAGGCCAACGGCTTAACCAACGGACGGCGGCATTTTGAAGCCCATCTATGTCCTCTACTGACTGAGAGCCGGGTGGAAAATTTTGCGGGGATAAATCTCAACTCTGACTCAGCTGAGGCTCGAGCCTGGGAACTGCAAATTACGAGGCTACCAACTGAGCTACTCCTACCCCTAACGCAGGAAGAGATAAAAGAAAAATAAACTACTTAAAATAATTAGTTGATAAAGCTCGTCTTAAGCTAGAATAGAGAAGCGTTCGCAACCGTGTAACTATTTAAAAAACTTATGTGGAAACTTCGTTGTAAACACTTTTAAGGTTTCTATCAAATCCGTTTCTAAATCGATTTTTCAACAATAATCGTTGGAACATTGAACAATATCCTCAATGATAGCAATATATCTCAAAATGTAATGAAAATTGCGTAATTAATAACTGTTATATATACAATCGTTTACGAAAGCAGTTGTCATTTTTAATAACGCAATAATTCTTTCGTAGTCGTAAATTGTGGCAAATATTTTCATGGAGTTAATAATTGTTACGAAAAGTTTTAGTTTCTCAGATTTTGAATACTTGTGGTATATTATTTGAAATTAAGGTTTAGGAAGTTTGGATGAAATGTTTAATTTGTCTCTGCTGACATTTTCCCCATAAGCAGTTCTTTTTTTTTCTTAGTTACAAAGTCTTCACTTTGATATAAGACTTCTTTGATATTAGTTGTCTTCAGTTTGACCTATCATTATGTCCTTGTCATTTTGCGCAGTCAGTATTCAAACGATATATATTTATGCAAAATGGGGCAACCAATAAAGGGGAATGGGAGAAATTGTTAACTTTAGGAAATTATTAGTTCATCAATCTGCATTAATAAAAGCATCAACAAATTCCTCAAACTTACTCCTTTTTCTAAAATCCTGGCTATGCCAATGTACTTGCATGCTGTAATTTTAAATGCTTCTTCATTATTTAACATGAAATTTGAATTATTATATATGTTTAACAACTTTGAAGTTAACATCGCAGGTTTCTTATTCATTACTACATATTTAAAATCTTTACGGATATTCTTGAGAACTATTGAGTAAAAGAATGATGTCGCAAATGACTTTCCTTTTTTTTCCCATTATTTTCAGATTTAAAATTATTTTTAATGCCCTGTTCATTTTTGTGTAACATTTTTGTTTCTAACGTCAATTTTTAACGTTAATACAATTCCAAATCGATAATCATTTATATTAAAACGATTGTATATAAATGATACAAAGAAAAAATATTTTATATGTTAAGGAATATAATTGATATTCAAATGTTAATTACCTATTATTAAATTAACACCCGAATATCAGTTATTTGTATATTCCAGAATACAATAAACAATTACTATTTGGAAGGATCACCAATTGTTATCTACATTAATTAACTGAAATGCAAAAAATTATTGCTAAAATTTAAAATTCTGGTTTATGAAAGGAAATGTGACTCCTCCAGCGAAAAATATTTTTTTGGATTTCAATTATTAAATTTTGAACCGACATATAAATTTAAACGATCATTTTACATATAAAAATAAATATGATATATCAAACGCCGGGACATATATCATAGCCTGCGCTTGAATTATATAGTTGGCTAATAGCGCATAATTTGTGTATAATGGCCTTTTCTGAGACTGGGATGCCAAACATTTGTTTGGAGGTGCGGATTCCCTTTCGTGAAAACTGATTTGCATAGTTACTTCAGGAAAGTGTTTAATTTGGCAAGGAAATATTTGTAAAATTTCTCTATAAAAACTGGGAAAGTTTTTTTATACAATTTTTATGTAATCAAATGTTCGTAAATTAATTAAAAAACTCAGTGAAATAATTGTGCAGGTCTCAACTAGTTTCAGTTTGTAGCATATCCTTGAAATATAGACGAATACAAGCAATAATTTATAAACTGTAGCCATGGCTTCTATTCGAACATTTACACTACAAATGTGCACAGTATTATGACTGTTATTAATAAAACATTTTATTACCCGTAAGCAAATATATTTTTTAAACGTTTTATGGTTTGTTACACTTAATTTTTTTCGTCTTTTGGCATTTAATTGTTTAGTTCTTTGCAACAGAATAGCATTTTTTTAAAAGAAGAAATAAAAAAATGGATTATATATACATATGAATATCCTAAATAAAAAAAGCAAAAAAAATATATGAAACAGAAAACTGTTGCTTTCAATCCTAGCTGCTTAATTTCTATGTAGAATAACATATCTGTATAATTATTGCATAATTAATTTATACACAGAAAAATTTAAATTTTAAATTTTATTATATTATCCACCAGCGAGTAAGTTTAAACTTTTCTGGCACATTAGTAATATGTAATAATTTTTGAAAATTTTTGTTCACTTAAAAGCTAAGTAACAGAACAAAGCAGACTTATTTATGATCGCTGTCCACAGATGGCAGCACTACAGGTAACAGCTGTAACCATATAAATGTTGTCTAATGATTCATCGCTAATGTAACTTAAGAAAACTAATGTACTAAATGTACTTAAGATAAATATATAACGGTAATTGACAAAATCAGCTTTTTTTTTCTTGACTATTGCAAATTAAAAAATAAGTTTTCCCGCTTTTAGGCCGCATTGAAAATTTGGCAAAAACCCTCCTAAAAATTATCCACGTTTCGAATTTAGTAACAGTTTAACTGTCAATAACGTACGATTAGAAATCCGAACAGGTTTACATTAAAGGATGATTTGATTTTAACGAGCACTGCAGGGTTCTAACTTTTCACACATTTGTCCTATTAAAGTCACGAAGACCCCCAGTGTCTTGAATTTCATGCCTTGTCCTGTCGTCACTGAAAGATTTGTCAGGACCAAAAATGTTCCATATATGAGTAGACCTAACGCATTGAACTGAAAAAACAATTACTCATCAGAACGTACCACTAAAACCATATTTTCTGGCTGCTGTTCACTATATTCCTTTGGTTTTCCCTAGAGCGGAAATTTCCACATCCGAAGAGGATGGGTTGTTTTACCTATGAGCGGAACTTTCTTTTGCACATAATGGGCTTAATGGCCAGGTCACAAGGACCCCCGAGGGTTCAGATTAGGGTGAGGGCGAGTACCCACTGGGAAGCTTTAAGAAGACTGATGGTAACTTCAGGTCAAGGCCATCTAACGTGTTCTTTGGCGTGAACGAGATATGGTTCTCTCGCACAGCGAGCCGCGGCTTTACGTCCATTCGACGGACGGCTGCCTTTCCAACCCCATCGGTGTCTCTTACTGACCGATGGTAGGGGTTTTGCGGAAATAAATTGGAACGTTAGCCGAGGTTGTACTCGAACCTGGGAACTACAGATTACGAATCTGACGCGCCAGCGACTGAGCCCGAAGAAGATGGGAAAGGGCACCACAGATTTGTTGCTTTCTGGCTCGCTGCGCAAAAAGATCATTTGAAACTGGACCTAGCTGTACTCATAATTCTCATCGACAGAACGGGTGATGATTCCCTAATTGAGCAATAACTGTCGTAGTTTTTCTTTTAAATTTTCACTCTAAGATTACATTTTAATATAAAATGAAAAATTTAAAGTTATGAGTTTTAAATTTTCTGTCTTATTCCTTTTTTTTTTCTTTGCCTTTCACTCTCCTCTACAAAACGATGGATTCCATTTTGGAAGTTTCGAGTCCCAACTAATCAGCGTTGAGAAATTTCTCTGCTAATTCCCGTTCTACCCTCTGTAAGAAACCTAATTTGGAAGACCACAGTCCAATGGGTAGCATATGAAGCCGTGATTCTGTATGCAAGACAGTCGTACCCAGTGTACATTAAAGAATACGCTTAATAGCTTTCAAGAGAAGCTTTCATGTGTATCATAACAGCTGTCTGATAGATCCCCTTCCCCAAATTTCTCTGAGCCTTTGGGGTCTTTGTGAACTGAACAATTAGCCCATTACCTGCAAAAAATGCTGCTCAGAGATAAAACAACCCAACCCATACCCAATAGCTTCAATTTTCAAGAATATTCTATGTAGTTATTTATTAATCTTAGCAGTCACGTCAGCCACTAGAGTGAAAACGCGGATTTACTATCTATTGGAATTTAAAAAAAAGTATATTAATCAATAAAAGTCATAAATTATTTAACTAAGTAGTACTTTTGTTCACTGCCTCCTTCGAACACAATCCATTCTTTTATTCTGCTTTGCCCCATACCAAGGACAAAACCCAACGAACATTCCTGTACTGAAGAAATATAAAGTGTCAAAGCCTATGGTGGAAAATATTCGCCACTTACGACTAATCGCATTTTGTTTTTTGCTTCGCTTTATATTGCTTTACGATAGTTCACTGGGTATGAAGAATTTATATGTATGATATGAATAGAGACCTTAAAAATGTTATTGGTTGCTGCCTAAAAGTTCTGATGCAAAAAGTGTACTGCAGACTGCGAAAATAGGCGACAACTTGAATTATTACAAGGCGTCTGAGCCAGTGGAGGGTGTGTGACTAAACTGTTTGTTGAAGCCTTTGACTACTACAAGGCAGAGCCCGGATGTAGGGAAAAAATGGGGAATGCCTGATATTGAATTGCACCGAATAGGACTGAAAATACGTTTCGTGATGCATATATTCTTTTTTTGGGGGGGGAGGGGGGCTATTCTCAAAATGTATTATTTAACAAAAATTTTCGGAAAAGGAAACAAAAGAAAAAACTCCGAAAGGTGTTCTTGTCTTCTCTGCTTCAATTCAGTATTTTGCCCCTCCACTGTAATAATTTCTTATATATATATATTTTCCCTCTCCGTTCTAGTACTATTTAAATAAAAATATTTCTCAAAATTATGTCTAATAAACAGGGTGAATCTGAAAAAGTGGGCAAAACTTTACGGGGTGGTAGAACGCAGCTATACGAGCAATATTCGTCATAGAATGTATGGTCGGAACGCAAGCGGTGAGAAGTTAAAAGGTAGTTTTCCACTGTCACATTTAAAGAATGAACACAAGAAGGGGAGGAGATACTTCAGAAAACATTTTATTAACAGGAATGTAATTGAGGTACATGCTCAAAGAAATTGCTCAAAAGAGCTGCCGCCAGCTGTAATGCAGGCTTCACACCTGCGGGATAGGGACCGACGCACATTTGCGAAGACACCAGGCATTTCCCGAATATCGCCGGCAACAACGGCGATCCTGGCGACTAGATCCATATCGGTTTCAAAGGGGCACTCGTAGATTAGGCTTTTCATATGGCCCCACAGGAAAAAGTCCAAACACGAGAGATCCGGCATTCTTGGTGGCCAAGATATGGGACCACCTCGACCAATCCATCGCCCTGGGAACGCTGCATGTAAAGTGTTCCGCACATCTAAGCTGAAGTGTGCAGGCGCACCGTCGTGTTGGAACCACATTCTCGACCTGCTGAGGGTTGGAATCCTCTCGGCAATCCACGGTAGAAATGCCGTTGGGTGCGAGGACCGACCCTTTTATACCATTTCCAACGCCACCTAGCGGCTCGCCGTTTGCGTTTCGACCATACATTCTATGACGAATATTGCTCGTATAGCTGCGTTCTACCACCCCGTAAAGTTTTGCCCACTTTTTCAGATTCACCCTGTATATAGATTTACTATTTTTACCTAATATTCCTATTCATTTGTCGGTTTGTGGATTTATCAAAACAGTTTTTCCACCATATCTTTCGAACGGGACGGACAAACTTTTTGATTTATGTGTCAAATGAAAGTTTGTGCCGCGGGAAATGTAGACTATTAAACATTTACCTCACTTTTTTTTTGCCCCTAAAAAGAAGATATATTAAAATGATTGCCCGTGTTATCTTCTTAGTTGGGTTATTTTCCCTATGAGCGGCACTCTTTTGCACACCATGGGCTAAATGGCCAGGCCACATGGACCCCGAAGGCTCAGAGAAGGTTGGGGGAAGAGACCCACTGGAAAAGCTGTTGGGAGACAGATGGTAGCCTCCCGTCAAGGCCATCCAGCGTGTTCTTTAACGTGCACAGGGTATGCTCTCCCGCACAGGGAGTCACGGCTTAACGTCCCATCCAACGGACAACGGTCTTTTCAAGCCTATCGGTGTCTCCTACTGACCGTGGGCAGGGCGGGGAATTTTGCGGAGATAAATCTCAACGCTGACCCAGCTGCGACTCGAACCTGGGAATTGCAGATTAGGAGCCGGGCGAGCCAGCCACCCCCCACCCCTCTTTATCTTCTGAATGCGAGTGCCGAAAGTAAGGGGCTATGCGTCAAATAAAAGCTTATGATACGGGGACTGTCATATATAAATTGACTATACAAAATTTATCTCCCCCTCCTCCATGATCTCTTCTCCTCTAAAAAAGGGGAAATACGAAAGTGACTGTTCCGCTATATCTGCGGAATGCGAGAGCCAAAAGAAACAAGCTATGCGTCAAATGAAAGCTTATGATACGGGGACTGTCATATATAAATTGACTATACAAAATTTATCTCCCCCATGATCTCTTCTCCTCTAAAAAAGGGGAAATACGAAAGCGACTGTTCCGCTATATCTGCGGAATGCGAGAGCCAAAAGAAACAAGCTATGCGTCAAATGACAGCGTGACATGAGGAATACTACATGTTAAAAAATTCCACCCCTGTTTCTTCTCTCTTAAATAAAGGTATATATAAAAACGATTGTTCCGTTATATCTTCCGAAAGCGAGAGCCTACAATTACTCGATAGGTGTCAAATAAAACTCTTATGAAGACCTTCGGAGACTGTTTCGAATTTTCTCCCCAGTATTCTAACCCCTTCCCCTCCCTCAAAAACCGGACGGATTTTCAGTAGGGTGGACCTTAACGACTTATATCTCAAATTAAAGTCTGTGACGTATTCAATGTCATTGGTTACCTTAAACACGACTCCAAAAACATGAGTAGGAAAAATGTCTATGTTTACGAGTTACGTTTACTTTCAATTGATATATTATCAATTGAAACTTTCTGAAGGTGGGTGTTTTTAGTGACAAAAAATATAAACAAATCAAAAAAATTAAAAATGCCCTGTGCGCCCTAAAATATAAAAAATAAAACTAAAATTAACAACAATCAATCACTGAATTCGCATTCATTTCAAAGGAAGATAGGGCCCGACTTGCTTATTCAACAAGAGTTTCAAGCGCCCTATCTTCTTTTGAAGTGAATGCGAATTCAATGACTGATTGCACCATCGATATGCCTTTAGTTTCACTTTCTGCATTTTAGAGCGCATATGGGAAGATGTTTATTTTTTTAAATTTTTAATTTGTTTCTTTTGACTCCGTTTCGAATGTAAATTTATATTTATTATTTTAAACTGAATTTCTCGTAGTAAATTAACATAAACCAGGCAAGGACTCCACTATTCCATCCAGCTACCGCCCTATCAGCTTGCTGTATACAATTAGTAAGCTTTTTGAAAAGATTCTGCTCAATCGTATTGACGACTTTCTTGACTGCCACCCTATTCTGCCTGAGATCCAGTTTGGCTTCAGGCGGAATCGATCTACTGAACACTGGGTCCTTAGGGTGGTGGAGAAAGTCGCCGAATCCCTTAACAAAAAGGAGTCCGTTGCAGCCGTCTTCCTGGACGTGGCCAAAGCGTTTGACCGCGTCTGGTTGGACGGTCTTTCTCACAAGCTTATACAAACCGAAGTTCCATCTGGGCTCATCTGTTTGATCAAATCACATCTCTCCAATAGGACATTTCAAGTCCAAATTAAATCTGTCATGTCTAGAAGAAGAGTCATCTCTGCAGGTGTGACTCAGGGCACCCTTTTGGGTCCTACACTCTTCTATTTATACTTATTCGATTTATCTTCCTTTGATCGTATTCATCTTGCACTTTACGCAAATGACTTTGACTTACTATCTCCCTCCTTCGGTCCTGCTATCGCTGTGAAGAGACTGCAGTAGAGCTTGACCGAGCTGGGCACATGGTACGAAAAATAATGGCAGATAAAGATTAACTCTGACAAGAGTTCTGCAATTTTTTTTACTGGAAAGTGTATTATGATCCCATTTGCCTCCATTTACAAGATATTCCCATTGACTGGAGTGATTCAGTCAAATACCTTGGGGTTGTTATACATAAGAAGTTAAAGTGGGACTATCACATAAATAATGTAATCTCCAAAGTCAATTCATTGAGGGGCCAGCTATACCCATTCCTTAGGAGAAATTCCATTTTAATGATTGATCATAAGCTTTTACTCTATGATATGATCATTAGACCGGTGATTATGGGCGAATACTACACCCACCAATATTCGTAAGATTCAGGTCTTACAGAACAAGATTTTGAGAACTGCGGTCGATGCCCCCTGGTTTGTCACTACAGACAACTCCATAAAGATCTGGGCATCGACCATATATATACACATATAAAACGCACCTCAAAAAGATTTTTTGAGGCTGTAAGCAATAATCCCAATGAGATTATTTCTTCTCTGATTCTTTACGATCATACTGTTTTGAACAAGAGGCCTAAAACGGTAGCGTTTTCTTAGGAGACCAACCCGTTTTAGATTTCTTATACATTTTAACTGCTATTTTTAGCTTTTCTTATGTTTGCCCTTAGGAGCCCACCTAAGGTTGGTTTGCCTATATATTATGTTCTTACTCATGACAAATAGGCATATCTTTAAGATGGAGATGGTTAGGGGTAAAATTATTACCCGGTACATCGAATATGATTATACCATCTACGATCTACGTAGTAAATTATCACTTGGAAAGTTGTCTATTTTGGTTATGCCTAATTTGCACTATTAATTTATTATATGTATATATTATTACATATATTAATTTGTTTTAAACCGAATTGTAAAGAAACATAATGACAGTACCTGAGATCGAACCGTAGACCTTTAAGTTACAGAAAGTCAATGCCTTTAGTCCATTGAGCTAAAAATTGCTTGTAATATGTTATGTTAAAATCCTTAGTAGAAAAATGGTCAACGCATTTGCATTTTCATATCTAACGTTGTGCTTAAATTCTTCATACATAAGTATCTTTCCTACGCGAAATAAAAAAAATTGGCAATCCAGTTCAAACATATCTTATCAGGAAAATTTAGTCTTGTTGATCTTGCCACAGTCAAATGAAGATATTCGACAAGAAATAAGATCTTCAACCATTGGTTGCACTGATAGATTCACTCAATAAAATCTCACAGGCCACTACAAAATGGTAACCTGCAGTTCATCGTTATTCTATTTTTGCGCATTTGTGTCATCGCTATATTTGATAATACTAAGATTTCGAACTGTGGCGCTAACGTTTAAATTCTTATTGCCAATAAGAAAGCAGCTAAAGTAGCCTTGATTCGCAAAATAAACGCTGTGATTTTCTACATAACATGTCAAATAATGATTACTAAGCGAATATAAAAATTATATTATGTTGATTTAAATAAGATAAATAATGAACACTAAATTTGAAACGGGTTTTATTTTTTGTGATTATTTTTTGTGGGGCAGTGCATCAAGTGACCCAATGGACGAGCCGTCCTCGTCTGCTCAGTAGTTCAGGGATGGTACAGTCGCTCAAAAAAGTATCCGAACACTATGGTTGATTACAGAATTCAGAAAAAATATCTGGCAACGATTTTTTCATCAACTGTAGTGTTCGGATACTTTTTTGAGCTACTGTACTGGTGTATGTCAGCTTAAAATAAGTTACTGACTCAAATTAACGCGTTCCTAAGTATTTAATCTCTATTAAGGTGTTTAAATAACAGGACGAAAACGGGTGTAGAGGAAAAATTGAATTGTCATGAGCTGGGTGGGATCTGAACCCATGACCTCCTGATGACATTGATCAACCTAAAGACAATTTTTCTTCTACACCTACCGTCATCCTGCTACTTAAACGGCTTAATAATATTTAAATACTTAGTATAATTTAATACTATAAAACAATGATGAGCTGTGGATTAATTTGTCTAATGTATGTTCATTGGTAAAAGCACTTCTTTAAGAATTTGTCACACTAATACTATTTTTAAAAACAGAGTTAAAATCAGTTTTATTCTACAGTAATACTGGTTTCCATAAATTAAGGAAAATCCCTATGTTAAGTCAGTGGGAAGCTAACGTCAAAACTCTATAACTTCTAAAACAAGTTTTTTCTGTATTGAAAAATGTGATTGCAGATAAAGATCTCAATCAAATAACTCAATATCTCGATTTTCAACAACATTCGTTCAGTATTTAATGAGTTACGAAAGTTTTAATATTTAGTGATAACATTGCCGGCCAGAAAGATTTACCTCGTAAATTAATTAAAACTTAGTAATTATTGTATCAAAGTGTTTAATAAAATAAGTTTGTATTTTAGAACTTTGTGTAAAGAATTCTTTCACTATTCTTCAGTTTTTTATACGTTTCTTAAGACTGGCATTATTATCACTAAATATTCAAACTTCCATATTTCATTAAATACTGAATGCATATTGCTGAAAATCGAAATATTGATTTATTTCATTGAGATCTTTATCTAGAATCACATTTTTCAAAACAAAAGATTTGTTTCAGAAGTTATAAAGCTTTGACGTTAGTTTCCCATTGACTTAACATAGGGATTTTCCTTAATTTATGCAAACTAGTGAACCAGGAATAATAAAACGATTTGTTTTTAAAAAAATCCTGCGCTACTAATAAATCTCAGCAATAAAATTGGCACTACTGACCCAATTTAATATAGGTAACTAATTTGTTAAATTATCATCCTCAATTAAAAGAATTTTTTAAAATGTGTTTTAACAAGTGATTTTAATTCCTTTTTCCCATATTCAGGAGGTAGGGGATGCTTAGGGTACTAGAGCACCACTTCTCCTTAAATTTTTGAAAGCTAGAAATGGAAAAAATGGCACAATTGTTCACTAGCGCAGTTCAAGGGTTTGGTAAAACGCCAAATTAACTGAAACTGAACAAAAATATACCAAAGCAGTTGCAGTTTGTCAGGGTATAGGAATAGGGCGTGACCCACCACTAGTTTTTAATCTGCAAACAAGAAAGAATATATGAAATGAAACAGTGATTAGTAATCAATGAACTTTTGGGTTTCTGCACATATAATGTGGTTGTTTAACAAAGCAAACTACCTTTTGTCGTTGAGAGAAATATTCCTTCTACATAAACTGTTTCAAATGCATATATGCAAAAAAAAAACCACCACCCCGACACCCCAAATGTTTCACCACTACTCTAGGTGGCGTGTCCAGGTCCCTATCGAGGCTACTGAAAAAGAAAATAGGTACAGCAACATCCTAAAAATATCTTACGTTCAGCACCCCCTTAAAATATACTAGTTTCAGCACTCTCCAAAAAATTCCTGGATACGCGCCTGCAGCAACTAAGTTTTTTTTTTATATATTATAGAGAAAAGGTTCTTCGCAAATGCTTTCGACCAGAGTTGGGGGCTACCTTCCGCCAATTGGCATGATCATTGCGTTGGTTGAATGCCGTCCAGGGCTAAAAATTGATTCACAATATCCAAAATATTGGGGAAGATCGATAGATGCTTAGAAGGTTTCAGGGAATATTGGGATGGATGTGATATTGGTGCATGTTGAAGTTGTACTGCTTCTATTTGCGTTAAATTTCCCTTATAAATATTAAAAAACCAGATAATGACATATTCAAGTCACAATTGTTGGTTTATCTGGTACAATAGAGTATAATGTGGTCCAGGGGTCACTTGAATTGCTGCCCACGTGACTGTTCTTTAATTTGTTTCATAATTTACAACAAAGGAGAAAAATAATAAGAAAGAAAAACAAGATAAATGTATAATTATTTTAAATAGAAATATTCCTTTGTTAATATTTTTTTATTTCTATTGTAATTGTAAAAAAACTACTTCTTTTAAAACAATATTCTAACATTTACAACATAAATGGATGAAATTCACCGTTAGTTTCACGTAGATATCAAATGTATAAGAAACATTGTCTTGAGGGCCAGTGCAATGCGAACCAACGACCTCCTAATAACATGGAAGATGCTCTGACCACAGCTACTGGCCGCCGATCACAATCGCCTTTATTTTGGTGATATGAACTTTTCTACCTAAAGTACAGATTACTGTCTCTTGAAGTCGTGTCTTTGCTGTTTACAAAAAACATCCTGAAGTAGATGCAATGTATGTCATGTGTATACTACTAAAAAATAAAATAAATATATCCTCAAGCAACTGTTTGCCACAGAGGTCTGACAGGAGCCTGTCAGTTTATACGCCACAGTAGAAGGTCTGAGAGGATGGCGGAACCTCATCAGAAAAACGACACAAACATCCCCAATCACTTAATAAATTTCTCGACGTTAGTATTAGAAATGAGTGTAATCACTCTTAGCTTCACGTCGATGTCAAAATTAGAGAAAAAATTGTCTTGGGCAGGGTGGGATACGAACCCACGACCTCTCGATAACATTTCAGGTGCTCTGACCTCTGAGTAGCGTCCGCCGATCAAGACCGCTGTCAAATTGCGAATTACTTCAGAATGATGTTTGTAAACAGCAAAGACACTACTACTAAAAGACACAGAAATATGTATTTCAGGTAGGAAGATTCATATTTTCAATTGAAGAAGATCTGGATTGGCGCCCGGAAACTCATCAGTCAGATGACTTGACATCTTATCAGAAGGTCGTGAGTTAGTATCCCAATAAGTTCAAAGTAATTTTTCCTCTAAATTCGATATCTAGTGAAACTAAGAGAAATTGCATTAATTTCTGTTGAAACTAATGTCGAGAAATTTATTAAATGATCCTAAGATTTATTTTTCTCAAGAGAAAATATTAGTCACTTTTTTATTCCTAATTTAGAGATTAAGTGGCCCTTGTGTTCGACTTGAAAATATTTCTTGGCTAATGGAACGAAAAGAGTTGTACCACACTGATTAGTATGATACCACATATAGTTTGTTCTTATTTTTAAGCAGAGGCGTAGACAGGAAGAGCCAGGGGAGCTGAAAATTTGTTGATATTCCTGTTAATATAAATTGATGAAAACTGCATTTATAATTCTTAATTTTGTAAGTAAGAAAAAGAAAAGATTAAATTTTTAAGAACAAAATTTCCCAGGAGGTTATGATTAATCCCAACTCTACTTCTCTTGACACTATTTTTAATTACTATTCGCGGAATGATAGCAACTGCAAATAGATAACATCCACAATGTGCTGGAAAGAAATAAACTTTATAAAGGGCACTTCTTAATATTATGAAAAATTCGAAACCATTTTTGGAAAGTTATAAAAAGCCCAGTCTAAATTTTATTAAATATTAAAAGTTTTTTTGTCTTTTTCAAGATTAAAAATTAATGTTCCTTTTGAAAATCACTAAAATTGAATGTTCTCCTGAACACTAAAAAATAAATAAAGACCGTCTTTTTCATAATTCATCTTTTTAAAGTTGTAAAAAGTGAATTCCACCGTATCAGGATAATAAAAATTACATGGGCTCATCAGACCAGTATTCGTCGCTTGAAAGTTATAAAATTTTTAAGAAATCTTTTCTAAAGATTAAGGAAACTTAAAAATTTTCCTCTGCAATATATTGCTAAATATTTAGAGCTCCCGCTGAGATCTTAAGAAATATCAAAAGCCATCGACCTAAATTCATTTAAATAGCCTTTTTCTGAATAATAAATCAATCAATATTTTCCTTGAAAAGTTTTAAAAATATTCAATGCCTCATTTTTAAAGTTATAAGAAATCACTTTAAGATTGTTAAACATCAAAATGCATTATTCGAGTAGAAAAAGTGAATGGCCTTATTTAAAAGCATGAAGAAATCACCGGCCATATCCTGAAGATTTCAAAGCGTCAAATGTGTCATTTTTAGGTTGCTACAAATGAAAATTCCTTGTCGAAGTAACAAAAAACTTTAAATGTCCTATTAAAATATATAAAAAAAAAATCAATGGACCCTTCATTCTGCAACTCAGAGCTTTATCTAGGAGGAGATAAGGAAACTATTGTATGTCCCTTCCACTAGGATAATTGAAATCACTAGAACGGAGATGGAAGACATGGTAAGAATATATTAACATATTTTGAAAGCTAGGTTTTGAAAAAAAAATCACAAGAATGGAATGGAAAATCATGTATTGCATTATTTAGCAAGAATAATTTTTAAAAATTGTTTTATTTTTTCTAATGACTGACTCATAATATAAAATTAAAAAAATTGCATAACATTTTAAAAAATTAAATATATATATATATAGTCGCTTATAGTCGTTAATAAAATAAAGATTTTTCGACATCTGTAGCTCAGTTGTAGAGCACCTGAGATGTTCTCAGACATCATAGGTTCATATAACACCCTACTAACAATTTTCCTTCTAAAATAAAGATTGTCGTTCTCTTACAGATGATTCCTTGCTATGATTCCTTACTATGATTCCTTACTATTGCTTTGAATTCTTCTAAATCTCTCCTCCATAAATTGCTTGAATTCTCTTAAAGCCCTTTAAATGTTCCTAGATTCGAGTTCCTACTGTGTCGCGTTGAGATTGTCTTTGATTAATCCCCACTACGTCACAATAAAAGCAACGATACACAGGACAACAGGTTTATTAATGGTTTTCCTCAAAATAGTACTCGAGGGTCAAAACAGTCCCGAGGGACCGAATGCACTTATTTACAGCCCTCATATAAACTATGGAAAGACTTGGAAAATCCGTCTTCTATGATGGTATTCAGTTATGCCGTCATATTCCTCTGAATGTCATCGACGTATCAAATTGGTGACCTTTCAATCTTAATTTCAATTTGAGAAACAGAAAAGGTTTGCAGGAGCCATATCAGGTGAATAAGAGGGGTGATTAAGCAATGAAACCTTATTTGGGCCATAAATGTCCTTACATTAGTCGCTGTATGAGCAGGCTCATTGTCATGCAAACCCAAGTCTGTGGTAATTGTGGACCTTGTCGATTCCTTATTCACATTTACTTCACTTGCCCAATTCTCAGTATCAATCGACGGTATCTTGCGAGTAAATTGCGTACTTTGTCCACCAATTCCATATTGGAGGTCGTTTTCGGTTGTCTACTGCAAGGATTATATTCCAAATCCTCTCCGTACTTTTGAAAACGTTTAAACATCGAAATGTTGTGCTCTGGACAGAACCAAACATAAGCCGTTCTCAACATTTCACGTGTTTTAGTGGAGTTTTTTCTTAACTTTACACAAAAATTGATGTTGACCCGTTGTTCCAATGCTGAATGGCGCAGTAATAAACGATGAGCAAAGCAAGTCCATACGAAACAATAACAGAATCCCAACTGGTTACGGTTAGTGAAACTGCCACGGTCACACTTCAGTGCATCTACAGCGGGCTCTCGCCGAATGATACTCGTATATGTAGCATTTATTTAACTTTATTTCAGTCTTATTTTGTTGACGCACTGCGTAATAATGTGCTAATACGCAGTGCGCTGAGGTCTCAAACAAACCTAATCTTCAGTTCGCTATGACTATCCTTTAATACTTTCTACCTTCTGCAATTGAAATTTATTTAAAACCCTCTGTCATCCAGTTGATTTGAACTCGCTTAATTTTTCTCTTCGTTTTGAATGCCCTTCAAGCCCTCGCATTTGTTCCAGTAATTTCCTTTAAACACTTATGATTCCCATAAACTCCATCTTCCTCCAATTGCTTTTAACTTGACTCTGTTTCTTCTTCCTTTTACTTCGAATTCTTCTAAATCTTTGTTCCATCAATTGTCTCAATTTTCTTAAAACTCTTTTATATCCAGTTGCTTTGAATCCCCTTAAATTTCCTTTTTTCACCGATATTTTTGAACCGTTTAAATTTTTTGTCCTTCTAATTGCTTTCAATTTCTTTACAGTCTTCCTTTATGTAAGTATTTCGAATTCCCCTAAACTCTTCCTCCATCCAGTTACTTCGAATTCCCCTAAGCCATTCCTTTATTCAGTTGATTTAAATGTCTCTAAATTTCTTTTCTTTCCAATATCTATGAATATTTTGACCCCACCTTTTTCCAATGAATTCTTCTAAATTCTAAAATCAGTCGTCAATTACAACTATCACTTGAGTGAGTACTATTTCCTACCAAATGAATCTTACCACCAAAGTGGTGAAAATGGTTGTGAAAACTTATGTCTCGATGCTGGTGCATCAGAATAACCTATTGTGTATTATTATTTCATATAAAGTCATTTCAGCTTCAGTTCGCCGTTGGTATAATAGCGCATGGTATATCCCGACACCTAAAACTACATGGTAGTGCTTCTTTGCCAGCAACATAACCTTACTTAAGCAGATGTGACTCGCCACCGCCTCAACTCAACTAGTAGAGTAACCAAGAGGTCCGGGAGAAGGATGGGGACCTGAAATTCCTCTTTCTTCAATCGCTTTTATTTTCGTTAAATCTTTTCTCTTCTTGTTTGAATCCTTTAAATCTTTCCTTAATCCCTGTGCTTTGACTTCCCTCAAATTCTTCTTTTATTTGCCTTGAAATTTCTTAGATCCATTTTCTCCCAATTTCTTTGAATCTTTCAACCCCTCCTTCACCCAATTGATTTAAATTATTTTAAATACATTTTTCCAGCTCATTTAAATCTATTAATCATCTTTCTCTTAGTTGCTTTAAATTCTTAAAAATATAATACTCCACAAAGAAGACCTGTGAAGAAAACAAGACCTCAGCAGAAAGACAAAGGAAAAAAAATCCATACATTACTCGGACTCTAATCCAGGTCCCTTTGAGTATTAGTCAAATTCATTAACTACTCGACCATAAGGAGAGTTTTTTTAAACTCCTTCTTCCTCCAATTGCATTGATTCAATTTAAATTATTTTCTCTCGTGTCTATTAAATCCTTTCTTCCTCCAATTGCTTTGGATTTATTTAAAACTTGTCTCCTCACTCGGTTCTTCCAAATTCTCATAAAGTTTCTTTTCCCAGTTGTTTGAATTTTTTTTAAATCTCGTTTTCTCTCCAACTCCTTTGATTTCTGGTAAATCCTAACTACTAGCGCTATTCCACAAATATTTACTCTTCAGTTGTTTTTCTGCTTATATCTCTACTCCATAAAATTGCTTCTTCTTATAACTCTTCTCCCTGTTTGCATTACCATTCCTTAAAAACACCGTTCCACTCTGGCTCTCCTTGACTCAATTAATTCAGAGTTGTAATCATCATACTGGGTCTCTTCGTCTGATATATCACTGTTAATTTTTTATAGCACCATAATTTCCTCGTCGCTAACCAATCAGCTTATTAGCATATATTAAAACTTTCCCATCTTAGGCTATGAAGTTAGGTGAAAAGCTGCTGCTTATGTAAATTAAGATTGAAAAATCTGGCGTTATTAGGCTGCATAGTAAAAATCTGATAGCCTATCGAGGTTCAGAAGCAAAACAAAATCTTAATTAAGCCGGCCTTTGGTCTCCATCAAGAGCGTAATTAAATGTTAATTGCCTGAGAAGCTTATTTGCATTCAGAGTTATTGAAGGGGAACTACTAGGTAGAAGATGGGGAATTTAGAGAGAGGATTTTTGAAGTAGGTTCTTTATGATCGAAACAAGGCAGTGAAGACAATGCAGATGTCTGTCTTTAACTAGATATCACATGCTGCGAATTTTATTTGTTCTTTTGACACTTCCATATCAATTCTGAATTAAACAACCAACGAACTCTATGGCTAAAAAATAGAGATTATTTGTTTATGTGTTTGAAATAAGAATGTGGAAAGAGGTAAAATATAAAAAAAAATCAGATCATTCACGCAAGCTGTTTCACATTATAATCGGCACTTGTATTGTAGTAAACTCTCCGTAGCACGACTTGAACCTGGGAACTGCTAACAACTACTGGCTTGCGAAACACTGTCGTGCGAACGACTAGCCCGCACCCCCTGGGGTGAGGGCTAGTCGTTCGCACGCCAGGCTCGTAATCTTCAGTTCCCAGTTCAAGTCCTAACTGTGCCTACGTCGAGAATTATCTCCGCTAACTACCATCCTGCCATCAGTCAGAAAGGGAACAGCGTTGAGCTTGGAGAGTTAAGCCGTGACCTCGTGTGCAGGGAAACTATACTCAGTTCGTGTTAAAGAACACGCTACATGGTCGGGAGGGGGGGGGGGTATCATCTGTTTTCTAACAGTGTGCAATGGATCTCATTCTTCAACTTTCTCTGAGATCTTGAGGTCCTTGTGATCTTGCCATTTAGCCCTTTGTGGCAACTTGTGTATTATCCATAATCTTTCAGATGCAAAGGTTATTAAATTACAGTACTTAAAAGTGAAATTAATATGGTTTTGAAAGCTTCTGAATCTCTGCATACGTGGAGGTGTTTGTGATGATGATAATGATGATGATGCATGGGAAGAACCTACAGCTAAAATCAGACCCGTTACTCCAAAAGAGGATTGGCTTTCCCGACAACATAAAAATCTACCTCTCCCAAAGGACCCATCGAAAGAATATTTCAGTAAACACTTAAATGCGATTATAATAATTCAGCCACCAAAAAATTTAGATCTTAGATTTTAGCTATTCGACATTTCCACCATTCTTTAAATAAAAAATTGCCAGTTAAGCATAATCATTTCTCATCAAAGGCTATTTATTTTGAAAAGAATTATGAGAAAGAATAATCAGATGCAAAAAGTCGCATACCCTGCACGAAATTTACATAAAAAATTACACCCAAAGCTCCATTTAACTTTTTAATAATTATCTAGTTAATAAACACAACGAAATAACTTTTTAAAAAAATCGGTCTTTGTTCACATTTTCGTATTCTCGTCTAAATATTTATTATTTATACTTCGGCCTTTGTCTGAAGTAAGAATTCAGAAACAAAACCTTCTATAAAGATCACTTAAGTATATTTATTCCGAAGCTCAACTGAAAATTTATAAATTTATAGCAAAACATACCATAGATTTTTGTCGCCTCATCCATCAGGTACAATGTGGATGGTGTAAGTAAATCTTTAGGATCAGCAACAGATTCCCTCCAGCTGAAGGAACAATGATTGATGGTGTGGATGTTCGATGCAGGACGTCTTAATGATAATAAGTATCAAAATATGGCTTTTGCTTGGCAGCAACCAACAGCGAATAGCAGGAAAAGACGAATATTGATTGCTACCGAGAGTTTATTACTTAGAAAAGGTAGATTATGTCCTTTTTTTCCTCGGGTTTTGCTCCTTTTTTTACTTTAAAGTTGCTCTTTTGAAAAATCTGCTTAAGCTCTAAAGTCATCAGATATTTTACTTTTGACCCAAACTTATCAAATTTTAAGTTAAATAACGAATTTCTATATATGATTATCGCGCTTTGATATCAAGTGTTCTGCTACTTACACTCAGTATTACTGTACTGCAGCAGTAAAATATTGATTAATTAGAAATTTAGGTTTTGTGATTATTTACACTAAAATATCAGAAGTTAA
This sequence comes from Ryuthela nishihirai, assembly GCA_038380435.1. NCBI lineage: Eukaryota > Metazoa > Arthropoda > Arachnida > Araneae > Heptathelidae > Ryuthela > Ryuthela nishihirai. Next base: position 22,360,036 of record JAWZYU010000009.1, on the reverse strand, counting down.
ATTACCATTGCTCTTCTCAAAGATGTTAGTTTAAGCGAACACAATAATCATTTTGCTTGATTAGGTTTGAGTTCTCTTGGAATAACATAATGCTTTGTTTGAACTGGGAAAGATACACGCTCAAAATAAATGAATTAGCTTGAATTTTCTGTAAAGATTTGTAAATTTTAGGAAAATCAATAAAACGTTACTGATATTGTTTCGCCACCTTTTTTTGGAGGGATGTGCGAGTTGCTATATCAGTAAAATCCTAAATCCGCATTTATTTAGTCAGCATAGTGACAGGATCAGTCACAGATTGGTTAGTCGACAGAGTACCAGATTCACAGCTTCCTCAATCATCAGCGCCGAGTCCTCAGCTTTATTAATTAGTAGAGTGTCAGGAGTGCAGCTTTTTTGCTCAATAGTATGCAGGTTGTGGAGCCATTAACAAGTCCGCAGTCGTTCAGAAAGCAGAGATCCGAGTCTCCAGTGATCCGATCAATAGAGTGCGGTCAGCAATTGATTTGATTACTCATCATAATGTCAGATTCGCAGCTTTGTCAGTCATCAATTCCCGGTTCGTAGATTACTTCATCAGGAGAGCACGAGATCCGCTGGTTAATAAAGTACAGGTCAGCTGATTAGTAGAGTACAGATCTGCCGATTAGTAGAGTACTAGTCAGCAAGCTGTATTCTCAGCTGTTCGAATCAGATTTCCCTTCTATCCGTTTGTTTTCTCTTGTCATTCGTGATAAAAGGATAACTTGATATTCTTTTATCATGGGATTAAAACTTGATTCGAGATAAAAGGGTAAAAGGATAATCATCCAGGATAAAAATAATAATCCAGGTTAACAGGATAATCATCCAGGATAAAAGATAATCATCCAGGATAAAAGGATAATCATTTGAGATAAAAGGATAATCATTCGGAATAAAAGGATAACAAGATAATCATTCGGGATAAAAGGATAAAAGGACAATCATTCAGGATTAAAGGATAATAATTCATGATAAAAAGATAATATCCGTCGGATTGGACATTAAACAATGGTTTAATGTCCTTAGGACCCATACTTAGTGCATCCATAATAAATTGAATTATCTTCAGACCGGTTTTCATCTAGCCTTTAAAGTTAATAAGAAAATCTAGTTGCAATATCCTTTTTCGAGTTTTGGGGTCCTTGTAACAGACTATTTTGTTCAGCATAAAAGTGATCACACAAATAAAATTTCCCAAGAAATAACTCTTCTAAGTACAATGGAGATGGTTTATTTAACTTATTATTCTTCCATAAAGTTGTGATCATAATTAATGACTTACACAGCAAAAACACTTGATGATTATCAATATTCTACGCATTTGTCCTCATCATGGTTCAGCTCATAAAAATCTGCAAAAGAAATCCCTGTCTATTAGTTACCGTCAGAAACCTTTAACCAGTATCTCCTTAGATCTGAAACTGGCATAATCGGTTTCATTTTCTTTTGATTTTTCACTTTACTCGTAATTTGCATATCTCCATTGTTGGGTCTCGCTTGGGAATGAAAAGCTTAGTTGCATTTGCAGTTGCCATGACAACAGTGTTGATGACTGCGTAATAAATCACGTTACTTGTTAACTGGATAATGAAGTTAAAAATTAGAGGCATAGGATATATTGCCAGTTTAACTCACCATTGACCAAGTGAATCTAATTGCAACTATCGATGTTGGCTAAACTAATGCTACTTAATGGGAAACTATTCTTAAAAGTCTATGTTGGATGAATATAATGGAGCGCACATTAAATACACTAATTTAGATAAGTAGATATTATTAGAATTCAAATTATTAAACCGATGAATATTGTAAGGGGAGAAGAAGAGCACAATAATTATAACTAATTATGTTTGCAAGAAAAGGTACCCTGTTGTTTTATTCCCAGCACCACTTACTAAATTAAGAATTTCACATTAATTGTTAAATATTAGTGGCTAATGTGAGAAGCCATTCACCCGAGCCACCGTGGGAGTGGTGATAGCGCGGAGAGACTACGAGGCTGCGCAGTAGATGTCATGACTTTCTAGTGAGTTGGAGGGCATTAGACCTTTATGTTTATAATTCAGGATCGCAGGTTATTCAATCCGATACCCGTGACGGAGAATATTAACACAATGACGATCACCGCAAATAGAGTCATTCACTCTTCTGTCCGAGACACATACATATGAACTGCTTGATGTCTGGTGGGAATATGCTGTCTACTCTGTCATCCCTGAACCCTTTCTTCGGCTACTAATTGTTCTGACGATATCCGACAGGCAACGCGAGGTATATCTTCCCATAGCAAATGGGAAGAAATATTTCGCACCTCGAAATCTCGCATGTTCTGACGGCCTTCCTGGAGGAACATCACAAAAAGCCGAACTATTGCACCTTGCTGTTTACACATTTCGATAAGATATATTTTTACTGCAGGTGTTGCAAACCAGCTCCCAGACAAGAGAGAATGGCATACAACTACCTCTTGAGCATGTTAGGAACATAAAATGGCACAAGATCACACATATATCTTACAAAATAACAAGAATAATCAACAAATAAAAACACTGCTTCAATTCAAAGATTTTGCTTATTAAATTAAATATATATATATATTATTCTGCGACAGATACAACAGTTGACGCTTTGACAGTTCTCATAATAATATATGAAGTTAATGGCCTATCATTCACCTGCCAATACTTACGGACTCTACAGTTTTAGTTCACGCTACTCCTTGCTAATTTTATTCCATGATTCTATTTTCCAATCTTCAGATAAGTACCCCTATTACAACTGTCGCCGTCTCGGGTCACACTCAACAACTGCAAATAATATCGGAGTCAACCCAACAGTTACAAATTCTATTCAATTGTTCCAATGCGGGTAATTAACAAATTCTTCTCAAGTCTTTTATTAGGATTTAGTGACCAGAAGAAACCATACATTTTATCCCTGATTAGAAAACAAATGAATTAATAAAACACACAATTGTTTATTAAGTTATATGCAGAACAATGCTGAAGTAAATCCTATGCACTCATCGATTTTCCTCGCATGAAAAATGTAACTCTGCTTACATACATATTATTGTTTCATATTCTACTCCGCTTTGCGCACCAACAATACAATTCGAACACTTATCTCTGTCCTTGACTTGCGTGGAAACAGATCACCTTTATTCAACTAGTTCGATATGGTTGTGTAAAATGGGACTAAGGAGACATTACCGCTTAAGGAATCAATAACTTTGGTACTTATGAGTGTGATTATTTAGTTCTCAAACACAATGGTAACAGCTAGCCATTACGGTTTCACTTATTAACTTCATCTTGAGCTTTTCAGTAGAATCTTTGAAAAGCAGTGCGATTCCTTCATCATTAAATCTAAGGACACAAGCTTTCAAAACTCATCTGTTTTAATGGCGTCGTAGTGGAGGGATTTTAGCCTTATTAGTTTTGTTACAGCGCACGAGGCAGAAACAGAAGGAAACAGAACATTCACATGTTGAACGAAGTCACTTGCAATAAAACATTCTATGTGCTTGGCGTGGAAAATGAGCTAAGGAGTTTACAATTTAACATTTGGGATGTCTTCAATTACTTGCTCTAGTCATTTGTTCGTTATTATTATGTCGCAAAAGCAGTTCATCTATTCTGAAGCTTTTACAGTATGCTTCCATTTCGTTGTAACATGTCTTGGTAAAATCTTGATGCGTTTATTCTCTTTTCCTTGCTAAAGCAGCCTGTCATTTATTTATGGTTGAATCAAGCCATAAACTTCTACACAATGAGCAGTAGTTAAAAAGCTAATGGAAATAGTTTCGGTGCAGTTTGATCCATTGTTCATATGCAGTCGCTTAACTGTTATATTCAGTCGTTTCTTCATTGTTAAAATTCTTAAAATGCCTCATTTTTCGACATTAACTTTTCAATAAACTCTTGAAATTCTTATAATTTACTAAAAATCATAGTCTGCCTATAGTTACCTCTGCAGTGGGAATGTTTTAATGAATTTCGTTATCTGTTATTGAAATGAGTGGAGATATTTTCGTTTCGCGTCATGGAAACCTCTAAAGTTTAGAGAATAAGAAATGTTTGGAAGTCTAGCTTTTAGGTTAAGTAAACAAAATTGTGTATATTTAAGAAATTCATTTCTAGTTATTTTTCAATAATAATGTTACACATAATAGTACTCATGCAGCCTTAGTCCTATAGAGATGCTGTGGTTCTATGGAAAGTTTCAAACACTCTGCATAATTTATTTTTAAATGCATCTGTACATTGAGCAGCACCAGTTGGATTTAGCCACTGATGCTGCTCAATGTACAGATAACATTAGCCGAATTATAGCACGTATGCGGTTTGGCATAGATTCCACAAGGTGTTGGAGTGCCTTTGCGTCTCCAGCAGAACAGGCGTTCACCAGACAGTCCTTTAGCTAGTTCAAATTTGACGGAAGAAAACTTTACTCCCGGATCTGTTTTTCTAACATGTTCTATACATCCTCAATGGAGTTCAGATCCCGGCTTTGTGGTGGCCAGAGAAGATGATCCAAGTTCTAGAAAGATTTTGTTTGGCATAGTCTGTCCACCTCGTTTTATGTCTCCCTGTTCCTGAGACTGTTCCTAACTTTGTTTGCTAATTTGTATTTTTGTAAACAGGCAATATGTATAGGGAGACTGTGTTGGCCAAACCAACACAGTCTCCCTATACATCAGATGCTATTTAAATATCGTTGATGACTCTTTCATCTAACTTCATATGTTTTTATTTATTTATTTATATATATATATCACTTACATCTGAGACGTTTAGTAAACATACTTCTACCCAAAGGTTTTAAAGCAGTAAAATTGCAAAAATTATAATCGTATAATTAACGGTAAATTCGATATTTATATACATGTGATGAACTGAAATATTTACACTTCAGGATGGATTTGGGTTGGGTTGTTTTACCTCTGAGCGGCACTTTTTTGCACACCAGGTCACATGGACCCCGAAGGCTCAGAGAAGGTTGGGGGAGGGGACCCACTGGAACAGCTGTTGGGAGACAGATGGTAGCCTCCCGTCAAGGCCATCCAGCGTGTTCTTTAACGTGCACAGGGTATGGCTCTCCCGCACACGGGGCCACGGCTTAACGTCCCATCCGACGGAGGGCGGCCTTTCCAAGCCCAGCGGTGTCCCCTACTGACCGTGGGCAGGGCGGGGAATTTTGCGGAGATAAATCTCAACGCTGACCCAGCTGGGATTCGAACCTGGGAACTAAAGATTACGAGCCTGGCGCGCTACCGACTGAGCCACCCCCGCCCCTTTCAGGATGGATTGAAGACTTCGATGAAAACTGTGATTGGTCAGCTCTCCCAGTTGGAATGGGAAATTAAAATAACAACTGTATGCGAGGATAAAGCACTGTTTCGCTCAAAAGAATCAAGTATGAGTTTATAATACAATGGGATAGTAGAAATGTTGCTTGGATTTAACATGCACACACCGGCCACTGATTAGAAACCTTTATTCAATACCGAGTTGGACCTCCTTTAACCCGAATTATAGAACGCATGCGGTTTGACATAGATTCCACAAGGTGTTGGAGTGCCTTTACATTTCCAGCAAAACAAGGCGTTCACCAGACAGTCCTTTAACTAGCTCAGATTTGAAGGAAGAGGACTTTGCTCCCGGATGTGATTTTCTAACATTTTCCATGCATTCTCAATGGAGTTCAGATTCGGGCTTTGTGGTGGCCACGGAAGATGATGAAAGTAGCTGTCATGCTTGCTGAACCACTGCTGAACACACCTTGCAAGTTGGACAGTAGGATTGTCGTCCATGAAACAGACATCACCTACGGGATAAAAAGTCAACATTGTAGGGGGGACTTGATCGGCAACAATGTTCAGATAATCCATGGAGGACACCCGACTTTCCAGTCGGTGCAGAACAAGGTGTACCGCGACTCGTCGGACCACATGACTTTATTCCAGTCTTCCAGTGTCTAGTCACGGTGTTCCTGACACCACTATAGACGAACTTTCCGGTTCTTCGCAGAAATCAGTGGTTCCCGTATAGGCATGCGACTGCTAATACCGATCCTCTTCAATTCCCGGCGCATAATTCGCCGAGATATGGGTGGGAAACAGCCTTCATTGAATGCTTCGGTCAATTGCTGCACACAGGAAGTCCTGTTTCTCCGTACAAGCCTTTTCAGACGACAGCGATCTCATTCCTGATAGATTGTCGTCGCGCCACACTTACGCCTCTTAGACAAGTAATGTGGATTATTTTTCCACTGATTAAAAACCCGCGATATCTCACCTTTTGAGAAACCAGTCAGCTCTGCTGTTTTTAAAATCATCGCTCCAGCCAAACGGGCACCCACAATAAGCCCTTTATCGAACCCCGAAAGCTCCTTTGTTTTTCCCATTGTGATCAACATTACTGACGAGTAGCAGTCTTAAATAGTTGCCTAGATCACGTGGTGATGCACGTGACCACATATATTGCATATACGCTGCGCAAGTGACATTTGCGTACATCTGCATGAAGGTTTCTAATTCAATGGCCGGTATGTGTAGTTTGCGGTATGAACAAGGTAATTTTTCATTTTTGTTGAAATGCTTCGAAAGTTTCTGTTTCATCCAAGTATCTTGTGCAGTTCAATAAATATGAGGAATCGTCTCCTTTACATCGTGCAAAGTGCTGTAGGCGATTTTTTTTATTTTGAAAAGAGTTATTTATACAAGCTGTTAATGTGCAGAGCCTGGAAATTTTAATATATTTTGCCTTGACAAACGATAATGATTAAAATAAGTGATATTTTCATCAAATAAATATCTGAAGTTATTATTTATAAAGTCATGTAGCTTGAATATTAATAACTTCAGATATTCATATTCGAAGTTATTATATGAAGTCATTATTGAGAGACAAGAACTGAATAGATACTATTCAGTTCTTGTCTCTCATTTTCTTTATTCAGTCTTTTTATGGAAATATGAAATGAAGGTTGTTGTTTGTTGGATTGTTTTACCTCTGAGCGGCACTTTTTTGCACACAATGGGCTAAATGACCAGGTCACATGGACCCCGAAGTCTCAGAGAAGGTTGGGGGAGGGGACCCGCTGGAACAGCTGTTGGGAAACATATGGTAGCCTCCTGTCAAGGTCATCCAGTGTGTTCTTTAACGTGCACAGGGTATGGCTCTCCCACACACGGGGTCACGGCTTAACGTCTCATCCGACGGATGGCGGTCTTTCCAAGCCCATCAGTGTTCCCTACTGAACGTGGGCAGGGCGGGGAATTTTGCGAAGATAATGAAATGAAGGTAATTGAGTTATAGTTTGTGCATATTAAATGCATATTTTCCGTTTTGACCCACATTTCCGTTTTCTGTCACTCCGCAGTGGTAACCATTGTAAAATAATATTATTACCTTTTTGGACAGAATTTGAACGTGCCTTGTATCTCTCTAATACGATTTTAAAACGATCATTGTAATAAATATCTTTTTGCACAGACAAAGCTGCTTTACAATCTGTAAGCAGAACTACATTTTGACTTTCTAAATTATGTTCTACCCATAAGGCAGTTTCATATATTGAAAACAGTTCAGACTGTAAAATAGTTGTATGAGGTGAAAATGTTTAGATACATTTTTTGGAGAAATGGTGAATGTCTATATTCTCATAAGGGAAGTAGGTCCCTATCAGTATTTGTTTTTTAATTTGCATAATCTGATTGAATAAATAACTCATTTACTAATTTAGTGCTTTTTTTATCTGCTTTAATTTTTAATGATATTATGTATAAACTCTTTGATGTTTGGCCGGTGTAAAGTCCAGATGAGTTCTTTGGTATAGGTGTCACCTTTCTTTTTATTGTCTAGTATTTTACAAAAAAATTATATTCTCTGATGTAATCAAGAGGATAAAATTAATAATTTTTCAATTTTTCTTTTGATAAAAAAAGATTTATGTTTCAGATGTAATCTTGTATAATCTTTTACCAATAAAATTTAGCCCTTAGTTGAAAAATATGAAAGTGATTTTTCTGCTATAAGAGCTAAATTTGGGGTGTCTTCAATATACCCTGGCCAATCACTAAATGTTTATAAAGTTGCAAAAGGTTTGTTGGTAAGCATTCCCATCTGGTTTTGGCTAAACACTTGGTTCATCAGCTATACTAAGAGCCAATCTGATGTATTTCTTTTGATTTTCATTTAGGCTATTAAATTTATAGTCTAGTATTTCTGCCAGTAGAACCATACCATATTCTAACTCTGGCCACACTAATGTTTTATAAAAATGCAAAAGATTTGTTGGTGAGCATCCCCATCTGGTTTTTTTTAAACACTTGGCAAAACTGAAAAAGTTTGTTTTCTTTTGCGCGTATTTTTTCTAAAATGTATGTTCAAATTAGGTCTTGAATCTAGAACACCTAAGTATTTATGATAATCAGTATTAGGCAGCATAATATGATAAATTTTAATGTTAAGTTTAGGAATCTTTTATTTATAACTGACAAATGGCATGACAAAATATATTTCACTATTTATTTTCAAATGCCATATGGCACAATATAATTTCATTTCTTTAACTACTTTTTGTAAAATTTTTTAACTTTTAAAAAAATTTCCGCTGACCATAATGTCAAGTCATCAACATAAGAGAGAAATACAAGGTTTTATCTTTAATGCTGATGCTTTTTTATTTGTGTACTCAAGGTGAATCATACATATAGACATTTAATAGAGATGGTGACAAGATTTCGCTTTGTTCAATTCCACTATGCATTTCAATTTTTAAAGCATATATTATCAAGCTTAACTTGATACAACTTTTGATTTAAATGGAATTTAATAAATGAATAACTATATCCTGAAGTACGAAACGTTTTTAATTTATATAACAATTCTACAATACAGAGTGAATCGAATGCAGCTGTTAAATCAAAAAATAATTCTGCTACAGCCTTTTTGTGAGACATAGCACTTTCGACATTTCCCACCATATGTAAGATACAGTAAGTAGTTGGCCTTTTTTCTTCTACATCCATGTACATGTTCTGAAAATATTTTTTTTTCCATCCAAGAACCGTAGTAACGAAATTAAGTTAAGAACATTGAAGTTAATAAGTGACACCCAGCCTATAGGATTTAACATCATCTGCTGCTAGGTTTTAGAAAAACAATTATGTTTATTATTGACCTTGACGGAGGATGTTGTTTCTTTGGCCATATTGTTATTTAAGATTTCCAAAAATTTGTATTTTCATTTTGTTGTTAGTGATTTTAAGAATTTATGAGATATGTTATCTGCGCCACATGCAGATTTTACGTTAGCATTATTTATAGCACATTATAATTCATGATGTGAAAAATTCTTATCCAGTATTGGTATGGATTGAGGAATATTTTCATTATATGTATCAACTTCTTTTTCTACGGTTTTATCAGAAACAAAATCCTATAGGCTCGGAAAATGGTATAATTTCTGCAAATAAATTAGAAGTAGCCTGTGTTGAAAAATAGTTTTTTAATAGCCGTTCGTTTACTTAAATATTTTCTTTCGTTTAATATTTTCAGAACATCTAATTTTCAGAACATGTACACTGTCAAGCCTCAATATATTTCTGTTCTTGAGGCTTGACAATTTAGTTAAAGATTTTTCCATATGAACTGCTGAATTTACATTAAGTTTACTCATTTTTATAAAGATACTAAGAACATTGCAGATAAAAAATCCTCCTGGCAAGATTGAAACTCTTGCCAGGAGGATCTTAATGTTCCTTAAGTTTTCTCCTGACTAATGCCACTATTCGACGATATCTAAGAATATCTTGAACGTTACGAGTTATCTTTGCTTTTTTTTTTACTGCATTTTTTTTTTATCTTTGCTTATTTTTTCTGCATTTCTTCTGATGGCTATGATTTTATTTAAGTACCATAGTTTGAATGCATTTTCGGGATTGTGTTATTGATCGTTTTAAAACAATCTGTAGTATTATTTTCTATTGATTCAAAGAAAACTAAATATATTTTTAAACCAAATATATTTTTAAACATCACTACCAAGTCCATCAGAATCAATGCTCCAGTCTGTTAAATGACATATTTTAGGACTGACAATAGTCAGATCAATTTCCGATTTTTAAATTATTAATGTTATGATGAGTTCAAGTTTTATCATCAAGAAAAATTATTTTGAATCGAGAAATTGTGTAAATTAATACTATTACTATTGTGTTTATAAGAGCCCCAAACAGGACCTTGAGCATTAAAATCACCCAGTAACACTAATGAATATTTATTAAACATAATCAAATAACCTAGCGCCCAAAAATGCTACATAATCATCTGAAATCAAGTTGCAAGTTGCATTATTTACAAAAGGTCTCCTCAGTTTAACAGGCATTTAAATCTTCATAAATTATTAAAAGTGCTCCATGCATTGCAATCCTCTTCTACTTTTAAAGCCATTAGCCTTTTACATTTAAAATGAAAATTTTTAAATGTCCTGCAATACAAAACACAGTATATACGCACTATTATGATAATTTAGAACAACAAGTTCTTCCAGCTGTGAGTTATATTTTACCATTTATTTTAATTCATATCGTAGTTTTTGGTTATTTACTTTTCTTCTATTGTCTTTCCTTTTTGCTTTTTTTTGTCTTTCTAACAAAATGCTCTGATAGTCAGTTTGATGCTTATGCGCTGATATTCTCTTTGTTACTTCGTTGTCCGACATGATATATTTTGTTTATCATTGTGATCTCTTAAACGTTTTCTCTGTCTCACACTTCTCATATGTCATTTACACACCTTATTATAAAAAAAAATAAAATAAACATTAAAATTGGTTTGTTAGTCGTTTCAGGTGTATTGAAGACCTTTCCTTCTTCTGACGTATTATCCTGTCATTCTGCGTTTTCAGCTGGCATCTTTTGTTAGGTAGCATGGAATGGCTCAGTCGGTAGCGCGCCAAGCTCATAATCTGTGCTGTCCCTACGTTTGGTTGAACTACTGTTGATAATCGGTGAGAAATGGAACACAATGCGTTTGGAAAGTTCACCGCCCATCGAATAGGATGTAAAGCCATGTCCCCCCCCCCCCCCCCCTTCTCTCGCGTACAGGATAACCATACCCTGTGCAGCTTAAAAACACGCTGGATGACATTGACGGGCTCAATCACCTAAAACTCTCCAGTGCATCCTCTTTCGCAATCTTTTCCAGGCCATGATGGTAAATACGACACAGCCATTTATTCCCTTGTTTGCAAAATAAGTGACGCCCAGAAGTAAAACAACCGATCAACAACATCTTTCGTTACCTCGTTGTATTGTGGAATCACTGGCATTCATTTAGTCACTGACTTTATAGTGTGTAATTTATCTATTAGTTAGGTTTTTAAGTAAATGAACATTCCATTAAGAAATTAATTCATAATAGATTGTCTTCTTCTTTAAAGTATCTACGATGAGGCAAGCATATTAATTCTATTTCTAAGAATGGAGATAGAAGTCTGTTCTGTGGCAATTCAGTCTTATGTTGATTTCAACAAATAAGCAATACACATATTATAAAACATAAATAATTCAATGCCAATAATCCCGCCTGAAAAAACGAGGTAAATGATGACGCCTGAGAACACAGAACTGCAATACAGTGCATTAGAAGAAAGCTAAGCTGAAAAATCCTGAAACTAGTCACTCAAGGACAGATCTAGCGTAGGAGGAAGTCACACCTCCTCTCTCTTTGAGAATTTCACTAACCAGAACACAAGTAGAAAGAATAGTAAATTTATGTAAAATAAAAAAAAATACCCACTCAATCACTTGCTTGACTCAGAAACCGGAAAGGAGCCTATGATTTTAATAGGTCATAGAGAAGGTCTGTGAGAAGCAGAACGATAAGACAAAGAAAGAAACCCATACCTTATCCGGGGCTCGAACCCAGGTCCCATTGATCAGTAGCCAAGCACGCTAATCACTTTGATACAAGGACGTCTAATATGTTACACACTTATATAACAATATATAACATATATAACATAATCTTTATTTTTTTTAAATATCATTATAAAGAAGCGAAACATTTATTTCTCTTCTTGGCGATAATAATTTCCTTAAAGGAACCAAAAGGAAAGTCTTTCTGATTCGTTCCGCTCCAATAAAGTCACCTACACTCTTCCCTGTTGTTATTCTTTTCCTAGATTCAGGCCTGTAGTCAAGCAACCATTTCTTAAAAATAACTTTTATGTTTTATATGTTTTTAAAATAGATGGGAAACGAAAATCTGAGAGTTCTAAGCTTGGGCTAAATAATAAAAAGAAAAAAGAAATTAAATCTGCCACATCGGGCAACAAAGTAACAAAGAGATACAACTGTAATGATCTCAGAAAGAAAATCTAGAGCAGGGCTTTCTAAACTTTTTTTATTGCTGGCACAACACCTTGTGCCTACACCGAAAATATTTCGACACTCAAAAAAATTTCAATGGTAAAAAAATATACGAGAAATAGGGAATACATAAAACTTTAGAGAAAAAAATAATGCATTACCAAATTGAAATTTCGCTGCACTCACTTTGGAAAACACTGCTCTAGAGGAAAGAAAAAGAAATGTTGTAAGAAATATTTACAACTGAAATGAGAAATCGTCTTCTGAACAATTATTTCTTATTTAATCAGTTTCAAAGCTAAGAATATTTGCTAATTTTTAAAGCCTCATTTTTTAAACTTCATCGACAAATATTCTAGAATTTCTAAATATATTTATTGAGAAGAGAATCAGCCGTTCGCCTGTTTCAAAGCGTAGAAATAAAGTGATTGCATTTTTATCACCAATCCGTAAGGTGTTACTGAAACCAGTGTACGATTAAGAATAACGGTAAAATATACAGAAAACTTGGCAGTTTCTCGCTTCACAGTGTTTGCAATCATAATACCTTAACCAAAAATAATAATCAGCAATACAGAAACCTTTAAACGGTCTAACATGTGAAACAGCCTAACGCGTGAAAGGCATTGATTGCTACTAATACGTGAAACTGGCCTAACACGTGAAAGACCTTGATTGCTACTAACAGAACAAATTGATTTACTCTGATTATTAAATCTTCCAAAGCTAGTCTAAGTAGACAGCCCCATTTGCATCTCTGTGAAGCATTAATAGAAATTGTCAAATATATCTACAGATCTAATAACACAGGCATTTTCTTTTTCTTTAGATTCCTGGACATGGTTTAATCACCAAAAACATAAAACATCATTGATATTGATTCAGATTTAATAAAGATATTCAAGCCAATACCTTTGCTATAAAAGTCAAACTCGTATTATAAAAATAGTTTTGACATGAATACACAATTAAATGTAAGAGAAGAGTAAAAAACAACAAGCTTATTTTTCTCCAAATAGTGAATTAAATTAAATGATATATCTACAAAATGCAAAACAAAAAACCCGCCTTTTAGAGATTATTTTGATTTATAACGGTAAATATGCGTTGCTAGACTTTTAGAACCGGATATTACAATTTCTCCCTTTACCGTTTTTTCCTTATTATCCAGCATTATAACATTATTTTAGTAAAGCTGTATCAAAAAACTAGGAACATTAAAATAAGTGCTTCATCTTTAATTTGAAAATCACGTATTCTTTGGCAGGCTATAGCGAGCCCAACGGCTCTCTATTTTTCTCTCTTTCAAAAACTAATTTCACTCAAATCAACAGCTGATTATTTTTCTTATTCTAAGTCCATTCGTTTTACTCAAAACAAGTATATTTTATTTATCCACTACACGCACCTGAGCATATTAAATTGCTCGGAGAAATTCGGAAAGATATTAAATTATTCTTATTCTAGATTTATCTTTTTTTTTTCGTTCTCATTTCATTACATTTACGAATTTTAGTTTCAGCAAAAGTTGAAAAGCGGCAACAACTCCACTTTAAACAATCTCTGAACTCCCTTCACAAACGACACTGGCTTGAATCATTTACAATGCCCACTTTAGAGGTAATTAAATTGATCACATGAGAGAGTCAAAATTAGGTTGCACAGAGACTAAGTTGAGGACTAGTTACATTAGTAAACACATTAAGTCTTTTTCTCCTTCATTCCATCTCCAACGCTAAGAAATTTACCTCGGCGGCGTTTTAAAGTGACAACTTATCTTCAGATTCAATTCAACCAAAAAAAAAGCACCTGCAGTGTTTCTCCTTGCTTTGAGGTAAAGCTCAAGCACAAGTTATTTCCCTAATAGATCACCACACGTCAGAAGCACCATCAATTCACGCTTTAATAGGCAGCTTCACCGTTAAGTAAGTCTGTCTTCTCTCCACAGACCTAGTTATGGTAATTGCACCAATTATATACACTCTTGGTACCTTATTACCCTATGACTGATGTGGGCGTAACTTCCTAGCTTTCCGTACTTTGCTGTTTTTTATTTTTTTCTTCTCTACAGTTAATTCTTGGCATTAATTTTTTCCCTCTTCTTCTTTCATGTTATGAGTTCATCTGTTTTTAGTGACAGCATATTCGCGTTGAAACTGCTGAAATATGACTCCTCACATTGATCGACATTTCAGCTTGAAATGTACAGTATTCGGTCTAGAAATATCTCCATTTTTATGAAGAAATACGTTTCTTATATATATATATATCAGTCATCAAACAACTTTATGAAAATTGAGGAGAAACGATAAATGAATTTTAAAGTTATTAAATAAAATCTTGTGAAGAATTCCTTAGATGCTGACTATTTCCTAATTTAGAGCTCACAGCACACATCAAACAACCACCTCATTCCGGGAATCGAACCTGGACCCAGCAGTTACAGTATCACTGCGAACCAACGTAATACCACTGAACCACTGAGGATGCTAAACATATATTAGTTTATTTTGTATATTACTAAAATTGATATAGTTCTTTTTTCTGCACGATTAAAGAAATAGCCAAGTCATAATCAGGAATTATTTCTGCATTCTGCTGGGGGGAGGGAGAGAGGATGGAATAATGGAAACCTTCCTGAACTCTGTCAATATTCTAAGGGCAATAACTTACGTACAGTGAAATGCCAGTATGAAGAAATCTAGCGGGTTGGGTTGTTTTACCTCTGAACGGCACTTTTTTTGCACACAATGGGCTAAATGGCCAGGCCATAAGGACCCCGAAGGCTCAAAGAAGGTTGCGGGGGGGGGGGGGGGTGAACCCATTGGACATCTGTTAGGAGACAGATGGTAGCGTCCTGTCAAAGCTTCCTAGCGTGTTTTTAACATACACAGAGTATGGCTTTCCCACACACGGGGGGGGGGGGGGGAACTCAGTCGGTAGTGCGCCAGGCTCATAATCTGCAGTTTCGAGGTTCGAGTCCCAGCTAGGTCAGCGTTGGGATTTATCTCCGTAAAACTCCTCGCCCTGCCCACGGTCAATAAGGGACACCGATGGGCTGGAAAGGCCGCTGTTTGTAGGATGGGATGTTAGGCCATTGTCCCGTATGAAGGAAAGCCATACTCTGTACACATTAAAGAACACGCTGGATGGCCTTGACGGGAGACTACCATCTGACTCCCAACAGCTGTTCCAGTGATGTTTCCAGCTGTTCCCTCCCCCAACCTTCTCTGAGCCTTCGGGGTACTTGTAACCTGGCCATTTGGCCCATTGTGTGCAAAAAAGTGCCGCTCAGAGGTAAAACAACCCAACCCAACCCACACAAGGGGCTATGGCTTAACGTCCCATCCGACAGAAGGCGGCCTTTCCAAGCTTACCGGTCTCCGGTATTTACCGACTGCAGGGTGGGGGAGTTTTTCGGTGGTAAATCTCAACGCTGGCCCAGTTGGGACTCGAACCTGGGAACTACAGAATAAACCGTGGCGCGCTACCGACTGAGCTGCTCCCACTCCAAATCAAGCTGTGACCAAAATATTTTCGTTATGCTGCAATGCAATGAAAAACGTGCTATGATAGTTGCATAAAGCAAAATAATCGTTACGAAAGAAATTTACGGTGTATTAGGGTATACTTCTTAAAAAGTCAGTAATTTTTTTAACTCTCTGATCCAACAAGCATCCCTCTGTGGATTCTTAAAATGATTTCGTATTTCCCAACACATTTCCCGGAATTGCCGGTCATTACGAAACGGCAAAAACGTCTCGCCGTATCGGCTGCACGAAACTAAACTACTTAACGAACTTAATTAAAACAATAATAATAACGAACAAATATAACAATAACTTAAATTTGAAGAATGCTAAATAATAAAACGTGTGTATTATTGCTTTGAAAGAACTTTTCGCTGACGCTACCTTTACTTACGATGCAATACAATAAGGATCGCTCAGATAACCAAGTTACAAAATTCTTTTTTATGTTGAAAAAATGTGACAACGCCGCTTTAAAGCAATGAAGCATGTGTAGAGAGCGTCTATACCACATGGAGATCGGCAAAAAATGCGTATCTTGCTATATACAATAACACGTGATTGGTTAGATATTTCACACTTAGGTTTCACAGAGTTTCCAGATGCAAAAATGTGCATTGTACATATGGTTTAAAACTTTCTTTTTTTAAAGTTCGTTATACCGGCCATATTGTTTTCTATCTGGATGAATTTTTATTTCATTAAATTGATATTTCCGTTATACTGATATTCTTTAAAATGAGACGTTATTTACACAGAGATACGTAGTAAGTTGGTCGGGGTAGGAAGAAAATTTCGTTATTCTGGGGTTCGTTATATTGATATTTCACTGTTTAACATTTTCAGTTGACTCATTTCAAACCAGGTCCCCCTTCAAAAATTGAAACATTCTCTTTCATTTCGATTTTTTGGGAACTCCTAGTTATACATTTATCGAGTCAAAAGGCTTAAAATAATAAGCACGCACGTAAAGAACTATTAAATGAATTTAAAATATATGATTATTTTAGCAAATGATTTTATAATGATCATTACTTTTGATTAGTTTTCGAGATAGATTCTTACTTAGCTGACAACTTTTGCTGTCCAGCTTTCACACCGCTTTGAAAACTGAACGTATATTGCAGGTGTTCAGTGTTAGATAAGATTTGATTTACAGTAGAACTTTACTTTACCTTTAATCTCATTTCCATAAACAATTTATTCTTCAAAGTATTGAGTTTATTACTAGACTTTACACTGACATAACATAAAAGTTCTCCGATGATTGCCAGGGATCTTACATTGACTATCAGAGTACGACAGTAATGGATTTTTTTAAATGTTTAGGTACAAATATAGATTCAGTTCTTTGGTTTGAAGAATCTTATCTAATTATCTCTCTTGTTTTATTTTACTTCTTTGAATTAAACGGATCGGAAACATGGTACACACATTAAGGAAGGGAGACATCATTATTATGCAAATCATTCTTAGATTTCGCCTCAAAACACTCATACATTTAAAAAAAAAACATCTCAGTTCTTATTTATTCTTTTGTGTTGCCTCCTATTTGCTTTAGATAGTGAGAATAGTAACTAAAATGCTAAAAAAAAGTTCAATTTCATCCTCAATTGATTTTTCAGATTTATGTTATATGTTTCGAACTCAACAGATAGCGATTAGGTAGAATTTAATTATCAAATCAAATGATAGTCAAAGCTAAATATTAAGTTTTACGCAAACATCTTTATTAACGAAAAGTTATTTTTTTTTCATTGTGATGGTTAATGCGGCATTTTATCGTACACTCTTATCCCTGTTATCAATGCATTAGCCCCTTTGAGAGAAAATTCAGAGATATTGATTCGCACGTGACTGACTCTGTATGCAACAGCAGAATATTCATCGTTTCGTTATATCTGAAAGGCAACATTCGACATTCGAAAGGTTCTTTCAGAGAGATCAATACAATGAATAGACAGAGATATGAAAAGAATTTTGTTGAGCATTCATTTCTTAGAGGAAAAGGAAGTTTCGATCGTAACGATGGCTTTTGAAATGAGAAGCAGAGTTTGATACTCTGGTTAAACTTTGAAAGCTTTATAAATAAATCAAAGTTGTTGGTGGATGTGAACTAATGCTATAAATAAGTGAAAAAACAATTGGTTATTAAACTTGAGGTCGTATTATTCATCTGACATTGGTTTTTCACAATTTAGAATAATTTCATCACCCTATAAATAATTTTATTGAATTGTATCAAAATATGATAATATTATGTTAGTTGTTTACAGCATTTTTAAACATTGGTGAAAAATTATTCATTATGTCTGTATCTTACGAGGGCGTATTAGGATTGCGGGCAGGATCATTTTTCTGGGTACATTCAATTGCAGGTGATGAAACTGGAGGCCGGAAATGCACACTGGGGACAATGGTCGGTATTTACACCATTTTTTTCTACAATCAATAAATTCACAATATAAATATAGCCTAAATTAGACCATACTTCGGGTACAGTAATATGCCAGCCACAAACTATGGGGCTTCGGACCTTCTAGTCCAACAAAGGATGTCCCCTTTACCTTTGACATCAGCAGACTATCTTTGTTTCAAACATCCCACCCTCCAAGGTCAGCTCACGTGACCCAGGCAGGGAGTGAATGAGAGAAATTCGCATTGGTACCTTCTGCGTTTGGTACCTTGGGTTGGTACTTCCAGTCACTTGGACCGACCGCTGCTACTTTTGAAGTTCTCAGTACATCGTTTTCACGAAGCCTTGCATTTAGGACGTTCCTCGGCTTCACCTTCCGATTTTCTGTATCTCCCCAGGAAGGTGGACGCCAGACTGTATATTGGCGACCCTTCACCTTTCGATTTTCTCTATCTCCCCACGAAGGTGGACGTCAGACTGTATATTAGCGACCCTTCACCTTTCGATTTTCTTTATCTCCCCCAGGAAGGTGGACGCCAGACTATATATTGGCGACCCTTCACCTTTCGATTTTCTTTATCTCCCCCAGGAAGGTGGACGCCAGACTGTATATTGGCGACCCATTCCTTAGCCAGGTGAATGCTGGATCCTTCCAATGTCTCTTGTATCTTAACAGGAATCGTAGAGAAGACTAGAAGTATACAGGGTGTAAAAAATGCAAGATAAATATTTAAACAGCAATAATTCTTGAAGTAATGAACATTAAATAATTTCTGGATCTATCTTATATTTATATCTTTATATCTTTATACTGACTGATGTTACAAAATTACAACAGATGAGCGTTTTTTACGTAATAACTTCCACATACCACCGTTTCCTATACGGACAATCTCCAATCGTTAATCAATCTCAATCCATATTCCTTGAAGCATACTTCGCATTATCCTTGAAATGACATTTGAGATCCTATCGGACGATCGATAGCACTCCAGTCTCGTAATTTGCAGTTCCGGGTTCGTGTCCCAGTTGTGTCAACTTTGAAATTTTTCTTCGCTAAACCCTTTCCCTGCTCTAGGTTAGAAAGGTGACACCAATGAGCTTGAAAAGACAGTCGTCTCATTCGATGGTAAGTAAAACAGTGATCCCGTGTGCGGGAGAGTCATACCACATGCCCTTTAAAGAACATGCTGGATGACCTTGACAGGAGACTTCCATCTCTCTCCTAACAGTTGTCCACTGGATCCCTTTCCCCTAACCGTTGGGGGTTTGTGACTTTGACATTTAGCTTGCTGTGTTCAAAAAAGCGCCACTCATTTGTAAAATAAACCAGAATATATTATTTTCCTCACGTTCTAGGGGCGAGGATTGGCTCAGTCGGTAGCGCGCAAGGCTCGTATCTGCAGTTCTCAGGTTTCAGATTTATATGTGACAGCGTTGAGATATATCTCCGCTAAACCAGCACCCTGCCCTCTGTCAGTAAGGGACACCGATGGGCTTGAAAAGACGGCATTCGTCGGTTGGGACGTAAAGCCGTGGTCCCGTGTGCGGAAAAGAGCCATACCTGTCACGTTAAAGAATATGCTGCATGGCCTTGACGGAAATCTACCATCTGTCTCCCAACAGCTGTCATCCTAATTAGTTCTTTCCCTAACCTTTTCTGAGGCTTCGCGGTCCTTATGATCTGGCCATTTAGCTCATTTTGGCTGAGGAGTGGTCAACCACTTAGGGTCGTGGTTACTGACCATATAAACCTACTGGACTGGACTGAAATAAGGCTCTGAGCTTGATTATGTATCATGAATTTGCTGCACTGCTGAGCTTCTGTGGAGGGGAAATCTTCGGCTGTGTTTTCTGTTTGTGGGTTGACAGTCCTAAGTGAATAGATTCACAGGATATGTCTGTGAGCTGGTGGATAATCCTGAGCAGAAGTCATCGCAGGCACCTGAACTCTTTGCTTCTATTGACATCGTCAGATTCTACATTGGAGGAAGTCTTCCAGTGTAGATGGCTTCAGCCTTTAGTGGTGGGGGAACGGGTCTTTGCCCCATGTCTGCGATTAGGGGGCTGTTTGATATTGTCGGCATTCCCTCTCTCAATAAACATAGTTTCTTTAAACATCCTACTAACCATTTTCTCTGCATAGGTAGTTGGAATCTGAGGACTCTGCACAGAGCTTTTTCTCTTGATGTCCTCACACAAGAATTCCACCATTATAATATAGATATTCTCGGCTTGCAAGAGACCAGATGGACTGATAAAGGTCAGATTCTTAAAAATAATCTTAAAATTCTCTTTTCAGGGAGGGACGACAATAAGCATCACCAAGGTGTGGGTCTGCTTCTCAGCAGACACGCTAGTGATGCTCTTCTAGGATATGAGTGCATTAATGAAAGGTTTCTTACAGCAAAATTTCAGACAAGCGTTAAAGACTTGAATGTTATCTTCTGTTATGTCCCCACTGAGGATGCCAATGAGGATGAGAAGGATAGGTTTTACGGACAACTTCAGGATATTTTCAATTCTGTCAAGAAAGGAGATATTACCCTTGTTCTAGGTGACTTCAATGCCAAAGTTGGTACTGACTCTGATCTTTGGGGAGGAGTAATAGGCCCTTTTGGTATTGGTAGCTGCAAGGGCAATGGGAAACTTCTCCTATAGGTAGGTAATCTCAATGGATTCAGAATAACTAACACTTATTACAAACACCGCGACATATATAAGTACACATGGGTTCCACCCGATAGGCTGCATAAGAATATGATTTATTATATATAAATTAACAGCAAATGGGCTAGTTCTGTTAGGAATACCAGGTCATATAGGGGAGCTGAGATTGGATATGATCATTACCTTGTTAAAAGTTTCTTGCAACTTAAACTTAAAAAGTGTTATGCTAGGTTTAAAAAATTTACCTTTAATACTGAAGCTCTGAAATACCTAGTTATAGTTAAAGCTTACCATGATAGGTTACCTAGTCATTATGACCGTCATGGTTTGCTTACTACTGAAGTTGAGGAAGAATGAAACTAAAAGAGTACTAACAGTACTCTTTTAGGAAAAAAGGAGCAGAGACAGAATTATCTGAGTGATAACGCACTTCAGCTTATTTCAGAAAGAAAGAACTGCAGGAATGTCCTTAATCAATACCCTACTAGTCCTAATAGAAAGTATGACAGAGAACTTAATAAACGTGTAAAAGTTAGCTGCTATAGTTAGCTGCTGATAAGAATCTTTGGCTTGATGGCTTGGCCGACAAAGCCGAAGAAGCAGTTAGACAGCACAACAACAGAGAGCTGTACCAGATAGTTAATGTTTTGTGTGGTAGAAAACGAACAGGTATACAGGGATTGAAGGATGAACAAGGTAAGGTTATAGAAGGTGAGGATTCTCTCATGGCTAGGTGGGCTGAGCATTTTAGTGATGTTCTAAACAATGTGGTTAGTTCTACTCCCATTGTTTGTAATTATGATAGAAGCGTTGGTGGCTTTAATGTTGGCCCTATAACACGATCTGAAATTAGTTTGGGTATTTCTAAACTTAAACTTCATAAATCCCCAGGGGTAGATGAAATTACTACGGAAATGCTTAGAGTTGGGAATATTTCGGTTATCACTTGGATGACTGAAATTTTGAATGTCTTTTATGATAAAGGCATGGTTCCTAAGGATTTTACCAGAGCTATTATTATCCCTATTTTCAAAAAAGGTGATCGCAGTTCTTGTGATAACTATAGGGGTATCAACCTACTCTCTGTTTCAGGGAAAGTTCTTTGCATGATTATGATTAATAGAATTAAGAATCTGGTTGACAGGCAATTGCGTGATGAGCAATGTGGATTCAGAAGTGGTAGGGGATGTGTGGATCAGATATTTTCACTTAGGCAGATTCTTGAGAAATGTTCAGAGTTTCAAAAACTTTGGACTTTGGTGGCTAGCTTTGTTAATTTCAAAAAGGCTTTCGACTCTGTTGATCGTCAGAATTTGTGGTTGATTGTGAGATCATATGGTATACCAGACAAGTTAGTTAACATAATGAAAGCTGTCTATAATAACACTGAGTCGTGAGTGAGAGTTGGTAAGGCTTGTAGCAATTGGTTTAGCATTACTTCTGGTGTTCGACAAGGGTGCATTTTGTCTCCTTTTCTCTTTAGCTTGGTTATTGATTATGTTATGCGAAATGCACTTCAAGGGAAAGATTTTGGCCTTAAATGGGCTGGAGATGCGAAAATTTCTGATTTAGAACATGCTGATGATTTAGCCCTTTTGAGAAATGATGTTAATGAGATGAACTCTTTCATTCGAGCTGTTGATGAAACTGGTAGTAGAGTAGGTTTGGTTATAAACAGAGAGAAAACTAAAGTGATGAAAAATGGTCAGGCAGGCTGTGATTCAGTTAATCTGAATGATTGCAGTCTTGAGCAGGTGTCACAGTTTAATTATCTTGGGAGCTATGTAAGAGATAATGGTGATGTGCAGCATGAGATTAACAGACGAATAGGGATTGCTGCCGGGACTTTTAAGAGTCTATGGAGAGTGTGGAGAAATATGCGTATTCACCTAAAGACTAAAATTAGACTGTATAATAGTTTGGTTCTTTCTAGGTTATGGTAGTGAAACTTGGACGCTTTGTATACATGATAACAGGAAATTAGATGCTTTCGATTCTAGGTGCTTATGCAGTATCTTGGTCATTAGGTGGTTCAACTTTGTAACTAATGATGAGGTTAGGCGAAGGAGTCGGCAACCTCGTTTAACCTGTTGAGGGTGACGTGCCTCATATGTGGCCCGGACATAGTCTTGGATCACCATGGACAATTAAATTTTGAAAGTAGGAACCCTGAGACGTTTAGAAAGTTAAATGGACATTTATTATATATTTATTCAACCACATAGATGCATATATTCCTTAATATTGCTCATACATCAAATTTTCATTTAAATAAAACTCAGGCCCTGGGGTATTGCAATGACCAAAAAACTAGTCCTTAACAGGTTAAAAAAATTCAGGCCCTGGGGTATTGCAATTTAATTAAACAGAATATTGTGCAGCAGCATATTGTACAGAGATTTAGGTTAAGCAGGTTAAGCAGGTGCAGAGATTAGTTTAAGCAGCATATTGTGCATAGAGAGATTCCGTTGGTTTGGCCATATTGCCCGTATGGATAATTATAGATTGGTGAATAGGGTTATGAACAGTATGCCTAAAGTCCACAGGAAGAGGGGGAGACCTAGAATGCGATGGGCAGACAATGTCAAACAGGACCTTGTTAGAATTGGTGTGCAGTGGCCAGATGCAGCAGATGTAGCTCAGGACAGATATGCTTGGAGAATTAAACTGCACGGTCTGGTTGGACCTCCGGAGTCCATGGCTGCTTGAGGATGATGATGATGATGTGCCAAAAAGTGCCGTTCAGAGATTAAACACCCCAAATCAACCCTATTGTTTTAACGGGATTTGGCGGCTAGAAGAAAATATTCTCCTAGGATCATTTTAAAAGCAAGAATCTGCCAATTGGAAATTGGACGCCAAATTATTTTGAAGCAATGATGCAGTGCTATGATAGGAATGAACGCAAACTTTATGTTCATGCATAAATTCCTTGGCGTCTGTACATTAGTAAATTATTGGATTCGCCGAATTCTATTCAGTTAATAAACAAAACATGAAAAAAAAATCACAAAAGGAAAGTTTCAAATTATGCATATTTTACTGTGACAAGTAATAACAGATCCATTGTAAAAGTTTATTTCAAATTTTCCACTTTAGAAAGGGCTAGACGATGTAGTATAAATAAACTAAAAATTAGTTAAATTGATATGTTCATGTGTCCTCGTACGATTCCCAGGAAAGACGTTTTTATTTTATAAACGTTTTTGTTCTAATGTGTTGATTCTAATGTGAGAAACTTAACAAATCTCTAAACTTCACACTATATATTAAGATCTTACGACGACTTTCTTTTAAAATTTCTCCTAATGTAGAAATTATTCCATAAAGATTCCTCCATTAGTTAATTATAGTTCATTAGACTAATATAGTGAATTTGGCATACATCGTGTTGTCATTCATCTAACTTGTACTTTGCTAAATATAGTTCGAGTAGATTCCATTGTATGATATTTAACACCTTTCTCGTTAGTATTCAATGTGTTGAAATTTAATAAGCTTACTAGATTGTTCGCTAAATTATTAAAACCCGGTGATCTTAATCAAATCGTTCGTATCGGTGGGATGCAATACAATGCATACATTTTAATGAGATATTTAGCTTATACATTAAAATTATGCTTGTAATATATATAATAAATCTCAGATTAATTCTGTTTAGTGAACATATGCAAATTCCGAGTTAAATATAACATCCACTACTCTATATCATGGAGATTCGATATCAGAAAGCTAGGGGTAAAACGCCCCCCCCCCCCCCCGAGAGAATTCTAATATCAGCGCCCCCTACTATTGCTATTGCTATAGTCAATAGGAGAGTGCAATATACTGTAGGATAAATAGAGCATTAGAAAACATAAAATAAACTTTTTTCTTGTGAGAATACATTTTTTTTTGGGGGGGGGGGGGGTTGTTTTACTTCTGAGCGGCATTTTTTGCTCAAAATGGGCTATATGCCCAAGTCAGAAGGACCCCTAGGGCTCAGAGAATGGTGGGGACCCACTGGCTAGGAAGACAGATGGTAGCCTTCCGTCAAGGCCATCCAGCGTGTTCTTTAACGTGCACAGTGTATGGATCTCACGCCCACGGGGCCACGGCTTATTGTCCCATCCGAAGGAAGGCGTCCTTTCCAAGGTTATCGGTGTGTCCTACTGAATGAGGGCGGTTAGTTTTGCGGAGATAAATCTGAATGCTGGCCCGGACTGGATTCGAAACCTGGGAACTGTAGATTACGAACCTGGCGCTCTACCGACTGAGACATCCCTGCCCCAGTGCAAGGATACAGATTAAATGTAAATAAGAAAATTCTAAAAACATAATTTCTCGATTTTAGATCGGCAAATTTCTCCACTGCACTCGACATAATTAAATATAAATTAGAATAATAGATAATAAATGTAACATAAATAATAGATAACAAATATAACATAAATAATAAATATAAAATAAATTAGAATAATAGATGATAAATATAACTCAAATTAGAATAATGAATAAAAATATAACATAAATTACAATCTAAAAATTTTAAATATTTTATGTTTTATGTTAAAATAATATAAATTGCAATTTAAAAAAATCTAAAGAGTTTCAAAATAACCTTAAATTTTGCATGAACGAAAGAGAAAATATTAACTGCTATTTATGTTTGTGTAGAAGAAATTACTTCGTTACTTACCAATCACCGCCACAAAATATAAATGATCAAATATTTTTCACTTTAACACAACCTACTAATCGTGAATGTAATAATTGAGAGGCAAATTTTATATTACGAGCATTGGAACAATTGTATATCTCCCTCTTTAAAACTGCACCTTAGGGCACTGAACAGATCGACAACTACATGTGACATGAAAGGTCTTGCGCCCTCATTTCAAAAGATTTATAAATTCCACATTGACGTATGCAGAATTATTCAACTTCTGTCTCTACGTGCGTTTAAATTCGTTAAGAACAGAAATGATATATGAAAAGCAATGCATATCTTTTCTTTATCGCTCTTCGCATAGTTGGAGCCCTATGACTCGTAGCTCCTGGGCATCTTCGAGATCACCCCTCTTAATAACGTTATATGAAAGTGGCAATTTCTGTTAAGACAGAGTAAATGTTTAGCTATGTCATTCAAAGCTGTTGAAAAAAGTGGTTATCGAAGCGATAGAAGATTGAATTCTAATATTTATTGATTTGATAATATAGAAATCTATTGTCGAAGCTAAATAAATAAATAAATACCCCCTCAAGCAGCAGCTTGCCACAGAGGTCTGGCAGTAGCCTGTCAGTTTATATGCCACAGTAGAAGGTCTGTGAGGATGGCATGACCTCAGCAGGAAAACAACACATACAACCATGCCTTACCCGGGACTCGAACCCAGGTCCCGTAGATCAGTAGCCAAGCGCGCTAAGCACTCGGCTACGGGACGGAAGCTACTGGAGACGAAATCTATTATTAAAGTGATTAGAAAAAGAAATGATTAGAAACCAGTGGTGAAGCATGAAAGGCAACGGGATAGACTGCACAGATTCTCATTGCTCATAGATTAGTGTTCCATCCATCACATCTTAACTCACCTATAATCTAGGGGAACTGTCGAAGATTCAACTGCGCAATCTCGTAGTCTCCCCATTTGACAATCACACTACTTTATTGGAAGAATCAATAAAATTTATGCTTGAGAAAAATGACTCTTCTAAATATGGCGAAAGCAAATTCAGTACAGAAATGCTAACGTGAATTTAATGACAGCGGACCTATGCCCCGGATTAAGTATTATTCACAGCAGCATTGAAAGTTGTCGTTCCCGATGACAGATGGCTCCAACGTCGACACGTAAGGGATCGACGTTGGGGGATCGACGTCTTCCACTAATGTGACACAGATAGGGTCATATTAGTGATAGAATGACAACCAAATTCTAGTTCAGTGGTTAGAACACTCTAGCATGAATTTGAAGACACCTGGGTTCGAGTCCTGCGAATTGGCAAACTCATTTTTCCACATAAACCATTTATTGACTTTTTCTGTCAACATTAAATTCCTGTATTTACCATTGGTTGAATATTTCTTTTCTGTGTTGTTGAGGTTCCGCCTTCCTTACAAATTTTCTCTCTGACATATTATATTGACAGGCTCTTGTCAGAAGTCTGTGACAAGCAGATGCTTGATGGGCAATTAATGTATTTTTTAAAACATTCGTATTCGTTTTAGCTGCTGTTAAAGTGAACGTTGACAGTAGAATCCCTCAACTGTTTCCTGCATTGTATTCATACCTGTTGCAACACTTTGGAGTGAGTGAAGTTACGGTTTTCAAAGCGCTCTAATTAGGGATAGCTACACCAACGCATGAAGTAGGCATTGTCAATGTATATGCATCTATCTGTAAACCATCTCTTCGTTATCACACTCCTAATTATGTACATCCGTGAACGGTCAGTAACAGGTCCTATAATAGATTTGTTACCTACCCAACTAGTTGCTCGCATGCTGGAGTTTCAAATGTTCTGTGATGCCATTCTCTGTATCGTGTTATTAAACTGATTGAAGACAATGAATTAACAGCAATATTACTATTATTGTCGCTAATTAGTGAGTGGGCTACAGTGATATATGGATATATAGGGAATCGTATATGTGACACAATATAGGAGGACTGCGAATTAGGCTAAATGATAAATGTATGCTGTTATCATTATGACAAGCAAGCATTAATTATTTTGCTTATACAGCATGATTAAAGCATTGTAGAGAAAAAGAGAATATCACTGTGCTAAAAATGTTTTACTTTATCTGTCTTATAAGTCTCTATATTAATTAATTTTCAAGTTTTCGCATTTCTTAAAACTTCATCTTGTAAACAGTTTCAAAATATTGCATATTTTACATTTAAGAATAATATACATCTGAGAAAACTTACAATCCAATGTTTTATTTTGCATTTTAAAAAATAACTTTATCTACATCATTCTAAATATATTAATTATCTTCATGTACTTATAAATGACATTTTTCATTTCTCAATTAATCTTTAATATCGACAGGTTTTCATTGGCTTGTTATTAAAATGAAATGTTACAAGTATTCTTTTTTTATTCATCTTAGCCACATTCCAAGCACTCCTTTCGCCTTCTTCCGTCTAAATTTGAAAAAAAATGCAAAAAAATTATTTGGAAGAATAATACCATAACATTAAATAACAGACTATTTGTTTAATAAAATATGATGAGAATATATCAAGAGATTTCCCCGCCCTGCCCACGGTCAGTAGGGGACACCGATGGGCTTGAAAAGGCCGCCGTCGGTCGGATGGGACGTTAAGCCGTGGCCCCGTGTGTGGGAGAGCCATACCCTGTGCAAGTTAAAGAACACGCTGGATGGCCTTGACGGGAGGCTACCATCTGTCTCCCAACAGCTGTTCCAGTGGGTCCCCTCCCCCAACCTTCTCTGAGCCTTCGGGGTCCCTGTGACCTGGCCATTTAGCCCATGGTATGCAAAAAAGTGCCGCTCAGAGGTAAAACAATCCAATCCAATCCAATATCAATAGATTAACAAAAAGATTAAAAAATTGGAAACAACAACAAAAATGCGTAAAACATGTTGGAAAAACAGCACGAGAAAGTTACAGTAACTACGAAATGTAGTCTTTTATTATAAAAATAAATTACCCAAGATTATCAGGGAATGTGTCGGAGCTAAATCAATTTTAGGTCATTCTCCCAGGGTAAGCTAATCTTTTGAAGTTTAAAGATATCACAGATCCTTAAAAGAGAAAAATGTAACAGTTTAAGTCTAAGAAATTTTCTGTGGCAATAATAAATGCCAATATAGGTGCACTGGAGATGTTAAAGTCATGTTTCCGGATTTATTAAAAGTTTACTCGAAGCGATTTATATTTAATGCAGATGGAAATGAAGCGTTAAACAGTTTTTAGTTTCTCAAATCGCGATGGTAACTTCACGTCAAGGGAAGCTAACATCTATCTCCCAACAGCTGTCAAGTGGTTCGTCTCCAAATAAGTGGTCAGTGGTTCCAAAGCAGTGGTCAGTTTCTCCAAGCAGCTGTCTAGTGGTTCATCTCCAGCTGTCAAGTTGCCCATCTCCTATGCATGTTAAAGAACATGCATAGGATATGGCTTCACTGTACACAAGCTACGGCTTATAACGTCCCATCCGGCGGACGGCGGCCTTTCCAATCCCATTCGTGTCCCCTAGTGACCGAGGGCAGTGTGGGGAATTTTGAGGAGATAAATCTCAACGCTGGCACAGGGGGGACTCGAACCTGAGAACTACAGGTTAGGAGCCTGGTGGGTTACCGACTGAGCAAGTCCTGTCCCCTCACCTTGCAGGATAATGAATAAAACGCACATGCGCAAATGCACAGCTCTTCATATCTAGGGTTACTACATGCCACTCTTTCAAAAGGAGGACAAAAAAGGTGGAAATGGAGGGCAATGGAGGACAGAAAAGGTAGAAATGGAGGACACGGGAGGGCAGAAAAGGTAGAAATGGAGGACAAGGGAGGGCAGAAAAGGTAGAAATGGAGGACAGTGGAGGGCAGAAAAGGTACAAATGGAGGACAAAGAAGAACATGCATTAAATTTATGAAATAAAATTAGTGTTTTCCTACAAAATTTTGTTTCAAGTACAGTCGCTCAAAAAAGTATCCGAACGCTATGGTTGATTACAGAATTTAGAAAAAATATCTGGCAACGATTGTTTTAGAAATTAGTGATCTGGCAACCTTCGTGTTCGTAACACGAAGGTTGCCAGACCACTAATTTCGAAAAAAATCGTTGCCAGATATTTTTTCTGAATTCTGTAATCAACCATAGTGTTCGGATACTTTTTTGAGCGACTGTACCGACTAACTGTTTAGTCAGAAAAAGGAATAATTCTAATTATTCAGGGCACTTCAAAATATATGACATACCAATTTTTATTCATATTTGATAAGCAATCAAGGGTTAGTTGCCTTAAGTGGCATAGTAATTATCTGCTGTTGCAGGAGGTGAACTTTGTGTTTTTATTAACTTTAACTGAGGTAGTGGTCAGCAGTGACTTCGATCATGCTAGGGCATGCTCTTGTATGAGAAGACTTGTATAAACTAGGTGTAGTTCCTTTTCCTTCGCTGCCCTTTTATGCTAGAAGTCAAAAAATAAAACTTCTGCCAACATTCATAGCTCCGACTATCATTGGATGGAAGCAAAATTTTATGCAATTTTTCTAATGCGCATACTTTTTTCAATCTGGCATGTAATTTGCACATATTGAGATTGCAGAAAAATTGTAACTTTTACAATAAGATAATTAATTTAGCGTTAATGATTTGTGTTACAATGCTTTATTTCACGGGTAAGAGTAAATTATATTCTATTCATGAGTTCAAGAAACTTAAAAAAGTAAAATACAAAAAAGAGTGCCTTAATTTTAATTTAAAACATGTTATGAGTTTATACAAAAAAGGAGGACATTTCATGTTTTTTCAAAATTCTGGGAGGGCACGAGATAGCAAAGGAGGACATGTCCTCTCTTTGGAGGAAGTATAGTAACCTTATCATGTCCCTATGTTTCGTTCCTTCATTGACTTTGTATGAAGAAATGCTTTCTGTTTATCTTCAGTGCCACCTTTTGACATTTCTGTAAGTGCACTTGTACTAATAAATAATAATAAATACCC
The DNA here is from genome assembly GCA_038380435.1 of Ryuthela nishihirai. Classification (NCBI taxonomy): domain Eukaryota; kingdom Metazoa; phylum Arthropoda; class Arachnida; order Araneae; family Heptathelidae; genus Ryuthela; species Ryuthela nishihirai. The sequence continues at coordinate 22,329,340 of JAWZYU010000009.1, read as the reverse complement.
CCTCAAGCAGCTGCTTGCCACAGAGGTCTGACAGGAGCCTGTCAGTTTATATGCCACAGTAGGAGATCTGAGAGGATGGCAGGACCTCAGCAGAAAAACAACACACACATCCATGCCTAATCCGGGGCTCGAACCCAGGTCCCTTAGATCAGTAGCCAAGCGTGCTAACCACTCGTTTTCCTTAAATAACTGTGGGGCGGGGGTGGCTCAGTCGGTAGCGCGCCAGGCTCGTAATCTATAGTTCCCAGGTTCGAGTCCCAGCTGGGTCAGCGTTGAGATTTATCACCGCAAAATTCCCCGCCTTGCCCACGGTCAGTAGGGGACACCGATGGGCTTGGAAAGGCCGCCGTCCTTCGGATGGGACGTTAAGCCGTGGCCCCGTGTGCGGGAGAGCCATACCCTGTTCACGTTAAAGAACACCCTGGATTGCCTTGACGGGAGACTACCATCTGTCTCCCAACAGCTGTTCCAGTGGGTCCCCTCCCCCAACCTTCTCTGAGCCTTCGGGGTCCATGTGACCTGGCCATTTAGCCCATGGTGTGCAGCTCAGAGGTAAAACAACCTCAACCCTTAAATAGCTGAATACGAAAGCCCAAAAGACCTGGTAATAAATTGATTATGATTAATAAGTGAAATCCAGTCCGAGCAATGTAGTATATTTTTTTTACATTTGGCTCTTTAGAATGTTTTAGTTAAGATCTAGCATTTGCAAAGGGACTTGCACTATTTACTTAATACAAATAAATTCTGTTATGTACTACGTCAAGGAACTTCGTCATAATACTCGTGTGTAACTTTCGCCTAGGGCCTCGCTAGCTCTAGAGGCTCCAATGCCCTCTGATATACAAGATTCTAGGAAGGAGGTGAGCTGTGGATGGTCACAGACCTGAAGCGTAGGGCAAGCCAATGAGAGGAAGAGAGCAATTGAATCATCAAGAATCAATGCGCGATTGGGTAGAAGAGTTTAACAAAGAAGGAAAGAGAAAATGTAGGAATTTGAATCTTGAAAAAAGGAGAGTCTTGGTCAGGAATACAGTGGGAGAAGTTGTGCGAGACAAAACATACTGAAATTAAAATCGCTGAAGCCCTTTTTGAAAATTACTGTACAAGGGCTCAGTGATTGTCGAGAAAGAGGTAATATCTTTATTGCATATTTTGAAAATGGAAATATAACAAAAAGGCAGTTTAATTTATAATTGTGAAAATGGATTCATCCTCGATTGTATCTCTTGAAAAAGGTGGACATTTCGGTGCATGGAAGGTAAATGTCCTCAAAGGAAGGACGGTAGGAAATTTCATTTTTCAACTAGCCAACTGGCGGTACTAGAAGTTGAATCCTCATTCACGTCTAATCGTCACTAACTGATGGTTGACTAATGATACGTATCAGACCAGGCCAGGATCTAGAAACAAAGGAAGGGGAGCCAAAAAGCCCAATCGATCCTGAAAGATGTAAAAATAAAGGTGGTGAGTGTGTTGGGGGGGGGGGGGGGGAAGAAACTGGATTTCCAATGCAGTATAACATTTTTGCCCTCCCTTTTACAGTTCTTGTCTTCAAAAAATTATTTTAAAATGCATGAAATATAAAGAAGTTTAATAACTTTTTGCCTCTATTACCCACACTAGCATTCTGAAAGACGGGGAATGTCTCCCTTGGACCCCCCCCCCCCCCCTTCCACCTATATCCATTCCTGTACAGTCACTCTTTGTGTGGTACAGTCTCTTGGAGCGACTGTACCACACAAAAGCGCAACACTTGAAGATTTTCCAAGTGCATGACCGGTTGAAACTCAAATTTTCGACCATTTGATTAACTAGATAATTAAATAAGTTAATCCAAGACATATAAATCAATTAATCACTAAGGACGAAGCATATGATACTGAAAATAATGCTAATAAATATTTTTACAACAGTATTAAATAAATATAAAAACAGAAAGTTTTAATTACCAACCAACAAGCGAAATATTTCTTTTTGCGGCGTATATTACAATACTTTCAATAATATTTATATAAGTTATAATTTAGTAATGAAGGAAATGACTATACCATTTTTAGAGAAAATAATGAAATGAATTAATACAAAAAAAATGTAATTTAAGCAGTTTCTCTAAATACATCTTTGTTTCTTTAGGATATTAAAAATAAACAAATTTTGTTATGGATATTCTTTGCAGATGAGTGTTTTTTTTTAAACATTTTTCTTTTATCATCGATATTAATTTTCTGTTCTCTGTGGATGCAGATCGTTATCGAGCTCGAAACGTAAGCTATCATAAAAATATCTGTATACGAAAAGTTCAAATGAGCCTAAAACCGTTTAACTCTGAGTGTGGAATAACGATTGAAACAGACAAATGCATGCACTGATAAACCAAGGGAAACTAGGAAAGGAATAACAAAAATCACAGATTTTTGTCTCGCTCATCCAATCACAGTAAGCATTGATTTTGAAGAATTTGTCATTCGGAAAACGCTTTCTTTTTAAAACATCTATCATTAAAAAATTCGCTTATCGTAAAAAATTCTCCTTCCGCAAAATTTCTATTTCAAATTATGGGTACTTCGAAAAAAAATGGTTATTTAAAAAAAAAATAATATTTCGAAAAGTTGGCATTGAAATATTTGCAGTTGGAAAGTCGGGTATCTCAGAAAACTGGTTATTCATTAACACTTACAACTAAAAAAAGGTTTCTGTTGAAAAATATCATGTTAATAAAAATATTGGCAATTCCGAAAATCGGTGTATCATAAATACTGATTATTAGGAAAAATTCACAAATCAAACTGCAAAAAACTGGTCATTCAAATTTGAAATTAAAACAAATTGGTACCTAGGGGGGGGGGGAAATGGCTATTTCAAAACTCTGCATTTCAAACAAATATGTATCTCAAAAATCTGGTTATTTTTAGAATGGGTATTTAAAAAGAATGTTTCGTTGAAAAAAAAATATAGTTCAAAATTGTGATATCTCGAAAATCTAGTTTCCAAAATGAACAATTAACACATAATTAGTTGTACAGAGCTTAAAAAATGCCATAACTAAAAAATCTACAACGAATTGTATTTAATATCGCGATATTTAATTTTTTTGCTTGGGAAAAAATATTGAACATAACAAAAGAAAAACACGAGCCATTACCGTACTTATCTCTGCGTTTTCCAAATGTAAACTCTCAAAAAACAACAAATCTGCATTCTTCTATTACCCAGACAAAATTTCTCTCCGTTAACTGTACATAATGTACTTATCGGAGATTCTCACTAAACCTTTCCTCTTCATATCCGAATTATCTATTTCAATATTTTTATTTGTTTAGCAAAAGCAGAATACTTTTAGTGTTCTTAACTTTCTTCACTGGAAGTCATTGTTCATGGTCGTGTGAGCCATAACCATTGGAAAATGGCTCCCCTACAACTGAAGTATCGTTAGCACCAGATGGTACATCATTCCCAACAGCACATGGGTCCAATTGATAGGCAGTGGTTCAGAAACGGGTTCTTTTCTCATTTCAGAACGGCCCACTACATGAGATGAAACTGGGAACGCGGGACACAAGTCTGTTTTGTTGAATCGTTGAGCGTTCGCACACAGACAACAAATGTCGTGGGTTTGATTACCTATAGCTTCCCTTCTCGCTGCCTGTCGTCAGTAAAAACTGCTCACGTAATTACCAGAGTAAGGACCAGCTGGACTCCTTTCTGGCTCGGCTTTATGTTCTTTCAGTAAGATCTAGCAATAGCTTGTCATTCTCCGATATTGTGAGATCTGAAGTTTTAAAGCATGGAGAACATAAGAAGACGACCAAGTGCACCATTGAGCTTCCTGACACGTCTAACATCGAATGTTGATACCCGAGTTGGTAGCAAATTTCTCTCTGTACGACTGGGGTTCTTACGAAAACAGGTGGTAGATTTTACTTTGCGAAACAACGAATTTCTACCGTCAATGCGAAAGTCTCAATTTAATATATGTCTTTAGAATTAATTCCGCTTTGTGATCTATCAGTTTTTATTATTCAGCGCTTTAATCGAAAGATTTATTTGTTTTTCTCTTGAATTTGCATAAATGATTGTGCATATCATCACAGATATTTGTTTCTTAGGGGAATTATTTTATTACTTTAGAATTTCAATTCTTATATTAGTTTTATAAACTTCCTTTATAGTTCTATGCTTTTCTAGTTGTATTCTTCGTAACATGCTTGACTGGAGAGTAAAGGTTATCAAGACAGAAACGATAGATGTATTCAAGTCAAGACACTGACATAGGTATTTCTCCTACCAACACCTATATTAAAAATTTGACTATAGACTCATGGAGTATAAATGCTGCGAATAAAGAAATTTTATCCTTTAGCAGGAATCCGATATCTTTTTTCTTTTTTTCAAAAATTCATCGCCATCTTTCAGAGTATCCTGTTGCCTCTAAGAAAATCCTTACTGACGTAGCTTATTTATTTGTGAAAAATCAAATATTTTTGGAAACGAGCATTATATATCTAAAAACAAGTCTCAAAATTGTCGCCGATGGATAAACAAGACCTTTATGTTCCTTCACCCTACATAGCAAGGGTTTTTAAGCTGGGATACGGAAAGAGAGTCCACGGGGTGCAAGAAGAAAATTTGGAAATCAGAGTTTTTTTTATTTTTTTTTTATTTTATTTCTTTGCAAAAACAAACCGAGGAAGGAGACCTGTAAATGGGAATGCGAGAAGAATTGATGTGGATTCAAGGATTCCATACATAAATCAAAGGGTCTGGGGGAAAAGTGTTCAAAGCTCTTCTTTCCGAGGCTCTGAATTTTTTTTTTTTTCAGCGCACAAACTTTGGCTCTCTTTTGCTCGTAACCACGCCTATCCGACAAATCATCCGATAAAATCATTGTCCATCTGACTGACCATCCGGTAAAATTATTGCCCATCCGATTGATCATCCGTCATCCCAAAAACCAATGGATCTTTTCTCACTAAGATAACGATGAAGACGTGGCATCTTACGCTTTGGATTTCCCCTTGAGCTCAGTTGATTTAATTTCATAATATTCAAATTTCTACTCATCTTTCCTAGGAAGAGATTTACGCCCCCTGAAAATTCTTAACTCATTCCCAATAATTCAGTGATCAACTAGTTACATATAGGATAATCAAGTTAGTGATTTTTATCACTTAATTCACCACCTCAAAAAAGATTAGCATACACTTCTTAAAATTATAACACGCTCCTAATTTCAATTTCTAGAAAAAAGTACTTCCATCTATAAAAGCAAAGAAATAAATTAATCATTTCATTCTCGTTGTTTTCCTTGTTTGCTATACAAAATTTTTCTCCAAATTGTCCGATTAGAGAGATAAGCTTTTTATACGACATTTTTCCTTCTCTCTGTCGTACCTTTAATGTTTCTACTCTTTCCCCTGATTAAATAATGAAACACGCATGCGCATAAATACAGCCGTATGTGCACACACATGCATGCACACATACATTCCTGCACCGTTTCTCTACACGAGAGCGCAGGAAGTTCTTCTTCGAAGATAACTGGATTAGGTTTGGCCCTAGTCTACTAGAACTTGTTAATGGAAAATTAAAAAAAATAAAAAAGACTAAAGAGTAAAAAAAGTAATGAAAGAAATAAAAAGGGAAGAGAAAAAGAGTTCGTAAAGCCATCCAAGCCATCTGGGGAAATAGGGAAGGAATGATTGACTTCCTGATGGTTGATGGGGATGCTGGAAGAGTAGTCACGTCATCCATCGATTGAACCGGTTCCGTTGCCAAAGCGCTGGTGCCTCTGGTATATATCCGGGCAATCTAATGATGTGTGCAATCAGGTAATGAGATTCCAACCCACCAGTACAGTAACTATATAGCTAGGTTCGCACAGAGAAATGCCTAGGTATGTCCCAAGAGAGAAGAGTTGGCAACCAGAATAGCCCTTTTGCAAGTTATTTTGTTCATGTTACAAAGGCTTAGATCATGAACTTTTATTTCACATGGGTAGGCAAATTTCAGGACATTATCCATTTACACACCACGTGAACATTCGTTTGTTAATCCTTTTTAGAATCTCAGTTATGTGATCAGCATGTTTTTTTTTTCCTTTTGAAATCACATTTTTTATGGTCGTTCTTTTGTCCCGTGTTTGGGATGTGATCTTAATAAATACTCAGAAAAAGGAAATAATCGTAAAGGTCATTACAAAAGAGACGGAAGCCTTTTATGTTTTTGCCTGAGTACCAAGAGCCAAATGATGTAAATAGCACTGGGCAACACACAAAAAGGCTTTGAAATGAAAATTGCCAATCTTTAGTAATTTCGAAATGCTGAACACGGAAATGACAATAAAATTTGTCGATTGGCTCTTGTTTAGGAGAGAGAGAGATGGTCATGTATAAACGACGCAGTCCGCATTCAGTACATAGGTAACCATTTTGCAACGCTGTATTTTAAACTCCAGATTGCAACATATTGCATTTTATTCCATCAGCCCGCATTACACACAACCCACAGAGGTATTGCATCGTCTGATGCAATGTAGTCGAGTCATGACATCGCGGCTTTACGATAGCGGACAAAAGATGATGCAATGTAGTCGAATCATGACATCGCGGCTTTACGATAGCGGACAAAAGATGATGCAATGTAGTCGAGTCATGACATCGCGGCATTACAATAGCAGACGAAAGGTGATGAAATCGTTAGTTGCAAACGACGTCTCACAGGGTGAGAAATTCTTTTGAGCGATTCTCATTTATCCCTGAGTCATAAGTACAACACAAGTGATCCTTGCAGTTTTAATCCAGCAGTAGTGATACCTCGTAACTGTGTTAATAGGGCAGATACATTTTGTTACGTTTGCGGGGAAGTTACATTTGCAAACCAAAAAAGGGCCATCACTCCAATAGTGAAAACAGCGTATTAGTTTTATTTTCGATACAAGATTGGGTACAAGGACCAGGCCTGGGCCCCACACATATGCTGCAGTATGTGTGCAAGAAATCTTCCGAAGTGGCTGGAAGGAGAAAAAGAGGCGATGCCGTTTGCTATTCCTATGGTTTGGAAAGAGCCAAGCAATCACGCAAATGACTGATACTTCTGCATAGTTCCACCTGTTTCTGGAAGCATCACAAGGAAAAAAAGTGAACAATAGCGTACCTGAATATACAATCTGCTATCCGACCAGTTCCGCACGGTGAGGGCCTTCCTGTTACCGAACCTCCAAAAGAATTTTCCATCAATTCACAAGATGAGGAGGGAGGCGAACCGATGTAGAGTTCTCCGCAAACTTCAGTGTCTAATGGTGATCCATACGTCTGCCACGGTGAGTCATTTGCGCCACACATTCTCACAGAAGAAGAAATGAACGATCTTGTTCGTGATCTGTAACTGCCCGAGGCCAAGGCAAAGTTATTTGGATCAAGACTTAAACAATGGAATCTTCTCAAGGAAAAAGTCCGAGTGACTTCGTTTCGAACTCGTCATGAGCAGTTTGCACCTTATTTCAGGTAGGAAGATGACCTTGTGTTCAGCTCTGATGTAGATGGCCTGATCAATGCCCTCGGAATCAAACATGACTCTCAAGAATGGCGACTCCTCGAAATTGAGTCTCAAAGAGATGTTGCTGCATAATGGAAATCGACTTCCATCCATTCTGATCGGACACACTGTCTACTTGAAAGAAACCTACGACAACATAAATCAACTGTTGAACTGTCTTCAATACAGCAAGTATGGCTGGCATCTCTGTTGCGACTTGAAGATAGTGTCTCTGTTGATGGGTCTGCAGCTGGGATATACGAAGTACTGCTGTTTCTTATATGAATGGGCAGCCGATCAAAGACTTTGCACTACGTGAAGAGAAACTGGCCTCAGAGGAAATCTCTGAACGTCGGAGAGAAAAATGTGGAATACCCAGCACTGGCAGAAACTCACAAAATTCTGCTATCGTCCCTACACATCAAACACGGTGTGATGAAAAACTTCGAAAAAGCCATGGACATGTATTAGCTTTCAAGTGGTTGGCTAACAAATTCCCTCGACTCAGCGAAGCGAAAATAAAAGAGGGAATTTTTGTGGGTCTTCAGATCTGCGAGCTGTTCACAGACCAAGATGTTCGACAACCTTCTTCATGGTGACGAGAAAAAGGCTTGGGACGCGTTTCATCTGGTGTCAACTAAATTCCTCGGGAATGTCAGGGCAGGTAACTACAAGAAACTGATTAAGGACATGTTTTCTCTGTATCACAAACTTGGCTGTAATATGTCCTTAAAGATCCATTTTCTCCATTAGTCTCAAATTCAAGTCTGAAACCAATATTAGATTTCTTCCCCGACAACTGCGGCATGGTTAGTGATGAGCAACGGTGAACGTTTTCACCAGGACATTGCAACGATGGAGAAATGATACCAGGGAAACTGGTCCACTTCAATGCTGGCTGACTACTGTTGGACGCTCGCCAGAGATGATACTGAGCAGCTGTGCAAGCGACGGGCAAAGCGACGTCGGAAGTAGAAGTGGAGTTTTACCGATACATGTCATATGTACGTATTACTCTATTATATAAGAAACTATTGCGGATTTCGTAGAAATCATAGCCAATTTTGCATTTTCATTGTCACATTCATGTTCAGCACCTTGGAATCTTTAAGAAATGGCTACTTTTATCTCAGAAGTATGATTTTATGAAAATTTGTTGCGCAGTGTAATCAATGTTTTACCATCCTCTGATTTAATGTTTTAGAAAAAAAGTAGAAACAATGGGAATTATATTTTTTAAAGAACTAATTAACCCGTGCAATTTTACTTCGTACAATGCCCGTAAAACAACAGCGCTTTCATGCTCACAGAGATCAGAACAATATACAATTCGAGCTGCAACGTAGCAAAAATTTTTAGCAATAAAAACTGTTTTAATATCCTGAGGTAATTAAATATCTCTCTGTTCAGTGAAATTATATTCATTGCTAAATCAAAAAAGATTGTTTTTTGTTTCTTAAAATCATTGCGTTAGTTAATTTCAGCAAACATAGATATAAATAATAAGGAACCACAAACAGGTCGAAACTAGGGCAGTGGGGTAGAGAGGTGTAAGGAGTATATTTATACAGTTTCAAAAACCGTAACAAAGTTTAAAAAAAATTAAAAAATCTCTATGTATTAATACACACATACATATATAAATAATCTTCAAGTTGCCATGGTTTACGGAGGTCCAACAAGACAATGTATGTCTCCAACCACGTCAGCCCTGAGCTGCATTTGGTCACTGCAGGCAAATTTTAATAATGTCCTCTTTAAGATTGTTTGTCTGCCCACTGCATCCTATATCTCCCCCTTTTCCTGACGCTTTTAGGCATGCTGTTCCTAACCCCCCCCCCCGGAGTGGGACTTCCTTGACGAGGGGGGGGGGGACTTACGGTGCCTCTGAGAAGTTGGGTTCGGATCGCTGGCACTCTGAGTTCTTGAAGTTTGGTGGCCCCCGGTGGAGGGGGCCTGTTGAAGGCCGGCGGACTGGTCGGCGCTTGGCAGTCCAGTCGGCCTATTGACTTGTCCCCAGCGAAGCTGGGGGTTGCTGCCCCGGTTGAGGGGCCGTTCTAAGGGCCTCGGACGGGGCTTGGGGAACCCTGTCTTCTGTTGGCTCATCGGGGTACCGCGGACTGAGGACTGTACCGCGGACTGAGTTGTGCACCTGTTCGTACACAATCCATGGGCTTCGATGCGGTCTCTGTGATATCGGGGTGGACGGATGTTCACTGGGGGCTTCGGCCCGTTCACAATGGAGAGGTAGAAGTTGGAGGCTCGCGACCGGGTGTAGCTGCCCTGGTCGACGGACTTATCGATGGAACAGCCAAACTAAGAGTCCCACGGAATTAGTTTTGGCCATATATAGCTTTCGCAGTGGAGGAACCTGGGTTCCTCTGCGAAGTGGGGTCCGGGTGCTGCAGTGGTGTAAGCCCCGGTAGGCTAACGGCTTTGTCGGGGTCGTTGGAGGGTCGCGGACCGAATTTGGCGGTCTCTGATCCAGCGTTCTCCGACGTGGCCTCGGCACAGTTAGGGCCGAGACGGCGAGCGGGCTGTGGTTGCCCGGCTCGATGGAGAGGACGAAGTTGAAGGTCATGTTGAAAGGCTTGGTCACCCGATCAGGCGTGGCCTATCGATGGAAGTACCTAGGAGCCTCTGCTGCGGAGGACTCTAAAAGTTACGACTTCTATTTATTTTCTGGCTCAAATTTCAAAAGATACCATCTTTTATTTTATTTATTAGCAATTATCTGGACAAAATTCAGTGAGTGATGGGCATATTCCTAGACATTACTCAAAAAAATTTAAAAGATCCCACTCTCATTGCACCTCAATGATTATCTCTACAGGCAGGCAAATAAATCCCATGCAGTGCTTTTCTCTTCACAAAGGTCTTCTCCCGTTGTAGGCAGGTACAATGTAAGGCAAGCTTAAATGACAGGAACCTTTTTAGTCGATGGTGGTTTCAGTGACAACTCCCTAATGGTGATATGCAGTCATAGTAGTGCGGTGCACCGGGATTGTCACGATTTATTTCGTTGTTCCTAACCCTATTCGCTAATTTATAGTTACGCATACCAATAACATAGTCAAATCAAGTCTTTCTCTGAGCAATGTGCTGCTCAACGATGGTTGCCAATCAGTTGCTTGAGGAGTAATTTATTTTTTTCGTATGTGGTGCATAATATTCGTCAATAATACAAGTATGTACGCTGAAAATACGATTTGTTATACACACTCACCTAATAACGTGTGGTACAACCTTTCGCCCTCACAACAGCAGCAATATGTCGTGGCATGAACTCTTTCAGATGTTGGAAACGTTTGGGTGTTATTGCGGCCTATGTTTCCAAGACGGCCCTCTGTAAAGGGACGAGAGTTGCTGGTGGTGGATTTCGGGCTCAAATGCAATGCTTCACTTCGTCTCTTAGATGCTTAATAGGGCTCAAATCCCAAGAGTGAGTGGGCCATTTGAGGATTGTGAATTCATTGGAATGCCAACCAGTCCTTCACCAAACGGGAGAAATTAGACATGGCTTTGTCTTGTTGAAAGCAGACATCCTACAGTGAGAAATGATAGCCATATATATCCAGACAATCTAATGATATGTGCAATTAGGTAATGAGATTCCAATCCACCAGTACAGTAACTATATAGCTAGGTTCGCTAGATATGTAGCGAACCTAGCTATATGGTAGTTTCGTCTCCCTTTTTTTACATAAACTTTGAGAGACTGAAAGGTTTCAATCTGTCGAATTTTGAAAATGTCGAAGTCTGAAATCAATGCTCAATGGACGAACAGATGACACTTTGGAAATATACACTCAGTGTCCATTGAATTATGACCACCCAATACCGTGTGGAGCCTCCTTGTTCTCGAATAACTGATTGAACACGACATGACATGGATGCTATTAGGTTATCGATACACTTCTGGAGATAGGTTCAGCCACATTGTCTATAAAACGCCCAAATTTGAACAACAGTGGCCACTACTGTATCAGCCAATCGGATTGCCTTTCTAAAATATACGCAGATATTTTGTATAATACGCACTCGATGATATGGTGCATTCTTGTTGAATGAAAACGTTAATAGTGGGGAACAACATTAACCTTAAAGAATCCCCTTAATCTGCAACAATGTTCAAGTAGTCCACATCCTTCATACATTGTAGCATCTATATAAGAGGATTCAACTTTTCCCACCAGAATATATCAAAGAGCATGATACTTACCTCCAGCCTTTACTTTCTGCACAACTAACATGGAATCCATTGCCTCATGCTGTCTTCGCCACGTGCGTCGACATTCATCAAAAAAGTAATTCATCGCACAGGCGCACTATTTTCTAATCCTATACGGTCCATGATTGATGTTCCTGGCAACCACATAGTTTACAGTTTGCGGTGATGTGGCGTTAGGAGAGGTTGTTGTTGCGACAGAGACCTTTAGGCTTCCGGTGCCACAAAAAAATCTGGTCAAGAGTGAAACAATCCAAAGCAATCTCAACAACAGCAAAAGAACTCAAATAGGGAATTAAAACTGTGTACTGTTGAAGTCAATCTACTAAGAAACATTAGATTGGGTTGGGTTGTTTTACCTCTGAGCGGCACTTTTTTGCACACCATGGGCTAAATGGCCAGGTCACATGGACCCCGAAGGCTCAGAGAAAGTTGGGGGAGGGGACCCACTGGAACAGCTGTTGGGAGACAGATGGTAGCCTCCCGTCAAGGCCATCTAACGTGTTCTTTAACGTGCACAGGGTTGTTAAGGGTTGTTAAGCCGTGGCCCCGCACACGGGGCCACGGCTTAACGTCTCATCCGACGGACGGCGGCCTTTCCAAGCCCATCGGTGTCCCCTACTGACCGTGGGCAGGACGGGGAATTTTTGCGGAGATAAATCTCAACGCTGACCCAGCTGGGACTCGAACCTGGGAACTACAGATTACGAGCCTGGCGCGCTACCGACTGAGCCACCCCCGCCCCATCTATCATTGGAACCACTGAGGTTCCTTGTAGCCTGTTCTGTGTTTAGCGAGTGACTGTACCGTGTGGGCAGTCAATGTTTGCATATATTATAAAGCGTAAAATTCTGAGTTTGTGTATATCGACCACCTAGGTAGTTCAAAATCCTGACAAGATAGAGATAGGTATCCTTCTGCACACACTCTCACACACATTCAGCAGAAAAACAACCCAGCCCAGACATGTAGAGAAGACGCCTGTCTACAGTTAGCAGGTTATTTTACAGAAGAACCTAAAGATAGAAACATTTAACCTGTAAAAAGAATTTGCAAAGCCGCTGCGATTCCATGACTTTACATTGCATGGGGAGTTGGAAGCGGAACAGCGAAAGGTGCTCGTGCGCATTAATGACTATATTAGTTTCTACCTGGTGCACACGGTGGCGTTGAATACTCGTTGAAGGTCACCATGGGGCCTACAGTAGTGTCGCATCTTCACATATTTATATTTATCTATGCCTTGCCCCGCCCCTAGATGCAACCTTGTATGTGAATATCAGTATTATATTTCATATATTACCATTTCATGTGATAAACGAACTCTCATATTATTCGTTTAATATCGGTATATATTTAATTGCAACGTATAATTTGTTTATGACAAAGTTCTAAATGTAAGTATGGCACCTTCCAACTGGAAATACTTTCTTAGTTGATCCATACTATATTTAAGAGATTTTATTTTTTATTTTCGCTTGTTCTTTATCCATTGGGTTGGGTTGCTTTGCCTCTTATCGGTACTTTTTTCCACACTGTGGGCTAAATGGCCTGGTCATAAAGACCCCGGTGAGGGAACCCACTGGACAGCTATTAGGAGACAAATGGTATCCTCCCGACAAGGCCATCCACAGTGTTATTTAAAGTGCAAAGGACATGGCTCTTCCACACACTGAGCCACAGCTTTATGTCCCATTCGATCCTGCATTCGTACCTGCAACAAAATTATTAATAGCAAGAGAGACTAAGAGAAGAAACTGAATTAATATTATACTAGATGAATTATATATAATTTAGGTAAGTATTCCGTTCTCTGAAAAGTTTTAAATACAAGTTTAAGATAGTATTCAAAATCATTAATTTCTTATCGACATTTAAGGGTAACTGGGCCATCGTTTAGTTCCTGGAGCATATTTTTAGAGAAGAAATTAATAAAATTAAGTTAATAACAAAAACGTTAGAATTTAGTTAGAAAATAAGCCCCTGTTTTGTGTTTTTATAAAAAATATATAAATTTTTCTTTGCCAAAAAAGTTTGCGTTTCGACTTCAAAACTTTCCCCAAAATTGCTGAAACAAAACATTGGCGTCTTCCAAAGGAAAAATATTTTCCTGATTGACCCATACTACATTAACAGCTTTTTATTTTTATTTTTTGCGTGTCCTGTATCGGTACCTGAAACAAAAAGGAAAGACCAAAGGATAAGAGCAAGATACTTTATCTCATAGTATTAAACCAAAGGCCAGGAAGACATCAATGATGTTAACGTTTTTCATATCTTTCTCTCTTTCGGTTTCTTCTGATGTTATCTCGCCGTTAAGAATTGCCGTAACGAGAAAAATCGAAACTCAAAAAAACCTTTTGCTCCCTCTAACTATCCCTCCTCCCCACCATCATCCTCCAGTCTCTCTTCCTCTCTCTCGCACCGCATCTCCTCCACAGTTTCCGCAGCCATCTCCGCGGAGCAACGTCGATACGTCAGGAGCGTCTCATTGCCTTCCATTATAGAAATACGGAGCACATTCTGTATCTCCTGGCGCACGCTATTGCTGAGAGTCTCCAATAAAATTTGCTGACGTCAGGTGGACCGGGTGCCTTTTACTGACTTAAAAACTCGTTCGTTCATAAAGACTCTTGCTCTTCGCAAAGATAGAGAATCAAAGGAAAAAAGAATGGAGTGGGTGGGGGGGTTGGGGGCTGAAAAAAAAGAGGAGCCAAAGGAAAGTAGAACCAGTAATCGAAGAAGAGAGAAAAGGCCATTTCTCCTCAGGTGCGTCTGTCTGAAGAACCGTAAACACTGATCTTGTGATCTTGTTGCTCGGTATTCTGACTGTCTCGCTCCTTTTCTCAAAGCTCCGGGGTAAGCAAAGGAGATACGTACTCTCGAGGAAAAAGAAGCTGAAAGAAGAAAACATTGAGAAGAGTGATGCGGATAAAAATCTGCAGCTCATCCTAGATGTTAAGATTCAAAGAAAGAAAAAAAAATCAGATCAAAAGTGGGGAGAGAGGGGGTAAGCGGGAGAGAAGTTTGTTAGCCATTGATACCAGTTAGTGGTTTTAGCTATCGCGAAGATGTTTTTTGTGAGTGTATGATCGTGAATTTCGGAGACGTAAAAAATCGTAGTTTACACTGTTGAGATCTTTTTTCAACTTTAGAGTTGAAAAAGATGCTGTTTGTTGGCAGCTTCAAAAAAAAGTAGCATTTTCAAAAATTGCAACTTTCCTCGGAAATAAGGAACACAATACGCCGCTGCTTCTTTTGGTTCTTTCTCTCCATTAATTATAACCACAGCATGGAAATGAAGAATCTCGGATAGAAAAATGCATAAAAAGCACCTAGGTGTCTTGTTCCCACAACACACTTTTTCTGTTTAAGTGAGAGGCTTATCTATAGCATTTCCTTTACAACACACATTCTGTTTGCATGATTGTCAGCATTAAAACTGAATATGAACATAATATTTTTTTATTATTCATGATGAATAATAACTTAAAGTTTCACGCTTTTAAAGTTCTAAAATGTATTTATAGAATATAATAAAAACATTTTTAAAAATTTTACCAAAACGTTAAAGTTTCTTAATGCATTTGACATAAATGTAGGTAAAATAAAACGTGAAATTAATTCGAAGCTCCTTTAAATTTTAAAAAAATTTTTAAGAGAAAATATTTCTGATGGTAAGAAAATATTAATAATGTACAATCTCTCTAAAATCTTGACTTCATTGGTTAAAGAGTTAATTAATATATAAATTTTGACAGGGGTGTGATGATTTCAGAGGGGATCAAAAATTAATATAAAAATCATTTACATACACACACACACACACAAAGGATTTGCAGTATGACTTTTTAAAGTTTCCTAAGTAAACAGTTATTTTTAAAACGCTTCTCTATACAACATCTTTAAGAGTAATTCACATCAATATTCAATCTGAAAATTGCAGATATTAAAAACGAAGCGCAATGTTAAATAAGAATTTCTGTTGAAAGCATGCGATGTCAAACGAAATCGATTTCATCATTCATTTATAGAAATAGATTTTATTTATACTTTCCTGGGAGTCATTATTTGATCAAAATGTGTAAAACAAACATAACGATGGAGTAGAGTCCGATGCATCAGAGAGAAGATGGCATGCCTCGTCTTCCTTCCTAGAGAATTTTAACAACCGATTAGAAAAAAAAACAAACACAACAACAACAAGCAAACGCATGCAATAAATCCTTAGGAATAATAGAATCTCTCAGATATACATCTGGTAGTAATATGTTAGATAAATATAGAGGAAAAAATTGTCATTTGCCGGATGGGATCTGAACCCACCCCGCTAAGAGACATTTTGTTGGGGCTAAGAGGCCCCAAAAATTCGAAAGTTGAAATATATGAATCAATCAATGGCAAATACACATATTACCAGTTGACATAGAATTCATCGAGGCAAGTAATTAGGATGCGTGGGTTCGAGTCCCACTCAACCCACGCCTCCTAATGATGCGAGCACAAGTTTGTTAAAATAAACACTGTATTTATATTTTCTGATTTAAGGGAATATTAAAAAATAAATAACTAAATTGATGTGATGAAAGCGTTACACCTAGCATTGGCATACAAAAATGGCTGAGTAAAACTGAGAAGAACAGTGTTTGCATAATAGATTAATTCAAATTAAAAAATTCTTGACGCAATAAACTCCTCGCGGGGCCCTAAGCTGTAGCTAGATTAACTTACGTGCAAGTCTGGCACTGGAAATCTCCTCCATTAACCCACCCTCAGTGAAGTGACACTGATGGATCTTGGAAAGACCCCTCTCAGTCGAATGGGATATTGGCTTTGGTTTCGCGCCCCCTCTGCACGGAAAGAAACACATATGATTCCCTCTTTCCCCAAAATTTCGTCAGTCCTCAGGGTTCTCTCGATCAAGCCATTTAGTCCATTTTGTTCAAAAATAGTGACTCTCAGATGCAAAACAACCCAATCATTGATTTAGTTGTATACATTTTCCCGATGCCATTAGTTTTCTACTTTGATTAACTAACCTTTAGCCATCAGATTATAGGTTTGATCAAGCAAAAGTTAGTTGGTCATTCGTTTTTTCGGTGCATACACCTCGAACCGATTGAACTAAAAGGAGGTGGAGCGAGTGTCTCTCATTATTTTATTGGGTGTCATAATTTGTTTAAAATGTGCAGCGAAATGTTAAATAAGTAACAGAATAATACCAAAAGCTAATTGATTTCGGTGTTAAGGAAAAAACGGGATTATGTTTTCACTTTGTCGTTCGTCTGTCTCTCTGTCTGTATGTATATATGTATGTAGATATCCATTTTTTTTTGTTTTTAGAGAAAAATTAAAGTTCTTTTCGCATTGTAAAGATATTGATGAAATATTACATTCACACTTTCTAAATCTCCCAAAAGCAATAATTGCGCGCTCTAACAATGGGAAAAGATCAAAATTTTACAATTTTAAGCGAATATTGCAAGCGATGTGGTTATGCTAGAAATTCGAAATTTTGGTGGTGGAATGTGAAGGTTATGAGGTTTGCATTTGGCAACATTGAGTTGATCCCTTACTTCAAAAGTGGCTGAGTAAATGCAATTTTTTTTGTTTTTTTCGTTTTGTGTTAAGGGATAATTGGAAAAATCTGCTTTCATTCGTATGATACTAATGAAAAATTATAATTTGCACTTTTTAAATCTTTAGATAATAATGCACTGAATGAACAAATTATTATAAACACCTGCCTAATAACCTGTTGCTCCACCTTCTGTCCTCACAATAGAAGACAGATGTCTTGGTAAGGAACTGATGAAGTTTGAAAATGTGGAGGTGGCATTGCCGCCCACGAAGCGAGGATCGCCTAGAGCAGTGAGTGGTTCCCAACCTTTTTACACCAGAGGACCACATTACCAAATCACATTTGAGTTGCGGACACACCACTCGTCCGGTTTCACATCTTTAATTGTCATCAGCATGTTTTCTTTTTAAAATATCCAACAATTTATTTTGCTTACTCATTTTCAAAGGAAGGGATAAAAAACAACCTGTAAAAAAAGAGTCCCTACTAAAACCACCGACAAAAACTAAAGTTTACTCATTTGCAAGACGGTCTAGATGTTAACAAACATTATCACGTGATAGATGTGTTGTCCTGTTGCGATTGGTCTCCCCACTCTCACACATGCAGCAATTCGCCTTTCGGTTTCGGTCCCAATTTTATCTTCTCCATGTTCAGTGTCGGCAGCGGTGGTTGAGAATTAGATTAAATATGAAAAATTTTATATTACAGGCACCGCAGTCACGGACCACAAGTGGTCCGCAGACCACAGGTTGGAAACCCCGATCTAGAGCATCCACAGTTGCGGTGGGGGTGGCGGCCTCGAACAGATTTTTCTAATTCACCCACAGATTCTCAATGGGGATGAGGTCCGGCGATCGAGGGGACCATTCGAGTGTGGTAAACTCACTGGAATGCCTCTGGAGTCAATTGGTCGCCACTAGGGAAGTATGTGGTGTGGCATTATCCTGTTGAAAGATGACGTCATGGGCGGAAAGAGAATCGTTACGAACGGGTGTAGATGGTCAGGAAGGATGTGCACATAACTTGTGCTGGTGACGGAGGTCTAGACGGGTACGAGAGGCCCCCAAAGAAGCCCATGTAACCGCACCCCGAACTGTTACATCCTTCCACCTGTTTGTATGACCCCAACTTGGCAACTGGGTCCATCGCTTCATGTGGTTTACTCCACACACGCATCCTCCCATCAGCATGATAGAGTTGAGACCAGATAACGTGTTTTCAGTCCTCTGCACTCCAGTTGCGATAGTCCTTTGCAAACTGCAGCCTGATCTTTCGGTTCCATGCAGTCAACGATGTGAACTGCTGACTTCGTGTCTGTTGACACGATTGAAAAGTCAACAGACACAATGTTAACATCCACTGCCATAGCCTATTTTTTCCATGGTGTGATGAATAGTCTTTGTGCATAAGTTTGTAGACGCGCCGTCATTCAATTCCGACGTTATTATGCTTCACAGCAACCGTGTGATTCCTTGTAATGAAGCAGGACAGTCTGCACTCACTTGAAAAGTCAATTGCACGTTTACGTCCACATTTATCCCGCTGGTTGGAAATTTTTCCGTATTTCACATATTCTTGGTATGCACATGCGACGGTCTGACATGGAAATCCCAACAGTTCAGCAGTTGTGGTGATTGAACAACCAGCCTTCCTCTCACCTACTATTTGGCCACGGTCAAACACATTTACGTCGCTGCCTTTACCCATGATTGCTTTTCTGTGACTGGTTCCCAATGCGTAGAGACTTTCTTTATTTATAGGCATTGCCAGCTTCAGAGTCCCACATGACTAAGCATGATACTTCTGCTTTGCATATTATTATCGGGGTGTGTATAACAATTTGTCCATTCACTGTAATTCACATCGTTAGAGGTCACTAAATATGACAAAGCTGAAACTTTTAACGAATGTTACAAATGATCTGTTTATGGTAGAGATTTGAAATCTCGGTAGTAGAGTAATGATCGCATCAATCTGTCCTCTTTCTTCAGAGAGTTGGAGAAAAGCAACTTTTAAATTTTAAGGAATAAAAGACAAATGCATTTTAGGGTAATCAGGCAAGTGTGAAAAAAAAACACCCATCGCCTCCAGGACTCGAATTTTCCTGTTTTCCCACCAGTTGCTTTACCATTTTGAGCTAAGGCTGAGGCTATTCACACTTGCTTAAAAAAGGTTGTATTTATTCATTTATTAAACATTACGTACAAATTGGAAATCAATCTTCGTGCTTTCCCAAAACAATTTAAGAGAACTATTTCAATATATTTGAATACATAATAAAGAGAATAGGTTACAATAACTAAAATTACGAAATGATCATAATTGATTGGTTCAAAACAATTCCGATAAGATGAATACACAAAAATGTTTATAAAAACTGAGTAATTCAAATTACAGCAATCAGAATGAAATTTGAGTTAAATTCTTTCCCACAATGAAGTCTGGAGGAGGAAGTCGCCAAGTGCTTTATATATTATATTTCTTTTAGGCTGATCACTGAAGAATAAAATATTTTCTGTGGCAAAATCATATATATTTAGTTTTTGTAAAATTAGTAGAAATGTATTTCTTTCTCTTTCATGTAGTGGACAATTTAAGAGAATGTAATTAACCATTTCTGGTAATTTATAATTTTCACAATTTGCAGATTTGATTTTCTTTCTTTTATATAGAAAGGATTTAGGCCTGGATAGCCAATTCTAAGTCTATTAATTTTTGTTGATAATTTTCTATCAACAAAAAGAATGTGGCTCTATTATTGAACCCCAAATTAAATTTTCAGGCTTTGCAGATGACATTATTATATGGTCGTCCGATTGAAAATTGGAAAAAATTCGATATAGACTCCAAAATCAACTAAATCGATTTAAAAAAAATATTGTCCAAAATGGCATTTAGAGTTAAACTTATCTAAATCAAAAATTGGCTCATTTTTTAGAGCACGTACTATTTCTCCAGAAGTCAACATAGTAATTAATAACTATAAGATTCAAACAAGTGAATTATATGAAATATATGGGAATTCACATAGATTCGTGGTTAAATTGGAATCAACACATTCAAGCATAAACCATAAAACGTCGAAAATTATTATACTTTCTTAAATGTATTGCTTAAACAAATTGGGGTGCCCCTACACACTACTTACTAACTTTATATAAAAAAACTAATTAGAGCTAAAATGGAATATGGAACAGAATTTTTATTAGAAATTTCAGACACAAAAATTAAAAAATTTAATACGATTCGAAACCAATGGTTAAAAATTGCTTTAGGCCTTTATAAATTTTCGCCTAACATTCCTTTAATTGTAGAAACTGTTATTCCACACATTTTCTATTAGAATAAGAAAGGTTGTTATGGTTTTTCTGTGAAGCTTTACATGTAAAGAATCTTTTTTTTTTTGGGGGGGGGGGGGGGGTAGCTCAGTTGGTAGCGCGCCAGGCTCGTAATCTGTACTTCCCAGGTTCGAGTCCCAGCTGGGTCAGCGTTGAGATTTATATCTCCGCAAAATTCCCCGCCCTGCCCACGGTCAGTAGGGGACACCGATGGGCTTGGAAAGGTCGCCGTCCGTCGGATGGGACGTTAAGCCGTGGCCCCGTGTGCGGAAGAGCCATACCCTGTGCACGTTAAAGAACACGCTGGATGGCCTTGACGGGAGGTTACCATCTGTCTCCCAACAGCTGTTCCAGTGGGTCCCCTCCCCCAACCTTCTCTGAGCCTTCGGGGTCCATGTGACCTGGCCATTTAGCCCATGGTGTGCAAAAAAGTGCCGCTCAGAGGTAAAACAACCCAACCCAAATCTTTTTTTTTTTTGTCTATTCAAACAAGAATACAGATTGAATTAAAAAAGATAACTTTTCTGGTCTGGAGTGTAACTAAGATCTTAACAAAAAATTTCTCATTCAAAGTCTGGAGTATGCATTGCAATCTTGAAAAAAAATCAGTCTGCAACTTTTTCCAATCAGTTACACCTTTCACGTGTTTCTGAATTTGATTTTTGCAATGCCTCTGTCTATCGTTTTTTGCAGCTTCTTCAGCTCCTGTACCAAACAACAGAATGCGTTGAAATTTCATATTTAAGCCTCCGGATCAGTATCTTGTGAACATGAATCTGGTTAACAATAATAATGATACTTGACAGAGGTAAAGACATTTTGTAGAATACAGATTTTCGCAAAAAACAAATCTAAATTTTTTATCAAATTCTGAGCATTTGAGAGGATTGGGTTGTTTTACTTCTGAGCGGCACTTTCCGCATACAACCGGCCAAATGGCCAGGTCACAAGGACCCCGAGGGCTCAGAAAAGGTTTAGGGGAGGGACCCACTGGACAAATGTTACGAGATAGATAGCAGCCTTCCGTCAATGTCTCCCAGTGTATTCTTTAAGGCGAACAAGGTATGACTCTCCCGTACAAGGGGCCCCGCTTAACAACCCATCCGACGGGCGGTGGCCTTTCCAAGCCCATCGGTGTACCCTACTGACCGAGGGCAGGGTGGACAGTTTTATGGAGATAAATCTCAACGCTGGACCAGGCGGAACTCGAACTTCAGAACTGCAGATTACGAGGACCTGGAGCGCTACCGACTGAACTACTCCTGCTCCACCCATTTGAGAAGAGTACAGTCCCGAACACTGCTGCATAGTATATAAAAGGGATGTTCATTTCATTAATTGAGGGGGGAGGAGGGCACAGTCGGTATTACACCAAGCTTCTATTCTACAGTTCCCAGGATCGAGTCTAACCTGAGTAAGCTTTGAGATTTATCTCCCCAAAAACCCCACCCTGCTCTCAGTCAGAAAGGGGACAGCGATGGACTTCCAAAGGCTTCCATCCGTCAGATGGGATCGTTAAGCCGTTGCTTCGTATACGGAAGAGCCATACCCTTTCACATTAAAGAACACGCTGAATAGCCTTTGATGCGAAGTTTCCACCTGTATCCTAACGGCTGCCCAGTAGATCCCCTTCCCCCAATCTGCACTGAGCCCTCGGAGTCATTGTGACCTGGTCACTTAGCCGATTGTGTGCAAAAAAGTGCCCGCACAGAGTTAAAAAAAAACCAACCCTTCAATCGAGAGTTATAGTGTCGTCCCCACCTTTTGTGTAAAAGTGTGGACACGACATGCCGATGGCGGCAGAACCCCGTCTACCGTTTTTACAAACCAACAGTGTCCATATTTTCCCCATTTTTTTTCGGCATTCGACCACGAAGAGGATACCGCCACCGGCATTTGAATTCCACCCTTAGGTATCTTGGATTCCGGATGATGGTGACTACCTGCCCGCGAACGGGTAAACAAGCCGCATCTCGACTAAAAAGTTTCGCACCTCGACAGCACCCACCAATGACAGAGGACCACGATTCCAGAGATGGTGACCTTTAGCCTGCAAGGGACAAGATAAAGGTGAGGAGAAAACGCACTCTTGGCTGAAACGTCGACGAAGAAAAGCGGAGAAGTCCGAGTCCGCTGTCTTGTTTGAGATCGGCCACACGACTGCATGAAACAAGTGATAGCGGTCTGACGAGATGCCAAGTGGTTGGCAACTGTGCTGGAGCGCGCTGTCTGGGAGGTGCAATGACGTTTCCTAGTCCACATCAGCAGATAGGTAAGGGCCAGTTTTATTTAACCTGGTGTCCGAAGTTCCGTAGCTTAAAAGTGTCGCTACCACGTGTTTCAAGTGAGCCCTTGGAGCTATTGATGTTCCCGGCTCCGCACGAAAATTGTGCATAGAGTACTTTAGTGAACTGTTCGGCTTAGAGCCGTGAAAAGTTTCGAAAAATCAAACAGCGCTAACTTCGCTGATGCGAAATCTCCTGACAAAATGTGTCAAGTCAATGTGTACCTGTGTTAAAGTGTTTTCTTGAAATAAGGTTAATAAACGTATTATTTGTTTAAGTAATTTTCTTGAAGCATATTAATGTATGATATTAATGGATCGAAGACACAACGCAATTCACAGCCTATATTTGGGGGTCTGACCTATAGGTTACCCCCTAGTTCTCACTCCCCATCGACCAGATCTGGTGGAGTGTAGAACAATAGGTGTACCACGGCTTTTTGGTCAATCGTGATTTTGAAATGCAAAGAGGTAGAAGTAATTAACTTCCGAAATGATGTCTACTTGAAATCAAAAGAGGACATTACTGGACAGTACACAAAAGAAAACTGCCGGAATTTGACACGTTCCACTCAAACCCTAAATGGGTCGACATATTTAACTCAAACAGCATTTTCTAACATGAAAATTAACAAATCTAAAATTAGAAATATGCTTCCTGACGAGCATTGGAATCAGTTCTTGAGACTGGCGCTTTCAGCATAACACTTATTTATGAAAGCTTTTCAGTAGCCATACAGCGTCAAGTATGTCAATGTATGGCATTGTCAAGTATGTTAGGTATCGCATTAATAATTTTTGTCAACAGTTTTTTCAGTTTTTCACATTATATTTTAATGCAGTTAAACATTTTTTCTGTTATGATGTTAAATTATTGAATAATTCTTTTTAACTTACAATTCATATCATTTTGTATCCTGTATATAGCAGTATCCTGGCCACAACCTGCGATTTTGTCAAAGAGTATGATAAAAATATAGGATAATGTACATTTGTATCCTAATTTTTGTATCCTACTTCTGCATTCCGATTAAAAATGCTAGTAGATCGCAGGATTACAATAAAAAAAGTAGCTCGCATAACTAAAAATTTTGAACGCCACTGGTACAGAAAATATTCCAAATTGAAAGTAAACGATTTCACTGAAATAAAAATTACATCTATGAGACTCCTAAACTTTAGGTTGATCTGTTGCAACCTGAGTTTTTTCTTCTTCTTTTTTCAGACTATGGACTATCTGACCATACCAAAAGAACATCTAACGATCAGAGCTAGGATGAGGAAGTGCATTCACAAGGCAGCTCTTAAGAGACAGGACAGAAGCCTCGTGCAAAAGTCATCCTTCCTGTTTTCAATATACACAGGGTATGGATCTGTTGAACAAGCGTATCACGGTTTAACATCAGATCTAACGGACGGCTGTTTTTCTAAGCCCATCGTTGTCCCTTTTTTCACCAACAGCTGATTAGAGATTGATGGAAATCTTCAGGCAGACACAATTGGGATTCGAATGTAGAAATATAAGGTTACGACCTTACTGCTCCTGACTAAGCCATGATTTACACTTTAGGAAAATTCGCGTTTTTGATCAAACGTTAGGTATCCTTTCATAGGAATATTTAGTGAAAATTTGAAATATGAGACTGAATTGTATCGAATAAAAATCTAAGTATATTGCAAAACTTTGCGAAATGATCCTGCACCTCTAGTTAATTTCATGGAGTATCGAAGACTTTGTATTTCCTTCTGAAACAAATTCAATTCAA
The DNA here is from genome assembly GCA_038380435.1 of Ryuthela nishihirai. Taxonomy (NCBI): domain Eukaryota; kingdom Metazoa; phylum Arthropoda; class Arachnida; order Araneae; family Heptathelidae; genus Ryuthela; species Ryuthela nishihirai. The sequence continues at coordinate 22,304,604 of JAWZYU010000009.1, read as the reverse complement.
AATCCTTTTCGACCAAATTTCTGCTATTGTTTCATTTTATTGCTTTATCTGCTAAAGAAAAAAAAGTAAAACCAGAATGTATTTCTTGTCGTCTTTTATACGAATTTGCAACAAAAAAGAGCACAGCGTCTGTATTATCAACCCTAGAATTCGGACCTAAAGTCTTCCGCAGGAGGAAAATAGTGCATCTGCCACCCACTACTACACATATTAAAATAATGCAAATATATTTGCATGCGTTAGGCAAGCTATTAATCACTAGAGACATGATTTCTGGAAGATACAACACATGCAAATCTTTGCAAATATCATCGGATATTCAACACAAATTCCGCAAAAGTCATCATAATTGAAACTTACTTTAAGTGCGTAGTTGCCCTCTGTATTCTACACACATTGGCCACTGAATTAGAAACCTTCATGCAGATGTACGTAAACGTGAAAATACGTGGTCACGTGAATCACTAAGTAATCTAGGCACCTATTTAAGACTGCTGCTCGTAGGTAATCGTCAATAGTGTTGATCACAATGGGGAAAACAAATGACTTTCCGGGGTTTGATAAAGGGCTTATTGTGGGTGCCCGTCTGGTTGGAGCGACGATTTTAAAAACAGCAGAGCTGACTGGTTTTCAAAAGATGAAATATCTCAGGTTTTTAATCAGTGGAAAAATAACCCGCATTGCTTGTCTGAGAGGCATAAGTCTGGCACGACGACAATCTGTCAGGAGCGAGATTTCCATCGTCAGAGAAGGCTTGTACAGACCTCTGTGCAGAAATTTACCGAAGCATTCAATGAAGGCTGTTCCCGACGCATATCTCAGCGAACTATGCGCAGGGAATTGAAGAGAATCTGTATTAGCAGTCGCATGTCTATACCCAAACCACTGATTTCTGCGAAGAACCGGAAAGTTCGTCTACAGTGGTTTCAGGAACACCGTGACTGGACACTGGAAGACTGGAAAAAAGTCATATGGTCCGACGAGTCGCTGTACACCTCTTTCTTTACCGATGGTAGGCAGAGAGTTTGGCGGGAGGCCATGAAGCAATGGAGCCAACTTGCATTGTAAAACACAACTCAAGGTTCTGATATTGCTGGAAGACAGGTGTCCTGCAAAAATTACCTGAATATTGTTGCCGATCAAGTCCATTCTACAAAGTCGACTTTTCATCCAGCAGGTGATGGCTGTTTCATGGACGACAGTGCTACTGTCCATCGCGCAAGATGTGTTCAGCGAGCATGACAGCGACTTCCACCATCTTCTATCGCCACCACAAAGCTTGGATCTGAACCCCATTGAGAATGTAAGGGACATGTTAGAAAAACAGATCCAGGAGCAAAGTTCTCGTCCATCAAATCTGAGCCAGTTAAAGGACTGTCTGGTGAACGCCTGTTCTGCTGGAGCTGTAAAGGCACTCCAACACCTTGTGGAATGTATGCCAAACCGCATACATGCTATAATTCGGGCTAAAGGAGGTCCAACTCGGTTTGAATAAAGGTTTCAAATTCTGTGTGTACATCGTCATTTATGGTCAGGATTGGTTCAGTTGGTAAGTGCCAGGTCGTAATCTGAAGTTTTCAGGTTCTAGTCCGAACTCTGCCAGTGCCGAAATTTATTTTCCCTAACTGAACCCTGTCCTCTGTCAGAAAGGGAACACCGATGGGTTGGGAAAGGTCGTTTGCCGGATGGGACGTAAAGCCGTGCCCCCTTTCGCAGGATAAAAACACACCACATGGCATGATGGAAAGCTACCATCTGTCTGCTAACAGTTAAACAGTGGGTTCCTTTCCCCTAACTTCTCTGAGCACTTAGGGTCATTGTGACCTGATCATTTAGCCCATTGTGTGCAAACAAAATGTCGTTCAGAGTTAAAACAACAACCAATAGAGCAAGCATTTCACAGTTCGGGTGGAAATGGGGAGGAAAAAGGACTAATTTGAAACTCCAAATTTGAAAAAATATTTCCTTAATCGGAATAGAGACGAAGGAAAAAAGAGTTAATATAAAATATTACAAAGGGAGTTGCGATGGTGTCAACTGGAGGGACTATATTATTGCGAAGTTCACATTCCTCAGTTATCTAGTTCACTGGTTGATTGATAGGCAATTTCTAGGTCATTAACCTATGATATATGAGAATTATCGAAGCTTCATCTGCTCTGTCTCATAGTCTTCCATGATGTCACGCTCTTTACATACACCACTGAACATTACACATGTTTTAAAAGAATACAAATTTAAAGAAAAACTAAAAATAAACACATATATCACAATATTTGGCGAGAATATGAAAAAACAAACATAGAAAATATATGCTCCTATCATGTTAACATTTCAAAAACAGTAACGAAATAAAATTTATCCCAAGCATATTAATAATTGTTTCATTCTGTAAAGTGCAAAGTTATTTTGTTTTTCAAATTGCTATTTTATTTGTAAAATTATTTTGTTTTTCTTTGCAATGAACATCAGATTTAAATCTCATTTACATTTACTACTTAACGCTTCATTACTCTGTCACAACAAAACTATCATGTGATAAGGAGCTGATATAAATTGCTATTAAAGATAATATATATTTAAACCTCATTAACTGGAATCTTACTAATTCGCAATTGGCGATGATTCAGACAAAGCTGCAAACATCAACTGCTCCCTAAGGGAGAGAAGAAGTATAGAAAGAAGCAACGTGCTGTCGATTTAAACTTATTCGAACTGAGAGAGAATTTCAATTGTTTCCTTGACTTTGTTGATTTAAGCTCCAAATTTAAAAGGTCTTATTTCTCGCTCAAAGGGACTCACAAGAAGTAATCAAGAAACAATCCCGGAGAGAGCAGAATTGTATCTCAAATCAGTAAATTTTTTCAAATTGAAAGCTTGAGAAATTAAAGATTCCTTCAACATACCTCCAACATCTGGTCCAAAAAGTTTTCTTTCACTGTTAAAGGATATTTATGCTGATTTCTGTTCAGTATAGGCTTCTTCTGAAAGGTAACTTGTTTCATTAATTTATTTCTCACCAGAATCAAAAATAAGTGAAGAAAGAATGGAAGGATATGACTGACCATTCCTGCATTTTTATTTCTATATTTTGTTCAAAATATTCTCACCAAAATACTGCAATGCTTTTTCCTGCGTTTTAGTTGTTTTTAAATATATTCTTTTAAAATATGGGATATTTTTGTGGTTAATGTGAGTGTCATCTTGGCAGGCTATGAGATTGAGCAGCTGAAGCTTAGACAATCCAATACATAAGTTAATGATATATAAATAACCTATCACTCAACCAATGCTGTGAGAACTGTCAAAGCTGCAACTGCCCAATCTCCCAGTCTCCCAGTTGTCATTCAATTCTATGCCATTTGAAATTGTATATATTTCTATTACTTTTTGTCTCTGTTCCGGTTATTGAAATACTTTTCAAATAGGTATAAGGGATGCTCTCCTATCCCCTTCAATTCCTCCTAAATTGGAAAATGCTTGCTTTATTTTACCTGTAAAAGTGGGGCGGGGTTTGGCTTAGTCGGTAGTGCGCCAGGTTCGTAATCTCCTGTTCGCAGGTTCGAGTCCCAACTGTATCAAGATTTAAGATTTATCTCCGCTAAGCTGCATTGTTAGGCTTTGGAATGGCTGCTGTTCATCTGGTAGACGTTAAGCCGTGCGTCGTGGGCAGGAGTATGCAGGATTCACTGTACACTTTAAAGAATAGCTGGATGATTTTGACCAGAGGTTACGATCTGTCTCTTAAAAACCAGATCCTTTTCTCCAACCTTTAATGAGTCCTTGGTGTCCTTGTGACCTTGCCATTTACCCCAGAGTGTGCAAAATAGTGACACTCAAGATAAAAACAAAACCGATTAGCTCCCATTTATATCTTAATTTTCAATATGAAACTAAAACAAAACTACATTTCATTAAAAGAATTCTGCAACTTAAACATTTTGTTGATTCCGCAGGGACTTAAACACCTTTATTCCTAACTATGAAAATTTTACTGCACATATATAAATGTTTCCAATGCTTGGCATATCTCATTTAAAAAAAAAAAAACAACTTATACAACATGCAAAAATTTTTTGCCTCAAAAATAATACGATATTAAATATTTCAGAAGCGAAATTTGTTTAAACAAAATTTCAAAGCATAAAATTTTTGAAACTGTATAAATTAGAACGCATCGCTTATTGTTGTTACCTGCGTCGTGTTCTGCTCCAAGCAATGAGAAAAAAAATCCAAAGAAAAAAAAAGGATAGAGGAAGAAGAAAAGAAGGCCGATTTGTCTTCTAATGAGTTTGTCCGAAGAGACGTAACCATTGGTCTCTTCGTTCTGTTGTTCAACGCTTGCCTTGTTCGTCTCTTGCAAAAGTTGCAGAGAGGCAAGAGAATAAAAAAAAATGGTAGGAAGCACAAAGAGTGCCAACTCGTCCGTGATGATGTGGATTAAAATAAAAGACCTCTGTTCAAAGGAAAGGAAAATGAAGTTTTTTTTTTTACACAGTAAAGCTTTCAACATATAATTACTGCACTTCAATGGTATGTACACATCAACTACGTTGCTATTTTTCTGTAAGGTGAGTGAATGACATGTAAATTACACTCATTTATTCTCAACTAGTCTCATTATAGTCGTAACTAACTCTGAAGGTATCAATTAGCTAATAAAGGTCATTGTTGTGTTAATAATCTCTGATGATTACTTAATTAGGTAACGTGGTCGTTAAAAATGGTATATACTCCTGCAATATATTTTCTGTCCTCTGTTTCAACAAAATCAGATCAGGTGAGTCAACTCACACCAAATTTTTCTCTCTTTCCAGGCTTACACACTGACTAACGTCTGCAAATCTTATCTTAAATTTTCGTCGTCTTCTTGGATGTGTTTCTTCATCGCTTTCTTGGATGGCATCGAGGTCTTTTGTCGCTTAATTAGCTTTCATAAACTTTCCTAGATAACAGTTCTTTATTCATTCTCTTCATATGCCGATACCACTTCATTCCATCCTTTGTCAATTCCTTGACCTACGCTTCTAACTTTCTGACCTTAATTTCTTCATTTCTAACCTTGTTTTTCTAACAGTTTATTGCAATTGTCCTTAAAACTTTGATTTCCTTTGACTGATCAATTTTTATCGCTTCTTGAAATAGTCAAAGTTTTAAAAGAAGTGTTAAATTCGTCAGAAAATACATTTCATGTGACAACAAATGTCTCTTTGAAAAGAACCTCAAAAGTCTGTAGCATAATATGCATTTTTTTTGCAGAATCTCTCTCCTTATAAAATATCCCTTATGATTTCTTGATTATATGCCCTTTTCTTAAGTAAACTACCAAAATAATTATTTCATTCATATTTTTTAAGATTTTTATCTCCCTGTTTCATTCCTTTCTGATCTATTTTGCTACGAACCATAATTTCATCATCATCATCATCATCCTCAAGCAGCCATGGGCTACGGAGGTCCAACCAGACCGTGCAATTTAGTTCTCCAAGCAAGTCTATCCTGAGCTACATCTACTGCATCTGGCCACTGCACACCAATTCTAACAAGGTCCTGTTTCACATTGTCTGCCCACCGCATCCTAGGTCTCCCCTTCTTTCTGAGACCTTTAGGCACACTGTTCATAACCCTATTCGCCAATCTATAATTATTCATACGGGCAACATGGCCAAACCAACGGAGTCTCTCTCTGCACAATATGCTGCTTAAAGGAGGTTGCAAACTCCTTTGCCTAATCTCATCATTAGTTACAAAGTTGAACCACCTAATGCCCAAGATACTGCATAAGCATCTGGAATCAAAAGCATCTAGTTTCCTGTTATCTTGTTTACAAAGTGTCCACGTTTCACTACCATAACTAACCCTAGAAAGAACCAAACTATTATACAGTCTAATTTTAGTCTTTAGGTGTATACGCCTATTTCTCTACACTCTCCATAGGTTCTTAAAAGTCCCAGCAGCAATCCCTATTCGTCTGTAAATCTCATGCCGCACATCACCATTATCTGTTACATAGCTCCCAAGATAATTAAACTGTGACACCTGCTCAAGACTGCAACCATTCAGATTAACTGAATCACAGCCTGCCTGACCAATTTTCATCACTTTAGTTTTCTCTCTGTTTATAACCAAACCTACTCTACTACCAGTCTCATCAACAGCTCGAATGAAAGAGTTCATCTCATCAACATCATTTGCCAAAAGGGCTAAATCATCAGCATAATCTAAATCAGACATTTTCGTATCTCCAGCCCATTTAAGGCCAAAATCTTTCCCTTGAAGTGAATTTCGCATAACATAATCAATAACCAAGCTAAAGAGAAAAGGAGACAAAATGCACCCTTGTCGAACACCAGAAGTAATGCTAAGCCAATTGCTACAAGCCTTACCAACTCTCACTCAGTGTTATTATAGAGAGCTTTCATAATGTTAACTAACTTGTCTGGTATACCATATGATCTCACAATCAACCACAAATTATGACGATCAACAGAGTGGAAAGCCTTTTTGAAATCAACAAAGCTAGCAACCAAAGGTTTCTGAAACTCTAAACATTTCTCAAGAATCTGCCTAAATGAAAATATCTGATCCACACATCCCTTACCACTTCTGAATCCACATTGCTCATCACGCAATTGACTGTCAACCAGATTCTTAATTCTATTAAGCACAATCATGGAAAGAACTTTACCTGGAACAGAGAGTAGGCTGATACCCCTATAGTTATCACTAGAACTGCGATCACCTTTTTTGAAAATAGGGATAACAATAGCTCTGGTAAAATCCTTAGGATACATGCCTTTATCATAAAAGTGATTCAGAATTTCAGTCATCCAAGTGGTAACCGAAACATTTCCAGCTCTAAGCATTTCCGTAGTAATTTCATCTACCCCTGGGGATTTATGAAGTTTAAGTTTAGAAACAGCCAAAATAACTTCAGATTGTGTTATAGGGCCAACATTAAAGCCACCAATGCATCTACCATCATTGCAAACAATGGGAGTAGAACTAACTACATTGTTCAGAACATCACTGAAATGCTCAGCCCACCTAGCCATGACAGAATCCTCCCCTTCTATAACCTTACCTTGTTTATCCTTCAATCCTTGTATGCCTGTCCGTTTTCTACCACACAAAACATTAACTATCTGGTACAGCTCTCTGCTGTTGTGCTGTCTAACTGCTTCCTCGGCTTTGTCACCCAAACCATCAAGCCAAAGATTCTTATCAGCAGCTAACTGATCCTTTACAAGTTTATTAAGGTCTCTGTAATGCTTTCTATTAGGACTAGTAGGGTATTGATTAAGGGCATTCCTGCAGTTCTTTCTTTTCGAAATAAGCTCAAGTGCCTTATCACTCAGATAATTTTGCCTCTTCTGCTCCTTTTTTCGTAAAAGAGTACTGTTAGTGTCTAAAAAAGCCTGTTTAAAATGATCCCATTCTTCCTCAACTTCAGTAGTAAGCAAACCATGACTGTCATAATGACTAAGTAACCTATCATGGTAAGCTTTGGCTATAACTGGATCTTTCAGAGCTTCAATATTAAAAGTAAATTTTTTAACCCTAGCACAACACTTTTTAAGTTTAAGTTGCTACACACTTTTAACAAGGTAATGGTCAGATCCAATTTCAGCTCCCTTATATGCCCTGGTATTCCTAACAGAACTAGCCCATTTGCTGTTAATTAATATGTAATCAATCATATTCTTATGCAGCCCATCAGGTGAAACCCATGTGTACTTATGTATGTCGCGGTGTTTGTAATAAGTGTTAGTTATTCTGAATCCATTTCACTCCTCTCCAAATTGACCTTAAGCTTGATCCTTCCACTGATGCCGCACCATCTGTGTAGTCTATGTGTAATTTACATTTGACTTATAAAAACAAATTAAATGGAATCTCAAGATTTCTGATAATATTCAATAGTCATTTAAAAACTCTTTTCATACAAGTTTGTTCAAAAAGCACTTATGTCACTTTTCTTCAGAGATAGATTTAGGACCTTCAAAGAGCAATCTTGAAGAAGTAAGACTTTGCCTGATTTTGACCTTTGACCTCTCATCTTATACAAAGCTTCATCATATTGGTATGTAAATGACATGCATTCATGTTAATTAAAATTAGTAATTAAGAACAATTTATTGGTAGATAGTGATATTTTTTTACAATGAATAACGTCAAATTATTAATTAAAATGATTATTAAATTAATTTTAACAAATTACTTATTGGTTTTAAGCGTGTATAATAAGAAAACATATTCACTTATGAATTTAATTGGTTTATGTCAGGCCCGTCAATCCAAACTTAATGAAGAGCAACCAGAAAAAAGAAATATGTTCTTAATAAGTCACAGGAAAATTTCTCTACTTAAAAATGAAAGTATGCATTTCTAATGAGAAATTATTTTAAAGAAACTCTATTTTTAAGAAATCGAAAAAAGATTCAATTTTAAATGGGTACTATTAATTGGTAAAATCGTGTAGTTATGCACCTAATAGGGTTTGGTAAAGAAATTGGGAGAAATGAACCAGATTCAATTTATTGATTATTTATTTTATGAGCAGCAAATTCTTTTGCACTGAGGTGCGGGTTGGACGATCTGGTTTAGATATTAACAGCACTTCCCATGCATAGCTATTCTATAGTCAATACACAATTAACAGTAGCATATCTCAAAACATGTGTGGGAAGGGTTGAAAATTAAGATATAGCAATGAGAAAAATAATAAAACTACTGCAGTCTTTAACTCTATTACCTAAAAGCAAATTATTGTTTGATTATGATACTATAACCTGGGCCTCGTCTGCAGTTTCTTCAAGGGGGGGGGGGGAGATGCCAAATATAATTTCAGAGAGGGACAATTTATTTTCAGGAGGAGCAAAACAAAAATAATTTTTTCAGGATAGAAATGTTTAGATAGAGACATTTATTAATGAGTGCAATTGCGAATACAACATCATACCATAATATGTATATAACTATGGATGCCTAAAATAAAACGAAAAACGGAAAACTTATCATTGAAAACGCATGCAAAAACATTTGCTTCGTATTACTGAATGAAATTAAATTATAAACTTCTGAAAACAAAAGAAAATGTTAAAAAAATTTAAGATTTCTTTTTATTATGAAAAATATTAATTTTTCATAAATTACTATTAATTAGCATAAATTAATTTTCCGATCAGTTGCTTTCATGCGAGAGAACTGGCCTCTTGTCCACCCCTGCTGACCCCCATGCATTTACATTTAAATACGTTATCGATTAATAACGTATGAATATCTTATCCAATTACTCATAAGAGGCATGGTTATACAGTATTTCTCACGTAAGAACAACATATGCTTTAGAGATAATTCTGATGATACCCGAAAACTCCAAATTAAATTTATATAAAAAGAGCAAATTATTATAAAATTGATTCTCATTATTGATCCCTAAAACAATTTAATTTTCTTTTCTAGTGGTTCTTTATCTGTCCTTAAACCGTGCAGCAGTGTAGATTTCAGCAACACTTTCAGACTCCCCAGATAATACAAGAGGATTGCTCCAGTTTCATAATCTGAAGTTTTCCGATTATATGTAAATTGCATTTATTTTGATATTTTTTCCTGCCTATCGGCTTGGTTTGGATTGTTTTATGTCTGAGCGACACTTTTGGCACACAATGGACTAAATGGCCAGGTCACAAGGACACCGAGATCTCAGACACGGTTGGGGGCAGGGGACCCACTGGACAGCTGTTAGGAGAGAGATGATAGCCTCCTAACAGCTGTCAAGGCCATCCAGCGTGTTCTTTGACATGCACAGTTTACGGCTTTCCCGCACACAGAGCCACGGCTGAACGTCCCATCCGACGGACGACTACATTTTCAAACTCATTGGTGTCCCCTAGAGCGAGGGCAGAGCGGGGAGTTTTGTGGAGATAAATCTGAACCCTAGCCCAGATGGAACTCGAATCTGGGAACTTCAGATTACAAGCCTGGGGCGCTACCGACCCCACTCTCTTGTCCATCGAAGTTCTACCTTGGTGTGAAAGTCTCAATCGCTAAGCTTGATACATTGTGCAAAGAAAGGTTTTCACCATGTGTAGAGACGAACACCAACCAATGTGTTTAAAAGCACGCATGTTTGCCCAATTCTTTTCCAGTAGGTCCTTTTCAATACCTCTTCTGAGATTTAGGATGTTTTGGGACTTGGCCAATTAGGTTTTAATGTAATAACAAACTAAACCCGATACTGCCTAGGATAAAAACATCACAACACACATCCATTTTTTTTCTATACTAAAAAATTCATAATTTTATTAAATTATTTAGATTAGAAAATTATATTTCAAATAATCTATAATAGTAAAAGATGTCTGTCTCTGTGACTGCGGCAGTCATAACTTATCGAAAATCGTGGCAGACGCTTCAAAATATTAGAGAGTGATTCCTGTTGTCGTCCGAGTTGCACTGCCGAATTTCAAGACGAAATTCCTAAAGGGGACTTGCCAAAAGCAAAAGGTTTTATCAAGTTATTATTACTACGAGAAATGGAAGTCGCTATCAAATTCATTGTCGCCATTTTCTTCTACCTAAATATGAACATAAAAGTCATAATAACATGTAAATCTGTTGCCGTTGCAAGATCAGCACATTCCAAAAGGCACATTACTGCGTCCCATTGCAGATAGGAACATGAGTTTTTCACTCCAACACATGTTCACACAGAAAAACCCGCGCGAGAAATTTGGGTTCGTTCGGTAAAGTACAGTCGCTCAAAAAAGTATCCGAACACTATGGTTGATTACAGAATTCAGAAAAATATCTGGCAACGATTTTTTTTAGAGATTAGTGATCTGGCAACCTTCGTGTCAGGTGACATGAAGGTTGCCAGATCACTAATTTCAAAAAAAATCGTTGGCAAATATTTTTTCTGAATTCTGTAATCAACCATAATGTTCGGATACTTTTTTGAGCGACTGTACATCGAGGACCAACAGGGTGCTAAAATCTGTCGAAGCGGAAATAAAAATCTCTGTGGTAGATCAGTATTAGTAGATCATTATTAGTAGATTAGTAGAATAAAAATCTTGTGGTATTTTGCGTAGAAACGCAGCCCGACTATGAAAGCACGTGCTGATGTCAGTAATGCCTGGCAATTCTTCGTGTTCAATCTGTGCTAAAGGGTCAGAGGAGGGGGAAGGGACAGTACTAAAAAAATTACCTATAGTGTAATAGAAATCAGAATGTTCATATTAAAAGCGAGACCCGAACAACGATGGATGTCGTTCAACTAGTAATTAAATTAAATAAAATTCTGTCGAAACTTTAAACATCTCGAAAGACATCCGATTCTCCCTAAACTGTAAAATTCTTAATTTTAATAAATTAATTAGACTACAATACAAATATCTTGTTTGATGAGGAAACTCATCGCAAAATTGACTGCTTATGCTTTATGTCCTTACTTGGAGATTATTCCTGTGATCCATACACCTTTATAGATACCAAAGAAGTGATGATAGTATAGAGAAGTTTATTAACCAATATTTCGACTAATTTTTAATACAATTTGGGCAAAATGGCTCCTTGAATAAATTTTTATCTTAATCGCTTTCCTTAGACTTTCATTGCCTAACTTAACATTGAGGAGAGGGAGGGACGAAATCACGAATCCCACTAAACTGAAATGTGCACTTTACCCTAATGTTTCATATATATATATGTATATAATATAATATTTGATGAGGAAACTATATATTAACCAAATATTATATTATATACATATATATATATATAATATAATATTTGGCCTATCTCAAAAATAAGGAGGCCCACCCTAATTATGCCACTGTTTATCAAGTTCTAGTGATACTTCACGGAGATTGGCTTAGTCAGCAGTAAGGCGCCGGGCTCGTAATGTACAGTCTTGAATTTCGAGTCCCAATTATGCCAGCATTGAGAATTATCTCCGCTAATCTCCACCCTGCCCCAGTGAGAAAGGAGACACCAATGGGACTGGAAAGTCCCCCGTCCGTCACTTGGAATGGAAAATCATGGCTCAGTGTACAGGTGAGCTATCCTCTGTCTACGTTAAAGAATACATGGATGGCCTTGACGGGAGGCTACCATCTGTCTTGTGTCTAACAGCTGTCTGGGGAGCCCTTTCCCCAACTTTCTCTGAACCCTTGGTATGGTCGTGACCTGCCCATTTAGCCCATTGTGTGCAAAAAATTGAATCTCAGAAATATAACAATCCAACTGACATTTCACATCACGTGTGTACGTACATGTCTGATAGGGCATCTAATGATATGAACTGGAACGCTATTGATTCTTCGCATATTTGGCTTGATGTCTAAAATGTAACGTTGCCAAAAAAAAGTCATCATTTATCCTTCTTTCTCGAAAAGATTTTTACTACCATTTAAGTGCCTGTCTCACTCTTCTTTTTTGTGTAGTTAATGTCAAAGTGATCGACGTTTGTAACATATAAACAATCTGTCCTTCGCCGCTGCACCAACCAGGAGGATCGCGTTGTCATCTGTTTCTGTCACGGGATCATCAGAATCTTCTCCTCCTCCTCTCTTGGCCTCCTTGTTCCTTTACCTCTCCAGATGACACTTCTATTTCTCCTTAGCTGGCAAAGCTTGTAAGACCTAAATAACTCGCTACGACAAGATTGATACGACGTTGCGCTCGTCTTTGATGCGTCGGAAAGTTTCTCGTTCGCTTGCCGGGTGGGAGACTTGAGACTTGACTAAAAGAAAACGGAAAACGTCTCCCATGCCAATTCCAACAACGTACAAATCTCAGAGGAAAAAGCAGCAATTCACGAAGTCCCACCGGGGAATTGGTCTGCAGGCAACGCTCCAGATAAATAGCAAAGAAGGAAGAGAGAAATATATATGTATAAAGGAAAACAAAGCACTTGCCCGGTGATATAAACTAAGTACTAGTTGAATGATCGGAGGACTCCTGTGAGAAACGAAAGAAAAATCAAAGAGCTAAATCTCTGACGATATTGTAGAAACGAATTATTGGCTTGGGATTTTATAAAATGACCGAGGAACGATACGTTAAAAAATAGAGAAAGAGGTTTTTCTTGCTCAGGCGACGGATCGTCCATCAAGGTCCACCATTCCGATATGGGAGAGGGTGGTTGGTGGGGTGGGTTGGTGGGTGAGATGAGAGAAGATGGAATAAAAACAAGTGACCTTGATATCGATGGTGGAAAATGTCACCTAGGCCTGACGTTATTATGATTTATGATCTCTCAAAGCTGTTATACGTAATGGTAGCAAGCAATCGATTTTCAAACTCATTTGGTGGAATCGTTCAAGACGATCGAGAAGAAAAGTGGTGAACATATTTTCAACATGTGTTTTTACTATTCTAAGAATTATTTGAAGTGGTATTCTTTATGACAGTGCTTCCAACTTCTGATATACATACCCCTAGGGGTCATGGAAGAAAAATAGTAGTAGCGGACGATTATGCTTGTTAAAAATTGGAACAATATTTGATTGACCAGTTATTTTCTTAGATTGAAGAGGAGATTCTATATTGTCTAGAAAAGCAATATAATTCAAATATTGTGGATTCCATACAAAAATACACGGCCGTGAATGTCCGAACAGTACTTTTACAAGAGGGAACACAATGTCGAAAAAACAATTCCCGTAGTTATGATACAAGAAGGTTGAGAAACACAATTCTTAAGAATCAATCAGAATCTTCTTCCATCAAAACGTATTTTTATGGTTCCCTAAATTATTTGTGCGAAATAAAAATAAATACTCCCTCAAGCAGCTGCTTACTACAGAGGTCTAACAGGAGCCTTTCAGCTTATACGCCATAGAGAAGGTAGGTGAAGAAGGCGATATCTCAGCAGAAAGACAATATAAATATTCGTGTCTTTCCCAGGACTCGAACCCAGGTGCCGTTGATCAGTAGCCAAGCACTCTATCCAATCGACCGCGGGACGTCTGCTGTTTATACAGCGCATTTGAATACTAATATGCATATAGCATATGAGGCACAAGGAAATGCATGTGGAGCTCTTAACCTTACCGTAAAGTTCCGGGTTCATGCTAAGGATTTCTGAAGCTCACCCTCTAGTTACAGTCGCTGATAAAGGAGACATCATCGATCATGGAAAAGGTGGCCGTACATCGCGTGGTACATTAAGCAGTGATTCTTGTGGAAGCGAGTAATTTAGTGTGAGCGTTAAAATGTGTTCCCGATAAACTTGGTGGTAAGCTCCATCCTGCTTTAAAAGAGATCATTTTGTCACCCTCTCCCTAATCGTGCTCTTGATCCCTAGAGTACTGGCCAGTTAGTACATTGGGCAATAAACAAGTTCCGCTCAGGAGTGAAATGAGAATTGCGTCTTGTTTCACCCTCTGGAAGGCATCATTTCGAACTCAACACAGTCTACTTGTTAATAATAAATTAGGAGTCTCCAGGAAGAAATTCGTTTTAACCCTATTCACGGATGACTGTAACCGTTATGAGTTAACTCTCTAATGGAACCTGGGGTGGGGGTGGCTCGGTCGGTAGCGCGCCAGACTCGTAATCTGCAGTTCCCAGGTTCAAATCCCAGCTGGACCAGCGTTGAGATTTATCTCCGAAAAACTCATCGCCCTGCCCTCGATCAGTAGAGGACACCGATGGACTTGGAAAGGCCGCCGTCCGCCAGATGGGAAGTTGTGCCTTGTGCGGGAGAGCCATATCACGTGGACGTTAAAGAACACACTCGATGGCCTTGGCGGGAGGCTACCATCTGTCTCCAAACTGCTGTCCAGTGCCTTCCCTACCTCCAGCCATTTACGAGCCCTAGGAGTCCTTGTGATCTGGCCATTTAGCCGTTGTATGCCAAAAACGTGCTGCTCAGTGGTAAAAATCCCAACAACAAATCTAATAGAGCCACTGTCGGATCTGTTTATCAGTGAAAGATTTTTTGTGGGATAATTTTTCTCTCAAATGACATGTCTTATACGATATTTTTTATGTGTGTGTTTTAACATCACCTTACTAGGTAATGTGTTACTAGGTACAGATATTCGAACATTACCTAGTAATCTTACTAGGTAATATTAGAATACACACAAATAATTATATAATAACCAAACAAAGCAAAAACCAAATTACCAAGTAAATAATTGCTAGAGAGTTTTTTTTCCTTATTTGTTGTGCAATATATAGGACAGAGAAAGGTCCCAGAAACTACTCGCAGATTTTACAGGCCTTGGCATAGAAGGACTCACCCCAATAAGACCGAAGTTACTGTGATCATTGCCTCAGTTAGAGCTAACAGCACAGTAACAAACAACCATGCCATACCGGGACTCGAAGCCGGACCCCGGCAGTTGCAGCGTCAGTGCGAAACAATGAGATCACTGGGTCAACTAGGGGGCCATATATATAAACAATGTTTGACACCATTATTTATATTTCCACGTATGTATAAAAATATCATATTTTACAGAAATTTTAAGGCACTAAATTTATTTTTCATTTCATTAATATATTAGCTAATTTTATTCTGTCATTGCTTAATTTATATTCCTTGAAATATCTTCGGGAAGTTTTAACTTTCTAACCGTTTTCACCTAAGAAAACAAAAGTAAAATTTGTGAAATACCCTATTCCAACTATGGTCTATAATAATAATATAATGGCAACTATAAAAATGATCCTCAATGTCCAGTGACCCCGATGGATCCTGAGGGTTAAGCTTGTATTATATTATAATTTAGTGTTAGGTCTATTAATTGAATTATTAGTATTCACTCTCCTGTTGGATATTACCACCACTTTCCCATTCCAGATCAGGTGGATGCAGGAAATGCTTTCAGTTTAAGTATTGGAATACATTAGAAGAACATTTTCTCCTTTTCAAAGAGTCTTTCAAACGTAAAACTGGACAACATGGAAGTGAAGCGTAAATAATTTATTTATATGTTAAAATTAACCATGTCTATTGAGTCATTTGTTCCAATATGGAATTAGCAATATGATATCCTCTTTCTTAGAGCTACTTTGGCTACTGCATGAAGAGATCTGTGACAACGCACTGCACATCTTTATCAAAAAAGGCTTCCTTCTGCTCATGGGGTTTTTAAAGATCCAGAAATGTGAACACCTAAGACGAAAGATGCAAGGATTACAGGGAAGATATTACAGGTAAATAAATTTTACCTGGAAATATTTTTTTACTTTAAATTCCAAGTAAAAATAACAACGTTGAGCAAATATGGTTGGAAATCAATCATATTTGCTCAATGTTGTTATTTTTATTGGGCAGTCTGAGAGCGAAGGCTGTCATGCTACAAAACAACCATTTTACTTAATAGTCCTTGGTTCTTGAACTTTATTGCCTGCTTCCAAATGCCAAAAGTTTCGAATTATCGTTACGAACTGCTGGTGTCACAATGACACAAAAATTCAATCAACAGCGAACCTTAACAGATATACCTTTTCCCTGTGTGTGAAGGCAAAAACTCACTTTACCCATCACCCATTTATAAGGTTGACCACTTTTCGTTTGAACGACCCCTATATTATACATATTTATTCTGTAAGATTAATTTTTGAATTGCGAATATCTAAAAAATAAAACACTAGAAATAATTATCTTATTAAAATATTTAAACATAGCGTAAGATATCTTTATATGCCTAAAATTATTCATGCCAAATTTTATTACATTTAGAATAATTTAAAAAAAATAATTATAACGTACCTAATAATGAAACACAATTTATAACATTGAATTTCTTTGTATGCGGGATCTCAGATTTATGGATTAAAAACTATAAAGATCCTTTTTCCCTCAAGGAAAAAGTCTTCCGACTTTTATGAGATGGAAAAACGCTTTAAGTATTTAATGTAACATCCTGAAAATATTTATGGACATCTCAGGAAATTGCTTCAAAGAGCATTTAGAACGACCAGTGGTATTTCTTTTAAAATTATTTGCAGTATGCTGAATACAATCAGCTCTTTTTTTTTTCAATGACAAAACATTCAAATGGGCGAGTCTGTTCTTATTAGTGACTGCTTATACCGTCTCTTTAAAGGAAATAGCCACAGTGTTACATGTGAAAGCGAAGCAAAAAGAATGTTATTTCTTTTTCCTCATTCAGAAATAACCAGCGGCTAAGAGAATCATCTCCGATTATGTTCCTCAAGGACTGCTCACGGTCAAAGTTTATTTCTTCCTTCATCAGCGATGAAAGAAAGAGTTTTTCCTGCATAAAGGAAATGAGAATTTAATGCCCATCTTATTGTGGTTTCTGAATGATCCATTTATTCTGTATTCAATAAGGTTTCTTCTCAGATATAGATGCAAGATTTATGCAGTGGATTTTGGAGGTCGTGTACGCTAAACTCCTTATTTCAAGCATGGAAAGCAAAGACGTTAACAATGCAAATTTTTCGATTTCTGCGAGCCTATGAAATTGGTTTTTAATGCGCTTCCCCTAAGGCTGTGGAGCAACAGTTGGGTCTAGAAGTGATGCAACGAGATGATACATGCATGCATATCCGCGAGACAAGTAAATAGGTACAGATGAATGCGATCGTATTTGCCCCATTTGTTGCATCCATGAATGTGAAATGCATTCGTCAATTTGTTCGCTGAACATTTTTACTTAGTTATTTCGGGGAAAGGAGTGACCTTTCAGAAAACTCTCTTAAGATTCAGACATGCTTATTTTTTTCATCAAAGTTAAATCTCTTTATGTTGCATTTCATGTTTTGAAAGATTTATTTCTTTTATGTAATAGGCATTGGCTAGCTCCCAACCTGATTTTTCCAGATTCTAATCACCTCTACGTATGAGTGCAGATTTTCTCTGATAATCTTATTCTACTCCTATTATCGAGGGGACATCGATGGGCTTGGAAAAACGTTGGATACGAAATTAAGCCGTGACCTCGTATGTTGTGTAAAGCCATATCTTATTATCGTTAAAGAACATGCTTGGTGGTCTTGACAGGAGGCTTCTTTCTCTCTCCTATCAACTGTCCACTGGTTCCCTATCAGATCTTGTGACCTGGGCATTTAGCCTATTGTATAGATTGTTTTGCTTCTGAGCGGCACTTTTTTAACACAATGGACTAAATAGCAAGGTCACAAGGATCCCAAAGATTGAGAAAATTAGGGACGGAAACTCACTGGACAGCTGTTGGGAGACAGGTGAAAGCCTCCAGTCAATGCCATCCAGTGTGTTCTTTAACGTTCACAGAATATTTACGTCTTGAGCCTGAGGATTACCCATAGCGCATTGCATTTGGGCAATGGTACCTGTAGAACCCCAATTTCCTGCTTCTGTGATGTTCACAGACGAGGCATGCTTTACATGGTAAGGTAGATTCAATGCACATAATGCGCATGCATGGGCGGTGGAGAACCTCCATGCTACACGAACACGTGCAGCACAAATCCGTTTTGCTGTAAATGTTTGGTCCGGCATTGTCGGGGACCACTTAATAGGCCCATACCTCATGCCTGTTCGTCTGGACGGAATGATTTATCGGATATTTCTGGAGGACGTCTTGCCAGAACTTTTGGATGAACAACAGGTCCCTCAGTCGCTGCACCATGCAATGTGGTTCCAGAACGATGGTGCCCCCCGCCCATTTCAGCCATGAAGTTCGTCAACACTTAAACGTGACATTTGGACAACAGTGGATCGGGTTTAGTGGTCCCGTTCATTGGCCTGCAAGATCGCCGGACCTATCATGCCTTGATTACTTCTTCTGGGTTACATCAAAGGACTGGTGTTCGACACCCCCGTTGAAAGTGCCGAGAACCTTGTCGCACGCATCTCAGTAGCTGCCTCGGAAGTCCGAGACACGCCAGGAATCTTCCAGAATGTACGTGATTCCATGCGCCGACGATGTCAGGCCTGTGCTGTGTTACAGCTCGTGGTCGCAACTTCGAATACCTTCTGTGACCTCTGTGAATTTCGCAAATGTCCTATTGTGATTAATAAAAAGCATTTTGTTCACTTACGTGCTGCTCTTTCATTCACGTCCTCTCTGTACACTAGCACATGTTAAAGCCGTTACCGACCCTGCATTGCTATATTATTTCCAATTCGTCTTTGTGCAACCTACCCCTCCCAGAAATTTGTACACGTTTAACTGAATCACCCTGTATATATATGCTTAATAGTGCCCAAAATTAAAGGATAATTTAAGGAGGTTTGTGTAATGGACAAAAGTGTACATAACTAAAACGGTTTTCAACAAATATAATTATATATCATATGGAAAGGTATTCTGACATGACTGAGTAACAGAAAGTGGGATAATGGCGAAATCCATATGAAAGCATGACTTTTCATAATACAGATGGTGGAATTAGAAGTGAGTAGGGTTAATAGAGACTTAAGATCAGTCTCCACCGTCACACAACTCACATAGTGCATTGTCATACTGTCGATGAAGCTATTGTTCAGATTAAGAGTTAATAAAGCCTACTACCTCACAAGATCTGAGCTTATGTTGCGTCCCATACATGCTCAATTGCATTCATGTCTGGGAACACGGCTGATCTCTCTATCCTAAACCTATCTTAGCTTTCCAGGTTGTTCTTTACCTGTCAGAGGTGCCTTTTTTCACACAATAGTCTAAATGGATAGGTCCTTAGGTCCTCAAGAGTTTAAGAGCTCAGAATTATATTTGGGAAGAGGACCCACTGAATTGGTGATAGAAGATATCGAAGGTTCCTTTCAAGGTCATCCAAAGGTTCATTAATTTGCACACTATATGGCACTCTTCCGCCCAGGACCACAACTTAACATCCCCTCCGACGGAAAACGCCCTTTCCAAGCCTATCAATGTTACCATTCTCATCCACAACACGGTGGGAATTAACGGAGTTAATACTCAACGTTACCATAGTTCGGATTCGAATCTGAGGACATCAGATTAGAAGACTGTCACACTATCAACTAAGTCAGCACACCCGTCGCTTTCAAAGAATTCGTTGACCACATGATCTCTGCTGAATGGACAATGATGATGAAATCAGGTTCACTAGCATCCCTGAAAAGAATTAAAAATAATTAGAAATTTAAATTAATTTAAATTAAACACGGTTCAAGGTTCTCATCTCTATATCACTAAGTTTCAGAGTGCCTCCTTGAAATCTATGAAGTCCTGTGACACCAGTCATTATATGCCAGAACAGATTATCACACTACCTCCACCAAAATCATCCCTTTCTCGTAACGTATAGCTGTTGTGGAGAGTGCCGTTTTCTCTACAGATGAACCATTACCGAGAATCGGTGTCAAACTGAATCTAGACTCATCTATGAAGAGTGCATTTGCACACTTACCTTGGCTCCAAAAGTGGCGTTGTCTGCACCACGCTAAACAGTTTTTCTATCGAAGGGATTGTGTGATGAAAACAAGCTACTGGTCTTCGTGCATACGATCTTCATTTATATAGCCTGCTATGCATATGTCGTAGAAGCTGATATGTTTAATGAATATTTCTAAATTAATTCAATTTCTTTAGAAAATCTTAATCTTTGTTTTTATTTGACAGAGACTCACACTCAGTGGTTTAGCTTTTAGCGATAGTTTCCATTTTTTTGCCTTTTAAGGTTTAAAATTCCTTATGAAGGAGGTTATGGGCTTTCAGTCGTCAATAATGTCTAAAACACATTATTATTGATTGTGACCCGTGAGTCCCTACGACTGCTGGCAGCTCGCGAGACAGTTTCCTAACTTTCATTTCCCTTTGTCGTCGTGCTGTGAAAGACATATAATGGTTTCCTGAACAGTTGTGGCCCTGGAACGATCATGTTCTAGTCTGTGATTAGCCTCTCTTGTTTTTGAAATTGTCTTCAAAGTCTTGAGAGGATATTTTGTGGCACATTTAAAATTCTGTCAACTTAAGTCATTCATTTTATAAGCCGCTCTCCACTGTACGCATTCATTCATATGTAATCTTTTTGACACTGTGAAATCAAATTGCTATCCAAATTAATGCTAATCTGGCTTCAATGGTAATGAATGGCGAATCTCTTTATACTCACTCTTTTATGGTAACCCTAATTTGCTTGCCTGTGGTAGCGTCGGTTAAAAGTGCACGCATTTTCTTCCGCCGCATTGAAAGATATTCTCCATTGCATGTCATTCCTTTATATACTTTTGATAAGCAGCATTATCCTGCAACTTTGAACACCAATGTAGTATATGGTAACAACATTATTGTGTTTAGAATTGATTGATGACATTGTTGGCAGTATGAGGAAACGTGAATGCTGCAAATGCTGTCAAGTACTATCATATCCATTATTAACATGAGTTTTCATTCACCTCTTTCGACCTGTTTCCGTACCTTCACTTAAATGAGATAATTAGTAATGCAACTATTCATCTACAATGCTTACTCTTACATAAAAAAGTAATCATCCTACAGCGTGCCTATTTATATAACTTTTCCTTAAAATACATGGATACCTGTTTGAGCAATCAGGGCTTTTGTGTTCTCAACTTAACTTATCATTTGAGTGTTTAGAAAGTGTATCCATTTAAAACAACCCAAAGAGCAGAGCTGTTTGAATAGCGAAAAAATACTCTAATTTTTTAGGGTAAACCTAGTAACTATACTAAGTTCAGCAAGATTAGGCGATGGCTCATACTGGGAAACACAAAAAAGGCTTCCCTGCAGGACTTCCTTGGTGAACGCCTTGCGGGAGTAGTCTTTGTCCATCGTGATCTCTAGACCTCACAGCTCTTGACTTTTTTCTGTGGGGATATCTCAAAGAAAGAGTTTATCACAATAACCCACGAAGCCTGGGGAAACTCAAACATAACATTGAGCAGACTATTGCCGCCATTGACAAATAAACTGTTCGAAAAGTTGCAAAAAGCAATGTAAAAAGGGTGGATGCTTGTCTTCAAGAAGGTAATGGGCAATTTCAGCATCTGTTGTAATATTGGAATTCGTTTACTACATTTCTACCTTGGTAACTTTGAAAATATATGGAACGCAATATTGGGTGGAGTTTTAAATGGCACACCCTGTATATTCTCCTTATCAATGCCCCTATCCATCTAAGTAGTAGTAGTAGTTATTTCTTCAGAACAAACATACAACTTATGAAATTATGAAAAAGATATACAATTATAAAATCAGAAAACATAATAAAATGAAACATTATCCACTAGGGTTAATACAATATGTTAATCGACGATTCTAACGTTTAGTACCCCCCCCCCCCCCAGAGAAAAGGAAAAGTGAGAATTTTAGCCGTAACCTTTTACTTCTTTAGGATTAAGATACGCCAATTAGAATTTTTTTTTTTTGGCCATTTAATCTAAAACTGCATAAATTTTATTGTTAAAAATCTAACTTATGCTTTACTCAACTATTGTCTTTGATCAAGATGGACGTTTAAAATTTCAGAGAATATTTTTTCTTCACAGAAATTTATCAAAAATTAAACAAAATCTATGATCTCAATTGCAGTCCAATTTCCAGTTTCAACTTTTTAAATGATAAATAGTAACTTGCTGATTTTTTTTTTTAAAGAAAAGCATTTTTCTTTTTTAATACATAAATTTCTGACATTTCATTTCTGCAAAGTCATACAGTCACAAATATTGAATCCTGGCATTTTCAGACGAAACGGTCGTTTGGATAAGTCTGTCCAAAGTAAATTTAAATGAAAACAATAATAAAAAAACGCACGGAAAAAAGTTCCTCATTCGTGTAACAAATGTTTGCCCCAAATGAAACGAATATTCTTTCTGTCTCGCTGAAATTAAATGCATTTTTCCTACATCTGTCTCTGCCAAATTCCTTTGACTTATTCTGATTACATAAGGTGTCGTGTCATCAATATCTTTGCCTTCCATCAATATTTCCGTCACACAGACTATCCCTTTAGAGAATGAGAATCAACATTAAAAAAAAAACGTACTTCAGAAGTTATAATAACTCTTGAAATAAATGTTTTTGCATTCTCTGCAAATTCACTTAAGAAATGTCAAAGCCAAAACAAAAAGACTGTTTCCGAAACTTCTCTCTGTTCATTCCTTTGGTCATCTAGATCAATAAATCATAAAACTTTCTCCGAGTTGACAAAACATTCTTTTAAAAGATTCCAATACTGAATATTTTCATTCCGTCCTTCCTTTTTTTAAATCGGTAAAATCGATAAATATTGAATTTATTCATGCATGTCTGCAATTCTTATTCTCATGAAGTATGTAATTTCCATAAGTTCAATCATTTTCCTTGTCACATAGGTAAATCCGTTTTGCTTTTTAATGCATCATAATTTTTAAAGTTAAATGTTGCATAAATTAACTTCGTACCTCTCAAAAATACATTTTAAAAGAAATAATCACAAACCTAGGATAAAGAGAGATAAAGGTGGTTCATCGGTGTCTCAATGTAAAGACTCTGGACTGGTAAGGTGCAGAAGGTCTCTGTGCAAACACAA
Organism: Ryuthela nishihirai; assembly: GCA_038380435.1. Lineage (NCBI taxonomy): Eukaryota > Metazoa > Arthropoda > Arachnida > Araneae > Heptathelidae > Ryuthela > Ryuthela nishihirai. The sequence continues at coordinate 22,281,138 of JAWZYU010000009.1, read as the reverse complement.
AGGGCCTAATGGTGTAGAGGGTTCAGCACCTTCACTACCAAATACTGGATAGAATTTTACAGTTGGGATTTGTAGTCCAATTTCGACCAGACATATGCACGGTACAGGTGGAGAAAAGAACATGGGATCACACCCCAGAAAAGACAGGAGAGGACCTAGATGATATTCAATGAGTGTGTGTACTTGAACCTGAAGTTACGTATGTGTGGTAAGAAGGTCAATTTGCGGTTAAAGATGAGACCGAGAAATTGGGTCTCTGCCAAAACTGGAATGATGTTACCTCCGGGACGAGCTCGGGGTCCAGATGAAGATTACGCTTGTAGTAAAAGTGCATATAAGCGGCCTTGTATGGGTAGAACTGAAAACCATTAGCCATCGCTCAAACCTAGAGATAGTTCAGGGCAGTTTGCAGCTACCGCTCAATGACAAAAAATTAAATTTAATTTATTAAAATAAAATTAAAATAAATTAATTAAGAAAATTATGACTGAAATGTTCAGCAAACTCCAAATCGTAAAACAGTTTCTATGATCTGGCGTCGAATGGTATAACATCACGTTATAACCATCCATCTTCTCCATTCTATCTCACCTGGTAGCGAACACAAATCACCTGTGGGACAAATACCTCCAGTTTATTCTAATGACTTACCAAATTTCCACTCACGGTTACACATGAAAACCCCTACTACCTTTTGCAGAGCAGGGATGTGGACCTTCTGCACCAGCTATGACACACCATAAACCCCCTACCTACAGTGTACTGCTAGTTATGCAGAGAAACTCACAAAATGATTGAATTTGGCGCATGATATAGTGAGGCAGAACATAGAGATGACTGCTGACCATGAAGGTACCCAAACCAACGGTACCTTCCCATGAAGATTCACACCAGACTGTCGTGTTAAGAAAATAAAGTTAGCATTCTTGTATTTTTATACAGCTCGAGAGTATCACACGGGAATACTCAGAAGCTGTCTAAGTTGTCTATTGGAGTATGGAGAGTCCTCCAACAAGTGAATTACAAGCTAGCATTGTTCATGAATTCACATAAGATAGAAAAGATCCTAGAGCCCACCTGCTAATAGTGCCTGAATGACTCGAATTGCTCTCTGAACTGGTTAACAAGGACTCCATCAGGAACAACACTTAAGAACAGGAATCAGGCGATGAGAACTGGGAGTTCAATACCTGGATCATCCCACGTCGTTAACCATTCCCCACAGCAGCGGTAGCCTCACTGAGATCATCCACCTCTGACACACCCCTTTCCTGTCTAGCTACGAATTCGTACTCCTTGTGCATCCTCCTCCTGGATGTCTTGTACTGGATAGTCTCCTGCTGTGTGCTTGTTCGCCTTGATGAGACTTTAAGTACAAGTGAAACAGTGCGAGCATTCTCCTCCCAGCCGAACTGATTCCTTTCAATCATGATAGCCCATCACACGAATTAGACTCATGAACTCTATGGAACAAGATATCCCAATCCAAATGAACTCGTTAATCAAGCATACTGTGAATGGTTCTTAATCATTCAGTGTGGTTAGGAAAAAGAAATCTCATGTCTTACCCATCACTTCACATAGTACGAATCGCCCCATCGAGGGTCAGTGGGGTTTAAGGGAGAGCAACAATGGAATGAGAATACCTCTCTCCTCTCTCCTTCCCCCTGCTTAAGTTCTGTTTGTCTGCTGCTCCTCTTCTCTCCCCCTGAGAAGGATAGGTATGTCATGTCCACAATATTTGAAGTGTGGACCTGACGTATCGCAAACTCATTGTTCTTGCATTTTGTATTTTCCGTTTGTCCTCCCTGATGCTACTTGGTTTTTTACCTTTTCTTCTCCAGTGCTCGTGTCACCAAAGATGCCCCTCCAGGCTACAGCTTTCCTGAACATTCTATGTGAACACATACATTTTCCAGGAGAAACCAGTAACAAAGCATTATGAGCTGGTGCAAACTATCTGGTGGCTGAAGAAACCACAAGCCGGCCAGTGGGCTGTCGCCATGAGTTCTTTTTTTCCATCCAGCAATGCTTTCCTGACCTACAAGGCAGGCTAGAGATATTTCCTTTTCCCACTTCAACTTCTGCCACTGACTCTGCAAGTCACTGTATTTTCCGTTTGTCATCCAAAATCGTCCGGATTGCATTTCCCATCTACTTGAGGATGGATGTGATGACTGGTGCACAGATTGCTAGCAGCTAATTCCATTTCCACTCTCCTAGGATTTAGCTAGACAGTTAATCTCATTTCTACCATCCCCAGATCTGACAATGGAAGGATGAAGGTATAAAAGCATGGCCTACTAACCTGAAGACTCTCCGCAACCCTCCTGCTTTGGTCCCCTACACCTTTTGATCGAAAACTTTATGCCGCACTTGGTCTGAGACACACCTGAATTAGCCATTGTGCCTTGACACTGCCAGTATTAGCAGTGTTAAGTCAATTATGAAAGAATAAAGTTGTTGACCTGGAAAGCTTTGAAGTAGTGCAGTGTTTTCATGCATGAAATTTCTTACTTTAACCCATAAAGGAGGTGGGTGGAAAATTTAGCCACCAAAAGAACCTGATTGTCTAAAGACTTGCCCTCAGCAGAATGCTGATTGTAAACGTGAGGTTTACACAACCTTTTTTTGTGTCTAGTCCTCTTTTTTTATTATTTGCTTCTGAAGTCTATCCTCTGCACAACTAGTTGGAGTTCGGCACGACAGTACAGCTGTTAAGGTAAAAACATAAATTCTATGTTAATAACATCCAGAGTTTTTTGTAATGTGCACAAAATATGGGTTTTTTTGCACATGGAACTACTGTTTAACCATCCATCCGAGAGGCGACATCCTTTTCAAGTCCATTGACGTACGCTTTCTGACCGAGGGTCGAGTAGGAATTAGAGGAGAAAATCTCAGCTTAGGCATAGTTTTGAGTTGAATATGGAAGCATCAAATTATGAGCTTCAGACATTACTCAATGTGTGCAACCATTCTCCGGAATATTTGCACAACGGCCTACTGAATTCTCAGTAATACGATCAGAAGTTCGTTCAGAGTACAATTCTGCTTAAGCTCGTATGATGGAATACAGAAAAGAGAAGCAATTCTTGTTAACCCATCTCCTGTAAAGAAAGCTATTATACGAGATTATATTATTCTTATAGCAGATTATACTATTAAGAGGGAATCTTATTATCTTAACAGCTGTACTGTTATGCCCAACTCCAACGGTTAATGCAGAGGACAGACTTCAGGAACAAATAAAAAACGGGCATGGGCAAAAATGTATTGTGTAAACCTCACGTCCACGATCAGTATTCTGCTGAGTGCAAGTCTGTAGCCATAATCAGGTTCTTTTTTATATGGTGGCCTCTGGAATCTTTCAACTTTGCGCAGCTATTAATAGTTATGACTATATCTTTGCCAAGGGTTCCCACCCTGTTTCGACTGAGTGTTGTTAATCTGAAAGGTATTCGGTATTCTATGCCATCTAGTTACAAAAAAAAATCAAGAAAACGTCCCCGTTGAAGACAACTAGTCTAAGCTCATGATGTAGAATCAGGACTAGATCTAGGTTAGAGCAAGGGGGCCATGTCCCCCCCCCCCCTTCAGGCTCTCAGTAAGGGTAATAGAGAAAAATATTAAATTATTACATTCCATGCATTTTTCAAAAATATTTTAAAGACTTCTAAAATGTTATACTGCAGTAGAAATCCAGTCATTTTCTATATTTTGTTTCATTTTACATTTTTTTTGGCCCCCTTTTATATTTTTTTCGTGCTCGATTGAGTTTCTTGCCCCTCTCCTGATTTTTTTATAGATAGCTGTGCCGAATGAAGAAGAAACAACACGGGAAAAATGATGCAATATAACATAATAATTTCTAAATATTATATTTAATTTATGTTTAAGCAGATGATAAATTATATTCACTTAATCATTTTACATAGAAGCATGCGAACAATAAAATAAAATTGATGAATCTAGAGCAATTAAATTTATTTATGGTATTCAATAAGAGAATATATTATTTATATATTTTTATATTCCTAAATTTGGTTTTTTTTGCAAAAAAATAAATTTCTAAGAAAGAAAAACTTTATTCGAAAAAAAAACAGTCAAATATTTCCCAAAAGCGAATTTTATACTATAATTACGAATTACTTTCAGAGAACTATCAATCAGTTTTGTTCTACAAGTTTGATCTTTTGGTCAAATGAAAGGACATATGAGCATATGACTATCATACTTTAGAAGAAAGCATATAGTTGCTTGAAAAGGTTGGACAAAACAATTTGAAACATTTAGAAAAAATATTGAACTACAGAAACTTAATGATTTGATAACATTGAGTTGTTTTACCTCTGAACATAAATATAGAATATCAATAAAGAACTGTTGTGTCCACAAAAATACCAGGTACTTTTGTGGACACAATGGGCTAAATTGCTAGGTCACAAGGACCCCAAGAGCGTAGATAAGGGATACATTGAATAATTTGATACATTGATAAGATATTAAGAGACACATGGAAGCCGTCTGTCAAAGCTATCAAACCTGTTCTTTAAGAGGCACCGGATATGGCTCTTCTATACACGAAGCCATGGTTTAATGCCTCATCCGACGGACGACGGTCTTTCCAAATCCATAGATGTCCACTTTCTCACCGATGGCAAGGTAGAGGTTAGCGGGGAATAACTCTCAACCCTGGCACAGTTTTTTCTCTTCAGACACATCTCAGTAGTTATGTCCCAACTTAGTGCCCCGACACCCAGTGCTTCCCCCTACGACGTCACCGGCCACGCCCCTTACGTAGCCGACCACACACCCCTTCCGGGCATGCAACATATTAATATTCATAATTAATGATTAATAATTGATAATTAATTAATAATTCATGATTAATAAAGACCCATTAAAACCCCTTATGAAAGGTTCCGCCCCCTTTATTAAAAAAAACCGTGGCGCCATCCAGTGTATATTATGAGTACTATATTTAGAAAAACCCTCTATTATAACTGAAATTATTCCCAATTTTTACTCGCACCTCATTAAAAAAATAATATTATTAAAAATTACTCCCCTTTATTAAAAACCTGTGGCGCCATCTAGTGTATATTTTGAGTACTATATTTAGAAAAGCCCTCTATTTTACCCGTAATTTTTCCAATTTTTGACTCCCCGCATTAAAAACCGACTTTATCAAAACTGCCACCCCTCATTAAAGAAAACCCTTATCAAAAATTCCGTCCCCTTTATTAAAAACCCTATCAAAAGTTCCACCCCCTTTATTAATATGTTAATATTAATATTAATTATATCCCCCCTTATTAAAAATCCCCCCTTTATTAAAAACCCTATCAAAACTGCCACACACTAGTTAATTAATCCGTAATCAAAAAGTTCCGTCCACTTTGTTAAAAAATTCCTGTAGCGAATTTTTATTTCCTCGTAAATTAAAACTAAGTTTAAAAATTTGTGTAAACCAGTGACAGATGGAATCACTCAATTTCCGTAAGAATATAGTATTTATTAACTTGCCTTATTAATTATACACTTATCAAAACTGACATCCCTTTTATTATATTTACCCCCCCCCTCATTAAAAAACCTTATTAATAAGCACACCATTTATCAAAGTCCCCCTCACCGATCACAAACTCCCGAATAAGTCCTTTGGTTCTACCCTCATCTGAATTTTACCAAGTCCTACTGAGCTTTTCGGTGGCAACGTTCAGATCATCCCCTCTCAGAATGGCTGATGCAATCCTCAAAAATAATTACAAAGTCACATATTTTGTGAATTTTAAGTCCTGCAACGTGCATATCGCAACAAACGTGCAGAGCACGTGACAGGGGGTCTCTTCTTATCAGCACGGTCAAGAGGGTGATTGCAGATCGAACTGCCGATGCACGCTAACCGCTCCACAGTATTTGCATTTGTTGCTGATAAGATATGAATTCGTATTTTAATATCTACAAGCTTTAACCTCGCCAGAGCGAGTGACAAGGGGTCAGTTCTTATCGCTACATTGTCAAAGGGTGACTGGAGATCGAAGTGCCAATGTACGCTATCTGCACCACAATATTTGCATTTGCTGCTGATAAGATCTGAATTCGTATTTTAATATCTACAAGCTTTAACCTCGCCAGAGCGAGTGACAGGGGTCAGGTTCTTATTGCTGCATTGTCTTGGGGGTGATACAAGGGTTCATCGTTTGAGCTCTCGATACATGCTATCAGAACTGCAATATTTTCATTTGCTGCTGATAAACGATTTCCGTCATTAAAAATAGAAACTAAGTAAATAATTCTGGTGCCACTGTAGCCCCAGTGTTTACTTCGAACGTATGTTCCCCATGAGGGGTTTATCAGATATTGGTAAAGGTCACTGTTTTGCTCGACCTTGTTCATGTCGAAAGATGTTCTTGAACCCATGGGCGTTTATCAGGTAATATTTGCGTGTATATATAAGCTCGTACGCAACCCGCTTCATCATTGCTTGCTGCTAGTCAGAAGTTTACTGTCTGTCAGAAGTTTGCTATTAGTTTGCCTTTAGAAGTCTCCCATTGCAAGATGCCCAACGTACCTGCATTTAATGCTAGTGAGATGATCGTAGATGACCCCACCATTGCCTTTGATTGCTTGCTTTCGCAAGTGAACCAGCTGGAAGCAGCTGCAAAACATCCGTCAACCGTCGAATGTCTAAGGCGAAACGACCCTGTTTGACACCCCTTCAAAGAGGTGGGAAAGCTGTCCGCACCACACACCGTGTATTCTCTACTGCAGGATGGACGAGTCCTGCTTACATACCTGCTCACCCATTGGACGCTTCACTGGTGGGGCCTTCGTCACGCACTACTGACAAGGAGGTCGCCACGCTGCAGTGCTTTATCGTTCCAGGGGTGGAACGACCTTTGCTGGATTCTCCTGTTCCTCCCTACAATAAAGTGAATGTGAGGAATTTCAATTCAGCTAAATTCAAAACTCAATTTGTGTCGACTAGTGTGCGTCTTGGTGGCATGCATGACGTCGAAGCACATAATTTTCTGCCGACTTTCCGGAACTTGCATGCCAAATTATTACATGAGCTTGTACCCCAAGGCCAATACAGTCACGTACGTCTAGTGTTTCGCTCGGACTCTATCAAGAATGCCGTTAATCTTTCTCTGTGTAAGTGAAATGAACTGACTGAAGAGCGATTCATTATGGCCCTAGAACGAGTCATTCAATCGAACGAAGGAATCGGACCCTATAGCCATTTGGAGGATTGCATCACCCATTCTGAGAGGGGATGATCTGAACGTTGCCACCGAAAAGCTCAGTTGGACTTGGTAAATTTCAGATGAGCGTAGAAACCAAGGAGCTTATTCGGGAGTTTGTGATCGGTGAGGGGGATTTTGATAAAGGATGTGCATATTAATAAGGGTTTTTTAATGAGGGGTGTACATATTAATAAAGGGGACGTCAGTTTTGATAAGTGTTTAATTAATAAGGAATAAAAATAAAAATTCGCAAGTTAATAAATACTATATTCTTATGGAAATTGAGTGATTCCATCTGTCACTGGTTCACACAAATTTTTAAACTTGGTTTTAATTTACGAGGAAATAAATATTTGCTACAGGAGTTTTTTAATAAAGGGGACGGAACTTTTTGATAACGGATTAATTAACGAGTGTGTGGCAGTTTTGGTAGGGTTTTTAATAAAGAGGAGGGACTTTTTAATAAGGGCTTTTTTAATGAGGGGGTACATATTAATAAAGGGAATGGAACTTTTGATAAGGGTTTTTTAATGAGGGGGTGGTAGTTTTGATAAGGGGTGGTTTTAATGAGGGGGTGACGGTTTTGATAGGGTTTTAAATAAAGGGGTGGAACTTTTGATAGGGTTTTTAATAAAGGGGGCGGGATTTTTGATAAAGGTTTTTTAATGGGGGTGGCAGTTTTGGTAAGGGGGGTTAATAAGGGGGATCAAAAATTAGAAAATTTACGGGTAAAATAGAGGGCTTTTCTAAATATAGTATTCATAATATACACTTGATGGCGTCACGGGTTTTTAATAAAGGGGGGATTTTTAATAAAGTTTTTTTTAATGAGGTGGGAGTAAAAATTGGGAATAATTTCAGTTAAAATAGAGGGCTTTTCTAAATATAGTACTCATAATACACTAGATGGCGCAATGGTATTTAATAAAGGGGGAGGAATTTTTAATAAAGTGGGTGGAACTTTTGATAAGGGTTTTTTTAATGGGTCAACCAGAGGGTCTTTATTAATTATAAATTATTAATTAATTATCAATTATTAATTAATTATCAATTATTAATTATTGATTATGAATATTAATAAGACTGTGTGGCCAGAAGGGGTTATGGGCTGTTCGTAAGGGGCTTGGCCAGTAACGTCTTTTGGGGTTCCAAGTTGGGACGTAACTACTCATCTGTCCTGAGCTACATCTGGTCCATTTAACTGTACTCAGCCTTGAGAACAGTAGTTTATTAGACTGGCGTGCTGCCGACGGATTGAACCCCTACCCAGTTAACATTAAATATCATTGAATAAAGGAACATCTTTCGGTCAGCTCTGAAGGCTGCCTTCAATAATTGCTTTTCCCTATTCAAAATTTCGTTTTCGACACTTCAATAAGATATAGACACTTTATTTGGCATCCTCAATAATAAGACAATTATTTTAATACAAACTTTTGATTGAATGATTTCGTTACACCAGGCCATTACTCAAAAAAATTCGTGGTATTTCTTTTATTGTAGTGATGATCAGTACCAAAGATATCCCCCGTAATTTTTGCTTTTACGTTGAAAAAGACTTTTATCGATAGAAAAGGATTTATTTCCTTTTATTTTTTTTTCCTAAGAAAAATACATTTTTTTGCTTTCATTCCTATTATGTGCTACAGACAGATGGCGACAGAATAAAAACTCCAAACTAAACGCTTTACCGTTTTTATCTTGAAACAGATGAAAAGTCAGAGAAAAGCAAATGCAAAAAAAACAGCCCCCAAAAAAGTACATACATATATAAAGAATATCTGTCACTCCGCTATGACAGTGAAGCCTACACAAAAGTGGAAAGCTTTCTTTATTGCGAAACACAATAAAGTATACTTCATTTCTAAAGCTCGAGATTTATCAATAAAGAATATCGTGCATTTCACGTCCTGCTGAGATTTCTATTCCGTTTTGAAGCCGTCTTCCCTTTTCCCTTTTCTTCCTGCGATCGCCTCAGATTTAAACGTACCGATTCCATTACATATTTAAACTCATCCCTGTCTCCATTTCCTAAATGCAATAGATGCGAAATTTATTGTGTAACTAAATTTTGTTTTTCCTTTAGAGACAATTACATTTCCCCTGCTTACTTGGACAAGAACAGAATTTATGGTAAAAGCTTTAAAAACATACTAAATAAAAATCAGTGAATTTTTTTATTCACTTGAATTTATTTCGTAGGTTTTAAAACTGCTTCTAATTCATATTTTTTTCTGTATATTTTTTATGTATAAATTACATAGGCTGGTGTAGTACAATACTGAATGCGTAAAGTACAAAACTGATACGTGTAGCACATACACTGAAGAGACAAAACATTATGACCAGCGCATTCTTATACAAATCAAAGCAACTGAAGGTAAACGATGGCACGTGTGAAGGTCATGAAAGGGTATAAATAACACCTGATATTGAACTCTGTTGATAAGAGTTTTTCTTGTTCTTCAGATGGGAAAGGCAGCGGACTTAAGTGGGTTTGATAAAAGGCCAAATTGTAATGGCCAGACGACTAGATCACAGCATTTCCGAGATGGCAAGGCTTGTGGGGTGCTCACGGTCAGCAGTGGTTAGTACCTTCAAAAAGTGGCCCGAGGAGGGAAAAACTACGAACCGCCATCCAGGTGGGTGCTGACCATGGCTTGTCGATGTTAGAGGTGAGCGAAGGCTATCCCATATGGTACGAGCCAACAGAAGGGGTACTGTGGCACAACTGGCCAGTAATTTGAATGCAGGTGATGGGAGTAATGTGTCATAACACACAGTAAATTGAACCCTGCTGAAAATGGGGCTGCGTAGCCGCTGGCCTCTTCGATTGCCCGTGATAACCTCGGTTCACCGTCGGAAGCGCCTACAATGGGCACGCGATCATCAAAACTGGACCTTGAATGATTTGGAGAATCTCTTTTCCTGTTACATCATATGGAGGGCCGGGTACGTGTGAGTGGTTTTTCTGGGGAAATGGGACAAAAACAAGCCAACGAAAGAAGTGTAATGCTTTGGGTAATGTTCTGTTTGGAAATCCTGGGTCCAGTCGTTTATGTGCAGGAAACTATGACGTCTACCACCTACCAAAACATCATTACAGACTAGGTACATCCTTTCATGGCAACGGTATATTCCTCTAGTAATGCCTTCTTTCAGCAGGATAATGTGCCATGCCACACTACCCGGATTGTTCGAGAATGGTTTGCGGAAACATGAGGAAGACTTCCAGGTACTGCCCTGGCCTCCACATTTCCCAGACATCAATCCAATCGAGCATCTGTGGTTTGTGTTGGAACAGCATATCCGATCTGCGGCGGCTCAACCACGTAACTTACAAGAGTTAAAGGATCTGCTGGTAATGTGTTGATACTAGATAACACAAGACACCTTTAGAAATCTTGTAGCGTCCATGCTTCGCCGGGTAAGAGATGTTTTGGCGGCACATGGAGGACCAACATTATGTTAGGCAGGTGGTCATAATGTTTTGGCTCTTTGGTGTATCACCTCTGGCACGTAGAACTCGTTTTCAAAACGAATCGAGTTTTTCGTTTACCTATATTTTCACTCTTAAATATTTCATGCGAAATAATGAATGATTGGAAAAATGGAAATAGCAGTATTTTAGTAGTACTTTAACAAAAAAAAAAGTATTTTTGTGTGTGTGCCTAAAGGATTCGGGAAAAGGGTGAGACCTTAAATGCGATGGCAGACAATGTCAAACAGGACCTTGCTAGAATTGGCAGAGAGTGGTTAAATGGACCAGATGTAGCTCAGGACAGATGTGTCTGGGGAGAAAAATTATACCCTCTGGTAGGACCTCCGCTTGGTAGAATTACTTCCATCAGACTCCGCTTAATGTTCATGGAGATTTTTGTAAGTATGTATGTATTTGTTTTTTATTCCATAAAATTAAAACGTTGGTTTTCTCACGCTCCATTTAACCCCCCATAGAATTCGCACTTTCTGAATCCCCCAAATGTGTTGAGAAAATGGGGCAGATTGTTGATGTCAATAGAATATCTTTTGACACCTTACCACCAAAATTTCAAATTTCTTCCATAAAAAGATCACTTGTAATATTCGCTATAAGGTGAGCCATTTCCATATTTAGTGACCTTTAGCGATATAAATTAAAATTTCCTGAAGGTGCGAAAAATTCGAATTTTAACATTTCATTAGTACCAATCGAACTAAAAATAGAATTTTCCAATTATATCTTAAAAGAAAATAAAGTGAGCTTCCCCTCCGATCCTTCATGTGAGGGAGGGACTAGTTCAGTTTGTGACCTTAACATTTTCCATCAGCAAAATGTCGCTTTTCCATCCTAAATGCATCTTTTGCAATATTTGTTTAAAATACTGAAATTTTCAAAAATTTCCACCGTTTGAAAGCAAATTATTATAGGATTTGGGGGATTCAGAATGTGCGAATTGCATCATTTGATTAATACATATCCAACCAAAAATTATTTTCAATTTATCTCTAAAAACAAACAATTATCTCTTAAAAGAAAAGAACTGCGTCCTTCCTACTCCCCGGGCTAGGGTTCAACTCATTGTATCTAATCATGACCTTCACATTCAACCACCAAAATGTCGAAGTTGTATCATAAATGCATCGTTTTTATAGCATTTGTTTATAGTTTTGCAATTTTCACACTTTTCACCTTTAGAGGGCGCAATTAGAGCTGTTGGGGTACTATAACTATGGTACTATCACTATCCACCACAATTTTGTTTTTCAATTTACCTTTAAAAATAAAAAAAAGTTAGATGTCTACAGACAACAAAATGAAAATTTTGTTGTTTGTTTAAAAAACAAGATGAAAAAAAACAACTTTATAACTAAGTTTATAAATATATACAGGGTGTCCCTGAATTCATGGCCCAAACGTGAGGGGATGGTAGTACACACCGAACCCACTAATATTCGTCATAGAATATGCGACTGCAAACGTAGCCCGGTGCCGGTAGGGGGCATCCGCCCATTTCAGCATGGACATGCGTCAGCATCTTCATACCACATTTGGGAACCGATGGATTGGGCGGGGTGGTTCCATCTTATGCCCCCCCCCCCCCCCGATCGCCCGATCTTTCTTGCATTGATTTCTTTCTGTGGGGACATTTGAAGAGTGTCGTGCACGAGATTGCCGTGTAGTCCTCGGAGGATCTGATAGCTCGACTGTCCGTCGCAGCCTCCGATGTGCACGACAAGCCCAGTGTTTACGAGCAGGTTCGCTGATCACTACTACGCTGTTGTGATGCTGTTGTGCCGCTGTTTCAGCCTGTATCGTTTGAGTATTTGTTGTAATGATCTCCAATAAATGTCACTCTGGAAACCTCTGTGTCTGTCCTACATTTCCGACTCCTCACTGCGTTTGCAGCCGCATATTCTATGACGAATATTGGTGGGTTCGGTGTGTACTATCATCCCCTGACATTTGGGCCATGAATTTAGGGACACCCTGTATACACATTTGTTTTATCTAGTATTGATAATACACTATGTTGAAAAAAAGTGTCCGGACACTTCCAGGTTGCGTGAATGGAAAGCCACTTTCAAAGCTCTCTAACATTGAAAATAAACCTTTTACGCGAAAACTGTTATTGGCGATAAATTGTAGATGTCATTCAAATCTCTCTAAATATATTTTCCGTAATATTCGTTTAATATTTAAGAAATGAATGGAAGCTGAAGCATTTATCTTCAACTTTTGCCACTTGTGAAAAAATACTTCAATATGTAAAACACAACTCTTGTAACAATTTGTTCACTAACATAAATTAAATATCTGAAGTTTGTATGACGATTTTTTAAGATTTCATATATTTGAATGCAACATAACAGTGTCAATTTTCAACAATCTTCGATAAATATTTAAAGAGTCATTGAAGCAGGACAATTTAACAGCAGATGACTCTATCACATTGCTTCCAAATTGATGAAATCTTAAAAAATCGTCATACAAACATCAGATATTTATGATAATGAACCAAATGTTTCAAGAATTGTGTTTCATCTATTGAAGTATTTTTTCACAAGTGTCAAAAGTTGAAGATAAATGCTTCAGCTTCCATTCATTCTTTAAATATTAAACGAATATTGCGGAAAATAAATTTAGAGAGATTTGAGTGATATCTACAATTTATCGCCAATAACAATTTTTGCGTAAAAGGTTTATTTTCAATGTTTGGGAGCTTTGAAAGTGGCTTTCCATTCACATAACATGGAAGTGTCCGGACACTTTTTTCAACATAGTGTATATCACATTGTAAATAAGGGTACGCGGTCTTCAAGGATAAATTGGGAAAATTACCACAGCCCGTCACATTTTCAGAACAGCAGGCCAAATCCAAATGCAGACAAAATGAAAAAAAATATTTTTATGGAGATGCAAGTCTCGGAAAATGCATGGCTTTTTTTCTTGCGTTGTCTTTCTGTTGTGTCTCGGCTTCGTCATAGACCATCTTGATGACATGCTATACTTAATAATAATATTAAACTATTTTGTATATATAATATAAACTATTTTGTATAATATTTAATAATAATAATAAACTATTTTGAGTAAATAGTTAAGTGATACAAGTACATCTGCTTAAAAGAATAACGCATTTTTTACATCTAATGTTCATAGACTGTAGTTGCTCAACTCTTTATTTTGGATAAAGAGATTAGGGTAACTCTAGGAGGGCCTTTCAGAGAGGGCTCTGGCCATATGGCCTGTGCCTCAAGCTCAAAGAAGGTCTCAACCTGTTTTTTTTCCCATTAGATACAACAATAAAAGGCGTGATTTAAAGGATCATGTAATCTTTTTACTAACGAGCCTTAACCTTAGAAAACTTCTCTGTGTCATATTATACTAACATGCTCTTATCGGACCTCTATGGCAAGCTGGAACTTGGGGAGTAATTTTTATATAAATTTTATCAAATTGGAATTAAAAACAATCGTAAATAATAAAGATTATTTTTTATTTTTGTTACAGGCCTGAAAAGTTAGAAGTGGCTCTATCTCCTGAGATGTATGAGAAGCTCTGAGCTCTAGTATTATTAACGTTGAGAGTTGATTTGAATTTGACGGTGAGGGGCTATCCTTTTTCTTGATATTGTACTTAGTTTAATTCACTAAGGGTATAGTTTTGCGAGTTATTTTCATGCACTTCAAATCACGGCTAATATTTTGTGACACAATTTCAGTTGATTTTAATTTTCCTTTATTTGTAGCATATCTTTTAAAATTATTTTGTGATATTTACTATTATCTAAGTAACGTACCAAGATATTTGAATTAATAATGGATAGCATATACTTTGAGTTTAAAATTCCAAATGAAAAATTAATATTTTGACCTTTGAAAATACATTGAAATATTTTAAAATTGCTCCTTTTCCAAGAAATTTCTGATTATTTTTGAAATCAGTATATTGAACTGACTTTAGAAATCGGTGAATATTTCAATATCTCTAAATTTAATCTTTAGTTTCTGATATGAAAGAAGCTTATTTCAATTTCCATGTTTTCAAAATAATGACGGAAAAAATTGTTGTTTCCACGAGACACTATTTTGAGAACTATTCTAACAAATTTTAATTAAAAAAACATGTACATTGCACTATCCATTCACTAAATCTGATGATTAATTTTGTAACGAAAGGAGTGCTTTATTTAAATTAATACGATATAAGTGCAGAAAGATTACCAATTTATGCTACACTGACAGCTCCGCTTATTCATGAGATTTATCAACTTAATAAATCTATTACGACGTTACATGTCAGATGGAAGAAAATTTATCGCGAAGTTCAGCTTGTTTATCAAACACAAGTGCTCAAATATTGTGAATTTTACTCCTACCAGTATATTTAGAAGATTTAGGGAGAAAGTATCCACCAACTAGCTTTCTAACTTGAGAAGTTTATCGCTGATTGAATTATGGGCGTGATGTATATGAGAAGAAACATGCATGATAGTGAAACTAACATTTTCACCAAACTCAGAGGTTGAGGGAGAGACACCTTTGCTTAACGTTTTGCTTTCTTTATGTTACTAATTGTGGAGCAGAAAATTGAACTTCCTTTATAACACAATGATATCGAATCAGCCATCAACGCGGTTGCCCTTTGGGAGCGGTTTCCATCCATACACCAACGATACGTAATATATTTGAGCCTAGAAATTTGCAGAACTTCCAAAGAAGAAACTGTGTTAATAAACGTAAGAACACTGGCGTTGTAGAAATAAGGATTGCAATTTGTAGTTAATCAGTAATTTTGCGCAATGTGCTCTTACTCAAACGATTATAGTTGATTAGTATTTCCCAGAGAAACAGATCGAGTATAGTAAATAGTTAATTGATACAAATAAATCTGAGTGGTAAAAGCTGTGCTGTTTTATGTCCTTTGACGGTTTATCAAACATGCCTATATATTCTTAATAAATTAACAAGCAATATTTCTTGTCTATATGGCATGTATTGAGTAGTATGGATTTCATTGTAAATTTGTGCTCTTTGTAACTGTAGATAAGATAGGAATTTTAACTAACTTGCGTCTTAATATTATCATAATGAATAATAGAGTTATCCGAACACATGGGCGAATGAACGTAGATCGCTTTTACGGCGTGCTGACATCAGCACGCGCTTCATTTTTGTCGATGGTTTAATTATTACCCAAGTTGCTGAGTCACATCTCTGTTTCAACAGATTTCTGCACTCTGTACCGACCCATCTGAAATATGGTAGCCGGGTTCTCTATTATTATATTTGACATAAACGTGTGTGACCCGTGTTGAGAGAAAAAAAATCAGATGTCTACCTATAATGGGGCGAGATTTGCAACTTCGAATTTATTTGCGAATATGATATTGTTAACGAAAAACAATAAATTTTGAACGAAAAAGTTGTCGTTGGCGATAAATGCGCAGGACGAGTTTTTCCATTCCGTTAAAATTTTGGTGGTCTCGGTGCCAATAAAATGCTAATAATAATCTGGCTTAGGGTCTGATTGTAAATATCTATATTATAAGTTGAATATTTTTGATATATTATTTGTGTTCTATTTTAATTTTTCTCGTCAGAGTCAGGCTGCAAATAAATTTGCTTTTATACTTTTTTCGTTCTCATTCCTAAAAATATTATTATCAGACAATTTTAATCTAATAATGAAGGTTCGTTTGGATTTTATTATTAGTTCTTTATTTTTATTTGTAATAATATGTGCCATTTAGCAAAGTTGTAAAAAATAGTCAAGCTTTTTTTTCCTTTGGCTTCAGCTTTTGCAAAAAAAAAACATCTAGTAGATATCAAGCAAATGGAATTTGAACATTAGTGATATAAAAATTTAAAAAATAAGTAGAACTACTATCGTTCGTATTCTAACTTTCAAGACTTGTTATCGATTCAAATCCAGGTAATTACTGCTAAATTCGAAGAGCAGCAGGTAAATACAGTAAATACGATTAAAATGCATCTTAGTCAGGAAAAATACTTAAAACGCTATGCTCAGGGGCGTAGCGAAGGACTATGGTTGCGGGGAAGAAATCGAAAATAATTTTCCAACTCGGAATTCAAATTTTGCCAACTGAGCAAATAATGTCTAGATTAGATTTTCACTCCGTGGTGGTGTGTGTGGGGGGGAGGGGGGAGGCAATTTTTCACAACTATTTTGCATTTTGCCATTTGACTTATAATTTTGCCTACTAGACATAATTTCACGGAAATTATCCCGATATTTACATCTTATCTGAATTGTAGCAAGTCAGTGTTAATTTTCCCTTTATTTGGCCAACTCTCATTAATTTCACAAAACCAATCGAAATCTTCTCTCTCCTAAATTTTCTAAGTCACTTAAAAATTATCAAACTTCCCAATACTTTGCCATGTTTTCTCGATTTTGTCAATATCCTGAATTTCACAAACCCAATCCCAATATTACATCTCGCCTATATTTCACCAAGTGGATTCGAATTTTGCCAACTACCCTACATTTTGCAAACTCGCCTATATTTTACCCAGTGGATTCGAATATGGCCAACTCACCTACATTTTATCAACTCGCCATAATTTTACAGAAAATATCGCATTTTTTACATCTTCCCTGAATTTGCCAAGTCACTCCGAATTTTGCCAACTTCTCCTAGATTTTTCCAACTCCCTAAGTTTGGCCAACTCGCCATAATTTTACAGAAAAAAAAATCCCAATTTTTACATCTCACCTGAATTTTGCCAACTCCCACGATTTTGCCAAGTAACTCCGAATTTTGCCAACTTCCCAAGATTTTGCCAAGTTGTCCCAATTTTGCCAACTCACCTTTATTTTACTAAGCGGCTTCGAATTTTGTCAACTCACCTTTATTTTACTAAGTGGCTTCGAATTTTGCCAACTAATCTAAATTTTGCCGTCTCTCCATTTTCAAAACTGCCCTAGATTTACCAAGTTGCCTCGATTTTCACAACTCCCCTTAATTTTGCAAAAAAAAAAAAGATTACAAATTTTCACAACTCATCTAGATTTTACCAAGTCGCTTCGAATTTTGCCAACTCCGAGTAACTTTGAGGGGGAGCCTCCCCCCATGGCTAAGCCCTGGCTATACTGTATCCACGTATCTGCGACTATATCAGCGTATCTGTGACTGTATCATGGTTTTTTGCATTGTATAAAAAATATCGTTGACAACTCATTTCAAATAACGTAAACCGGGAAAATATATTAAAGAGGTACGACTATACAGAAAAGTCAGTGAGTGTGGCTCGCATATATCTATGTAAATCTCAGTGGCAAAAAGGAAATTATGGAAAAGTCATTAGACTGTGAATTGTCTAAATACTGCAATCCTTCGCAGATTGAAAATGGAAAATTCTGGGAAACTCAGTCAGTGAAGTCAAATGACTAATATGATAATAAAATTATATATATAATATGAATAATAAATTCCAAGCTTTTATTTTTTAAATCTAACATTTGGGAATCATTAGTTTCGAATAAATTATTTAATTAAATTGTCTCTAGTTGGCTTTGAATATTGGTTAGAAACCACTAGTTTTAAATTATTCATTTATTAAATTGTTTCTTGTCGGTTTTGAGCGAATTTTATAAATCAAGATATTGAGGGGAGTTTTACTAACTTTATCAGTATTCTAATTACCACTGTAGATATCCGATAGTCAAGATTTTCAATGCAATTGTGGCTTCTAAACCTTAAAACCGATTTGCAATCAAAGGAATTGACTGATCTTCTGCAAGTGATCTAATTCGTGTCAGTAAAATACAAATAGGATAAATTCGACATGCTGGATCTCTGTTCCGTGATTTTACACAAACACCCTTTTGAAGATATTAGAATACTTCGAAATGAGGAAGTTCAATGCGTTATGATCATGGCAAAAAACTGTTCAAAACAGATGACATTAAAAGAAATCATGAAATCTAAAATTATTATTTTAATTTGAACTTGTTTTCAGCATAGAGTTTCAAAATCTATAATGATTCTTTATTTTAAATTTTTTTATAAAAATAAATAAAGAGAGTTTGTGAAGATAGGAAACAATTTTCACAAGCTCTCTTTATTTAATTATAAGCATTATTAGTTGAAATTGTAAAAGTATTTCGAATCAACAGCTTGTGAACAAAATATAGTTTTACGATTATGTTTTATACAACGAAATAATGTTCACAGATTGAATAAAAGTGGAAAGAAACTAAAAATACATAATTTCCTTAAAAACCTTTTATTAATCATGAGCATACATATAGGTAATGAACTAGAAAACGATACAAAAACGAATAATTTTTATCATATACCTGAGCAAGGATTAAGCCATAATATATTTTTTCATGTTTTTGTTTTCCTTATCAGGAATTTTGGAAACTCAGACACTCATTATTTCTTCCTAATTTGACTGAAAAAAAAAGTGAAATAAATTATAGAAAACTCTGTACAAATTGGCTGAAATAATATCATTGCTCTACGTAGCGTTGTAGTTAAATATATATATTTTTTCTAATCTTCACATATTTGATATTTTATATCCAAGAACAAAATGACTTCTTTCGTTAGCATGTCTTGTTCTTAAATAATAACATTTTTAACGAAGGGAATGTATTCAAATTCAATCTGAAAAAAAAATCGTGTCACGGACATAATCAGTCACACGCTGTAAATAACGACCCCCCCCCCCCTCGAAACTAAACTGTTGCTTATATCGTGATTAGTAGAAATGTAGCTGCTGTGTAGTAACGAACTAGTCAGAAACAAACTACTCTGTTCAGTCCATTCTTTGAAAAAAAGGCAAAACAACTATAATTATTTCCTCTTAGTAGACGAAGAACATAGACATAAGATATTCTGATTATCAAGAAATTCTTTTTCTTAAATCTTTATATTTTGCCTAAATAAATAAAAGTTCTCTTAACTTTTTATTTGTAGATTTTTTACTGGTACTCGTGTATTTTGTGAAACTTAAATAATAAAATTTTATATTGGAGCTGTAAATAAAATCAAGAGTAGAGAGTGAGTTGGGTGTTTTTTGTTGTTGCTTTTTGAGAAAAGAAGAATGAAAGATTGAACTTTAGAAAAAACCTAGGTAATGTGCATCAAAACCTTCTACATTTAGTAACTAAAACTACTGTATTTACCAATTTTTTAAAAATATTTTTGAAAGGAAATATTTATTGTAGGATATCAACCAATAAACTTTTTTACAGAACTACCAAATGTCTAGGACTCGTACTGATTCCAGTATATTTGAATTTCCATTACTAAAAATAATGTTGGTTTCTTAGTTTTTAATAGTTTAAATTTTCACAAAAATTCATCCAATTTTAAAATATTTAAAAAGTTTAACAGAACGTTTCTCTTTAAAAGGGTATCCCAAAACGTAATGTATGTTAAATTATAATGACAAAAATTAGTTTTGCATTAAATTTGAAATGTGAAAAAAAAAATTTTCTAAGTTTGCATTGAACTAAACATTGACCATTTATTTTGGTTGAAAAATGACTTTGTTTTTATGACATAAAATTGATTTTAATTTCATATAAGATAATTTGGAGTTTTGGAGAATACGACAATATTTATATTTTATCGCATGCTCCTGAATACGCATTTAGTGTCCTGATTAGAATTTTCCAACTCATACGAGCAGTGATATTCATAGCAATGCATAAAAGCATTGTACATATTTAAATTCCTAAAGAGCATCCACATTGTCCTTCCAAATTGAGAATTTTCATTTGTTTGCAGAAATACTTAATTGCTTTCAGTAAAACGATTAGCGAAAAATTCATTGTGAACCGATAATCAAATCGAATTTTATGGAAATAAATGTTTTTCATGGTCGACAATTTTAATGAGAAAGAAACGATTAGTTACATATATATTAATTGATATTCGTACAGTAGGTGAATAGAATTCTAGCTGAAGTTCAATAATCATTTGCATAAATCAATACGAGCATTTTTCTTTCCTTTTTTTTCTGTGATATCTTTGAGTCAAGAAGAAGTAAAACCTGGTTTTAAAACAGTACACAAGCATCAAATATTTTACTTTAAAGCAGTTTTTTAAACCAGACGTTTTTAGCTCTAGTGGACGTTTCTAAAAATATTATACAGTTTACTAAATATTTTTCAACAAAGATTGCTTTTTTTTAAATCGCAGTAAATGTTAGTAACCATTACAAAAACAGGAAAAATCTCTTCCCACTTTTCAAACACATGCGAAATGTCTGAAAATATTAATTTAATTGATAAACTGTATTTTTAAAATACCTTTTCTGTTTTGTAAGAGTAGTTGAAAATGAGATCGTATATTAAGAAATTTTTATCATTTTAAGAATATGTCACGTCAAACAATTCTTAATTGACAGAGAAAGTATTATTAGTTTAACAAGCTCCACTGCTAAATATAAATTTTTAGAACTTGTATAGAATTCAATTAGCAATCAGAAATAAATGAGCATTGTATATCTGGTTCAAATTATTATTTGAACCAGAAATACAACTTTCTCTGTATGTTGTGGAAGGAGAAGAATAACTGAGAGTATCATTCTTGTTTTGGAGTGATTCGAGTTATATTGTATAAAAATATCAACTGTAATGCTAAACAAAATTTCATTTGAATAGTTATATTGAATAGTTATATTGAATAGTTATATTGAATAGTTACTCCTATTCGAGCAATATTTTCCTTAGTCGTGAATAAGCTGTGGCAGCCAATTTCAATTATGATTTGACCTGAACAGAAAAATAATCTGCATCGAAACGTGCTACCTTTCCTTATCAGAAAATTATTTACCATTTTGGGTTACATATATGAAAAAAATATATTATTTTTGGATATCAACCTTTTTTTTTCAAGACTGCTGTTACGATCGGTGCTGATTGTATGAAGCTGTAGATATCTATTATTTAGAAAGGCATAAAATGTTATTTTCTGTTTTTCAATTATTTAATCTGTCACGAAATTAATCATGTTCGCTTTGTCTCACTATTAAATGTAATTGTAAGTTTTTTATCATTGCAAACAGTGTATTTTAAACAAAAGTGTCTTAACTCATATTTTTGTAGTTAAACATCCAATGTATTTTAACACGAACACGGAACTTCTAAAAGCTAAATTGAATTAAATAAAAGGTTTGACATTACATAGGTTACTGCAATCAGTACAGTTTGTAATCAAATAGTTGCATGCAGGTTTGCTAATTTTATAATTTGAAACTCCTCCAATCATCTCGTTCAAAACTGAATACTCGTCTTTAAATTTAAACTCTCTTTCTGATTCGAATTCCTAAAGAAAACACTGATTGCGACCAAAGTGTAAATATATATATTATGTAGTGTGATTTCCATTAAAAAATTAAATTAAAAATAAAATTGGCGCCTCCATGTTATTTCAATAGGAATCCAAATTTAAAACTCTATTAGCTTGTAAAAAGATATTAATAGTACACTAGACAAAACATTTACAAATCTAGATAACTCTTTCTAAAGGTTGATATTTTAGGCTGTTAATTTTCCCTGACTCCAGTTATTCTAATATTTTAAATTTCCAACCCTCTAAATAAAATAAATATCCCAATAAGCAGCTCCTTGCCACACAGTCTGACAAGAACCTACGAGTTTAAGATGCCGTAGAGATCTGTGAGGAAGGCGAGACCTTGAACCTTTTGTACCCACAAATGTGGTTTAGCCAGTTGTCATCCAGGACACAACAAATTTTCAAATTCCATTAATGGAAGAAATAAAACGAATAAAGTTAAGTTTGAGACAAACTCGGAAATTAGTTATATTACATCGCCATATCCGTTATATATCCTGATATTTTAAGCTTTTCAATTCATATCAACCCGTTTAATTTGTGACTGTAGTAGTCTACGTGTCGGAATATTCTGTTAGTTTCATAGATCTTAAGAAATTCTTAAAAAGAATCATGCTTTCAGTTTCTATAACTCTAAAGAAATGAACAGCATAGTTAACAATATTATTATATAATTGACGTACATCTTAAAAAATACCCAATGGTTAAAGTTTTTCATAATTTTACACAACTTTGGATTTCTCATTTATTAGTACAACGTGAATGCATGGCCGGATCTAGGGGGGGCATGCCCCCATCCTTTTAAGAAAGTTAATAAAGGCAAAAATTATTAAACTTATTTGTATTTCATGCATTTCTCAAGAAATGTTGTAAAGGCCTGCAAAACGCGGGGAAAATGTTATGCTGCATTCGAAATCCAGTCTCCTCCTTCCCCCTTTTTTTGCACTTTTACGGCTCGATTATGTTTCTTGGCGCCACCCCTCCTCCCTCGACATTTTTTGTAGATCCGGGACTGCAAGAGTGTATTCACATTATGTAATTATTTGGTATACAGTTTCTTTTATACCCCTCATCTGCTAGAAATATAAAATTAGTAACTTAGCACATAATTTTAATGCATATGTCAGACATTCAATATTCACCTTTAAAAGAATGTTAATTTTACTGCAAGCTAAAAGTCAATATTCTTTTATTTCGTAAAGATGACGGATGAAAAAAAGTATATTTCGATTTATCAAAATTAAAAGAACAAAAATGTTTTAAACACAAAAATGAAATGTTAAAAGACTTTCGATTGATTGCACAATGAGTAAAAAAAATAATTTACAAGAACAAATTTTCCATTACTTATGACACTTATAATTTTAAAGCTTATTTTCAAATTCCCCAGCAACATACCTAGGTATAATAATTCACAACTAACGTGCAGTAGAATTTTTATTATTTATATTACATAGCATATAAAGTAGTTTTCGAATTAACAATTGTTTCTTAACATTTAGGTGGAAACATAAACATCACTTTAACATCATTGGTCGAAGAGGAATGAAAATCAATATATTCATTTCCAATTTGTTGTTGATAATACCTCTAAATCTCTGCACGAAATCTGCTTACAAAATGATTGTCACAGTTGATAATTTTCAAAAGGTTCACGTAACGTAAAAGAAATATTTTTGTCTCGAAAAACATTTGAGAAAAAGAAATCTGAATATATTTACTAGTTCATAAGAAAGCAAAATAGAATTGCAAACATTAGAAACAACGAAAAAATTTAGGTTTTTTGAAACATTATCTCAGCTAATACGAAAATAATTGAACAATGCACAAAGGTGAAAGGTTCATTAAAAGGAGAAAACTCAGCATAAGGAATGAAAAGCAATTCATATTAAACCAGAATAAACGAAAGAATTGTGAAATAAAATGACAAATGCATACAAATGACTGTAAAGTTTAAAAAAGTAAAACATTGGAGCGAAAAAAAAACTGCAACTAAATAATCAGAAATATTTGCATTCAAATGATAATTATAAATACAATGCAAAAAATATTTACTATGCATATACAATGCAAACTTTTTTTAAGCTAACAAGCAATGTATGCCAAAAGGCTTCATAGCAAATTAGTTTTCATTAATGTCAAATGTTTCAAGTAAATTTAAGACAATTTAGAATTCACTTAGTAAATTTTGCGATGAATATTCCGCTCATATAATTTAATATGAAACAAAAGAAAACATATTTTCAAATAGGAAAATATTCTTCAAATATTTAAGATTTCACTGCTTCTTCACATTTAGTAAGAATGATATATTTTATACGATTAATTTCATTTTTCCAAAAGTAGTTTTACTTCAAATATTTCATAAATGTCGAGTGTACAAGAAAAGCATATTAAGACATTGAAAACTTACATATTAAGATATTACATATTATATAATGAATATGTTATTCTATATATTAATTTATGCAGATCTGTTTAGGTACAATCTACACATAATTGACCTATTCATTGCTCTTATTGTCAGCAAAGACGATATTACTTCACAATTGTGAAGTCTTTTTCAATTAGTTATATTCCTTTTAAAAACAACTATGAATAAGGAACATTAGTATTGATATAAAAAGTGTCTGAATGTAAAGACAATTCTGTATGAAATAGGAGTTGAATTATTAACAGAGTTATAACATGAGTTTAAAACAAATTGCTTCATTTTCTTAACTTTGATGTTGGTTTTTATTCATTTCAACACTAATATCTGAAGTCATAATCAAAATTAATGAAGTTAAATATTTAAACTAAAAGTATAATACTCTTCATACACAAAAAATATTTCTATCTACATCGAAATTCTTTGGTTTCCAAGATAAACCTTCACTTTTTAACAAAAAAAAGCATCGAGAATCCTGCTTATATTATTCAGAAAGCTTACATTATATTTTCGAAACTTGGATGATTCGTAGAATGGACTCAATTTAAGAATGACGGAGTATAAACCACAAAAAATCATATCTGGCAATTGTCACTTTTAATAGAATATAATACTATAATTTTTCTAGGGATGATGAAGCATTTTTTAGAAAGAGCAATAGAGTCCGGTAAAAAAGAAATTAACACATTGGGAAACAATATTTATGGTTCTATGTTATTACCATCTCTTTGAGGATTCAAGAAGCTTTTCAGAAATAAAATCCAAAATAAAATATCCAATTTCCTTTCTGTCTTTCATAACAGTAAATTAATAAACATTCTAATTATGATTAAATAAAACTCTAATTGTTCTGCAATATGGAAAGTATATAAGTAGCCAATGCTTCCGATCAACTGTGCTTTTTTCTGTGACAAGGACTTCAGAATTTGATACTCTAACCAATGATACAGCAAGGTGATGCCGGGCTCTGGTGCGAGACTTCTTTATCAGGGCCCCTCCCCCTCCTTAAATGTTTTTTTTGGGGGGAAAAGAGGATAAAAGAGCACGAGGCTCACGCCCGTTTTCTTTATGAAACCAAAAAAGTTCTAGCACGGGGATCCTGATTCAACTGAACAGTTAGAACTGCGGTAGCTACTTCTCTAACTCTAATCCTCGAGCTTTTTAAACTCTCTTTAGACTTATAATCTGCCATTATCTATCGACAAATGAATCAGATCTTATGTTCGTTCTTTGTACGAATCCCTGAACTAAAAGCAATTTCTGGAAGAGACGAATTTTGTGTTTTTAACCTTTAGTCAATATATTTAACGTGATCTAGAGAAAGGAGATATTTCTCTGGAAATCAATATCACGAAGCTTATAGAGTTTCATCTTTCAGAAAAGAGTGATGAAAATGAGCTGATATCAGATAGACTCAAACAAATGAATAAAAAATAAGACCTGAAATTTTCTGTAATCTTTTTTTCATATCGTTTGTTGAAACTTGATGCAAATAATAACTATCGTCACACTATATAGAAACAATTAGTTATTTACAATCATATCAAACACATTTTTGAGTCATTGCAATATCTTTCATACAAATAGAATTATATTAGTGCCCTTCATATCGTATAACAGAGTCATTTAAAAAAGGCTTTTGCAAACTTCAAAATTACTCTATTTCACATATTTAATAAACAATAAATAAAATAATAAAGCACAGTTGTTTCTTGCTTATTTTTAACATTTATATAAAAAGGGGGACACAATGAAATGAATGAATAAATTTAACTGTTCAGGAGTCATATGTACAATGAATTGAATAATGAATTAAAATGGTACTAAATCATGTTCAATTTTCTTTCCACACAGTTAAAATCCTGCACTCTAACACTATCATCCAAGAAAACTTTCAAAAATTGCTCACTTAAATAATCTCTAACTTTCTTTTCAGTCGTTATTTTTTCTCTATTTGGGAAAACATTTAATCTTAAAGAACGAATATTTCCGAATTTAAATAAATAAAAATATGTGCCAAATCAATTTGTTGAAGGAGATATTAAGTTTTTAAAGAATTTATTTTAGTCATTTATGTTGTGCAGAAACAGTGTTTATGTGTACATTGGAGAAAAGTGTTTTTCTATACCATGTTTAACCTTTCATTATAAATTTTTAGATGTAGATGTAACTGTGATAAAATATGTGACTATATTTAAAGGCAAAGATTTGATCTTACCAAACAAATAAGATTCTACCATGTGTAACGCATGTTCACCCACATTTAAATACAAAACATGCAGCCTTTATGATAGATGACAGTTGAATCAAATATTATCAAATTTACCAAAATGGCACAAACTTTAGTAATACCGATAAAACGAATAACAATTATCAGACTTCTTAAGGTGTTGGTAAAAATAGTACGATTTGTACCGTGCTTTATTTTATGCATGATGTCTTATTTAACAAACAAAATTTTGTGACACTGCCTTTTCTTCACAAATTAACTCCATAAAGGCAGATCTAATTATGAAACCAATGTTTACATGTTTTTGGGGCCAGTTCTTTAATAGTTTTATTGTTGTTAAATAAGACATCATGCATTGGTTAATGATAACGCATGCTCGACACTTCTCCAAGAATCCCTAATTTTTAGGCTTTCTTTAATTTTCAATTTTTTTGCAATTCTGTGAGGTTAAAGATCAATTTTTTGATGTTTCCCATTGGCGAAGTCTTTACTGATAATAGCAACAAACTTTGTTTTCCCCAGGATTCCTATATTTTAAGTCAGTCTCCGTTTCAACAGTTTTTGTTCCTTTCTATCACATATTTTATGATTAAAATAAACCAATACTTATACTGAATGGACAAATAATTGTGCGACATAGAAAACTTTTTTCTCTCAGACACACTACTGATCTGGGAAAAGATAAATTTTAGGACAAAATACTTATGAATGATTAGGAGAAATTTATAAAATAGAAAACATTACCCCCCAGAAAATTCTATCTCCCCATTTATGGAAAAACATTGTGCTGTTGTATCGTGCGGTCACTTTTATGCAAATATTTACAGATAAGTTTGTTTTAAAAAAAAACACCTAAAATCTCGAAATGACGAATGATTGCAGAGTCCAACAATTTTGTGTTCACCTCAAATGCCTGTCCTAAACATCTGTTTCAGCATTCTGTCATTTGAGATTAATTTTAATAAAGTTCTTGACATTTACCAAGTTGTCTCATTTGCGGTCGAACCTCTCGCCCTCGTCTCTTCGGGAACACTTTTCATAATCTACGTTCCTAATCAATCATTCCGCATGAGAACAGATTGGACCAAACCAATGTAACATTTCCCTATTGCGAATCCCTCTCGGAGTTGATTGATGACTCTCTTCATGTACTTCATCATTATTCAGAAAACCAAATCACCGAGGTTGACAAAGGAAATAATATCCGAGTGATAAGTGGAAGCCTAAAAGGCAGAGAAACTCTTTGAATTTCGTAAATA
This sequence comes from Ryuthela nishihirai, assembly GCA_038380435.1. Lineage (NCBI taxonomy): Eukaryota > Metazoa > Arthropoda > Arachnida > Araneae > Heptathelidae > Ryuthela > Ryuthela nishihirai. The sequence goes on along the minus strand of JAWZYU010000009.1, from coordinate 22,253,143 downwards.
ACGTTGTACAACGTGCAAAAGAAAGAAATCTGTGTGATTTTTAAAATTTAAAATGTGTTTGCAAGCATTCAACTCTATTAGGAGAAAGATAAATTAAAACTGTTTTAAACGTTCTCAAAAGAACGTCAGAACGATTTGTTGCAATTGAATAAAAGAGAACTGCATATAACTGTTGGGGTTTTGATTAATTATATAACAAAATGTAAATACGAGTATGTAGGCAAATTGTTCTTCTCTCATACATGCAATTAAGAGAAAAAAGTTAGCAAGTGCACAATATTTAATGTCAAATTCAATTCGGCGCTTTTTACTTTGAACAGCAGTTGTTTTCGTGAAAAGATGAACTTTCATTGAGAGAGAACATCTAATCATTCAGACTGGCTTAATTGCACTCAGCCATAATTCAACAATAATATTCTATGAAATTACTTGAAGCATAAAGACTGAATTATTAAATAATATATATTTCGACAAACATGTATATTAAATTTATTATAGCGCATTCGAAATGTGGCTGATGTTCTGGAAAATCTAGTTGGTAGTATATCAGGCATGCAACTTAATTTACGTAGATTCATTACCAGATCTTTTCTAGCGATTAGAGATGAGATGAAGTTACATTATATTGCCGAGAATGAAGTTGTATACTGCTGCTTCCTGATCTCAGTGATAGATGAGTTTCCGTTGTTTTCTTTATGAATAGCAATTTTATTTACATACAATGGAATGAACAGCCTGGTCATAAGGACCATAAAGTGCTCAGAGAAGATCGAGAGAAGAAGACCACTGGATAGCTGTTAGGACATAGATGGCAAGGCCACCCAGTTTGTTCTTTAACGTGGGCAAAATATGCCTCTCTTTCACACGGCATCAGGGTGTATCAACCGGTGGGCGGCGACCTTTCCAAGTCCATAGGCGCTACCTTTATGTTTTTTAAGGGCAGAGGCTAGCGGAGACAAATCTCAACGTTGGCACAATTGGGGATTGAACTTAAGAACTGCAGATTACGGGCATGACCAGAGTCGGACTTCGACCTTCAGCAGCCCTAAGCTACGGCAAGTTTAAGAGATTAGAAGCTACAGTAAGTTTAAGATAACTTAAGAGTTTTTTTTTGCAGTAAATTTAACTTTACTACCATAAATTCGGAAGTCGAAATACAGTACATGAATCAATCAATAGTAAATACACAATACATATATTACCTGCTGACATAGAATTCAAACTAGCAAGTAAATGGGAGGCGTGGGTGCGAGTCACACTCATCAGCAAATCACATGTTTGTCGAAATGTATGTTGCATTTATTATTCTGATTAAAGGGAACATAGAAAATTACGAAATTAATGTGATGTAAAAATTATATTAGCATTCGTATACAATAATGACTGTGTAAAGCTGAGAAAAACAATATTTGCATAGTAAATTAATTTAAATTTAAAAAATTCGTGACACAGTAAACTTTAAACTTGATTTTGAGGCTCCTCATAATCGTGAGGCCCTAAGCTGTAGCCTGTAGCTTAGTTAACTTATACGTAAGTCCGGCCATGGGCCTGATACGCTACCGACTGAGCCAACCCCGGTGTAAATGAAAGAGAGCTGCGGCTTTGGAATGGCCGTCTCATTGTATGTTGATCTCAAGGTTCAGAGTGAGAAATAGCAATGCACTGTGCATGTTAAAAATGCTCTAAATGGTCTTAAGCCGAAATTCCTGTCTGTCCTTACTGCCGTCCAGTGGTATTCCTTTCTTTTAATGGATATATTAAGAGGGGTTGTTGAGAAAGTCATCCGAGTCAAACATATCGAGATCTTATTGCCGATTAGTTTTTCGTTATCCAGTTATAGCGGGTTTCGGTAACGTAGAACTAGCAATGAGGGCCCTTATTAGAATACAATTGCAATTTTGATAATTCTTATGTCTGGTTTCGGGACGATTTAGTGCTGACTGGGCAGTCTGTGAATGACATTGGTCCACACTAGAAAGAGCAGGAAATTTATAATCATGTGAACACCCACTTAATTTACATATAACGGTATTATATACTTTTTGACATATGCAAAGCAGTGAAACGTATATAACTGAATAAGGTTTCTTTTTTTAAAATATATTCTAATGAATGTGTGTGCAAACATTCATGTTAATATATTTCTTTGAAATAATAACTGAAAATATATTTTTTGTATAAAATGAGTAAAAATATTACAAATAATTCAAATAAACTACTTTTATTATTATATCAATATACTAAATAACAAGCGGATTTTTTTAATTAATTGAAATGAAAATAACGCGAAGTAAAAAAATGTCAATTTCAGAGAAATAAAAATCCAATGAATTTGAGTCATTAATACCTAGGTTTTATTAACTAAGTTTAATATATCAATATACTACGCATATCAGGGACGGAAGTAGGGGGGGGCAAGGGTGTCCCTCCCCCACTTTCAGAATGTTATAATGGTAAAAGAGAAAAACTTAGGAAACTCATTTATATTTCAAGCATTTTACAAGAAAAATTTTAAAGACCTGTAAAACAGAGGGGAGGAAATGTCATACTGCATTGAAAATACAGTACCCCCCCTTCGATTTTTTTCTAGATCCGGGCCTGACGCATATTGATTTAATAATATATATATATTAGTCAGTATACCACAAACATTGATATAATAAGAAATTCTCCCGCAAGCAGAGTTTGCAATATCAAAATAATGTGAAACTGAATGATAACGTGACTGATTTCTTTAAGCACACCCTGTCCACGTTGCAGCGCACGCTTAAAAATTCTTTACGAGAAGCTTTTACTTAACACTAACAACATTCTAGTGTCTCCCTACCCAAAACTCCCGACATAAACGTTTGAAATCTATCGTGAAGCAATTAAAGAGTTTTTCGACTTAGTAATCTAACATCTCTTTGCGATACTGTGTATTCGAATTTTTGTGAAGTCAAAATAATCATCTTCCTTGTTTTCCTTTCAGATTCATAAATGATTTCCGTTTTAAGTTTAAATAAAATATAAAAAATAAAATTATAAAATATGCTCATTTCAGAATAACATTTCGTCGTTATACAGTGTAATTTATATAAAAGTATGATAATTTGATGCAGTGCATGTAGTTTTTTCGTTTTTCAAACACTAATAGTATCTTATAAGCTTAATGTAGAGATGCGAGATGCATAACTTCATCATTTGTTTCTGCAAAAAAACGGAATGTTATCACGAAGGGCTCAAATTTTTTGTCCATAAAAACTCATTTCTTGTTTTAAGGCACTACGCTATCAAATCTATTACATATATTTGAAAACACTGGAAAAGAAAGTCAGAGATTGTTCAGTCATTTGGTTTCCATTTCTTTACAACCCCTTTCATCTACAAAACATATCACAGCATAGATTTGTCTGCATTTGACCTCGTTTTTTGCAGAAAACAGAGATAACATTTTCATATTGCGTCCGTGCAAGGTTTAGGTATACTCTGCACTTAAAAATCAAATACGCAGTTGACAGAGGAACAGAGAGGACTCTACGGGGAGATTGACTGCTCCACTAAATCGACTGATGAGGGTGCGTTGATGCCAGTGCGTTACTGTTGAGGGATGAAGCCAGAAAAAAAACAATCACTAAATTTCCGTAACAGTTGGTCTTCTTATTCTTGATGAAGTTCCAACGTTTTTGTCATATGAAAGTAGATTAAATGGACCAATCAGATCGGAGAGTCCATCGGCGTTAATAGAAACATTTTCCCCCACTTCGCGGTGTGGGTACAGCTGCATTGCTTTAGCAATAATGCGTGTCTTTATCTATGAGAATGAGAGTTCAAGCTGACTATTAGCGGCTTTGGTCTCTTTTCTTATTCAAACAAGAGTCTCCATTCACATCAATTAAGGCTTTTCGCGAAAAGATATACAACGGAAAATACAGAAGAGGAACAAATACGCACACATGTACATATGCACGAACATACACACCCAGCGCGATGCGAACCCGAGTCTCCCTTCAAGGTTCTTTCAGCAGAGGACGTGACCAGCAAAGTTTCTGGCAACTGTACATGCTTTCGCAAAACGATGATGATAAGTTTCATATCGGGGAACCGAAAAATCAGTAGGTTGAATGTTTTTTCTTTTTTTTTTTCCTTTTTTAATTTAATTAGAGCAGTTCTTGTTTGCCTCTTACGTAGTAGCACTACAGCCAACGAACGGAACAGCTGGTAAGATAGTCGGTATGTATTTATTTTCACAGTCGTCGGCTGATGAACTATTCCGAAAAGAAGTGCTGGAAGTTCTTACTTAACGGAAGTTGAAGTCAGCATACGGCGAGGAGCACAAGCCACATCTTCAGCATCAGCCAGTGAAGTTGATGCATACCGCCTTGGCTGCTCACTGCGAAAAGAGAAAGAAGAATTAGAATAAATGTCACAATTCTCAGGTTCTATTCTCTTTATTGCTTCACTATAATTTAGCTATATTTATATTCATGCATTAATATATTTATATACTAAGACTAAATGTCACATGCTTGGTTATAGATCGAAATGAACTGGATAAGGCATTGACGTATTTTTTCCTTTTGTGTTCTCTTTCTGCTGAAGCTATAACTTCCTTACAGAACTTCTCTTTGACATAATATGATAACAAGATCAGACTTCTGTGGCAAGCAGCTGCTTGAGAGGTAACTTATTTACATTTGAGGGAAAGTTACCTTGACAATAGTATATAATGTACAAGGCGTTACCTACAGAGGTAGTCGAATTTTAGGTCGGGTAAACACTTTGTTATGAGCTCGAAATTCAGTCGAAAAATTTATTAGATGCAGTGTTAGGACTTTGTACATTTAAGAAGTTAATTATTTCTCACATTTTCAGAAACTGTTTTTTGCAATTTTTTTTTCATACTACCGTCGATATGACCAATCAGATGTCACGATTTCCATACATATTGCCAATCGGGTGTCGCTATTCTGTCTTGTGTTTTGAGGCGGAATCTTCATCATAGCATCTGCTTATGAAATGATTAACCAATCTCATAAAACCGGAAGTATTTTACGAGGTTTCGCTATGGTTATCGTCATCAATGTACAGTCGCTCAAAAAAGTATCCGAACACTATGGTTTATTACAGAATTCAGAAAAAATATCTGGCAACGATTTTTTAGAAATTAGTGATGTGGCAACCTTCGTGTCACGTGACACGAAGGTTGCCAGATCACTAATTTCTAAAAAAAAAACGTTGCCAGGTATTTTTTCTAAATTCTGTAATCAACCATGGTGTTCGGATACTTTTTTGAGCGACTGTACTCTGCAAGTCAAAAGAAATGTATTTGCAGAAATCTGAAGATGAAGTTTACTGATCTGACAACAGCCAATATTTCTTATTAGAGTATATGAAGAATTAAGACTGCAACATAAATACCTAGTGGTACTGTGAAAGAGCTGTAGCTTGTTACGAAAAGTTATTCATATCTTCCAGATTGTTACCACAATGATACTTTGATGCGATTAGAATTTCTCAAAATTATCCGACTATTGTAACAATACTGATTAACTTATAAAGAATACGCTAAAAGTAATGCAATTGTATCGAGCTTACAACTCGATTTTAAAACTGACATTCGAATTATTGTGACTTGGAAGAAAGCGTGTAAAATCAGTTTAGGATTTTTTACTCTGAGTGGCACTTTTGTGCATACGTTGTGCTAAGTGTCTCAAGAGCCTCAACGGCTCAGAAAATGTAGGGGAACGGTCCTGTGAATATTGTTCCACATTTTATTCGCCAATAAATACATGAAATAATATCACCTACGCATCATGTCTAAAAATTAAAAGGTGACTTTGAAAAAAAGATAATGTCTCAAAAAGCTGTTTAAATACTTCCACGGTAATTAAAACAATGTAAAATAATTTCCATGATGCTATTAATAAAGAGTAAATTTCCAGCGTACAACAAAGTGAGAGATATTAACACAACTGATGACTATCCTTGGACGAAGATGCAATTGGCTATTTTAAAATTGTGTTCTTTCTCTTCTGTGTCGTCAAAATGATAAAACGGAAAAATCTGCAATGTGCTATTCAAGCTTCTTTAAAAAAAGTACTATTCCTCGGTGCGAAACTTCAGCAGTTGATATTTAATGCAGTGGTGAAAAACTGGCCTGTAAATGGTAGCTAGGCGTAAACTGGAAGGAGAGCTGTGTACCAATTCCCTAGTGATGATGCACAGAACCGGCCAGGTCTAGCACCTAACGTCCGACCCCGCCTTCTCGTGGTGCAAGCCATTAGTACCTTTCAAAAGAGATATTCTCTTTTGGAAGGGAACGGAAAGGGAGGGCTGCCATTCAGTATGGCCTACTGATCTGGTCATCTATGGCCACTTTTTTCTTTTTTTTTCAACCCTGCTGAGGAGTGGTCAACTTCACAGGGTCCTGGTGCTGACCATTTATACCTACTAGACTGGACTTGTTTATGGATTTGAGCTTGATTATGGATCCTGGACTTGCTGTACTGGTGGGCCTCTGTTGAGGGAGAATCTGCTGCTGTGTTTTCTGTTTGCTTCTGGGTTGCCAGCTCTAGGTGAACAGAGGCATGGGATACCTTATGTCAGCTGGTGGATAATCCTAATCAGAGGCATTCGCAGGTACCTGAACCTTACTTTGCTAGTTGGGCATCGTCAAGCCTAAAATGGAGTAATGTGTTTCAGGCTGGCCATATGGCTCTTGAAAAAGTCCACTTGAAAAGGTGGAGCCTGAAGTTCCTACCAGCATCGGTGACTTCAGCCTTTAGCGGAGGAGGAACAGGTCTTTGCCCCATGCCTGCGATCAGGGGGCTGTTTGATATTGTTGGCCCTACCAATCTCAATAAACCTAATTTCTTTAAAAATCCTACTGATCATTTTCTCTCTGCAGGAACGTGGAACGTGAGGACATTACATAGAGATTATTCTCTTGATGTCCTCATGCAGGAATTCCAGCGCTATAACCTAGATATTCTAGGCTTGCAAGAGACCAGATGGACAGGTAAAGGTGAGATACTTAAAAATAACTTTAAATTTCTCTTTACAGGGAGGGAGGATGGAAAGCATCACCAAGGCGTGGGTCTGCTGCTCAGCAGACATGCTAGTGATGCTCTTCTAGGATATGAGTGCATTAATGAAAGGTTTCTTACAGCAAAATTTCAGACAAGCATTAAAGACTTGAATGTTATCTGCTGTTATGCCCCCACTGAGGATTCTGATGAGGATGAGAAGGATAGGTTTTACGGACAACTTCAGGATATTTTGAATTCTGTCAAGAAAGGAGATATTACCCTTGTTCTTGGTGACTTCAATGCCAAAGTTGGTACCGACTCTGACCTTTGGGGAGGAGTAATAGGCCCTTTTCGTATTGGTAGCTGCAATGGCAATGGGCAACGTCTCCTACAGGTAAGTAAACTCAATGATTTCAGAATAACTAACACATATTACAAACACCGCGACATACATAAATACACATGGGTTTCACCTGATGGGCTGCATAGGAATATGATTGATTATGTATTAATTAACAGCAAATGGGCTAGTTCTGTTAGAAATACCAGGGCATATAGGGGAGCTGAAATTGGATCTGACCATTACCTTGTTAAAAGTGTCTTGCAACTTAAACTTAAAAAGTCTTGTGCTAGGGTTAAAAAATTTACCTCTAATACTGAAGCTCTGAAAGACCCAGTTATAGTTAAAGCTTACCATGATAGGTTACTTTGTCATTATGACAGTCATGGTTTGCTTAATACTGAAGTTGAGGAAGAATGGAGCCATTTTAAACAGACTTTTTTGGAAACTAACAGTACTCTTTTAGGGAAAAAGGAGCAGAGGAGGCAGAATTATTTAAGTGATAAGGCACTTGAGCTTATTTCAGAAAGAAGGAACTGCAGGAATGTCCTTAATCAGTACCCTACTAGTCCTAATAGAAAGCATTACAAAGAACTTAATAAACGTGTAAAGGATCCGTTAGCTACTGATAAGAATCTTTGGCTTGATGGCCTGGCTGACAAAGCTGAGGAAGCAGTTAGACAGCACAACAGCAGAGAGCTGTACCAGATAGTTAATGTTTTGTGTGGTAGAAAACGAACAGGTATACAGGTATTGAAGGATAAACAAGGTAAGGTTATAGAAGGTGAGGATTCTGTCATGGCTAGGTGGGCTGAGCATTTCAGTGATGTTCTAAACAATGTGGTTAATTCTACTCCCATTGTTTGCAATGATGATAGATGCATTGTTGACTTTAATGTTGGCCCTATAACACAATCTGAAGTTGGTTTGGCTATTTCTAAACTTAAACTTCATAAATTCCCAGGGGTGGATGAAATTACTACGGAAATGCTTAGAGCTGGGAATGCTTCAGTTACCATTTGGATGACTGAAATTTTGAACAACTTTTATGATAAAAGGCATGGTTCCTAAAGATTTTACCAGAGCTATTATTGTCCCTATTTTCAAAAAAGGTGATCGCAGTTGTTGTGATAACTATAGGGGTATCAGCCTACTCTCTGTTCCAGGTAAAGTTCTTTCCATGATTGTGCTTAATAGAATTAAGAATCTGGTTGACAGGCAATTGCGTGATGAGCAATGTGGATTCAGAAGTGGTAGGGGATGTGTAGATCAGATATTTTCACTTAGGCAGATTCTTGAGAAATGTTTAGAGTTTCAGAAACCTTTGGTTGCTAGCTTTGTTGATTCCAAAAAGGCTTTCGACTCTGTTGATCGTCATAATTTGTGGTTGATTGTGAGATCATATGGTATATCTGACAAGTTAGTTAACATAATGAAAGCTCTCTATAACAACACTGAATCATGTGTGAGAGTTGATAAGGCTTGTAGCAATTGGTTTAGCAGTACTTCTGGTGTTCGACAAGGGTGCATTTTGTCTCCTTTTGTCTTTGGTTGTTGATTATGTTATGAGAAATTCACTTCAAGGGAAAGCTTTTGGCCTTAAATGGGCTGGAGATACGAAAATTTCTGATTTAGATTATGCTGATGATTTAGCCCTTTTGGCAAATGATGTTGATGAGATGAACTCTTTCATTCGAGCTGTTGATGAGACTGGTAGTAGAGTAGGTTTGGTTATAAACAGAGAGAAAACTAAAGTGATGAAAATTGGTCAGGCAGGTTGTGATTCAGTTAATCTGAATGGTTGCAGTCTTGAGCAGGTGTCACAGTTTAATTATCTTGGGAGCTATGTAACAGATAATGGTGATGTGCGGCATGAGATTAACAGACGAATAGGTATTGCTGCCGGGACTTTTAAGAATCTATGGAGATTGTGGAGAAATAGGCCTAAAGACTAAAATTAGACTGTATAATAGTTTGGTTCTTTCTAGGGTTGGTTACGGTTGTGAAACTTGGACGCTGTGTAAACAAGATAACAGGAAACTAGATGCTTTTGATTCTAGATGCTTACGCAGTATCTTGGGTATTAGGTGGTTTAACTTTGTAACTAATGATGAGGTTAGGCAAAGGAGTCTGCAACCTCCTTTAAGCAGCATATTGTGCAGAGAGAGACTCCGCTGGTTTGTCCATGTTGCCCGTATGGATAATTATAGATTGGCGAATAGGGTTATGAACAGTGTGCCTAGAGGCCTCAGAAGGAGGGGGAGACCTAGGATGCGGTGGGCAGACAATGTCAAACAGGACCTTGTTAGAATTGGTGTACCAGTGGCCGGATGCAGCTGATGTAGCTCAGGACAGATATGCTTGGAGAATTAAACTGCGCGGTCTGGTTGGACCTCCGTAGCCCATGGCTGCTTGATGATGATGATGACGACGACGACGACGACGACGACGACGACGACGACGATGATGATGATGATGATGATGATGATGATGATGATGATGATGATGATGATGATGATGATGATGATGATGATGATGATGATGATGATCAGAGCAAGGAACTGAGCTTGTTAGTACCTGCATCGTATTGAGGGGAACAGTATGGATCAAAATGAACTATTTTGGAGTGACGCGTCTTGTTCATAAGCACATACGTGAAGCGAAACGTTGTTGTATACATTTGTTTTGACAGGTTGATAGATAAAGGATGTCATTTTTTAAGCTTTTGCTTTGTCAGTGTCATTGTAAATAAATATAAACTGTTCAGTAATAAAGTATCTCAGGAAAAATCCTACAGGACTTTTCCTGTGATACTTTATTGCTGAATAGTGGTCTAGCGGTTAAGAAGCTTAGCATGTTTTTGGGAGACCTGGGTTTGAATCCCAGTCGGGGCAACCAATTTCTTCAATTTATTTCTTTACAGATAAACCGTATTTGGGTAGTAGGCGATAGTACACATGTCATGGTGTTGCATAAAAGTAAAATTTCAACCTAATTCTGTCTTGTTAATAATTTTCATCAATGTATATTAAATTTTTATGAAATATTTTTTTAATGTGTACATTAAATATGTATATTGTTTAAAAAATTAATATCTGCATTTTACATGTATATTATTAAGAAAAAAATCTTTAACATGTATAGTGCAAAATCCAACATAGGTATTCAAAAAAGTTTCAAATTAATACCTAATTTACACATTTTCTCTTACATTTTACATGGCCAGTTGTTAAAGAGAAAAGCTATTAGGGAATGTTAAGTATAGCATTTTACATTATTTTCGTGTTTAACCAGGACGCTGTTAGGACTAACAGCCTTTTACCAGGGACGGGATGTAGCTTAATTCATTAGCTTTCCAGGCACATATTCGAATGTTCCCAGGTTTAGTTCTAACCGTAATCGCTTTGAAATGTTTTCAGTTAACACCAAGTTAACATACTTGATGAGAAGGGATACAGGTAAACCTTTTCTTACCGAAGATGTCCCACTGTCCATTAGATGAGTAGATGAGACGTTAAGCCGTGTGCAGAAGAGTCATATTCTCTGCTCGCAAAAAAACAAGCTGGACGGGCTTGCCGAGAAGCTCCATCTGTCATCTAACAACTCCAGTGGATACTTTCCCCGACTTTTCCGAGTGCTTGGGGTCTTTGTGACTGGTCATTTAGCTCATTGTATGCAAAAACATTTCCTTAGAAGTAAAACATTCCAACTCATAATTAACCCGCTCAAACAGGATTTATTTACTAACGGATATATCGGTACCCTGTTTAAACGAATAGAACAGATTGGGTTGAGGATATTATACCTTAACTCTGCTAGGGTTGTTTTACCTCGTTTGTGCATGCAATGTACTAAGTGGTCAGGCCATAAAGACTCCCAAGGGCTCACAGAAGAGTGGGAAAGGGGGACCCACTGTGCAGCTAAAGGGAGACAGATGGCAACCTTCCCTCAAGGACATCCAGAAGTTCTTTATCGTTCACAAGATATGGATCTCCCGTACACGGCGCCAAGGCTTAACCATCAAATGTGGCGACTTGGCTGCCTGATTCCTGATAACAGATAGTGCCACTGGTGAATCAACAAAAATTGCAGGAATGCTTATATGTCATTTTGTTGGAGAAATGGTTAGCTCTTTGTGGTCTAGTGGTTAGGGTTCCCGGCATGCTTCTGGGAGGAGAATCCCACCCAGGACAACTAATTATTTCAAATGCTTCTTTTCTACAGGACATTGTCTTGCGATATCCTATTACTGAAATGTAAGAACTATTAGTAGTGGGAACTGATAGTTCGTGGATATTATTAAAATAAACAAAAAGAGATCCATTTATTAAATATTAACAATACGTGAAAAATAATCAAAAACCGTTTGTTCCTTATTTTTAATTACTAAAGACATTAAAAGTTTAAAATTGTAATCAAAAATAGTTTATATTTTTACTTATTTTTTTTTCACAAAGAAATATTTGAAATTTATATTCTGAACCCGAGTCTGACGTCGTCTGTACTATTTCGAGCACTTTTCAGAGAACGAACTCAGATCTAGTGCACATATTAGGTTGTGGATATATCTGAATATTTCTTTGATTGCAAAGATTGCTTGTAGATAAATACTGTTTAGAGTGATAGATTTAGTTACGGATATATCCGGACGTTGTTTGAGTTCACAGGCTGGATTGGGAAATATCATGATACTGCATGTATCGCAGACGGGGTTGCTTATATATATGTATATCCGTATACTATTTGGTGTATACATATTGGACTGCAGATATGTCGAGACATTACTTGAACCACATACTGGTTTATGGATATATCCATACAGTGCTTGAATCGAACAGAATTAGACGTGGATATATCTAGACATTTATATAGTAAGTTTTTTAACTATTTTACTTCCTTGGTAGAATGAAATGTTCATAGTTAAATAACTTCTAATTAAAAAGGAAACTTCATTCTTTATAAAAACTATTTCTGATTAGAATGGATTATTAAATTTTCCTTTTAATTGTAAAGGTTTAACAAAATATAAACACTTAGTAGTTAAATAATTTAATACAATGTTTGCAATTGATCTGTGTATAGTAGATCCCCATTAAGGAGGCAAGTGATACATAAGACACTTAGCATAAATATCCCTTTAAGGCGGTCGCTTCGTGAGATTCTCCACGAATCCCAGGAGACTTATTGTGGCAAAATGCATCTGCTCTTCGACAGAACTGTCATTATACGGATTCAGTTAAGCTGTGATGTCAAATTCCATAGCTGAAATTTCTCTCAGTTTATTAATTTTTCAAATAATTATCAAGAAAGTTAATGAAATTATCTGAAGACTGGATGATTAGATGAATACGGTTCGGCCTGACTTTCCTCCTTTGGCGAGCACGAGGCAGTTTACAAGCATGAGGCGAGGGCCGTGTTGTTGCCTAGCAACGAACAACGACCGATGAAAGTTGTTGCTACAGGTTACTATAGCTTTAAGGCAAACTTTACGAAACGCGGTTTCAAGAATTTCCATTGATTTCTGAAATGTTGATGAAGCAATTTTTGAAATGAGCGAAATTCATCAAACGAAAATGTTGTGATACAAAATGTTTTAGATATCTGTGGTACGATAATTTCTAAAATGCTGTATAAACATTTGCAGACTCTGAGCTTATCGGAAATAGATGAGATCAGGATACCACCAAAGTAAAAAGCATTAAATTATTATTGTTCTTATCTACAATTCAAGACCAACAAGATGTCTAGTATTCGTTTTATCTCTTGGAAAATTCCAGAAGACCGGGTTCGAAATCGTTTCTCCTAAGGTTGGATCCAAAATGGTTAAAAAACAAATACTTCTGTAAACTGGATCCAAAATTGTTCAGAAACAGATATTCCTGCAATCTGCATCCAAATTGTTCAGAAACAGATAGTTCCTGCAATCCGGATCCAAAATGTTTCAGAAACAGAAACTTCATGTAAGCTTGATTCAAAATGGTTCAGAAACAGATATTCCTTCAATTTGCATCCAAAACAGTTCAGACACAGAAACCTCCGGCAAACTTGATTCAAAAATGGATCGAAAAAGACTTTCTGTAAGCCACATTCAGGATAGTTTAACAACAGCTACTTCCTTCAAGCTAGATCCAAAATTATTAAGAAACAGATAATTCCTGCCAGCTGGATCCAATATTGTTCAGAAACAGATACTTCCTGCTAACTACATCCCAAATGGTTCAGAAATAGATAATTCCTGCAAGCTGGATCAAAAATGGTTCAGAGACAGATACTTCCTGCAATCTGGATCCAAAATGGTTCATAAACAGATATTTCCTGTAAGCCACGTACAAATTGACTGAGGAACGAATTTCTCCGGAAAGATGAATCCGATAAGGTTGACGGCATGATACCTGAAGCCGACAGCTAGTTAGATTACACCGTCACATGAGATGAGAGTAATAGCTACATAATATTACTATTGTTTAACCTCAGATGCCAGTTTAGGTCTAAGAGAGAACAGAATTGAATGATCAGTTCGTATAGTCCCGACCTTCGGTTACAATCCTATCTCGGAGATGCTGGTTCTCACAAACAGAGAATTGCTTTTTTATATGATCATTTCTTTGTTTCGTTATGGTCTTCTATTTTGAAATTCTACCACTGAAAGAACTGGATGATTGGATGAATACACTGTTCTCGACTTTCCTCCTTGAACGAGCAGTAGTCAGTTTTCAAGCATGAGACGAGGGTCGTCTTGTTGCCTAGCAACGCATAACGAGTTATGCAAGCATGTTTATTTTAGCTTTAAGGCTAACTTTATCCGACCTAGTTTGAAGAATTTCCGATATTTTTTTTTAATTATTTTTTATTCACAAGAATATATAATACAATGAAATGTACTTTGAACCCACAAAGCTGAATAATCTGTAAGTAATTGAATAAAATAATCATATAATAGAAATACATTTAATCGGGTCAAACATCAGTTATAAAACGAAATAGATGAAATACAAAAATATTCACCAAGAAATTCAGTAGATGTATGCAATTTCATTCAAGATATTCGTTAACTTACTTTTAATTTACTGTAATTATCTACATTTATAAATTAATTTGCAGTTAAATCAAAAGTGTGGGATATTTTATGCTCGCTGAAACCGTCTTCCATAATTCCTTTGGAAGTATGCCAGTTTCTAAAATTTTTTTATTTCTAGTCTTCCCATTTTACAATGCGATATTTCGATTTTAAAAATATTATCAAAATATTTTTAGGAATATATTTTAAATGTATAATTCTACACGATAATATATTCAAGTAATGAAATATTTCTCTTATAGTTATACGTATAATTCTGTTAAAGTATTGATGGTATTATTATTTTGGCTGTTATAGATTGTAGATTTTTGATATTCTTCATATTTGTTATATTTATTGAACCATGGAATGTTATATCATAATTATTGTACCATAAATTATAATATATTCACCAGTTCGAAATAGTTGAAGCTAGATATATCGAATAAAATGTATGTTTGTATTAAATATATGTGTCTTAATATTTTGAATTTTTAAAGCACATAATCTGAGATTTTCACACAATTTAAAGATTTGCACATATCTAACTAAAACGCTTAGCAATATAAATATCAAGATATTTTATATGATTCATATGTTCAAGTTTATAACATTTGCAAGCATAGTCATTACTAAAAATAATTTTTTTCAGGGCAATTTATCTTACGAGTGTTACTAAAAAACTTTTATTTAATTTATATATTTTAGAATGCAATATCAATGTAGTATCAAACAACTCTTTTATTATCATTAAAAATTTCTGAAATGTTGACTCTGTAATAGCTTAGCACTCTACACTTAACACTCAGTAGTGTTTAAACACAAAACGATATAAAACACTAAAGTGTAATAAAAAATACTTAAACATTTACTCTCTAATAAAGGTGAATTGGTAAAATACTGAAGCAGCTTAAGATACTAAATTTTTTCAACTTTTCTTCTAACCTTTGTTCAAATTTGTATTTGAAACTAGTCTTCGAGATGGACATGTAAATTTATTACCATAAAGGGCAGAATCTAGAAGAAAATCGGGGGGAAATACACAATCGACTTTGAAACTGTAAAAAGAGAAAAGGTGGGAAAGAGACTGGATTTCCATGCATTATGACATTTACCCCTCCGTTTTACAGGTCTTCAAAAATTTATTGAAAAATACAGGGAATGTAAATAAGTTTAATAATTTTTGCATCTATTATCATTATTAGCATTCTAAAAGGGAGGCATGACCCGTTTTCAGCTCCCCCCCAGATATGGTCCCGTTACCACGGAATTATTATTTTTAAATTATTATTCAGAACGAAATCCAGTACTAATATTAATTCCCACAAAGAATTAAATCGTTTAAAACTGCTTCGCATTACTTTTTAAACAAAGGAGAAGAATGCATTTAAAAAATAACTTGACCAAAATTTACCCTTTTCCATAAAAAAAAAATCATGAATGTCTCTTAAACGTGGTACTGAATAAATATAAGTTTCAATTTCGCAATAACTGCCCAAATTTGCAGCCATACTGAAACATTTTGTAAAGCAATATTTTTATGATAGCCAATATTTCTTTATTAGGCTGCAGATAAGGATCAACACACATTACAGGTAAGATAACAATAAACGAAAAAAAAAACCCTAGGCATTTGCCAGTTTTCTTTCTTTACTCTCATTTAGAAAATTGCTTTTAAGTTTACGTCACTGAAGATGAATAAGAGATGAGTATGCATTCTGTGAGCCATAGAGGAGACGGCCGGGATGCCTAATGTGCTCTTAATAGCACCTAAGATAAATGATGATCAATGGGAAAGATAACGATACTAGCAGACAGACCCACCTGATCCCGTGTTCACCATTACGTGCAAGCCGGAGCTCCTGTGGTTGCCTCCGACAACAGTCTCCACGCTGCTCATGTTGATCACCTTGGACAAGGTGGCTGTACATTTGAGCCTCATCTCCTCGTTTCGGAAGTGATCTTCGTGAACGCGGAACTTGAGGCCAAGCTTTGTGGACAGGAGGCCATCGGGATACTGGATAGGGCGGAAGGTCATCAGAAATTCTGGAGGCGCCTGAAAAAGCATAAATTTATCGTTATAATTTGTTTTCTTTAGGCGGTGACTCATATTTTTAGACGGAATGATGCGGTTGTTTTAGAATTCTGAAATAAAGAGCTAGAGCATTTTTCAATCGATTGGATTTTGGAGATTTAAAGGCCAAAGGAAAAGAGGAGAAAATATACGCATTCATTTAAAGAATAAAAGTAAGCGTGTACAGCTCGATTCTCCCAAAGTTTGCTACAGTGGCAAAACTTGACCTTTGCAAGCAAAAAGAACTGTTTACACCGCAGCATGATTATTAGATTTTTGATTTCATTATTATGTAACTGCAAAGTTTTTTAACGGAACAAATATTCAGATAAGTGAATCTATTTGATTTTGTAAGAGTGTGTCATACGAAAATAAATTGCTTTTTTAACTAGAGGGAATTATATTTTTATACTGTTAGACGTATTATTAATTCGCAAATTTCTTGAAAAACACTTAAACACATATCAGTATCAACCACGAATTACATTTAAAATGATGGGATAAGATGAAGTCAACCGACTTTAAGCCGCATCTTGCATTCTAAAGAATGATTGTATTCAATTGTCGTACGGCCAATGAGGATTAGAAATTGACGAATTGATAATGACGACTATTCAATGAAATGTCGCTACAAATTACCTCAAAATATATACAAAAACCAAGAGAGGGAAACAACAAATATCTCTCAAAACTATTACACTTCTTGTAAATATGCATATCAAATGTTTGAATATTTGCACTACTTAGTTCGTATACATTTGACCAGTAGTCACAGAAAAAGGCTGCTTGAGCAGCCTAACTAGCCTGTGACCCCAGTATGGTGGCGGCATGACATTTTTATAAATCTATGTGAATAAATCTATATTTTAAACACAAAGATAATAAAAGACTAATGAGTGACGTTAATAATATTAAAAAAAAATCGAGTATGTTATGGTACAGAAGACGTTCTACGTAGAACGACAAAATTACGTTTAAAAGTTACGTTTTAAAATTACGTTTAAAAGCTTAAAGAGAAGGATATTTCGAGAATGATGTCGGTGGGCAATGTCAATCGTAATGTCTTTTTAGAATTGAGTTATACTAGCCAAATGCAGTAACTTTTTTCTCATGACGGACGTGTTTTTTGCACTGTAATTTATTGCACTGTAATTGCACTGTTATTTATTTCATCATTTAACAGTCACCGTTAAACAAGCGAACTGATTGGTTGCATGAAATAATAATTATTTATCTAAATCAAATAGATTTTCATAGAAATTGCAAATAAGTTGTTTTGGATTACATTTCTACCAATATATTTTTATCTACTAATAAAATTTTAACTATATTTAAAACTATAAAAATTACAGAATATTTCTTAAAAATATTATATTCAAATATCACCGTAGCATGTAAAAATAAATTAGACCGTAGTTTAATTTTAGCATGGGTCATTCAAAGCAACCGTCCTTATGGATGAGTGGTTAGCGTACTTGGTTTCTGATCAGAAAGACTGTGTTCGAACACCACATATGGTATGGGTGCATTTGTTCTATATTTCTGCTGAAGTTTCGCCTTTTTCACAGATATTTTCCGTACGTATTAACCTTATAGGCTCCTGTCAGATATCTGTAGCAAGCAGTTGCTTGAGGTGGTAATTTATTATTCTTATAAACAAGACACATATAAATCTGTTTGTCAGAATACGTGTCACCTAAAAATAGGCTTACGACAGCACACAATCATATGAGGTTGTCATTTTGTTTTAAAGAGATTGTAATAATATTTCATTTCATTTTTAAACTGGGTAAAATTTCAAAACTTTCTGGCATACATTTGAATGTTAATTTTAGCACTTTCTAGCTAAAGCAAATAATACATTTAGTTTGCATCCCATTTACCGTTAGTTACTACCACACTTACTTGAACTTGTTCATTTAAAGCTTTAGAAATTCTTTATGTAAGCAAGGAATGCATTACTGAATAGCTGTTCTACTCCTTATGCACACGTTTATATTAGCATTAGCTGAACCATGTGCAGTTTTCAAATATGCATAAAAATATTTCAATGAAAAAAACATATGCTTCACCTTTTATCTATATTTCGGAAGCGTGACACCATTCACTGAATTCGCATTTCCCGTATTCCTGAATGTATTTATATATGTCGTTTGCCTAGCACGTCCCTTTAAGAAGTTCTTTTGTCATATGTGTGTATGTATCCCAGAGATTCCACTGAAGTATGTGATACATAAATATTTATTTCTTGAACCTTATCTGTTTTCTGTTACAGAACTGTTATGCTAAAATCCACTTTTTTTTCTCTTTTATTATTCCGTATGTCATTTGACTTCACAGCGGAGTACAAACATCCATCATGTCATATGTTATATTCAAATGAGACAGACATATTTCTTTCTTTTTATTTTTGATTCGTTTTAGCAACACGGTATGTAAGTTATTTCTTTAGCCTCTGTAAAAGGAACTGTAAGTTTTTATTACGTGAATACGGATAAAATGGAAATGTAATTAATAATAGTCAACTTGAAAGATTATTAGAGAAAATCGCTTTCAATATAATTTATCGAAAGTTGAAGAAAATAAGTTTTCGAAAGATAAAAAAATACATTTAGTAAGTGCTAAATCACAGAGAACTGCAAAATATGTTTTGTTCATACTCTCGTTAATTAGTTTAAGCAACAAAATCGTGAAAGTCAGGTGCTATTTGGTGAAAGACGAAGAAATGACTTAATTGAATGATAAAGAAAAGTTTTATTTAATTGCTCGTTGTCCCAGTCAATATGCAAAATATTCTCATCTTAGTAAATATTCACAGAATAAGTCCTGTAGACATAGAACTCATGAAATAAGGAGCTGAAAAAAAATTTGGTTTTGCCATGAGTGGGATTCGATACCACGTTCCAATGAAACATGCCAGCATAACAGGCATGTTCCCTGGAGACGTGGGTTCGAATCCCACTCACCGCAAAACCAAAATTTTTTTCAGCTCTTTATTTCATGAATTCTCATCTTAATTATTTTTCATTATTTTGTTTTATTTTTAAGTTTTTACTTTTTCTTCATATATTAATAGTTCTGATATCATCATTATTTGTATCTCTTGTGTATGAACTTAGAAACAGTAGTTTATGGATGTGTATCATGAAAATGCACTGTGATTGAATAAAATTCATTATTATTATTATTAAATGAGAGAGAAGCTATTATGGTTGAGTCAACAATTGATTTACAAACTTCATCACTGAAGAAATGTGTAGTTGGCTAATTTTTATAGTTAAGACGTTCCAGAATTATGAATATCAGAGTTTGAAACTGTCCGAAAAATTTTTATCATTCAGCAACCATTAGCTGAGAATTCTTTATGAGTGACTCAGCAGTTTGATGATAAATCTTCGTAATTCTATTGACAGTTAGTTGAAATACGTTAATAAAATTGTTTAACGTATAATTTTCCAATTTCATGTAATTCAATTGACTTAAAATATTAGTTAAAATAAACATATCTGTTGTAATCAAACCAAAAAAGGCAAAATTTCTCCCGTGGAAGTTAGCCCACTTTGACTAATTAGAAAATACTAATTACAACTATAACATAAAATATTTTACACGAAAATATTGTGTATTTATGATTAAGATTATGTGCGAAAACCAAAAATGTTAACAAATTTACATTTTCGATATTAGAAAAAAAAAATCCTATTTAATTGCGACAGTGTTGATATTTTCTCAACTAAGACACGTTTTGCCCCTGGTTGCAAAGAGGATACTTATGAGCTTTGATCATCGTCCGTCCATCATCGAGATCGCCATCCGTCTTATGGGAAGTTAAGCCTTGGAACTGTGTACACGCTAACCATACCCTGTGCACGATGCGATGGTCTTGACGGGCACATCTGTCTCCTAACAGTGATCCAGTGAATCATTTTCCCTAACATTCTATGAATACTGGGGATCCTTGTCGCCTGGCCATTTACAGCGTTGTGTGATTAAAAAAATACCGCTCACATATAAAACAACCCACCCAATCCTTTCTCGTGTAATGCAGTATTTCGATAAAGATTTTGATTACAATCATTGTTTACCGCTTGGAAAAATATTCAACCAGTGGATTGGACTACTTAACAGAACATGAAAACAACATAGTCTAGTCACAGGCTCTGTGTACTTGAAATAATTTAATGAAAGTAGTTTTCGATATTAGAAAATGTCAAGGCCAATCGATGCCTGAGGAAAGAATCAATTCCCAAAGAATGAGTCGACAATATCACAAACAGCGAAACCAGATAAATGTTTTTTGCTGCAGGTTGATCTTCTTGGTATAGGATAATTTATTGACGTTCAATGATGCACCTAGCGGTAATTTGATCAAAAGACAACGAATAAAGTGAAATTCTTAAAAGCGATTTAAATTTAATCAAAGTAACAAGTAAATAACAAATATAATAAAATGTTAATCATGATTTATGATGCATGAGTGAAATCAGTCCTTGAATATGAAATTCCTTATTGGAATGCTACTTATCCTACGACATTAAAAAGCTTATAAATAAATAAAATAAATACCCCCTGAAGCAGCTGCTTGCCACAGAGGTCTGACAGGAGCCTGTCAGTTTATATGTCATAGTAGAATATCTGTGAGGGTGGTAGGCCCTCAGCAGAAAAACGACACATACATCCATGCCTTACCCGGGGCTCGAACCCAGGTCCCTTAGAGCAGCAGCCAAGCGCGCTTACCACCCTGCCACGGGACGGCTAAAAAGCTTAGACAAAGTATAATATATATATTTTTTTAAATTAATAATACCATATAAATATAAAGTAGTAAAACTAATTAAAATATGTCATTTTATGAATTTTTAAATACAGTATTTATTTGGTATAATTATTAAATAATATTGTTACGACAGAAGGAATCTGGCAACCGAAAGCAAAAAGTTTCAGCCAACGAATAAGAACGTGGGGAGAATTTGGAGAAGAAGAGTGGAGCGTTAACGGTCGTTTTGTATTGTAACGGTCGTTGTGTTGTAACGGTCGTGAGTTCGAAAATGGACGGTGAGCTGTTCTGAGACAGTGCGCGTAAGTATCAAGAAGTAACTTGATGTGTTGTGTATACGCGGAAGGATAAAAGTGGGATCTTTTATCGTTAAGTATCAAGAAGTAACTTGATGTGTTGTGTATACACGGAAGTATAAAAGTGGGAACTTTTATGGCTAACTTCGAATGTCTACACGGACTGTCTTTTTGTTCGGCTAGTGTGTGAAAAGTTATTAGCACAGGACGAGAATTGGTTTACGAGTGAAGATCTTCGGGTGACCTGGTAAATCAAGTAAAAGGTAGTATTTAGTAAAATACACAGAGCTGATATTGTGTGCTCTACGCAGGAAGATTGATGACTTGTGCATGTTAATAGTTGATTTGTTAATAAGATACTTCATCCATATTTCCTTTGTAACAATTTACCTTGTATTGAATTTGGTTTTGAAATATAGCTTTTAATACTCACGCCCAGTGCTATCCATATTTTTGTAATCCGCAACATTTGGTGTCAGAAGTGGGATTATGATAATTTATTGAATGCCGTTAACTAGAAGTATGGATGAATTAGTAAAGTTGATAAATAGCTTGAAAGTCGATATGGCTACGCAGATGACTGATATGAAAGCCGATATGGCTACGCAGATGACTGATATGAAAGCCGATATGGCTACACAGATGAATGACATTAAAAGTCAAAATAATGACTTGAAAGCCGATATGGCTAACAAAATAGGTGACCTGGCCGCACAAAATACTGAGATGAGAGCTGAAGTGGCTTCTCAAGTTGGTAAGTTTATTGATCACTTCAAGGATCATAAAACCGAACTCAATAGACAATGCAATAGTTTAAATGTTGAATTTGTCAGTGAAAAAGATGATCTTGATAGTGTTAAGTTAGATTGTAAACATGGAAAAGAAAAAGAGAAAGGCAACGCATATAAAAATGTGGATCTGCTACTGGAAATCAAGAATCGTAGAGATAGCGCAGATAATGCCTTTGACCACGCAACTACTGGTAATGCATGGCAGAGTGTCTATGTCGCTGGTGACATGTCTAGGAACTGTGAAGAACAATCACACAGATCAGAGAGCTGCGAGACTATACAGTACGCTTTGCACTTCAAAATACCGAGGTATACAAGTCTGGCACGATCTGAAGAGAGATCCACACGAAAGGTATTCTATTCCTCGCTCTCAGCAAAATGCGTCATGGACAATTATCGCAAAGGCAGAGTAACGAGTGGTAATGAAGGGGAACGAAACAGAGTTTACGTTTCGCAGAGTGGTCCGAGTAAAGAAGAGGCGTCCATTCATCATAGATACAAAGTGCCATTCGACTTTACCGCGGAAGTCGGAGAGATTTTTCCGAAGCATATAGCCACACTCGAATCGTTTATAGAAAGTGGGGATTTAAGGAAGAGGAATTCCGAAGGATGGCTTAGAAGCATAACAGGTGATGCTAGTAAAAGAGCTTCAGGCAGAGACAGTACTTCAGGGACTAACTTTCTGGATGAAACTAAGCCTCAGAGTTACGATCAGAGAGAAGTAAAGCCCTCAGACAATCTCAACGAAACCATGCTGAATTTCTTTTCTGAACAGTCAATGTGCAGATTTGGACATTATAACCATTTAGATTATAAGGATATAGAAAAGTTTTATCACGACTACAAGAGCTCTAAAGTGGACAATATCATGTTACAAAACTCGTCGCTGATCTCCAGAATGAACAATTTGGCAATCATAACTGATGTTTCCCTGGCTAATTACAATGAGAGCTCCAAGAAAGTGAATTCGGAAGAAACAGCAAATATGACCTCCTCGGGTCATGTGTTTTGCTGGAGACCCGAGTGGCGCCATCGGATGGTAGATAAAAACAGCACAGGAGGTGTCGGCAACAAAGTGAGTCTTGTCTTGGCTCCTGCACTTGCTGCTTTAGGTCTCAAGGTCCCTATGATCTCCGGTCGTGCTCTCCAATTGACGGGAGATACTCTGGACAAATTGGAATCCATCCCTGGCTTCACAGTCGACTACACTAAAGATAAAATCGAGCAGATGATGGAAGACGTCGGATGCTGCATCGTAGGACAGACAGAGGAGCTGGTGCCAACAGATAAGGAGATTTACCGCTGCAAGGATCTGACGGCTACCGTAGATAGCGTTCCTCTAAGGAGATGCTCAATTGTGTCCAAAAAGCTGGCTGAAGGAGTGTGCGCTTTGGTTTATGATGTTGAATTCGGAAAAGGAGCTATTGATCCCATCAGTACAGAAGATGTTGCTGTTGATTTAGTTAAGAAAATGGTTGCAGCATCACAAGCTCGTGGAATGAAGAGTTTGAGTTGTTCAGCTGTTATCAGCAACATGGATTCACCTCTTGAAAACTCTGTTGACAACTCTCTGGAAGTGATGGAAGCTGTTCAGTGTTTCCTTGGTAACGGATCCTTGGAACTGCAAGAGCTCGTCGAAGAGTTAGGAGAACTTCTGCGTTTTGTGAACATTGTGGATAATAGGGTAGATGAAGCATCACGTGTCCGTAAGGTTCTGCATAACGGCAATGCTTTGAACAAGTTTCGTAACATGTTAATAGAACAAGGAGTATCTGAAGATGTTGCAAGCTGGCTATACAGTCCACATAAAAAGAAAGGACTATCTCCAAAACTTCAGAAATTTTGGGAAGGTCCATATACAATAGTTAACAGGATTAATGACGTGGTATATCGCATTCGTCGACGTCCAGCTACAAAGTGCAAGGTGGTTCACGTGGATCGTTTGGCTCCGTTTCATCGAAGAACTGAAGAAACTTTGGAATCCAGAATTGTTCGGGACGAACAAGACCTAGGAAGGGGGCAGTGTTACGACAGAAGGAATCTGGCAACCGAAAGCAAAAAGTTTCAGCCAACGAATAAGAACGTGGGGAGAATTTGGAGAAGAAGAGTGGAGCGTTAACGGTCGTTTTGTATTGTAACGGTCGTTGTGTTGTAACGGTCGTGAGTTCGAAAATGGACGGTGAGCTGTTCTGAGACAGTGCGCGTAAGTATCAAGAAGTAACTTGATGTGTTGTGTATACGCGGAAGGATAAAAGTGGGATCTTTTATCGTTAAGTATCAAGAAGTAACTTGATGTGTTGTGTATACACGGAAGTATAAAAGTGGGAACTTTTATGGCTAACTTCGAATGTCTACACGGACTGTCTTTTTGTTCGGCTAGTGTGTGAAAAGTTATTAGCACAGGACGAGAATTGGTTTACGAGTGAAGATCTTCGGGTGACCTGGTAAATCAAGTAAAAGGTAGTATTTAGTAAAATACACAGAGCTGATATTGTGTGCTCTACGCAGGAAGATTGATGACTTGTGCATGTTAATAGTTGATTTGTTAATAAGATACTTCATCCATATTTCCTTTGTAACAATTTACCTTGTATTGAATTTGGTTTTGAAATATAGCTTTTAATACTCACGCCCAGTGCTATCCATATTTTTGTAATCCGCAACAATATTAATAATGAGTTTTGCAAAATAAGCCATATTTATTGAGAAATGACGTAAAAATAATTTTTGTTAGGTCTAGATAAAGAAAATAATACTTAAATATTATTATGACTATTTAGATTTAAAAGTATTTAAGTCTTTAACAAACATAATTAGAAATGGAGTAATATATTTAAATTTGTATTGATTTCCTTTATTACTAATCGTTTAATGAATATTAATAATGGAAATAGTATTTTTAATGCATTGAAGAAAGTAGAGATATAAAATTGAATAATTTTCACTAATCTCTCTGCAATTAATCATAAATGCATATTACTACGTAATGCGTAAATCTGAATAATAATTGTATACTATTTTTAAATTCCTATTTCAGAACTAGGATTGGGTAAACTACTGCCTACGGGTCGCATGCGGCCATCCACTTCATTTTGGGCCACCCCCCGAGCTACTGATAGCAAATAAATTCCTAAAATAGTAAAAGGACATATAGAGGAAAAAAAGTCGATCTTGGACGAAAAAAATTTATCCTTAAAATAATTAATTTGAATAAAATTATATTGTTTATGTTCCACTTTCTTCGTAGGTTGTACATACGTTATTGATTATATATTTTTATATATTATTTTTATATATTATTATATATTATTATATATTTCTTTGATGGACCGCCCTTCCATTCAGTTTTCAATGTGACCGTTCAGCTAAAACGTCTGCTGAGGCGTGATCCATATTATATGTCAGTTGTAAATAATCAAAAGTGTTTCGGTAAAAATACTAATGTATAAGTGGGCCTGAGTACAACAACGGGCTAAATAATTAATAAAAATAATCAAAATTGATGATTATGTTAAATGCCAGTATTAAGTATTTATTTTTTTTAGTCCTTATGCACTCTGTTTAATTAATATGAAAGAAATGAAGAAAAAAGTGCCATCAGAAATGGGTCCCCAAAACCCATATTTTCTCAGAGTCATATTTGTGTGAAGCGAACGGTTTAGCAATTAAAAAAAAATAAACTTTTCAATATGCACATTTTTGATGAAAAACTAAAATGACTTTTTAATTAATATGCATTTTGATACAAATAAAATGACTTTTTAATTAATATGCACCTTTAGGTAAAAACTTTTAATAAATATGAGTTATTTTTAACTACTTCGAGATTCAGAAAATGTATTTAAACTAGAACTTCCCTTTCATTTTTTTTTATTTCAGCTACGTTCATGTAAGTTCTGAATATATTAATTGCAAATGGGAGCTCAATAATTCATTTTTAAAGATGACTCGAAACAACGAAATTGATAAGTTATGTGACACAGAATGGAAAGCACTGAAAACAATTGTCAAGCACGCCTGAGCGAACAACATAAGGAGTAACTAATTATTTTCTCGCCTGTGAGGATAGATATTTTCTAGATCATGAAGAATTTTTTAATTACCGTAAAGGTTTCTGTGCATTTTACCCAACCAAACATTTAAAGAAAATCGTATATGTGATTATTCTCTGCGAATTAAATTAAAATAGAATAAAAAGAGATTTCTTTTCCTTTTTTCACTTGTGAAATGGGCTGGGAATTGAATTATTCGGTAGCGCACCTGGTTCATAACCTCATTCTCTTAGGTTCGAGCCCCATTTTCCTGCCTTTAGAATTTCTCCTCCCCTCTGTCCTTGTCCAAAAAGAATTCACCGATGGGCTTGAAAAGGTTACCATCCATTGAATGGGACATTAAGCCGTAATTCCATGTACAGAAGAGCGTACTCTGTACACATTAAAGAATACGTTGAATGGCCTTGACAGGAGGCGTCCATCTCTCTTCTAACAACTGTAGAGTGTATTTCCTTCCCCTATCTAGCTCAAAACTTTTACGTCCTTATGACCAAGTCATTTAGTCAACCGTGTGCAAAAAAACTGTTGATCGTATTTGAAACAATCAAACTCAGTCCTCCGAAAAATATAATGCCAGAGTCGAAACCTAACTTTCGACACGTTTGCCACGCAGACCAATAGACCCCAACAAAATCTCAGGAGTTTTATATAAATCCTAACTTTAGAGCCTTGAACATCTATAATTGCCAAAGTCGGTGTTTTTATTCAACTTCCTATTGCTTTTTGCTCATTATTTGTTTGTTGGTCGATTGGTTTGTTAGAACGGTTGTTCCACCATATCTTCCAAACCCGTTGACCGTTCTCAAAGAGTTATGTGCCAAATTAAACCTTGTCACGGGGAGAGTGTCATAGGCTATAAAACCCCTTGTTTCTTCCTCCCCAAAAATGGAGGAAATGAAAATAGTTCTTGTACTATATCACCTGAAACCGAGGGCCCATGGTTACGAGTTAGCTGTCAAATGAATTCTTGTCACTTCGAGTTACATCTCCAACCCTTCTTTCCCCCGCAAAACGAGAAAGCAATTTTACGAGGTCGATCTCAACGAGATATAATTTAAATTAAGCTTGTTATATCTAGAATGGTGCGGACTATCTCATATCACGTCCCCTCTTTCTTCCGCTAAAAAGGAAGAGAGGAATTTAGTGGGGTCTATCTTTATGAGTCGTATGTGAAATGAAAAGCTTCGAAAGTGCAGAGTAACAATGTAGGAGTTCCGGAGATAATTGACTTTAACGATAAAGTGAAATATATTAATTAAAATTTTAAAAAATAGTTATCTATTATACAGTATATTTCAGAGAGTTTGTCCTCTGCCTGTCTGTGTGTGTCTCTCTCTTTGTTCGAGAATTCCTCCTAAATTTGCTAAGAGCTTGGACCACCTTTCGTTTACAAATTCATCTCATCGTAACTAAGTGCACTGTAAGGGTATGAACCACATAAAATGAGGTTCTTCCCCCAACGTTTAGCTCGAAACGTCTGTCCAATGAAAACCTTTCCCATTGATAACATACTATTTCTTTCATGAAGTAGGTGACGGCAGCGCTCCCTAGATTTCGTGTACTTGCAGATGGTTCAATCTTCACTCATCACATCTAGGAACCCGATTTTTAGACCCTAAATAGGAAGACAGAGATGAAACTACTACACGAAATTTGGGACCGATCGGTCAAGTTCCTGCGGAATTATAGGAAGCCGGAAACTTCCGCCGCCAATGACGTCACCGCTGACGTACATGAAACGTGTGTCCGCTTACCCGTTCAGAATAGCCTATTGATAAATGTAAGTTTGCTACTTTGAGGCACTTACTATAAATCAGGACCCGAGGAACACCAGGCAATTCTTCTAGTTGAAATATATCTGCTTATTCACACTATACAAATTCTATTGTGGTCGTGCATACAGCTGAGATGCTTGTCGTCGCCATTTTGTTTTTCGAATTGGTATGCTTCTGTTTATCACAAAACTTGCCACTTTTCTGAAAGGCAATCTATTTCCCATTCAATGAAAGATAACTGTTTACGTAAGCTTTACGAAAAAAAACAACAAGCTAACGAAATGCGAAGAATGGAATAAAAATAGAGAACTTGTTTACTTCATACAATTAATTTTCTTTCATAGTTGGTGGGGAAAGGAATTCAAACCGACAATTAATTTATTAAGAGACATGGATGCCTCCCGTCAAAGCCATGCAGCGTGTTCTTCAACGTGTACTATCATTCTGTTTCCCAGGATTTCATGGCTTAACTTGCATCTGATGGACTGTTGCATTTCCAAGATCATCTCTATCCACTTTCTTACAGAAACCAAAAGGGAAATTTGAGAAAAAAATTCTCCAAACAACAATTGTTGGGACTCTAACCTGGGAACCTCAGATTACGAAACAGGTGCTACGACTTAGACAACACACGTCTATTTACATACTTCTACTCGTTTTTACAAAAAATTGAAATGGTGTACCAAGTCCAGAAATGTTTTTTATCGCTTAAAACACGACCGGAATGATTTCTCTACAAAATTTAATTAACCACTCTTTTACATTTAAAATAGTTTTAAAAAAGCGTGCATACTATACCTGAATTTACGAAAGTTGTTATTTCTATGTCTTCTATATTTTCATAGCAATGCTAATAACCATCACCTTGTTCAATCTAGGTGTTTGAGTTGGAAATAGTATTAGTTGGTAAAGAATGTCAGTTTAACATCTGTAGCAACTAAAAAACAAGGAAACGCAATCGCAATTTTTAGTGGCAAAACTATGCTTGTTCGTTTAGTCTGTGAAATAGTTGCTTTCAGCAAAAGACAATTATTACGTTAGAAAGCAAATTTTAAACAAAAATATTGTCAGTTTATGCAATAAGCGTTCGCGGAATTTTTTGACGAGTGGTAGAGAGAAACATGCTTTCAACTGTTGCTTTATCATTTTGGTATTTTTCTCTGGCATCATTAATAGCCAAATGATCGAATAATATTACAGTAGAAAAATGGATTTGTTTCAATCAGAATACGTTTGCGAAAGAGATACTTTATTTGTAATGGTCTTTTCAGTAACTTGAAAAGAAAACAAAATTGCCCACGATATCTGTGATCTTGAACTGAATAAAAGAGATCCAATTACTAGATTTGAAAGGAGAACAATGTTCAGTTGCATAAATATATAAGTTCTTTTCTTAAAATAGAGAACAGTACTATGTTCGAATTTTGTAACCGCAGGCCATCAATAAATACGACGTGACTTAGTTCGTATATCAGTAAAACCTGAATGCAATAAATTTACAGAACACAAAATGTGACAAACATTTTGTGTTATGTCCTCTTCTCTCCTTTCGAAATGAAATAGGGTTTTTCTATGCATTTGCCTTACAATGTCCTCTATTATCAGAAACAATTCTTCTCAAGAGAATAGAAATATATTTTGTTTCTAAGATGTACTAATTGCACAATGAATAGTGTTATTAGTAAATCAAAAATGCGTTGCAGTTAAATAAATGCTATCTAAGAGTCATACAAAACTTCAAAGTTAATTTGATTTGCTTTTCCAATAATATTTTATAAAAGACTAGTTAATCCAACTTACCATATTAGAGCAGGTCACACTACAGACAAATGAAGTGTGATCCGTTTTAATATGGAAAGTGATTAGAAGGAAAAGAAAAGGATAAATGAATTGTGTTGTGACTTGCAGGTCGCCTATTTGACAGTTGCAATGGGCAATTGATTGGTCATTCTTTAGTAATAGTTTGTCGCTTTCGCGTAATGCGCGATAAGCCATTAGATCCTCGATGCATGAACGTTCCCCGGGTGGCTGAGGTGAAATAATATTTTCACCAGCTTTGTAATTAAAAAATACATATAAAATACCGAGATTTTTATCTACCCCCTTCCCTCCACAAAATAATGTATATATATATATATTTCTTTGAACATATGGGACAGAGAAGAATCCAAGAAGCTGCTCCTATGTTTTCAGGCCTTCTCATAGAATGACATGCTGTACTAAGAATCAAAGTCACTGCCTAAGTTAGGGGCGGGGGTGGCTCAGTCGGTAGCGCGCCAGGCTCGTAATCTGTAGTTCCCACGTTCGAGTCCCAGCTGGGTCAACGTTGAGATTTATCTCCGCAAAATTCCCCGCCTTGCCCACGGTCAGTAGGGGACACCGATGGGCTTGGAAAGGCGCCGTCCGTCGGATGGGACGTTAAGCCGTGGCCCCGTGTGCGGGAGAGCCATACCCTGTGCACGTTAAAGAACACGCTGGATGGCCTTGACGGGAGGCTACCATCTGTCTCCCAACAGCTGTTCCAGTGGGTCCCCTGCCCCAACCTTCTCTGAGCCTTCGGGGTCCATGTGACCTGGCCATTTAGCCCATGGTGTGCAAAAAACTGCCGCTCAGAGGTAAAACAACCCAACCCACTGCCTAAGTTAGAGCTAACACAACATACAAAATTTGCTCTGCTGAAACAGTCCCTAGATCCCTAATCACTGCGTCATTTTAGGCAAAGAACTTTCATTTTATTTGCCTCCTCTGACTAGCTAAAACCCTGCAGATGCTCCTGCCGATGATTTAGGTCAGGCTTGGGTAAATTTTTAAGCGGAAAGACCGCATAAAAAACTGAAATGGGATGGCGGGCCGCCAAAGAATTATGTAATCAATAAGTTATGTATTAAAAAAAACTAAAGCAAAACATAAAAAATTAAAGTTAATAAAAATTAAGTAAACCTTTTAGCGGAAAGGCCGCATAAAAAACTGAAATGGGATGGCGGGCCGCCAAAGAATTATATAATCAATAACTTATGTAGTATAAAAAAAAACTAAAGTAAAACATAAAAAAATTGCTAAAATTAATTATTTTGATGAGAATTCACTTTGCAGAAGTTGGACTTATTGTCTTCTATACATTCTTTTACAAATTTATTTGTCAGCAATAGCTCGCGGGAGCTGTAGTTTGCCTAGGCTTGGTTTAAGTAGATCCACTACACATTTTTCGAAGCAGATGGGAGTTATTTGTTGATTTGTCTCTTCTTCAGACGACCCAATGGATGACGAACGGTAATCTAGGCAATACTATGGATGTCCTGCTCTGAACAAAGTTGAGAAAGCGGTTAAGAAATCTTAATTCTTGTAATATTTGATCCCAATTCTCAAAAACACAGGTAACGAGTTTGTAAATCCGTGTGCCAATTAAAAGATGCTACGAAGCTGTTAGATACGAAATAATCATCTGCCTTTGTAGGAAAACAAAAAAAAATATGTGAAAATTTTTTCCAATTAAAAAACGAGCTGCTTTTTTTGGAATCAACGAACACCCTACACAAATTGCATTGATAGCGAATTGTAATTATTAGAGTCATTTACAAGATCATGTTTTCCCACAGGCCAGCAAGGCTAGAGCCTAAGGCCCTATAGCCCAGAAGGATGGGGGGGTGAATATCAAAGAACAAATAATAGTTGAATGCATATTTTTTTTCGCTTTTATTTCAGAACGTTGAGCCTAGAATAGGTTTTAATCATGACATTTATCTTGTCAACAGAGGTCTGCTAAATCCAAAAAGTAAGAAAAAAAAAAAGAATTTAATCTTGTTTCTTATAATATTTACTATTTTGCAAATTGGTATAAATTTAAACTTAAATTTTTAGATTGTATTTCTATATTAAATACTAAAACTTGCATTTTACTTACGTTTTTCCAAAATATAACAAATATTCCGACTTTTGAAAGAAGGCTTAAAATATATCATCGCTTAGTGTAACTGATCCTCACAATGACTCAGGTCACATGTTGTGATCGGTTGACTTTCAAATAATGGTTTTGATAAGAAAATGAAAAGTACTTTAAGTACACAGGCTTCACTTATCTTCCTAACAAAATTAAACAATCACTATTGCAAATTGTTTTTAAGCATCTGTAAAATAACGATGATTTAATTTTGATGAACCTCCATATTCCTTTCGAGAGTAAAACGATTTAATAACGAGAGCGTTTGAAAGATATATTATAAAAATAAATTCTAACCTGGTATGAAATATCTTTGAAGAAGAAAATATTGATCGTGGACATGACAAGTAACCTAAGAAGCAAAAATAAATTCTAAATAAGGAACTGCCACTATTCCCTAATATAAAAGCAGCACGTGATGTCCGACAACAATTTCGGAGAACATCAGGGCTAATGAAGTGAGATTAATCACTTTAAAGATTCATTTTTCATTGCCTCAACAGGCAAGAGAGGACACGGACACTAAAAGCTTACCAGGCTGTGAAATCTCCGTAAGCCGATTCTTTAAAGTGATTAATGGTTTGTGTACAATCTCTCCTTCCTAATTTAACGTGGATTGCTAATGAAGAGCTATTGCTTAGTGCATTGGAGAAAATTTTCATTTTGCTACACTAGTAACGTTGCAGGTAAAGTAATATATTTGCCACATACCTAAAGATTACGTACGCGTGGAGTATTGACCTCTTTAATAAAATAGTTCATTTTGTATCAAAACAATTTTCATTTTTGCTCTCTCTAACAGAAAGTTAATTATATTACTTAAAAAATTTGCTTCGATGGTCTGGATTCGTTTGCCTTTAATAGAACAGTTTTCACTGAACAACGGACTGAATCATCAGGCTACAAGAAACCGAGTTTTAACGTCTGTTGGGGAAAGAACATTAGTTCAAAAAAAAGGTCAAAATTTGAAGTGGCATCTCTAGTAATTTCATTAATTATTTATTCATTAATTAGCTGAAATAAAGTTTGTCTAAAACCATCTAGAATTATTCGGAATTAAAATCTTTTTTCCCCTTAACTTTCATAAAATAAATCATTTAGTTTAGCACAATTCAATATTGCATTGTTTTCTAAATCTCGTTAATCACAACATTCCGTGTAAATGTTTTTCAACAACCTTCTATGATTTTCTCCATCTGCTCTAGAAATTCACCTTCTCTTTTTTATCCCTTGTTCATCTTATCGCAAAATAGAATTGTCCATGAGTAAAATCTTTTCTGGAAAAACAATTGCGTAAATATCCCCTACCAGCTGAACTCGGGGAAAAAAATAAAGGAAATACCAGCGTTATTTAAAGAGTAACTGGAAGTGGGATTCCTCAAAGTTCTGGATCAAAACTTTACCTGACAGCGTAATGGACAATGCGTACCGTTATTTCTCGACCTCGATCTATCCAAATCGTATTAGGACAACACGCGTTAAAGCAGAGCCGACCACGGTCGATTCTAGAGGTGAGAATGTGACCTTCCAGAACGCAGGCGGAAAATTATTATATTCACCTACATATGACCACCTGCTTAACATGATGTTGGTCCTCTACGTGCAGCCAAACAGCTCTTACTCGGCGAGGCATTGACGCTACAAGATTTCTAAAGGTGTTTTGTGGTATCTGGTACCAACACGTTACCAATAGATCCTTTAACTCTGGTAAGTTACGTGGTTGAGCCGCCGCAGATCGGATATGTTGTTCCAACACAAACAACAGATGCTCGATTGGATTGATGTCTGGGGAATGTGGAAGCCAGGGCAATACCTGGAAGTTTTCGTCATGTTCCGCGAACCAAATTCGAACAATCCGGGCAGTGTGGCAGGGCGCATTATCCTGCTGAAAGAAGGCACTACAAAGAGGACTACTAGAGGGGTATGCCGTTGCCATGGAAGGATGTACCTGATCTGCAATGATGTTTAGTTAGGTGGTAGCCGTCATAGTTTCCTGTACATGAATGACTGGACCCAGGATTTCCCAGCAGAACATTGCATTATGCCTCATCCACCGTCTTGTTTTCATTCTACGGTGCATCCTGGTGTCAACACTTTCACGGGTAAACGACGCACACGTACCAGGCTGTCCATAAGGTGTTTTTATACAGGAAATGAGATTCATCGGACCAGACGATCTTCTTCCAATCATTTAAAGTCCAGTTTTGATGCTCTCGTGCCCATTATAGACGCTTTCGACAGGGAACCGAGATTAGCATGGGCAAGTGGAGCGGGCTGCGGCTATGTAGCCCCATTTCCACCAGGGTTCGATATACTGTGTGTTGTGACACATTACTCCCGTCACCTGTATTCAAATTACTAACGAGTTGCACCACATTATCCTTTCTGTTGGCTCATACCATACGGGATAGCCTTCGCTCACCTCTAGCATCGATGAGCCTTGGTCGGCCCACACCTTGCTTGCGGTTCGTGGTTTTTCCTTCCTCGGACCACTCTTTGAAGGTACTAATCACGGTTGACCGTGACCGCCCCACAAGCCTTGCCGCCTCAGAAATACTCTGACTCAGTCGTCTGGCCATTACATTTTGTACTTTGTCAAACTCATTTAAGTCCATTGCCTTTCCGATCTGAAGAATAAGATTAACACTGATTAACAGAGATCAGTATCAGGTGTTATTTATACCATTCCATGACCATCACACGCGCCGTCGATTACCTGCAGTTGTTTCGATTTGCAAAAAGACGCGCTGGTCATAATGTTTTGCTCTTCGGTGTATAGATATAGTACATATATCACCTATTTTCAAGGTTCAATTCCCACTTTGCCAGGGTCGACATTTATCTCTACAAACCCCCCACCTTTTCCTCGGTCAGTAGGGGGCATTATTGAGCTTCGAAAGGCCGCAGTCCATCGGATTGCCGTAAAGCCGTGGCTCCGTGTGCAGGAGAGCCATGCTCTCTAGGAGTGTCATACTCTTCTAAGAATACACGTTAAATAAAGGATATTCTGGATGGCCGTGACGCGGGGCCACCATCTGTCTACTGTCAGCTGTCCAATGGATCCTCTCCCTCCAACTTTTTCTCAGCCCTCGGGATTTTTGTGACCTCTACATTTAGCCCATTGTGTGTATAAAAGTGCCTCTCAGAGGTGCCAACCAAATCTAGTTGTCAAGAAATTTTAAAGACCCTTGAACAGAGGGAAAATTTTTAATACTCGTATGGTGTAAGTATTAATATTGATGCAGTGCTTTGACTTGAAAATAGATCTTCCATGAAATAAAATGGACACTTTTTTACACACAATGCGCTAAATTGGCCAGGTCACAAGGACCCGAGGGCTCAGAGAAGTTTGGAGCAAGAGACACATTGGGCAATTGTTAGGAAACAGTGGTAGTCTCTCGTCAAGGACATCCAGTGTGTTCTTTAAAGTGTACATGGTACGGCTCTCCCGCACACGGAGCACGGCTTTACCCTCCATTCGACGGACGGTGGCCGTTTCAATTCTATTTTTTTTTCAGCGCTGTCTCGGTTATTAAGACCATAAAAATAGAACTTGCACTTTCCCCCTTGATATTTTTGAAACTGGAAAGAATGATTGGATTGGACAGAAATGGTCCAAAACTCTGTTCTCGAACACAATGTATGTATTTCCCCCTCTCTTCTAGTGGTATTTTAAGATATTATATTTGCAAACAAATGTGCAGTATGTATCTACTATTATTTCCATCCAAGTATAGTTGTTAAAATCATCCAAGTGGAATGTGCATACCTTTCTACCATTTCATGACTCGAAACGGGTTAAATACTTCTGCAACATTGTTTCCCTTTGGTATTTTTAGATCTTCATCAATCCTCGAATTCTGAAAATATTTTAACTTGCCTGGAATTTTACAAATCTTTTCAAAAGCGGCGTAAAACCAGAAAAACTATCACTTCGCATTATAATTTCGTATTGACATTTGCAATGAGACAATGAATACGCGAAAGTGAACTAACCTCCTTATCATTGATGTACCATCTCAACTCCGCTGGCTGTTTGGACCTTGCTGATGTGCAGTTAACGTCAACAGTGTCATCAACCTCATACCTGGGCAGTCCACCGGTGATATTTGGTCCCACTTGGCCTGGCGGTACATGGGGAACTGAAACACCATTGAATAATTGAGGAGAGAAATTAGAAGGGATTAATGGGAAACATATCTCATGGATAAAGCTAGAAACAATTTATATGATCAAGTGTAATACACTAGGGTCCTGGTATGTCCTTATGAGGAAACAGTTAGAACAAGGCCCCTTGAAAAGCGTCAAATTATTAACCAGAGTAATGCCGAATTAGAGATAAACTGATTAAAACAGTCTTCAAACAATTCGTAATTCTGTACCAACAATAAAATATTCGAGTTTGTATTACTCCCTCTTTTCGCCACTCAAGTGACGATCATTTCTTTGAAAACAGCGCTCAGTTACAAAACAAGGCAACATCGAAATAATTATGAGCTAAATTCTAGCATAATAATAGTTGTTGTTGTTTTACTTCTGAGTGGCATATAATGAATGGGCTAATGGCTAGGGCTCAGAGTTGGGAGGAGAAAGTGCCCACTTGATGAGTATTGGGAGACCATCCAACGCATTCTTTAACATGCAGATATGGCTTTCCTGCATACCGGCAATGGCTAAACACCTCATCTGATGGAGGAGGCCTTTTTCAACTCATCGGTATTCGCTTTTTCACCGAAGTAAGAGTGGGGGATATCGGAGATAAATCTCAGTGCTAGGACTCCAATCTGATAACATCAAATTAAGAGCGTGACATGCTACCGACTAAACCCCGAAATAACAGCAAAGCCGAAGACGTGTTTATATTGAATATATAACATATTTCGGTGTGTTTTGTTGTATGAAATTATTTGTTGGCTGATGATGTGTTTTATGTGATATAAGTTTGTCATTAATGTAAAAGTTTTCCTCGACAGACAATATTCAACAAAATGGACG
The DNA here is from genome assembly GCA_038380435.1 of Ryuthela nishihirai. NCBI lineage: Eukaryota > Metazoa > Arthropoda > Arachnida > Araneae > Heptathelidae > Ryuthela > Ryuthela nishihirai. The sequence continues at coordinate 22,216,039 of JAWZYU010000009.1, read as the reverse complement.
AAGAGTAAATGTATCTCCCGAAAGAATACAGATGGATATTTAGTCATCAAAGACGGATTCGCGTTATATTGAGATTCGAACCCGCAACCCTCTAGATACATGCCAGAGCGTTCTGGCATGTATCTAGAGAGCTGCAGTTTCGATTCCCGCCGCGTCAGCGATAATTTTTTTACAGATGTTTTTAACTTTTACTTTTATGTCAAAACATTTTTATATCTAATCTATCATTTATTTATGTTTATTAGAATTTTAAGAAATGCATTTCTTCCCTTGGTTCCATGGTCGCTTCTCCGCTGATTTGTATCTGCTGCTCGTATGCTAGGTGGAGAAGTTCCAATTCTTGCACCGAATTCTTTACAACAAATGTAACGAAAAGTAGCTGTATTACGAGATTTGAAATGAAGCAATCGATACAGTCTTTGTACGAATCTAGAAGCTTGAGACTGAGATGATATTAATTCCCTGATTTACAGTGTGGAGGGATGGTGGAAGGATTAAGAGGCTAACTTTATTGTTATTTCTTCTGACCAATACCGATCTTGATTCAGGAGAAAATTGAAACGCACTGTTAAAGGCTTGAAAGTTGTTTATAAACTAGGAAACCAAAGAGCTTAAATAAGAATTCTATTCTTTAAGCTGTACATCATGCTTACAACAGAAGAGGATTTAATAAGTTCAGGCACGTTTGATTGTAATCCTGTTCGCGAATAAGAAACTGATAGACTAGTTTCACATTCTCCAATGCCGAAATTGTATTAATAATTTATTTACATGCAAGACGGCGGGCGACAACTGCCAGAGAGAAATCATTCTCAAAATGGAAGTTGACTAAAACTGAATTAAAAGTGTATGATTTAGCTTAGATTGACTTTCTATCTCGTTTGTTAATAAAAAAAATGCTATCCTACAAAGTATTTACTTTTCTGAATTCAAATTGTGGCAGGAAACGTCTAAGTATGAAATGAGTATTTTCTTTGAAATTTATTATAGTCCATCCAATTCCAAAAACAAAGTGAAATAAAATAAAACAAAGCTCAAAAGGTTTAAAAACATGATTGTTTTCCACGTGTGTTTCAAAACGTTTAAAAATTGCCAACGATATTTTCATTTCCTTCAATCATATTAATTTGATACGGGTAAGTGGTAATGTAATCGTTCTCGTGGTTATATTTAATAACGTATGTCTATGAAACACATACATTTTAAATTAAGTTTCATTTTAACATTCGTTTATTTGAGAAGAAGATCAAACAGAAAATGTTTGCGCATTTTTTTATAATCCCTCATCTTTCAATCGATTATTTTGTTTTCATTACTAAAGCAGATTTTTCATTGCATCAGTTGTTATTAACCGGTAATGTTCCTTACCCAGAGACGTTTTTCATATCAGAACTCTCCTGTTTTAACTCCAGGTTTTTACGTTTTGTGAAGTATTAGTCTATTTTTAACACTATTTTAGGTTTTACCGTTATTCTTTAGTACCTATGCTTTATCAAAGTCCGGTACATGTGGGGTTTTCCTTTTTGCTTTGTTAGGAGTGGAGTGGTTCCGACGGTAATGCGTAATGCTCATAATGTGATGGTCCAGATTCTAGTTCCCATACCTGCGTTGATAATTTATATCACCACTAACCCTACCTCTTCCATCGGCGACAAAAGAGACCCCCTACGTGTTTGAAAACGCCATCATTCTTCGGATGGGACGTTAAGCCTTGGCCCTTTGCGCAGAGAGTACATAGATACTCTAAGTTAAAACACGCTGGATAGCCTTGACAGTATCCAGTGCTTTCTCTAATGCTTGGACGTAACTGTGAACTTGATATGAGGTTTCCATTCAAGACTGATGCTATCTTGCTGCACGAAGTGAATTTGAACATCTTGAGCTCTTTCAAGGCTTTAATAGCAGGTTTCCATCCAGGACTAGTGTTATATTGCTCCACCGAGCGAACTTGGACATCTTGAGCCCTTTCCCGGTCTTCTCTTAGCTTTTAATGATTAATTAGCTATGGTCTCTAGTTCATTTGCGAATTTCAGCCGTAAATGTTGTCGCTAGGTGCGGTCGCACATGTGGTATCGTGGCCCTGCTTCTATCTGTCTCCTAACTCCTCTGAGGACGTGGAGCCCTTGTGACCTACACGTTTAACCCAATGTGTGAAAAGTAGTGCCGATCACAAATAAAAGAATCCAAAGGTGTGTTAAATAATAAAACACATGAAAGGTTGCAGCTTTAAATTTCTTTTTACATTCATACAAGTGATACATCATGTTCATTAAGCATCAGCTTAAACCCACCATGTTGAAACTCTGCTCCGGAAGTCCCATCTCCTACTATGAGCTCTTCACTACTCTTAGAGTACACTTGAGTGAGAGACGCCGTGCACTGTAGACTCAACGCTCCTTGCCACAGGTGACTTGGGTCGACTACGAATGTCAGAAGTAAACCACTACTTTGAAGTCCATCTTGGTGGTTGACAGGCTGATACTCAACTACGTATGCTGACGGAGCCTAGGGAGAAAAAGAAGCAAAAAATGTAACCAAAGACTGACTAAACTGTGAGATAAGTATTTTAAATAACATCCTATTTGACTTCATATGGATTTTGGTGAATTTCAAAACTTATTGAAATTGAAAGAGTAGATTGTAATACACTAATAGTGTGCAAAAGTAAAGTTATATCATTTTATGTCAATAGAAACTAATTTTGAAACTGCAACTTCCAAAATAACCCTTTTTTTTGTAAGACGTGTGAAGATAAACTAAAGGTCTCAATCTAACTATCCAAATTTAAAATTTGATCCATATTCATTATGTATTTAAAGAGTTGTGGAAGTTTGGATTATAACAATAGCAATGTCATTTGAGGTGAATCATAAGATTCACCTCAAAAATTAATTAAAACTTTATTCCAGCTTTCATAACTCTTTAAATATTAGCTATTACTGCTGAAAATCGAGATTTATATAGAGTTTATTGAGATCTTTATTTTATTTTCAGCTATATTTTACTTTAAAAAGATTATTTTAGAAGTTTCAGAGTAGTTTTTTATTGACATTAAATGGTGTTGTAACTTAACCTTTACGCACCGGTGTAGTTTAGAGAAGGCCTTTTCAATCCGCAGCTCATCGCAAAAATAACTTGCGGCTCATAAAAAAAATAATCAATATATTGAATTTGTCTCGTTTCTTCCAATTTCTTGACCATATAGTTTCAGATGCATAACAAAGAGGTTTTTTAAATTCGTAATAATCATTATATGTATTTTTGTTCATTAATCAAGATATATTCTTGAATCTATAAAAATATGTTGTTTTTGCAATTTCAGATGATTACTCCAAGAAATGCCTATTTTCGTTTTTAAGTAGAGAATGTTTTAAAAGGCTCTTTACGAATATAGTTTTTTTTTTCAGTGACTCTTCACTATGTTTGTGGGGGGGACTCGTAATTTGTAGTTCCCAGGTTCGAGTCCCAGCAGGGTCAGCGTTGAGACTTATCTCCACAAAACTCCCTGCCCACGGTCAGTAGGGGACACCAATGGGCTTGGAATGGCCGCCGTCCCTCGGAGGGGACGCTAAGCCATGGCCTTGTGTGCGGTAAGCCATACCCTGTGCACGTTAAAGAACACGCTAGATGGCCTTGACGGGAGGCTGCCATCTGTCTCCCAACAACTGTTCTAGTGGGACCCCTCCCCCAATCTTCTCTGAGCCTTCGGCGTCCTAGTGACCTGGCCATTTACTCCATGGTATGCAAAAGAGTGCCGCTCAGGGATAAAACAACCCAACCCAACTCACTAAGTTTGGGTTGGATTTAAAGATAAGAGATTTTCGATTTCACTGGTCTTAGGGTATTTAATTTTTCGAGTGTAATAGCGGATTACGATCCAAGTCGACTGCCTATGCTGTCACGCTCATAGAATTTCGTGACGGATTTGTAACAAGCAGAACTAATTTTCTTTCGTTTTACATTTACTATGTCTCTTAGTTAGATAAACGTTGTTAAAATTAAGTTATTTTGTTATTGAGCAGCATAATTTCTTCCAAAAGGTGAGAACCTTTCTTTAACGTTTCTTTATTTTTCAAATATCGTTATAAATGATGAATTAAAAATTGCCTTCTGTCTTTTGTTATTCTATAACAGTAGTACCAAAATATTTTCATGTCAAAGGGTTACTTTCAATGCGAAAATGGAAAACTTATCAGGATATTGTATACATCTTGCGTTGATATCAAATAATCGTTTCTCAGCCGTGATTAAAAGTTTGCGAATTTACATATATTTGACGATATTAAACTGAAATGTATCGCATCCTTTGTGGCTGATTGCAATCGCCCTAAAATCCAGATTAATCGTCTGCATGTAACGTAATGTGCATCTCTCTCCTTAGCTATCGAATCTATTGGATGATGGAAATGATGATTCCTGTTACGGTAATTCATATTTATATAATATGAATCTGTAATTTCGGAAATTACTGCTGATGTATACAGATATTCAGTTAAGAACTGAAGAAACGGAGAAAAATTCATCAATCATTGTTAAAATACATTGCAATAGATTTTATTGCGAATAGTATGGAAACAAAAATTTACTAATCTGCAGACAGCAGGAGCGCACCAAAGGGAAGTGCTGCCGGGATGCATAATAATAACCTAAAACCAAAAACGAAAAAAAAAATAATTATCGTACTTTATGGCATGTAAGTGCACGATCATACAAGAAGCACCCCCATTTCAGAAGGTAATATCTAGAATTTTTTAAACATATTTAAAAAATCAATGTTCAGTTTTGGATGACATAATTTTAAAAACAAAAAAAAATCAGGAGCGCCTCCCTCCCACTCAAAAATTCTGGCTGCTCGCCCGTCAGTCTGTTTTCTGTGTCATATAATTATGGTAGGAAACGTTGTCGTTTAAATTGGAAAAACCTATAGGGCGTTACTGAAGATACGTACACTACTATTAAGTTTTTGTGTACATAATATTTACTTTACAGTTATTTCTATCGAGGAAATAAGACTTATTTGCGTTGAAATGTTTCAACACGCTTAAATCCAATAGCCTATTTGTAATCCATCTACACTTGCCATTCTTAGTTCTAGAACAGACAAAACTAAACACCAACAAGGAAATCGATGCGTAAAAGCCCATAACACGGTCGTAGGAATGATATACGAAGGCTATATACAATGCTCTCTTTGAAACGCACCAAAAAAGGGGGCAACGTAGGAAAGAGGAACAAAGAAAAGAATAACTTTCTCCTTCTGAGAACAATGGTAGTTACAGCAGCAAACCATTCGCTATCCTCTGTCAGGCAATTGCCACATCTCACACGTGAAGCGTAGAGCGGGCGGTGTAGTACTTCTTGTTCACAAAGGGCTTCAATTTGATTTTCTGTGAGGCATGCATTGCGAGAAGGACTAACGGGGGACAAACACAGGAAGTAATCAAGGAGGAAGCGCGGCAGGTTGGCGCCGAGGTTCGAGAATTTTGCATTTAAAACTAGAACTAAAAGAAGAGATTTATCTTTCAGTTTTCTTTTTTTTTTTGGAATGTTGCTCGTATCACCAGCTGCCGACACATTTCATTACAAAAGATTTGAACGAATTTGACCCATGTAAAAAATCTCGGAAGTAGTTGAAACAGAAGCTGACAGAGAGAGAAAAATAGGTCAGCTATAAGACGCTCTTCCTTCTTTTTCTTCAATTTAGTTTTCCTTTTTTTACACGAAAAGGTTCAATGGCATTTGGGGGGAAAATCATTTGAAGAAATCTATACTTGACAACTACGATGTCCGCAAATGTATTAATCCATTAAATACTTTTCTTTGCAGATTAATAGAAAAATAATTAAACTGTACATATATCATTAGAATTATGCTAACTATTATTATTTATTGTTATCATCAACGATACAAAAACCCGTTTTTTCGTCTATTAGCTACTTAGCGAACATGATAATCAAAATCCTGTTTTACTCATTAAAGTGTAGATTATATCAATCGTAAAATATACTAAATTTCATGTGTTCATTTTTCAAAATTAAGCTTTTGGAAACCGAAATAGGACGGACTTGGTGAGAGTTGAGTGTAGTGGGGCTCGGTTCTCAGTAAATCATCTGTTCTATTCAATCCTCAAAAGCAGACTAAAAAATCAAGGAAAACATCGCTTTTAGTTCAGCGTTGATATCAAATGTTAGAAAAAAAATTATCTGAGCCGGGTGGGATAAGAACCCACGTCCTCCTCATAACATGTCAGGTGCTGCAACCAACCGGCCAAGATCTCCTCTAATTGATGTTAAGAACTATCTATCTACAGTACACAATTTTCTGTGTCTCATGCAGGTATTGTTCCCGCTGCTCGCATCCTCTAGAAACAGATGATAAAGATACTTTGAATAGCTCAAAGACATTTCTTGATGGTTATGTTCAACTATCAAGGGAAACTTCACTCTTAGTTCAACGTCGATAACAAATGTTAAATGAAAACATAATTTATCAAAAAAAAATCCTATCAAAATTATCAAATCTTGGGAGTTTTTAACATCAATTAGAAGATCTCGTGATCGGTACCGGTAGCTCGGCAGTCACAGCACCTGATTTGCTATCAGGAGGACGTGGATTCGTATCCTACACGGGCACAGACAATTTTTCATCTAATATTTGATATCGACGTTGAACTAAGAGTGATGTTTCCCTTGATAGTTGAATATAAGTATCGAGAATTTTTTTTTTAGCTAGACTAAAATGATTTGGGTGATTTTTGGTTTGAGACAAAAAAGTCTCTTTGACTTGCTGAGTAGTGCCATATGTCCCGAAAATATCTACATTGTTAAAAACATCTGAAAAGAATTATCGCGGCGGGAATCGAACCCGCAACTCTCTAGATAGTGCGCGTTCGATTCCCGTCGCGTCAGAGATAATTTTTTAGATGTTTTTAATAAATGTTAAAGTCTACTTCTAGAAATAATCTGTGTATTTACTAAGGATATATTTTTAATAATAAACGCTTAAGCCTTATTGACCTCCTCATTAACATTTAAATCATTAGTAACAATTGTAAAAGTTGCCTCTCCTGAATTATAGATGGCGCAAGGTCCGCCACATCTCAGTGAAAGATTTATAGGTCTTATTCTGGAATATTTCAGCGTCTGATGCGTGGTTTAACGATAGAGCGCTCTAGCATGTATCTTAGAAATTTGAGGTCTCGATTCCTGACGAGTTAGCGATAAATTTTTTTTTCCAGATGTTTTTTAATAATTGTTGAAGTCTATTCATCATCATCATCATCATCCTCAAGCAGCCATGGGCTACGGAGGTCCAACCAGACAGTGCAATTTAGTTCTCCAAGCAAGTCTATCCTGAGCTACATCTACTGCATCTGGCCACTGTTCACCAATTCTAACAAGGTCCTGTTTGACATTGTCAGCCCACCGCATCCTAGGTCTCCCCTTCTTTCTGAGGCCTTTAGGCACACTGTTCATAACCCTATTCGCCAATCTATAATTATTCATACGGGCAACATGGCCAAACCAACGGAGTCTCTCTCTGCACAATATGCTGCTTAAAGGAGGTTGCAAACTCCTTTGCCTAACCTCATCATTAGTTACAAAGTTGAACCACCTAATGCCCAAGATACTGCGTAAGCATCTGGAATCAAAAGCATCTAGTTTCCTGTTATCTTGTTTACAAGGTGTCCAAGTTTCACCACCATAACTAACCCTAGAAAGAACCAAACTATTATACAGTCTAATTTTAGTCTTTAGGTGTATACGCCTATTTCTCTACACTCTCCATAGATTCTTAAAAGTCCCGGCAGCAATCCCTATTCGTCTGTTAATCTCATGCCGCACATCACCATTATCTGTTACATAGATCCCAAGATAATTAAACTGTGACACCTGCTCAAGACTGCAACCATTCAGATTAACCGAATCACAGCCTGCCTTACCAATTTTCATCACTTTAGTTTTCTCTCTGTTTATAACCAAACCTACTCTACTACCAGTCTCATCAACAGCTCGAATGAAAGAGTTCATCTCATCAACATCATTACTACAGGTAATCTGTGTATTTGCTATTGGCGAGGTTATTTATTTGCGATATTAAATAATAGAAATTAAATAATAAACATTGCATTTATTAGTAAATCAGATACATTTTTTGCAATATTGCACTGTCTAAGCCACTTAACTCTTAAGCTTCAGAAAGTTCAGCGAACATATTAAATGCACTAAATATATTTCCTTAAAATTACTTCATATGTTCTGAGCTTTAACACTTGAGAATAAATTTGAAGCGATTAATGGTAATTAAGTCTCATAGCCGGTCAGTTAAAATTTAAAGAAAAAAAACTGTTGACGTTCATAGAAACTGAAAAGGATACACAAAACGTTAAAAGATAAATGGCTGAGAATTTATTTTTCTCTTTGGAAAAACGTTCAGGGAAAAAAGAAACCCGATATAGTTGGCAAGTCCAACAGCTCCAGCCAAGATTATTGCGGAATGTTTTTCAAATTTTTGATTTAGATAAATGGCGCCGGAAACAAGATTTCAGTTTCTGAAAAATGAAATGGCTTAACTTAAAACGACAAGAGTTAAATATTGGTCTTGCGGAGCGACAGGTTTTTGTTGCGCCTTTAGGACAAGATTGGAAAGCAAGACATGGTTTTTTTTTTCGTTGACTTCTCTTTTCATTATTTTCGCCAAAGTCACTACCAGAGCATTAATCTAAATTTCAACTGCATTCTGACATATTTTGTAGTTAGTGCTTTTAGAGCCAGGAACATTTAACTCGAGAACTTTTTTCCCTAGTGGAAATAAAATCTAAACCTCAGAGAGAGAAAAAATATCTGCACCTAAATTCTTTTATTTTATTTTGTGTGATGTGAAGGGCGGAAGTAATGGAAAATGGCAGAAGAAATGAGGTTAAGGAGATTATTTGCTACTCTCCCTGCTACACGTCTGCCACAAACTCTATTCTCCTTTAGAAAATTATTGCGTATAAAATACGTATCTCCTCCCCAAGTAAATATATTCTGCCATAGCATATGATCACAGGGGTAGCAACCTAAGGTTTGTGGGGGGAGGTATATATTCTTCAAAATGAAGAAAACTTTTCCTAGTCAGTAGTCGAACAAATGAAGTTTGTGTTTATTTTAATACTACTAGAAAGAATGTCGGAATTAGTCGTGCGAAAATTGAAATTTTGAAATCGTGAGCTAAAGAGATGAGAAAAGACATTTTTACAAGTAGTTTTGAAAATGAGTTATATTATATGTAAGGACTTGACGTTTCAGCGAAACAGATTTTCTGTTGAAATGCAATGGGTCCCTCTCCACCCACAAACACACAATGGCGTAGTAGAAAAAAATTTGATTTAAACAAGAATTCGAGATCCATCATAGATTGGATTTTCAATGCAACACGGGAAGGCAAGAGGGAAGTCCATGCAAAAAATCTCCGACCGTACGATGATTATTTGCCAAAAAAGTGTTAAATGCAAAATTTTAATCGTTAAACTTTTAAAACGAGATTAAAAAAAGCGATTCGAAGCGATCGCGTGCTCTTTTAGTTAGGGACATGAAGTTTCAACGCAATAGGAGGTGACATAAGGTACATCGATTTAAGAGATTTGGGACAGGGTGGTCAAGCATTTGCGGAATTATTGGAGGTCGAAATCTGTTTAAAAGTGATGAATCTATTTCAGCAGTTTGTGTTTTAATTAACTCTAGCCAACAATGAGTCATGGGCGACAGCTGGAGAGCTGACAGGAGTTAGATCATCACGCAGTGGAACGTTTATATAAGATTACGGCTGATTTCAGTTTAAAAGATATTCTTCGATGGCCTTGATATAAGGCTGATATTCCCTCTCACAACAGTTCACTATGTAACTTCTCTACTGGAGCGGGGGTGGCTCAGTAGGTAGTGCGTCAGGCTCGTAATCTACAGTTCCCAAGTTCGAGTCCCAGCTGGATCAGCGTTAAGATTTATCTCCGCAAAAACTCCCTGCCCACAGTCAGTAGGGGACAGCTATGGGCTTGGAAAGACCGCCGTCCGTCGGATGGGACGTTAAGCCGTGTGCGGGAGAGTCATACCCTATGCACGTTAAAGAACACACTGGATGGCCTTGACGGGAGGTTACCATCTGTTTCCTAACAGCTGTTACAGTGGGTCCCCTCTCCCAACCCTCTCTGAGTCTTCGAAGTCTTTGTGACCTGCCCATTGTGTGCAATAATAAATGCCGCTCAGAGGTAAAACCACTTCTCCACTCTTATAATCAGTCGTGATGTCGCTCTGGGATAAAACAACCAACTTATCACTTCATAAATTTTTTATGCAACGAATAGATTAGCCTATTTACACGTGTAATCTTTCACCTTTTCAGGAAAAATTTAGTTTTTTTTAAAGGGGAGAATTATACGATAAGATTTATTGTCATCGATGAAGCGGGAAAAAAATCAAATTAGTTCTTCGTAGATGCGAAAATTACGGAAATAAATGCGACATAAGAAAAATCAATAGCTAATTAAAACTCGCTAATTGCTTCGTAGAGTGATCATTCACACTGCATTTATAATTTAATCTTTCCGTTCCGTATTCTATGTGCGCAAATGTTTAAAAATTATATTATTCTATATGGGTGTGTATAGCAAATATTATTTAAACATCACTGATATCATGGTTTTTACAAAATGGAAATGAAAACCATGTCTTAGATCACACTTTAAAGCTAAATTCTTCTTTAACTCACGTATAGGAACATTTTATTAATATATTCTACACTATGAAACAATGTCATGATTTATTTTAATATTCATTACACTCAGGTACGTACATTTAATATCGGGTTAACACGATTTCACATGAATGCTGATGTTGATATAAACAAATGTAAATGGAAAAGATATATCTCTACCAATATTTCCTTGTTTAGTTTAATGAAGGTTAAAAAATAGCGAAATATTGGCCTAAGAGAAAGAAAAAAAAGGATAATGGATTCGTAAATAACTAAAATTAACGTATATGTTGAAGAAATTTCTCGATGTTTTTGTGCAACTGTCAAAGTAGTTATCACTCTTAATTTAACGTCGATATCAATTTTAGAGGAAAAATTGTCTTGAGCCGGAAGAGATAGGAACCCATGATCGCTTGTTAATGATCGCTGATGAGGTGCAAAGGCATTTTAGCATATTGGCACTGAAACAGTTTTATTCGACGAGAACGACTCCAACTGACAGATAAGTTTTAAAACAGCAAGGGATTTGTAGAACATAGTTTTCTTCCACACGGGGATCAGCACCCTACGCACATCGTTAAAGAACAAGCTGGACAGCCTTGACGGCAGACTTCCATCTGTCTCCTAACGTCTGTTCAGTGAGTCCTCTTTCTCAAACTTCTCTGAGCCTTTAGGGACCTCATGACCTGCCATTTAGCCTCTTGTGTGCGAAAAAGTGCCTTTGGAGTGAAACAATCAAACTCAACCATAAGGAACACTTCAAAGAGAGGATGAAGCGTGCCTTATTACCTCTTAGACGAATTCTTTAAATGTGGTACAAAGACGAATTGATGATGATTCATAGCCATCAACTTCATTCGGAAAACAAAGTCAGTGAATAATTGCTTTATTTTTCATCCAAATGCTTTTAATAACATTATTTGCGTCATAAAAAAATAAATAGAAATGCATTCATTCTTCTCTTTATTCATTGTTTCATTGTTTTCACTTCAGGGAAAAAAATCGAAAATCATTAGAAATAAGATGATTTAATTATATAAATACGAAACGTGATTTAGCCCAATGTTCAGGAATGCAAACTCCGTTTATTTTTTATTGCTATCGAGGAAAAATATAATTAAAACGACTTTTCTCCTAATCCAACTCTGTCGTAAGTCTGGGAATACCTGTACTTAATTTCACCTAACATTTCACATAAACGTATCATATGACACAAACCAGTCTCTCCTGGCATCACTGCGCAAAGAAATATATGCTATTTATTATATTTTGAAGCCTCGTTCTTAAATATGTACATGTTACAAGCGTGGAAAAATAAGCACAGTACCAGAAATGTATTTTGCTTGCAGATACGTTGCATTATGTACTAGATAACGAAAAATTTAGATATATTTCGTTTCATCTCTTGTGCAAAGCACAGAAGCACCAGAGTTAAATTCCTATATATAATAGGGATTAATATCGATAAAAAACATTCGAATGAATTTAACTACAAAAGTAATTTTCAGTCGGCGAGTGGATGGAAATACTCCTATATACTGCATATAGTTATTATTTCTATTGCTTTGTAGGTCAACTAAATAACAGCCCTTCTCCAAGTTCAAACGGTTTGTTATTTTTGGCGAGATCTCCTTTTGATTCCAGATCATTTCAGGTGGATTTAACTGGAAATAATATGGAAGCAAATGCAGAGGACTATCTCCAACTTCAGGCATTCATTTATCTATAACATAATTGTCGTAGCCGTCTTTTACTTTTACAACTTTAGCACTTTTTTAAAACTTTAAACTTTAGCATGTCATTAATGTACTCAAAGTTCTTGTTCAGTTAAAGTACTTTCATGTTTGCGAGTGAATATTTTAAATATTCTCTCATTTAATAATCGTAATTTAATTCGAGTTATGTGATAGAATGAAACTGTGTTCAAATTTGGAAGCACATGCGTGAAAAAGGAATTCATGAGCTTTTCCTTAAAATTTCAAAACAAATGGATCATAGTTTTTATCTATTTTCCTTTATTTTTGCTCGTTATTTGTTTGTCGGTTTGTGTGTTCGCCAAAATGGTTACTCTATCTTATCTTCCTAACAAGGTTATGTAACGAATTATGAGTCAAATGACAGCTTGCAAAGTGGGAAGTAGCATAGGCTATCTCTAGTTATGACCTCCCTCCTTCCCCATAAAGGGGGAAGAAAAATTTCACGGGGCAAAATCTCAAACAGTTATATCTCAAATAAAAGACTATGATATGGACAACGACATGGGTACCCTTAAGGCAGTGGTTCTTTTATGAAGGACAGTTAACCTTTATTTAAGGCTTTTTATGCTTCACGTACCCGCTGGAAATGTGTATATAACTGGCGTACCCTTGTATAGATAGATAAAACTATAGTTATAGTATAACAATGGTTATTTTTACTTAGTTACTAGACCTAGCGACTTTTTGAGCTCTCACGGCGAACCTCAAAAAATTTTTACCTCGTACCCCACGTTGAGAACCCCTGCATTAAGGTATGCCCTCTTTCTACCCACCCCCAAATCTTACCCTCAAAGAGAGAAGGAAATTTAATATGGTTCGATCCTAAATCGTCATAGATCAAGTAGAAGCTTAAGATTAAGACAAGAAGAAGAATTTAGGGGATATAACATTTTAGTTCTCCCAAGCAAACGAAAAATAGGCATTTTTAGTGACAATTTTCCTTGTCATTATAGAATAAACAATATATAAATAAATTATCCTTCAAGCAGTTGCTTGTCATAGAGGTCTGACAGGAGCATGTCAGCTTAATACGCCATAGAGAAAAATCTGTGAGAAAAGCGAGATTCCAGTAGAAAGATAACAACAAACATCGATGCCTCATCCGGGACTCGAACCCAGGTCCCTTTGATTAGTAGCCAAGCGCCATAACTACTCGGCCGCCGCGACTACGTAACTTAAAATAAAATATGCCATCTTTCTTTATGTGCCCTAAAAATGAAAAACAAAAACATGCAAATGATGAGCTTAGTCAATCCACAGTAACTTCAAAAGATGATAAGGAACCAAATTGATATTTCTTACTAATTTTGGAAACAAAATTACAGGCCTCATACCTTTCTTTGAAATTAATATGATTTCAATAAGTGATTTCGAAATTGTCATAGTTTACCTTCATTTTTGACTTTAAGAATACGTTTAAAACGCATGGAATTTTTTTACTAATTTATAATATATTTTTAGCAGCAATTCGTTGCTTACCTGTAGTACGAAATATCCGACTTGAACAGAACTTTCAGAAACTTCCCTCATAACACTTCTTTTAATGGAGTTCATTCACGATAAAAAAAAAATTATTACTTATAAGAAGCTTCCCTGATTACATCATCGAAAATGAACACGCGCTCGTTGATGTCGTACCATCTTCTTCGAAACTTGCTTAGTTTCGTATTTGACGTTTAAATTTACAAACAACCCGATTATTATTATTATTAAATGCTTTATAAAATTGAAATTAATCATTTATGTACCACAATAAATTAGATAAAAACATTTTTTCTGGACAATGTTTTATTGAAATCAATATTTCAGAGATATCTAGGCATTTTTACGCGTATATTTGTACTTAATAATTAGCAATAAGATCTTCAGCCAATAAGCAAAGAGCTGATTATTTACATTAGATCTCACCTCAGGTGAAACATAGTATAGACTGAAATACATGGTTGGGTTTTGTTTTATCTCTGAGAGGTACTTTTTTGTACACAATGGATAAATGACCAGATCACAAAGACCCCAAAGCTCACAGAAAGTTGGGGAAAGGGAATCAACTGAATGGCCAGATCACTAGGTCCCCAAAGGCTCACAGAACTTTGGTGAAAGGGAATCCACTGTGAACAACTGATAGGAGATAGACTGAAGTCTCCTTTCAAAGCCATTAAGTGTACTCCTTAATGTACACAGGGTATGACGGTCACGCACTCACGGCCACGACTGTACGTCCAATACGACGGACGGTGGCCATTCCAAGCCCATTGATGCCCACTTTCTGACCGAGATAGGTTGGGAGAGTTTAGCGGAGATAAATATCAAAGTTGACCCAAGTGAGTCTCGGACCTGGGAACTACAGATTGCGAGCCTGGCACGCTACCGACTGACCAACCTCTGCTCTAAACTAATAATAGTTAAGCATCAGAAGAATACAAGAGAAACATTGTCTTTTGAAAAGACAATGACAATGTTTCTCTTTCATTTTCGAATAAGTTCCTAACAAATTCAATCATGTAAAACTAATGATCATCAGAATCACATTATCTCTTTATTTCAGTGAGATCAATCTCACCGACTCTCATACCTTTTGAAACTGTCATAACAACTCCAAGCTATATTTTTCAGATCACGGAATGCTTACATTACTTCTATTTCCCAATTGCATAGTTACATATTTCATTCGTTTCATGTTTGAAAACTGCAGAGGAACACCCTTAGAAACCGAACAAACAATAAGAGCAACACGATACAAACCGCAAAGTTTTGGTGTAACGAATGACCTAAACATTGCCACGTAAGTCTCTCCGCCATGTATCACTGTACTTGATGCATATTTGTGACACAAACTTCTACGATAAAGATTCGGCATGAAAAAAAAAAGGGAAAAGTAAAATGCAGAGATCCTATTTCGCGTGATTCCATCATCTATCATCTTTTATCCGTTGGGAATAAGAGACTTTATCTGCTGTTTCTTCTTCTTTTCCCTCTTCTCTTTTCTCTTCCGCTATCTTTGACATTCTGCGTAACCTCATCTTGGAGAATTAAGTTTCTGAGTTGTCGAGTTAACTGCTTCCATTCCCGGATTCCTTCATAGCGATAACACATTCGTTATTAAATAATGAATTGCAATAGTCTTCGTGAAGTACACTGCATGGTGTTCTTGACAAAATTTTATTTTCGAAGTTGCTCCTCTCTCTGACGCAGAGGGAAAATGTTCTCCACTCGAGAGCTCTTCTGGCAGCAACAACCTGTCGTAGAAAGATTAATATTCATGTGAAGGGAAAAAGATCCAAGAGTATATGAATAAACATGGCCGAAGGAGGCTGATTTAATTACAACAAAGGAAAATTATGTAGAAAGAAATGCGAAGAAAACGAAAAAAAGAAAAACTGTTTATTAAGTTGACTATAAACTTCAAGATGAGATCTCACTTTGTATTTGTGCACGTTATCTACATACCAATAAGAGTGTGACTGTTTTAAGAAACTTAACCGTATCTTTTGCTGTTTACTTTCGAGTTTGTAACAAGATAAAGAGTATTTAGTGAACAATTTCTTAAGGCTAGTGTAGATAATTTAATAGAATTCAAGTTGAATAAGCTAAAAACATTACCAGGGAGATAAATGTAAAGTTTTAGCTTCTTGATGTCCAACGTTGATGATGAATAAACAAAAGATATAAATATGCATATAGTCTATTAGAAAGATTTTTCTCTCTAATGATATAGATAACTTGGTTCATTTATTCTGTTCATTAAATGCATTTTTCACTTCTTCTCCCACTCTCCATACAATAGAATTTGAGAAGGTTCCAGACAACTGAATAGTTTGATCCCTTGTTCCCATTATTCTTGCTTTGGTAGAACAAAATGGTAAACTACACTAGTAAAATTTTCTACAGTTTCGACATCATTTTATTGCTTCTATACAGCACAGTGGAACCGAAATTTCTCGAGGAAAGATTTCCAATGATGTCCGAGAGAAAAAAATGAAAACTTCTTCGGTTTTGTAAAAAAATAATTTTTAAGTGCTCTAGTAATATTCAATAAGCACGGAAAGATAGGTTTATCCACTAAAGACTGAGCACTTCTCCTCGCCTTTTGACATTAATTTTTGTCGCAGAATTAACGTCAGTAACAACGGTGTGTTCTTGTATCGCTCAAATCAAATTTACGAATCATGAAGAAGCTTGTAAAGGTTCATTGATGTCATGCGGTAACGGAAAAGTTTTAAATTAGCCTGTAAGTTTTGTTCCTTAAAACATTAGATATAACTGATAATATCAAGCCCTGTTCTATAAAAACGAGAGGGGGAAGGAACTGACGCAATCGAGCGAGAAAAAAAATAAGAGCGGAAAATTTAAGAGGTTAGTTCCCTCCGTTTTATATGGGGTGGGGGTGGCTCAGTCGGTAGCGCGCCAGGCTCGTAATCTGCAGTTCCCAGGTTCTAGTCCCAGCTGGGTCAGCGTTGAGATTTATCTCCGCAAAATTCCTCGCTCTGCCCACGGTTAGTAGGGGACACCGATGGGCTTGGAAAGGCCGCCGTCCGTCGGATGGGACGTTAAGTCGTGGCCCCGTGTGCGGAGAGCCATACCCTGTGAACGTTAAAGAACACGCTGGATGGCTTTGATGGGAGGCTACCATCTGTCTCCCAACTGCTGTTCCAGTGGGTCCCCTCCCCCAACCTTCTCTGAGCCTTCGGGGTCCTTGTGACCTGGCCATTTAGCCAATGGTGTGCAAAAAAGTGCCGCTCAGAGGTAAAACAACTCACCAACCCTCCGTTTTATAGGTCGTTAAAGAATTGTTTGAGAAATGCGTGAAATATGCACAAGTATAACAATTTTTCCCTTATTAGCATTCGTAAAAAGGTGAGGGGGATGTCATCCTTTCTCGTTCCCCCTGACTGAAATAATAGTAGTTGAATATTCTAGTCATAGACCGTTTCATATTCAAGCTGAACAACTCAGCATGATATTGCTTCAAGTCATAATCGCTTCTTGGTATAACAATGTGGCAACTTACAAGAAACGAAAATTCATACTCCCGCTGAGTAGATTTTTTGACGTATTTATTCATGTATTAAGGAAGATATCACTCTGAATTTAACGTCGATCAATTTTAGAGGAAACATTGACTTGAGTCGGATGGGATACTACGAACCCATGACGTCCTGATAACATGTCAGGTGCTCTAAAACACTGAGCTACGGGTTGCCGATCAAGACCTCATCTAATTGATGCAATGAACTTTCTATCCACAGTACACAATTCTACATGTCTCATGAAGGTATTGTCCCAGCTGCTCTCAGACTCAAGAAATAAGTTATCGTTAAGTTAATCGTTAGGGAACATTGTTAATGTAAAATGAAATCCCCATAGAGGGAGAAGAAATATTCCCACTAGACAGCTAGAAGGGATTACAGATCACAAGATCCCGGTTTACGGTTTAAGGTAGGATTTATTGTTAAGATTAGAAACTGACTGTAAATATAATTATGCAATGAATCTAATTTAAAACAGCTCAATATCTCTCCAGATATTATACACCTCCTTTAATTCAGAATATTTTTAAATTGCCCAGTGAAGATCGAAGGTTCTCTCTGCATCCTATAGATGGCAGGATTTCAAGGCCCCCTTGTGCCAAACCCTTGTGCTCCCTGCATCCTATAGATGGCAGGATTTCAAGGCCCCCTTGTGTCTTCTTTGCCACAAAGCAAGATAATGCAGAAGAAAGCTGAAAATTTCTATTCTTGCACAATCGGCCTTCTTAACGGAGTAAATTTTCATTCATCCAGCTGAAACGATCACGCTCCCAGTCTCAACCATAGCAGTGAGATTTCGACTCTACTTCTAAAGTGCTTGCGGGAAAAAGCACTCATTGAAAATTGTTTAAAATATAATCCTAATCTTGACTCTGGAAACAGGTTTCATTTAGTATGAAAATAAATCGGTGTAATGTGTCATCCCGTGGCCGAGTATTTAGCGTGCTTGGCTACTGATCTATGGGACCTGAGTTCGAGCCCCAGGCATGGATGTTTATCTAGATGTTTATGTTGTTTTTCTACTGAGGTCGTGTCATCTTCAAAGACTTTCTATTATGGCGTATAAACTGACAGGCTCCTGTCATACCTCTGTGGCAAGCAACTGCTTGAAGGGGAAAATTTTTATAATGTTCGAAAATGAAAATATACCTTTTCCAATTAAGAGCGAGGTTTGGCTCATTCGGTAGCACTGCAGGGTTTATAACCTGATGTTCCTAAGTTCGACCTAGCGGTCCTGCTTTGAGATATTTCCCTTAATATTGATTTGCTCTAGATTAGAAAGGGAACACATATGAGCTTAGAAATCTGTTCGATCGGTTGCTGTTGGGTTGCTTTACCTCTGAGTTGCACGTTTTTGCACACAATGGGCTAAATGACAAGGTTACAAGGACCTCAAAGGCTCAGAGAAATTTGAGGGAAGAAGATCTACTGAATAGCTGTTAGGATACAGACGGAAGCATCCCGTCAAGGCATTCCAGCGTGTTCTTTAAATGTGCGCAGGGTATTGCTCTCTTGCACACTGTACAAAGATTTATGTTCCCATCCGACGGATGACTATCTTTCCAAGCAATCCGTCGCATGCGACGTTAAGCAGTGGTCCTGTTACAAAAGAGCATATCCTGTGCTGATTAAAGAAGACACTAGATGACCTTGACGAAGCTCAGAGTTAAGCCATTGTGGCAAATCATGCGTCACTCAGAGGTAATATGATCCAACCCTAAGAAATGTTATCCAAAGTAAACTGAACCTAAAAAAAAGTTTTCTTTTAGTGTAATTATTACTTGAATCTTCGTAAAAATAACTGTTTATTTTTAAATGTTCCTTGAATCTTCCTTTATTCAGATAAAATAATGATTTACTATCAGCAGCACTGCTATCCTGTTATCTATTCCGGTTTACATGTTCTGGTACGAACAATATTCTAGATTCGAGGAGAAAATTATCAAAAATCGTTAGTCGATCTGCTATTTTTCCAGTGACATGTGTTCATCAAAAATTCATTGAAGTTCGAATTGAATTTAAATCTCCATTCAAACAAATACGAAACTCTCATTTATAATCGATCAAAACCAAGTGCACATTTTGGCAAAAGAATTAAACAAGATCTTCCATTAAGATTCCTAATTTCCTCATGATCATAACTCTCTAGGCAACCTCCCTTTTTCTTCTTCTGCATATAACGTACGATAAGACGCATCAGTCTTAACTTTGCATGTTCATCTATTAGGCTTCCCCCCTTTTCAGCTTCAGAAGAGAATTAATCAGAAGCCCAGATGAAGAGCAAAAGCAGCCAGAAGACTTCGCTCCTGCTTAATAAAGACAAGCAAAGTTGCAGTTGACAAAGTGCAGTATCCTCCCCCAGCGCCCAGCAGAGAGGCTGCGGCAGTTATCTGACATGCTTCACTGGCAAAACGCCTTTAATCAGGGCATAATTAATATTTAATATTCACTTGCGACGGGTTTATGATGCGAAGAGGCTACAGGGAAGCGAGGGGATGCAATTTGACGCCGAATTATTCGCAACATTTAAGTTTTATTGCCTGTTCTATCGACTTATAGTGACTAAGGAGATACAAAATGCGGCAATTAAACATGAAGGGGGACACAAACAATACATAAGGTTGACCGGAAGTGATTACGACAATAAATATAGTTTCTCACGTAATTAACTTTCTATGTGCACGAGGGTCACTACTTTTTCGCTTGTCTGTGTTTCATCTTATAAATAGATTGCTAACATTGATTGCTACATTCATTATATTGGCGCAAGTAATACATATTCTTATGCCGATAAAATCTTTGTGTACCTCATTTTATTTCGTTGTAATTAAATTGTTATTTCAAGAAAAGAACTGTAAACAATTGAATATTATTATCTCTACCTTGTCGTTTCAGATACATATCACAAAATGCATTTACATACAGTTTTAATTTGAAGACTACTGCTTGGTGTGGAAGCTATTCTTTCAAAATTTCCAATTCATTTCATAATGAAAGGTTAATTACAATCGTTATTGGATCATATCTACTTTCTCAAATGGGGTTAATCTACATATCCTTTCCATATTTGTATGGGTTGGGTTGTGTTACCTCTGAGACGCCCTTTTTTACGCATAATGAGCTAAATGGCCAGCTTCAGTAATCCATTATCTATGTAGTAATCCATAATCCATTATCTCATTCATCTAGTGTCTTCTTTAATCAGCACAGGATATGCTCTTTTGTAACAGGACCACTACTTAACGTCGCATGCGACGTATTGCTTGGAAAGATAGCCGTCCGTCGGATGGGAACATAAATCTTTGTACAGTGTGCAATCAAGGTCAGAGATGGCTGAGGAAGGGGGAAGTTGTTAGGAAGCAGATATGACGCTGTCGTCACGACCATTCAGCTTGTTGCTTAACGTGCACAAAGTATGGTTCTCCTGCACACGAGTCCACTGTAGTACATTCCATCCGACGGACGGTACCTTTCCAAGCCCATCGGTGTTCCCTTTCGAATCAGGGACAAGCTGGGACTTTAGCGGATATAAATCTCAACGCTGGCACAGGTGGAACTTCAGCCTGTGTTGGGTTGTTTTACCTCTGAGCGGCACTTTTTTGCACACAATGGGCTAAATGGCCAGGTCGCATGGACCCCGAAGGCTCAGAGAAGGTTGAGGGTAGGGGACCCACTGAAACAGCTGTTGGAAGAGAGATGGTAACCTCCCGTCAAGGCCATCCAGTGTGTTTTTTAACGTGCACAGGGTATGGCTCTCCCGCACATGGGGTCACGGCTTATAACGTCCCACCCGACGGACGGTGGCCTTTCCAAGCCCATCGGTGTCCCATTTCTAATCAAGGACAGTGTGGGACTTTAGCGGACTTAAATCTCAACGCTGGCGCAGTGGAACTTGAACCTGGGAACTACGGATTGCAAGCCTGTCGCGCTACTAACTAATCCAATCCCCGATCCCCTCCTCTCCATTTTTGTATGGTTTTACGTAAGTAAATGTAGCTATTAAAACCATTTACTTTAACAAATACGCATTCAAGAACGTTCTATTAATGCAATTAATTTGGTCTAATACATTTTCAAGGATGAAATTGTTGTTTTGCTTTTAAATTTTGTATTTAGTGGATTTCACTGGACCTTAATTTATTACAGGATTCTAATCATGACAAAAATCAAATTCAGTTTTGAAACTTACGGAGACTTTAATTTTCAAATATAAGGTGAAAGAAATCGTTTTTTTTTTTCAAACTAAGTAATATATTTCATTAAAGAACTAACTTCTACAAGAACACCCAGTTAATTTAAACCATCATGACGGAGAAAAAAAACTGTTCCTTTAAAATAAGATATTAACGTTGAAGATCTTTAAAAAATTATAATATCTATATTAGTCCATTAAGTCCTATAGAAGCAGACGAACCTGTTTACCGTTGATGAACCAAGCTAGAACAGGTGCAGGCTTGGAGGGACCGGATGAACACGTGACATTTACTTCGTCCCCTATCTGGTAATGATCTTGTACGCCACCAATCGCTGGGTCTTCTTCGGGGAGCACTTCGCATCACACATGTAAAAGAAGTATTGTATCACAAAACAAAAAACTGTTTCAATAATATGCAACTTATAGTGAGAAAGCAGAGAAAAATATAATTTTTCCTGGCTGATATCAGTATGTGAGAGATTTAATCTACATCACCAAAATATTTACTTCGAGAATAATTAGCAATTTTGGTAATTGCATTATATAACTGAAATTACAAAAATACTTACACCGAAGAGCCAAAACTTTATCACCAGTGCGTCTTTATGCAAATCGAAGCAACTTCAGGTAAACGATAGCGTGTTTGAAGGCCATGAAACGGTGTAAATAACATCTGATACTGAGCTCTGTTAATAAGTGTTATTCTTGTTCTTCAGATGGGAAAGGCAGCGGACTTAAGTGAGTTTGACAAAGGCTAAATTCTAATGGCCAGACGACTGGGTCAGAGCATTTCTGAGACGGCAAGGCTTGTGGGGCGCTCACGATTAGCCATGGTTAGTACCTTCAAAAAGTGGTCCGTGCAGGGAAAAACCACGAATCGCCTGCCGACCACCGCTCATCAATGCTAAAGTTGAGCGAAGCCTGTCCCGTATGGTACGAGCCAACAGAAGGGATATTGTGGCGCAACTCGCCCGTAATTTCAATGCTGGTGACGGGAGTAATGTGTCAAAACACACAGCATATCGAACCCTACTGAAAACCGAGCTGTGTAGCCGCAGACCACTCCGAGTGGCCATACTAACCTCGGTTTACCATCGAAAGCACCTACAATGGGCATGCGAGCATCAAAACTGGACTTTGAATGATTTGAAGAAGGTCATCTGGTCCAATGAATCCGATTTCCGTTCCTTGCACCATGTGGACGGCCGGGTACGTGTGCATCGTTTACCTGGGGAAGTGTTGGCACCAGAAGGCACCGTGGGATGAAAACAAGCCGATGGAGGAAGTGTAATGCTTTGGGTAATGTTCTGCTGGGAAACCCTGCGTCCAGTCATTCATGTGCAGGAAAATATGATATCTACCACCTACCTAAACATCATTGCAGACAAGGTACATCCTTCCATGACAACGGTATACCAGTCTAGTAATGCCTTCTTTCAGCAGGGTAATGTGTCATGCCACACTGTCCGGATTGTTAGAGAATGGTTCGTGGAACATGAGGAAGACTTCCAGGTATTGCCCTGGCCTCCACATTTCCCAGACATCAATCCAATGGAACATCTGTGGTTTGTGTTCGAATAACATATCCGATCGTCAGCGGCTGAACCACGTAATTTACAAGAATTAAAGGATCTGCTGGTAACGTGTTGGTACCAAATACCACAAGGCACCTTTAGAAATCTTGCAACGTCCATGCCTCGCTGGATAAGAGCTGTTTCGGGGACACGTGGAGGACCAACATCATATTAGGCAGGTGGTCATAATGTTTTGGCTCTTCGGTGTATTTCCTTAGTGTGAAGTTACCTGTTCTTTGCCACATGCTACTTTCAGAGGCTAGTTGCATAATACAATATTCTGCAACTTATTGCATACGATAGTGTTCCACAACCTATTGCATATGACAGTGTTCTGCAACCTATTGTACACGACAGTGTTCAGAAACTGTTTATAAGATAGTGTTCAGAAACCATTTGAATAAGGCAATATCAACAACCAATCGCATGACAGTGCTGCAACCTGTTACATAACTCACTATTCAAAAATCGATTTGTATAAGTCAATGTTCTGCAATTTGTTGCAAAGGCAACATTCAGCACAATTTGTATAAGGCAGTAGTCCGAAAATCATTCGTACAGAGTGTCCAAAAAGTCCCTTTACTCAATATTTGAAAATGTTTTTTCACTTTATTATACAAGTTGTGCCGTCATGTTTTACTCTGAGAGTGTCGGCAAACCGACAAACCACGTCCAGTGAAAAAACGTTATTCACAAAAATATGTACGTGGATCCGTACATAACGTTATCAAACGTTTGAAATTACGTTCATGCCGAGTAAAAGTGATTCAGAAGCGCCTTCATTATTGACAGTTGTTTCATAAATTCATTTACAACAATGTGTCTATTCTGGATAAGACTTTCTTCACAAATGAAGCATGTTTCCACCTAAATGGATACATCAACCCCCACGAATTTGGGTTGCGGAAAATCCCATTGCACATTAGGTCTCCTGAAATAACCCCCACACGATTAATGGCCTGAAGCAGTCATTTCCGCTGTGATACTTGTCACGGAATATGTGCAAGCGTTTGAACCTGTGCCTGCAAGAGAGCGGTGGACATTTCCAACACATTTGTGACACGCTCAGTATTCCGCAACATACGTAGAAGATATACTGTACATGTACTATTTAGATACATAACTGTAACCTCTTTCATGTTATAAATTCCCAAACCTTAAGTAAAGGGACTTTTTGGACATTGTATAAACCAGCATTCAAAACTATGTAGTTTTTTAAGGCAGTGTTCAACAACAGTTGTATAGGGCACCGTTTCGTAATATGTTGCATATAGCTGTGTTTTGCAACTAATTGGATAATGAAGTATTCAGACACCAACTATGCTAGACAGCTGATATCTGAGCACTTCATTTTGGAATTGGTTTTAATGTAAGGTAATTATGCCGTTGTATGTAACATTAGGTAAAACAAACCAACCTTTCAGAATTTTGAAGGAATACTGTCTTATAGCACTAGTAAACAAGATAGTGATAACCAGTTCTACAAACCAATTTTCGGCGAAATTCCTAAGGATGGGTTGTTCACTTCTAAACGGCACATTTTATGTATTCAGTGGGTTGAACATCCAAGTCACAAGGATACCAAAGACTCAGAGGAGATTGGATTGGATTGTTTTACCTCCGAGCGGCAGTTTTTTGCACACCATGGGCTAAATGGCCAAGCCACAAGGACCCCGAATGCTCAGAGAAGGTTGGGGGAGGGGACCCACTGGAACAGCTGTTGGGAGACAGATGGTACCCTCCCGTCAAGGCCATCCAGCGTGTTCTTTAACGTGCACAGAGTATGGCTCTCTCGCACACGGAGCCACGGCTTAACGTCCCATACGACGGAAGGCGGCCTTTTCAAGCCCATCGGTGTCCCCTACTGACCGTGAGCAGGGCGGGGAAATTTTGCGGAGATAAATCTCAACGCTGACCCAGCTGGGACTCGAACCTGGGAACTACAGATTACGAGCCTGGCGCGCTACCGACTGAGAGAAGATTGGGGAAGTTGGCTTAAAGGTTGAAAAGGTAAATGGAAGCCTCCTATCAAGGCTATCCAGCATGTTCTCACAAAACCATCCAGTATGTCTTTTAACGTGCACATGATACGGTTCTCCTGTAACTGAGTCACTACTTGAAGTCCCATCCGACGAACGGCTATTTTCACAAATTCATCGTGTTCACTTTCTCATCAACATCAGGATGAAGTCTAGCGAAGCTAAACAAGTGTCCTGTGGGTTTAATAAGGTTGCAAGAAAAAACAAGATGATTCCCTTTTGCCGGAGCACATGGATAAATTCCGATATCAAGTTAAGAACTAGCACGCTATTAGCTGCACTAACTACAAAAGTCTTACTTCCCTAAAGGTAAGTATCTGATAAAATGCAACAGAAACTAAAGCATACAAATAAGAGAAAAAAAAAGACAAAATCAGTTCGTCAGGGTTTTCCATTTCAAAATGCTTTCACGAAATTTATTTCCAGAAGTAGCCAGGAAAACAAGATCTTTTAAAATGAATGTATTTAAACTAACCATTTCCATTTTCAATCTTTACATTGATCACTTAGTGTAAAGAAATATTCATGATGTATAAAGTGTCTTCTGTGAGAGTAGATCATGAAGAGAGAGAATCAGCAAATTCGATGCTCTTGAGAGTTCTTATCCCCAAGATGCTGTAATGCAGTGTATTCCCTAGCAACAGCTGCGTTTAAAACAACGCTACGTCTCTTTAGATTTGATGATAGTTTAGAGTAAACACTAAAGCACAAAATCGCATTCCTGCCAACATTAGCGTTGCTTTATTCCTAGAAAAACACAATAATAAAACACACGAGTTGAAAGTACTATTCGCTTCTTTCAACGTCTCAAGTTTTGCAAATCGCTCTGTGATGTGAAGTAATCTAAAACGCGAAGCTTAGAAAAAGCTTTTATTCAGCTTAAAGAGCTGAATAAAAGGTTAACCCAATACAAAGAGATTCACAATTAAACTTCCTGACAAACTGAAGAATTGTTCTCTTGGGAGATATCAGCAGTTTGGGAAATTTTATGGGAGCAAGGCAATGGGGCTGAACACGAAGTTTCCCTGGGACCTTTAAACGCAAGAAAAATGGCCCAGAAACAGATAAAATGTAACACTCACTGTTAGTTTTAAACTACCAGTGAGATGGTTGTTTATTGCATCGCTAAGGCTAAATGCTGCTACTATATATTCGAGCTATTTTTTTTCTGCAGCAGTTTAGATGCTTTTAATGTTCGGATCAGTGTTTTACAAAGTAAGCGTTACGATTCCTGTAAGGTTGGACTGCTCCATTTCTAGGAGGTACTTACCACTTATCTCGAAATATTGGCCCAAATAATTTCGCAATGACCTGAAGAATTCGTTTCTTATACATACACTGAGATGCCAGTTTATTAGGTACACCACCTCCCATTATATAAGGGGTTCATTCAACACGTAATACGTCAGATGACAGCAGTGAGCTGTATAAATCAGGCAGACCAACTCTTCGAGCATCAGTTAGAGTTGGACTGAGCATCAGAATGGGCAAAACGAGCGACCTTAGGGACTTTGAACGTGGCATTATAGTTGATGCTAGGAGTGCCAGTTCTAGCATCTTCTAACCGACCATCCTCCTGAGCTTTTAGCACACAACCGTTTCAAGGTTTACCGAAATTGGTGCGAAAAAATTACCAGTGGTCTGCGATCCTGTGGACGAAAACAGCTTGTGGATCAGAGGGGTCAAAGGAGACTGGAGAGAATCGTACAAGCGAACAGACGGGCCACAACCTGGCAAATCACAGCAGAATAAAATATTGATGTGCATTAGATCATCTCTGAATGCATCCCATATCGGATCTTGTTTCGAATGAACTACAACAGCCGCCAACCATGTTGAGTGCTGATGTTATCAGCGAAGAACATGAAAGCGCGTTTCCAGTGGCGCAGGAGCATCGACACTGGACAGTTGAGGACTGGGCAAACGTAGCCTGGTCAGAAGAATCAAGGTTCCTTTTACATCATGCTGATGTAAGGACCTGAATTTGATGCAAGCAACATGAGGCCATGGAGCGTCCTCTCTAGTGTTTTATAGTTTCAACAGTACAGTCCTGTGGTGGCTGTGTGATGGTGTGGGGAATGTTTACGTGGCACACACTATGCTTCCTGATACCCATCGAAGGGCATCTGAATGTCATCTGAATGTCATCATGTATTTGAACACGGTTACTGACCAAGTTCATTCCTTCATGACATTTTTATTATAACAACATATATATATATAATAATAAAATAATTTGGGCTACCTTGAAAATCAGGACTCCCGCCATAGTTATGCCGATTGCTTATCAGCCTCTGCTGATACTTCACGGGAATTGTCTAAGTCAATAGTAGGACGCCGATCTCGTAATCTGCAGTTCCGAATTTTGATTCCTAATTACTTCAGTGTTGAGATTTGTGTCGCTAACCTCGCTAACAGATTTATTCTCTAGCCTCCACCCTGCCCTCAGTGCGAAAAAAGACACCGAATAGACCGGAAAAGCATCCGTCCATCATGTGGAATGAAAAAATCATGAAAAGCTCCGTGTGCAGGAGAGGTATATTCCGTATAAGTTAAAGAACAAGCTGGATGGCCTGGACGGGAGGCTTCCATCTATCTCCTAACAGCCGCCCAGTGGATCCCCCTTCCACCTCTTTCTCTGAGCCATTGGGTCCTTGTGACCTGGCAATTTTACCCATTGTGCGAGAGAAATACCATTCATGGTAAAACAACTTAATTCAAACTAAAAGATTCTTCAGGAAATAAATGACTGCTGTTGCTATAAATGTATGATGCAAAGATAATTCGACAACATAGGGCATAGCATACAGGAGGTATTTCCAATACACGCCATACGAGATTGGAGTGCTGCAGGTATATTGGAGGAAAAAATTTCGGGGGAGAGTCGAAGCAAATTTTCCAGAGGAACTCAAAATGGGAATATATGATTATAAGAAAAAATTCGATACGAATAGAATATTTTATATTTACTTCTGGTAAAACAATAATACGTGGATTAAAAACAACTAATTTCAAACATATTTTTTACTTCAACCTTAATTCTTAAAAGAAAAAAATCTTAGAATTTTGGGATTTGCGCAGGGGACCATGGAATACTTCCAGTGCTATATAATTAGAGGACTGTGATATACATTGAGATATGTTGACAATAGAGTGCTTTTCCAAACAGGAAATCAACGATGGCGTCCTGAGCAGTAAAATTAGTCTGAGAGTGAAATACCCTGTATTTTATAAAAGGTTAATTTAAAATCATTTTATGGTGACCATGGATATTATAAAAGTAATTTTTAATATCTTGAAATCAAAGCATATATTTTTATGTTGTGTGAAATAAAAATACTTTTTGGTGTCTTCATGCCAAAAAAAATCATTTTTAATGTCTTGAAATAAAAAAAAAATCATTTTAGGTGTTCTGAAATCAAAAATTCATATTTTTTATCATAATAATAGATCGCTCTCTCCTAATAAAAAAAATTGCTCTCTTGTAATTTAAAAAATAATAATTTTTTTCTCTCTTGTAATAAAACAAATTCACTTTAGCTCTCTTGCAGCAAAAATATTTTTGCTCTCGTGTAATAAAAAAAAAGCATTTTTGCTCTCGTGTAATAAAAAAAAAGCATTTTTGCTCTCGTGTAATAAAAAAAAAGCATTTTTGCTCTCTTGTAATCAAAAATTAAATAATGATGTGTTCAAAATATGCTTAAGGGTACTTACAAATGTAAAATTTAGCCTAAGTTGAAGTGGGAAAAACCGTTTTTCCACAATATTTTGAATAAGGCTATATATTAAATCTTTAACTGGAAGGGTGTTTCAGTTCTTAAATGCTGTTAAATGTTTGAACAGGAGAAAAGAAGTAAAAAACTGACAAAACTGAAAACTGCTTGTACATATCAGGCAAAGTTTTTTTGGAGGCGGGAGGGTAACTAAATTTAGGATAAATACGGAAATCCTTGGGGTATACTATTTCGGACATATTGTTGCACTGACACCCGAAAAGAATTATCTTGTTTTCTTTTGTTTTGTTTTTAGTTCATGCGCAAGAACTTGTGAAAGACCGCATTTATTAACATGCAATAAATGAATTAAACAAAGTGTTCGCAAAAAATAAAGAAATAACATTCAGCTGTAATTATTTTAAACATTAAAGACAAAAATTAAAACTTAAGAGCTCAATTAGTCCCTTTGAAATTAACTAGGCCATTACATACACCTATCTGAAAACAAACGAATTTACAAAGGTAGGTTTCTTTGTGAGAGTAACATCACATTTATATATGGCCCCCCTTACGTATGAGATTGGTTCTAGATGGGAGCGCACGAGATGCTAATTTAGAATCTCGAGAATTGCGGAGCTTTAGTGAGACAGATACATGAGGATTACCATTCTAGCAATGCAGGATCTTCCTGCTTCTAATTATCCTTTATTCCCAAAGGCCGCTGCATTTTCCAACTTTGAGATCTCCGCTGTCGCTAGAAGTTTTAAAAGTTTTAGAAAACCGAAACTTTCATCTCCGACGTTTGCATTTTTCCATTTTAAAACAGTAACCATAATTAAACACTACTCTGGAAGTGGAATTCCCCTCCAGGCGTCCAACTAATCTCTTCGTAGTGACATCGCTAAGACCGTCACGTGTTGTTGCGGCCTCGTAAGATCACAAGCAATCTCTCAATGAAAACCGAAGTGAAGAAGGGAAGTGATGATTGGACATTCACACCATGCGGTATGAATGTCCAATGTGGTCGAGTCTGTAGGAAGACTAATCGCTAACTGGAGGTATGTGGATTCAATCTGCATTCGTGAAAAATACTGCGAAATGAGTTTTTAAATGACTGACTTCATCGCCAGGTCAAATGAGGTGGGGACAAGGGGTCATACTTTAAAGGGCTATTAAGATAAAAATTTAAATACTCTTCTTTGGCGAACCTCTCATTTCCATAAAAAACAATACTACAAGACAGTTGTTGTTGTTGTTATTACAACGAGTTCTGCTGCTATTCGGAAGGGATACGAATCCGAGATCTTTTTATCAAGTAGTCTACGAGGACGAATACAGTCGCTCAAAAAAGTATCCAAACGCTATGGTTGATTATAGAATTCAGAAAAAATATCTGGCAACGATTTTTTTTAGAAATTAGTGATATGGCAACCTTCGTGTCACGTGACACGAAACACGTAACACTCTAAATGGCATTATGAGAAGCTAACATCAGTCTTCAATGGCTTTCCTTCCCTTCTCCAACTCTGAATCTTTCAGATCCTTGTGACCTGTCCATTTAGTCGATTGTATGCATAATAATGCTGCTCTCAGAAAACCAAAACGTATAACATTTCATTTATTATTGTTCCTAAATGTATTTCGCTATAAATAACGAGATGAATTTTTGCGAATTGTTGGACTGTACGAATCGTAATAAATAAAAACTCCCTGACATACCATCAAGAGGAATTCTTGTCCCTTTACGAATCAAAATAATTTTTTTACTCTGAGAATGATAACGATGTGTAATAGTGAATTTGAAGTTTGAAATTTAACAATTACATTATTTTACCTTCCAGATAATGATGTATCTAATTTGATGTTTGCTCATATTTTTGTTTCATAGCTTTGTAAATTTATTATAGAAAAAACTTGTCAAGTGTTTAAAAAATGTTAGGCTTTAGAATTCGGGAAAGTTTAGCGGCAGAACTTGTCGAAATCTCACGGTACAACACTTTTCCAATTGAAACTTTGCTTTTAACGTGTTTTTGCTCTTTTCTTATTTTCTATACTTATGACGAATCTATACTTATGACTCTCAGAAGCGAAAGTGACAGATTAGACGGAATCCTGGAATAATAGTTCTAATTGCTCCTGAAGGTTCTACTGTTACGAGCACATTCATATAAGAGAAAATATTTTAACAATTTTGCTCTTGATAACCTAAACATGACGTGAAATATCGTCTTTAAGTGTTTATTAATTTCAACGGTTTTAAAAATTTAATCCAGTTTAAACTATTTTAATTTGTACAATTTATAGCATAACGAATTGAATCTGTTCCTAGCAGGAGCTCTGAACATTTTCGCTGGCCAGACACTTTTTTAACAGTAAAGCAACAGGCGGACCCGAATGTTAATACACTAGTACAAGTCTGGGCAATTCTTTAGCTGAAGGGCAGAATAGAAAACTGAAGTGGAAGGTCGCCAAATAAATATATAATGAATAATATAGGAATAGCAAAAAAAGACTGAAGCGAAACATAATTTTATTAAATTTATTTCAATGAAAGTTAGTTTTTAAAGATGAATACAATCAGGAAAATTATTCATTCACGGTTATTGTCCTCTAACAATTTTTCTCTTTTGCAAATTTAATTTATTTGCCATCAGTAGCTCGCGGGCTGTAGTTTATCCAGGCCTGCATTAGTATATTGATTAATTAAGTGGCATGGAAATTTTTAACTAATAGTTGAACTTTGTTTCTAGGTATATAATTATCGTGAATGAGGCAGACAGTATTTTTGAGGAGTCAGAGAATATTTTTGGAAGCTCAAAAATGGAAAACAAATGGTGATCAATGGACAATAAATTCAATGTTTACACTCTCTTACAATGCAGGTGACTAGTCTACCTCGATGCTATTATACTTCGTAAACCATGAACTAAGTTTTTTTATTATCTATAGCGTTAAAAGTGTTGTTTTTTTTGTATTTCTCCTCAAGAATAAATATACACTGCTTTAAACTGAACCACACAATGTTAATACCCGTCTATATTAATTTAATATATAAAATATAACTACATATTATATAGATATAATTAACATAGATATTATATCTATATTAATTAATTAAATGTTAAATATTTTATTTTTCATCTGTATTAAATAAATTTATAAATGTTAATACCGATCTATGTTCGTTTAATTGGACAAACCGACTTCGAAGGCAACAGGTGAACGTCCTGATACATGATGACAGAATATGTTTTAAATCAAGCTGTATTCTTGCTTTTCTGAATTTAATATTGACGATATAATTGCTTATTTCTATATTTATATACTAGTAATACCCACGCCGAATGTTTGGCGCGAAACTCTTCGATAAGTTCATTCACAAAAAAACGACGTCGATCGATAACTGCATTCACAAGGCAGGCAACGGCAGCGCCCCAGAAATCTCGAACGTTTTTCGAGGGATCACTCTCGACCTAGTACGGCAGCTAGGAGCCCAATCCGTCACACCAAGAGGGTCGGAACTAAGCGGGACTACCCAATCAAATTCCGGACTGATCGCTCAAGTAGCCACGGAACCACGGGGAAACTGCCACCGATGATGTCACACATGTTCGCCCACCCCGAATTACGGCTATTATATAATATGATTGTTTCGTTTTTACTTTCTCTACCTCGTTTAACTGTTACTCTATGAGTCCATGTTAATTGAGTATTGATCCTTCATGGGCATAATAATTAAGCGAATAATTTTATTTAAGCCTGAACTAGACTGGATTATTATTGTCTGCATCTCTTATATACATTACTTATCTCTTATATACATTTCTTATCTCTTATACAATTAGTTTATCATGTAAATATTGATTAAATTTCGGAAAAGGTGAAGAATAGTTCTTATAAGTTTACCTTTCGAAGACGTATTGTTTAAAGCCATGGGTCAGCAGCACGATTTCAAGGTTGTTAGTTTAACTGCATAAAGATTCATTTACCTGGAAATGGGTAAAATATGTAAAATGCTATTTTACATATTCCCAGACAAGGGAAGGTTTGGTAACGCAGTCTCTATTTCTTATGTCTGAACGGCTCGATCCATTGACTTGAAATTTTATTATTGCATCTTTACAGTTGACCCTCTAAATAATAACTACTAACACGAATAATAAGGATGTTTGTCATGAAGCAATTTTGTGTGGAATTGACTAGTTAATATGTCCACTTTCATACTTTGTTCAGCACTCACTAAAAGCTCTTTGCTTTCTGTAAAATCTGGATTTAACTCTATGCGATCAATTTCCTTTCCATAACTGGAGCGACGTTTTTCAGTATTTGTAACATTAATCTATCCAAGATCGGAACTTGTGTTTTCTTTATAAATGAAATTAGGAAAAAAAAAGAAGATAAAACCTGCCTTATTAACTTTTGTTATCTCATCATAGAATTTATTAATTAGCGATTTTAAAAAATATATCCAACGATTTTTCTGAAAACTTTAACCTGCATATAGTGAGTTTGGTAAGCTTACACTTTGAGGAACGTCTTCTATTACAGAACCTACAATACAGATGTTTAAAGAAAAATTAAATACTCTATCTCACAGTAATCAACAATCTTTGTAGATGAGTGAATTTCTTTCAATGCATGATAGATTACTAGTTATTTTATATTTTTCTTAACAATTCAGGTTTCAGTTATGAAAGCAAATGAGAGAGAAAGGGAAAACAATCAAGAAAGACTTTCACTTACCATAGACCCGAAGTTCTTTCTCCGCCTTCACTGTCCTGAAGGAAGGTGCCTCTGTTGATACCTCACAGCCATACGTTCCTTCGGTGTTCAAATCCGTCTTGTACAAAAAAGCGTGAGTCTCGTTGGACTGGTACAACTGTAGAGGAAAACAGAAAGCGTAAGGTTCAAGTAACAGTAAATCTCTGAGAAATGCTTTTCTTCATATATATTTAAATATAACGAAATTATGTTCTTCAACTTGAATTATTCGTTGCATGAGGAAATCAAAGAAAAAGTTTGATATCCATTATAATGATAATAGATGACAAATTTGACATTGATGACTGAAAGTTTGAATATCATTTGTGATAAAGGCATGGTTCCTAAGGATTTTACCATAGCTATTATTATCCCTATATTTAAAAAATTGTGATCGCAGTTCTTCTGATAAATATAGAGGTATCAGCCTACTTTCTGTTCCAAGTAAAGTTTTTTCCATGATTGTGCTTAATAGAATTAAGAATCTGGTTGACAGTCAGTTGCGTGATGAGCAATGTGGATTCAGAAATGGTAGGGGATGCGTAGATCAGATTTTTTCATTCAAGCAGATTCTTGAGAAATCTTTAGAGTTTCAGAAACCTTTGTTTGCTAGCTTTGTTGATTTCAAAAAGGCTTTCGACTCTGTTGATCGTCATAATTTGTGGTTGATTGTGAGATCATATGGTATACCTGACAAGTTAGTTAACATAAAGAAATCTCTCTATAATAACACTGAGTCATGTGTGAGAGTTGGTAAGTCTTGTAGCCATTGGTTTAGCATTACTTCTGGTGTTCGACAAGAGTGCATTTTGTCTCCTTTTCTCTTTAGTTTGGTTGTTGATTACGTTATGCGAAATTCACTGCAAGGGAAAGATTTTGGCCTTAAATGGACTGGAGATACGAAAATTTCTGATTTAGATTATGCTGATGATTTAGCCCTTTTGGCAAATGATGTTGATGAGATGAACTCTTTCATTCCAGCTGTTGATGAAACTGGTAGTAAGTAGGTTTGGCTATAAATAGAGTGATGAAAATTGGTCTGGCAGGCTGTGATTCAGTTAATCTGAATGGTTGCAGTCTTGAGCAGGTGTCACAGTTTAATTATCTTGGGAGCTATGTAACAGATAATGGTGATGTGCGGCATGAGGTTAACAGATGAATAGGGATTGCTGCCGGGACTTTTAAGAATCTATGGAGAGTGTGGAGAAATAGGTGTATACACCTAAAGACTAAAATTAGACTGTATAATAATTTGGCTGTTCTCTGTAGGGTTAGTTATGGTAGTGAATCTTGGACGTTTTGTCTACAAATAACAGGAACCTAGATGGAATCTAGATGGAAATAACAGGAACCCCTTTGGCATTAGGTGGTTCAGCTTTGTAAGTAATGATGAAGTTAGGCAAGGAGTCGGTAACCTCCTTTAGGCAGCATATTGTGCAGAGAGAGACTCCGTTGATTTGGCCATGTTGCCCGTATGGATAATTTCAGATTGGCGAATAGAATTATGAACAGTGTGGAATAGGATGCGGTAGGCTGATAATGTCGAACAGTACCTTGTTAGAATTGATGTGCAGAGTCCAGATGCAGCAGATATAGCTTAGGACAGATATGCTTGGAGAACTAAATTGCGCATTCTGGTTGGATCTCCGTAACCCATAGCTGCTTGAAGATGATGATGATATTTTAGGAGCATGTTAAAGTGAATTTGAAAACGTTGGTTTCAACATGCCAATTGTTTTTCTTTTTTTTTTTGTTTTTTGTTTGGGATCTAATACCTGAATGGTTTAAAGCTTTCTATGTCCAAATTTCATATTTTGACAGATTTTCATCACAATTAGATAACCTGAGAATAGCGAACTTGTGACGCAATATAAATACTTTCTCATAAAGCGATTTTATGCATTTGGTGATTTCTTAAAAAATGACTGATATTTTACGTAAAAAAAATACCTATTCATATAGAACAGAAATCCTATTTCTTCTGCACAGACCGTATACTTAAAAAATTAACTAACACCTGTACACGGAAATAACTTTACCTTTTTGGTATTCATTTAGTTTAGGGGACAGAACCAGGGCAGGATTAGGGAGAGGGGGAGGGGCTTTCAGAATGGATGTAAAAATTGTGCATATTTCACGCATCTTCCAAGAAATTTTTTAAGTATCACAAAACGGAGAGAAAAATGTTATACTGTAATAGAAATCCAGTCTTTGCTACCACCACCTTTATTTTTTTTTCTAGATCTGGGCCTGGACAGCTCTTTACGTTCAATATTACAGCTCTCTTAATTTCTAGGCTTGGTGAAAATTTAGCGTACATTACCGAGCTAAGCATAAGGAAAAGATGGTGCATGACTATGTATACAATTTAATTATCCAGAATTTCAGGGTTGGGTTGAATCACCTCTGAACTGCTTTTTTTGTGCACACAACGGTATACATTTCCATATGAGTAGAGAATGGGGACCACCGAACAGCTGTTAGCAGACCGATTAAGGCCATCTAGCGTATTCTTTAAAATATACAGATAATGGATCTCCTGCATGGGCACCACACAGTTTAACGTTCCGTTCAAAGGAGGGAGAACGTTTCATGGTTTTTCAGTGTCCTCCTTTTCATTGATAGCAGGGTAGGTGTCAGCAGGGAAAATTTCGTCTCAGGCCCAGCGGACAGGAAAAGAACTAGAGAGCCTCATCATTCATAATAATCTGGCCTATCGTTGTATCAATTCACTATTTTAAAACTGAAGTTTTTCTCAAACAGTTTATTCTAATATTTAATTTACGGATGTTGACTTCGTGTTTACCTTTTTCACATCATGATGAAATAGTAGGGGTAGAATATTTATAAGAAATCATATTATTGCTTGTGGGTAAGTTTTTCTATTAATTCAAATTCCACTCTTTATAGGCAATTTATAAAAGTAAATAAAATGCAATTTGTAATGTAAGGGAATAAAATTCAATTTGTAATTTAAGGGAATAAAATTCAATTTGTAATGTAAAGGAATAAAATTCAATTTGTTTGATTGCTCATGGAGCGAAATGAATATCTTTTCCTTCAGTCATTCATAGTAGAGTAAGGCTCTATTTAATTAGGATTCGAAGCATATTTAGAATTTCTTATGTTTGCATCAAATTCTTTTCTAGGTGATTGAAATTCACACCGAAATGTTTCGATTAAATTTAAAAATTCCACTGTTTAGTAAAGTAAAATGTATTTTTCCTACGTCTAAAGCCTACCATAAAAAGTGCCTTTTTGACAAAAACACTATATTAAAAATTGACAGAACATACGTCTATGTATCACAGTCTATGAATACTGTGAGCATATTGTGCCCACCTTTCATACGAAATTCGACTTCGTTATGCACTGATCCACCAAAATATTAGAGTTCAATGCTATGTTAATGTAACTCTAACTTGGAAGATATATTACTTCTAAAATATGCATTTAATGGGAAAATGTAACTCCAGATAAAATAAAGATAATAAAATGCATTTTAATTTCGATTTCCAACAATATTCGTTCAGTATTTAAAGAGTTATGAAACCTAGAAGTTTTCACAGCAATAATGAATTATAAGAATTTACATAAGAAATTAATTCAAACTTAAATAATAAGCATTGCTTCAAACTACTTAATAAAACATACATTTTTAGAAGTTTGAGTAATGATTATTTCAATATTAGATAATTATGAATGATTTTCATTAAATAAGATAATTTATTGTTAAATATTTTATTCCAGCTTACATAACCCTTTAAATACCGAATGAATATTGTTAAAAATTGAAATTTACATAGATTTGATTATGATCTTTAAATTATCTTCAGTCACATTTTTCAATTAAATGTATATTTTAGAATTTATAACGCTTCGAATTTAGATTCCCATTGACGTAGCATGGGAATTCTCTAATACTTTGGTAGAGTAGTGTATTATGGCAATTTAGAAAATTGGACAAATAAAAATAGTCCCTCTTAGGGTGTTAAAACAACAAAATTCGACGCTGACACTTCATAAAAGGATGCAGTTGTTCTTTGCAAATTCCCTCTTGGAGTACTGCTGTCTGGAGAGATTCAATTTTTCTATTCTGACCGTTTCATCTTCATCGCTTTATATTTCTTCAATTCTTCATCTCATTCAATTCCTCGATGATTTCTCTCTGAGTAGAAATGATGCAAAAAAGGAAATGAAACTTCCTTTCCCATTATATGCTTCATTAATTGAACTAAAATGAGCAGGTGGAAATGTTAAGAGGAAAATATGCAAGAAAACTAAAAAGACGAAGAAAACCTAGAAAGATACAAAAGAAACTGTTCAGATGTTTTATTTCAAGAAGCCCATCTTTGGCACGCACCATTACATATCGATGTTTTTCTTTTTTTTTTCTATACATCTTACGATTCAAGGAGCTATTAATGAAATAATGACGAGTTTGTTAAATGTATCGTTAGTCACCATGAACAAAATTCTCCTTTTTATTTATTTATC
Source organism: Ryuthela nishihirai (assembly GCA_038380435.1). Lineage (NCBI taxonomy): Eukaryota > Metazoa > Arthropoda > Arachnida > Araneae > Heptathelidae > Ryuthela > Ryuthela nishihirai. The sequence continues at coordinate 22,177,742 of JAWZYU010000009.1, read as the reverse complement.
GCGCTGCCTTGCTTTTTTTCCTCATCTCTTTTTCTACTTCGGAATGTATATACTAGTCGCTTACTTATTATTCACGATTTCAGAAATGAAAACATATATATATATAAAGGTCTTTAGAGTTGCTACGGAAGCAGACAGCAAATTATTGTTCTTAATTCTCAGAACCAAGTCGTGTTATTTTGCAAAGAAAGAAACGAAATAGCGCGAGGTTTGTCAGTGATGGATGCTCATAATTATAATCCACAGTAAAAGGAAGGCTTTTTACACAACAAGAATTTGCTTTTTGCGATTGCTTTTAAATTTGCAATATTTAAAAGAAAATGAAAACGTCTTAAGTTGTTACTGGCGTTCAAATATTCATCTGCGATAAAAGAAAAGAATCGTTTGTGAGTAATTACGCAATAATAATGTGTGTAAAAAGTGCGAATAGAAGAATTTTATTCAGAAAATAAAAAAAAAAAACTTCTTATCGGCATTAATGTCAGATTTTTACGTTGGGTTACTTTGATATAAGGAATAAGAAATTGTATGGAGGTATTTCCAACGAATCCTGTATTTTAAAATGCAATTAATGTTTAAAAAAACCAATTAAAAGAAATTAGTTGTTCGTGCAACGGAAAGTATGATGATGAAAATCATAAATCACGACTTCTTTAAAAAAAATACAATATTTATTTCAAGAGTATAGAACAGGATAAAGTTTGCCCTAACCAGTATATTTTTGCAATTAAATATTAACAGCAATTTCAAATTACATCTGCCAAACATTTTGTGTCTATCAACCATTAAAATTACTTATGGATGTGTCATTAAAGGTACAACTGACAACCAAAATTTAAAGTGCGACTCAATATCATACTGTCGGAGGTTAATTTCGAAGCTGTTTGACATCGAAATAAGCTTTCTTATAGAAAAATATCACAGGACACAAATACCCGTATCTCAATGAACCTATGTACATCTCGGTTTTCAACAACACGCATTCGAATCAAAAGAGTTATGAAAGCTAAAAAATTTAACAGCGCAATTTATTTTGCTGAGCATTAACATATTTTCCCTTCGAAATCAACAAAAATTAAAATGTTTTTTCTCATCTTCGAAGCATATTTAACAATTTAATAAACAATTTAACGTAATAATTAAAATTTGAATTTTTTTTTACTTTTGAGAAAATCGTGCTGACAAAATGATACTGTACTATGCATAGCCAAATTAATATGTACACCTCCCTAGTACTTCATAGTATAGTTTCAAAATTTAAAAGTTTTTAATTCTCTACGCATAATTATTGAAGAAATGGCTTTGAAGTACTACTAGCGGTCATTCTCTCTCAGCTGAAAACTGTAGCAGCTCAGTTCTGACGTACACTTCGTGCCAATAACAGCCTGTCTCCCTGTCTGTCAGAGCCTTTTTCCTCCCGCATTTGCAACGATAAGGGGACATTTTTTTTTTTTGAGGTCGTTGTCATTCACTATACACTTGGGATATTGTATCTGTGATTTTCCTCTGAGTTTCATCGCATCCGTTACGAATGCTCCTGCCCATCTCGCTCTAGCGGTGAGCATCCTTTCAAAGTCAGTCAAATCAGCCTTTTTTTTTTTATCAATGTCGCACTTCACTTTGCTTTCCACCAGGCCTTTATTTGTGATTTTTATAGGACTTCGTTGTGACAGAGTATACTAACGTCAATAAGAAATGTTGCATATATTGGCATGTTTCATGGTATTTTACACACGTTGCACTGCCCACAATAATTTGGCTGGACAATTTATTGCACAGTAACCATGTTGTGTATGAGGATATGCACTAAGTTGAAAAAAGTGTCCCGACATTTCAATGTTATGTGAATGGAAAGCCACTTTCAAAGCTCCCTAACATTAAAAATAAACCTTTTATGCAAAAACTGTTATTGACGATAAATTGAAACTCAAATCTCTCTAAATATATTTCCCGACTTCGGCATAACATTATCTCCGTGATATGTTGCCTCGATAATGATATGTTGTCCTAAATATGTTGCCTCGACTTCGGCATAACATTATCTCCGTGGAATGGACGGTTTTAACCTTATTAATAAAAAATCTACTATTGATTGTGCTTCCCTCAACACACTTGCAAAGGGAAAACGGCTTGTTACATCTAACTTTACTGCTTCTAAAGGTGCTGAGAAAAAGAAACTTTCTACACCAGTTGTCCCTAAGTCAAATAAAAATGCCCAAACTTTTGCTGATGTTACAAGACAAAACTGTTCTGGAAAAAAGGTAATACCAAAATCTGTAAAATCTGTCAAAACCATATCTCCTAACACAATAGCGAAAGAATTGGAGACTGAGAACGTTTCTGTTAATTTGATTGTCGATCTAATTCTACATCTCTAAAAATTTATTTGTCATTCTGATCAAGTATTCATTCTTTTACGGGACATACTCTTACGACTTAAAACATAGACAGTTTCAGCTCCTACAATGGAATTGTAGGGAGGTAAAATAAAAAAAAAAGAACTTGTTTTATTTGCTAAATATTTTTTCATAGATGTATTCTCTCTTCAAGAACTACAAACAAGAGAAGTTGTGAATTTACCAAACTATATATTCTGTTGTTCTAACTCCCCTCACAGCAAAAACGTGGTAGGCTTATATGTTAACAATACAATTAAGCATAAAGTTATTTACATAAATCATAATTTTCATTTTGTTTGAGTGTATTGCTCTACAGATTCTTATAAATAACTTAACTTTTTCAACTCTTAACATATATAAACCGGGTTTTGTAATAAATGAAAAATTCTATAGAGATATCTTGATTGGGAGGTCCTATTTCAGGCTTTCCCACTTGGAATGTAATTGACATATATATTTTAGTTTTTTTTTTCCTTTAAAAAACGTTTTTAAAGGAAACAGATTTTGTTTTATATATATATATTTTTAATATTTTTTTTATATATATTTTAAACCATATGTTTGTCTCTTGGAGAAAGTCTAGCAAAAAACGAAAGATTTTTAGTCGAATAGAAAAAGTAGGAAAGTTTAAAATTGTATTTAAAGTAAAATCATTAATTCCAATACTTTCAAGATTTTTTTTAAAAAAATTTCTTTGAGGATTAAATTTTTCACAGTTTAGAATAATATGGGTAGAATTTTCAATTAAATTCCATTGTGAACAATTTGGAGTATCACTTATTTTTTTAAAAAAATTAGACTTATTTAAAATGATGGTATCTGTTCTTAAACGTAGGATAACTTTAATTTCTTTTCTGTTAAAAGGAAGACTTAAAGGATAATTAATTTTATTAGAGAGAAAAAAATCTAAAGTTTGGTTTAATTAATGAGTTGAAAAGGTTTTTCAGAGATGGAAAATTCTAAGTTTTTTATCTCCTTTTTGGTACGAATATAAAAATTATGAATAGGAGTACATGTATTAAGATCATGTGTAGGTTTACTACCTGAAAACACAACTCATATTTTATTAAATTGTAACAAATATAATAAAAGAAAATATTTCTTTGAAAAACTCCAGGAAATTGGAATTCAAGAATTTGAAATTAATACTATTTTAGACCATTCGCTAGATTCTACCGAACGAAAAATTTATTTATTAATTTTGGATTTTCTCAAAGAGACTAATCTTTGGAATCTATTCTAACTTTTAGTAGTTATTTTGTGAGTTCAATCAAAACTTACTATTGTAAATTACTTCACTTTTAAAGTTATTCTGCTTAAAAGAAGGAAATAAAAGATTAAAAGCTAAATTAAAATGATTTTTAATTGGGAAAGACTTCCCATTTTACAGTAACGTTTGTATTGTACTCTTGTAACAATTTGTTCATAAATTAAATATCTGAAATTTGTATGACGATTTTTTAACATTTCATCAATTTGGAGGCAATTTGACAGTGTCAATTTTCAACAATCTTCGATCAGTATTTAAAGATTCATTGAAGTGGGACCATTTAACAGCAGACGACACTGTCACATTGCCTCCAAATTGATGAAATCTTAAAAAATCGTCATACAAACTTCAGATATTTGATTTATGTTAGTGAACAAATTGCTATAAGATTATTTGTTTTATCTACTATTTTATACTATTTTTTATTATCTTTTCATACACAGTTTATAGTATTTTTTTCACAGGTGAAAAAAGTTGAAGATAAATGCTTCAGCTTCCACTCATTCTTTAAATATTAAACGAATATTGAGGGGAAAATATTTAGAGAGATTTAAGTGACATCTACAATTCTCATCTTCAATTCAGCCCCTCTGAGCATAGTGCATACAGCGCTATGCTCAGAGAGAAGGCAGTAGAAGCTTATTCGAACGAAAGAAGTTATGGCATATAAGTTGTAAAATAACTTATATGCCATAACTTCCAAATAAAGCGTTCCAAACCATATGTTTATGGGGTTCTTTATTTCTGTTATCTTGTTTCGATTCCTGAAATTTTGCCGAACACTTGTATCAACTGCGTACAACAATAAAATTTAGATAGTGTGATATTTCTGGCTAATTTAATTACAGAATGTATAAAAGATGGAAGATAATGTTAAGCAAATTTCGCGGTTCTCGCGTTGAAACATTTGGTTTTGAATAAAATTCGAAATTGATTCCTCTGCTAGGGGATTCTACGTATTCTGTTCAAATTAGGTTACACGTTTGTTTTTATAATAAGTAAAAATCAACTTCTTGACCACGGTGAGGAGCCTTTCGGAGTACGGGCCATTTGGAGCAAACTGTAAGGCTCGGCGGACCAGACGTCTGTCTGGCATCGTCTATCGTGGCAATAAATGCGAATTATACAAGGTTTAAGCTTGCAGCAATCGGTAACTCAACCAACGGCAATAAGGGCACGTTCGCTCTTCTCTCCTACACTTCGTGTTCGGCAAAATCTTCGTTTACTCTTTCGTAGGGCATTTTAACATTTCTCAAAACTAAAATACAACTTTAGTTCAGAGCAATTGCTATGAAAATCTTAGTGTGCAGGATACAATATCTCCGCAAGGCGTAGTTTACTCATCACTGTACTAGATTACATAGATAGTACACATCTTTGCCAGTGTTTTAATGCATATATTTACTTAAACAAACATTAAGATAGCAACAGTATAAACAGAAGACATATCTGGCATTTAATTATAACTTTATCTTGCTAATTTTATATGCATTTGCAGAAATGTCATTTATATCTCATTATTTATGTACGGTATATTTATTATATTTGAACTGAGAGGTATTCTTACATCCAGAAAGACTCCTTTCAAATTATACATTTGTGATGGAGGCTTATCGCTTGGCAGGTATCTATAGAACTCTACATTATCCTTGTACCACTTGACGGAATATAGCTCGTCCCCTTGTAGTTCGTAGCCGCAATCCAACCAAACAGGCTCGCCCCGCAGGACGGAGCCAGGTACCCCAAGATAGGCAAACCGAACGGAAATAGATTCTAGAAAAGGGATAAAAGAAATGGTCGTATTAAGTCAGTTGTACGTTATCATTTCATTACTTATACTTTTATAATCAGTAAAATCACTCACTAATAACACTGGGCAACAAATTTTCATAAAAGTCTTGCCTCTGAGATAAAAGTAGCCATTTCTTAAAGATTTCAAACTGCTGAACACGAATATGACAATGAAAATGCAAAATTGACTAAGATTTATGAGAAATCCGCAATAGTTTCTTACATAACAGAATAATATGTACATATCATATATATCGGTAAAACTCCGTTTCTACTTCGGACATCGCTTTGCCCGTCGCTTGTACAGCTGCTCAGGATCATCTCTGGCGAGCGTCCAACAGTAGTCAGCCAACATTGATGTGGACCAGTTTGCCTGGTATCGTTTCTCCATCGTTGCAATGTCCTGATGAAAACGTTCACCGTGCTCATCACTAACCAAGCCGCAGTTGTCGGGAAGAAATCTAAGTGGGAATGGAGAAAGTGGATCTTTAAGGACATATTGCAGCCAAGTTTGTGATATAAAGACAGCATGTCTTTAACCAGTTTTGTTGCAGTTGTCTGCCCTGACATTTCCGAGCAATTTAGTTGACACCAGACGAAACGCGTCCCAAGCATTTTTCTCGTCACCCTGAAGTAGGTTGTCGAACATCTGGTCTCTAAACAGCTCGTGGATCTGAGGGCACACAAAAATTCTTTCTTTAATTTTCGCTTCGCTGAGTCGAGGGAATTTGTCAACCAAGTACTTGAAAGCTGATGCAGTCGGGTCCATGGCTTTTACGAAGTTTTTCATCACACCGAGTTTGATACGTAAGAACGCGAGCAGGATTTTGCGCGTTTCTGCCAGTGCTGGGTGCGTTTGTGCGTATCTGCCAGTGCTGCCAGTTCCACATTCTTCTCTCCGATCTTCAGAGATTTTCTCTGAGGTTAGTTTCTCTTCACGTAGTACAAAGTCTTGGCTCGGCTGACCCATTTACATAAGAAACAGCAGTACTTCGTATATCCCAGCTACAATCCCATCAACAGAGCCACTATCTTCAAGTCACAACAGAGATGCCAGCCATACTTGCTGTATTGAAGACAGTTCAACAGCTGTTTTAGGTTGTCATAGGTATCTTTCACGTAGACAGTGTGTCCGACTGGAATGGATGGAAGTCGATTTCCATTATGCAGCAACACCACCTTGAGACTCAATTTCAAGGAGTCACTGAATAGTCGCCATTCTTGAGGGTCGTATTTGATTCGGAGGACATTCATCAGGCCCTCTACATCGGAGCAGAACACAAGGTCATCTTCCTTTCTGAAATAAGGCGCAAACTGCTCATGACGAGTTCCAAACGAAATCACTCGGACATTTTCCTTCAGAGGATTCCATTGTTCAAGTCTTGATCCCAGTAACTCTGCGTTGGCCTCGGACAGTTCTAGATCGCGAACAAGATCGTCCATTTCTTCTTCGGTAAGAATGTGTGGCTCAGATGACGCACCGTGTGAGACGTATGGATCATCATTAGAACCGAAGGCTGAGGAGAACCCAACGTCGGTTTGCCTCCCTTCTCAACGCCTGAATCGATGGAAACTTCTTTTACAGGTTCGGGAACGGGAAGGCCTTCACTGTGCGGAACTGGTCAGAGAGCAGATTATGTATTCGGGTACGCTATTGTCCACTTCTTTTTCCTTGTGATGCCTCCAGAAACAGGTGGAACCATGCAGAAATAGCAGTTATTTAAGTGATTGCTTGGCTTTCTCCGAACCATAGGAACAGCAAATAGCATTGCCACTTTTTCGCCTTCCAGACACTTCGGAAGATTTCTTGTACACATACTGCAGCATATGTGTGGGGTCCAGGCCTTGTCCTGGTAAAAAAATAAAACTCATAATAAAATAAATAAAACTCATAAGCTGCTTTAAAATAATACTCATAAGTAAAACTCATAAGCTGCTTTTACTATTGGCCCTTTTTTGATCTGCAAACGTCACTTCCCCGCAAATGTAACAAAATGTATCTGCATTATTAACACAGTTACGAGGCATTACTACTGCTGGATTAAAACTGCAAGGATCACTTGTGTTGCACGTGCATTGTGTGTTGCATACGATAGAGATGGTCGAGTCGCTTACAACTAACGATTTCATCATATTTTGTCCACGATCGTAAAGCCGCGAATTTCATGACTCAACTACAATGCATTAGACAATGTTGCAATACCTCCGGGTTTGTGTGTATGGCGGGCTGATGCAATACAACGCAATATGTTGCAATCTGAAGTTTAAAATACAGCGTTGCAAAATGGTTTCCTATGTACTCAATGCGGACTGAGTCGTTCATACATGACCATCTCTGTCTCTTCCTAAACAAGAGCCAATCGATAAATCTTATTGTCATTTTCGTGTTCAGCACCTCGAAATTAGTAAAGATTGTATATTTTCATTTCAAAGCCTTTTGTCTAAAATTTTGGATCACACTACCAGTATTTAAATTTCATTCCTTAGAGCAACTTAAATGCTTCAATGAAACAGATAGTCCATCATTTACTGCTTCAGTGGTTGGGAGTGGCAAGACGTTCATGGATGCAAAGGAATCATTTAGAAAGTAAAGCGAAGCCCTCAGAAGAAATGGATTAAATCAAAAAGTAAAGAGAAACAGTCAGAATAAAGTGAAGCAGTCAGATGGTAAAAGGAATAAGTTAGAGTAAAGGAAGCAGTCAGAAAGCAAAGTAAAGCAGTTATAAAGTAAAGGAATGCAGTCAGAAAGGAAAGGAAAGCAATTATAAAGTAAATGAATACAGTCAGAAAGGAAAGGAAAGCAGTCAGAAAGTAAATGGAAGCAGTTAGGAGCCTAAGGTAACATCGCTTTCCATAAAATCTGATGACTAACAAATGGATAAATATATTCGCATTGGCATGAAACACAAAATATTATTGTCATAAAAATCAATGTATTTTCATACCTAATAGAAATCGCAACGACGTTACGTTCCATTATGAAAGTTGCTTCCAGAAACTGAATCCCCGATTCGGACAAGTCTAATTACGTCTATGGGGCTTTATAACATTCGCCCACTTGGATTTAGAAATCAGGAAGCTATAATTCTTTAGTTTAGCTATAATTCTTTAGTTTAGCTATAATTAGTTACTTCGTGTCTATAAAATAACTACTATGCAATAAGTAAATCGAGTATCAATAAGAAATTTTAAAAAGCAACTATTAAAAATGCAATAACTAAAAAATATCAGAAAACTACATCGATAGTAGAAATTGTATATTCTGTAATAATGCAGTGTGGGCGGTGTTGGCTCAGTTTGTAACATTCCAGGCTCGCAATCCCAGCTTCGAGTCCCACCGGGAGCCAGCGTTGAGATTTATCTCTGATAGACCCCACACTCTGTCTTCACTCAGAAAGAGGACACCGATGGTCTTTGAAAGGCAGACTTACGTCTTATTGGACGTAAGCCCCGTGCACAGGAGAGTCATATCCTGTGCACTTTAAAGAACACGCTGTATGGCCTTCCAGGAGGTTTCCATCTGTTTCCTAATAGTGGATCCTCTTCTCCAACTTTTCCTGATCCCTTCGGGACCTTGTGACTTAGCCATTTAGCCTACTGTCTGCAAAAAGTGTTACTCAGTGGTAAAACAATCCAACAACTGTACCAGTACGCTCTGATACGATGCTACCCATCGGCAGGGTCGGATGTAGGGGAAGGGGCATCTAAGGAGCATTCCTCCCTCTTTCATATGCTAATTATGATAAAATGGACAAAAAATGATGAAACATTGACACTATGAAAAATATATTGAATATATTCGTATATTGAATATATTCGTATATTTTTTCAACAACTGTTTTTAAAGAAGTAAAACGGAAAGGGAAATGTTATACTGCATTGAAAATCCAGTCTCTTGCCCCCCCCCTCCCACTTCCCCTTTTGCCTTTTTTCTGCTCAGTTGTGTTTCAGATCGGGCCTGTCATCATTGTATCAGAGACTGAAAAATAACAATTTGTTTTTGAGAGAAGAAAGTCTAGTGAATCAACAAATTCCTTTTCGTTAGGTAACAGCAACAGAGAATGAAGACTGTCTAACTTCTACAAACTCAGAACGCTATTCGCACCTTACTATCGTTTTACAACTGAGAATCATATTTTAACTACACAATAAGTGAAATCATTATATAAGATCAAAAAACCACTGCAATATTGGGAAAAACCAATAGGCAGTTACTAGAAGTGTAGCTCTTCTAAAACCAACCATATCATAGTCTGAATTATAAATTTCCCGATTAATTTAAGCATTATCTGCGTCTAACAATACATCAAATATTAAACAAATGACATATCTCTTTGTTCTAATGTCGATTTTCTCTAATAATTTGATCGCTCTGCCGAAATATTTGTAGAGAATCCGAAACATTCGCTCTAAACCTCGAAGTCTCACAATCATTTGCAGAAAGCGTTATAGATTTCCAATGCAATCTCATAGATAGGACCAGTTACTTGTTATTGGTATTTAAATTACCCTGACGTTACGAATCCTGAACGTTAGAGATGAAATGCAATCATCTGTCAAAAAGATATATCGTAAAGAGGATAAGGCATATTATTGTCTTTTCATCAGACGAATGATTTTAATACGTAAAAGTGTATTATCTGCAAAGACAGCCGTCAATTTAACTAAAAAAAATCTCTCTTGTGTTGACTCATAATCCATGAATGCAAGTCTTGTTCATTTGTCGCAGCTGGGACATATCACATCATTAATTTATTCAGAGTGGATTTATTGGATAATATTTCTGTTAACTTTTATTCAAACGATGGCTGTTTTTTTTATATTTAGGTTATTCCAAATTTTGTATGGTGTAAAATAAAATCTATACTGGGTCATTAATTCATTAGTTTCAAATATGCACTAGAAATGAATTTTAAATTGTTTTATATCTCAGCCACACTCTTTTCACACAATGGGCTAAATGGTCAGGTTACGATGACTCCCAAGGGCCCAGAAATCGTTAGGATTCACTAGATGGCTGCTAGGACACAGATGGTAGCCTCCGATCATGGCCATCTAGCATATGTCATTCAAAGTACAGAGGATATAACTCTCCTGAACACGGAGCCACGGTTTAATGTCCCATCCAACGGATGGCTACATTTTCAAGCCTAGAGTTGCCCCTTTTTCACCGAGAGCAAGAGGTTTGCTGAAATAAATTTCAACACATGCACAATTTAGACTCGAACCTAGGAACTACAGATTATGAACCTGGCGAGCGACCGATTATGCTAATCCCCACTCCTGGAGAAGCATAACTTGATATTCAACATGATAAGTGCAGTATTTTAAGAGTGAACAAGTTGTACACATATAAAAACACAGAGGTCTTTTAATGAAAAGCATTGCCACTACTCCTAAAAACCTTACATATTTAAAAAAGGATGCAATTCTCGTACTGTCTTTCTGCTGAAGTCTCGCCTTCCTAAGATATATTGTACTGATGGACAGGAGAGCCTGTCATTATAATATATGACATACGTCAGATCTTTGAGGAATATTTCATATTCTTCCTTATTTCACTTTTCAAAATAGTTAGTTGCTTTATCATTGACATTTCTTTGCCTAAAAGTCTCATTTGTCAGATCATTTGCGGATATAAGAGAAATTAAATAGGATGGTATATAAGAAAGCTTACGGGGTAATAGAAGTCAAGTGATTAAATTAAACTAATTAGTTAAAAAATTAAACTAGGGCAGTCAAGTGATTAAATTAAACGAAATAAAAATGCCGTTTTGAACTTTTTTTCTCTAAATTTATTTACATTGAAATATGTTTCCCCACCCCCATCTTTCTTAAGATAAATTCAAAAATATTCTAGAGAAAGTTATGTGATATATACAATATTCACTCTTTTTTTTCTCCTTTCTGATCATTACATTTCTCCAAGAGGGAGGGAGGGAGGGAGGGGGGGGTCAGTCGGTAGCGCGCCAGGCTCGTAATCTGTAGTTCCCAGGTGGGTCAGCGTTGAGATTTATCTCCGCAAAACTCCCCGCCCTGCCCACGGTCAGCAGGGGACACCGATGGGCTTGGAAAGACCGCCGTCCGTCGTATGGGACGTTAAACTGTGGTGCCGTGTGCGGGAGAAACATACCCTATGCACGATAAAAAACACTCTGGATGGCCTTGACGGGAGGCTTCCATCTGTCTCCCAACAGCTGTTCCAGAGGGTCCCCTCCCCCAACCTTCTCTGAGCCTTCGGGGTCCTTGTGATCTGGCCATTTAGCCCATGGTGTGCAAAAAAGTGCCGCTCAGAGGTAAAAACAACAACAACAACTCCAAGAGGGAGGTTCTCTGATCTCCTCCTAGCTCCGTCCCTTGTCCAAGTGACAACGACTCACAAAGCTTAAGGTATGATTGAGGGAACCCACAATATAGTTTCTGGGAAAAATCAGAAACCAATTTTTTTCCTATGTACTAAATAAAAACGTGCTTTCGCAAACCCATAGGTATCATCTTCCTCTACTCGAAGCGAAAAAAAAAGGATAACTATGTATACATGGCTCAGATTATGTTTTGGTAGTCACCTACTAAGGCATACTTACTACATTATAGAAGATCTTTGATGATGGCGAGACCTCAGCAGAAAAATAATCCAAACCTTACCCGGGACTCGAACCTAGATCCCTTTGATCAGTAACCAAGCGTGCTAACCACTCGACCAATGTAAGGCTATATAAGAGTCTTCAAAAAAGAAAGGAACAAACTTGATGTAAATAAATTATTTTCAATGCAGCCAATGTCATATCTGATTTTTTTCGCCGTTCCTGAATTCCACAGCAAAAAAGAGAAAACAGAGCATTATTAGTAGTACCTACAGTTAACCAACATCGACGTTTTCGTCTCTGCAAAAGCGTCTATTGTTCGTACTCTTTTTAGTACTTTAGATAGCACAATAAACAATGCAAATGACTTTCTGGAACAAACCACTCTACTCTTCGTCAGACACAAAAACTACCTCTTTAATTTGCATATGATAATTTGCATCGCACGGGATGCAATTAACCAGGAGCGAAACGACTTCCGGAACTGTGAGATTAGTCTCCTGGAATAATGCGCTCGTTCATTGAGTGCAGGTGCAACATTGCGGGAGATAAATCACGGCCTTTTTCGCGCCCTTTTCCTCCTTTGAACCCAAAATGAAACTTCCGGTGTAAAGTGACTACGGCTTGCGACAATGAATAAAGCCGAGCCAAAGGTTAAAGATTGTGAGGGAATGGATAGTTATACTTGTTTATTTTTTTCACTATAAAAGATTATGAGTTGGCGCCGTGTAAAGTAACATGCAGTGATATTTGATCGATTGTGTAATAGTATCTGTTTCTTTTCTGGGGAATGAAGTTGATAGGTAAGAACCGGCAAGGATATAAAACTTTTAGCTTATCAAGATTCTCATAAACCGACAAAAATTTCTTCTTCCTGTTCTTCGTTGAGAAGTAGGACGTTGAAAAAGCAGTATTTGTCCTTTGAATGGGAAGTTAAACTTTGTACACTATACAAGATATCTATACATACAGGGTGGTTATAATTAAACTGACAGTACTCAGAGCGATGTAGAGAAGAATCTACTCGAAGGATCACAGCGAAAAGTGGTGGATACCTTAATAAGAACATGGGGTAGAGAATTGGCGAACAAAAAAATTTTTAGTACCATCAGGTGGCGTGGGTGTGCTAAAAACGTGGTAGAACATGCTAATTTCTTGAGACATTGCAGCCAATCACATTTGAGAGTCGCATGATGCACAGTATAAAATGTGATGTTTTCCCTGTAATCACTAGAAGGAATCGTGTATCTGCAAGAAGGACCGAGCTTTGCTAGTGAAACTCTTTTACCAAAGTGAGAGTCGCATGATGCACAGTATAAAATGTGATGTCTTCCCTGTAATCACTAGAAGGAATCGTGTATCTGCAAGAAGGACCGAGCTTTGCTAGTGAAACTCTTTTACCAAAACGGCAGTAATGCAGCCGCTGCATTACACGAATATCGTCGTCTGAAAAATATAAGGAAAGGATATTTGTCGCTAAATAGATTGAAGAATATGATACAGAAATTCGAAGAAACAGTCGAGTTGGGTGTAGCTCCAGGTAGATGCCGGCGGCCTGTTGAAGAAAGCAATATGGAATACGTCGAACTTACCGTTGCAGAAAACCAATCGGAATCGGAACTACCCGTAGTTAGTGCGAGACAGGTATCCCGGCAACTGCAATTTTCGTGGTCAACTGTCCCTAACATTTTACGGACTATCCTGAAATGGTATCCTTATAAAATTCATAGGGTGCAGAAGCTGCAACCACGTGACCCTGAACAGCGTACCGACTTCGCTTTGCGATTTCTGGCGAGGATGCAGCTCGAAGACATGTGGCCTTCGAAAGTCTTATGGACTAATGAGGCGCATTCTTTACCACATGGAGCACTGAATACTCACAACTGCCGAATATGGGGACCTTAATTAATTAATTTATTAAGTTTTAGGGAATTTAATTAAGTCACAAAATATTTTAAACAGATTTATCCTAAAATTCTGAAAATTTACTGATTTTTAGACAATTCAACACCTCTACATACAAGATCAGAGAGAGTAAAAGACAAAATATTCAAAACTTGCAGTTAATCATTATTCAACATCTTGCAGTTAATCAAATATTCATAAACTTGCAGTTTATAGCTTCTGATGAAACTTTTAAGGAAAAAAAAAATCACTCCTCTAATTCTACAAAACAATAAGTCATAAATAACATTTTGAGTACATTCTAAATACAATTATATTGCATTAAATTGTATCCACAGCTCATCAGTTTTACTGGATGAACTACTCTATTACGCTTTATTCATTCGTGTGATGACAAAGTTATAGAGGAAAAATTGACTTTAGTCGGGTGGAATCCGAATCCCTAACCTTCTGATAACATGTGAGGTATTCTGACTGCTGAGCTACCTGACGCATCCTCTATTATTGAGCTTAGCCACACCTTCATATGTTCAGTCTCAAGAAGCCGTTTTTGACTGCATTTAATCAGTATCTAGGCGTCATTGACTGCATTTAATCAATTTGGAATCCACTCTTACGAGCCATCCAGGCAAGTGCACACTCGCAGGAGCGACGTATCTAGTTTTTTGTAGCAAATCTCAATTCTAACATTTTGGCACATCACTAGTTACCATGAAGTTATTAATTATATCCACAGTTTATCAGTTTTTACTGGGTAAGTTACACTATTGTTCTGTATTTTTTCATATGATGACAAAGGTATAGAGAAAAACATTTCTTTAGCCAGGTGGGATCCGAACCGGCTAAAGACAATTTTTCCTCTACATAACTTTGTCACATGAATAAATCAGCAGTTCCTACAACAGAAGGCCAGTTGACCAAGTTATGACGTCGGTATTAGTAGTCGTGTAATCTAGAAAATTCTTATATATATATATATTTGTATTATTACTACTGGTGTAACCTTTGCACTAATATTTATATTAAGATTTATTTATAAATATATACCTGCACTTGGCTACTGATCAAAGGGACCTGGGTTCGAGCCCCGGATAAGGCATGGACGTTTGTGATATCTTTCTGCTGAGGTCCCGCCTTCTCAGACCTTCTACTCTACGTATAAACTGACAGGCTCCTGTCAAACCTATGTGGCAAGCAGCTGCTTGAGGGGGTATTTATTTTATTTATTTATAGAAGGTACATTATTCGTACATATTAGCATTATGAAAATTTTTAATAAATGCGAATAATTTTGCTTCTGAATAAGGTACATTTATAAATAGTGGTACACCAGCAATAAAATTAGGAATAAAATTCTAAGAATTTTTCTAGACATAGGACTACTTACGATGACGTCACAAATTGGTCCATCAGCCTTCTATTATAGGAGATGTTGAATAAATACATCATAATAATGTAAATTACCCAGTGAAAAATATTGCATTAAATGTTTCGAATTTTTTTTTCTAAATTTGGATTATGAAATTCAAGCGTGTTTTATAAAATAAAAAAACTTGGATTTTTCAAACCAGGTCGATTTTTCACAGATTTTAGCCCCATTATGAAAAGATAAAAAAGAAAATAATTCATTTTTAAAAATGGAACTGCTTATGATTTGTAGGATAATAAGCAAGCTGACAGAAAACGCAGATTTGGACTCTGTAATCTAGTCCTTAAATATCTGGTTATCAAAGTTTGATGAAATGCAGTCGTGTTCTTGTTTATTGCATTGAAGAAGTTATTTAATCTTTTTTTTAATGTCACATTTCCTGTTGTAGTGGTGATAGCAATTAAACATATGTTTTTATTCGTGTGGAAATTTTAGGGAGTATAAAAAAAAAACCTAAGATACCACAATGCTATATGGCCTTACTTAAACTAATCCACTAACTAATAATATTGATTAGAAATATTATTATTCTTATTTCCAACACTAAGATTTATGTATGATCTCCTTTTTTTAGCATTTTAAAACGCTGAGAACCGCGGTTATTGATTTGTTTTCCATTATCTCCTAAAAGCGCAAAAGCAAAGAGAAAACGGAAAAAAATAGGAACCTAATTCCTCGTTTGCCTCTGAGCGTCGGCACGTTCCTCTCCCGCCACAATGAGAGACCAGTTCAGTTTGTGGACCCCGGAAAGAACAAAGAAACCGGTTGGACTAATGATGCTTCTCTGGTCGCCAGTTGCAGTTCTCATTTCGTTTCCATTTCATTACAGATAAGTTTCTTCTTCTTCTAGATCTTCGTTGGCTGGGAAATAGACAGGCTCTCTTGCTATCGACGCAACTGAAGCTGGAGGTCGAAGACGTGGTGTACTAACAAACAGGAAACTGTGAGGAGAGATTCGAACAGAGAGAAGAAGAATAACGCTATGGCGGAGAATTAAAAGAATTCAGTAAGGTGTCGTATATAAGCCACATGGCTCTCAGTTTAAGATTATGCAATTGAAATAAAAGAATGATGAATAAGATATTGCTTTGTGAACTTTATTACAAAATACTAAATTAATGAGATATCAGATCTAAACTGAAAACTGTATTAAGATGCGATTATAGTGGTTATTTTTTAAGCAATGATTTAAACAAAAGAGCTATTAGTCTATTCTATGGGTCTCAAAACCCATTTTTTTAGGGCATACATCTAGATTCTGTCTGTGGGTCTCCTAACAGCTATCCAATGGGTATCCTTTACCATTCTTCTCTGAATCCTTAGGGTTCTGACCTGGCCATTTAGTCAATTGTGTGCAAAAAACGTACCTCTTACAAGTAAAATAACTATAGCAGTACTGTTTTCTGAGCAAAAAAAGTGTCCTATTACAGTCCAGTTGTTCCCAACAGATTGTTTTTTCAGATGCTGTCTACTTCAAGTTGAATTTTCCTCTCATGTCTAGATAGCAGTTATAATTTACATTTAGAACTGGATAAAAAAAGATAGTGTACCGATTAAACACGTTTTAAGTCCTTCTAAAAATGTCCCTTTTTAAACTACAAAAAAAAAAGCTATGAACTTTTTTTTACAAATCATTGAATGAACTTTTGGAGTACAGTGACAAATAATGTTACCTCGTTTCAAAACATTTCGGCGAAACCCACTTTCGCGGGTTTAAAACCACAACCACTTTCGGCGAAAGCCACAAAAGGAAGTTGGAGCCTTTTACCTAATTGGTTGAATAAGCTTCATGGATGAGCTCTTACTCGCTTTATAGAACACTAGAAGCTAATTGCTAAATGCTTATCTTTCTTATACTAGAGCTGATTAGGTTAAAACATTAATTATCGTTATGTTTCTAAAGAGGAATAGCTATTTACTCTAAAAGCCTTAAGTTTTTATATACTTGAAAAAGCTTTTAGACGTTTACAAATAAAGTATCATTAGCGTAATTTTTTTGCAAGAAAATTATAACCTTATATATGATGATTATTAGCTGCCACGCTTCGGTTTAAACCTTCAGCGCTTTCAAATTCAACAGTAATAACTTAATCGAAAACTCAGCAAGAGAAAAATCACAGAAAAGCATCGCCATCATAATATCTTAAACAGATTTCAAGTAATCTATAATTAGTGGTTTCTGCTCTTTTTAGACCTATATTTTCTCCAAATAACTATTAATAGCAGTTTTGGGGTGGAAATGCAATTATTTACTCAAGAATCAAATATAATATCAACTAAGATTTTCAATGTATGTACAAGGAAAACTCTACGATTAGCACAAGTCATTCATCATATTAATAATTTTCTCTTATATATGGTATAATCTTTATGTATGAGTACTATTTGTACTATCTAAACGTTAAAGTTGGCTTAAAGTTATTCATGTTCCTATACATTCTGTTGGAAATGTTCTGAGAGCATCTAATCAATCAATTAACTATTCAGATTCCATGTTGACAGTAAAAGCTCTTAAGGGAGAAATAAAAATCCATTTTCTCTCCTTACGCTTCCTCTTTGGAATATGAAAAATATATTTAAACATATATTAATGGAAACATTTGCTGAAAATCACGAGAGTCATGACGTTTTACTGCATTTAGATTTTTTCCCGCTGACTCGCGCTCCATCATCAATAAGAAAGAGAACATCGATGGACTTGGAAAGTCTGCCGCCCACGGGAGGCATTTGAAATCTGGTCTTTAGAGCAGAAGAGCCAATATTCTGTGCACGTCAAAGAACAAGCTGGATGATCTTGTTCAAAGGATAAAATTGGTATGTTTTTGTTCTGAGCAGCAATTATTTTGTACACGATGAATTAAGTTCATAAGGCCACCAAACATTGAGGGCTGAGCAAAGGATCCAGTGGATAGCTGTTAGAAGATCAATATCATTCAAGATCAATTTCTCATCAAGGCCATCCAGCGTGTCCTTTAACATACACAGAGTGTGACTCTCTGGCACACGGGATCGGAGCTTAACGTTCCATCCAAAGGACGGTAGCCTTAATAAGCCCATCAGTACCTCCTTTTTCATCGAAAGTACGATGTGGAATTATCGGAGATGAATTTCGATGCTGCCAGAGTTGGGATCGAAATTAACAACATCAGATTAAGATTCTTACCAACTGATCCAACCTGTGAATTAAATCGATATTTTCAGTGCTATTATGTCAAGGTATAAGTGAGTAAGTGTTTTACATTCTAACAATCTGTTTTCTACACTTTACCCTAAAAAAACACCTTAGACAAAACGCTACGAACTGGAAAACAATAAAATCTCAAATTAATTCTAAAGTTAAGGGACGAGTACAAAACAATTTTTGTTCATAACGAAAGAGTCTAAAACGCTCTAGAACCACCTGTTCCGAATTCCAACCTGTACTGTGCGGGTTATTTGTAGCATTTCGCCATACACTAGCATTCGTGTTTCTTTTCACTCGTCAACCCGTTTAGAAGCTTCACTGCCTTACGTCCACAGTTTTCACCGTGTTGGCGTGACTCTTGATGAATCTTTACCATGTCTTGGTTGGTGAGCACCCCTTCATACAACATTGGGTTACAAAGGAGGAAATTTTGCTCGAGAAACTATGCATTTTGAACAAGCCTAGGCAGGTGAAGCCGCCACCTTCTAACGTGTCATTAGGATACGAAATGGGAACCTGATTTGCATTTTAGACTGCTTCAGAAACATTTAATATTTCATCTCTAGGATATGACAGAAGTCACGCTAGGTGAACACGTTTTAATAAACGAGCCCTTTATTAACACTTCCGTCTACGTCTCTCCAGTTACAACTTCTCAGAGATTTTCTCTGACGTTATAATCCATACAAAAGGTGTTAAGGCTAGGATGAATGACGCTTCCTTTAGTTAACTATAATAGGATAAAGATGCGAGACATTGCAATTATAACGTAGGGTTATATTTTTGTCGTCGATTCTGAGAAGTTTCATTAACTCTTGCTCTAATTCCGAATAAAGAGAGTGATGTAATCCTTTGGAGAAGTATGTCTCTGATGAAAGCTTTCATTCCAGAATGATAATACTGAAACCAACCCACATTTGCATAGTGAAAGGGAACTTTCAAATAGATTATCCTTTTGTACAAATGTCCCATTTTTGAATGAAACGTGACTGAGTCGAGAAGAACCTATCACGTATCTTACAAAAGAACTGATACACGTCAGATCATCACTCCTACTGTCACAATGCTTTCATACAAAGGCATACAGAGACCCAGACAAAGTTTATAACTTTAAAAAATAAAACAAAAATATTTCTATATGTGCTCTAAAAAAAGATACGCTCCTCAGATCAAAAAGATTTCATTTAACAAAGAACTCCTTATTCTCCATCCTCGCGTTCGGAAGATATAATGCAGAAACTGTTTATATTTTTACGTTTTCTTTGTGGGGGGGAGGGAGAATGTAATTCTTTTTATATCTTTTAACACTTCTCATGTCATAAGCTTTTAGTTGACACATAGCACTTTACGATAGGTCAACATTTGGGAAGATATAGTGGAACAACTGATTTGACAAAAACAAATCGACAAGCTAACAAATGGCGAGCGAAAAGCAATAAGGGAAAAAGTTCAGGTTCTCTCACCACTGCCTAAGTAAGCGTTCATACACAACGGCATTACTTCAACAACATTAGCTGGCTTCCGAACCACTATCCTAGTCAAGTGTTGAATTCAACCTTTTCGAAAAACTGCCTTTACTTGTTGCGATGATCCAACCAAAGTATTATTACAACTTCAAAAATAGGATTTACAAGATTTTACCATCCATTAGGTAAAAATTTAAACAACATTTGTTATTCATAATTTATAATTCAACAAGAATACATATTCATTTAATGTGATTTGTTTGAAACCTCATCGAATTTTTCTTTTAACACCTTTCTACTACGAAGGTCACTTAATTTTACTTGGTAGATAGTAAAAACTGGGAAAGTCGTAACGTTTTAGTCGTAACATTATTGACCTAAAGAGTCGATACATCAGAGAAAATGCAAAAAATTTGCTCTTGCATCAGAATCTAATCAAACTAACACATAACGAGGTAAATATATTAATTATACTAGTTAAACCCAGGCCTAAAGTTTCGCGCGAATCGTATTGATAACACTTCTCATCAATAAGTTAATTTGCTACTTTCAACCACTCCAATCACAATTAAATCCCGCTAAACGTTTGGCGCCAAGCATATATTCATTGTTAACTTCATTCGCAGCTTTCTACACGCACTTCCATTCACAAAGTAGGTGACGGTAGCGCCCCAGAAATTTCGGACACTTTTCGAGGAACCTGTCACAACCCACGGCAGCTAGGAACTAGATCAGATGAACATCATCACTTAGTTCTAATCTTAACAGGCTTAGAACTAAATGGGACCACCCCATCATATTTGGAACAAATAGTTCAAATAGCCGTGGAATCACGGAGAAATTGCCAATATCTGCTACTGATGACGTCAGATTGACGTCATACGTTTCGCGCCAAACGTTTGGAGCGAAATAGAAACGCTAGTTCATTCGACGATTTCCACTCACAAACGCACGACGATCGGTCTTAATTCCCAAGGTAGTTGACAGCAGCGCCCCAGAAATCACGAACTCCTTTCGAGGAATCACTCCCGACCCACGGAAGCTAGGAAGCCGATCCGCAACCTCAAGAAGGTTAGAATTAAGCGAAAATACTCCATTTGGGACCGATAGCTCAAACAGCCACGGATCCACAGGGAGCTGCCAAATTTTGTCACCGATGACGTCAGACGTGTCTGCCCTCCCGGAATTTGCCCTTTAATATAATATATGATGATATTTAAAATTGTGCTCCTAGGTTTAAGAAATTAGGTTTTCATCTTCCCTTAAAAGATGTCCACAGAACTTTCTTTCTCAATTCCTGTTCTGAATAGTGAAGTTTTTGTTACCTGGTTATTTAATCCACTGTGCAGGGTGTAGGGGAGACTCAGTCGATAGCGCGATAGTCTCATAATCTACAGTTAGCAGGTTCAGGTCCCAGCTGTGCTAGAGTAGAGACTTGTTTCCCCGACCTAGAAAAGGCAGCGGTCCATCGGATAAGCCTTGACATCAGGTACAGGAGAGCCATACCCTGGGCACGTTAACGATCACGCTGGTTGACCTTGACGAGAGGATACCATCTATCACCTAACAGCTGTCCAAATAGTCCTTTTTTCCTAACCTTCTTTGAGTTGGGTTGCTTTACCTCTGAACGGCACTTTTTTGCACACCATGGGCTAAATGGCCAGGTCACATGGACCCCGAAGGCTCAGAGAAGGTTGGGGGAGGGGACCCACTGGAACAGCTGTTGGGAGACAGATGGTAGCCTCCCGTCAAGGCCATCCAGCGTGTTCTTTACCGTGCACAGGGTATAGCTCTCCCGCAAAAGGGACCACGGCTTAACGTCCCATCCGACGGACGGCCGCCTTTCCAAGCCCATCGGTATCCCCTACTGAGTGTGGGCAGGGCGGGGAAATTTGCAGAGATAAATCTCAACGCTGACCGAGCTGGGACTCGAACCTAGGAACCTTCTCTGAACTTCTAAAATCCTTGTAACCGAATGTGACATTTAGCTCAATTTTTTCGAATAAGTGCTGCTCAGAAATAAAAAACCCAACCTAATAACCTACTGTACAGGAAAAACATTCAGTTCGCGAATAAAACAGTTCCAGTGATACATATTTTTGGAACACTCATTCTCCAATGCTTTAAAAACAAACTTGACCAAAAAAAAACGATGAACGAATTTTATTAGATGCACTAGATTTTTACATCGTTATGAATATTTAATATGCATAAAATGATTCCAGCCATAACCAAATTTAAAATGCATTTGAAGTCGATATTTTATTACTTTTTTGTTCATTAGTTTCCTTTAAAAATGGCCAAGCAGCATATATAAGATGTTAGACTGACGCTTGGGAAACGGCCTCTTGTTTTTTCCATGCTTTCCATCTCGTATCCCTGTCATCATTTTTCATAATTAAGAAATGCCTGATTAACATTCTACCCATGTCTAGCATAGCAGCTTTGCAACGGGAGCTTGGCGTTGCTTTCAGAAATTTGCGTTGAAAAGAAATAAAAATATTGGAAGTTTCAGCTACTGCGAAATGCTGTTCTCTCTCTCAAATTTTAAGGAATGGTCGTCACGCTAAAAATGGCAGAATTAATAATCATATACTGACTTAAAGAGAAAGTAAATATTTTTCTTCCTTTTTGTTTCGAATTAAATTTATATTAAAATTAAATTTGATTGATTCTGATCTTTAGTGGCATCACGACTACTCAATTGAACTTTCAAGTGGCCGATTTTTTTTAAATCTCCGTTATGGGAGCTTTCTATAGGAGAAGGCAAGACGAAAAAAACTGATAAAAAAACTGAGCAGAAAACATAAACACATAATTACATTTTATAATAAGTTTCGCATTTTTCTTTACTTTGTTTTGGATTTTTCTTTTGGTAAGGCATATACCTCTGTTTTAACTTTGCCTTTTTCGTGCATTCGCCTCTGACTGTCATTTGCTTCCACATTCTAGATATTGACTGAATCGATTGTTTTATTTATTACTGACGGGGCAGAGCGTATACTTCCGATTTTGCTGCAACTACGGTTCCCGAACTTTCTGAGATCAACCTTTCGTCATGTATTATTTTTAACGTTCATCGTCATGGAAATCAACATAAATTTTTCTGTACAAATCCAGCTGAAAACTAGATGGTTTTAATGCCCCCATTATCGGTTTCATAAACCAAATGCACCCACGAAAACAGTGGCACCCTCAATGCGAACCATTCTTCTGGTCACTCATCGTTGTCACTATTATTCAGATATTACTGTCAATATTAGGTTTTACGTATATATTCTTGAATATCCCTAAAATAAATGTTGATATTCGGCACATCCATTAAAAAATTTAGAAGAGTAGAGGTGAAACCTTTTCTCTCGTGGACCCATTTTGAATAATGGAGGTATGTGTGAGACAAGAAATTAATACATTATGCTGATTAACTGGTATAAAAAGTTTAAAAAAAAACGTTAAAAGTTCGTTTTAGATTGCAGCCGTGGAATTATTGATTGCGAACCCTGTTCGCTGCATCTGCGTTGCGTTGAGTGAATTCAGAATCACTCAACGTATACTGCTTTAAACCGAATGCCAGTTCCTAAAGTGAAATTATTAATATCCATCAATGTTCACTCGGCGAGTCGAACAAATTTGCTTCATGAGCCAAATCCAGCCTACTGACCATACGTTACATGTTTCTGGTCTACAGTAAAAAAAACCAACGATTAAGAATTAAGATTCTGCCCCCTCCCCCCCCATGTTGATTCCACTTTTAAAAAATGGTCCACTAGTAAAAAAAGTAAGAATGCGCTTATAACTAGATATTTATGAATTTTATGCATTTCTCCCCCAAAAATATGTGTAAAACAGCTGCATGGATTATTCTCGTTTTTTTATACATATTTATATAAGTCTAAATATTAATTCCAGAAAATATGAGCCGAATCCGAACAGCGAGGCAGATCTGTCTGGAAACGAGAATAAAGGTTGGATTCGTCCCCTGCCACCTTAAGAATATTTCATTTCACAAGCAAATGTACTGTGGGAAAAAACTAAGTAGTGAAATATCCACAACATGGGAAATGAGTCTGGTATACTGACCAAAGGGACCTGGGTTCGAGCCCCGGGTAAGGCATGGATGTTTGTGTTATCTTTCTGCTGAGGTCCCGCCATCCTCACAGACCTTCTATGGCGTATTAAACTTGCAGGCTCCTGTCAGACCTCTGTGGCAAACAGCTGCTTGAGGAAATATTTATATTATATTTTTTTCATAATTCTGATAAATGAAAGTTTTTAGATATGTTAGGAATGACGTTATTTAACGTCATTCTTAACACGTTTAATTATTATTACACCTGTAAACATAAAGAGCAAGGTAGTTTTTATAACCAATATTGACCGGAAGAGCGTTTCAATTCATTGTCATCTTTGTGTAAACAAATTGCTTCCTCAGTTCTACAAATTTTGTTTCTCTGTTGATGCAGGATATCCAAAAGGAAAAAAAAATGTGAGGTAAGATGGATCAATATGCAGCTCACCATGCTCGTAATCTGCCTTTCCCAATTTCGAATTCCAACTCTTGCAAGCATTGAGATTTATCTTCGCTAACTCCCACATTGCCCTTGGTGAGAAACGAAACTCTGAAGGGTTTAGAAAGAAGGAGGTCCGTCAGATGGAATGTTAAGCTGCGACCCCGTGTGCAGGAGAGACACACCCTGTGCACGATAAAAACATGCATGCACGAGGGCCATAACGAGATGCTTCCATCTGTCTCCTAACAGCCCTCCAGTGGGTTCCCTTCCCCTAACTTTCGTTAAGCCCTTTGGGTACTAAGTACTTGTGCACAAAGGTGCCTCTCAGTGGTAAAACAAACCAACACACTGACACAACAGCGGCAGACAACAATACGCCAGAATCCATATCATTGATATTAGAGTTGTAGACAGTTTTCCTGCAGTTTCGCACTTTTCTTAAAATAAAAATTTTAAAAATAAAACATAAAAATTGTCATCTATGTTAATGAATGATCTTAAACATTTTCTCTTCATATAAAATTCAATACATTCTGTAATCTTTAAGAAGCTGACGTCTACGTTGCGAGTTTATCATCAAGGGGAAAGTGCTGCCTTCTACATTTACCTCCGGTTCTTAACATCGCCTTGCAACTTCAACCACTTCAGATTCAACAAAAGCTCTGTTTTCCCCCAAGATCTGAGCCTCAGGGACTCGCTCCTCACCAGGAAGAGAAAATATCCCTTCGTCGGAATCGTTTACATGGAAGAGTTCTTTTAGAAATGTAAATTACTTGAACTGGAGATATGCTAAGGTTGTTTTGCAGTGAAATGCGGAAGACAGGAGAATGCATCTTAATCGGTTTTGGAATCACTTGAAAAGAACTCGAAGGAATAATAAAGACTTAAGCATAAGCATCGCAGACGCGTCTTTCGGCTATTTAATACATCTTAACGCCAGTTTCAGTTAAATTTATTTATTCAGGAATAAGAAGTATGGGACAGAGAAAAGCCTTAAGGAAAAATTGCCACAAGCTGTTGAAAAGTAATTAAGCGTTAAATCTATTTTGCTCATTTGAAATTTTTAAAACCACATCTCGTTATTTATGAAAATGCATACACTCATATACTTTTTTTCATAAAATTTCTAGACAGGTGGATCTTTTATGGAATAATAACAACCAAAAGGTAACTTCACCCTTTTCTTTTAGAAAAACGACAAAGCAAGAAGAATAAAATGTCAAACGTCAGAAAATAATATCAAGCAAAAAAAGACAACAAGAGCTAAATTGACTTTTTTTTTAATATTCTGGCAACAATTTTGTTTTTCAAACATCAAGATAAAGAGGAATAAAAAAGTAAAAAGATATAATTTCTAGTATTAATTTCTTCGCGACAAAATCAGTTATTCTTTTAAAAAAATGAAACATATTCTCGCTCAATTTAAAAAATAAAACTCAAACCTCGAGAGAAATTACTTGCTTCAGTGTTTATTATTCATTGCTTTATTTTTGCAATCGACATAGAGAATGATTGCATGCTGGAAAATAAATTAAATTTAATATAAGCGACAATGATAATTCTTATTCTTTTTTAAGTTATTCTTTCGAAAGAGAAATAAAGATTTATGCGATATTCAATAGCAAATATCCTGTAAACAAGAGATTCATGAGCACTTATTTAAAAAAATGCATTTGAATATAATATTTTTCTTTTCCATTCCATTTCGCAAAGTTAATTATCTTTTATTTTAATATTTTGTGTAGTATAAATCCAAATTGGACTACTCATTAATGATTAGAGAATCTTTTCTCCCCTATTCTGTTTAACATGCTTATCTCGTTTGAAAAAGAGGTGAGTGTCATGTTCCTCTAATTTGTTTATTTTTATTTATTGTTGCATTTTTATTGTATTCTTGTTGTTGTAAACATGTTTTATGTATTTAGTGTGTTTTTGGAAGTGCTATTGTGGGGATGTGACTCATAGGTGTTGTTTTCGGGTCTGAGCTGGCTGCCTGCACAGGCTGACAAGTCGAAGACCTTTTACAACCATTTACAACTAACCTCGAGTGCGAGTGGAACGCTGGAGACGAGCTGGGAAACAATAAACAGCAGTCTTGAGCGTCGCTGTCAAACAGGAAGGACGTTAGAGCACGTGTCAAGGGACGCCGCACTTATTCAAACAAAACCCTTAAGGAGAGGGTTCGATTCTATGTGCGAATCAAGTTCGGTTCTTGGTGAACAAAGTACAGTTCTGTGGAACTGAGGTGAATTCTGTGTGAACCACATTGTAGGCAAGGGTTGGATATCCTTTCGCCGAGTTTGAGGTCGGCAAAGCGAGAATCTACAAAGTGCGGTTCTCCACCTCATTGCATAATTGTTTGCAGCAGCAAAGCAGCAAAGGCCTATGGAGTCGAGCGCATCCCCAGCACGTGATAATATATAAATGTGAATAAACTGTGTCGTCCCTATACAACTCTTGTGCATAAATTGTTGGACATATCTCTATACATCACTTGGCGCAGCAAGTCTGAGGCTTACGTGGTACGGGTGTAACCACCCACGAACTTGTTATCTTATCTAAGCAATGGTGAATCCAATTAAGGGGTTTAGCGATCTCCTCTGCTAAAGAGCGACATTTATGTCATCGGAGTCTCGCCCGACATTCGGCGCAGTTCGGTTCAGCAGCATAACTAATCATATGTGGTTCCATTGATAAGAAGAAGAAAGTACGTCGTTGCCTTAACACAAATCACCACATTTGGCGCAGTTCAAGCACGATATCTAATTTCACTTGACGAAATAAAAATCTGCATCGTTCCCTTACCACTGGATCGCCACAGTGAGATTGATCAGTTGATGGCGCAAAAGGCTATAATCTTATATTCCCAGGGTAAAGTCCTTCACTATCCCTAAGATGAAAATATTTCCACTAACCTCCTCTCTCTGTTCTCGATGAGAAAACGGACACGGACTGGCTTGTAAAGTCGCCTTCCGTTTAGATGAGACGTTGAGCTGAACCAGTATGCAGGAGAGACATTCTATTCAGATTAAATAACACATTCGATGGCCTAAAGAGGAATCTCCATTTATCTCCTAATAATTTTTTAATGATCTACTTCACCATTTAGCTCTGAACCCTTGGGGTCCTTATAACATGGTCATTTAAGCCGCAGTGTGCGCAAAAATGTTGCTGAGGAAAATCCACCCAGTAAATCCGAAAATGCACATACATAGGTACATACATGCATGCATACATGCGTAATATAATCCTGAAGCAGTCATAGGTTTCAGAGGTCGAACCACAATATGCAATTTAGTTTTCATATACATCTATCCTGAGGTACAGTTGTTGCACTTAGCCAATTCAGGCCAATTCTACCAAAACATTTTTTGACATTGTCCACCTATTGCATTCTAGGTCTTCCTCTTCTTCTGATGCCGTTAGGTATGCTATTCATAACTCTATTCACTAAGCTGTAGTTTTGTATGCTGGCAGCATGATCAAACCAAAGGTCTACTACTCAAAGGTGGAAGCATCTAAAATCAAAAGCATCAAGTTTTCAGTTATATTACTTACAAGGTGTTCAAGATCTTCAGATGGATATTTCTGTTTTTACATAAGTTCCGAAAATTTGTCAGATTCATGAGCTTTACATATTTGAAACCCTTTTTGCTGATGTTGTGATGTCTCCCAATTCACGCACTTTGCCCTCTAGTCAACAAATCAGATAATGACCCTTCTAAAGGGTTCTTCTCTCTAATGTTTCAACGTTAAATCGCTATTATACGTGCAAGAGATGCATACCATGGGTACGTTATCAAAAAAAAACGCATGTCTTTGACGAGAGCCCCATCCAAATCCATCAGAACGAGAATCTTAGTGTTCTTGCTCTCCGGCTCTTCATTGAACAAAGAAAGCGTTTCTTTTACGGTTAAAGTAATGTAATAAAGTTATGAAAAACTTATTATTAAATTTTATTTTAATCTAATTCTTCGACAATGGTATTTAGAGCAAGGATTCCTAAACTTTTTGCCACCACACGCCCAATTTTAATTTTTGAGAAACCTTTACGCCTACACACCTATGATTTATCATCAGCCTAGCCCTCTTTTAACAAATATTTCAATTTGTAATTAAAAATCAAAAATAAAGAGAAAACAATCTCATGTCTTTGCACCACATCTGAAGTGCCTTTAGTCCCCCCTCCCAGGGGCTTTTCTCCCTAGTTTCGAAACACCTGTTTAAGAGGTTGAAATGTTATTTCTACAAAATTTTCACAAACGACGTTATGTGAGGTATCTTGTGCAGGGCGGGATCTAGGGTGGGAGTATGCCCCCCCCCCCACTTCTTTTACCTATCTTCCTATTGCTACTCTCTTCATTTGTGGGTTTGCGGATTTGTCAAATCAGTTGTTCCACCATATCTTTCGAACGCGAAGGACAAACTTAATGATTTATTTATCAGATGAAAGCTTATGACGCGAGGAGTACCATAGGCTATAAAAATCGAGCACTCATGCTTTCTTCCTCCCTAAAAAATGGAAAAATATGAAAACGCTTTCAAGCTTTTTAAAGCTTTCAAGTAAATTGAGTAGGAAATTTAATTAAAAATATGGTGTGTTTATATCAACATTGCTATTTATGCAAAGTCTTTCATTTAATGTTGTAATTAAAAATGCTGAGTTAGGGGGTAATTTATTTTTTTATAGATCTATTTCCAAAAGTCGGATTTTCCTCTATATTTACAGAACACAACTGCCGAAAGTAACAAACTATGCGTTAAATGAAAGCTTATGACGTGGAAAGTGTCATAAGTTATAACCCCCAATGCTTTCTTCGCTCTTAAAAAGAGAGGTATGAAAATGAGTGTTCCAATATATTTTCGGAATGCGAGGAGCTAAAATAACAAGTTATACATCCAAATGAAATCGTGTGACATCGAGAATGAGATAGGTTAAAAAATTTCTTATACCCCCTAAAAAGGGGAAAAATGAAAGCGATTGTTCCCCTATATCTTCCGAACTCTAAGGCCTACAATTGCGAGTTAGATGCCAAATGAAAGATCATATGAGAAACCGTCGTACACTGGTTCGAATTCTGTCCTCCCATCATTTTCCCCCCTCCAAGGTAAAAAGGGACTAATTTTCGCGGGAGTGAACCTTAACGAGTTATATTTCAAATTAAAGCTTGGGACGTCTCAATTGTCATGGACTACCTTAAACACAACTCCACAAACAGGGAGAGAAAAAATGTGGTCTATGCTTATGAGTCATATATCAAATGAAAGTTTCTGAAGGTAAGTGTTTTTAGTGACAACTTAAAAATATAAATAATTAAATTTTTTTGGAAAAATAGCTATCTTTCCATATGCGCCCTAAAAAGTAGAAAATAAATCTAAAGCATTTTTTAGATTGAAGATTTTTTCTTTTTACGTAATTATTGATATATTAAAGACGATATCATTCTGAATTTAACGCCCATGAACTTTAGAGGAAAAAATGTCTTGAGACGGATGGGATACGAACCCACCACCTTCTAAGTCGGGTGCTCTAGACCATTGAACTACCGCCTGCCGATCAAAATTTCTTCTAATTGATGTTATGAACTTTCTACCAACAGTAAACGATTCTCCGTGTTCTTCATGAGACACGGAGAATTGTGTACTGTTGGTAGAAAGTTTTTTGTCTCTTGTTTTCCTTCCTCAAAGTCTCTTGCTTCCTCCCTCTTATCTTTTTCCTTCTCCATTAGGTCGCCTGCAACCCCCCCCCCCCAATTCCCCCAACTTTACTTTTTTCCTAGACCAGGACCTGTGTCTGTATAAGGAGTGTTATGCGAGAATGTTATATAGGACATTATATGAAGCGTAAGGTGTTTACGTAAGTACTATGCAAGAGCCTCTAGATACATTTCTCCGTTGATAGCTTCTTTGTTCACAATTCATAGCTGAAAAAACCGTGCCACACAAGTATCTGAGGAATTACTGAGAACCGAAATCTGTTGAAACATAAATCCACCTATTCCAAAAGTATGCCGGATATATCGGCAACAATGAGTCACGCGCTCAACAAGAACTGACGTCATAGATTTGTGGATTTTTTTTGTTCTACACACATTGGATTTAACGGTCATGGCACAAGGATCCTGAGGGTTCAAAGAAAGTTGAAGGAGGGGGACCCATTAGTCAGCTGTTAGGAGACAGATGGTAATCTCTTGTCAAGGCTATCCAATATATTCTTTAATGTGCCAAGTATATGACTCTCCCATACACACGGGGCCACGACTTAACGCCTCATCCGACGGACTGCGGCCTTTTCAAACTCATCACTATCCCCTACTGAGCTAACACAGGTCATTATGCGGGGTAAATCTCAATTCTGGTCCAGGTGGGACTCAAACCTGGGAACTGCAGATTACGGGCCTGGAGTTCTACTCACTGAGCAAACCACGCCCCCAGCACGCCATAGAAGAAACACACATGTTCTCTACCATTGTCTCCCCGCCCACCGGATACCGCGATTATTTATTAAGATGATTTTCAATTGAATTTACATCATTGCCCCATCATTTCCAGAGATACAGAATAATAGTTTACTAAACGAATTCTATTACATTTCCTGATCTGTATAATATATCAATAGGTCAGAATTATTTTTAACAGATGGATTTGTTTTTTACAATAGTCAATAAATTCCGTACCGCAGTTACAATCATTCGAATAGTCAGCGGAAGGAATCTGCAGTTCTGCAGACCTTTCCTTAAAACCAAGCGTAACATAGTCATCGCACGTCGAAACATTCCGCTACAGGAAGCATAACAAGACATTACTGCTTGAAAAGGCTCACGCTCCTCTGCATTCTAAAACCTTAGCTTTTAAATATTAATTTTACAAGATTCTCCCGCACTTCACTTCCTACTGATGACTAATCCATAGATGAAACTAATGGCCATAATTTGGGAAGATGCTAGTACTAATTACGTATTAAAGTACTTAAAATTATTTTAAGTCATGTCATGTTATTGCTTTTGAAACACACTTCTGGCATTACCGTCATTTTTGCTACTCCTAAACCCCATTTCGGCTCCTTGCATTACGGTCTTCTTGATTACCCACGCTCAGGAAACACACCACGGAAATTTTAAAGAGGGTCATCCATTCACCCGGTTGGGCATTAATGCGCTCCATGTATTGCAAACGTTTAGGCAATAAACTTGTTAGCGCTGTAAGAATTATTGATTTACCCTGTAACGAAGTAAACCTGCATAAGAAAACTCGGACAAAGATTTTGCCGTTTTTTTAATGTCATTTCTACGTTCTCATAATAACGGAAATACTTGGGTAAGAAAGTTTGAAGCAGAAAACGTCCCTGTTAATATCCCCGATGTACAAATAGCATGAATTGGTTATTACACGACGTGTTTCCTAGCCAACGAAGGCGCATTCTTTATTATCAAAATAAAACACGGGTGAAAAAAATTAATGATTCTTTATTTTCTCTTTAGCAGAAAAATTCCACTGGAATTATCGCAGGCGTGATTAAGAAAATTTCGCAAGAGAAAAGTTATTAAAAACTGTGCAGCATAATAAAAAAGATCCTAAGAGTTCTGGTAATGTTAAATAATAATCACAACGTCGAGTAACAAATTCTCACAAAAACGTATTAAACTGCATGGTTAAGAAAATAAGTTTTAACTCTAAGGAGGTCTTAGATATTATTTACTGAGAAGGAAATAATGGATTATATCCTTCAACTGATTTTAAAAGGGAATTTTGAAAAGGAAAAGGGAAAAATTGTCATTTCTTAGCATGTTTTTAATCGAAATTTCTAAAATAAATTTAAGTCAATGCGTGATATTAAATGGGAAAAACAAATCTTCAAATCTGTAAATTAACAAAATATTTCTATGTGATAACCTTAATGGAAAGATATATAAAGCTGTGATTTAAAATGTACGATTTGCTTTTGAATATATGACAACTAAACCCTGTTTTTTGGATAGTTGAGAGATTATTCTTCAGCAAACTCCATATTTAAAGCGGGATCCCGCTTGTGTGCATTTTAAGACAGCCCTGAAATATAGGCATCATAGGGCAGCCCAAAAATACTGTGTAGCGTAAGTCCAAAATTTAATATTTGGACTTGGACCCCCAAACGAATCAAGCCACCCATGTGTAAACCGATCAATAAAGCTATTTTGCTTTACGATCATAGGCTTTAAATTATCAGATGTTATAGGAATTACTATATAAATGGTTTCTTTTGGATAGTTATTAGTTTACGTACTCCTTGGCCATGTTTCGATGTTCACAACAGGTGAATATAGGGACCAAAAGAATTAAACCAAGTCTCAGCTCAACATGGGTTTAAGGGAGTCATTGTGCAGAGTTTCGGGATAGGTAAGATCTATCGGTGCCAACTTGCACATTGACTTTGGCATGGATTGGACAAGACGATAAAATCATAGTTATACTAGTTGAAAATTCGTCCTGAGATTCTCTAAGATTAGAGGAATAAAAAGAAATGATGAATGTTAAAGCTTCTCCTTTTTAATTGGATTATGGTCATATTTTTGACATTTTGCCAGGACTTTGTCTAAATATAATGCGTTCATTCTCAAGTGTGTTGAATATCTAGTTCCATATTTAATATCTCTTAAATGGAGATGAATCCCTTTTAGCTATGTTTGCAGTGTGTTTCTATTGAAATCAGATCATCAGGTGGGATAGAAAAGTAGAGTTAACTTTTAATTTTAACGTTTTCCAATATGGAATGATGAAAGTCATTTATCAAACTTTTCTTCCAAACATCTCGCTAGAGTCTAATTATTCAAATCGAAAAGCGGCATGGTAAGAAAGATATATCAGGTAAAAGCGTTAATCTTGAAACTTCCTTAAAACAGCAATGCTTTTAGAAGAGATAGTACTTTCAGCCTAACAAAAGGCCATTCTCATCCAGTTAACAAAGGTGTGCTGTAGAAGTCCTAGGCTATGAAGACTATCAACAAAGGGATCTCCAAAGGATTTAGACAAAGTTATTGACAAATAAAATTGCATTTTCTTTTGAGAAATCAGCCCTCATTTAGTCTTGGTCGTAACAAGGGTTGGGTTGGTTTAATCCTGAGAGGCATTTTTTGCAACAAAGCTAAATGGGTAGGTCACAAGGACCGCGAGGGCTCAGAGAAGGTTGGGGGAGAGGACCCACTGCACCGCTTTTAGGAGACATACGGTAGCCTCCCGTCAAGGTCATCCAGCGAATTCTTTAACGTACACAGAGTATGCCTCTCCCGCACTCGGAGCCACGGCTTAACGCACAATCCGACGGACTGCGGGATTTTCAGCCTATCGGTATCCCCTACTGAGCGAGGACAGAGCGGGGAGTTTTGCGGGGATAAATTTCAACGCTGGCCCAGTTGAAACTCGAACCAGGGAACTGCAGATTACAAACCTGGCAGTCGTAACAAGACGTAATCGGTAGCGTACCGGTCGTAATCTTAGAGTCGCAGTTAAGGATCCTAATCGTGTAGGCATTGAAATTTTCTCCCTAACCTAACCTCGATGAGTAAAAAAGAACAGCGATGATCCTAAAATGATAGATATCGAAAAGAAAGAATGTTAAGTCGCTCAGTGGTTTTACAAGAAAAAAAAAAACAAATGCTACTATAAAATAAGACTTTTTTCACATAAGACTAATCTACTTTCAATTTCTCCTTCTATCACTTTCCATTTCAGCAGGTAAAGCAAAATAAATTTACATAAAACAGGGAAAATGTCGCGTGACCAGTTCCATTAGCAATAAATAAATTGCTTAATAGGCAACCAAAAATACTCTCACTTTGAAGTGTTTTAAACAACCTGGTGTGTCCATTAGTAACTTATTTTACACTAGATGAATAATATATTTCATATGGCGAATATGAGCTGCCCATTTTTAAAGGCAAGGAATTCCACTTTTGTGCCAATTCAACAATGGAAATTGGAAATAACGGATGATTGAGAAAAACGTAAATAACAATATTTGATTAATACAGCACAAAACAAACCTGTATAACTACACAATCATATCCATGCGCTTACACCAATTTAAATTCCAAGCAGCAGCAGCGTTTGCATTTGATTTCTTTAAATTTGAAATTATATTTAAAACAGGTTTATTTTCAAAACAATAAAAAATGATTGCGATTGATCGGAGTACCAAATGCCTGCACAGGAGGACCTTTGCGCAGAAACTCATTACCCTAGTACATGAAGTTAATTAGTAATTAGTACATGAAGAGACTGTTGTTCTGTTACACGCAGTGACTAAAATTTTGAACACAATACGGGGCAAACAGTGTAACCTGTGTGAGAAATTTATTAGCAGTACGATCAGTTAAGGCATGGGTGAATGGGGCATCTGCTCCGGGAGCAAATCAAACCTAGGGAGCAATTTCTAATTATTACATGATCATTTTTCATTACTATGTGAAAAAAAAATATCCGATAGGTTGCAAAACAACTCTTTCCTTGGGCGCAAACATCTCTCCTCGCTTGCCGTGAATAAAATATTTTCATAATTTCATCATCATAATTCATTTGTCATTTTTTTTTAAATTTAGATACAGTAGGTATCAGAAGTAATATAATAAATATTATAAATTAATAAATAACATACATATATATACAGGGTGAATCTGAAAAAGTGGGAAAAACTTTACGGGGTGGTAGAACGCAGCTATAAGAGCAATATTCGTCATAGAATGTATGGTCGGAACCCAAACGGCGAGCCGCTAGGTGGCGTTGGAAATGGTATAAAAGGGTCGGTCCTCGCACCCAACGGCATTTCTACCGTGGATTGACGAGATCCCGCAGGTGTGAAGCCTGCATTACAGCTGGCGGCAGCTCTTTTGAGCAATTTCTTTGAGCATGTACCTCAATTACATTCCTGTTAATAAAATGTTTTCTGAAGTATCTCCTCTCCTTCTTGTGTTCATTCTTTAAATGTGACAGTGGAAAACTACCTTTTAACTTCTCACCGCTTGCGTTCCGACCATACATTCTATGACGAATATTGCTCGTATAGCTGCGTTCTACCACCCCGTAAAGTTTTGCCCACTTTTTCAGATTCACCCTGTATATATACAAAGTGAAAAAAGTTCGTGTATGCAGCTCTTTCCGCTTTTGAATATACATA
This sequence comes from Ryuthela nishihirai, assembly GCA_038380435.1. NCBI lineage: Eukaryota > Metazoa > Arthropoda > Arachnida > Araneae > Heptathelidae > Ryuthela > Ryuthela nishihirai. Next base: position 22,142,054 of record JAWZYU010000009.1, on the reverse strand, counting down.
TATGCACGTAAAATTTTATTACGTTTATATGTTAAACTTTTTAAGCCAAGAGATGTCCCTTTTCGCACAGAGGGCAAAGTGGTGGATAGCGAATAAAATCGCAGTTCAGTCCCACTTGGGATTCGAACCTAGAAATCTCAGATTGCGAGCCTGGCGTGCTGAGCCATCAACAACTCTGCATTGTTCATTTGGCTCTATAAATATATACTGGCCACACCTGTTTCGAAGCTCAGGAGCAGCCACCGTTGCTCGATAGGCTGGTGCAACCATAGACAAAGTCATAAATAATCACAGGACTGTCCAAGGCAACCATCTCTAAAAGGGCTACCATCTGTTAAGTACCAAAGATGGTAGGCAGACCGAATGTAGACATTCAGCTGATGTAATTGTTGCAGATATCTGATACTACAGGAAAAAGATCATAGAGTCTTACAATGGAATGTGCAGTCAAATCGACGTTTAATTGTGCACCAAGTTACCACTGCTTTCGATATGGCCTAGATAAAAAAATTAGAGTGCGGAGCCAACCGCATTAGGCGATGGACCCCCCCCCCCCCACACACACACACACAGTTGTGACACATCTGCTGTATAAGCTGCTGGAGGAGTCATGGTGTGGTATGCTTACATGGCATGTTAAGTCCATTAACATGTTCGAAGTGTTGACGAAATGCCGCATCATATTTAAGCAATAAATCTGACATGATTCGTTGCTATGCTTCTTTTCTTCCTTGATCGAGATGGACAGTTTCAAAATGACAATGCAGCAGCCCATTGTGCGAAATATTTCTGTGAGAGATTTAATGAACATGATGAAGAATCAGCCATTTTCCTTGGCCACCACATTCCCCTGATCTGAATCCATTAAAAATTAATGGGCTGTAGGGGAACGTAGCATATGGGCACACGTATTCCACTGTTCTCGACCCAGAAGGAACTACATACTACATTTCAAAATGAACGACTTCATATTACATTAGATACCTTCTAAACATTTATCGACTTTATACCACGTCGAATTGAAGCTGTCCTAAAGGCACACGGGGTTCTTATGTGTGAATAATGATGTCGTGAAATCGTTTATCGCTTTACCACTATATTCTCTACCATTAAATCAATTGCAATTTATTGTTTTGATACTTATTCCAATATGTGATGTTTTTGTATTAATAATATAATAATAGCAAATACCTTTGAAGTAATAAAAATTCTAAATTATTTTATACACAATATTAACATTTTAAGTTACAATCAATAATTTTTCAACTGAAAATTGGAAAATTATACAGACCGTGAAGTATATTTTTAAAGCTTTGGTTTCAACGCATTACTTCCAATAAAAAATATATAATATTAATACTCTGCAAAGCAACTAACAAAATTTGACTGGAGAAAAAAACTCGCACATTTTTCACTAACTATAACATTCCCATATATCATTTTTAAAGATATATGCTTAGTTATAATGTCCTTTCCTTCAAAAAATAAGATTAGATATACGTATTAAACTTTGTCCATAAATCACTTCTTCTTTAAGCATTTCACATAGTGTTGGAAAGTTCTTTCGAAAATCCGTACGGCTGGATTTCCCATGATAGTCGTATAGTTTTACTTCCCTTCATAGCCACGGTATGATTCAGGCCCTAAAAGCCCATCCGTTCTCATTGGGAGGCGAGGAATTAGCTCTCTAAGTACATTATACGGAACTTTATTGCGTGATTTATTTGCATGCTTCCAAGAACGTGTTGGCGGATTTTATGAGATTATCCTTTTTGCTCTTAATTCTCTTAAGGTGTCTCGATGGAGTGACCGGCGAAAATTCTCGGGCATGCAGTTCACGTTTTATCTATACATTCAATTTGTTCGTGCCGATTTTTGTGTACCTACCTTGATTGGAGATAAAGGATAAATTTCGGTGGAAATAATATCGGGAGCTTATATTTGAAAATAAAAAAGAATATTAAATGTGAAGACTGATACGTTTTAACCGTTAAAAATAGAAGAATGAAAAGCGCTTTCTTTTTCTTGTTGCGATGCAAAAATTGCACATGTTTAGTATCTCACTAAAATTGCTGCTTTTCGATGAACATGAGAAGTCAAGGACTCTGTAAAAAAGAAAATGGGCTGTGGAAACATTAAATGTACTTTTCAGTGTAAAACTTATGTTGACAATAAATGTTTTATGGGTTATCTTGCGTTATAGTTTGATTGAGAAACCATGCCATAACACGCATAAAACATTTCAGCTTTTTTATTACTTCAAAGATAGTTGGTGATCTGATTTTAATTCATATATAACGGTTAACAGGTTAATGCCATTGTTATTCAACATGGAAAACAAATTAAAAACCTCTCTTACAAAATAAGATCTAAATGTTGAAACATAATATATATATATGTTGTTTTTATATTATTTGAAACTTAGCAGCCGCCATGAAACTGATACTGCAGGTGATGTTATATATGTACCTACAGTCGCTCAAAAAATATCCGAACACTATTGTTGACTACAGAATTAAGAAAAAATATCTAGCGACGATTTTTATAGAAATTAATGATCTGGCAACCTTCGTGTCACGTGACACGAAGGTTGCCAGATCACTAATTTCTGTAAAAATCGTTGCCAGATATTTTTTCTGAATTCTGTAGTCAACAATAGTGTTCGGATATTTTTTTGAGCGACTGTACACCTTTCTCTCAATAACTAAATATAAATATGAGAGTTACAGTACTGAATGAAATCACTGGTGAGTGATTTATTTCCAAACTGCTTTCGAAATCTATATGTATTGTTGTGAATTTTTCAAATGGATAGGCACTGAGCGTGAGTATTAATAATTATATTTTCAAACCAATTACAATACAATGCAAATTGTTACAAAAATATGGATGAAGTATTTTATAAACAAATTAACTACTATCATACATAAGTCATTAACCTTTTTTTTACAGAGCATACAATATCAGCTCTGTCTGTTCTACTAAAATACTACCTCTTCACTTTGTTTGCCATTTCACTTGAATACCTTCAGACGTAAACAAACTCTCGTCCTGTGTTGGTTCACTAAACTTTTGTTACTAACAACAGAAAACAAACACCCGCGCACACACTAATAAATATACTTCTTATTTTCACTTATCACGCACTGATTCAGACCATCTGAATGTCTTTTCAGATCTCACAACTTTAACACACTGCACTTCTATTTTTTTTCATTCTTCCGAATCGTTCGTAGATGTCAGCGATGTTAACAGGGTGGTGTACCAAACAGCTACCAACTCGGATGTTAAGTTTTATTTTTGCATGGACTTTAGCACGATCTCCAGTGGCTGTTTGTAGGCTTATTTTAGACTGTGTAGTATTCAAGCTTGGGTGAGGTATTATTTTCTTTATTATGTCTGTTCTGAGTAAAGTTACACTTGCACCAGTGTCGACTATCATACGGCAAGGTATTCCATTTATGGCTCCATCAGCTACTAATCCATTATTATCACCATGTAATGTTGAAACGTGGGCGACTTCCCCTGGGGCCAACCAATCACCAGCCAGCCTTTGCCTCGCAAGATTGACAAATTTTCTGTTTTTCTGATCCTGTTGTCTAGTAGATGGACTCGGACTCCTCATTCGTTTCCTATTACAGTTGGTACGAATGTGTCCGGACTTGCCACAATTCCAACACTGAAGGTCTGTGGTAGTTTTTGAAGAAGAACCTCTTATGTCTTTCAAAACGGATAGCATGGCTTTGGTTAGTCCTTTCATTTCATTATCCTTTTCTACAGTTTCATCTGCACTCACAAATCTCACTGTACGTTTGGTTGCTCGGGAGGAAAGCCTGGAGCACTCGTACTTCATAGCATGTACTACAGCTGACCTTAAGGATTCACCTTCCAACATCCTCAGAGATTATTGAGTGTCAGGATCAGCAATAGCATCAACAAACTGCAATTGAGCTAAGTTATCTTGAATTTCTGGTGGACAGTTACTATAAACCAATCTAACTAGACGCTCGATATCACTAGCAAGCTCTTGCAAAGTTTCACCACTCTTCTCTGCATGCGATGTTTAAATTGAGTCACATAATATTGTTTTAAATAACTATTACCAAACCTAAGTTCTAATGCAGAAACTAGACTTTGATAATCAAGTCGTTTTTCTTCTGGAACAGACTTCAAAACTTCCGCAGCAGAATTTCTTAAGGAAGCTGCAAGAAAACTGGCCTTTTGGAATTCATTCCACTCATTAGCTCTAGCGATAACTTCAAATTGTGTTTTAAATACTGTCCAAGATGATTGATCATCATATGTAGAAGGTTTAGTTGCATTTCTAGCGATATGTATAAGAACATTATTTTCACTAAAATTACTATTATCACAAGAAGAAGGTAACATTTCGTTTCTTAAAATCTGAAACTGGCGTTCACAATCAGTTTTTACAATTTCAATTTCATGTTTATAATTTATCTCAACACTATCAATATTAGCTTTTACAATCTTTAGTTCGGTCATAATGTCCTTACACTTATCAGAAATCTTACCAATTTGAGGAGCCAATTCAGCTCTCAACTCATTATTCTGTGCTGCCATTTCGGCTTTCAAGTCATCTTTTTGAGAAACTATCTCAGTTCTCAACTCATTATTTTGTATAGCCATATCGGTTTTCAAGTCATCGTTTTGTCAACAAGGTCACCTATTTTATTGTTTATGTCACTATTTTGACTAGAAGTTCAGCTATTTTATTGTTTTGGGCAGCTATATCACCTTTAATAACATTGGTTTGGCTGGTTATTTCAGCTTTCAAGTGGTTTATCAACTTTACTAATTCATCCATACCTCTAGTTAACGGCATTCAATAAATTATCTACACTCCTAGACACCAAATGTTGTGAATTTTTAAAATGGATAGGCACTGAGCGTGAGTATTAATAATTATATTTTCAAACCAATTACAATACAATGCAAATTGTTACAAAAATATGGATGAAGTATTTTATAAACAAATTAACTACTATCATACATAAGTCATTAACCTTTTTTTTACAGAGCATATAATATCAGCTCTGTCTGTTCTACTAACATACTACCTCTTCACTTTGTTTACCATGTCACGTGAATACCTTCAGACGTAAACAAACTCTCGTCCTGTGCTAGTCCACTAAACTTTTGTTACTAACAACAGAAAACAAACACCCGCGCACACATAAATATCGATCCACCGGCTAGGAACCCTATCTGTTAACCCAACACAGGCACACACAAGGGGAACCAGAACACCAAATTCGGGGCAATTAATGAAGAAATTAAAGCCCAAGAAGGATGTTTGAAAAATGCCAAACTAGAAACAAAACCAGGGCGTAGCCATGGGGGGATGGGGGGAGGCTCCCCCCAAAGCAACTCGGAGTTGGCAAAATTTGAAGCGACTTCGTAAAATCTAGGTGAGTTGTGAAAATTTGTAATTTTTGTTTTTTGGAAAATTAAGGGGAGTTGTCAAAATCGAGGCAACTTGGCAAATCTAAGGCAGTTTGGAAAATGGAGAGATGGCAAAATTTACAGCAGTTGACAAAATTCGAAGCCACTTAGTAAAAACAGGTGAGTTGGCAAAATCTTAGGTAGTTGGCAAAATTCGGAGTGACTTGGTAAAATCTTGGGGAGTTGGCAAAATTCGGAGTGACTTGGTAAATTCTTGGGGAGTTGGCGAAATTCGGAGTGACTTGACAAAATCTTGGGGAGTTGACAAAATTCGGAGGGACTTGGAAAAATCGTGGGGAGTTGGAAAAATTCAAGTGAGATGTAAAAATTGGGATTTTTTTTCTGTAAAATTATGGCGAGTTGGCAAAACGTAGGGAGTTGGCAAAATCTAGGGACAGTTGGCAAAATCTAGGGACAGTTGGCAAAATCTAGGGACAGTTGGCAAAATCTAGGAACAGTTGGCAAAATTCGTAGTGACTTGGCAAAATCGTAGGGAGTTGGCAAAATTCAGGTGAGATGTGAAAATTTGGATTTTTTTTCTGTAAAATTATGGCGAGTTGGCAAAATCTAAGAGAGTTGGCAAAACTTAGGGAGTTGGCAAAAACTAGAGGCAGTTGGCAAAAACTAGAGGCAGTTGGCAAAAACTAGAGGCAGTTGGCAAAAACTAGAGCCAGTTGGCAAAATTCGGAGTGACTTGGAAAAATCGTGGAGAGTTGACAAAATTCAGGTGAGATGTAAAAATTGCAGTCTTTTTTTCTGTAACATTATGGCGTGTTGGCAAAATCGAGGCAGCTTCGCAATATCTAGGAGATTTGGAAAATCTTGGGGGAGTTGGCAAAATTCAGAGTGGCTTTACAAAAAACAGGTGTGGTGTAAAATTGGGATTTTTTTCTGTAAAATTGTGGCGAGATGGAAAAATCTAGGGCAGTTGGCAAAATTCGAATCCACTTGGTAAAATACGGGCGATTTGTGAAAATTGGGATTGTTTTTATGAAATTAAGGAGAGTTTACAAAATCGAGAAAACTTTGCAAAATCCAGGGAAGTTGGAAAAACTGGAAACCACTTGATAAAGTACAGGCGAGTTGTAAAAATTGGGATTGGATTTGTGAAATTAAGGAGAGTTGGAAAAACCAAGAACTCTTGGCAAAATCTAGGGAAGTTGGCAAAATTGGAAGCCACTTAGTAAAATACAGAGGAGTTGTGAAAATTGTGCCTTTCTTGTGCAATTCAGGAGAGTTGATAAAATTCGTAAGTGGCTTGGCAAATTCAGGAAAGATGTAAAAATTGCGATTTTTCCGTAAAATTACGGCGAGTTGGCAAAATTCGAATGCATTTGGTAAAATATAGGGGAGTTGAGAAAATTCACTCCTCATTTGAAATGAAGGAGTGTTGGATAAATTGAGGAAACTTAACAGAATGTAGGGCAGTTGGCAAAATTCGAATCCACTCGGAAAATACGGGCGAGTTGTGATAATTGGGATTTGGTTTGGGAAATTCAGAATAATTGACTAAAATCGAGTAAACTTGGCAAAATCTTGGGGAGTTTGAAGGTTTGAAGTGATTTTAGTCAACTATCCTGAATTTCCCAAACCCAATCCCAATTATCACAACTCGCCCGTATTTTCCAAGTGGATTCGAATTTTGCCAACTGCCCTACATTCTGTTAAGTTACTCCTTCATTTCGCGAAACAAATCTCAATTTTCACAACTCGCCTATATTTTACCAAGTGCATTCGAATTTTGCCAACTACTCTAGATTTTTGCCAACTTGCCGTAATTTTACAGAAAAAATCACACTTTTTACATCTTCCCTGAATTTGCCAAGCCACTTCGAATTTTATCAACTGTCCTTAATTGCACAAGAAAGGTACAATTTTCACAACTCCCCTGCATTTTACCAAGTGGCTTCCAATTTTTCCAAATCCTCTAGATTTTGCCAAGGGTTCTTGGTTTTTCCAACTCTCCCTAATTTCACGAAACCAATCCCAATTTTTACAACTCACCTGTACTTTATCAAGTGGTTTCCAGTTTTCCCAACTTCCCTAGATTTTGCAAAGTTTTCTCGATTTTATCAACTGTCCTTAATTTCACAAAAACAATCCCAGTTTTCAGAAATCGCCCGTAATTTACCAAGTGGATTCGAATTTTGTCAACTCCCCCAAGATTTTCCAAATCTCCTAGATATTGCACAGCTGCCTCGATTTTGCCAACACGCCATAATTTTACAGAAAAAAAGATTGCAATTTTTACATCTCACTTGAATTTTGTCAACTCTCCACGATTTCGCCAAGTCACTCCGAATTTTGCCAACTGCCTCTAGTTTTTGCCAACTCGCCATAATTTTACAGAAAAAAATCCTAATTTTTACATCTCACGTGAATTTTGCCAACTCCTCACGATTTTGCCAAGTCACTCCGAATTTTGCCTACTCCCCAATATTTTACCAAGTCACTCCGAATTTTGCCAACTCCCTAAGATTTTGCCAATTCACCTGTTTTTACTAAGTGGCTTCGAATTTTGCCAACTGCTGTAAATTTTGCCGTCTCTCCATTTTCCAAACTGCCTTAGATTTGCCAAGTTGCCTCGATTTTGACAACTCCCCTTAATTTTCCAAAAAAAAAAATTGGGAATTTTGAAAGTGATTTGGCAAATTTAGGAGAGATATAAAGATTGGGATTAGTTTCGTGAAATTAAGGAGATTTGACCAAATGAAGGCAAAAATTCATACTGATTTACTACAATTTGTAATTCAGACGTTCAGACCAGATGTAAATATTGGAAGTATTTCTGAGAAATTATGGCTAGTTGGCAAAATTGGAAGTCAAATGGCAAATTACGGGAAGTTGGCAGAAGCAGAATTGGAAGTCAAATGGCAAAATGTAGGAGAGACCTGAAAAATATCTTCCCCCTCCCAAGGAGCGAAAATCTAAGCAAGTTTGCTCAGTTGGCAAATTTTTTCCAAAATTTTGCTCGAGTTGGAAAATTTTGGACTTCTCACCCCCCCCCCCCCCCCCCACGCCAAACCATAGTCCTTCGCTACGCCCCTGAAGAAAACTAGGACCTATTTGGTATCATAAAGGAAATATGATAAGCAAATTGAAAGGTGAAAGACATGAAATATGTTATATACACGTAATTGCGTCTTTATGCCTAGTTTATGGCTGGTGTAAATTTTTCCTTCTCTGATAGACAAAACCTAAAATTCAAAAAGTTGTAAAATCCAGCTATACTTTAAAATGTATTTGAGTAAGCCTGTTTGTATAAACGTTCACAACCTAAGTTGGGTTGAGCTATTTTACTTCTGAGCGGCACTCTTTGCAAATAAAAGGCTAAGTTGACTTAGAAAAGGTTAGGGAAAGAGGTACGTTGAACAGATGTTAGGAAACAGATAGAAATCATGTTAGGAAACAGATAGAAATGTCGTTTCAAGTGAAGCATTTCGTCAACTGGGCTACTGCAAAAAATATATATATTAATAAATTAAATTAGAAAGAACAAATGAATATTGGATCTATAGTAAAAAACTCGAAGAAATATTTACCGCTATTTCTACAAAATTATAATTGCGCCAGCGTTAAGAATTTTCTCCGCTGACTCCAGTCTGCCCTCGATGAGAAAGGGAACACTTGATGGATCAGTGTTCCTTTTTTCACCGAGGGCATTGAATGCAGCTGAATGCTATGATAAATTGCAGTTGAAATTCGTAAACTGCAATTTGCAATTCGCACTTCCTGTAAAATAGTAAAGCCATTTCCAAAGCTTAATATTTTTTCAAAAACCAAATGTTCCGCCAGCTCACAAGTTTGAAAAACGCCGATTTCAAAAGGACTCAAGAGGCAAACGTTTTCAAGGTCATAGGTAGTCCTTAAAACAGTGAGTAGAAACACACACCTATTGAGCGCCTTCTATGCGTAATCGATAATTAATATCGATAAGGGGGAGAATCCCCGGATAAGATTTATATATATATATAAGGTATCTCGCTCCGGATAAGATACAGATGTTTCAATGTTGTCTTTCTGCTGAGATCTCGCCTTTTTTCATAAATCTGCGCTACATCAAATGGTATAAACATTTACAAAAGGTTTGTACTACTGGAAATAAACTTTTTCATTTTGCCAAATACTTAGCAACAACAAATTGGGGATGCTCTCCAATAAATCTTCTTTATCTTTATAAACATTTGTTTAGACCAAAGTTGGAGAATGGTCCTTTTTTCGTTGGAGGGAATACCAGATTATAAATTTAACAATCAAAATATCTTGCAAAATAAGTTTATTAGACTTGCTTTGGGTTTACTGAGAGGACCCCAAATGCTGCTCTTTTGGAAGAAACAAATCTGCCAATTTTTGAAATCAGAGCAAAATTTTTGCTCATTAAGGATTATACAAGGTTACAGCTCAAACATAAAGAACATTTTTAATAAGGAAGATTACAGAAAAGAATTACGAATTTTCTTCTTTTAATATATTAAATAAAGACTTATATTTTTGTCATATTTTGGAAATTAAAAATAAAGGTAACTTATATACAAAAGATCCTATTTGAACTTTGCAGTGTTCAAGTATTAAAGAAAGTATTCCTAATATAATAAAAAAGTGATATGGCTCAAAAAGTCTTCAAGATTATAACTGAATCCTTCATTGATAATGAATATGACGATTTTTTACAAATATTTACTGATGGGGCTTACTTCCCCAATGAAAGTATTGCTACATCTGCTTTTGACATACCAGCCAAAAATGTTTTTCAACAATTTAAATTTTCAGCAGATGCTACTATTTTGCAGGCTGAATTGTTTGCCATGTACAAGGTAATTAAATGGGTTGAAATAAATTTTGCTTAATGTAAATGTGGTGTTGTTAACAGACTGCAAAGCAGCCTTGTTGGCCTTGGAAAATGATATTTATAATCTTAATCATTATAAGATAATACTAGATATTTTCAAAATATACAATAAATCTGTTACAAAAGGAAATTATATTATTCTTCAATGGTTGCCTAGCCACTGTGGAGTGGCAGGCAATGAGAATGTGGGCAAACTAACTAAGGATGCTATTAATTTACAAGCTAATTTACAACTTTACCTTCATTTCTCATGTCTTAAAAGGAAAAATAAAGAAAAAGAAATTCAAGAACTTAATACATATTTCAAATTTCATGCTCCAATTAATAGTAACTTTAGATGTTATCTTTATGAAAATACTTCATTTTTTTAAACAATTTAATTTCAGTAGACAAGATATTAGTTAAATCATCAGGCTGCGTGTAGGTACTGCTGCACTTAATAACTACCTTTCTAAAATCAATAAGAGCCAGTCTGATTTGTGTAGCATCTGTTCCTATGTGTTGCTAAATTGTGAAAAGTATGATGAAGCCAGAAAATACTCTTTTGAAGCACTTCGTTACAAATACAATCTAACTGAATATAGACTACAAAATATTTTGAATCCCGATAATTCTTCTAAATTAGTTATCTTCCAACTATTAATTGGTTTTCTTCGGGAATCAATGCTATACAATAGAGTATAAGAATAAATTTTGACTTCGATTTCGTTTTTTATGTGTAAACGATATAAATATCTTATTCAGCCAAAGAACATTTTCTAACTTTCTGTCATATGTATATATATAAGAATTTTCTTCCTTGGTATATTTTTGTCATATATACAAGATTATTTTTTACATTGCGTATTTCTACAGGTAAAGGTGAGATACTTAAAAATAATCTTAAATTTCTCTTTACAGGGAGGGAGAATGGAAAGCATCACCAAGACGTGGGACTGCTTCTCAGCAGACATGCTAGTGATGCTCTTCTAGGATATGAGTGTATTAATGAAAGGTCCCTTACAGAAAATTTTCAGACAAGCGTTAAAGACTTGAATGTTATCTGATGTTATGCCCCCACCGAGGAAGGCAATGAGGATGAGAAGAATAGGTTTTATGAAAAACTTCCGAATATTTTGAATTCTGTCAAGAAAGGAGATATTACCTTTGTTCTTGGTGACTTCAATGCCAAAGTTGGTACGGACACTGACCTTTGGGGAGGAGTAATAGGCCCTTTTGGTATTGGTAGCTGCAATGGCAATGTGCAACGTCTCCTACAGGTAAGTAAACTCAATGGATTCAGAATAACTAACACTTATTACAAACACCGCGATATACATAAGTACACATGGGTTTCACCTGATGGGCTGCAAAAGAATATGATTGATTACATATTAATTAACAGCAAATGGGCTAGTTCTGTTAGGAATACCCGGGCATATAGGGGAGCTGAAATTGGATCTGACCATTACCTTGTTAAAAGTGTATTGCAACTTAAATGTAAAAAGTGTTGTGCTAAGGTTAAAAAATTTACCTTTAATACCGAAGCTCTGAACGACCTAATTATTGCTAAAGCCTACCATGATAGGTTCTTAGTCATTATGACAGTCATGGTTTGCTTACTAACGAAGTTGAGGAAGAGTGCGACCATTTTAAACAGGCTTTTTTGGAAACTAACAGTACTCTTTTAGGAAAAGAGAAGGCACAATTATTTGAGTGATAAGGCACTTGAGCTTATTCCAGAATGAAAGAACTGCAGGAATGTCCTTAATCAATACCCTACTAGTCCTAATAGAAAGCATTACAGAGAACGTAATAAACGTGTAAAGGATCAATTAGCTACTGATAAGAATCTTTGGCTTGATGACTTGACTGACAAAGCCGAGGAAGCAGTTAGACAGCACAACAGCAGAGAGCTGTACCAGATAGTTAATGTTTTGTGTGGTAGAAAACGGATAGGCATACAAGGATTAAGGATAAACAAGGTAAGGTTATAGAAGGTGAGGATTCTGTCATGGCTAGGTGGGCTGAGCATTTCAGTGATGTTCTAAACAATGTGGTTAGTTCTATTCCCATTGTTTGCAATGATGATAGATGCATTGGTGGCTTTAATGTTGTCCCTATAACACAATCTGAAGTTATTTTGGCTATTTATAAATTTAAACTTCATAAATCCCCAGGGGTAGATGAAATTACTACGGAAATGCTTAGAGCTGGGAATGTTTCTGTTACCACTTGGATGACTGAAATTTTGAATATCTTTTATGATAAAGGCATGGTTCCTAAGGATTTTACCAGAGTTATTGTTATCGCTATTTTCAAAAAAGGTGATTGCAGTTCTTGTGATAACTATAGGGGTATCAGCCAACTCTCTGTTCCAAAGAAAGTTCCTTCCATGATTGTGCTTAATAGAATTAAGAATCTGGTTGACAGTCAATTGCGTGATGAGCAATGTGGATTCAGAAGTGGTAGGGGATGTGTGGTCAGATATTTCCACTTAGGCAGATTCTTGAGAAATGTTTAGAGTTTCAGAAACCTTTAGTTGCTAGCTTTGTTGATTTGAAAAAGGCTTTTGACTCTGTTGATTGTCATAATTTGTGAGATCATATGGTATATTAGACAAGTTAGTTAACCTAATGAAAGCTCTCTATAAAAACACTGAGTCGCGTGTGAGAGTTGGTAAGGCTTGTAGCAATTGGTTTAGCAATACTTCTGGTGTTCGACAAGGGTGCATTTTGTCTCCTTTTCTCTTTAGCTTGGTTATTGATTATGTTATGCGAAATTCACTTCAAGGGAAAGATTTTGGCCTTAAATGGACTGGAGATACGAAAATTTCTGATTTAGATTATACTGATGGTAATTGATGATTAGATTATACTGAGCCCTTTTGGCAAATGATGTTGATGAGATGAACTCTTTCATTCGAGCTGTTGATGAGACTGGTAGTAGAGTAGGTTTGGTTATAAACAGAGAGAAAACTAAAGTGATGAAAATTGGTCAGGCAGGTTGTGATTCAGTTAATCTGAATGGTTGCAGTCTTGAGCAGGTGTCACAGTTTAATTATCTTGGGAGCTATGTAACTGATACTGATGATATGCGGCATGAGATTTACAGACGAAAAGGGATTGCTGCCGGGACTTTTAAGATTCTATGGAGATTGTGGAGAAATAGGCGTATACACCTAAAGACTAATATTAGACTGTATAATAACTTAATTTTTTCTAGGGTTAGTTATGGTAGTGAAACTTGGACGCTGTGTAAACAAGATAACAGGAAACTAGATGCTTTTGATTCTAGATGCTTACGTAGTATCTTGGGTATTAGATGGTTTAACTTTGTAACTAATGATAAGGTTAGGCAAAGGAGACGGCAACCTCCTTTAGGCATCATATTGTGCAGAGAGAGACTCCGCTGGTTTGGCATGTTGCCCGTATGGATAATTATAGATTGGCAAATAGGGTTATGAACAGTGTGCCTAGAGGCCTAAGAAAGAGGGGGAGACCTACGATGCGGTGGCAGACAATGTCAAACAGGACCTTGTTAGAATTGGTTGCAGTGACCGGATGCAGCAAATGTATATCAGGACACATATGCTTGGAGAATTAAACCGCAGTCTGGTTGGACCTCCGTAGCCCTTGGCTGGTTGATGATGATGATGATTTTTTTAAGTGTTTTTGTAATGTTATTATTGCATTAAAATTTTATAAGTATATCAGTTTTTTTTAATTGCTTTGGGGTAGAAGTGTTCAACTAAACACCCCAGAGGCGTGTAATGTTAAATACATAAATTCGGCGTATTACGCTGATAGGCTCCTGTAAGACTACTATTGCAAGCATTTGCATTTTTCGTTTTTTAAACACTTTATTATATAATATTGTTACGACAGAAGGAATCTGGCAACCGAAAGCAAAAAGTTTCAGCCAACGAATAAGAACTTTGGGAGAATTTGGAGAAGGAGAGTGGAGCGTTAACGGTCGTTGTATTGTAACGGTCGGTGAGTTCGAAAATGGACGGTGAGCTGTTCTGAGACAGTGCGCGTAAGTATCAAGAAGTAACTTGATGTGTTGTGTATACGCGGAAGGATAAAAGTGGGATCTTTTATCCTTAAGTATCAAGAAGTAACTTGATGTGTTGTGTATACGCGGAAGTATAAAAGTGGGAACTTTTATGGCTAACTTCGAATGTCTACACGGACTGTCTTTTTGTTCGGCTAGTGTGTGAAAAGTTATTAGCACAGGACGAGAATTGGTTTACGAGTGAAGATCTTCGGGTGACCTGGTAAATCAAGTAAAAGGTAGTATTTAGTAAAATACACAGAGCTGATATTGTGTGCTCTACGCAGGAAGATTGATGACTTGTGCATGTTAATAGTTGATTTGTTAATAAGATACTTCATCCATATTTCTTTTGTAACAATTTGCCTTGTATTGAATTTGGTTTTGAAATATAGCTTTTAATACTCACGCTCAGTGGCTATCCATTTTGTGATCCGCAACATTTGGTGTCAGAAGTGGGATTAATTTAATTGAATGCCTTTCACTAGAAGTATGGATGAGTTAATAAAGCTGATGACTGATATGAAAGCCGATATGGCCGCACAATATAATGAGTTGAGAACTGAGATAGTTTCTCAAAAAGATGACTTGAAAGCCGAATTGGCCGCACAAAATACCGAGATGAGAGCTGAAGTGGCTTCTCAAATTGACAAGATTACTGATCAGTGTAAGGACATTAAAACCGAACTTAATAAACAATGTGATTGTTTAAAGGTTGAAATTGACAGTGTAAAATATGATCTTGATAGTGTTAAGTTAGATTATAAACATGAAATAGAAATTGTAAAAACTGATTGTGAACGCCAGTTTCAGATTTTGAGAAATGAAATGTTACCTTCTGCCTGTGATAATAATAATTCTAGTGGAAATAATGTTATTACACATATCGCTAAAAATACAACTAAACCTTCTACATATGATGGTCAATCATCTTGGACAGTATTTAAAACACAATTCGAAGTTATCGCTACAGCCAATGAGTGGAATGAATTCCAAAAGGCCAGTTTTCTTGCAGCTTCCTTAAGAAATTCTGCTGCGGAAGTTTTGCAGTCTGTTCCAGAAGAAAAACGACTTGATTATCAAAGTCTAGTTTCTGCATTAGAACTAAGGTTTGGTGATAGTTATTTAAAACAATATTACGTGACTCAATTTAAACATCGCATGCAGAAAAATGGTGAAACTTTGCAAGAGCTTGCTAGTGATATTGAGCGTCTAGCTAGATTGGCTTATAGTAACTGTCCACCAGAAATTCAAGATAATTTAGCTCAATTACAATTTATTGATGCTATTGCTGACCCTGACACTCAGCAATCTCTGAGGATGTTGGAAGGTGAATCCTTAAAGTCAGCTGTGGTACATGCTATGAAATACGAGTGCTCCAGGCTTTCCTCCCGAGCGAACAAACGTGCAGTGAGATTTGTGAGTGCAGAAGAAACTGTAGAAAAGGATAATGAAATGAAAGAACTAACCAAAGCCATACTATCCGTTTTGAAAGATATAAAAGGTTCTTCAAAACCTACAACAGACCTCCAGTGTTGGAATTGTGGCAAGACCGGACACATTCGTACCAACTGCACTAGGAAACGAATGAGGAGTCCAAGTCCATCAACTAGACAACAGGATCAGGGAAACAGAAAATTTGTAAATCTTGCGAGGCAAAGGCTCGTTGTTGATTGGTTGGCCCCAGGAGAAGTCGCCCACGTTTCAACATTACATGGTGATAATAATGGATTAGTAGCTGATGGAGCCATAAATGGAATACCTTGCCGTATGATAGTCGACACTGGTGCAAATGTAACTTTACTCAGAACGGATATAATAAAGAAAATAATACCTCACCCACTTGAATACTACACAGTCTAGAATAAGCCTACAAACGGCCACTGGAGATCGTGCAAAGGTTCATGGAAAAATAGAACTTAATATTCGAGTTGGTAGCTGTCTGGTTCGCCATCCTGTTTACATCGCTGACATCTACGACGAATGCATATTAGTCCTTGATTTTCTTAAGAAACATGGATTCAACATTAGACCCAGTGATAACCTACTCATCTATGAGACAGAAGAGATTCCTCTGCTTAGCCGGACGACTGATTCTTTATCAAGCGTAACTCCAATATTAGTGACGGAAGACACAGAGATCCCAGCACAAAGTGAAGTTATAGTCCGTGGACATCGGGCGGAGACTTCTGGGGCCTTCCGATTGGCAGTTACTGATGCCTCTGGTAAAGGAGCTTTGGCTCATAATATCCTGGTTGCAAGGACTTTAGTCAGAATAGATAAAGAACAGATCCCTATCAGAGTGATGAACTGTAACAAATCCAGTAGAATGTTAAAAAAAGGTGAGGAATTAGCAATATGTGAAGCTGTTACCTGTGTAACAAGTATAAATAAAATAGAAGTTACCGATTCATATCAAAATCATACAGACATCCCGTCTCATCTTACTGAATTATGGAGAGAAACAAGACAAATATTAACTGAAAACCAAGCTGTTAAGGCCGAGAACCTATTAATAGAATTTTCTGACATTTTTTCTGCCACATCAAATGATTATGGCCGTACTAACCTGACAGAACATAAAATCAACACTGGTGATTCTCCTCCAGTCCATCTGCCGGCAAGAAGGCTTCCATTGGCAAAAAGAGAGGAGACGGAACAACTCATAAAGGACATGGAAGCTCAGGGCATTATAGAACCATCACAGAGTCCCTGGACATCACCAGTAGTTCTTGTCAAGAAAAAAGATGGATCTACACGATTTTGTGTAGATTATCGCAGATTAAATGACGTAACAAAGAAAGATTCCTTTCCTTTACCCAGGATTGACGATACACTAGACACTTTATCTGGGTCAGAATGGTTCTCAACATTAGATTTAAAGAGCGGCTATTGGCAAGTTGGTATACGTCCTGAAGACCGTGAGAAAACGGCTTTCAGTACAGGGAATGGACTTTGGCAGTTTAAGGTGATGCCATTTGGACTTTGTAATGCACCTGCCACATTTGAGCGACTAATGGAGTCAGTGCTCAAAGGTTTGTCTTTGGAGGTCTGCCTGGTTTACTTGGACGACATCATAGTTCTTGGAAGAACCTTTGAAGAACATTTGAGAAATCTTCGTCAAGTATTTGAAAAACTTAAGGCAGCCAAGTTAAAATTGGGACCGACAAAGTGTAAACTGTTCCAGCAAGAAGTTCATTACCTTGGTCATGTGATCACTACAGCAGGGATTAAGACTGATCCTAGTAAGATAGAAGCTGTAAGAGACTGGCCCCCACCACAAGATGTTCATCAACTTCGTAGTTTTATTGGACTTTGCACCTACTATAGAAGATTTGTCAAAGGTTTCTCCAACATCGCAAGGCCATTACATCGTCTGACAGAAGAGGGCCAGCGGTTTATGTGGACCACCGAATGCGATATAGCCTTTCAACAGCTGAAGAAAACTCTTTCCACAGCACCAGTGCTAGCGTACCCACAAACTGGAAAACAATTCGTAATAGATACTGACGCAAGTAACACAGGAGTTGGTGCTGTGCTTTCACAAGAACAAGACGGACAGGAGAGAGTTATTGCATACTTTAGTAAAACTTTATCCAAACCAGAGCGGAATTACTGTGTAACACGCAAAGAACTGTTAGCAATAGTAAAAGCAATAGAACATTTTCATCACTATCTCTATGGCCAGAAATTCCTTATACGTACTGATCATGCTGCACTTAGATGGTTATTAAACTTCAAAAACCCTGAAGGACAAATCGCTAGGTGGATACAACGGTTACAAGAATACGATTTCTCCATCGAACATCGAAGTGGTAAAATGCATAAGAATGCAGATGCTCTTTCCAGGCGCCCATGTATTGACAACTGTAAACATTGCTATAATGCAGAACTGAAATTTGGAACTAAAGAGATAATGCCCATAAGACAAATAGTATCGACACAAACAAACAGTGACACCCCTAACATCTGGAATCCAATTGAAATCAGGAAGGCTCAACTAGATGATGAAGACATAAAACCAATAATGGAATTGATTGAAAAATCTGATGCAAGACCTAATTGGGAGCAAATCTCGAGGTATAGTCCAACTACTAAAAGTTACTGGGCACAGTGGGACTCCTTAAAAATGGAAGACGGAGTATTATACAGAAGATGGGAGAATCCCACTGGACGGCTGATCCGTTGGCAGATAATCCTTCCTCGATCCCGAGTGGAACTTGTGATGAAAGATGTACATGATAGTGCCACTGGAGGACACTTCGGTGTTAATAAGACATTAGCCAAAGCCAGGGAACGATTTCATTGGTTGAAAAGTAGGGCAGACGTTGAGAGATGGTGTAGGCAATGTGAAGCCTGTGCAGCAAAGAAAGGCCCTAAGACTAGGAGTCGGGGTAAGCTGCAGACGTATAACGTTGGTGCCCCTTTTGAAAGAATAGCCATTGATGTAATGGGTCCGTTTCCTAGAACTGATGATGGAAATCGATATTTATTAGTGGTAATGGATTATTTCACAAAGTGGCCTGAGGTATATCCCATCCAAGACCAGGAAGCAACAACAGTGGCTGAGATGATAGTTAATAACTTCATTAGTAGGTATGGAGTACCTTTACAACTCCACTCTGATCAAGGACGGAATTTTGAATCCAATGTGTTTAAAGGCATCTGTCAACTATTAGGTATTCAGAAAACCAGAACAACTCCCTTACACCCTCAGTCGGATGGTATGGTTGAAAGGTTCAATAGAACAATTGCTCAGCATTTAGCATTATTTGTGAACGACCACCAACGTGACTGGGATCGCCATGTACCACTCCTTTTGCTGGCATATAGAACGGCAGTGCATGAGACAACTGGACAGACACCTTCCATGATGATTTTTGGAAGAGAGTTACGTCTTCCCTGTGACCTTTTATATGGTCGGCCCGAAGCAATGCCTGTGTCCACTCCACAATACGTACAAGAATTGCAACAACGACTAGAAGAAATCCATCACTCCGTTAGACATAACATCGACATAACAAGTGACAGAACCAAAACAAGATATGACAGTAAAATAAATGGAACTATTTTCAATCAAGGAGATCTTGTCTGGCTATACAGTCCACATAGAAAGAAAGGACTATCTCCAAAACTTCAGAAACCTTGGGAAGGTCCATATACAATAGTTAACAGGATTAATGACGTGGTATATCGCATTCGTCGACGTCCAGCTACAAAGTGCAAGGTGGTTCACGTGGATCGTTTGGCTCCGTTTCATCGAAGAACTGAAGAAACTTTGGAATCCAGAATTGTTCGGGACGAACAAGACCTAGGAAGGGGGCAGTGTTACGACAGAAGGAATCTGGCAACCGAAAGCAAAAAGTTTCAGCCAACGAATAAGAACTTTGGGAGAATTTGGAGAAGGAGAGTGGAGCGTTAACGGTCGTTGTATTGTAACGGTCGGTGAGTTCGAAAATGGACGGTGAGCTGTTCTGAGACAGTGCGCGTAAGTATCAAGAAGTAACTTGATGTGTTGTGTATACGCGGAAGGATAAAAGTGGGATCTTTTATCCTTAAGTATCAAGAAGTAACTTGATGTGTTGTGTATACGCGGAAGTATAAAAGTGGGAACTTTTATGGCTAACTTCGAATGTCTACACGGACTGTCTTTTTGTTCGGCTAGTGTGTGAAAAGTTATTAGCACAGGACGAGAATTGGTTTACGAGTGAAGATCTTCGGGTGACCTGGTAAATCAAGTAAAAGGTAGTATTTAGTAAAATACACAGAGCTGATATTGTGTGCTCTACGCAGGAAGATTGATGACTTGTGCATGTTAATAGTTGATTTGTTAATAAGATACTTCATCCATATTTCTTTTGTAACAATTTGCCTTGTATTGAATTTGGTTTTGAAATATAGCTTTTAATACTCACGCTCAGTGGCTATCCATTTTGTGATCCGCAACAATATGAAATATTTCAACAGACGCCTATAAAACGTCTTTAAAATATATTGTTTTAAGTTATTAAAACTATTATTTTGAAGAAATATTTTTTCTTCGTTTCCACCCTGAACCTTTTTGTCTTACGAAATCATAAAACACGAAAAAAACTAAACGCATTATATTAGTAATTATTATTTACATATCAATCGTAAAAATCGACCAATCGCAAATATTCAAATATTAATCACAAATAGAGTTAAATAAAGCAGCAATGATGGAGACGTAGTGTTTGGCTAGACTCCTAATAAAAGCAATCAAAGAAATTAGTGAAATTAATTTAAATAGTCCTAAGGCAATCAGATTTTTTTCGGATTGCAAACTTGGTAACGTTAAGAGGAAAAACCTTCTAATAGTCTCTCTCTCTCGTACGTATTTATTTATTTTGAATACTTGAAGGCAACTACATGCAAAGCTTCGTAAAAATTTAAAAAAAACGCAATTTACGTTCATATTATGGAGCATTTTTAACAACAACAGAAGAGAAAGACAAAGCAATTTAAACTTTCGTTTTAGCTTGCGTAGAAAGCTCGTAGCAATGCGTCAGGAACAAGGAGCAGAAAACGTGTGGCTTTCGTTTCAATCCACAGCTCTTTAATCTACGGCTGTTGAAATGCAAATCGGTGCTTGTTTTTGCTCGACAGGAGAAAACATCGGCAGATGAAAAGATTAAATGTAGCGTGATGAGCACAGAAAAAACAACCGAAAATAACCGATTCCTGCTCTCGGTAATGAAAGCAGAATTTGCTTCTTTTTTTTTCTGTCGCTCTTTAACGATTTCTACCGAACTGCTTCTTTCATTTTTTTTTTCAGTAAATGCTGAAATAATCATGAACGGGTTCCATTGCATCAACTGGTAATGAATCTATTTAATTAAATCATTGAATGAAAGAACTGCTTCATCAGAGCCAGTAGTGAAAATAAGGAGATACAACGGTAAATTGTGTGTCAGTAGTAAAAAGTCACTAGAAAGTTACACACTATAATAAAAGCTCCCCATCAATGTAAAAAAATGCTTTATAATACCTTTATTGCGATTTCATTGCATCTGATCTGGTTCCTTTCTCTAGTTGAAATAAAATTTATTTAGAAAATATAAAAAAGCTACTGATTATTTGGATAAAAGTTTTGTTTCAACTAAAAGTCTCATGAAAAGTATTTGCATGCCCGCTTAAATTTTAAAAACAGACTTTTTTCGTCTTGATAAAGCAGCGCTACTTAAGCTACAAGAAATCAGATTAATCGCAGTGCTTTATTTGGAGATGAAATTTTTTTGAGGGCATCATGAATTGTAGGATAAATCTGGATTGAAAGTTACATATGCAGAACCTATCAATTCATTAAGGAATATCCATGTGAGGATAATGGAAAGCAAATTTAGAAACTCAATCTCTTTAAAAATAAACTTTTATTTGAATGAAATTGAAGGTAAATTGAATACGGTATCGAAAAGTAGATGGAAACAAATGAGACAATTAGACTGGGCAGTTGATTTATCGAAGATTCTCATAAGTCATTGATTAATTGACCTGTCAATCACTTTTCGATCAACCAATGATCTCATAGGTCAACTATCATTAGCTTATTTTACATGTGATTGATAGTTTAATTCACCAATAACTTATAAGAATTTTTGACGTGTCAATTGCGCAGACTCATTGGCTCAATTGTTTCCATCAGTGCTTCGCCACTTATTGAATATCTAAATTAAGCCTATCTGAATCCTGAATTTCCTCTCCATTCATTCAGTATTCAAAAAGCTATGGAAGAGGAATATTTAACAACAAAAGTTAGTACTCGTAAGAATTTATCTCAAAACGAAATCAAAACACAATGATTTTTTTAATCAAACCATTTAGTCATATAATTGTATATATTTATAATCAATCATCAGCCAAAATATTTTATTGTCAACACATTACAATATACATTTAATACAATATAAACAGCCCAAAAAATTGGTTTATCTAGTGTATTATATTTAATATTGTGTAAATAATATACGTAAATGAAAGTTCAACTTATTTCTCACAAATTACGATATAAAGATTCAAGCATCAGTTGATTACGGCAAAATGTAAACCTTCTCTCATTTTGGCAAATAAAAAAATTATAATTTAAATTCAAAGAAAAAAGAAATCACGTTTACGACGATATAGCACCAAAGTACTTTTATTAGAATACAGATCCATCTAATAATCATTTCAATTTAGACTAGCCGTTTAAAGAGTAGTGATTGTGCTGTTAAATACCCCAGCAGCCAAAACTCTTTAAATTCTGAATGAAATTGATAAAATTCAAGATTTAGATAGACTTAATTTTGGTTTATTAAGATTAGATAAATTTATATGTAGTCAAATTCCCATAAAATATTTACTCTTCAATGTATTGAATTTCTTATTCTGTTTTCCATTGATATAAAAAAAAGAAACATTTATCAGTAAACAATCTTCTCTAACAATTTGAAAGGATTCTATGTTAGCTTTAGTGCTAAAAATCAAGATTTTATATAGGGATAGGTTATCTTCGGGAGGAGTGAGGATGTGCGCTCCTCTCCTCTCTGTTTATCTTCATATATATATATATCTCTCTCTTGACTAACTATCATATCAAGAAGCAATACTTGCACAATTTCTTCATATGAGGAAGTTATTCATTGTCCGAGTGGTTAGAGCTCTAGTTTACTGATCAAAGGGACCTGTATTCGAGCTCCTGGTAAGACACGGATGTAGTGCTATTTTTACTGCTGAGCTCTCGCGTTCCTCAAAGATCCTTTTCTCTGGCGTAATAAAATGACAGGATCCTCTCAGACCTCTGTGGCAAGCAACTGTCTGAGGGAAAAAAAAATTATAATAAAATAATGATAGTGATGTCTGAGACAATGTGGTACGCAGTCGGTATGTTACACTCAATGCTACCGAAACTTCACGTGAACAAAACATCGTGAATGCCTGGAACACATGCAAAAGAAAGGATTCGCGATATATTTTGAGAAATAAATCCGTTCAATAGGTTATGCTCACCTCTATTTGTTCTTGAAGGACACTGGGATCTCAAAATCGATAGTTTCTTCTTTAGATACAAATTTTCAGAGTCCTACTACATCTGCATCAGAGTACGATATTAGCGTACTGTGATGCAGATGGTCTAAATTTTTGGTTACGTCCTTGGCAATCCAAGAAAACATGGGCTTAATAGCAGTCTATTAAAATCCGATTTGGCAAATCCCAGTGGAAATCCAAGAAATCTTGGAATCAGAGTGGCAATCCAAGAAAACATGGGCTTAATAGCAATCTATTTAAACATCAGAGTTGGCAAAAATAGATAAACTCTCTAGGATTACAAAGCTATTTTTTGACATAATCTGAACTATAACGAAGTTACACACTTAGCATTTTTGGCAGAAACTAAAGTAAAAAAGACACAAGAAATTGGTCAGCCCAAGACAAGCAAGCAAATTTCCTCCAAGGATTTGCAAGCATTTTGTTTCTCTAGTTAATGGTGGATGGTGTCAGTTTACAGTAAAATACTTTTTAACACAATTTTGTCCGAGCCTTCAGATACTTTTCTTGCGTATTAATATTTTCAGAACACTGTCTATACTATAACTATTTTGATACTAAAATTGCTAATTAAATTAATGTTGAGCGTGTTAAAAATTGCATTTTTTTCGTTTTATTCATAATGAAAATACTCAGTCGTATCAGAATAATATGACCACCTACCATACATATACTATAGTAGGTGGTCATATTATTCTGATACGACTGTGTATGTTCTCTCTAGTTAATTCTTTTTGGCTTATGTATTACATTTTACTTTACAATAATATAGCATAATTTAGAATTCTTTAAGGTAACCTACAATAGCCCCCTCTCCTCAAGATTTTCATATAGTGTTTAAAATATCATAAAAGTAAAAAGTTAAAATAGCATTCTTTTCGTATAAAAAATAAATTAATTAATCTAAAAGGTACAAATTGATTGATTGATTTACAAAACAAAAACTTGGTACCCCCGATCTAAATTTCTCTTTCCATCCCTGGCAAACCTAACAAACATGGGTTTACTAGCAGTTTTACCTTAAGAGTTGCCAAAAAAAATAGATAAACTTTCTAGGCTTAGCTATTTTTATTTTACATAATTTGAACTCTACCGTAGCTGCACACTTATACAGATTTCTAAAGAGAAACGAAACGAAACAAGAAAATTGCTTGCCTTCTATTAGGAATTAACATTTACAATGGTGATCATTTCCACTGATTACTATTTGTCCTCGCGCAAAATTCCACGTAATTAAACCTGGAATAAAAATTTCCGAAGTGCAGAGACAGCAGGCTTTCCAACATAGAATTTGAGGAGGCGTAACCAATACATCGACGAATTTCTCACAAGCTGAAGGAAGAATCGAATATGAATGGCTTAACAGATAGGATTCGCTAAGTGCACTAGTTTCAAATACACTGCCTACAGAGAACTAACGAACAATCCAACATTCCGAAATGGCAATGGAAACAGAGAATTTCGGAGCAATTATGTAGTTGGAGGTCCGGTACTCACAACGAAATTAAACAGAAAACATCCCATTACTATGCAATCATCTCCGTTTCTCAAGTAAAACAGAGCCACGTGAGAAGTGCGAGGAAACGTTGGAGCAGCATCAAATGAGAGATGGAGTGAAGCAGATCCATTTAGCACCCGATTCCTTAATATCCGTTGGACGTTATTTAAACAGCCGGGTCTTTGATTACTTGATGTCTACGTCATTAGTAACAGCCGACAGGTCATCAGCAAGTGGAAATTAGGTCCTGACGTAATTTCCGGGTTTCACGATTTCGCGGGAAATAAACGTTTGTCACCTTCCATTCATTAATAGAGCTCTTTATGCTAATTCGTTGTCGTTGAGGACTTGGAGAAGTAACGTTTGTCAAATGAGCTTCATAGAGAGAGAAATGAAAAAAAAATTATTCCGTTTCCATTGAAATGCATCTGTGTAATATGAGACACGAAAGGCCTGCTAATGAAAATGGCTGCTATTTTCAGAAAAGGCAAATTAGCAAGGCTAAAAACTGTTTAACCTTGAGCGGAATACAATGGTAATTATTTATGGAACATAAGGAGAAATGTATGTTTTTAAAAGGTCAAACAGGGTTGGTGATTAGAACACACTAGAGAGCTATTCGAAACCGATAGCCTATCAAGGTTCAAGGTGTTGTAAGATCATAGTGAAATTAACTTCCAATGAGGTTTTTTTTAAAGTGCACTTATATATGGTTGACATCACACTGGACCACGATTATATTCCCCACTATTGTTCTTATCCAATAGGCATATTGTGCATTGCAATAGGCATATTGTGTCTATTGGATAATATGATCGTGGGAGGTATGCCTATGTGTTTCTTACCATGTTTTGGCCATGTTTATTTTCCTTTTTTTGTATGATAAAAACTGCAACAAAAATCTTTTTGAAAATCAGCATACTTAATAAATCAGCCTGTTACACATCATTTTTCTATCCGAGAAAAAATATTCGAGATAATTTCGATCATCCATCTACCCTTCAAATTCGATATATTCATAAAAATGCATCCTTTAAGGGGCTTAAAAAAGAGAAGTGCCTAGAGCCTTTAAGGACCTTATGCGACCTTGATAATCCTATCCAAAAATGGTGGTTTTTCGCGAGCCACTAAAGTAAGCCAGTAAGAGAAGTAAATGGAACATGACATCGCACTGAAGTTCACTTCGAAAGTGAGCAAATAGAGAAAGTCACGTGATGTCGGGCAAAAATCTTAAACCTCGCTATTCAAAGTTATGCCTCAGTTGGCTCAATGTGAATGGCACATTTTTTGTCTAGCTTTTACGCAGCAGTTCTTCATCTACCTGTATCACGGTTGTAAGGAAGATATCCATCCATTCATGCCCTTTACTCAGTGAGATCAGTTTTAGGTGTGGAAAAGCTGCGGTGTGTCGAATGATACCATGCTCAGTTTCCACATTAAAACGAACTTTGCTAAAACATTCACTTTAAAAGTGTATGATATTAACAAGAAAGTCCCCTTTGCAAATAACAACTGTTCAGTGAGTCTCTGTGTGTTCAAGTTTGGAGTTAGAATGTTTCCATTATTAGTTCATTGTGACACATAAAAGCAAAACTTCATTCTGGAGTAATACAACCAAAGTAAAACAATAAAATTATACCTCTGAATATCTGTTACTAAAAGCCTTCGATAATAATTGAAATATATTGCGTACCATATTTGATCATTTGGTTTCTCAAAAACAAATACAATTGTCTGTAGGCTTTTACAGTTTATACATTTGGAGCAATATTCTGACAATTAGCGATATAACCTTCAAATGATATCTAAAGAAATATTATGTTTTGCTTGTTAACTGCATAAAGCCAAGATTTCTGATTCAATTGCAGCTTTTAGAATCACTAGTTTGTGTTCATTCCATACTAATTCACACAGATCACTCTCAAATCTAATAAATAAGCCCTTTAGAAACGAAACACCCTTAAGATCTCAAATGAATTACATCTGACTCATAGAACAGAAATAGCAGAGACAAATCGCAGGAGAGACACCCAACAAAAAATTAACAGTTAAAAAACGAAATTCGTTAAACAGCTTCAGTTCCATATTGTACTTCGTATTTTCTTCAGACATTAGGTTAACAGAACAGATCCAATCGGCTCTCTCCTAATGCAATAATAGCATTCCAAGAGCCTTACATAAATAAATCAAGCTGCACGATGCGTATGGGCCCGCGACGCCGAAGGATTAGAAATAATTTGCAGCAGTACCACAAAACTTCTCTCAAAAATTCCAATATCAAGAAAGTTAGTAACATTTGATTCTTCTAATGTTACGACAATAACAATTGAAGTTTCTAAACTGATAACCTGCTACAGAAAAAAGCAAACAAATAGAAAACACTCTTCCAAAGTAAAGCTAAACATTTTATTAGTGCTTTAGTATTATTTAATTCGATTTTAGTTCAGAAACACTCCTTTCATTCCCACGACGAAACTTGGTACTACAAAAATAAGAAGTTTCCAGCTCTAAACGTTCCCGGATCGATATCCAGAGTCCTCGGAGAGCTAAGGGACTGTCTCCTCCGGCAGATCTGGTTATACTCCGATTTCAAGATTAAGGCTACTGAGTTTATTCGTAAAAAAGGGAAAGAAAAAGCAAATAAAAGCTGTGTTGGATCGAAGCTATAAAAAACAACTGGCGCAAATAAATTATATTAACTTTGGATACTTAAGTCCGACAGAGTGACAAAGACTTTAGAAACCAACTGCAAATTGCTACATATGGCTATTGTCTATTGAAAACGATAAATTGAAAACGACCTAGTGCAATTAAAAAAAATTAAAGTTTAAAAAAATGAATTGACTCAAGGGAATGATTTCTTAACTAAAGGTGTTTTATTAAATCAGATAAATCATCGTGAATAATGATGGTGTGTAACAGTAAATTTATCACTTCAATTTTTCTTCAAAGTTTTTTTTTGTTCAAAGAAGTAGAAAGTTTAACATATGACACGAATTATTTATAAGGAATATGGCAGGTTAAATATGATTAATTACATCCCAACAAATAGATAACCTTTTATGATAGTTTTGTCATAAATTATACCTCTGAATGTCTGTTATTAAAAGCTGTCGATAATAATAGAAATATATTGCGTACGATAATTGATCATTTGGTTTCTCAAAAACGAATATAATTGTGTGTAGGCTTTTAAAGTTTTGCCGTCCCGTGGCCGAGTGGTTAGCGCGCTTGGTTACTGATCTGAGGGACCTGGGTTCGAGCCCCGGATACGGCATGGATGTTCGTATTGTTTTCTGCTGAGGTCCTGCCATCCTCTCAGATCTTCTACTGTGACATATAAACTGACAGGCTGCTGTCAGACCTCTGTGGCAAGCAGCTGCTTGAGGGGGTATTATTTATTATTATTATTTTAAAGTTTATACAATTTGAGCTTCTGATAATTGGCGGTATAACCTTCAAATGATATCTAACTGAAAATATGCTAACCGCATCTAATATGAGATGTTTTATTGAGTATTTCTTCGGCCTGGTTGATGTTTAAGTTCGGGTGCTACAAATGAAACCACACCTGTCCCACTGGGTCCCAATATTTCAGGGACTAAAAACGAAAACCCAGTTTCGTTTCCTCTATCGATTGCCTGGCAAATAATTAACGATACATTTTTATTTTGTCGTTTAAAAACTTACCATTTAAAATAACATTGCCCTAATATTAATGCTAAACATGCAGGAATGTCCAGCAGCTGGAATTGTAAACATAGTTTCTAGTGTAGGTAAATATGATTCTACTGTAGCATTTTCTTCTCAGAAATAAATTAACTTTCTTAAACTGATTTAAAGTGCAAAAAACTATTTATGTACTCTAAAATTTCGATTTTTTTTATCTTTGTGCATAAAATATGAGCACTTAAAATGACAACTCACCACATTTTCACATAGTTTGCGTCATAAGTAAAAATATTACATGCTTTTCCGTATATTCTTATGTTCGTTCTGAATAAAAATTCAGTGATAAAGGCAAATAAAGGGTTCTCAACAAAAGTTTAACATCATAATAAGTATTATTATACGTGTTATTAGTCAACAAAAGTTTAACACCATGATACGTAGACTCGTAATAGTGAGTCCCATAAAGCAACAAGATCACTTTTAAACTCAAAAATTTTATTCTTCAAACATTACAAAGGCACAAAAAAGTTTTCTAAAGTCATCACCAACACTCATCTAGAATGTGTCCCTAGAAGTGAGTCATTTAAAACAAAATGGCTCTGGAAATATTCGTTATTTATGGTTTTGTTCCCGCGTTCCACTTACTGACGTAAACAACTTTGCTCCTTCCACACTTAAGCAATATTGCACCGACTACTTTGCGAAATGTACGACGCCGTAGCTCAAATCCTCTCCCATTCTGCACGCAGCCACTTGCGAGCAGAAGGAAATAATGTGGACCACCATCTTGTCGCTCTCCCTGTAAAAAATTGGAAGCAAAACAGAAAGAGAAACTTGTTCACAAAGAGCTAATCTGAGCATAAAATTGTCCCCACTGTTTTGGCACAACTCTCACGTCCAGGGATCACTTTATGCCTTCCACAACAAACTCCTGAAGCTCCTGCAGAAATCAATATTTCATGCGCAAATAATGTTTCCCGAAAAACTTGTCTCGGAGTCCCTCTCTCAATTGACAAACAAATATGCCAGGGAGCCTGTCTCATCGGTATTCTAGCAGAGTAAATAGTGTCATCCATAGGCAAATCGCTTTGCGGACTCTTCTGTGGTTGAAGAAAAAAACTTGTGACAAGATGTATGCTTCATCCGTCCCCACCCGACGCATTTCCTCTATCCTTTAACCGCTACATATAGCTGAGGGTATTATAGCTTACAAAGTACGGGCATCAAGAGTTTGTAGGTGGATGCTGTGCCGTAAGGCATGCGAGGCATTCCAAGAGGGTGAAGTAAGTGTTTCTTTTCCAACCCGACTCGGGACTGTTAACGGTAATGCGACGGTGAGTCTTGAATTTCAACTCTTGTGCCATTCACAGATTCTCTGCAACCACGGATTTGGGTTTGTTACTCTCAGAACTTTAAGCGGTTGAGAGAAAATAGTTCAAGTTTATCCATAAATACAGGGATGGGGGAATCCAACTTTTTCATAGTTTCACATGACCACAAAAATGTTCTTTTCGGGCACATTTTTTTTTTCAATTTCTTTGAGAGAAAGAATGGATTCAACTATTTCTAATTATTTTAATTCAGTCAGTGTTGTCGTCTGTAGTCTGTGTCGGAAGTTCTCAAATTTCAGCATACCATGGAAAATTTCAAAAATAAGAATATATAGATATATTTTTCTTAATATTAAGGATTTCTCTTAAAATAAAGGGGCTTTTCCATCATATTAAAAGCAACTTTGCGTTATGTGCTTTTAATATGTGTTTAAATGAATGAGGCGTTTAAAAATTTTGATAAATAAATGTTTAATTTAAAATTAACAGGTTTTCCACTTATTAATATTTTGATACCTGAATTTTAAAAAAATTGTCAACCCAAGGTTTATATCAGAGGATATAAAATTTGTGATATAAAAGTGCCAAAACAATAACCAACTTAAGCGTAAAATTATGAGAAAGAAGGTAATGTAAAAAGCAAAGAACCTAATATATGAAGCATTGTAAGCAATCAAAACAAACAAAAGATTAACCAATAAAATATTTAAACATTATTACAATCTGAAGTTTCTTACCAATAATAGCAGAGATTAGCGCAGAGATTTGACTGAGTAGTTGTAGTTACGAACAGTAATTGTTTCAAATGTCTGCCAATAAGAAAAGTATATGCTTTTTAATCAAATCGCTGCTAATGCGAAAGGGTTTGTATGTATTGTGTCAAATCTTGCAAATGAGAGTGATATTTGTTTTTAATAGATACCATTCTTGAACATCTTTCTTCACACAATTCTATAGATCCGTTGATAATGAAACAACACTAACCTCGTTACGGGTTGGGTTATTTTACCTCTGAGGGGCACTTTTTTGCACAGAATGAGCTAAATGGCTAGGTCACAAGAACCCCGAAGTCTCAGAGAAGGTTGGGAAAGGGGACACACTGGAACAGCTGTTGGGAGACAAATGGTAGCCTACCGTCAAGACCATCCAGCGTGTTCTTTAAAGTGTATAGGTTATGGCCCTCCCGCAAACGGGGCCACAGCTTAACGTCCCATCCGACGGTCGGCGGCCTTTCCAAACCCTTCGCTGTCCCCTATTGACCGTGGGCAGGGCGGGAAATTTTGACCTGGTCATGGGAGAAATAATATGGATATGTTTACGATTTTTGGTACATACTCAACTTTATGAAATGAGAACTCTGTATAATTTGTTAAATATTCTTGTTTAATATTTTAGTTCCTTTAAATCGAAATTCACGTAATAAAAATGGCCAGTGATAATTTCTGCGAATATTTAGATTCCTCTCTCGTGTCGCATTTTCACGTGCAGTCTGGAGAGCCCTCGTCTACATAAATAAATATATTTCAGATTTGTGTTAAAGTACTGGAGACAGTTTTGTGCGGAGGTTAGTTTTTTTATAAACAAATTTTACTTTCGTTCAGCTTGCGTTCTCTTTTTAAATTACGATTTTTTAATTAATAATTGACAGGTTTTCCACTTATTAATACAGTGGACCTTAGTTATAGCGCTGCTCGCTATACCGCGCACTCGGTTATAGCGCGGGCGATGTTCGCGATAAGTTCAAACATGTTTATACAGGTCCGTGCGGCGTTAGTGAGTATCGCATTTTATTGTTACTGCGTATTGAGTAATTGTGTATGTATTGAGTTCCTGCATGTATTTTGAATAGTGTTTAATTATTGTATACATGATGAGTAAAAGAAAAGCTTACAGTGTGAAATTTATAGTGTCGCCACCGCGCCGCTCGGTATAACGCGGTTCACCTTATAACGCGGGTGTTGTTTCCCGCCCGACATGCGCGTTATATCGGGGGTCCACTGTATTTTGATACCTGAATTTAAAAAAAAATTGTCAACCGTGGCCATTATGGCCCAGTAGTCTACGATAACTGGATATTTTTTTATCCTTTAATTCCCCATAAGGTGACTTGAAAGAAAAACTGTTTTATCGTCGCCGAACACAGTTTCAATCGAATATAAATTGCATTCGATCAATACAATTCATCAACGTCTCCATCTCATTTCATGACTTTTACGCTAAGGTGAAAAGTTCAAAACATTTAGAAACTGAAATACCTCTTTCGGCAAAATAATCCATTTACAACAAATATAAATTTCCAGAAATAATACAAGGCTAAAATTTTCGAATTTGTATTGCTTAAAGTTTTAGGAAATTTGAATTAAAGGAAATTTATGTAAAACCAACACAAGATGTTCAAAAAGTGTCAGATTCATTTAGCTTTACAGAGAAGACTAACACTCACCATCTGCTTGAATCGGGATGGGTGGCTCAGTCAGTAGCGCGCCAGGCTCGTAATCTGCAGTTCCCAGTTCGAGTCCCAGCTGGGTCAGCGTTGAGATTTATCTCCGCAAAATTCTCCGCCCTGCCCATGGTCAGAAGGGGACACCGATGGGCTTGAAAAGGCCGCCGCCCGTCGGATAGGACGTTAAGCCGTGGTCCAGTGTATGGGAGAGTCATACCCTGTGCACGTTAAAGAACACGCTGGATGGCCATGACGGGAGGCTACTATCTGTCTCCCAATAGCTGTTCCAGTGGATCTCCTCCCCCAACCTTCTCTGAGCCTTCGAGGTCCTTGTGACCTGGCCATTTAGCCCATTGTGTGCAAAAAAGTGCAGCTCAGAGATAAAACAACCCAACCCAACAAATCTGCTTGAATCTGAAAAATCAATTTGAATTTCTTTCAGCTTTTTATATCCCATGCCAAAAAATGTATTTGAAATTATGCTTTAGCTTTAGACACTATAATAGAGAGGGGCAAGTTTGGCTCAGTCGGTAGCAGGCATGCTCGCAACCCGATATACCTAGTTTCGAGTCCTCACTGCCCCAGTGTTCAGATTTTATCTGCTAACCTTTATTCTACATCAGTGAGAAAGAATTCATCGATGTGCTTTGAAATGACGCCATTCGTCGGAAATGTTAAACCGTGGTCCTAGTGTGCACGAGAGTTATGTCTTGTGCTTGCTAAAGAATATGCTGGATGGCCTTAACAAGAGACTTCTATTTGTCTCGTAACAGTTGTCCAGTGGGTCCCCTGCTCATCTCTGAGACACTGGGGTCTTCATGACTTAGTAATTTAAGCCCACAATATATGTGAAAAAGTGAGCCCAGTGTTGAAATTAACGAACAGAACCTTCAAAAACTGATAAAACAATAAAAGTCCATATCCTATAATAATAATATAAAAAGCAAAAGTGATTTACTACGTGTAGGTGTACGCAAAATCTGCTACGATAATGTTTTGGGTATTTGAAATTCTCTCAAACGTCGCTAGTTTCTTTAATGTTTAAAATCTAAAAAATCAACATTCAATGAAAAAAATATTGAATGTGAAAAATGCCAATGATCGTTTGCAGACAATAATCTTGATAATATGTGTCAATCCGTTCCCTACATTTAGGTGTAAAAACTCATATATGCTGTAAGTCTGGATTATTTTTTTCAAATAATATAACACGAGATATTTTTATGTAAGATCTTACTGATTGTCGTCTTTACTGAGCTCATTGTAAACGTTCACGAAATTAACTTTGACACAAAATTTTATCAAGCACTGAGCATTTTCTTTAGAAGAGTAGAAATGAAGAATTGACCACGCTTTCGAATTTTACATAAAAACATTTAGACCCAAACTCCCATAGGTGAATCTTGTTTCATTTTCTCACCTTATTATTTATGCTTGAAATCCAGTGAATAACTTAGAGTGATGGTTGAGGAAATTTCTTTCCTAAGCAATCCTTTAATCTTATCTGATCGTCATAAATCTTTGCAGAAAGTGGAAAGCAAAACTATACAAAAAATGTAAACTACTCAGCCAATTTTATCGAATACGAACGGGAAAAAAAAACAATAATCGCATTGAAATACACATTTCATAAAACTTAATAAAAAGTTCGTTTTAAGTTATTTACCAATAGAGCTAGCTAGTTAAGTATCCGATCTCCTAGAAGCATTATACTGGTTGAGGAGATGCATAGATATAGATATATATTCAGTAGGCTTTGAATCTGACACTTCGAACAAAGGAGTAGCCATCCATTTTCCGAGACTGCCATCTTTTCCAGTAGGATTTCAGCAACTTCCACCCAATGATGGATGATGAAGATGGAATTTAGGGTGCTTCCTCTTCGGTGTTAAGGTATGCTACTCCCTACTGCAAGCGCACATTCTCTTCTGCCCGACCAAGAGGCATCAAATATGCAGAATGTAATAAATGTTGGAAAGTATGGAAAGGTAACGCTTAGCTATCGTGCTCCTACTCACTGGATAGCGTAATTTATATATCTTATACGGCGGCTGCGTTCATCTTATCTGAAACATAAAAAATTTAATGGATTTTTTCTTTCCTGAGTTCACTGCGTAAGTAGTTGTAAGACTTATGTAAGTTATGGATCAGATATGTGAAAGAAAGAGATTCTGTGATGCATCTCTTTTCGCTTTGTTTTCCCTCTCCACCTGTCTACATGCAAACAATTATAAAGTAAATCCATCCTACTGTTTCGTTTTATGGAAGCATTAAGAATATTGTGCGATGTTAATGTTTTGGGTGTTTGAAATTCTCTGAAACAAGTCACTGTCTACCTTTTGGACAGTTGGATATCACGGAAAGCAAAAGTAATTAATCCAGCAACCTTTTAGATGGTTTTAAAATATATCTTTTGTGGCATTACTGGCAGCTCCATGGTAACCCATTCAGCTGTTGACAACAGTGCTATGGCAACATGAATACAAAAAGTGAAACGGATAATCTGACTTTAGATTAATTCGAATCTCATTGCCACATTTCCTACAACGAGCTTTCCAACAACGTACCCTTTCAAATCGAGAGTTTGAAAGTTATAATTTCTGCAGAGAGTACGACTAAATTCTGCTCACAAATTCCAGGTTGATTGTATTGATCGTTATAAGACGTACATGTAATAATGCCTTTGTAAATATATGCTACCAGGTAGAGGGAGCCAAGTGTAATGGTTAAACCATAACCGTGTAACAGGAAAGTCGATTAACATGTTTAAGTAATATTTCGTCAGTTCAATCTGATAAACGTATGATAAATGAAA
Source organism: Ryuthela nishihirai (assembly GCA_038380435.1). Lineage (NCBI taxonomy): Eukaryota > Metazoa > Arthropoda > Arachnida > Araneae > Heptathelidae > Ryuthela > Ryuthela nishihirai. The sequence continues at coordinate 22,106,900 of JAWZYU010000009.1, read as the reverse complement.
GGCAAATATTGCACAGTCAGATCGAAAGAGTACTGTGGTGAATTAAGTAACACGCAGTTAGTGGAACACGTCAGGGAAATATTAATTGACTAAATAATATGACCTTTATATCTGTCCGAAGTGTGCAGTTGTCTCATCAGATATTCTCAAGCTATGGATTGTCAATCAACCAATGATCTCACTTATTAATAACCATTGGTTGATTCATAAGAGATTGATAGGACAATCAACAAGGTTATCAATGTCAACTTTCGATGCGTTAACTGAAAATTTCATTGTTTCAGTTGCTTCCCTTCACACTTCGCATTGCTTTATCTCGTTAAACAGGATCATCCCTACCGCGAAACTCTCCACTTCCAAATAGTTGAGAATTAAGCATGGTTTACTGCAAGGTCTAGTTTAGATCTTTGTTGAGATATGAATTTTTTATGTTTTGTGTATTTTCTTTGCAATGAGGTATCGACTTTCTCAGCAGTCTCGGATTTCGACTCAACAAACAGAGCAGAGCAAGTGGCAAGTATCGAATTTCAATGTCTCTGAGGAATTATTCTGAGATGTAAAGAATGTAGAGTAGGGTTATTTCGCCACTGAACACATTTTTGCACACAATTAAATAAATGGACAGGTCACAATGATTCCCATTGTCTCAGAGTAGGTTAGGGAAAAGGATCTATTGGACAGCTGTTAGAAGACAGATGGAAACCTCACATCAGAGTCATCCAGCGTGTTCTTAAAGTGTACATGGTTGAGGTCCTATCGTTTCATCCAACAAACAGCTGTTTTTCCAAGCCCAACAGTGTCCCTTTTCTCACCGAGGGCCAGGTGCGGGATAACGGAAGGAATTTCCGACGCAGGCTCAGTTGTGATGCGAACTTGGGGACCTCAGTTTACGAGCCTTGCACGATGCCGACTGAGTCAATCTTCGTCCCTGTAAAAATTGTAGGTTACACTTTTACTTTAACAGCAGCAAGCAACTAAGGTCTAAATCTTACGGGCCTCTAAAGCCACCCCTTCCTTTTTTATGGGGTTAGGTTGTTTTACTTCTGAGCGGCCCTTTTTTTTTTGCATGCAATGGGCTAAATGACCAGGTCACAAGGATCCCGAAGGCTCAGAGAAGGTTGGGGTAGGGGGCCCACTTAGATTGTTCTTAACGTGCACAGGTTATGGCTCTCCCGCACACGTGGCTTAACGTCCCATCGAACGGCGGCCTTTCCAAGCCTATCGGTGTACAATAGGACCATAGGCAGGGCGAGGAGTTTTGTGGAGATAAATCTCAACGCTTGGCCAGCTGAGACTCGAATCTGGGAACTGCAGATTATGAGCCTGGCCTGCTACCGACTGAGCTCCCCCTCCCTTCATTTTGATGGTGAGTCAAATTGTCATATATAGTGAGAGAGGGTCTTAGTAGTTCGTGCCGTTCTAAGGAAAACAATGTTTTACTGGCCCCGTTTATTCAATAGTTTAGATATTAATTTTAGAATGTCCATATAAAAAACTTGTTAACTGAATATATGAACTACGAGGTCAATGCAGAACTGCGCATACTTTACATTAACTGCCTTTCCTCTTTTTGAGCACAATAATTTTGACCACAGTAAAATAATTTTTCCCGAAACTTTTTACCCTTGAAGAAAATTTTTCTCTTGATGTATCACCAAATGTACAAGAGATTTCCATTAGCTTCTGGGTTCTGAATAGAAGATTCTAAAACAGAGATGATTTTTCTACGTAATTCTGCGCAAAATATCACATCATTCAATATAATATTTGTAGAATGTCTAGTGTTTACTTTTTATTGCTTTTCGATCGTCATTTGTCGGTTTGTGTGTTTGTCAAATCAGTTGTTCCACATATCTTTCGAATGTGATGGAGAAACTTAATGGTTTATGTGAAACCAAATATTATAACACGGGGAGTGTCATAGACTATAAAACATTGACCTTCATACTTTCTTCCCCCTTAAAAAAAGGGGGGGGGGGAATTAAAAATAATTGTTCCGCTATATCTCTGGAACATGGGGACCTACAATTACGAGTTAGGTGTGAAATGAAAGAATTATAAAGATCGTCGTAGACCGTCGAATTTTGCCCCTGCAATTCTCCCCCCCACCATAAAAAAGGAATGGTTTTCGCGTCAATGGACCTTAATGAGTTATATCCCAAATTAACTTGGGCACTTCACTGTAATGGGCTGCCTTAAACACGACTCCAAAAACGGGGAGGAGAAAAATGTGGTCGATATTTATGAGTCATTTATATCAAATGAAAGTTTCTGAAGGTAAGTATTTTAGTAACAAAGAAAAAAATATATATAAATTAAAAAAAATAAAAAATACCTATCTTACCATATGCGGAGTACTGTAAAGTTAAACTAAAGTATATCGATGGTGCAATCAGTCACTGAATTCATATTCACTTCAAAAAAAGACAAGGCGCCGATTTCCCTATTCGACCTGCCCTTCCTTTGAGGTAAGTACGAATTCAGCGACTGATTTGAACCATCAATATGCTTTAGTTTTATTTTCTACTTTTTAGTGCGCATATGGAAAGATAGGTAGTTTTTAAGCTTTTTAATATATTGTTTTATTAAGTACCAGCCACAATTTCATTTCACGGAATATTTACCGCACTAAGTAGCTGCTGCTTTTCTTAACAGAAAAGATATATATGACCATTATATATATGACCATGATTTTCAAAAGAAATTAGGGAAAGGAGTAAATGCATCGATTGTAACAGACCCGAAACCTTCTTCTCGAACTTTTTTGTATAAATTAACCTCGTAAATAAGACCAATGTATTTCTTTTAATCCTTTACAGCGATATTAAGACAATAATCATGCGAAGTACTTGTAATATAATTATGCTAACAATTCCTCGCTAAAATCCAACGTATTCTTGAGAAGAAGAAAATTTGTTTTAAACTTGAACTCGTTTTCTCAGAGACATAAACTCGTTTTATAACGGAAAACGAGATGGAACAGCGAAAGCCTTTAAGATATTTTTTTTTGGGACATAATGGGCGGTTGAAATCTATTAAAAAATAATAAAACGTTTCCTATAATTTGCGTAGTAATTAAGTTTTTTCTCCAACAGTGAACTAAGCGGCATGTTGGAGAATTGCTAAGTTACGTCAGCAAGGCATGGAAGAAAGGCAGGTGTCACGTAACGATGAAACAACGTGCAAGGAATCAATTACATACCGCTGTTATATAGCTTTTTTATTATTTTTTAATTCAACTTTTAGCTTCATTCCTGATATTAAAAGTCTCTAAGAGGAACGTGGTTCTCTATTTACCCTTACCTAGATGCTGTCCTAACAAGCATCAATCATTGGAAGATAAATTTCGTTTACAGTAAGGTTATTGACTTTTCCTGGGGAGCTAACCATCCATGGCGATTCAAGTAATTTTATCCGTGATAGGAAGCAAAAAAAAATAATCCTCTTCCGAAATGAAATAGCCTGATTTAGTGAAGGTAATGATTTTGGGTAGTTTAGAATATCATCAATGCAATAAAAGGATCGATTTATTTTTAATCTGCATAATTTTCAACCTTGCGCTAGTGTTTCGCTTCTTTCCTCAATGAGTGTTTAATTTTTTGTTCAAGTTCTTTCGCAACATTTTGATGCGCTCTACATTAGCGTTATTAAAAATCTGCAACTGCTGCTTCTTATGCGATATTTCTACTGACAGCATGATAAGGATGATGCAACCGAACTTCATCACACATAGAAAAAAAGGAAGTGTGGTTTCTACGTTCTCTTAAGGTTATTTAATGCTTCACTTCTATGCGTAACACTTCAGAATGGTTTATCTGGGCGAACACAGTGGAAAAATAATTTGACTGATCGATAACCTTCTTTCGCGGAACCGACTTGTCAAATGTCGGGAGTTGTTACTATCGGTTTTCCGATTCGGCGCTTCCTGCTGCATTTGTGACAGCCAAACGGCACTTCTAATATGCGAGCCGTCTAGACTTCTGTCACGGCAACCAGTTAACCGAGCGCGTTGCAACACAAATGCCGGTGAATTTCGGATGCTGGATAGAAGAAGAGGATAAAGGAAAATGGTGCGTTATGCTATTTTTAGAATGTTCTCTCTAGCGAAAGGTTAATAGATGGAGGCTATGACATGATGCTTATCATTTGAAAACATCTGTGACGTTATTTGTTTTATAGAGAAGCTTATTTGAATTGGTAGAGATGAGTGAAAATGCAAAAAAAAAGAACAGAGATTTTGAATAAAGGAAAAAAAACAGCCCGAAAATGTCTTATTGGTAGTTAGCCTCTGAAGAATATGAAACATACATTTTCAAAAAAATTTGGAAGTGTAAACCTATTGATCACTATACACTGCTAACTACTAAAATATCATGTTACTATAGCAATAGAGTCTTCAAAATATTTAAAGTTTCTTTCATTTTTATAACTGGAGCACCGTCGAAAGAATGCGAGTTACTAAATACTAAAAATTAGTAGCAACACTGGCAACAGAGATTTTTAATTATAAATACTATTTATTAGCAGGGTATTTAAATTATTTTATGCAGAGAGTTACAGAATCCCGAAAGTCTGTCCAAAAAATAGAGGTAATATTTTGTGTATAATAATTGATGCTACAATACAAAAGGAACAATACAAAGGAAAGATAAGTTTTAAAAATGATAACTAAATGCTAAAGTTGGAGGCCTCTGCATCGGTTTACGAAATTCAAAGATTGATTGCTTAGTGTTCTGTGCATTCTTCGAGATCTTCAAGTTAGCAACTAATCTTGGATACGTAGGGCGACAACAATTGTTTACATCACCGTCCGTTACAGCATTATTTCTTAAGGTGTGAGTTAATAACAATGCTGTGCGCTAAGATCGGATAAGCGGGGATTGAGAGGAGAGCGGTAGACAAAAGGACGTATCCTCCACTTGAAAGTTAAATAGCCGGAACAGGTGCAAAAATTAGAAAACATTTATGTATATCGCACATTTCGCAGGAATAACTTCTTTTAAACGTATGACGGAACAGTGTTCTGAGAATGCTCTTTTCAAAAAGAGAAAATGAATTAGTTTCCAACTTCAACTTCCTCTAATGAAAGAAATTCGAACTAATGGAAAAATCAGAAAATGTGAATACTGAAATTTTATCATTACCTACCCAACCAAACAATTTTCTATTTATCTCCTAAAAAGAGTAAAAAAGTAGAAAACGAAAGGTGCGTTGTGATAAGGATGAGTGAGTTGTATTGTCAGCAAAAAACCTTCAACAACAATCTACTGCCTAGAATTTCAAGTTATAGAATTCAAACTATATGAATCGAATATTTACAATGCTCATTTAAAGTGTTTGCAGTTTCAAACTTTCTTCATCATCATCATCATCCTCAAGCAGCCATGGGCTACGGAGGTCCAACCAGACCGCACAGTTTAATTCTCCAAGCATATCTGTCCTGAGCTACATCTGCTGCATCTGGCCACTGCACACCAATTCTAACAAGGTCCTGTTTGACATTGTCTGCCCACCGCATCCTAGGTCTCCCCTTCTTTCTGAGGCCATTAGGCACACTGTTCATAACCCTATTCGCCAATCTATAATTATCCATACGGGCAACATGGCCAAACCAACGGAGTCTCTCTCTGCACAATATGCTGCTTAAAGGAGATTGCAAACTCCTTTGCCTAACCTCATCATTAGTTACAAAGTTGAACCACCTAATGCCCAAGATACTGCGTAAGCATCTAGAATCAAAAGCATCTAGTTTCCTGTTATCTTGTTTACACAGCGTCCACGTTTCACTACAATAACTAACCCTAGAAAGAACCAAACTATTATACAGTCTAATTTTAGTCTTTAGGTGTATACGCCTATTTCTCCACAATCTCCATAGATTCTTAAAAGTCCCGGCAGCAATACCTATTCGTCTGTTAATCTCATGCCGCACATCACCAGTATCAGTTACGTAGCTCCCAAGGTAATTAAACTGTGACACCTGCTCAAGACTGCAACCATTCAGATTAACTGAATCACAACCTGCCTGACCAATTTTCATCACTTTAGTTTTCTCTCTGTTTATAACCAAACCTACTGTACTACCAGTCTCATCAACAGCTCGAATGAAAGAGTTCATCTCATCAACATCATTTCCCAAAAGGGCTAGATCATCAGCATAATCTAAATCAGAAATTTTCGTATCTCCAGCCCATTTAAGGCCATAAGCTTTCCCTTGAAGTGAATTTCGCATAACATAATCAACAACCAAACTAAAGAGAAAAGGAGACAAAATGCACCCTTGTCGAACACCAGAAGTAATGCTAAACCAATTGCTACATGACTTACCAACTCTAACACATGACTCAGTGTTATTATAGAGAGCTTTCATTATGTTAACTAACTTGTCTGGTATACCATATGATCACACAATCAACCACAAATTATGACGATCAACAGAGTCGAAAGCCTTTTTGAAATCAACAAAGCTAGCAACCAAAGGTTTCTGAAACTCTAAATATTTCTCAAGAATCTGACTAAGTGAAAATATCTGAACTACACATCCCTTACCACTTCTAAATCCACATTGCTCATCACGCAATTGCCTGTCAACCAGATTCTTAATTCTATTAAGCACAATCATGGAAAGAACGTTACCTGGAACAGAGAGTAGGCTGATACCCCTATAGTTATCTCAAGAACTGTGATCACCTTTTTTGAAAATAGGGATAATAATGGCTCTGGTAAAATCTTTAGGAACCATGCCTTTATCATAAATAGTAATGGTAGGTAATGATATAATAAAAGTTATTCAAAATTTCAGTCATCCAAATGGTAACTGAAACATTCCCAGCTCTAAGCATTTCCGTAGTAATTTCATCCACCCCTGGGGATTTATGAAGTTTAAGTTTAGAAATAGCCAAACTAACTTCAGATTGTGTTATAGGGCCAACATTAAAGCCAACAATGCATCTATCATCATTGCAAACAATGGGAGTAGAATTAACCACATTGTTTAGAACATCACTGAAATGCTCAGCCCACCTAGCCATGACAGAAAATTCCGAAAATCGGTAACGTACTATCATATTAATACCAATCCAACAGGGAAAGATTTTTCCCCCTTTTTTTAAAAAAAAGGGTAGTTCCCCCTATACCAAGATAACCTAGAGGCTTTATGTAACTTGTCCTGGTTTTTCATACATCTTACAAACACTTACACAAGGATACTCCCTCTGGCTTAGCCTTACACTTACCAGGATTATGTTTTTCTCTCTAAAAATGCAACTCAACTTCTAATCCATATTAGGAAACAGCTAATGAATGAAATAGTTCGCATTACATGCTAAGAGAAAGAGTATTTAATTCTGAACAAAAAATATAAAAATTGAAAGAAAAAAAATCTGGTAAGCATAAAAGGTTTGCAAGGTCATTGAAAATTTTTGAAAACCATTCAATCAGACCTTAGCATCGTAACGTTAAAAAAAATGCAGGTACGCAAACCACTATACCAGATAGAGGTAATCATTCATCTCTTATAATAAAATAAATGTCAAATATCTACAGATCAGAAAATCACAGCTCAAGATCAGATACTGATTCAATACTTTCTCTACATAATCCAGCTTGTTTGAGATAAAATTTCCTTCTGCAGTATACGAACCCCCACGACTTCTTGAAACTTGGCAGATGCTCTTACCACTGAGCTATTGGCTGCAGGTTCTTCCTATTAATGATGTGAATCTTTCTCCAATCAAGTAGGAGTAGAATATCTTCGGTATTTTAAATTTTGAAACATTTTTGGTTTTCCCGTTACTATCAAATTTTATGCTGGCATCTACAAAAGTTACAGAATTTCTTGTTCATTGCAGAAAGCGAAAAAGTGCACCATTTAAACGGATGTTTAAAACTTTAAATAATCCTCACTCAAAACATATAAATATCAAGTGAAGAACTACGTAAAGATTTGTAATTCTTCTGTTGTTTCCGTGATATTTTTTCCACAGCATTAAATATGCAACATGACTTAATTTCTTTGCGTTTAAACACTTAAAGGGCCAATTAAAATTGCTTTACTAATAAGTATAGGTAATATCTGTTTCATTTTAAACTTTTTTTATTCGTACATTTTTGCCAACAACAATTATCTTTATAATCTGACAAATCTCAAGCCTGCTTCCCTTTCTTTCTTTCTCTTCTGCATTAATAACTCAGAAAAGGATTTAGTCTTACAATTTCTCACTTCAAATTTAATCAAATTTTAAGTAACGAAAATAGCCAATAGGAACTCAGAGAAAAAAAATTGCTCCATTTGTGCCAGATGCTTTATAATCGGATCAGCGAAAAATTCGTTAATTTGAGGAACATGAAATCTCAATGCTAGCAACCCATTCTTCGTGTTAACTTTTCCTACGTTTTTTCGATTGAAAGATAGAAGCTCAGACATGCTGTTTGTGCTGTAAAAAGTAAGTCTTATTTCAAAGAGATCAATCACACTCTTTTTAATAATTGCGAATATTACACATTTTTACTTTAAAATATTCTAAGACTTATTATATATACGCATATTACTTTTATCACCTTTTAGCAAAAAAGAAAGTTGCAAGTTTTAATGTTTGTCTATTTTCTTTTGATCTTCAAAGTCTTTTCAAGGATCGTTATCTTGTTCCCCCGAGGCATTTTATTCTTATTTGAAGAGTTTTTGAGGATTGAATCAAGCTGAAGATAAATTAGTAAAGAGTTTTAATAGTTTAAATTGCATGCGTCGTCTGTCATGATTACGCCATTACAATAATTTTTTATTTAATTTATTTAGTCGCTCAAATGCTCTGCAAGCAAGAAGATCAACCTCATCTTGACTAAAAAAAAACGAATCGATCAATGAAATGCTTCGATTAAACTACAGATGGAAAACTAGCAAAGTTTAGAACACTCTCTTTTACTAAATCAATAGTGTACAAACTACGTACAATAATGTCTTTATTTCAGTAGGAAATAGAAGGAAATAAACAATAAACCCTTTATTACAGTGATATATTATTACGGTTGCATACCATTCATTATAATCTAGCTAACCAGTACTCCATTTCAACTAGCTATTCCCGCCAAAAGTTTGGCGCGTGTATCCAGTGATAACTTTTTTCGTTTCGTGCGTGTGTCCAGTGATAGCTTTTCCCATTTGGACGCCTACATTTCCATTGATAACATACTGCTTTATTCATGACTTTCAAGGTAGACGAGGCGATGGCAGATATCCCAGAGATTTCTCATATTCGCAACAGGATCAATCCCACACTACGATATCTAAGAACAAGATCTTTTAACCCAACACAGGGTTACACAAGGGGAACCAACAGGCAAAATGTGGGACCAATAAGACAGGTATTTGCGGAATTACAGGACTTTGGGTTGTTTTACCTCTGAGCGGCACTTTTTTTGCACACAATGGGCTAAATGGTAGGTCACGAAGACCCCGGTGACTCAGAGAAGGTTGGAGAAAAATGAGCCACTGGAAAGCTGTTAGGAGATAGATGTTAGCTTCCCGTAAAGGCCATCTAGCGTGCTTTTAACGCACAGGTATGTTTTCCACACAAGGGGCCATAACTTTAGTCCCATCCAACGGATGGCAGCCTTTCCATGTCCATTGGTGTTCCCTACTGACCGATGGCATAGTGGGAGTTTTGAGGAGATAAATCTCAATGCTGGTCCAGGTGGGACTCGAACTGTGAACTTCAGATTACGAGTGCGGCGCGCTACCGACTGAGCCACCCCACTCTTACACCATGGAATGCACAAGAGGCAGATATATAAAAGTTTTCTTTCACCCATTTTCTCGGAATACGCCTGTTATTTTAATAATTTTTTAAAGGCGAAATAACCAAATTAAAATAAATAATATAAATTCTTCATTATTTTAAGGTTTAATGTTAAAATTATATATAAAGCAGTAATGCCATACGTATTCTATCGTTTTTTATTAGTCGGAAGAATGTGAGCTACGTGTCCAAAAAATCTTGAAATATTAAAAAAAAACAAAGCCATTCAAATGACACAATAGATTATTTCTGTAATGTTGTGTGGGGTTGTTTTACCTCTGAGCGGCACTTTTTTTGCACACAATGGGCTAAATGGCCAGGTCACAAGGACCCCGAAGGCTCAGAGAATGTTGGGGTAGGGGACCCACTGTAACAGCTGCTGGGAGACATATTATGGTAGCCTTCCGTCAAGGTCATTCAGCGTGTTCTTTAACGTGCACAGGTTATGGCTCTCCCGCACACGGAACCACGGCTTAACGTTCCATCCGACGGGCGGCGGCCTTTCCAAGCCCATCGGTGTCCCCTACTGACCGTGGACAGGGCGGGGAGTTTTTCGGAGATAAATCTCAACGCTGACCCAGCTGGAACTCGAACCTGGGAACTACAGAATACGAGCCTGGCGCGCTACCGCCAGAGCCACCCCCTATAATGTTGTAATTTTGTTATAGTGTTTAAAACGAACAGCGCTTGGTAGGAATGACACCTCACTCTGTCACAGCAATGATGAATGCTCGAATAAATATGAGAATGTAAGAAAATTATTTATCCTACTAATCCACCAGAAGACAGCTACAGTTTAAAATTACCTTCAACATGCTTAACGAGAAGAATGTAGAGTATTACTCTGACAGGCCCGAGGTGTTCGGCTTCTTGATATCACGCCTTGTCAGTGGTTCTGGTAACTTCATATGCAAACGAAAAGCGCGAAAAGGCACGTCCCTGGAGATGGCGCAACTACGTCGCACTGTGTTGCCACGCAGATCACTAAGACGGCCAAGGGACACGTATAATTAGCTCTATGAAAGATAAATATTGCAGGGAACGTAATGTCGCACGAGGGTCCCTTCTACCAAGGTCGATTCTACTTTACATATCGTGCGAATTATTACCAACTTGCTGCGTTCCACCTACGCAATTCCGCTGGGCTAATGCCGCATGTATTATTATACGTAAAGGGAAGGCAGGCAGTAAAGTGGGAGAGTCAGTACTGAGAGGAAATGTAGTTGACATGTGTTCGGAGATACATATATACTCCCCACTGGCAGAAGGGTCGCTGTCGCACGACTTTTGTCAAAATTCCCTAGAGATGAAAGGGAGCACGGACTGAATTCACCATTCGTGATGGCCTCGAAATAACGAGTCGAAGATCAAAGGCTTGACTTCGGTAACCTCTCGCAACATTACGCTGCAATATTCACCATTAATTCCGCTCAGCTGTGTCACGTTGATGGCGTATTCATACGCGATCATGAAAATTCATTGGGATATTTTATGTGAGAGGTTACTTAGAGTTTAACTCCTGTTTCATCGCCGGGTACGATAAAAGCTAATTGCGAATTATTAATTTTTGCTTCATTTTCGCTGCAACGCCGCAAAGTAGCTCTTGATTATTTTGGATAAATACCGCTATCTCGTTTTGAATCTGTTAATGTTTCCTTGGACGGGATTCTACAATCAGGCTATATGTATTCATGTAGGTACAGTTTGCTGCCAAAAGTGTTAGCCATCGTGGACGAGAGCGGATGTTTTATAGCCTGAATAAATTAACCGTGGGTGTGTATGAAAATAGAGCAAAGATATATATCAGGATTTCGTATTTTTTTTTCCGAATTTTATGAGTTAAATGTAAATCCTTCTGGGCCAGAATAACTTGTGATTGAACAGAAGCTTTTACAAATTGTTTGTTAATGTGTTTTTTTACTGTTTGGCAGCCTAACATTAAATAGCTAATGCTATCATATTTAAAATCATTTTGAATAGCATGGAGCGCAATTAAAATTAAATTATCCATTTTTATCAATGCAGTATACAAGACACGATATACACACCCTGGCCACTGAATCAGAAACATTTATTCAATACCGAGTTGGATCTCCTTTAGCCCGAATTACAGCACGTATACGGTTTGACATAGATTCACCAGGCGTTCACCAGACAGTCCTTTAATTGGCTCAGATTTGACGGAAGAGGACTCTGCTCCCGAAACTGTTTTTCTAACATGTCCCATACATTCTCAATGGGGTTCAGATCCAGGCTTTGTGGTGGCCAGGAAAGATGGTGGAATTCACTGTCATGATCTCTGAACCACTGCTGAACACATCTTGCGCGATGGACAGTAGCATTGTCCATGAAACAGCCATCACCTACTATTTCATGGACGACCATTTCATCATCCATCCTGCAATGTTGCAGGATGGAATTGATCGGCAACAATGTTTAGATAATCCTTGGAGGACATCCTACCTTCCAGCAATATCAGGGAACCCGTACCAATAGAATGTGCCCCACAACATGACACCGCCTCCAGAACTTTGCGTTGTGTTTACGAGGCAAGCTGTGTCCATTGCTTCATGGGGCTCCCGCCAAACTCTCTGCCTACCTCGGTACAGAACAAAATGTACCGCGACTCGTTGGACCACATGACTTTTTTCCAGTCCCAGTGTCCAGTCACGGTGTTCCTGACACCACTGTAGACAAACTTTCCGGTTCTTCACAGAAATCAATGGTTTCCGTATAGGCATACGACTGCTAATACCGATCCTCTTCAATTCCCTGTTCATAGTTCGCTAAGATATGGGTCTGGAACAGCCTTCTTTGAATGCTTCGGATAATTGCTGCACACAGGAAGTCCTGTTTCTTCGTACAAGCAGACGTCGGCGATCTGATTCCTGACAGATTGTGGTTGCGCCACACTTACGCCTCTTAGACAAGCAATGTGGGTTAATTTTTCACTGATTAAAAAAACCGATTTATCTCGCCTTTTGGGAAACCAGTCAGCTCTGCTGTTTTTAAAATCGTCGCTCCAGCCAGACGAGCACCCACAATAAGCCTTTTATCGAACCCCGAAAGATTCTTTGTTTTTACAATTGCGATCAACATTACTGAGGATCACTAACGAGCAGCAATCTTAAATAATTGCCTAGATCACGTGTGATGCACGTGACGACGTATTTGCCATATAAGCTGCGCAAGTAAAGTTTACGTACATCTGCATAAAGGTTTCTAATTCAGTGGCAGGTGTGTGTAGATGAGAGGAGCTTTAGAGCCACCCAGTAACCGAAAGAGAGGATAAAAATGGTATAATTACATGTAATTTTTGCAAGACTATGTGTCTTTAAAATAATTAGAACGAAGGTTGAAAAAGCACATTTTGCATTGTTTCTCAAAAATAATATCAGGAAAGCAAAATATCGAACCGGCGTTTTAGTTCATTTCATTTCAATCCGCGAGGAGTTCCCCCTCCCCTCCCTTCCCCTCCCCTCCCGCAACGAGTCACTTCGAAATAACGAGGACATTTTCGTAACGATTAGGAATTTTCAATATCCAAAAGTGGCTGTAAGAGAAGAAAGATGTCAGCAAAATAATGGAATCTTCCTACTGGTTATTTACATGCAAATTACCTTAAATGTTATTCATTTGAGTGTCTTTTCTTTTTAAGAAAAGACACTCAAATTTCCTGGGGGTATTTAATGTTAAAATTTTCAGTTTTTTCTATGATTTTGCACTTATCGTCCTAAAGCGCATTAATATGAGTAAGCTTAGCACTGTAACGTTTTGAACTAAAAAGGAAGTCTTTGACATGTCCTTCAAGGTGAAAATAGAGACTGTGTATAGGTCAACATCGATCTGCAAATTCTAAAAACGTGAAAATTGGTACCGAAGGGTCTTGTGTATCTTGTGGCTCCTTTGAGATCAAAGATTAAATTTCGATCTACTGATAGGAAGCTAAAAATTGGTGCTTAGAGGTATTTCAGGTCATATATCTCTAATGCGTTGCGAAATTCCGGATCCGACCAGTTCATCGAAGACATAGATCAAATTTCGATATACGTTTGCTATGAACCTGTAAAGTTATTCCTGGGGGTATTTCGTTTCTAGATCTTAGAAGCGTTAGAAAATCTGTGATCCGTCTGGCCCCTTAAAGTCACAAGTCAAATATCTGTCTAAATGTTAGAAAATGGTGAAAATTCTTGCGTTGGGCAATTTCGGATTCTAGATCTCAGAAACGTTGAGAAATTACAGATCAAAGTCAAGTAGGGGACAGGGTGACGATCGAGAGATCAAGATGCGACGAATGAGAGATCAAGATGCGGAGGAAATGGAGATTGATTTCTCGTACAAAAATATATCAAAACATAAAATTCCAACCCAATAAGTTTAATAATTCTGGTACTAGTGAGAGAGAAAGCTAGATATATTTTACCTCTGAGACATCGGTACTTCTGCGAGGCACCGATGGGCACACAATGCACTCCAATGGATGAAATGACAAGGCCACAAGGATCCTCAAGGACTCAGAGAATGATGGGAGAAAGTGATCCGCAGGACAACCTTTAATAAATAGATGGAAGCCTAACGTCAATGGCAATTAGAATGTTCATTAACACGCAGAGTGTATTCTTGCAAACTGAATCACGGCTTAATGTTCCGTCTGAGGAACAGCAGCCGTTCAAATCCCATCGGTGTACCCTTTCTCACAGATGGCAAATCGAGCATCAGGAGAGAAAAATCTCAACTCAGGAAACTGGGCACTCGAGTCGAAGAACATCTGATTTCAAAGATGGTTACAAATTCCCCCCAGAGAGAAAGACGAAATGTTTGCAAAAGCACTTATTCGGATAAATAAATTCTAAAATATGCTCTTAACCGAAATTTCAAGATGTTCCTTTTTTTCTTGCTAAATTGCTCTTTAAACTTCCGATGAAAACTACAGAAAAAGGTCCAAGAAACAAAAGTTCTTTCTTAACTAAACTAAATTATTTCCCTGTTGTGAAAAATCCATATTTCAAATCGTAAATGAAACAAATTTTCAACTGTTAAATGTTAATATGATTACATTCAGCTTTAAAAGGGATAATCATGAGAATGTTTTCCTCGTCAGAAAAGGAAGATAATTATGCAAATAATTTATTAACGTCGGCTGAGCACTGCTTCATAAAAAAATTATTTCGTTCTTATTCTAATGGAATATTCACTCTAATAGCATTTTTAGAGAATTAAACTGAAGTTCATAAATATTAATTTTTGCCGTTTAATAACATCTATTGTAACATTTTATTGCATGGTCATAATTTCTATCAACGCATAGAAAGGAGGACATGAACGTTGATAACCTGCCTAAACATATTTGTATCGAATAAGATGGATTTACAGATAACTAGTTTGAGGCCAATCTATGTTATAATCAATGTAATATAGTTCTTTGGAATACTTAAACAGTTTTAAATAGGTCTAAAGATGAGGATAAAACAACTTTCCCTACAAGAGGTTTTCATTTCCCACTTTTCATTTTCGTTTGGGTTTCTCTGATGCCTTGTGACCTGGCCATTTAGCCTATTGTACGCATGCAAAAAATGGTGCTGCTAGGAGGTATAAACAGCCAAACTCAATCAACCATAAAAGGGCCTTAGGCGTATTTATTACCCTACATAGCCCTAGTATTAAAAGAATATCATAATTGTCTTTAGTATTATGGTGCACAGAAATGAGTGCACGTGTTTCCCTCTTTAACTATGATGTCACACTAGAAAAGAGCAACCAGGCAGGAAATAATCAGATCTTAAAGACAGAAAGCCAGCCACTCATTTATAGGTATTAGCACTTAAAACTCTTAATTCATACTGTTTTTCCTCAGTTCTTTCGTTCTAATTTTATAACTAGGTTTTAGATTTAGGGAAGAATAAAATCGAAATCCCCAAGAGGACAATAGACCTCTAGCAAAGGATAACAAGTTCTCATCAGGGATTTCACCCATATCATTCCTATATGAAAGAAAGATAAGATAGATTAAAGAAATAAGATCCAGTAAGAATGATGAAGTTGGGTGTAGGAGTCTGTACCCACCTTCGAACAGTCTGCACCCACCACAACATGGTTAAACGTTGGTTTAACCATGTTGCCCGTATGCATGCTACGCATTAGTGAACAGGATTGTGAACAACTTGCCTAAAGGAAGTAGAAAGGGGGGGGACACTTAGTATGCTGTGGGCAGACAATGTTAAACACTGTGGTCAAATACAGCAGCTGCAGCTCAGGACAAACATGTTTGGAGAACTAAATTGCATAGTCTGGTTGGACCGTATCTCCTGGCTGCTTGAGGGCTATGTATGCATGTATTACAGTAATTCGGACGTTTTTTCTAACTGATTGTAAAGAGTTTGGGTTGTGTTATTTTACCTCTGAGCGGCACTTTTTTGCACACCATTGGCTAAATGGCCAGGTCACATGAACCCCGAAGGCTAAGAGCAGGTTGGGGGAGGGGACCCACTGGAACAGCTGTTGGGAGACAGATGGTAGCCTCCCGTCAAGGCCATCGAGTGTGTTCTTTAACGTGCACAGAGTATGACTCTCCCGCACATGGGGCCGTTTGCAAAGAGGTGATCGGGATTTGTGAAGGATCTCATTTTGCCTCTTAAATGGAAGTGAAATGCGTCTTGCAGCCCATCCGCTTCTGAAAACTGCAAAGGACATTTTTTTAACATGAATCGGATCCTTAATTCTTCAACTGCAATTAAAAAACGCCAACTTTTAACCAACTCCCAGTCTAAATTTTCGGATAAAAAATATAAAGAAAGCCGAACAGAATAATCTAATATTGAACCGTTACAAACTTTAGAATTTATTTTCCATTAGATTTTAGCCTCTGCAATGGTTCACACACTTCATTAAGAAAACGCTAAAATGCATGCAAATGGAGTGGGAAAAAATCACATCAGAATAAGCGGTCGATTAATTAGAAAAGTAAGGGAAGAAGAACTCAGAATTGATATCAGTTCTAGATAAGATAAATATTTTAGTACTTAGGGCAACATACAGAAAATATATGACATTGGCAAGAAAGTAAGGAAGGACTTGAAATGTAATGACTTAGAAAAATACGATAACGAATGGAGATCCCTCTCGGCAACGAAGAGTTTGCTCTGGCCGCATCTCTCGGACTACTAATATGATGCCAAAGCTAGTTCAAAGATACAAAACGCCAAGTGGAGCTCCTTGAGTAACATGTGCCTCACGCTTATTTGTACAAAGCTTTGTAGACGGCTCCTGTTTTTCAGAAATATTAGATGGAATTGGAAGTCTAAAAGCATAGACTTCTTCAGCCAAACTTTTAGCTTAAAGGCAACATGCCCATTTTATCTACAGTAGACTCCCTCTTAAACGTAATAAATGGAACCAGACAAGACCAATTATTGTGGGTTGTTTTACCTCTGAGCGGCACTTTTTTGCACACCATGGGCTAAATGGCCAGGTCACATGGACCCCGAAGGCTCAGAGAAGGTTGGGGGAGGGGACCCATTGGAACAGCTGTTGGGAGACAGATGGTAGCCTCCCGTCAAGGCCATCCAGCGTGTTCTTTAACGTGCACAGGGTATGGCTCTCCCACACACAGATCCAAGGCTTAACGTCCCATCCGACGGGCGTCCGCCTTTCCAAGCCCATCGGTGTCCCCTACTGAGTGTGGGCAGGGCGGGGAAATTTTGCGGAGATAAATCTCAACGCTGACCCAGCTGGGACTCGAACCTGGGAACTACAGATTACGAGCCTGGCGCGCTACCGACTGAGCCCCCCCCCCCTCCCCCGCTCGACCAATTATTGGAAAAGTCGTTTATTCCAGAGTTTGATTTATTCAATTATTGCAACACAACATATTGCAATGAAATTAAAATCGATGCATTTATTGAGTCACATAGAACATTAATCTCAATATCATAGAATTTGTGTATACATTAATACCAGATATTGTTACATTACTTGTTATTACATTTACGTTTACTATGCATTACATTAGCAAAGTATTAGGACCGTTTAATGTTATGTGAATTAAATCGTTTAAAATATGCTTTTAACGGGATAGTGACAGTGGAGATAGAAGTTTTAAATCAGATTTATTTTAATGTCATATTTTAACAATATTGGTTTAATCTTTATAGAGTTGTAGAAAATAAAACATTTAACAGCAGAGTTGCTAATCATAAGAATGAAATCAAAAGTTAATTAAAATTAAAGCACAATAATTGTTACAATATCACTATGGACACTTCATCTAGTATCAGATACCAAAAATCTTGAACCTACACACAGATGACTTAAGAAGAGACTTCCATGATTTTATGTATCTAATTTAGAATATGAACTGAGGTTAAAAACACTCTCGTTACATTCCTTACAAGAGAGAAGACTTCTGTTCGAGTAAAAAACTTATTATAAACTCATTCACCGAATTACTCATTCATTAATACTCCTTTGCTCAACTTAGCAACAGAAGAGCAAGAGGTTATATACTTTTTTGATCGGAAAATTGCAAATATCAGTTGTGTATGGAACACTCTTTTCGCCAAAATTTTCACTTCTTTAAATATAGATGTTTTCTACTTCAGATCGAAAATACTTGATTTATCACACTATTCTAAAATACTTTAATTAAATTTCAACGAACTTTACTATATCTGCAATTAGTGTACTCATATTTCAACTGCCGGTGGTTTAACAAGCCCCACGGATCGAGAGAGAAATAAAGGGAGAGTGGGGGGGTGGGGCGCTGAAGAGCTGAAGACGCAATCGAACCGAAAAATGGTAAGGGTAGAGAGCAAGAGACCTAATTTCCAATACCATGTAGCATTTTTACCTTTGTTTTAAAGCTATTTAGCGCATTTCTTGAGAAAAATGCACAAGTTTAATAATTTTTGGCTTCCATTACCCTTACTGGCAGTCTCAAAGGGGGGTGAAGGGCATAGCCTCCTTGCAAACCCCCACCCCGCTTCCAGCCCTGTCTATAAAAATAACAACAATACATCGTTAATTAAAATAAATGCAATTTTTAGGAGTTTCGTGATTCAGTTTTCGGAATTTTGAAGAAAAATGTTTAGGACGAGCATGACAGCAACATCTACTGCCTAATGTTCTCCTAAATGTTCAATATGTTTCTTAAATATTAAACCAGGGATCGGTAACCTACGGGACGCGTGTCAGGGATAGCTAACCCACAGAACGCGATATTATACGAAAGCTAAAAATAGTTGCTGATCTCTACAGTAAACAAATATTTTTGCAAATCGATATTTATTGAGATTTGAATGAGATGTGCAATTAACCACAAATAACATTTTCCCGTAAATTTTCGAGGTTCCAGAGGTTTGAAAATGGCTTTACATTTATGTAGCATGGAAGTGATCCAATATTTTGGCAATTAAGGTGTTTATTTATGTACGTACTTAATAAACTAAAAAATGAAACTAGAAAGTAATAGAAAACTTCTGACGTTTAAAAGGCAAATAGTTTTCCTGCTGAAGCAATGTGGCAAGTTTAGCTGCAGAATGAGTCCTCCATTATCAAAATAAGAAGAAATACCCGATTAAAATGATATTTGTTGTCGTATAGTATATAGTGTTGTATACATGCATATGTACTCAGATACATGCATTCATACGTACATGCACAATCCTCAAGCAGCCATGACCTAAGAAGGTCCAACCATACTTGCACATATGTCTATCCTGAGCTGTTTGACATTGTCTTCCAACGATATCCTAGGTCTCCCTCTTTTTCTGCGGCCTTTAAGTATACTGGTATACTGTTTATAGTTCTAGTCGCTAATCTGTAGTGATGCATTCACGAAACACTAGACTATGGCTAAACCAATAGTCACAGAGACTATGGCTAAACCAATAGTCTCTCCCCACATAAGATGCTACTCAGTGGTGGTTTTCGGCACATTCGTCCAACCACATCATTGCTTGCATAATTAAGCCACCAAATATCTAAGATATTGCGTGAGCATTTGGTATCAAAGGCATCCCATTTTCTATTACTTCGCTTACAAAGAATCAAAGTTTTGCTACCGTAGCATAATTTAGAAATGGCTAAACAATTCGTTGCCTAATTTTAGTCTTCACAGGAATGTGTGAAATGAAAAGAAAAGGGTATGGTATCACTCTGAGAACTATATAATACCAACATATATGAAGAACAAGACTGAGCCATCATAACTGTCTTAAGAGCAGTAGACATTCGGTTAAACCATGTCGTCGTTAAAGCGAATGCCGCTTAATAGAGATCATCGATTGTATTCCCAGATAGAGAGACATCAGATCAGTGTATATTTTGATAGTGATCACAGATACCTTCGAAATGTACACGTATGCATTGCATTCTTCTTTTTGTAAGCGTTCTTTACTCCACATTTCTACCTTTCATACAAATAAGAAATGATCTTTCTGTAATATTTCATTGGCGGGATATTTTCAACGACATTTGCATTCATTTCTACTGGCACTTTCCTTCCGACGTCATAACTCAACACAAAAGAGAATGGAACTCCACCACAAAATGACATCTCAGGCATGTCAAGCATCCAGAGGTGGATAACCCTGGCTGATAATTTCATCACACACAAACTCCGCGCATCCTGATGGTGCTGAAGACAAGCAGAAATCTTTCTGGGCATTTCTACCATGCTGTGTGGCTTAGGTAGCCGAAATCGTTCTCTCTGCCTAAACGGGGAGTTAATTAGCCATCGTGAAATATGCCTCGTCCATATGCATTTACACATCCATGCCCTCGACTCTCCTCCCAGCATCATTTTCCTCCCTGTACGGTTCGTCTCACTCATGGAAACTGGACTCAAATACCCAGGAGTCTCAACTAACCACAGAGAACTACCACAATGAAGGTTAATGGGGCGTGGATTAAGGTTTTTAATTAAGTTTTAATTAACTTCACCGACTCGTGCGAAGACTGAGATGGTTCCATGCGATTACGTAGGGTTGGATTCATTCGCAATTTTTTTTCTCTTGGCATGCGACAAAATGAATCTTTTTTTTTTCCTTCTGTGTTTTTTTTTCTTACACAGATAAAAAAGGAAAGCTTCATGATAGTTGGTTATGCTGAGTTGTAATAAGAGTTCGTAATTTGCCGAGAGTTTCAGGATTTCAAACAATGTTTGGGCAGTTGTCGGAGTACATAAAAAGTATTTAGCTTCCTACTAGTCTTTGTATATTTGATACCTTGAGCTCCACATTGTGCTGGGAGGCATGGATCGTTGATCACAAAAGCACTATTTTCGTAAGAAAATTAAATATTAATAAGAGATGAAAAATATCACGTAACTGCGAAATGCTTATAGGGATTATTTATGTTTGTTAAATTAATGGGGTATTAAAATGCGTTATGTAAGTAAATTAATTTTCGTTTTCTTTATCCCTGGAAGCAAGAGATCAACAAAATAAATTAGGCAATTTTCGCTTGCCGTCTTTTTGAGTTATACGAGGGAATTAAAAATATCAAAAATGTGATGAAATGATACACTTTGCATTTGGGGAATAAATTGACAGAGATAAATAAGGAATCTAAACTTTGAAGAGAATGAAGATATTGCCATTCGTTTTACTTGCTAAAGACATAATTATATCTAATCCATTTGACTTTTACATTAATTTTATTTAACTTCAGAATTATTATTTATTTAATTTATTTTAATTCAAACCAATTTTTACATAAAAGATCTCTGCTATCTGCTCCCTTCCCTCGATGAAAAAAGAAGAGCTTGGAACAGCCGCCGTCTATTGAATATGACATTTATTCCTTATCCCGTGTACGAGAGAACTATATCCTATGCTCGTTAAAGAACCCAAGCTGGGAGACCTTGACGGGAGACATTCATCTGTCTCCTAATGCAACGGAGTTTGGCTCAGTGGATAGAGAGTCTGGCTCATAATCTGAAGTTCTCGGGTTCGAATCCAAACTGTGACAGTGTTTAGAGTTATCTTTACAACCCTCCTCCCTCCGTCATCCGATCTTCTTTCCGAGAAAAGACTTCTGACCTTACCGGGGAGAAATGTGACGTCGATGGGATTGGAAGGGTCACGGAATGGAACGTTAAACCGTGGTTCCGTGTGCAGGAGAGCCATATACTTTGCACATTAAAGAACGCGAAGGACGGTCATGACGGAAGGGTTATATCTGTCTTCTGACAACTGTCCAGTGAATTCCCTTCTCCAGTCTTCTCTGAGTAGTTGGGTCTTTGTGTACGTATTTCATTTCTTGCAAAAAAAGTGCATCTCAACAGTAAAACAACCTAATCCGTACTAAGGTAATCCTAACCTAATCCGTACTAAGTGGATCCTCTTATCTTAGCCAAATCCGAATTGTGACTTGATCATTTAGACCATGGTATGAAAAAACGTGCAGCACAGGCATAAGACAACGCAACCCAACTTACAGATGAAAAATTTGTCAGTTTTGCTCTAAAAATGTCTTTAGGAAAGTAAGATATTAATCCAGTACCACATGATCAGATTATCTAACCACCGAGATACCAGTCACCAAAGACTTCAGATAATGAAGATTCGGAAGATATTAATCCAGAATCAATAAAAGAAGCATCACTCGTATTGAACTCATCAATGACAGAACTCATTTAGAGTGAGTTGAAAACAAAAGTTAACGTGGATCAGTGTTAACCGTATTGATCCACGTTAACTTTTTATCTTATTAACAGTAGGTAAATAAGTCGATATAATGGGGAAGGTACTAGATTCGCAACTTGAAGTTTCCAGTTTCGAATCGCAACGGTTCCAACTATCAAAGTTTTCATTTCCGCCCTCGATTTTGCGATCAATGTAAAAAGGAACACAATGGGCTTTGAAAAGACGTATTTTATCAGAGAGAAAGTTAAGTCATAGGCTTCTGCCTTATAGAACATATTCTGGATGTCCTTTATC
The DNA here is from genome assembly GCA_038380435.1 of Ryuthela nishihirai. Classification (NCBI taxonomy): domain Eukaryota; kingdom Metazoa; phylum Arthropoda; class Arachnida; order Araneae; family Heptathelidae; genus Ryuthela; species Ryuthela nishihirai. Next base: position 22,084,168 of record JAWZYU010000009.1, on the reverse strand, counting down.
TGACTCCTGACAACTGCACATTCTGCAAACCTGGACCTGAGTGATGGGGGTTCTTGTAACCTGGTCAATTTGCCCATTGTGCCACAAATAATGTGTCACCCTGCAGTGAAACAACTCATCTTATTCCACTTTAAAGTACCATACTATAGCAATACAGAAAAATATTCGTAAGCTTATAAATAAATCAAAACCTAAAGTCCCTTTATTTCTGGCAGAGTATAGTACATTTCGTATATTGCGTTAAACAGTATTTAGGGGGAAGACAGTCAGAAGTAATCGTTTATTGCTATAGAACACTTTGCCATTTCTTCCGTTTCAGGAGAAGTGTTCGCTAATAGTTTGAGTTCGTTCTGCCATTATCCTGTTTGCCATGATTGCAGCACACGACTGATTGAATAAGAGCAACTTTTTCACCTCTTGCTCGTCATGTCTCGAGACTAGTCATCTCGTTCTGCAGTCCCTGTCACTGCTAATATTACTCAAAGCAACGACAAGGAAACCGACAAGTCATTGTATGTCGCTAGAGACAATTCGCACAACTTTTCTTTTATCTTTTTCATTTCTTGTTCTGTTCTTCTGTGTGAATAACACGTTTTTCGTTATATGCAAGAATATCACTGAAATAATTATAATATTAAGAGCACCAGACTTCATCAGGGCCGGATAATAGGGGGGAGGCAAGGGGGCCTTACCCTCCTTCCCACTTGAGAATTCTAGTAACCGGAAAGGGACGAAAATAAAATGAAAAAATATTAAACATATATATATATTTTTCGCTCGTAATTTTCAAAGGAATTTACTCAAAAACCCTTAAATGAAGGGGAAAAATGTATACCCCCAAAGGCATTCCGGTTACTTGCATCCCATCAACCCCTTTATATTTATTTAGATTCGGGCCCGGATTTCACTGTTTAAAGGCCGGTTTCTGTTTCGGCCCTGATGAAGTCTGGCTTTAAAATAGATTTGCACAATGAATAAAGGTTGGAGAATTGCTGAACATTTGAAAACACACATGTAGCAAATAAGCCAAATCTGAGAGGGAGAGAAAGCAAGAAATGCATGGCGAAGATAATATTGGAGAATTTTAATAATCGGTGATGAAAAAACAATAAATATTCCTATGAATTAAATGGATGAAGACTGAGCTTGATCTTGTCCAACACCCAGAAATGGGGATCTCTCCATGTTAAAAGGCCAACAACTAATTATCCCTCTCCCAACATCCGCAAACAGAGACCTCCACAGGAAGACAAATATCCCGCTCCCAACACCCAGAAACGGAGACCTCCACAGGAAGACAAGTCTCCCTCTCCGAACGCCCAGAAACGGAGACCTCCACAGGAAGACAAGTCTTCCTCTCCCAACACCCGAAAATGGAGAACTCCACAGCAAGACAAATCTTCCTCTCCCAATACCCGAAATAGAGAACTCCACACCAAGACACGTCTTCCTCTCCCAACACCCGGAAACGGAAACCTCCACAATAAGAATAGTATTTAACAATTATAATTCTAAAATAATGTAACTTATTACAAAACTATGAATGAAAATATTTATATATACTCAACTGATATAAATCTATTCCAGTATAAAAATAAACCCTCAGGAGAACAAAGCACCTTTTTTGCTATTCCTACAAAGAAATGTTTCCTCTAAAATTTTTACTATCTTTACTCAAAACATAAAATAAGGCTTATTATATCAGTTGTTGATAAGTAGCACAATCATTTTTGTGAACAATACATCAAACGACGCATCAAACGACGAAGTCTGCAGCAAAATCGAGATCAACTCTGCTTGTTCGACTAACATAAAACCTCCTCAGCCACATTTTTTAATATCATAAGCATCCTCCTTTTTCTTGCCAGTCCGCTAACAGGATCAACACTAATAAACTTATTTAACTTCCCGCGAACAACACATCAAATAAAAACGTTTCTTCTTTTTATTATATCGCACAGACTAAAACAAACTATGTCTTTCTTTAACACTCTTAATTCCTCTTCATTATAACAACTTATTCTTTATTTTTAAGTTAAGTTCGTTTGAAGCAGCTTGTGACGTAATTCTCACGCTGTAGTTCACGCGAGCATCAAGACGTTACATCACATCACAAGTTCATTGTAGCACGTTCATCTGTCGTAACAACATGTATATTACATATAGGGCACCATCAGATTGGTAGCAAGGGTAATAGATGCAAAATCATTACACTTAAAATATATTACAATATATAACCTAAAAATATGTTATAACCTAACAATATATTATAAAACGTATAACAAAATAATTATACAAAAATTATTATTATATAAAATATAATATCATGGACGTCCGCAAAAAAATTTCCAGGGGGAGGGGCAAATCTTGGAGACAAATAATTACATCAATAAATTTTTATTTAATTATTTAATTATTTTGTTTTTTTTTTCACAAGTAGATTATAGAATACAGTATTGCATTAATACAAAAACACATACATAATGCATATAAATTTACAATATAAAGAAAGCAAGAATTAATTGAAACAAGAATTTTTACTCGATCCCAGAGGGGGAATATGCCCCTTTTGCCCCCCTCTGCGGACGCCCATGTATAATATATAATATTATATTTCGTTCATTTTTCAAGAAATTTTTAAAGATCTGTAAAACGTAGGAAAAATGTTATACTGCATTTAGAAATCCAGGCTCATGCCCTATAACCCACTTTTACCGGCTCGATTTTGTTTCTTGTCCCTCCCCCCTCCCCTCCTCGATTGTTTTGTTGATCCACATCTAATTACATGAATGTTACAGGAAAGTTTTAAAAAGGTCTATTATTTGGCGAAAATGGTGTGTAGTATTCCAGTCACTGGTCCCACTTTCCTAATTTTCTCTCTATTTGGAACTGATGGCAAACAAAATGGGGAAGGATAGAAATTGTTTCAGAGAAGACAACAATTATATCAGATGAAGGCAAAAGGTTTTCGTGGGTGGGAGGGTGGGGGGGGGGGAAATCACTGTTTCAAAGTGAAAATGTTTAGGTCGAACCATTCATTAATGATCTTAGTTGCGAATACGGCAGTCGGGGAGTTTGCCACGGGGAATACAATGAACAACTATTAGATGGAATACTCCTATCAAGGTCATCCAGAGCCGGATCTAGTGGGGGGGAGAGGGTCATCCCTTCTTTCAGAATTCTATTAAGGATAATGAAGGCCAAAAAGTTTTTACTTCTGCATATTTATAGGCTCAGTGTCGGAACTAGGGTGACGCGAACAGGACAACTGATTTATTTAATTTAATGCGCGCGAGGACGCATTTTAGAATTTTTAAAGACTTTTCTGCTAGTTGTTTATTTGTTACAATTTAAAACATATATTACTTAGATTCTATGTTTAATTCATAGAAATGGTGTTATTTATATATATACGTGGAAATTTGAAAAATGTATTATATTGTTTCCAATATTTTAATGTCACTTTTCTGCAAACTATTATTTGTAATTTTTTATTTCTTTACATAGGTAAATTTTATGCGCTTTGAGGTTACGTTATTTTTGTGGTAAATACACGTATTAGAGTAAAATTCTGTTAGTCCATAAATCCATAGCGATTGAAGTTTTCGGGAAAGAGGCTAAATTGAAAATATTTTCCCTGGGTGAGAGAATACGAATACTGAGACTGGCTACGCTCTCTATTACGAATGTTAATAATGTTTTTTAGATTTTTTTAATTATATAATTTTTTTAAAAGAAAGAAGGTACTTCACTACACTAAGAACGGAAATAACCTGAAAGCTATATTAGGCTTGTCCTAGTTTCTCATACAACATAGAGACACTTACACAAGGACATGCCTGCTGGTTTTAGTAGTCATGTACGCTAAATACTAGACCAGATAGTGCTTATATATTATAATATGCTTTTCGTATATTAACTGTGTATATATTAATCAAGTGGATCTCTGACATACCTAAGTGAACATCCACTCCCCAGAGGACTAGAAAGCCTTTTTTTTAGGAAAATCCGAAATTCACACTGAAACACGTTAATATCCCCTCCCCTGTTAGAATTTTCTGGGTACGACACTGCGCAGGTCTCTTTTACAAATGAATTATACTTACAGGATCCTGTAGAACTTCAAGACAACATTGATATTGAAAAAAAACTTTTAAATGGATAATAATGTATTCAATAAAAGACAAAATTTGAAAAGTTAAAATAGACGATTTTTACTTTAAAAGAATCTAAATATAATATGGAGGTCCTTAGAGATCAGTATTAAAATGATTAATATGAATGAACATTTAATTTGCTCAAACTCTCATGCGAATGATTAAAAAAATTAAATTTTTTACCTTTTTAAAACTTTGAACCTTTGAAGCGACTTTAGATTGCCATTTGTACACATTAAATAGTTTGTATTCTCGTCTTCGAGAATTAATTGATTAATCGTAGGATTATTCAAAGATTTGACTTCAGAATACAAGTATCTATATTTTGTCCATGGTGGAATCTAACCTATGTCTCGTCGTGCGACAGAGAAACACGTTAACTGGAGACTCCCTTATCCAAAGAGAAAACATATTTAAGCAGAAGGAATTAGTTGTTTAGCTTTTAGTCACAACAACGCTAGGGGAATTCTAATGACTTTAAGGGAAATATTCTGACACAGCCGTAAAATTTTGTTTAATATCTTTGCAGCATACAAACCCGCTACAGGCCAAATGACATTAATTATGTCACTGCTCCCTCTGTGACTAATTAGATGTTACCTTGGTGATCATTCATGTAAAGTAACAACCATCGATTTCGCCAAACGCAAACGTATAGTTTGTCTCTTCCATCCACAGTTTTAAAAACATTTTCGCAATTCAACTCATTTTCTTCTTCTCACTCGCACTCGAGCAGATCACACATTTTAAGGTGTCTCTCAATAATCATCTTTACGAAACATTCCTCATTTCAACTTAAGGGAGATTCCTGAAGGATATGTTTTAACTCTGTCAGCAAAACGGTGTCCTTCCTGCATTTCAATGCCAATAGCATCTGAGACTTTCTATATCTTTCACTTGTTAATAGCGGTGTTTTAGCAACAGTGGCAGATGGCATGTTTCTACGACTGTTTCAGTTTCCTTTTGGTAATTAAATGAATATCCCCGTTTCGTCTGCATAAATTTACTTCCGTCGATTTACTTATTTAATTAAAATCGCAAACATACGCAGGATACATAGGCTCTCACTGCGTCCGCCTACGTTAAATAGATGCATGTATAGGCGTTTCAATATACGGGCGGGAACGGAAGACGACGACTCAGTTTCCTTCTTCTGTATGACTGAAAACTTTAATTAGCTCTCATTTACCCAACTCGCCTCGTAAGTAATTAGTTGCTCGTTAAAATCTATACTCTGAGAGGAAAAGCCGCTGAATAAGTATACTTTAATAAACGTTAAGACTACTGAAGGGGTCATAGCAACAAATAATTGGTAATAATAGATCTTCCGAAACAGAATCATGTCACGATGTAGTAAGTACAACTATCTCACGTATTTTATCTTCGAAAGGCTTACTTGAGAGTTTGGTAACGATTAGTGAAGTGTTTGGAATTGCTAAAGTATAATATTATGCGCAAAGGTGTTTCTTCTGGAGTGAGAAGTGAGTAATGTTCCACCCAGAGCGTCAGCCTACTCTGGATAGTGGTGCTTCATAATTGAAGCATTAGCTTCGACTGTAAAGAAGAGGCGATGAGAATTTTCCCATGGCTTTTGAATATCTGCATGAGAAATTGAGAGCTAGATTAAGTGAAGGCGCTCTTTCTATACGCTGAATATCCGTTATGCTGCGAATTCGTGGTAGCATAAAATTCTTTATTGATACCTGAGAACGGAATAGAATGATACAAATCATTAACTTCAAATCATCTCGATAAGTTCATTCTTGAAGTTTTATAATTTATAAAGTTAATAAACGCAATTCTTTATTTTAGAGAAATAAGTGTTTGTTTGTTTTTAAAGTAAGGCATATATTTGTTTGTTTTCGTCGGCTTTTATCGAACGAACAATAAATGATTTTGTTAAAAATGGGAAATAAATCGCTTAGGATTCACTTTAATTATCTAGCTTTCACAAATGACTCAGATCACGATATGTGTTTACTACAACAGGAAATTCTTACAGTGATTTTAGTTGTTTATGGGTTGCATTTCCCTCTGACCCTCTTTCGTGATCCCATGAAGTAAATGATCAGATAACAAGAGTTTGCCACGGGGAATCCAATGGACAACTTTTAGATGGAATACTCCTATCAAGGTCATCCAGTGCCGGATCTAGGAGAGGGGGGGGGGAGAGGGTCATCCTTCCTTTCAGAATGCTAGTAAGGACACTGAAGGGCAAAAAAGTTTTTACTTCTGCATATTTCCCGCATTTTCTATGATTTTTTATAAAAATCTCTAAAACGAAAGGGAAAATATTATTATGCAATGGAAATCTTGTGTTCCCCCCTCCGCTTTATATTTTTCGGCTCAATTGCTCCGCTTGCCCTCGACTTCCACATTCCCCTTTTTTTCCTAAATCCGGTACTGCCGCCGTCCATAGTGTCGTTTGACGTGCACGTGATATATCCCTCAAGTGCGGACTTTGAACACTGCTGAATGTCCTATTCGAAGGAATCTGTCTTTCCAATCCCATCGACATCCCCTTTCTCACAGTGAGCATAGTAGAGATTAACACCAATAAATTGCAAGGTAATCGTAATTGGGACTCGAACTAAAGTGAGTCTGGTGAGAACTGTGAATTCAGGAAACAGCGTAGAACATCAATCTCAAAGATTTTCAATTACATTTTCACCTAGCTGTACTCTGATTTGATTTTCGAATCTCTTTTTTTTAATATAAAAAGGAAGAAGATACTTCCCTACACAATGGGGGGGGGGGGGATAAACTAGAAGCCATATTATGCTTGTCCTAGTTTCTCATACAACATACACACACTTACACAAGAGCATGTCCCGCTTCTCTTAGTAGTCAGGTACGCTAACCGCTAGACTAGGGGTTTTCAACGTGGGGTACGCGTACCTCTTGGGGGTAAGCGGTAAAAGTTTTTGGGGTACGCATACCTCTTGGGAGTAAGCGGTAAAAATTTTTGGGGTACGCCGTGAGAGCTCAAAAGTCGCTAGATCAAGTAACAAAGTCAGTGTTTTATTTTATTCCCATTGTTATACTATAACTATATTTTTATCTAGCTATACAAGGGATACGCCAGTTACAGACACATTTTCAGGGGGTACGTGAAGCATAAAAGGTGAGAACCACTACACTAGACCACGCAGGAACTTGGTCAGTTTGTTTCTCGCTCTAGCTTATTTATGATTATCATTTATGAAACACAAAATATATTAGCTAGTAAGAGTAATATATACTTTGTTCCTATATTAATTAGAGCGTTAATTATCCTCTGTGTTAAATGATTCTAAGTCGGAAATAGTAGCCAGCCTGTGTAACTCGAAATTCTTGTCGGTGGAACGCCTCCCGATTGTTTCGCTCTTCCAAATTTCATTCGCCTTGGGTGGAACGCGAAAAATTTTCCCAACAATTTGTGGCACGTTACATAAAAAAAATTGACCACCGAAATATAAATTGCTGCAGTTCAAAATATTTAAAAACTATTCCTAAAGTCAAGTGGAAAAAAATTTAAAATGATATTTCTTATAAAAATTATATTTAAAAAATGCAACAGCTTTCGTTGTGATTTGTTATTTTTTCGTCTCATTCTGTGATTTCTCAAAAATACTAATTTTTCTTTAGAATTATGAAATTTTCCTCCAATATATTTAAATTTTATTGAATATTTAACACCGAAACATTAAAATATAGAACAATAAATTTCGAAACAGCGATGACAGAAAAATAATTTGTTAAATATTTTTTTAAACTAACTTCCCATTATATATTCTTTTTAACACGCTTATGTAAAGGGTGGCTCAGTCGGTAGCGTGACAGCTCGTAATCTGTAGTTCCCAGGTTCGAGTACCTGCTGGGTCAGCGTTCAGATTTATCTCCGCAAAATTACCCGCCCTGCCCACGGTCAGTAGGGGACATCGATGGGTTTGGAAAGGCCACCGTCCGTCGGATGGGACGTTAAGCCGTGGCCGCGTGTGCGGGTGAGCCATACCCTGTGCACGATAAAGAACACGTTGGATGGCCTTGACGGGAGGCTATCATCTGTCTCCCAACAGCTGTTCCACTGGGTCCCCAACCTTCTCTGAGCCTTCGGGGTCCATGTGACCTGGTCATTTAGCCCATGTCTGCAAAAAATTGCCGTTCAGAGGTAAAACAACCCAACGCTTATGTAACTTTTAAGTTAAGCATGTTTTAGAAAGCTCTCATATCGAGGAGTGTGCAAAAATATCTTTACATTAAAAGAAGATAACACTCTTTTTGAAATGATGTTCAGAGTTGCAGTTGAGAAAACATTACTACACCATTAAACCAAGTTACTTAAACATATTTGAATATTAGGAAAAAAGTTCACAGCTATCTTTTCAGCAGGAGATTAGTGGCGAAAATAATTTAGGAAACTTTCGCATAAGAGCGATACCAAAAAAATTCTATCAAATGAAATATTTCCTCATACGATGAGAGAGATTATTGAATTCGTATTTTATTAATGTTGTTACGCTGCGAAAGCGAATTTAGTTCTCAACGACTAAGCTCAATGGTCCTACTCTCTTAACGATGCTCTTCTCTTTTATAACCCCACAAAATTCGGCAACAAAATTTCATGCTAAAGATTTTTGCAAAAATATTTATCGCAATAGATGAGAATTTCTCGACTCTTACTTTTTTTTCCAGTTCTCTCGCACACATCCACAGCCTTGCTAAGGTCACTGTTATATTTCTCGCAGTTCTACCGCACCGAGGTAAAGATAGCACCTCTCTGCTGCTAGGAGCGTAATAACCAACCTCCCTACCGAGAATTAAGGAACGTGCTTATAACTTACCAAAAGTCGTGTTCTTTTACGGTCGAAGAGCTTTTGCGTTGAGGTCCAAAAGCGATCGGTATGTGTGTTTATGCACTGCATCGCCACACGCCGAGGAAGAGGAAGGGAAATAAAAAAGGGCACAAAATTGGGAACATTAGTTTCAGGCGTTAAGAAACGCAACTCTACTGTTCCGAAACACTTTTACATTTTCTCTCGCAACGGCGATGTTCAAGTTTTCTTCAGAATGAAGAAGATATGTCAAAGATTTCCGTGAGTCATTTAATTTTTTTCGAGCGTCTCCCATTAAGACTAAGATAGGTTTCAGACATCCACTACAGCAAGCAGAATCCGAAGAAATGCATTGGAAAAGGAAGAACTATCAGGAGTTACATGTTTTAGGGTCGTTGAAAAGGAGTGCTTTTTTTCCTCTTGTAGTGACTTCGTTTAAAAATGTAGTTATGAAGTGATGATGGACGCTAAGAACGTGGGATAGTTGAAGTATGAATTTTTTAGAGTTGATAAAAGAATAACACTCATGAGAATAACGTATTTCTGAATTATATAATGACATAGTTAAAAAAAATCGCAAAAAATAATATCGAAAAAATATCGTTGCTTAAAATAATGAGCGCAAATAGTAAGTTCCAATAATAAGCAAATAATAAAATGGGGACAACACTAAGATCTTAAACAATACATTCACATAACAATAGGAGATAAAATAATTAACATCGAATCGGAATTTGCATAATTGTCGGAAGACACAAAAATTCACTTTTTTATTTTAATTTCCCGTTTTTTCTGTGGCCGAACAATAATAGAGAGGATCGATATACAAAAGCAATTAAAACTTCAATTAATAATAAATTACTTTGATGATGCATGCATGTATTAAAAATATTGGAAGAAAACGAAAAATGTGACACAGTTCAGTGATAAATTATCACAGAAAAACGTGCTGTAGACAAGAAACTCTTGGAATAATTATTTGAAACAAATTGCTTGTCTTGACTGGGATTCGAAACCTAGGTCTCATGTCCCTGGTCCCGGCATGCATCTGGGAGACTTAGTTTCGATTCCTAATCAGGAAAATCAATTTTTGTCAACTAATTATTTCAAATGTGATACAATGTTTGCACTTGAATTATGAAATTGCCATCATTCTGTGAAGGAAAATCTCCTATAAATCAATGATATTATTCAATGATTAATGGCGTACTGAAGAAGGGGGGGGGGATTCGCTAACTCAGAGCCCTTTCTCCCATGTCGAGAGGGAAGAGGAGAATCAAAATATATAATCCTAAACCCGATATAAATAACTTTGTATGTTCAATACGTGTATACGCGTATGGGTCAGATGGGAGCCACCCAAAAATTTTTATTTCATTCTTGTATGCTTTATAAAGTACCTTGAATTAAGCCAGGCATTATACACTAGCGAAAATTGAAAAAAGAACGCCATTATCAATTGAAGAGTAATCTATGAGATTTGTTTAGTAGAAATAACTTGTTGAGAAAGGACAGTGATCACACGTCGAAGAGTTTCAATGTTTATTTTACCTTTTAATGAGTATTACATTTTACAGAAGGCACATTTTCATAAGGTGTTGAACCTCCTCCTCCAGCAGCAATACACGATTCCAATCTGGCATGCAATCTGTCGTACAAATGCTGGATATCACGCTGGGAGATGCCATTCTATGCACTTTCAAAGTGGACGCGTAATTCAGCGATGGTCGTTGCCGCGGTCCGCGGTCCGCGGAAGAGTCTTTGTCCGATGCAGTGCCAGACATGCTCGATTGGAGACAAGTCTCGAGAGCGTGTTGGCCAAGGGATTTGGTGCACTGCCTGAAGAGCAATGTTGAGTTGCCCGGTCGGGGTGTGGGTGGGCATTATCCTGCTGAAATATCGCGTTTGGGATTACACTCAAATTTGGCAGGACGACCGGTTGTACGATGTCACTAATGTACGTAGCTGTTCAGTGTACCCTGTATAAACACCAGACACGTACGAGAGTGATAGCTAATCGCTCCCCACACCATGACGCCCGGCGTGGGCCCTGTGTGTTACTGGCGGATGCACGATGGAAGAAACCGCTCACCTTGTCGCCTTCGGATGCGTAAACGACCATTAGATGTTTCTAAGCAGAATCGGCTTTCATCACTGAAGACCACAGACTGCCATTCTTACCTCCAATGAACACGTTCTTGACACCACTATAAACATCCTCGTCAGTGACGAGGTAACAGTGGTAACCGTGCCAGCGGCACGCGTGTCCATAGTCCTGCTTCCAAAAGACGATTGCGTATCGTTCTTGTAGACATACTTGGTACGACAGAGGATCAAATTTGTGACGCCGTAGCTGTCCGTTCTGTCACCGCCGCCCTCCTGATACACCGATCCTCTCGTGCGTCAGTAAGTCTGTGTTGACCGAAACCACGTCTGCGAGTGTGCGAATGCTCTTCTGACCATCGACGCCGCCATCGTACCACTGCCGATACCCCTCGTCCAACGCAGTGTGCAATTTGACGAAAAGACCAACCTGCTTCCCGAAGACCCACTATACGACCTCGCTCAAACTCCGCTAGCTGAACAAATGTTGCGCGCCTGCATCGTCCAGGCACGGTACTTTCGTCAAAGAACACTGAACAACACGACACAAGACAAATCACTTCTTTCTTCACGTCCTAATCCTTAAATACAAGCTGCGTACAAATGCATGTTGTCGTCCTCAGTGACGTCATTATTTCATCCAATGACTTTCAATGTTGGATCACGTTTTCTGCTGCTCTTAACTATTAACATATTGTAATATGACGTTCCTAATGGAATTCCTTCTGGGTGTTCTTTTTCCAATTTCCGCCAGTGTATTATCGCATTATTCCACTCTGTGAAAATTTATAAGAAAGCAACAGAGTTTGAACGAGTTAAAAAAAAATACCAACTGGTCAAAACGACTTGCTCTAAAATGTGTTTACTGAGATTTTGCGGAGTCAAAAATATGTAACAGATTACGGCCAGCGCATTCTCAGTGGTGGTTTCAAGGGGGTAGGAGCGAAGAGGCTAAGATCCTCTTCCAAAGGCAAAGAGAGAAAATTATTCCACAGTTCCACTGATTTCTGTTTTTTAAAGTTACTCACTGCCCCCCTCTCCCCCAAGATGTGCATCCCGAGATTCGCTTTATACTGGATTATTTAAGAGAAATTATGCAAAATTTTAATTCTTAAGTTTGATTATGTAATAATGTTGTCTAAATCATTTTTCTTTTGCAATTAATTTCTTTCCGTAACAATAATATTTTGAACATAATTTGCATTATTATCATTTTATTAGTTAGGTTTTTAATGTTTTAAATTCCTGGCGACGTTTCTTTTTTTTTTTCGCTATCTTATTTTGAATTATGTTTAAGTTTTTTTACACATTAACTTATCGTTTGTTGTCTTACCGTTTCAGATCTCTTGGCTGTAATTTCATTTCTGTCTTATTATTTCAGATGGTTTTGCTGTCAATATTCTGACTTTTTTGATTTTTCCCTCTTTTTGAGGCCTTTGGCTAATCTATCCGCATAACCCTATTCGCTAATCTATCCATAAGGGCAACATGGCCAAACCAACGGAGAATTTCTTTGCACAATATGCTACTTAAAGAGGTTGCAGATTCCTTTGACTAACCTCATCATTACTTACAAAGTTCAACCACCTAATGCCCAAGATACTGCGTAAGCATCTAGAATCAAAAGCATCAAGTTTACATTGTGTTTATCCGTTGCTTTGCACCCATTATTGCCCATTTGTTGCATGATTGCTTTATAGACTAGTTAAAGTTTGCGGGTTAAAGTCCCATTCCACGGACGGCGACCTTTCCAAGAATTTTAATGTGCACAGTATATGGAAGTGCCATACCCTGTGCACGTTAAAACACACTTTGGATGGCCTTGACGGGAAGCTACCATCTGACTCCTAACAGTTGTCCAATGGGACTCTCCTCCCCCCAATGGACTCTCTTCCCCCAACCTTCTCGAGCCCTTGGGGTCTTTGTGGCCCGTCCATTTAACCTAATGTATGCAAAAATTGCCGCTCTGAGGTAAAACAACCCAACCCAAGAGACATTTATTTTTCCAGTTTACTACTCACATCAAAAATTAGGTTGGGTTGTTTCAAACGGAACGCACTTTTTTTGCATACAATGGGCTAAATGACCAGGTCACAAGACCCAAAGAGCTGACAGAAAGTTGGAGGAAAGGGATGTAACAAACAGCTGTTAGGAGGCAGATGGAACCTTTCCATTAAGACCATTCAGCCTGTTCTATAACGTGCACAGGGTATGACTCTTCTGCACACGGATCCATGGCTTAACATATTCGTTAACGGTGCCATTTCCAAGTCCATCGGTGTCCCTTTTCTCACATTGGATTGGGAGCTGGGGGGGGGGGGGGTTAGCAGAAATAAATCACCCCAAAATCATTAGTAAAATGTTTAGAATATACAGTTGCAATATAACATATTTACAATACATTTGACATTTTCTGTTAGTCCTGTCATGTTTATTAGGCAAAATATGATGTGTTTGCTGTAACACTACAAAGTATCTAGATGAAGTTTGAAACAAACGTGTGCGTGTTGCTGTTTGAGATCTCGATACCATTACGAAACCACAATGGCTGTTACTAAGCCTTGGTGCTAGACTAGAAAAAGAATAAAAGCGAATGATGTATGCAAAATTTAAAGCGCATTTTAAACCAGGAGGAACTTTATATCTGCTGCTTTACGTTTGAAAGAAAATTTAAATTATTTTCTTCTACTTCAGAGTCAATGTCTGATCTCCTGAATTCAACGATTTGATGGGATCTTGGAAATTAAGCTCATTCGACTTGCAATCGAAAAAAAAAATAACAGCAAATTCAACTCTTAAGAGAGTTACTTTTTCTGGATTATGCAGAGCCAAGCTTTTTTCTTTTTCACTGGCTAGATAATTTTTTAATAATGGAAGCATAACGTTACTTTTGAAAATCTAGTTTGCTTTTTTGCTGCGAATACTATACAAAACCTAGCAAAGATTTGATTTAATATTTTACGCTCACCGATAAACTGCGACATCAGAAACATATTTAATTAGGTTGTTTTACTTCTGAGATGCACTTTTGTGCACAGAATGAGCTAAATGACCAGGTCACGAGGACCCAAGGGCTCAGGGAAAGTTGAGGAAGGGGACCCACCGTGAATAGCTGTTAGAAGATAGATGGAAGCCTCCCGTCAAGACCATTCAGCTGTTCTTTAACCTGCAAATGTGTGGCTCTCTTGCACACGGGGACACGGCTTCATGTCTTGTCTGACGAAAGGCAGCCTTTCAAAGCCCATCGATGTTCCCTTTCTGACAGATCGCAGGATGGAGGTTAAACTGAGACAAATCTCAAACTAGGAACAGTCGGGACTCAAACCTGGAAACTGGAGATTACGAATCTAGCACGTTATTGACCGAGTCAACTATGCCCCCTTACATCTTGTTGCCACTGTACCAGGCTTAATGCTACTGAATACTAATATACATATATTTCTACAAAACTATCCTTCATTCATGAAATAAAAACTGCCACATCTGTTTACACAAGAAATCTTTTTCGTTTCAATTTTTTTCTATCACTCTCTTCCTTTTTTCGCTTTGAATTAAACATTTTTTTAGTCTTTCACGGCGACTTTCAGAAAGCAGTATAAACATATTTAATTTCAAGAATCAAATTTATTTAATTATTCGCTATATTTGTATAAGAAAAACTACAGTTTTCTGGTGTTGTTTTTTAATTAGTTATATGTTATTAGTGTCTTTTTTGGAAGATTTTTGCACATTTTGTTGCATTATTATTTTACCTTTGGCCGTTTAGTTGCCATTTGTTATGTGCTTTATCAGACAGATACCTGCATCTCATTATTGTTTAGCATTTGTTCTGCAACAGTTAATAACAACCTGTTGCGTAATTATATTGGCACTCACTGTGCAATATTATTGCATATATATATATCTCAGTTATTATATTGAGTAATTTTAATAACTTATATATATATATATCAGTTATTATATGCGTATTATATAATAACTGATCCAGTAGAATTTAATCAAACCTTCTCTTTCGGCTTACTCAAAAACCCAAGATTAGAGTAAAATTAATATGAAAATTGCTTATTAATAAAATTTATTGTTACAAGATAAAAACAAGTTTTCGATTTGGAAGCTAAAAAACAAAAAACAAGGCCGATCTAGGGGAGCGGGTAAAGGAGCCATACCCCTCAATTTGAGAATGCTAGTCAGGTAATAAACGCAAAAATATTGAAAAATTATGTATATTTGATACATTTGTCAAGAAAGTTTTAAAATCCTCTATAACGAAGGGGAAGTGTCATATATAAACTCTCCCTCCTCTTATACGCTTTTCCGGCTCGATTGAGTTTTTTGGCCCACCCCCTTTATTTTTTTCTAGATCTGGGCCTGATTACAGATATTCTATGATCCTTTTCAAACCTTTGGTGATTCTCTGCAGTAGTTTTGTAAAATAAATTCCAGCTTTGTTGGCTTGTAGGTTTTAGAAATCAACGATATTAGCGTTGTCAGAAGAACGGATAGTTTCAGACTTCACTCATAGTTCAGTACATTACGACAGTGGTGGTTTCAAGGTAGGGGAGGGGGCATCAGGGCTGTCACACCTTCCAAAGGCTAAAAGGAATCAAAGCGAACCATTGCGCCACAATGGGGTCCGTTTTTGAGAGCCATACCTGCACTCTCTTCAAATGTGGTTCCAGGGACCGCCACTGTATTACTGTTCTCTTCAGAGGAATAAGAGTAATATGAACTTTACAATGCATAACAAATAATCATTGAATTACAAAAATGATCCAAATTTACTTAAACTTCAATATGAGCTGTATTGTTTCCATGTCTTATTTATTTTTTCTTACCGGGAAATGTTACTTTTGCAAAATCAATAATGGCACATTCTTAAAAGTAAATCCAGAATTCGTCTGTTGGAATTTTAAACAGGCACATCACGAAGCCATTGGTTGTCGTCGTCGAGGTGTACTCTTCCGCCAATGCAAGCGTTATTGCATTTTAATGAGGATACCGTTTCTGGCTCAAAAATGTTTTCGAAACCTGACGCTCCGCTACCATTATATTTCTCTATGCCATCTCTACTATATAAATCTGTCTTCATATCCATGTAAAGCACAACTGCGACTGATGCACTAGGGTTTTGGAGTTGTTTCCTTTACCTTTTTTGTGTTTCTAGTTTTTCCATCACTCTTTTTCTTTTCTTCTTTGAATTAAACATTTTCAGGCCTTCACAGTGACGTTCGGCAAGCAGCAGCGTAGAAAGAAAGTAAAAGGGGCTGTAAAATCAGTGTGAGAGTTAAAATCCGTAGACGTGTTCAGGGACAGAATGTACCTATAGAAAAAAATATACTAGTTTGAAAAATAAGCTACTTATATAATTCAGTACTATCAGTACAGTTAATATAGATGAGCTTCCCAAAACATTTTTCTGCACTGTGATTGCTATTTCTAGATCAGGGATTTTTGAACAAATTTTGGGGATCGGCACCTTTATTACGATAATTCATTTTTTTTTTTACTCTCTGATGATCTCTACTCAGTAGTTTCGTTAGATTTCTTATTAAATTCACGTTTTCGGGTCTGCTGGTTTTAAGAGCCAATCCTAGTAGTGCAAGACGCGCTGCCAGATTCAAATCCTGAAAAGAATTTCGAAATTCTAATCTCGAAAAATGTTGTATTAAGGAGATCTGGCAATTTTTTTTACTATTAAGGAGATTATAACATGTGAAAGCTGGAGTTATGGAAACTACTTTTTTTAGAGTTTAGTTTAAATATCTTATTAAAGTTAGTTTCACAACATTAATAATTGGTGAAAATATAAAGAGAATTTTAATATTTTCGTAATACTTATTAATAACCAGAACATCCTACATTCAAATATGAATTTTTTTATGAAATCTGCAAGATTCAGTAAATATGGGATCGTGTAAAGGATATCAATCATGTTATCATTGTTGACTAGAGCTGATTTCGGACTCCATTTCTCGAACCTGCACCCTCCTGAGCCCGAAGTTATTGACCCCGAGTCAGCCTGAGCGTGAATTATTTCTATAAAGGTTGAGCCCAAGCCCTTCTTTTCGTGAAATATTTCTTTAAACGCATCGTATGCTGTAGAATGCAATGCCCTTAATCATTAATTTTATTCTTATACTATCAACAATGATCATTTTATGACAAAAATGAAATGTTAATCTTATTTGAAACGAAAAATATTAAAAATGCAATAAAAACTGAAAGTCCGTGGGTAATATTATACTATTATAAACTCAAAGAGACATTCATTTATTAAGAATACGAAGAATTACGAGAAAATTTTAATTATTCATTATAAAGAATACGTAAAAAATAATCAAAACCGCCTGGTGCTCATTTTTAATAATTAGAGAATGACTGAAAGTTTAAAATTATAATCCATTGTTTCATTTCACAATTGCAAGAATTATTTCAAATTTATATAATTCTGTGCCTGAGCCTGAAGTCGTTTGTGTTATTTCGAACCCTGCTAATTGAGCCCGAACCCGCCCGGGCGCGACCGAGCTCGGACGGGCTACCTTGATTAGTCCCCGGAATTTCTTTTTATGTATTTTTCTAAACAATAAAATTTTGAGCAGAATTTTTTGTAATAGAATAACAGTGGCAACACTTATAAAATATTTCGGTCAGTAATACAGGTGATTGAAGAATTGGGACTAGAATTTTATAAAAAAATTAATCAATTGCGAGTTATCAACTAAGTTAAATAGATGTCCACGTTTCCCTGAGGCGTCTGATCAATCCTTAATGTTGAATTTTTAAGAATCCCGGATCTTTTTCTTTAAATCTGGTTATCCTACAGAAAATATCAAATCAACCGGTAAAGCACACCGCCTCTCATAAGCTGTTGGACAATATCCTTTCATTTAGCGATTATTTATATGCATTGCAATCAAGACTGAACTACCAGTGATCCTCCGTTATTCAAGTGAACTTTCGAATGATTTCAATGGGGAAAATATGTTGCAATTAATGGTCATCTAACTTCGTAACAAATGGATTAAACTTTACACGAATATCAAGTATAGAGCTCATAATAACAGATGTGTAATTTATTGCTTCTCTATAGTAGTCATAGATTAGTATGCATAAATCAAAGCTATATGAATTGCTCAGCCGCTCAGAAATGACTTTATGTTATGATATAAACAGAATGGCTAACGATGACAGGATCTCGGATATCCTTTAATCCGGTATTTTGTAACCCCATACTCAGAAAACTCGGTATCATAGAGTGTAATGGTCTTCAACTTAGGATTTAAGGGCCACATGGGACCCCAAAATATGTCGTAACGACCCTCAAACCTTTTTTAAACGAGAATGATGTAAGAATATCATTATGACGTACTACTGTATAACGTTATTTTGGAAAAATGTAAAAAATAAATATTGAGGGACAAGATAGAGAAGAAAAAGAGTACGGAAAAACAGAGCCAAATGCAATTTCTTTATTTTCTGCAAATTTAAATGTTTGAACGCATGCTTACAAATAAAAATATCTGTTCTTCTCTGATGTGATCGTTGTAGCATAATGATTCCATGTGACACACTAATGCAAAAATGTTAAGTGATTTTCGTCTAGATTAGGAGTTATCAACGTGGGGTACGCCGTGAGAGCTCAAAAGTCGCTAGATATATGATACATATATTTTTTATTCTCATTGTTATACTATAATTATAGTTTTATCTATCTATACAAGGGGTACGCCAGTTACATACACATTTCCATGGGTACGTGAAGCATAAAAGTTTGGGAACCACTGGTCTAGATGAATAATATATTGTATTGTTCTACATATACCCCATACAATGTAAATTTTTCTGCAAATAATCCACTGCCTTCTCACGATCAGCAGAATGTATTTAATATTGATTACGAAATATGATTATGGTTATTATTATCATTGATCCATTTAAATTGTGTTTATTATTATTATTATTCGTATTTGCTTTTGAAATGAATTTTTGTTTAAAAGCAAAATATATGTCTAAGAATTGTTAAAACCAGTCCTCTCTTTACGTATACTTCATTTATTTTAGTTTAGATTTGTGTTACTTTATAAAATTGATAGCATGTATTCGGTGTATATATAAAAGAATGAAGATTTCTGCTGTGACTTTTAAAAATCTGTGGATATTGGGAGGAAATAGGTGTATATAAACCAAAAGCTTAAAATTAGACTGTATAACAATTTGACCCTTTCTAAAGTAAGTTACGGTAGCAAAGCAGAACACTCTGTAAGCAAGATAACAGGAAACTTGATACCTTTGATTCTACATGCTTATCAGTATTATAGGCAGTAGGAATGTGTAAGTAGAGATTGCGTTATTTTGGCCCTGTTGCCGCATACATACCATCATATTAGCGAATAGAATTATGAACAATGTGTCTAAGTGCTAAAGGCATTCGAAAATGGAGGGAGATACAGAAAGAGATGGGATGGCAATATTAATTGTTGGATTTAGCAGGCAGTACTCAAATGCTGCAGTTGTAGCTCAAGATACGTTTGTTTGGAGGACTAAATTACACAATATGGTTGTACCTCCATAGTCCATGGCGTCTTAAAAAAATGAATGTATGTGTATCAAATATAAAATACCGACAGCTTCTAACTCACGTATACGTCGCATTGAAAGAATTCTATTGCATATTAAAGCGCTTAATGAAATATGAACATTCTTTATCCAGTATTTTGTAACCCCATATTCAGAAAACTCAGTATCATATAGTGTAATCGTCTCCAACTTAGGATTTAAGGGCGTTTTGGTAAATTGCCTTTAGGTCTTGTTGTTAATAATCGTGCTTTCGCAATTTTTTAAATTCAATATTGAATCAAATATTGCTGAAAAATAAAACTAGATCAATTTGATTTAGGTTTTTAAAATATAATCAATCTGAATCGACCAGAAAAAAATTGTTTATAAGTTCGAAACACTGACTTGGTCTTTTCATTGGCATAACATTTAGAACTGTAAAATCTTTTCGTAAGAATAGATACAATTAAATATAGAAATCGCATATGATCTTTTGCAAATTTTCCCAACTCATATATATATCTTGAACCCTTTATATATTCCATTTTTTCTTTCTCAATATCATATGTTAAGTGTCAATCTACAGGCTATGTAACTAAAGAGAGAGAAGACCATAGTAAACAAGAAAATTAAACTTCAGATCAAACGGACTCGGGCTAGGCTGTTTTACCTCTGAGCGGCACTTTTTTGCACACCATGGGCTAAATGGCCAGTTCACAAGGACCCGAAGGCTCAGGGAGGGGACCCACTGGAATAGCTGTTGGGAGAAAGATGGTAGTCTCCCGTCAAGGCCATCAATTGTGTTCTTTAACGTGCACAGGGTATGGCTCTCCAACACACGGGGGCCACAGATTAACGTCCCATCCGATGGACCGGGGCCTTTTCAAGCCCATTGCTGTCCCCTACTGACCATGGGCAGGGCGTGGAATTTTGCGGAGATAAGTCTCAACGCTGACCCAGCTGGGATTAGAACCTGGGAACTGCAGATTACGAGCCTGGCGCGCTACCGACTGAACCACCCCGCCACAGATCAAACGGAATACAGATACATATAAATAATAGGAAGTTTTCGAATGCAATACGATTTTTTGAAACTATCTCGGATACCTATTAAAGTTTTCATATTTGAAGTTTCGAATCCAAAAAAATAATAATCAAAATGTATATGTCAAAATTAGCATTAAGTAAAATTGAATGGAAAAAAAATAATCCTTTGTCGCCAGACAGAAGTAACATCCACAGCTTTTGTTTTCATGGTTAGTATCATATTTGCTGTCATTTCTGTTTATTCTGATGACAAGCTTCTATACATCGTAATGCAATTGTAACGAAAACGAAACACGCTGCAAACGATCCGTTACATCGATTGGAAACAGAACAAAAAACAGGAATAATAAAAAGGGCAAAAAATACGCAAAATAAAAAGCAAAATAGGAAAGGGATTTTGGAACAAATAGTCTTGTACGTAATTCCGGTCTGCAGACAATTCACTTTTCTTGCTCTCCCTGTGACCCATTCCACGCAGTTGACGAAGGCCAGGGAGAAACTACCATCTATCTGTTTCCCCGCGATCTCGACCAGCAGGAGGAGATGCTGGAGTTAGGGAAAATAAAGAAACACACTTTCACGTTTCTTGTTCTCTTTTCCATCAGCGAACATTGCATAAGTAAATAGGAAAAGTTCGTGTTTACGTAGCGAAATTATTTGCGCTGAACCCGCCTGCTGTCTTTGTCTTAGTTTCTACGAAGCTTTCCTAACTCCCCTCTAGATTTGCGTAGAGAAGTAATCTCTCTGCCTTTTTCTTTTTTTGTTTGCTTCAGCAGGATGCCAAATCTTGTGTGTGTGTTTCGAATAAGGGCAATGCAGTGGAATCCGTTAGCTGTTGTAGATAATTGCGATGTTGGCTTTTTATTTAAAGTGTTAAGCCAGAATTGGCTAAATACGTTTCAGAGAATAGTTCTGCCCCTGGGATGAACTGAGAATAGCTAAAGTGTTTTCGTTTTCTGTAATACGAAGACAATAAAACTTAAAAGTAGAAGAAGAAGTAAAAAAAAAATCAGTACATGGCTTTCAGATGAGAAATTAATCACCTTAAGTGATTAGAATTTTTTATTTTGTTTGTATAGATCAGGGGTTCTCAACGTGGGGTACGCGGTAAAATATTTTGAGATACGTCGTGAGAGCTCAAAAGTCGTTAGATCTAGTAACAAAGTCGGCATTGTTATACTATAACTATAGTTTTATCTATCTATATAAGGGGTACGCCAGTTACATACACATTTCCAGGGGTTAGTTGAAGCATAAAATTTTGAGAACCACTGGTATAGATCAATGACTCCGAACGGGGGCGCTATTGCCATCTAGTTTTCAACTAGTTTTATATAGGAAAAAGTATTTTGATTTCCACTAGAAAATAATACTTGATAAAAGGGGCGTTTAGAGAATAAAATTTGGTAAAAGGGGCGTTGGACTCAAAAAAGATTGGGAACCATTGGCGTAGATATATAATACAAAGCGCCAAAAATTTATTAATGCACATTCAACATTTGTGATAAAACTACGTATTTTCGTAGACTATGTATTGAGTAGATACTGTGAGAATTGATCAGGTTTTTTTTTTTACCTCTGAGCGACACCTTTGCTCAACACCTCAGAGAAGGTTACTAGAAGGGGCCATAACGGTGAGCCGTTAAGAGACAGATTGGAAGCTTCCCGTTAAGCTAATCAAATATGGTTTTAAGTTACACAAGAATGACTCTCCTGCACACGGGGTACTGTGGAGTCTTGCATTAAGCACTTGAATAAACTCTTATTAAATCTTTATAATTTAATCGCCACCCTGAAAAGCTGCTAAATTCTTAAAACATAAATATACCCAATAAATAAAATGTCACAATATTAAAATGCATCAAGAAATTATTGAAATCTTAGTTACTATTTATGAATAACTGCAATGTAAGAAAAAGAATTCTGATGACGACTGCAAGGAGTCAAAGTTATTTTTTCCCAAAGTTCCATCCATTTCCAAAATTACAGCATAGTAAAAAGTTACTTGGCTTTTTTCTTGATTCTAGAGCATGAGCTTAATTGACTAATGCGTATATCGCTTACGAACTCATAAGCAAGCTGGCTCACGTGCTATTGCATCGTGGTCCGTTCCCGTTACCGAGCGCTCCCGTTACCATACATCTCCTGTTATCCAGAGCCTCCTGTCTTGCCATACGTAACATCTTCCGCATCGAAGCAACAATAGTTATAAATTTCATGTCTGCTACTGCAAAACCTCCCAGGCCGAGAGACTGCCGTAGACACAATGTAAGGATGTCTCGCGTTAAAGGAGAATCTCTTTGTCACACTCAAAGAGGAAGTTTAGTGAGATGCTAGAGAAGGGAAGTTATTGCTGATATTTTCCAACTACAGTCTGCTGTTTGAGGAGGTGTCTGGTTCGTAAACCCCATCATTTCAAATTAAGCACTCTTTTTTTGCATGTAGTATATTTACAAATGTAGCATTGGTAGAAGAGTCGAGAAATAGATGTGGTGCATTACTGATGAAGTTTTTAAATTTGAATAATTTTTTTCTGACTTTTGCTTATTAAGTCATATATACATATCGATAAAATGGAGTTAGATGCAAATCAAATTAATATAGATTTTTCGGCCATTAATTGAATAAGCTAATATTATTTCTCATTTTAGCAATAGTTTCGTTCCTAGTGGTTGATGTTCCTGGGTATTATCAGAGGGACCCTGGGTTCGAATCCTGGTTAAGGTATGGATGCTTCTTTTCTGGTGTTGTATTTCTGTTGAGGTCTCTTATACTTTAGCAAGGGCATATTTGTTGACAATCTTTTGTCAGACTTATGTGACAAGGAGCTATTTGAGGGATAATATTTCAAATTCAAGTTTTGTGTGGCTGATAATAATCAAGAAAATAACTACTCCAACGAAAACCGAAATCGCTGCCAAATCCACCGTTGCCATTTACATATTTCATAACAATATGTAAATATGCTCTCCTTGCCAGATACCCACATTTCTAAAGTCATTATTATATTAAGGTGTCCCACTTCAGGTAGAAACCCGACTTTTTAACTCACACGGAATCACACACGGGGAACCCGACTACGAAATTCGGGACCATTCGGCCGAGTATCTGGGGAACCACAAGGGTATCAAAATCTGTCGACACGCAAGTAAAAATGTCGATAATTTGCGTAGAAACGAAGACGCGGGCAATTAAAGAGCTCGCTGACGTCAGCAACACCTTGCAATTCTTAATTTTGAATCTGTGTGAATTGTATGTGAAATCTGTGTGAAATCTGAATGAATTTGGGGGGGGGGGGGACGTTACTTCACAAAAGTAAGCTTTAGTGCACTGAAAAGCAGAATATGCAAAAAGTATTCTATAGTAAATACACAGATTACTTGTAGAAATAGAAGTTTGTAGAAATAAAATCGAATGCCTTTAAATTGTTAGTGACCATTTATTTAATACTAGCTCTGAATAGCAGCCGACGTTACCTTGCTCTCAGTTTCAATGTTGCATAATCTGTAAATAATTTAGTGGAAACAAACTATTGTTGATGTTGCGTGATTCGAACCCACGACTCTCCAGGTCCATGCTAGAACGCTCTAACCACTGAAACAACCATCAGACGATAATTTGTTTCCACAATGTGACCTTTATACCTTTCGCTGAATGCGACAGACCCTGCGTGACCTACGAAAGGCAACTTATACCCCGCATCGTCGGCAATAATTTTTTTCACAAAATTGTTTATTGAATTCTTTATCTACAAGTAATCTGTATACTTACTGTGGATATATTTTTTCATGAATAATGTTTAAGCGCGACTGACTTTCTCATTAACATCTGATTCATTAGCAACAATCGGAAATAAGTTTCCTTTCCTGATTATAGATGGCGCAAGGTCCGCCACATTCAGCGAAAGATGTAAATGTCACATTGTAGAAACAAAACATCGTCCGATGGTTGGTTTAATGGTTAGAACCCTTTGCATGTATCTAGAGAGCCGTGGGTTCGAATCCTGCACCGCCAGCAATAATGTTTTCCACAAATTATTTACAGAATATGCAACTTGAAAGTGACAATAGGTGTTGTCGGCTACCATTCAGCTACTATTAAATAAATGGTCACTAACAATATAAAGGCATTCGATTTTAGGTAAGATAATTTTAATTAACGGGAAAATGACTTCAATTGAGTGAAATAAAAAAAAAAAACACTTCTTGACATCAAAGCTGTGTGATACTGCTGTAAAGCAGATATCTTAATAGCCTTTATTAGAGTATACGTTGCGCAGAGGTAACAACAGGGGAAACTATGAGACTGCTCAGCTGAAGTTTGGGTACTTCTCAAGAAATCATCGAATGACTGAAGTTCATTGATAGGTCATTAACGTATGATCTG
This sequence comes from Ryuthela nishihirai, assembly GCA_038380435.1. Classification (NCBI taxonomy): domain Eukaryota; kingdom Metazoa; phylum Arthropoda; class Arachnida; order Araneae; family Heptathelidae; genus Ryuthela; species Ryuthela nishihirai. Next base: position 22,059,105 of record JAWZYU010000009.1, on the reverse strand, counting down.
CAACACTCGTCGAAGAGCGCTGCGCAGTCTCACAGTCTCTTAATTGTTCCCTCGATTGCCAAGTACTGTACGTAAGTGTGGATAAAGACCACTAGTTCAACAATATAGCTCTGAGGTGTTATCATGGGGTAATAAGTCTATATCCCTCCCATATAAAATCAAATTTGCTTGAATTTAAAATTTCATAAAACTTATTCTTTTAATTTTCACTAAAGAACGTTTATCTTAAACGATTATTGTTAAAAAAACTTCATTAATAAAGAATTTTGTTTTATTCTTGTCATTCCCAAAGAATTTTCTCAGCGATGATTACGACGACCACATCGTGCCAAAGACAGTTTCATCACCAAAGGAATGTGTAGTCATCAATCTTGACTGTTTGTAATACAAGCGCTTAGTCATGCCCTTTACTTCTAGACCATTGCTCTTCATCATGCTAAATATAACAAGTGTTTTTCATAAGCAATCTCATTAAGATTTTCAATTTCCTTTCGTATTTTAATTTTTGGTGTCTTCGTGATTAACTCGATACTTGAGAATATGTCCTAGGATATATTATAGGAGGCCAGCCAAAATGTGCTACTAAATCCAGGAGCTACTTATAAGTAGCTCGAAATTTTTTTGTCTTCTATGGAATGGTATCTTCAATGATTTTCGAAAAGTTTCCTCTTAAAAACGCAGAGAGGTATTTAAATAAATATTTTAAAACGCTGGAGATAAGTTCTTTGATGAATATTGTTAAGTGATATTACTATAAAAAAAAGTTTTGAATGAAATTGAATGTCTTATGTAGATCTGACATGTGTGAAGAGTATTGATTGGATTGTTTTGTATCTGAGGTGCACTTATTTTAGACATAATGGACTAAATGTCCAAGTTACAAGAACCACAAGGGCTCAGAGAAGGTTAAGGAAAGAGAGCCACTGGACAATTTTTGGGAGACAGTGAGTCTCCCATCAAGGATCCCAACTCACACTCCTTTAACGTGCACTAGGTATGGTTCTTCCTCATAGTTATGTCTTTTCCAGGAGTCTTCTTCTGTAGATGGCGATTTTCTTACCCATCGGGGTTAATCGAAGAAAATTCTCAACCAGGCGCAGTTTTCTGGGCTTGGAAAAGCCGCCGCACTTTGGATGGAACCTAAAGCTGTTGCTCTGTGTGCAGGAGAATCGTAACCTATAGACGTCACGTTACTGGATGGCCTTGACGGGAACCTTACATCTGTCTCCTAACAGCTCTTCAGCTCGTCCCCTTCCCCCAACCTTCTCTCTGAACCATTGGAGACCTTGTGACCTGGTCCTTTAGTTTATTGTATGCAAAAAAAGTGCCGTTCAGAAGAAAAACAACGCAGACCAATAGGCGATGTTGGAACTCGAATCTGAGAACTGCAGATTACAATCCTGACGCACTACCGACTGAGCCAACTCCCGCCCCTGAAAAGCGCAGATCATGATTATGAGTATCAGTCTGAATTTTCCATCATCTCATTGATAGCATCTTTCTGCAACGCCTTGATGATTTCCAGATGTCATCTTCCCTTAATGACATTGAACCGGGACTCTCAGCTTGCTAACCTTCTCCAAAATAATCACATCACCACATAAAGTTTTTTTTATTATTATCTATTTTATCAAGTATCATTTCATTTTTAACAGTACCTTATTTTCTTAAAACACGTTTAGGCTGTGTTTAGTAAGCTGAAATATTTGAATTTCTCGAAATTCAACACAAAAATTGGAAACAAAATTCGCTTAACCAACGTTATACATTCTAATATGCTATGCAGAGTTGAGAATATGAAATGGTGTTGGTACCCTAACTCCGCCTTTCCCATAGATCTTTAGTAGTCTCCCGTATTTTGCCGTTTGTAAAGGTTTTCAGGAACGTAACCCCCCCCCCCCCCCTCCGAGACAGTAGAACGCTTCTCTGTAACAGGATTTTTCAAACTATGGGCAGCAAAATCTTTGGAAATAGTCGCAGAATATATTTAATTTTAACTTTGACTTCTCGTGTTGTAAGAGAAAACAAAACAAAAAAAATTTTTGCCTTGAAAGTTATTCATGTTCCAAATGAATTTTTAATGAATGGATAAGTAAATAACTCGATTTAAGAAAACTGAAAACAACCAAAACTTTTTTGCGATTCTATTACGAATGTCGAAATCCATATCACTTTTATTCCATAGACCTACTTCTTCATCATTGTAAATGTCTCGCTATAGTTAAATCTAATTATGTTAATTAATAAATATATAAAATCAAATAAGGTGTATAAATACTAAACTTTTGTTGCATATTTAATGTATCCACGTTGCATTCTAGATTTTTCAGACCTCCGAAAAGGCTATTAATTTTTTTTTCGTGGGTTGAGGAAGCAAGAGACTGGATTGCCATTTACAGTGTAATGTTTTCCCCTCTGTGTTAGGGATCTCTAAAACATTTCTTGAAAAATGCATGAGAAATTAATATTTTTTTTCTTCTATTACCTTACCAGAATTCTTACGGGAAGGGGGAGGGGGAAGGCATGGCCCTCTTCTCCCTCCTATATCCGGCCCTGGTAAATGGACTAATTACGATCCATTAACCCAATCCACTCCCCTCCCTCCACAAACATTTTATCCCCCATTTTTTAAGACCTTACACCCTCTAAAGTATATAGTAGATGGCACTTCCTACGTATTTTGATTACCTGATAATCCTTAGTCTATGAGAAACACCTGATTTTAACCCTAATGTTAAACCTATGGGAATTTTGAGAAATTCAAACCCGCTCACCCCAGTTACGGTTGACCCCAGCGGGTTCGCATATAGTCTACACTCTTTCCTTGGGTGAAGGGAACGTTCATGCAAAGTTTGTTGCTTCTAGTCCTTCTGGGGGCTGAGTGCATAAACGAACAGACACACAAACCAATTAACAGACACAGAAACTAAAAAAAAAACTTTCTTCTTTACATACTTGATTGCCAGTAGTTTTAATTAGCTACTTTGTCTCGGTTTCAGCAAACTAAAATCGGGTCAGTTCAGCAAATACCTTGGTGTCATATTTGAAAAAAAAAATGTGAACCCTATGCTCGTGTCCATCAACATCAATATCCCTTACTCTACTTAAAATGCATTTATCGACATTCACTAGATTTAAAAAACTTCCAGTGCACTAAATAAGTATTTGTCGTGTTTAGGTACTTCGTAATTCCTTACAGATCAATTCAAAGAAGCGACTTCGCTCCCTTTTGCCTTCATGCTAATGAAAGCAACGAGGCCTTTAAAACAGATGCTAATACCGAAATATCGTTCGAGCTCTCTCTCTCTTTATTTAATCCTTCCTGCATCAACTGCAAAACTTTTACTGCAGCCTTGCGACGCTGAAGCGTCAGTTTCGCGCTTCAGCTGCTCTGTGCATCTCGTTGCATCGCATCATCCCGAAAAAGATCGTAAGAGGCAAAGAAATTCAGCGAAAACTGTGAAGTGCTAAGCTTAGTGAAAACGCCGCTACCGTTCCCCTTTAGCTGGCGCTTCGCCATTCCTGAGAAGAAGACTGCTGCTGCTGTTTGCTGTTGCTGCTTGTTCTCCGTACATATGCTTCACAAAACAGCAGCAAGAGATATCGGTGATGCTTACGCAGCGAAACAACTGAATTGCAATGTACATTTAATAGAATCGACAGATTTTATTGTCAGCCAGTGCTGTGTTTCAGCGGTATTTGTGTACGTTATGTGAGAATACGAGTATACGTCTCTGTCGGATGTGTCGCGAAAATCTCGTATCCAATATTCTTCGAAGAGGAAGAATTTACACACTTCTTTAGAAGAGTTCGGAGTGTTTGGATTCTTCTAGAGAAAGTCAGTGATGCATCTTAACTGATGTTTTTTAACTGAAATTGGTGGTTCAGGACATCAAAGAATCTTATTTATGAAAATGTTATTTATGTATAAGTGGGTTTTGATTAAATACACTACCCATAATTAGGTATAAAGAATTTCATAAAGAATATTGAGCAACTGTTAGTAAGATAGTTGTAAAGATTTAACAGTGTCAAATCTTTACAAATTTATAGGCTGTTCCACTAGTTTTTGAAACGATTAATATCTCCATTAATAATTCTGTCAGGAATGATTAAAATTTTGTGTTGTCAATCAGTGAATTATCAATCAGTAAATCAATTTTGTGAAATGTCTTTCAGGGGGTTAAAGAAATGCCAAAGGGTCTCATAATATGTAAAACTAAAAATGACTAATTTAATCTGATTATTATAACTATTATGGTGACCCACTAGAATGCCTCGGAAGATTAAGTACAATTAGAATGTGTTTTAATTTCTTCTGCGTACTGCTAAATGCATGTCTACAGTTTAAATTTCTTAGTACTTATTAAGTGTTACCTATTTAATAGTTTGTTTGTGTCCTCTGAAGGAAGAAGCATATTTAAACGTTATGTTACCTTTTCTCATAATTTCTCATTTCCGCTGACAATTTTTACGTAGTATACAAACTTTTCGCGCAATAAAGAAATGGATGCTACTCTCTATCTATTAGAAATCATAAATGTGCATTTAGGTAGATAAATTATGACTTCCCTTTAATTCACGCTACGAAACACATTTGCTCAGTCAGTTTATTTTCAAACTAGTCAGAGTTTTTAATTTTCGTACCTTGGAGGGCCAGAATAGAAGAGTAAAAAAAACACGACGACATTTATTAGAGTATGTTTTACTCTTTTTAATCTTTTCATTTGCTTTTACTCCTTTGGTGTAAAAAAAAATCGCATATGTTCTTATATCTTTCAAACGTTCTTCATAGGGAAAAATAAATTTCCACGGATAGTCACTTTAGTACTCCTGGTATAGAATCGTATTAAAAGGAATAATTTAAATGTATTTTTCTTAGTTTCATTAAAACGTTAATGGAATGGAATAAATTGTTTGATATTCAATTTTGGGCTTTTGCATGTTGATAGAAACTAGCATGTGAAATACTTGAAATAGGTAGGAAGAAGAAATGTTCGCTCGAACGATTACCATTGAATATGAGAATAGTAAAGTAATAAAATTATTCTTTTGATTGTTTCTGAAATTCTTAATATATTCGATGTCTTCGTGTGGTTATCCAATTTTTCAGTTAACTACATTTGTTTCAATCGAGAAATTCTTCTTAATCGTGCTCTTTTTTTCCCATTCTTTAAACACGAAACCTATTTTAACGACTTAATCCTGGAATTTTCCTTGTTTCCAAACCAGAACATTTTGTATCAGAAAAAGCAGATGTTTCAAGAAATCGGAAATTAAATTCTGTGATAGAAATTTTATATAAAATGGCTAGAGAGCGTTCTCACTTTTTCTTTATACGACCTGCATTTCTTCACAAACAGAAATTTTCATTTTCAAACTGATTGGATTAAAGATAGAAAGCATTTCCAGTTTACGGATAAAATCTTCATCTATTAAGGTGAAATTCACTGTAAATTCATTCTCTCTTAGAATTCATTGGTTTTTTTCGAGGTTTACTTTTGGTGTTCAAATAATCGTAGTTGAAAGTATCAGCATTCAAATACATCTAGTTTAATATCTGTTCCGAATAAATACGTTTTTCTTATAGCTCGTGCTTTTTGGAAGTAATACTATTGTGGACTTCAACAGGATAATTTGAAACAAAGAGCATTTTTCGCAGATACTAATTAAATGCCGTTGGTTACAGATTCAAATTTGTTTGAGTTTTTTTTTACCTGTGACTGCAAAGACAAAGGAGTCCTCCATTTACTGTGAAGTATAAAAAGGAATGCATCTGACTTCGCTTTGTTTCCAAAAGTTTGTATCCTTGAATAATTAAAGTTGATTAAAACGAACCAGAAACCTATTTAAAATTCTACTACTTAAAAACTCTTTTATTTATTCATTACACTGAAGGTTCCAAAAAATACATTTGCTATAGTTATATTTGCAAAAGACTTCAAAATCTCAGTTATTACTTTCCTTTTATATTAATTCTCTATTCACTGTCTCTTAACTAGTAAGAAATACAAAAAATGCTATACCTTTCGAAACAATAATTTTCAACCAATTCAAGTGAAATTAAAAATTCGCACATTTTGAATCCCTATTCCTGAAATCCATTCATCTTTTTGTCTTGAATGTTTTTTTTTGGATGCATAATTCGAATAATTTCCGCACTAAATGTATATTAATGTTTTTTCTTCCCTGAATTTTTTTTTTCAATAGCCGAAGGTCAAACAATTGTACACACACTGCAGTCGAGAGCCATTTATACCGATATCCATTTATGGAAATTAAATTTACAAAATTTGGATTGCCAAGTTTAATCCCCATCCTGTATTTATTGTATCATGTTTTTCGACTAGATCCTTTGTCATCATTTACGAAGCACTGCAACATCGAAGCTAATGTTTGACTGCCTTGTCTCTTTCCCTTCGCATGTGGAGCATTCGCTTCAAGAGAAAATTCTCTTTTGTTCCTTGTATTTATTATTTACTCGAGCAATCCATTGTTGCTGTAGTCTGTATTACAGCAGCACTTCTTATTTTCTTCAATTAATCCTTTAGAAGACAAGCTGACTGGAAACTATGTGACTCTGGTCATTTGCTTTGTTCGAAAAAAAAAATTGCGTGAGTTAGAACCAAATGAAATCTTTCGTAAAGCAGGTATCAATAACTCAATCATTGCCTTCAAGAAATTTCATTTCATATTTTAACATAGTGCATTTTTGTGTACGTATACATTTATATTATTTTCGACTGATTGTTGAAAATATATGTTGCTGTGAATGTATTTCTTTATGAATATATACATATAGTTAATTTCGATTATATTTATATACATTTACGTACTTATATACATATACACATGGGTGTCCGCTGAAAAGTTTCAAATGAGGGGGGGGCAAATCTTGGAGACAAATAACAACATCAATAATTTCTTTTTAATTATTTAATTTTTTTAGGGATTTTTTCACAAGTACGTTATAGAATACAGTATTGTATCAATACAAAAACACATACATAATGTATATAAATTAATTACGTTTAAATTGTTACTATTATAATTTGTGGAATTTTTTTTTCGATCCCAGGGGGGAAGTGCCCCGTTTGCCCCCCTCTGCGGACGCCCATGTATATACAGTTGTTTTAAAAAGGACGCAACCCTCTATTTTATTTTTCTATTTAAACTTGACAAAAGACACAAATTTCAAAAGATGCAAATTAGACATATATATCTACCATGACAACAGATGTTGAAAGTGATTTCCTGCAATCTGGATGCAGGTTCGTACCAGTTTCATGACATTTGGAGCCACCTTTTGTAATGTTTGTTTCCTTATGTTTAAAATCTCTCTTTCAATGCTAGCCTTCAAGTGTATGAGGATTGTTTTGAAACACTACATATTTGAGATATCCCCGAAGGAAACAATCTGGAGGAGTAAGATCTGGAGATCTTGGAGACCACAATTTTTTTAAAATCAAATGATCACCAAAAAATTCCTGCAACATGACCATTGTGTCATTTGCCATATGGGAGGTCGCGCCATCTTGTTGAAACCAACACTCTCGTTCATTCACATCCAATAGTGCAATACACTGTTGGATGAGGTCACGATAAACTTCACCAGTTACAGTTGAGTCAAAAAATAAAGGCCCTATCACACGACGACGGGAAATTGCACACCAATTTGCCATGCGTGTAATGGTTGTTCGTGAAAAGTGTGAGGATTTTCACTGCTCCATATTCGTCTGTTTTGTCCGTTCACATACGCATCCAAGTGAAATCAAACCTCGTCACTGAAATAAACGTGGTCCAACACCTCAATTCCATTTTCATCAACAAAAGAACGAAACCAACGACAGTACCGTAAACATTTTTCATGGTTTGGTTCTTTTAGTTCATGAACGACACCAACGCGGTAGACATGAAATTTTAACTTCTTTGTAGCCCTAAAAACAGTAGCTGGTGACAGTTCAACCTGTTAAGATAACTTTCTAAGAGATTATCTGGGTGAGCGAATTAAACGCTGAGACACATCATCAAGAACTTCGGCAGTTAACAATGATGGCCCGCCTGGGCTATTTCGATCCTGCACAGACCCAGTGTCACGAAATTTATCACTCAATTGAGATATTATCGACTTGTTGGGAACTGCAGACTGAGGAAACTTCAACTGAAATTCCTGTCTCACACGTTTGTAAGATTTGTACGCACAATAAGTCTCAACAATAAATACACGTTCGTTTTTGAAAAACGGCATAGCTGACACAGCACAAAGGAATGAGTGCTTGAGTGAGACTAGCGCGTTACCAGGTCATTTCAACTGCTAAAGGTTGTTAAGCTTAAGTACAGTAATACCAACTGACTAATATAATGGCATAAAATGTACATGTGCGTAAGTTCTACTCTCTTATATTTAGGGTTTCGTCCTTTTTGAAACACCCTGTATTTCTGCTAGCCACTGCTTATATATATATATGGCGAATTTCGCTGCATTTCATTCTTCCTGAATAAATCTATATATGTATAATTCTTTTTGAATATATCTACATGTTTATATTTCTTTCCAAATATGTGCATATGGTGTGTGTGTGTGTGTGTCTATACATATATATACACACACACACATATTTCGTGGTGCATTTTTATTGATTACTGAATAAATATTTTGCACTTTTGTTCATTTAATGCTGTACAAAGCACTTAAAATAAATATATTGCTGCCTATATTTTATTAACTTTCCCTAATCATCCAAATACTTGATTATGTAGACCAGCGTCTCGCAATCCCTGGACCAAGACGACACTGTCTGTTCGCAAGAGCTGATGGTGAAAACGTTTTTCAATAAGAACCTGGCCTATAACTATACACTTTTTTATGACTGAAAAGAAACAATAAAATCTTAAGGAGAATTTCTTTAACCTATTTCATAGTCCTTTCTTTAAATACTTATAATAAGAAAATATGGGGGTAGGGTACACGGTTCTTGCCAGGTAACAAGATGACTAACCCTTGGAAACACTGATATACAGATCACACTTGATCTCAGTTAGTCTGAACCATTAGAAAGTCTATTTTGCATATATATTATTATGTATAGTTCACAGAATTTCTACTCGGGGAGGGAGAAAATTATGGAAAGACGGGAGTAATGGGTTCCAGGAGACATGGGTTCGAATCCCACTCACGGCAAAATCAATTTTTCAGCATATTATTTCATGAGTCCATGTCTGCAGGACACGTCCTGTGATTCTTTACTACAGAATTATTAATTTAATGCCATGAACATGAGTGACAAAAAAAATTAAATTCCATCTTTAAGTGACAACTTAGTTGTCCATTTACCGACAGATGGCGCCACTGTGCGAAACAAATAAAAATGAGGGAATATGTCACACCAGCTAAAGAAAAAAAGCTAGCGGATGATGGTGTATAGGTTAGCATAACTGATATGCTTCCAGGAAACATAGGTTTCAATTCCACTCATGGCTTTTTCAGTTTATTATTTCATTTATACCACTTTTAAAATAAAAATTTTAAAGATAATTTATCCCATGCAAGATCTGTCAAATTTACATAGACGCGTTCTTTATAAATCTTTAATGGCTCTTTTATATTTTAAATATGATGTATGGCAATCTTTAATACGCACTGTAATCCTCCCACAATTTCCACTCAAAAAGCTTTAAATTGAGCAGAACATGGATTGGCTTGCAAAATTAATTATGCCACAAGCCTGTATGCAATATACACCGAAGAGCAAAAATATTATGACCAACAAGTCTTTATGCAAATCAAAGCAACTACAGGTAAACGACAGCGCTTGTTCTACTCTCATCATGAAACGGCATAAATAACATCTGATAGTGAGCTCTGTTAATCAGTGTCATTTCTCTTATTCAGATGGGAAAAGCAGCGGACTTAAGTGAGTTTGACCAAATTGAAATAATCCAGATGGGAAAGGCCAAATTATAATGCCAGACGACTGGGTAAGAGCATTTCTGAGATGGCAAGGCTTGTGAGGTGCTTACACTCAGCCATGGTTAGTACCTCCAAAAAGTGGTCCGAGGACGGAAAAACCACGAACCGCCGGCAAGCTGGGGGCCGACCAATGCTCATTGGTAATAGAAATGAGGGAAGGCTATCCTGTATGGTACGAGCCAACAGAAGGGATATTGTGGCGCAACTCGCCCGTAATTTGAATGCTGATGACGGGAATATTGTGTCCCAACATACAGTACATCGAACCCTGCTGAAAATGGGGCTGCATAGCCGTAAGGCCGCTCCGTATTATATGCTCTGCATAGCCGTATGCTCTGCATAGCCGCTCCGTATTATACGCTCTGCATAGCCGTAAGGCCGCTCCGAGGTTAGCATGTACATGAATGTAAATAATACATTCATGTACATGCTAACCTCGGTTCACCGTCGAAAGCGCCTACAATGGGCACGCAGGTATCAAAACTGGACCTTGAATGATTAGAAGGAGATCGTCTGGTCCGATGAATCTCGTTTCTTGTTGCACCATGTGGATGGCCGGGTACGTGTACGTTGTTTACCTGGGGAAGTGTTGACACCAGGATAAATCATGGGACGAAAACAAGCCGGTGGAGGAAGTTCAATACAATGTTCTGCTGCAAAACCCTGGGTCCAGTCATTCATGTACAGGAAACTATGACGTCTATCACCTACCTAAGCATCATTGCAGATCAGGTACATCCTTTCATGGCAACGGTACTCCCCTCTAGTAGTGCCTTCTTTCAGCAGGATGCCACACAGCCTGGATTGTTCGAGAATGTTTCGCGGAACATGACGAAGACATGCAGGTATTGCCCTGGCCTCCAAATTTCCCATTGATCCAATCGAGCATCTGTGGTTTGTGTTGGAACAGCATATCCGATCTGCGGCGGCTCAACCACGTAACTAGAGTTAAAGGATCTGTTGATAGCATATTGGTACCAGATACCACAAGAAACTTTTAGAAATCTTGTAGCGTCCATGTTTCGCCAGGTAAGAGCTGTTTTGACGGCACGTGGAGGACCAACATCATATTAGCCAGGTGGTCATAATGTTTTGGCTGTTCGGTGAATATAGTAGTTGATCTCTTTCAATATTAAGGAAATATTATTATAAAATCACAATATTATTTGGACAACTTCCTTGATTGTCTGCCAAATCTTATCATTTAATCATTATCTTGCCTAAAAATATTGCTCGAATATAATTAACTGTTTCATATTTTTTCAAATTTAATTTTCTTATTGTACTTAAATGCTAACATTGAATATAATATATTTGAATTTTAACATTCGTTATCATTTATTCAACAAACAACGTGTTATAATATAATTTATCATCTACCTACCCAAGTATATAATAATTTATAATAAATACATTTATGTGCATGTAAATTCAAAAATAACATATATATATAAACGCTTACGGTCTGCAATGGTCGCTTTAACCATATAGAAACTAAATTTCGGATTATTTCTGTCTGAAGATTGATGCATGCTGCTTTTTCGTAATCTTCAATCATTTTGATTGAAGAGAGTAAAAAGCAATTTGCATTCTATTGCATCATTTCTTCTCATTCCACTAAATGCACACTTCCTCATGAATCTCTTCCACCCGAAAGCTTTGTTATGCCAGCCTCCAATGTTCCCTTTATTCCTTTCCAATGTTTCTATGCAGTACCGTAGTTGTACCTAAAACTTGCCGCTTTGGAAATCGGGGTCAGTTCCATACGATAATACTTAAGAGTAACAGCAAGATGCTGCCACATTTTTCCAAGCCCTGCTCTTAGTAATGCGTTTCTCCCGCTACACGAGCGCTGCATATCGCTATGGTTATGACCCACAAGCTCCTGTACAATCCTCCCAAATTACCGCAGCCGGTGGAGCAGATACATAGAAGCATAGGCTGGGAGAATTCCCTTTGGTGTCATTGCCAAAACTCCCTGCTGGCCATAACTTCCTCTCACGACTTGGTATCCAGGCGTAAACTCAGTAAAACTGTGGGCTACTCACAGCTGATTACTACTTGCAAATGGAGTGGAGAGCAGTAAACACATAAGCGCCTGATCTCTGAAAGAATGGGAGAGAAAGACACCACAAAATAGCTCTTCGAGCGACTAAATCCTGTTGTTTCAGGGGCACGTTTCAGTTTCTGTTGATGGAAATGTGTAAATCGTTGCACTTCCTTGAAATGAAAAATAAATTAATATCTCAGTAAATTGTGAAATCCGTTTAGTTATTTAATCATTGTAATCTTGCGTTAAAGTAATGTAAAATTAAATAACAGTAATAAGCGTAAATCAGTTTTATATATGCATTAAAAAATCTGTCTTGGAGAATTTGAATTTTTAACTGTTTCTTATTCGCTCTATCAGGGAGGATCTAGGGAAGGGAAATGGGTCATGCCCTTCTCTTTGAGAATACTAGTAAAGGTAAGGGTGGAAAAAATGATTAAACCTGTGCATATTTCAAGCATTTTTCCAGAAAATTTTTAAAGACCCCTAAAACGGAGGAGAAAATATTTTATTGCAATGGGATTCCAGTGTTTTTCTCCCACAATTTAAACCTACAAAAATTATTAAACCTGCGCATATTTCAAGCATTTTTCCAGAAAATTTTTAAAGACTCCTAACACGGAGTAGAAAATATTTTATTACAATGGGATTCCAGTGTTTTTCTCCCACAATTTAAACCTACAAAATTATTAAACCTGCGCATATTTCAAGCATTTTTCCAGAAAATTTTTAAAGACTCCTAACACGGAGTAGAAAATATTTTATTACAATGGGATTCCAGTGTTTTTCTCCCACAATTTAAACCTACAAAATTATTAAACCTGCGCATATTTCAAGCATTTTTCCAGAAAATTTTTAAAGACCCCTGAAACGGAGGAGAAAATAATTTATTACAATGGGATTCCAGTGTTTTTCTTCCACAATTTAAACCTACAAAAATTATTAAACTGTGCATATTTCACGCATTTTTCCAGAAATATTTAAAGAGTCCTAAAACGGGGGAGAAAATATTTTATTGCAATGTGATTCCAGTGTTTCCCCCCCCCCCCTCCTTATTTTATGTAGATCCTGGCTTGTGTCCTATTATCGCTCTTTCACCACAAGCATGAATCTCTTTCAAATTAAACATTAAAAAAAGTTTACGGATATTATGAAAATTCTGAAAAATGAGTCTTGTGATTAATGAGTAGAATATCCAGTAGCATAACACTAAATTGGATTCGATTACGATTGATTCCCACTTTAAGTTACGACCAAGTTCTTGAGAAACGTCGAATTAAAACAACGTTAAACGATGTGTATTTTTCCAATGGCAATAATTAAATATGACTTTGGGATCAGACTCGGCAAAATTTTGAATTTCTAATTTTCCTTGTAATTGCGAAAAATGTAAGCAAATGATATGAAATAAATTATCAATTTTAATTGTAATTTCCTTGTAATCAGAATACCCCTCAGCGTTTGGTTTGATCTCATGAAATCTTCCATTCCGTATCACTTATTAAAGTTATTAAGCATGTTTTGGGTTTGCTGAGAGAGTGGAGGGTGTGATGGTGTAAGTGCAACTTGAATGTTTGATATGCTGGTTGGATTGGTTTGTGCTAAAGAGACTATTAAGCGATTTCTTGACAGTTTGGGATCGCCTACTCTCAAACGTTATTTACTGGTATCACACATTTTCCTATTGCATTAAAAATTAAAATCCTGCCTTTAACGGAACTCGAGTTCGAACCTAAAGCCACTTTTATCTCCCTACTGACGTCCATACTAAGGCAACTGGATGAGCTGTTGATGCATATCAGGAAGATTTAATTGATAGAAAAATGTTACCTGACTACAATGAAAAGTTAAAAATAATTCATATTGATCAATATTATTTCCATCATTTGCATGTAGAATATTTTCAATCCTTGGGGCTCTTGATGGTCACCCTAACCAAGGCGGAAAACGGGAATTCCTCTAAGTTCAAAATGATTAACAAATAATTCAAAAAGAAAAATTCAGAAGATTTTTCCTGACGAAAGGACGCTGACTGACAGAATGATAGGTGCGAGAGAGATGGGCCTGTGAGTACTTTTCATTTTCGCCGAAAGGTGTTAAAGCGATTTTGAGACGATATTAAAGTGAATAAAAGTAGCATTTAGGGAACAACGTTAAGCCAAAGCAAAGTTAAACAAGACGAATTTAAACAAGGATTCGGTTGGGTTGCTTTACCTCTTAGCGGAACATTTTTGCACACAATGAGCTAGATGTCCAGGTCACAAGGACCCCAAGGCTCAGAAAAGGTTGGTAGAGGGAACACACTAGACAGTTGTAGGTAGACATATGGTATCCTCCTATCAAGACATCTAGCATGTTCTTTAACGTGCACAGGGTATGGCTCTCTGCACATGGTCCACGTCTTAACTTCCTATCCGACGGACGCGGAGTTTCCAAGCCCATCACTGTCCACTACTGACCGATGGCAGGGAATTTTGCGGAGATAAATCTTAATGCTGGCCCAGCTGGGACTAGAACCTGGGAACTGCAGATTATGATTTCAAACCAGGGGTTTTCTGTACTTGATAATAGGTTTTTATCGTTACAGAAATCGCGCAAATGCCGGTGTACTACGGACAGGAATTCTTATAAATATCTTTATCTACTGATATTTAAAAGTTAATTTACAAGCACAACAGAGACTTTCTACTATTAGAAACATCATTAGAACAGCAGTAATATACTTTCCTCTTAATATTAATTTGTAAAATCCGTACACATTAAATTGTAAGGAGTATGTTATTTAATCAAACAAGTTCTGAAACCCCAGATATAAATTAGGTAGTGCAACTTTTAGTAAAAGCATTTAGACATTTAGAGTAATCTCGGGTGAACACAGTGATATATGTTATTCGATGATAAATTGGTTAATTTTCTGCCTTCTTATATGTTTGTTTACATAAAGTTATTTAACCACAGCATCTTCAAATGCATCTATACATTGAAATTGCAGCATTGCAAAGCTACTCAGATAGCAGGTCACGAAAGAGATTTTGTAATGGCCGCAGGTGATAACAAAAATGGAAAATAAAAGAAACCTACACGTTTTATAAAAAGGAACAAGATTTAACGTTAAGGAACGAATGAAAAATAGGGAACATCCTTTATAAATATAAGTGTAAATTATTTTGAGATTCACCTCTAGTCTGATTATTGTTTAATGTTTTCTTTTATATTTACTATCTCTGCCTGTACCCCGTCTCTCAGCTTATCTCCACTTTCCACGGCCCCCAAAATCCCAAATTTGAAGGAAAAATGAAAATATCTTCCTCATTTAAAAATGCAGTTGTGTAACCTTCTCCTGTTGTATGTCAATCAACCAATAATATATGAGAACTCTCGAAGCGTCAACTGCGAAAGTCTCATAGTCTCCCCAGTTTCCCCAGCAAAATAATAAAGAAATGGAACTGCCAGACCAAGGATAGATACCCTAAACTTAGCAGGAGCCACTAGAAAAACCTTTATATTCTAAAAGAGCCGCAGGAAAATTTCTTTACTTAAAAGCGAAAACATACATTTCTAATAAGTAATGAATTGGAAAAAAAATATTTTTAAGCAATCAAAAAATGATGCATGATTAAAAAACAAAAAAATTAATGAATTGGCAAAATCATATAGATATGCACCTAAAAATATGTGGTTAAAAAAATCTGAAGAAATGAATCAGATTCAGTATATTGATGATTGTTTTATGGGCCGACGGGTTGGACGAGATTATGTTAGATTTAACAAATAGACATATAACAACCTATATTGCGATTTTAATTAGCTTATGACGCTGTTGTATAAAATATTTAGATTCTCAATCCCATTATTATAAAATTATGGAGCGTATAGAAACATCCTATTTAAATTGGCAAAGTCAGCTTCAAGAGAGTTAAGAACTTATCAGGTATTCTGTAAGGTATTCACCTCGTATATTTCAGTTACTTGTTTTAAATGTCTGTGGTTGCTGCTGCTACATCCTGAACATGATGTCAATTAGACTAAGATGCCGTCGCATGCGGTAAAAGTCATTGCACACTTGAAAGTTATTTAACTGCATCCGTTTAGTTCGTGACACTTGGGATTTCCGGGTCTCTGCTCTGGGTGCGATGCTCACGATCTAAGCGGAAGCCGTTAAATAACTGCCAAGTGTGCAATGAACTTTTACTGCGTGAGAGTCAGATGCCTCAGATAACTCCGCACTGTCTCCGGGAAGTATTAGATATGGCCATAAATTTTAAAGCAATAGTTTAGTTAAATTTATTTTCATAGATCTGAATACATAGTATGCAGTTTAACTTACGTCTTTAATATTAATGTGCAATAATGGTTTTTGAAAGGTTACACCAAAAGAAAAAAAATCACTCGATTGTGGTGTTAGTAAAATAAACATTTAAGGAATAAATTGTTTTTAAAAGTTGGTAGGCAATGCTACTAGTTCGAAGAGTAGAGCAAAATAGCAAAATTTTAGCTGAAATAATTGGTGAGTAATAGATATTATTTGCTCTTAATAATTTGGTCTAATATTTTCGAAGTCTTTAACATTTCAACATATTTGTGAAACTTTTCCGAAAATTAAGAACGAATTGAAAAACGTTGTAAATATGTGGTATCAAATAAAATAATGTTTTTTTTACTGCTATTTTTCTTGGTATAATTTCAACATTGTGATTTGTGTACTAATTAGTTTGGCATTATAATTTGTTACTGCATAATTGTTCACCACAGTATATACAAGTTTTTGTATATTGCTTAATAACATTAAGTAATATATAAACATGTATAATTTTCAAATATATTCAAAAATATGTGTAATATAGCGGGACACTCATATTTCCGTTTTTTTTTCATCATATATTTAGGTACGCCTAATTATAAAGTATTTTCGTATTTCAAACAGGAATCTACCCAAACTTTATGTAAAATGCATAATTTCCAATAAACAAACATTTACAAAAATTTCTAACATCGTACAGATTTCATATTTTATCCTCCAATTACTCTAATTAGATATGTGTCAGTTTCCATTTACCAATAATACATACAAATATTACATACATACATACATACATACATACAAAATCCACATGCAGTCATGGGCTACGGAGGTCCTACAAACTGTATAATTTCGCTCTCCACGCTGTCTGTCCTGAGCTAGAGTTACTGCATTTGGCCACTCTAGGCCAATTCTAGAAAGGTCCTGTTGGACATTGTCTGCCCAACGCATCCTAGGTGTCCCCCTTTTCCTGAAGCCTTTGGGCACACTGCTCATAACCCTATTTGCCAATCTGTAGTTACATATACGGACAACATGGCCAAACCAGATAGAGAGACCAGTGCAGAGATTTCTCCATTCGCCAGGTAGGCGACGGTAGCCTACCTGGCGAATGGAGTAGTACGTTATCGACATAGTTGTAACTGGAGTAATACGTTAACGTATTAAGGTACGTATTAATTTTCCTGTATTTTTCAAGAAATTTGCTTAAACCCACTAAAATAGAGGGGGAAACCTGATACCGGAACTGGACGGCATTCCTGTTCATTCCTGCTAGATTTTGTCCCCCCAACCCACTCCCCTTCAGTCCTCGCTTTATTTCTCGAATCACTTGCCTCCCTCTTTCGTATTTCATTCTAGATCCGGGCGTGCACATGCACAATCGTATATCGCATTCAACAGAACTAAGATGAAAACTGAAACGCATCTAAATCTATGCCTACTCTTTTATGAAACGCTTCACAATGATTCAGAACTCTTATTATTATATAAAAATATACATATACACTATTATATAACGCGATATATGGCAAAACAGATCAGAGAAGAATGAGTTATAACATCAAATTAAAAGGGAATCAATATATTAAACATGCTAATAATGAAACTGTATATGAGACATTGAAAGAGATAGCCCGAAATCCATAAGATTTGACTTCACTCGCAAGTAGTGTAAATTTCACACGAATAAAATGTTGTAAAAAACACTTCCAACAACTGCAAAAGTGCAAAATACAAATGGAGAATAGAAATTTAAAACTGATCAAATAAATTTTCAGTATTAATATTTATTAACCAAATTTGAAAGTTTTCTCAAGAACTGATGATCCCAAAATGGCAAGACTATGCCTTAGAATAACATCAAAATATATACTAGTCAAATAAATGAATAAATATGCAATTACCTAATGTACGGCATACAAGAATAACTCCACGAGTAAGAATTAAGCGAGACATATGTCAGGGTTAAGATCGTATTTAACAAACCCAATTTATTTCCTCTTTAAGAATCAAATTTATTATTAATTTTAACAAACAATAAGTTTAGAAAGATCAATTTTGCTTCGAGAATTGTTTGAAGGTCCCACCATAAAAGAGCAAAAATTCATTCCCATAAAGACATATTTTTAATACCAATAGACTCATAATATTAATAAATATTTCTTTAAAATGTTACGGATTATTCTCCTCTTTTCAAACCACCTTCTGTAATCTACACAATGTATCCTTTACATTCAGTTCAGCTCATTAAGAGACTTCCAAAATAACTGCAAGATGCACCAATTTGAAGCATCAAGTACAGATTCAAGTCTAACTCTTCAAGCATGAAGACACAAGTGCTCTGAATTTGTAAACCGAGAAGTAACTTAACTCACTAAATGCATTCCACCTCTGCATGCATTCCAAGTCTTATACATTTTGTTTACACTGTTTAGCCTAATAAGTTAACAACCTGGAATTTCAAGAGGGATACTCTATTAAAGTTCAAATTCCCCACAACTTCGTCTAGCACTTGTTAAATTGCTAATACTTTGATCATTAGAGGTTGCCTTTAAAGCACATAATGAATAAATATAGCGGATAGTTTATTGTTACTTCACGACAATAATATAGGGTTTAGCTCTAACGCTGTTTAAATGATAAAATTTATATTTAACCTTTTCAGTCGCATTCGTAGTACTATATAGTTAATTTTTCTTTCCCAACAATAAAAAGCTATTTATTTTTGACAACCAGAAACTAAATGTCCATTTAGACAACCAGAAACTAAATGTCCATTAACACAACCAGAAACTAAATGTCCATTTTAAGTATTTCATACAGAAAATTGGGGCACCAAACTTCATATGCATATTTTTAACCCTTTGTATATCAAATTACTGAGTTTATTTAGAAACTTGCAGATTTATCCGGCATTGCTCGTGTTTGAAACTTTCTAAAATGCGAAAGAAAGCGAATTTCAAAACCACGATTTTTACTTGTGTATTTTTAATTAATTGATATACAGAGCAATGCGTTTTTAAAATTCCAGGGGGAGTTCTAATAAGATTTCTTTTTCTAGCTTTCTACGAACTTTCATATCTATACCCATTCATTTACTTTCTCATATGAAAAAAAATGCACTCTTGGTAAGTATGATAATACTCACTCAAGTACTGTCTCTTCTCCACCCCCGTAAATAATATATTTCTTTGTTAAGATTTTAATTTTTTGGGTGGTGAAATGTAGGATAAAATTATCAAATTGGCAACGATGTATGTGACATCTTGATTACGTACTAGTGAGATTTTACGATAATGAAGGAGTTGTAGGAAAAGATTTCACATCACCAACTCAGCCAAACTACTTATGGAACTATTCACGCGCTAGAGACTGTTGAACCTGGTGCATCTTGAGCTCCCCAAAAATATGGTGTAATTCTAACAAATCCAGAGTATATAAAAGAAGGGGAAAGTCATTGAAGTAAAGAGGAAGGCTTCTAAAAAACTTCTGAAAAGGCTGCAGGGAACGCGAAGATTGTTGTATTAACTGCTCAAAATGTGAGATGTGCGTACGTGGAAACTGCAAAGCTTTCCCTGATTGCGACCGCAGTTAAAAATAGCTTTTAAAATGCTGAAAGGTATTGTTTAAACTTTTATTGATACCATTAAAAATTTCACCGAAATTTTATTTTATTTCTATTTTTAAGTTTAAAACTTAAATTATCTTTTACCAACTCTGTTTTGATTTTAGATTTCATGTTCTTTTTGTAATTACAATAATTGAGAAAAAAATTTATATTTTATTTGAAACAAAGCGTTACCCCACATGACTTATCACAATTGAAACAACTCCTGAAACCAGAGCACTGCACGTTTTCGATTCCTGTGGAATCCGATAGATATTCGTTTTTGCAACAAGACAAAAAAAAAATCGTGGTGTAGACGCTGCTGCTACTAAAACTCAAATTCAAATTCATGAAAGCAATTTATTCAGTCTGAGCAATGCTTAAAGTTTCCAAGAAGAGCTTCTGTAAAAACCAAAGCTTTATAAATATATTTGTTAATATATTTTATTTGGAAAACAATGTAATATCATAGACAAAATATCTGAACAAGAAGAAGTTAAAATTTAAAGTTTGTGTTAATTTGAAGTCAAGAAATCTGTATATGCAGTTAAAAACAGAGACCAGAAATGTATGAATGAATATATAACAATGAAAAGTCGTCAAAGAATACATATAGTCGTCTGTTTTTTTTATCTTTTCAGTGTTCCTGATTTTACCCAAGATACCAAAATCTCCATTTTAATAAAAAAAACTTTAAATATGTATTGAATGTTATTTAAAGTATGTCACATTTTTCTGTCATTTCACTGCTATGCATAAGCATGAATAGCTAATGCTGATTTGTAGATAATGCTTTCACTTTTCCAAGTAAAAATAACTGACTGGTTTACTACCATATCCCATCGAACCATCCGAATCACACTTGTGAAAATGGGAAGTATAAAAGCTCTTTAGAAGAGAATGAACTTCTCTAAAAAAAAAAGGAGAAACTAACCACAAATTCAGAAGAAACCTCAGAATGTGATAAAATCGCGGACATAACATATTCGTTCTCTAAGGATTACCATGTCCAAAAGTTGCAAGAAGAAATATGAGAGAACAATGGGTTATTCCGTACTTGAAGTAGGAACAATATAAAACACCTCATGTTTTCGAAAATGGGGATAGGGAAGGCACTGTCATGTCATCACATTTCAGCTATACGTAAAGGGCTTGATAAGGGAAATAAGACCAGATAGAAATGACATGTTTGCAATTACACGCCACTGTGACTTTCTGATTTCTTTGCTTTGCTGTCAGAAGCACTCTTTAATGGGTCTTGCCTTGTTCCAGGAGAGACATGTTCGTCGAAAATCGTGCTCTCGCGAGATTTCTTTTGATCCAATGTTTATCCTTATTTTCTTTTTCTACTTTGGAAAATTTTTATCTTTTACATATTTCGTTTTGCTTTTTTGATGCTGTTGTGTCTTTCTTTGCATCTTTTTTTTTGTTTTTTCTCTTTCTAAGTCTTTTCTGTTTAATACACTTATGTTTTTTAATCAGCAATTCACAGCTGACATCTACTTCTGTAAACTGTTTCCTGCTAAACACTAAACCTTAGCTTTCTTCACAGAAAATGTAACGTCCATCAATTAAAGTTATATACGCATAAGGTTATATAATAACTTCCAACTAATATAAGATCTATTAATATCATATTAAAAATGTCTTAAACCGTTCTATGTAGGCAACTCGCAATATCAGTTTATTCCTCACGGGTAATTTCCAAAGGACGATTATTGGAGTCCAGTATCTTTTTCCATTTATTATAAATTCAGCATTTATTTATAATGCATGAAGATGCGATGTAGAGATTTATAATTACGTTGCAAGAAAATATAGTTAAGTTATGAATAAATGAGTATTTCAGATATGCCTAACAAAAAGTAACATGTGTTGGGAAAATTCTTGTGCGTTACTTATTAGCTGATGTAAAAGAAAAAACTACAAGACTAATGGAAATGACACAGATTATTAAAAAAGAAACTAGGAAATTAGATTACTAATGTATTAATGAGGGCAAAACAGAAAACCATCTGCTTGAAACGAAGAAAAAATCTATCATTAGCATTAACGGGCGATAAATTTAATGCAGAGTGACAAGAAATCGGTATAATTTTTAAATTTTCCATATCCTTCACTCAAGCATTCATCACAGTTCCCTGCAACATCTTCATTTACTCTTTGTTTCGTTTCGGAATTTCCATGAATCTTCATCCATCTTTGTTTCGTTTCAATATTTTCCTGCAACAACTTCATTACTCTTTCTTTCATTTTTGTACTTTATTTACTCTTTGTTTCATTTCAGTACTTCTCTGCACCATCTATATCCTATTTATTTTTCTACAATACTTTCATTACACATTGTTTCCTTTCAGTATTTCTCTGCATCGTAATTTATATTTGTTTCGTTGCAATACATTCCAGCAATATCTTAGGTCTGTTTTTAATTATTCTTTGACTTTTTTTTCTCTTTCCTGTGCGCCTTCTCGTTGTCAATGTAGCGAGTCAGACTCGTAATTTGCAGTTCTGAAGTTCGAGTACCACCTATTCCAATGTTGATATTCATCTCCGCTAAACTCCCGCCTTGCCCACGGTCATTAGAGGATACCGATGGGCTTGGAAAGGGCGCCGTCGTCGGATGGGACGTTAAGCCATGGCCACGTGTGCGGAAGAGCCATATTCTGTGCTTGTTAAAGAATACGCTGGATGACCTTGTCGGAATACTATCATCTGTTTTCCAACAGCTGTTCCAGTGGGTCCCCTCTCTCAACCTTCTCTGGACCTTCGGATTCATTTAGCAACTGTCTTTTTTATCCTTTTCGGAATCTTTTCGGATCCATTTAGCAATTATGTACAAATAAATGTCGCTCAGATGTAAATCAACCCAACCCTGCCTTCGGTCAGAAAGGGGATACCGATGAGCTAGAAAATGTCACTTTCCGTCGGATGGGGCCTAAAATCGTGACTCCGTGTGCAAGAGAGTCATATCCAGTGTATATTACTGAACATGCTATATGGCCTTGACGGGAAGGTACCATGTCTCTTAAGAGCTGTCCAGTGGTTCTCTTTCCCCCAACCTCCTCTGAGCCCTTGTGGTGCTGTGACACGACCATTTAGCGAATTGTGTGTAAAAAAAAGTGCCGAGGTAAAACAACACTAACTACCTAAGATTTATCTCCACTAAGCCCCACCATGCTCTCCGTGAAAAAGAGGTTACCAATGGGCTTGGAAAGTCCGCCGTTCATCGGATAGGAAGTTTAGTCGTGGTTTTATACGTAAGAGACACACACCTTATGCACGTTAATGAACACGCTGGATGAGTTAGACAGGAAGCTTGCATCTATATCCTAAGAACTATCCACTGGATCCCCTTCTCCAACTTTCTCTGAGGCCTTGGAGTCCTAGTGACATTGCTATCAGCTCACTGTGGGAAAAACAAAAGGGCCACTTACAAGTAAAAAACCCATCCCTGCTTTTAGTCTCTGGTATGAATAGAAAGAGAGATCGATTTGAAAAGGAGACCATTTTTCAGATGAGTAGCAATTCCATGCGTTTGAAGAAAATAATTGATAATCTAGGTGAGAGACCCCATTTTCCCCAAACGATCACCAGGAAACCACATCCCCAACTTACTCTGAGTGTTGGTGTCTTTGCGATTTAGATATTTTTGCTCATTCTAAAAGAAGAAAAAAAAGGACCACTCAAAGATAAACGGCAACACGTCTGAATTTCCTGAACACTTATCCACTTTTCTTTGTACTTTATTTCAGTAAAGAATTAAAATTTCCTCCACTTTCAAGAAAGCCTAGAGATACTTAAGTCGTAGTCTCCTCCTATTTTCTACCTATGATCTTCATTATCATAGAAATGTTTTACACTTTGTTTACTTATATTTTATCCCATTTATATTTCTTCCAATTCAAAGGCAGAAAATTAAAATTTATTAGAAATTCTTAATTTCTCTTCTAGTGAATGATTAAATACACTGCTCACAAAAATTAGGGGATATTTTAAAATGAATATGAAGCGATAAAAAAAGAAGCATTTGAATTGTTTTTATTAAACAAGTACATCAGAAAAGCAAACGACAAATCAAAGAAAGTTGTTCGATTATGCAAATGAGATGCAAACTCAATTGTCGTGATTGAGTAGCAAGTGACATATTGGTGGGGGTGAACAGAAGCATGTCAAACTGGACGAGAGTGGCACACATTGACTGTTCAGTAGGGTGTATGGTCACCCAAGACTGCCAAAACACACTGACAGCGATGGGGCATGGACAGGATCAGAATGTCCAGCAGTTCTTGTGGAATCCTCTGCCACACTTGCTCTAGGGCAACTTCCATATCAAGAAGTGTTGTGAGAGGCATCGGACGGTTTGCCAGACGTCTTCCCAGTGATTTCCAAGCATGTTCAATGGGATTCAGGTCTGGAGAACGTGAAGGCCAGTCCATGCGTTCCATTCCTGCCTCCTGAAGCATGTTGTTGACGAGATGCGCACGGTGGGGCCTTGCATTATCGTCCATGAAAAGAAAGTTGTTTCCAACTGTTCCAGCATAGGGTACCGCTATAGGGTGCAGGACCTCATCTCGATATCTGACAGCAGTCAGCGATCCGTTTCTGATGACATAGAGGTCGGTACGACCACCAATGCTGATGCCAGCCCACACCATGATTCCACCACCACCGAAGGAGTCCCTTTCTCGCATGAAACGTGGATTCTCCCGTGTTCCTCGTTCACGCCAGATCAGGACACGATGATTGTCAGGCTGCAGACTGAACCGTGATTCATCAGAGAAGAGGACAGTTGACCACTCATCACGGGACCAATGACGATGCTCATCAGCCCACCTTCTACGAGTTCTACGGTGTTCAGCAGATAACGAAATGCATACTATTGGTCGCCGGGCATACAGTCCAACACGATGGAGCCGATTTCCTATGTTCTGGGTGCATATCCGTCGTCTAGTGGCGGCAAGAAATTGTCCCCGCAGCTCTGTTGCATTGCTGCGCCTGTTCCTTCTTGCCAATAAAGTCAAGTAGCAGTCATATCTTGCTGTTGTGGCAGATGGGTGACCGTGCCCTCGTCTTCTTCGTACTGTGCCAGTCTCTTGAATGCGATTCCACTGTCTGCTAATCACGCTTTGGGATGTTGCAAGTGCTGTTGCCACTGTCGCCTGTGTTTGACCAGCTTCAAGACGTCCTATGGCTCTCCAGGCTTCGCATTCGGGCAAATCGTATTGCAGGGGCATTTCAAAGGCTGGGAAATTGCAGGATGTGCACTTTCAAGATCAGAGAACGTGCAGATACTCCAGTACTTTCAACCTTTTATATAGTGTATTTTTACCAATGACATCAAATTTGGTTTTGCATCTCATTTGCATAATCGTCCAACATTCTTTGACTTGTTGTTTGCTTTTCTGATGTTCTTGTTTAATAAAAACAATTCAAATGCTTCTTTTTCCAATCGCTTCATATTCATTTTTAAATACCCCCTATTTTTTGTGAGCAGTGTAACCCAGCTTCCCAAAATTCTGTCGAATTCAAATCCCATACCTCATCAAGTAGTACTTCTTATTATATTTATTATATTTATTTTTATTTGCTCACTTGCTCTAAATAATTTTCTCATAGATATAATTTATGTATGAATGTGGATAACAAAATACTTTATTCATCTTTTTCTTCGTGAAATTTTGTATTTCCATTTTTTTAGTCACTCCCTATGTTTCTTCAACATATGTATACAAGTATTTTCTTTATCTTTAAAGGTGTAAGAGTTTTTAACTTGTTTGCTTTAATCATATATCTTTTTTTATGTGTTTGTTTAAAAATAAAACAATACTTTAAAAAGCCACTCTTTTGCTTCTATTTTCAGTGTCTTTTGTCATTGTCGCTCAATCTTCGCAATACCGGCAGGAATGAATGATGTTTTTTCACCTCAGCCACAGTCCATTTCAGGTCATATCAATCATTTTGTTTTTTTCTCTCGCATTATTTTTTCTTCTCTTATGGCTTCGACTATTTCTTTGTCTTATCTAAGGAAAAGAAGAAAGGAAACTTCGGCAATAAAAGAAAAATAACGGAATCTTTCACACGTTAACTTCAAATGCTCTGAGCTAACATTCAGTAATGCAGAGAGGGTTAAAAGTTAGCTAAAGATATAAAAGAGAGGTCTGAAAATTTATCAATAAGGTTGGATGAAAATTTTAACGCGAATTAAAATTTCGAATAGAACTCTTTTTTTTTGCATTTACGTGGAAGCAAACGTTTTTTCCTAGTTTTGCAGTTGCCCAATTTTGTTTTTCTAGCGTGTATTAATGGCTTTTTCCTGAACGTGTAAGTGATAAATTTATAAAAGGTGGATTAAGTATGCAACAATAGTTGGATTGAGTTGTTTATCCCTGAAAATATTTCTGCATACAATTTAAATGGCCAGGTCACAAAAACCCCAAATCGTTCGGAGTTACAAAGAGAAATGTACCAACTTGACCGTTGTTGAATATTTGTCAACGCCATGAAACGTATTCTGTAACGTTCACAGGGTTTGGCTCTCTTGTCATTGTTCCTATGCATTCACCGAGTGCAAGAGAGCACAGGGTGATACGGCTTAATACGTCATACGAAGGACGGCAGTCTTCCCACGTCCATCGCTCCGAAACCTTCCCTGAATGAGTTTTATCAGAAGAATAAAGTTGAAATAGGTTTCCAATGGTGTATACCAAGACGTTCCCAATGTTTTATTAAGACATATATATAGGTTCCCAATGTGTCTACTAAGACGTATATATGTTTCAAGCGTTGTATACTAAAATATCATATTGAAATTTACAACTAACTCTCATATAAAAAGTAAAAAGTGTTAAGCCAAGTATTTCGCCATAAAGGAATTTTAACATCCATTCCTCCTTACAGGAGTGGGGCGGGGGTGGCTCAGTCGGTAGCGCGCCAGGCTCGTAATCTGTAGTTCCCAGATTCGAGTCCCACCTGGGTCAGCGTTGAGATTTATTTCCGCGAAATTCCCCGCCCTGCCCACAGTCAGTAGGAGACACCGATGGGCTTGGAAAGACCGCCGTCCGTCGGATTTGACGTTAAGCCGTGGCACCGTATGCGGGAGAGCCATACCCTATGCACGTGAAAGAACACGCTGGATGGCCTTGACGGGAGGCTACCATCTGTCTCCCAACAGCTGTTTCAGTGGGTCCCCTCCCCCAACCTTTTCTGAGCCTTCGGGGTCCTTGTGACCTGGCCATTTAGCCCATGGTGTGCAAAAAAGTGCCGCTCACAGGTAAAACAACACAACCCAACCTTACCGGAGTTAACATTCATAAAATACCCTATTACACTGGGGGAGGGGTGTTAAGATTTATCTCTGCGAAACTCCCCGCCCTGCCAACGGTCAATAGGAGAGACCGATTGGCTTGGAGCGACTGCCGTCCGTTGGAGGGACGTTAAGCCATATCGCCATGTGCAGGAGAGCCGTAACTTGTGCACGTTAAAGAACACGTTGGATGGTCTTGGGGGAGATTATCATCTGTCTCTCAGTGGGGCCCTTCTCTGAGCCTTCGGGGTTCTTGTGGTCAATGAACTCAATGCCAAGAGGCAGAGCTATTATATTTAGCCATTGTGTGCAAAACAAGTGCTGCTCAGAGATAAAACAACCTTATTACATTATTATAAAGTAGCCGATAGAATGCTCCAAATTTATTAAATATTACTTTTTGCTTCTGTAAACTATAAAGCGAAATTTCTGCTTATTGCTTTCTTCTTATCGCTATCAGATTCGAACACAACATGAAAGAAAATTGATTCCTAAATAAAATTAAATCACTTTATCTCTCAACAAAAGAAAATATTACTACATAGTTGAAGATGATCCAGTTAAAACATACTTTCTCGATTCGAAGTTAGACTCATGCTCTGTAACTTTTAAGACAGAGTGGGTTCGCAGCAGCAGAAGACATTGGCTTGAACTATTCACGAGTGACTGGACATTTGGAGCAGAAATCAGTGTCTGATTTAACCACTCGAGTCAAGCCCATGTCGATGGCTGTAGGAAAGCAAATACATCACGGAAGCAAAACATTGCGCGTTTGCCGATGGATCACAGAGTACTGAAGTGAAGTAAGATCAGAACTCAAAGGATGTGGAGCTGTGGATTCGATATCAGGCCACGCTTCTAAATTAAGGATTTCATAGTTGATTTGGATTGTTTCACTTCTGAGAGGCGCTTTTCTGTACACAATAGGTTAAATGGCCCCAAAAAACGTCAAAAACGTCAAAACTTCAAAAAGGCACAAAGGCACAGAGAAGGTTGGGTTCAGGGGATTCACTGGACAGCTGTTAGGAGGCAGATATTAGCCTACTGTGAAAGACATCCAGCGTGTTTTTTAGGTGCACAGGTTATGGCTGTTCTACACATGGGCCACAGTTTAACGTTCAATTCGACGGATAACGTCCTTTTCAATATCAACTCTGTCTCCTTTCTCACCGAGTGCAGGATAGGGGCTAGCGGGGATAAATCTCAACATTGACACGGTTGGAATACGACTCGAACCTGGGAACTACAGATTACGAGCGCGGCACGCTACCGAATGAGTCACCTTCTCCCCAAGAATTTCTGATTTGGGTACATATATTTAATTATTATTTCAATCTCCTCTTGTCTGTGTCATAGAATCGGTGAAGCCTTGGCATCTTCGTGGCACAGACAACAGCGATTTGTTCAGTAATCTGCTAAAAATAATCCAACAAAACCTCTGATAATAATACACGAAATGACAAATCCTAGAGACAGAGAACTGACAAGGAAATTATGACTTACCTCTCAAAAGAGTTAAAATTGAGTGGGAGAATATTTTTGTGGAACATAATTCTGAAGTTGGGTTGTTTTACCTCTGAGCGGCACTTTTTTTCACACAATGGGCTAAATGGCCAGGTATAAGAACCCCGAGGGCTCAGAGAAGGTTGGGGAGGAAGAGGACCCATTGCAACAGCTGTTGGAAGACAGATGGTAGCCTCCCGTCAAGGCCATCCAGTGTGTTCTTTATGCATAGGATATGCACCACACACGGTGTCACTGTTTAAACACTGTTTAAAGTTCGATCCGACGGACAGCGGCTTTTCCTAGCCCATCGATGTTCCCTATCCATAAAGGGCAGGGCGGGGAATTTTTCGGAGATATATCTCAACGCTGGAGCAGATGGAAGTCGAACCTGGGATTTACAGACTACGAGGCTGGCGCGCTAACCACTTAACCACCACCAACCTCATAATTCTGAAACTGTTTTTTCGAGGATAAATGTTTGGGAGTATAATTGCGAAAATTCTTCTGAACAGAATTTCGACTCTGGTCAGTATAACCAAAATAGCATACATATATATCGGTCTCTTTTAAGTGTTTACTAAAAGCTGCTCATAAAATCATTTATTTTAAATTTCACGTAAACTTCACACTGAAATATTCATACAAGTAATACGATATGCCATTCTTACACATCGTTTAACAGAAATGTTAAAATGCTGATAAAAACTGAGCCTAAGCCTAGGTCAAGTTTCACGCATAATTTCGCTTTTTCCGTAATTGCATTATCTGGCAGATACTTGATGCTTTTAATGTTCTGAAGATAATGAGAATACTTTGCTAATGAAGTAGATGCAACACAATACTTTGAAGAATAAAAAGGAGCATTTTTCCCCGATAATGAGAAATTCAGAGGAGTCTTCAACCACATTGAGCAGTACCTTTCTGAAGCAAGAAGTTGCGATGGTTAGACAAACTTTCCCTGATGCAGGATCACAGATTACAAAATAAAATTAGGAAAAGTGTTCTAAAGGCCCAAAGAGAGATTCACTGGAAATTAAGCAGACATACTAACTGAAAGTTAACCTCAGTGACTGAATGCTGCAGCTGTTGCTCAGAATTATGAGAATGTGATTTAATACTGAAGCTATTTCTCAGTATTTGGAAAATAAAATGTCTCAACCGGTGAGATTTTAGTAGCATTTGGTTGCTTGAGAATTCGTTGTTTATTTCTTGCTTGGGGGAGTACTAACTGGTACTAACTGGTACAGTGACTCACACTGTGATTACTATAGGCCGGGCACGAATATAGGAAAAAATATTCGGAAGACGCTTGATATTGAATTGAATCAAATAGGACTGAAAAAACCCTTCATAATGCATCTGCTCTTTTTTTATAGATCTTCTCAAAACGAATTATTTAACAAAAAACTCGAATAGGTGTTTTTGTCATTTCTTCTTCACTTCAGTATTTCACCCTCCATTGCAATTAACTACCTATATATATATTGTTCTTCTTTTCTAGTATTAAAAAAAACTATTTGTGAAAAATATGTCTAATATATAGATTTACTACTTTTTGTCACCGTTCAGATTATAAATTTATATTTATTATTTTAAACTGAATAGCTCGTCGTAAATCATCACTTGAAAAGTTGCCTATTTTGGTTTTATGTAATTTGCAATATAAATTTATTATATATATATATTATTACATATATTAATTTATTTTATAGCTAACTGTAAAAAAGGTGATATGGTAATAAAATCAATTATGAAAAAAGAAGGAAACAAAAACTAAATTCTCTAATGACAGCAGCTGGGATTGAACCGGAGACCTTTTAAATGCAAATCATTATATCTGACATTTAAATTAACTTTTATTAAGTTCTAGGCCTTAAATCATTAGATATATATATAGCGATACATTAAATTACTATATATTACATATGGCAATGACAATAAAAGAAAAATCTGGAAGGGGCGCAACGGGCAAAATCAGATTATGCTGAGATTCCTGTAAAACAAAACAGTAAAAGTATATAGGTTAAAAACAACCCACATAACAACAAAAGTGTAGATTACATCGTAGTATAAATACGCGGTCCTCAAAAACCATTAACTTTGGGCGTTTGAACTTGTTCAACACCAAAGGATCGTAATTGAGTAAAGTATTTATAATTTCGTAAGGATGGTCTCCCACTGCCTCGAAAAAGGTCTGCGAGAGTTTCCTAATATATGTATATATGTGGTCAATGCCCAGGTCATTGTGGATGATCTTATTTTCTTCACAAACCATTCAATGTAAATCAAAAAGTGAACAACGAAGTTAACCAACTGAGCTAAACGTAGTTGTCAAGATGTTATGTTAAAATATGTTATTAGCATTCTCTTGCAGATCCAATGTTCAACACATTTGTATTTTCACATCTAATGTTCTTAAATTATTTATACATAAGTATCCTTCGTGGCAAAATATAAAGTTGGCAACACAGTTCAAACACATCTTTTGAGGAAAATTTAGGCTTGAGACTGCCACAGTCAAATGAAGATTTTCGCAAAGTAACAAGATCTTCGACTATTAGCTGCATTGGTTGAATCAGCCAATCAAGTGTAACCGGCGACTACAAAATGATGACCTGGATCCTATAGTTCAGCGCTATTGTATTTCATCGCATGCGCATTTTGTGCATCTCTATAATAGATTATGCTAAGATTCCCGTAGTGGTCGTAAATGTTATCATTCATATGGATAGTGCAAAAGCAGCTGGCATAGCTTTGATTGGCAAAATGAATGATGTTATTCTTTAGGTAACGCGGCAAAAAATTATTAGTAAACGAATATAAAAATTATATTGTTACGACAGATGAACGTGCAAAAATAAAACCATGATGTTATATGTCATTTTGATGTTCGTGTTTGCCTTAGCGTGAGAATTGCGTCACTAGCTTATTGGAACAGATATACTTAAAAGCAATAATGTTGTTTATGATTATTAAAATGTTTCGGTATTGAATGAAAGTGTACATTTGTGTTCCTTTTAGTGAGTTAGTATTAAGTTAACCTAAATGAAGATTATTCAAGAGATCTGGCAATCAAACCGAAGAGCCAATATGCTAGTCGAGCAAGAGGTTGGTTGGCTTTCAGTTCGTCATGGGAAGAGTTGTTGGGTTGGGTTGTTTTACCTCTGAGCGGCACTTTTTTGCACACCATGGGCTAAATGGCCAGGTCACATGGACCCCGAAGGCTCAGAGAAGGTTGGGGGAGGGGACCCACTGGAACAGCTGTTGGGAGACAGATGGTAGTCTCCCGTCAAGGCCATCCAGCGTGTTCTTTAACGTGCATAGGGTATGGCTCTCCCACACACGGGACCACGGCTTAACGTCCCATCCGACGGACGGCGGCCTTTCCAAGCCCATCGGTGTCCCCTACTGACCGTGGGCAGGGCGGGGAATTTTGCGGAGATAAATCTCAACGCTGACCCAGCTGGGACTCGAACCTGGGCACTACAGATTACGAGCCTGGCGCGCTACCGACTGAGCCACCCCCGCCCCGTCGTCATGGGAAGAGTTCATCGTTCATCGCTTATTTCCAATGGTGAAAAGCAGCCAACTAGGAAAAGCAAATAGAGTTTAGTAACAACATAGGGTATAAAAAGAGTTGGTAAGATGAACCTTGATAACTAATAAGCATTTCAATAAGGAAACTTTCGATACTTGTCAAATGCTTAATTAACATTGCATTTGTGATTTGAGTAAATATTGAAATAATTTTAGAACAAATATTTTAAAAATAAAAAAGAAATGTAAAATAATGTTTCTACGATTTAGCTTCGTACTGATGAAGACAAGGATAATTGTTAGTTGAATTTGTTTTATACTCCCACAAGCAGCTGCTTGCTACGGAGTTCTGACAGGAGCCTATCAGTTTATACGCCATAATAGAAAGTCTGTGAGTAGGCAGGACAACAACAAAATAACACAGCATCCATCCATGCCTTACCCGGGGCTCGAACCCAGGTCCCTTAGATCAGTAGCCAAGGGCGCAAAACATTCCGCCATATGTGGTTTTATCATCATTATCATCATCATCATCAAGCAGCCATGGGCTACGGAGGTCCAACCAGACCGTGCAATTTAGTTCGCCAAGCAAGTCTATCCTGAGCTACATCTGCTGCATCTGGCCACTGCCCCCTCTTTCTGAGGCCTTTAGGCACACTGTTCATAACCCTATTCGCCAATCTATAATTATTCATACGGGCAACATGGCCAAACAAACGGAATCTCTCTCTGCACAATATGCTGCTTAAAGGAGGTTGCTGACTCCTTTGCCGAACCTCATCATTAGTTACAAAGTTGAACCACCTAATGCCCAAGATACTGCGTAAGCATCTGGAATCAAAAGCATCTAGTTTCCTGTTATCTTGTTTACAAAGTGTCCAAGTTTCACTACCAAAACTAACCCTAGAAAGAACCAAACTATTATACAGTCTAATTTTAGGCTTTAGGTGTATACGCCTATTTCTCCACACTGTCCATAGATTCTTAAAATTCCCGGCAGCAATCCCTATTCGTCTGTTAATCTCATGCCGCACATCACCATTATCTGTTACATAGCTCCAAAGATAATTAAACTGTGACACCTGCTCAAGACTGCAACCATTCAGATTAACTGAATCACAGCCTGCCTGACCAATTTTCATCACTTTAGTTTTTTCTATGTTTATAACCAAACCTACTCACCGTGTTTCATCAACATCTCGAATGAAAGAGTTCATCTCATCAACATCATTTCTCAAAAGGGCTAAATCATCAGCATAATCTAAATCAGAAATTTTCGTATCTCCAGCCCATTTAAGGCCAAAATCTTTCCCTTGAAGTGCATTTCGCATAACATAATCAATAACCAAGCTAAAGAGAAAAGGGGACAAAATGCACCCTTGTCGAACACCAGAAGTAATGCTAAACCAATTGCTACAAGCCTTACCAACTCTCACACAAGACTCAGTGTTATTATAGAGAGCTTTCATTATGTTAACTAACTTTTCAGGTATACCATATGATCTCACAATCAACCACAAATTATGACGATCAACAGAGTCGAAAGACATTTTGAAATCATCAAAGCTAGCAACCAAAGGTTTCTGAAACTCTAAACATTTCTCAAGAATCTGCCTAAGTGAAAATATCTGATCCACACATCCACTACCACTTCTGAACCACATTGCTCATCACGCAACTGACTGTCAACCAGATTCTTAATTCTATTAAGCACAATCATGGAAAGAATTTTACCTGGAACAGAGAGTAGGCTGATACCCCTATAGTTATCACAAGAACTGCGATCACTTTTTTTGAAAATAGGGATAACAATAGCTCTTGTAAAATCCTTAGGAACAATGCCTTTATCATAAAAGATATTCAGGATTTCAGTCATCAGGTGGAAACCGAAACATTCCCAGTTCTGAGCATTTGCGTAGTAATTTCATCTACCCCTGGGAATTTATGTAGTTTAAGTTTAGAAACAGCCAAAATAACTTCACATTGTGTTATAGGGCAAATATTAAAGCCACCAATGAATCTATCATCACTGCAAACAATGGGAATAGAACTAACCACATGTTTAGAATATCACTGAAATCACTAATCTGGCAGCCCTCCCTTTCCGTTCACTTCCACAAGAGAGTATCTCTTTTGCAAGGTACTAACGGTCTGCACCAGGAGAAGGCGGGGTTGGACACTAGGTGCTGGTCCTGGCCGGTTCTATGCATCATCACAGGAGATTAGTGCATAGCTCTCCTTCCAGTGACTACCTAGCTACCATCAAATAATTAATACCAAATTTGAAATTCGTTTATTATTTTTGGTGGGGGAATTGCTTCAGGTGGTCTAATAGATGATTCGCCCCCGACTGTGCATGTACAGTATACATATATATATATATCGATCAGCCAAAACATTAAAACCACCTGCCTAATATGATGTAGGTCTTCCTCTCGCCGCCAAAAGAGCTCTCACCCGATGAAGCATAGATTCAACGAGCTGTTGGTAGGTGTCGCTTTATATTTGGTACCATGACTGCAACAGAAGATCCCACAGTTCCCACAAATTACATGGTTGGGGTGATGCTGCTCGTACCCGTTTCTCCAACACAAACCACAAATGCTCGATATGATTCATGTTCGGTGAATTTGGGGGCCATGGCAATAAATGGCAATAATTCCTCATCATGTTCTAGGAACCATTCCTGAATCTTTTTCGCAGTGTGACATGGGGCATTGCCTTGTGGAAAGAAGCCATCTCCGCCAGGGAATACAGTCGCCATAAAGGGGTATGCTTGGTCAGCCACGATGTTCTGGTAGGTGACAACTGTCAGAGTTTGCTCTACAGGGATATTTGGCCCAAGTGTTCCCCAAGAAAATATTGCCCAGACCATCACACTCCCTCCAGATGCCTAGATCTGTCTCACAGTGCATCCAGGTGAGAAGGCTTCCGTGGGTAAACGTCGCACACGAGCTCGTCCGTCCACATGGTGTAACAGAAAACGGGATTCGTTTGACAATGCGACCCTCTTCCAGTCTTCTATGGTCCAATGTCGATGATTCCGTGCCCACTGCAAGCGTTAACGACAGTGAACGGCTGTGAGGATAGGCACACGAATGGGTCTGTGGCTGTGGAGACCCATATCCTAGAGCTTAAAATGAACTGTGCTCAGACACATTGGGCCCTTTACCATAATTGAAATTATGGGTAATGTCAGTTACAATAGCCCTCTTGTTGCTGCGAAGACGAGATAACCTGTGCTGACCTCTGGCATCAATGAGGTGTGGCCGTCCCACTCTTGTCGACGGCTCGAAGTGTCACCTGTTTCGGACCATCTTTGATAGATACTAACTATTGCATAAAGTGAGCAGCCTACCAGCGTCGCTGTTTCAGAGATGCTTTTACCAAGTCGTCTTGCCGTAACTATCTGGTTTTTATTGAAATCAGATAAATTCTTTGCTTTTCCAAAGTTGAGACGAAATGTAATACTTCCTGCGAGAGTTCCAACCCAGGTGTTATATATATCATTCGCGACCTTGGCACATGACACTGATTGGCTGCATGCGCGCTTCCTTGCATAACGCAGAGGTGGTTTTAATGTATTAGCTGATAGGTGAATATATTCGTAATATATCGTTCGCACTGTTGATGATACTGCAGTTTCAAAATCTTTAGCTAATCGCATGGTCGTCTTCAGCAGTGGAAAACAAATTTTGTATTTGGCACCGCTGGAATTTAAAAAGAAATGATATGTGTATAATTGATAAAAACCTAGGAACTTTACGTCTTTAAGTAAATGCATCGCATTTAAGAAAATCGATTTGGTCCTCCATATTTTAACTTCATACATTTCTTCTTTATGAAAGATTTCAGTCCGAAAAAGTATATGCACGTGCAATTTTGATTTTTTTAAATTTATTTTTAAAGTTTACTATTATGATATCTGACAAAAAAATTTAAGTTTTTCCTCATGCTTAAGACATTCGGTTAATGGTTATTAAAAGTGAATCTTTCAGTCACTTTCTGCTTTTGCCAACACTAACTCTAATCAACAAATATTATCTTATTTTTGTGTACATTAACTTAAAATATTAAATGCCATGTTATAAAGGCAAACGTTCAGAAGCCTTGTCCCCATGTACCATCACTTATTACATGCAGAGGAGAACTGTTTTCAGTGATTAACTTAAACAAATTGGGTAATTAGGCTTAGTTTTCAATGTGAATTCTTTCCATGTTACTATGTATGCAATAACGTGATAAATATTAAATTGTAAAATAATGCCCAAAAATACTCAAAATAATCCCCAAATAATCCCAAATAATTCCAATGAATCCTTTCTAAACGCCTGAGACTATATTCTTCAAATTCTTGCATAATGTTTGTTACTGAGATGTATATCTGGATTTTCCTCATTTTATCGATAAAACTGAAAATCAAAAATTTTAAAACGTTAATAAATCGATGAAATGTTCTTCATCGAACACTATAAAAATCTGATACTTTTAACTCATGTTTTTTAATACTATACTTCGATATTTTAAGTTCAAGATTCTCATTTGCATTATTAGTTATACGAAGAGATTCGAAGATGTATGTACGAACTTAATGACCTTCTCCAACTTCTCCCATCCAATTGGTTTTTATATGAGCCGCATCGTACGTGCGACTGGGAAACCTCGAATCGGCAATTTTTCTGAAAGCTCTCGACTGTGGCGAAGTACATTTCATTTTTTGAGAGAGAATTGCGTTAGGAAAAAGCAATTATGTGCAATGGTCCTCGAATCTTCAGTGATTGCAATACAGAGGGAGTCGCCTAAAATATTTATTTCGCTTGTAGCGAAATCCAACCTACAAAACTTAAAATAGTCTTCAGATAAAGTGGGTTACAGTTAGTTCGGGCATTTCATATTTGATGTAAAGATGTAATTGCAATGTTTAAAATGCATATATTCGATATAGATTATCATAAAAAACTTGTCCTTCGTTTTACATCTATAGACCTCTATTCCCAAATACGCATTATTTTATTTTATGTTCGTATATATTTACATATTTTTCTTCATTCACACAATCAATGAAAAAAATCCATTTTTCTTTGCAAAGTACATAAAATATAATATTAAATTGTTGAACTTTTTTATTAAAGTATATTCCTCTTACTATTCGTAATTCTGGTCATTATTATGTTGCTGCAAATTGACATTTCTGTTATTATTTCGATTTTAGTTGATTATGATTGAATATATTTTCTACAATTACATTATATTGTAAAAATGAATCAAGAACTTACTTAAGTTAATGCAAAAATTAATATATTTATGACAATGCTTTAAACCTGTTTCCAAACAAACAACCAAATAACCTTAGTGTTCCACGAAAGAGAATCAGCAATGGTGAACACTTCTACAAATAACTTAATTAATAATTTGCTAAAGACTGCATCTTTGACTTCATCATTTCGCTTCGTAGAAAACAAGCTTCTGTTCATTATTCATATGTTATTAAAAGTTAAATAAGAATTTATGATTCCGTAATCTATAACATTAAGGGTTACACTAAACAATTATATGAGAAGTTTTTGTTTACGTTTATTAATATTTTGATTATATAAACTAGGAAATGTAATCATTTCGGTTAGTTTTTTACGTTTGATGGAATTATTGTGCACACAGTGAGATAAATTACCAGGTCATAAGTTTTCAGCGATAAATAGGGGAAGTGTATCTACTACCCCTACTTATCGCTAGCAACTGTTAGAAAAAAGATGGAGGCCTATCATCAATACATCAGCGTGTTTCTTGAACGTGCACAAGGTATGGGTTCTTCTGCACCTGGTCCACGTCTTAGTCCCCTTGAGACAGGTGATGCCCTATCCAAGTATATCGGTATCTCTTTTCTCGACAAAAGAAAGACCGATAGATATCAACGAAGGCACAGTGGGAAGACTCAAACCTGGGAACATTAGGTTAGAAATCTGATGTGTTATCGACTGAACTAAGTTGCGTATTAATATTGTCTGTTAATTTACGTAAACAAGTGTATCATCAACATCATCAATTTTTTTATTATTAGCAAAAACTGATATTAAGCTTCGCAGAATGTTATTTGAAATATTTTTCGGATGTACAGTCGCTCAAAAAAGTATCCAAACGCTATGGTTGCATACAAAATTCAGAAAAAAATCTGGCAACGATTTTTTTTTAGAAATTAATGATCTGGCAACTTTCGTGTACGGTACACGAAGGTTGCCAGATCATTAATTTCTAAAAAAATCGTTGACAGTTGTTTTTTCTGAACTTTTTATACAACCATAGCGTTCGGATACTTTTTTGACCGACTGTACCTTCGGCGACTGTACCTTCGGCGACATTTCTAAGTGCTGCTAAATGGTCAAAATAAGTATGATTCTCCTACAGACGGACCATATCTTGATAGCACACCTGAGGGACGTTGGGCTTTTCAAATTTTGGCACGTTTTTCATCCTAAGAGCAGGGCTGGATAAAATTGTCTTCTAAACCTAGGGA
The DNA here is from genome assembly GCA_038380435.1 of Ryuthela nishihirai. Classification (NCBI taxonomy): domain Eukaryota; kingdom Metazoa; phylum Arthropoda; class Arachnida; order Araneae; family Heptathelidae; genus Ryuthela; species Ryuthela nishihirai. Next base: position 22,020,321 of record JAWZYU010000009.1, on the reverse strand, counting down.
AATATAATTGTCAGATATGTTGAAAATTTTAGCAAGCCTTTTTTTTTTAAAGAATATTGAATAAATTGAAGACGGAGACAAATGTTTGTTTGCAGAAATCAGTATTGAATTGGGGAGATTCTTTTCTCACGATAGTTTTCTGAGACACAAGGCTTACCTTTTTAGAGAAATTGGAACTTCTCTTTTTTGTAACCAAATATAAATGATCGGAAGATTCGGACAACTTGTCCTTAATAAAACAAATACTGTCCTTTAATAAAATAAAGTACTGAAAATAAGGGAAGCAACTAGCGAGAAATACCAGCCGACACTTCATGCAAAAAACTCTTTCATTCGAAAAGAGAAATGTTCGTATTCTCAACACTGATCAAGGTAAGATATCGCTCTCCCGAGCAAAATTGGAAAGGAAATTTTATTTTCGGGAAAATGACAGAAAGAGTTAAAATGGATGAATTAAGTAGAGAATTCTAAAGGATTCAGATATGTAGAATTTGAGTCTAAAATTAGATAGAGAGTTAGAAACAGTTCTCATTTGGTAATCGGATTAGAGCATAAGGTAGGGAGTGAGAAATACTTCGGATATAGAGAAGTTGAGTAGAAAATTAATTAGTGAATTATAAGATTTCTTATGGAAATTTTGAAAAGAAAATTAGACAGATAGTTAGAATCAGTTCTCATTTGAAAATTTGAGTAGAACATTAAATATGGACTAAAAAATAGTTTTCATATGGAGAAGTTGGGTAGAAAAAAAATCAGTAAATTAAAACATTTTAGTAGAAAATGAGTGAGTTGGAATATTTCTCAAGGAACATATTTGAGTAGAAAATGAGAGAATTAGAAAATTTTTCATGAAACTTTTGAGTAGAAAATGGGTGAGTTGGAATATTTCTCAAGGAACGAAAGAGTAGAAAATGGGTGAGTTGGAATATTTCTCAAGGAACGAAAGAGTAGAAAATGAGTTAGTTGGAATATTTCTCAAGGAACGAAAGAGTAGAAAATGAGTGAGTTGAAACATCATCTCCCAAGGAAACTTTTAATAGAAAATTAGAAGGTAGTTAGAAACAGTTCATTTTTAGGGAATTATATTCAGCGATACTCAATATTTTGTAGATCACTTTTAAGTACAGAGATGTGATGTGATAAAACGTGTAGTGGATATCAAACTCTGGCAGACAACGAAGCGAATGACGTTAGACGAAGAACTAACACTAAGTTCCTCGTAACGTGACAGATTTCTGGAGAATGGACCAATAACGTTTTACCATATTCCTTATGACCTGGTCATTTATCCCACTGTGGAAAACAAAAAAAGGCAGAACATCAGGGATGTATCTGTTCGAATGCACTAAAAGCATGTTCGAATGCACTAAAAGCATGTTCTTCAGTGAAGTTTAACTTGCATCAGTGATGAAATTATTATTCATTGATCTCATAGGGCTGGATCTAGTTTAACACGGATCCACCTTTCAGAACGGTAATAAGGGTAATAAAGGCAAAAATATTTATATTTCATGCATTTTGCAAAAATGTTTTTAAAGGCCTGTAAAACGGAGGTCGAAATGTTATACTGCATTGGAAATCAAGTCGTTCCCCTCTTCCACCCCCTTTTTACATTTTGCCGGATCGATTATGTTTCTTGGTCCCCGTTTCGATTTTTTTCTAGCTCTGAGTCTGTTGACTTATACTTGTTTCTAGAAATAAACAAGTAATGTAAATAAATCCATGAAACTACACACTCCTAATATGAAGATAGAATATCAATGAAAGGAAAAAAAAACCCAAAAAAACCCGCAAAATCAGAGAAAGAACGGTAAAATTTAACCCTGTCGAAGATAGGTTATCCCAGTTTAATTCCAAGACCACGTGCTAAAACCTCCGCGAGAGCACCGTTTTCTTAACGCATGCAATTGTCCGACAACTCCGGGTCATCAATGTCCCCATACGAGAACGTAATCTACGCTAGTTGCCATGGAAACAACATCTCGTCTCGTTGTCCCAACCCCACCATTCCGTACTAACAGATCACACCATCTCGAAGTTCAATTACCGCTGAGACACTTAAATTGTGAAATCGCGTTAGGGCCTTGTCCTCGCGCCACCAAAGTTCTTTGTTGTCCCATCGAAGGGGACAATTAGACTTTTGGGTCGTTCCAAAAAAAAAGCGATTACATTGGGGAAGAGGAAATGTCCTTTTTCGTGTCGTTCATTTGTTCCCCGCTGTATTTCTTTTCTTTAAGAGACGCTATAAAACAAGCCACCTAATGGTGGAAGGAAAGACATCTGATATATACAGTACATGCCGATTAAATATTTATAAATGTTTCGCTTGTACTCTGCTGAAATGCTAAATAACTTCAACAGATGCAGACAATCACAACGCAAAAAGCACGTTGTTGTGATCAGAGCTGTTTTGGATGAATTGAGAATAAAAATATCAATTTTATTAGTGCTCCAAATATTCTATTCATCATTCTTTTACAATTTTGATAAACATCTTGATTATTTACAATGTAATTGCAAATATGTCAATTATTTACAATATATAATATTTTTTGGTCTCTAAATGGTCTCTAGATAGTCACTGGAAGTAGAGCTATGCACCAATCCCCTGTGATGATGCATAGAACCGGCCAGGTCTAACACGTAATGTCCGACCCCGCCTTCTCGTGGTGCAGACCGTTAGTACCTTTCAAAAGAGATACTCTCTTGTGGAAGTGAACGGAAGGGGAGGACTGCCAGATTAGTGTGGCCTACTGATATGGACAACTATGGCTACTTTTCTTTTTTTTTTCTCCCCTGCTGAGGAGTGGTCAACCACACATGGTCCTGCTGCTGACCATATAAACCCACTGGACTGGACAGATATATGGCTCTGAGCTTAATTATGGATCCCGATTTTGCTGCACTGGTGGGCTTCTGTGGAGGGAAAATCTTCCGCTGTGTTTTGTTTGTTTGTGGGTTGACAGCCCCAAGTGAATAGATTCACAGGATATGTTTATCAGCTGGTGGATAATCCTGAGCAGAGGTCATCGCAGGCACCCGAACTCTTTGCTTCTATTGGCATCGTCAAATTCTACATTGGAGAAAGTATTCCAGTGTAGATGGCTTCAGTCTTTAGTGGTGGGGGAACGGGTCTTTGCCTCATTCTTGGGTTTAGGGGGCTGTTTGATATTGTCGGCATTCCCTCTCTTAATAAACATAGTTTCTTTAAACATCAAACTAACATTTTCTCTCCGTAGGTGGTTGGAATATGAGGACTCTACACAGAGCTCATTATTTTCTTGATGTCCTCACACAAGAATTCCACCGTTATAATTTAGATATTCTCGGCCTGCAAGACACCAGATGGACAGGTAAAGGTCAGATGCTTAAAACAAATCTTGAATTTCTCTTTTCAGGGAGTGAAGACAATAATCATCACCAAGGCGTGGGTCTGCTTCTCAGCAGACACGCTAGTGATGCTCTTCTAGGATATGAGTGCATTAATGAAAGGTTTCTTACAGCAAAATTTCAGACAAGCGTTAAAGACTTGAATGTTATCTGCTGTTATGCCCCCACTGAGGATGCTGATGACGATGAGAAGGATAGGTTTTATGAACAACTTCAGGATATTTTGAATTCTGTCAAGAAAGGAGATATTACCCTTGTTCTTGGTGACTTCAGTGCCAAAGTTGGTACTGACTCTGACCTTTCGGGAGGAGTAATAGGCTATTTTGATAATGGTAACTGCAATGGCAATGGTCAACGTCCCCTACAGGTAAGTAAACTCAATGGATTCAGAAAAACTAACACTTATTACAAACACCGCGACATACATAAGTACACATGGGTTTCACCCTATGGGCTGCATAAGAATATGATTGATTATATATTATTTAACAGCAAATGGGCTAGTTCTGTTGGGAATACCAGGTCATATAG